>CM029645.1:25011626-26354126 GCA_017311315.1 Dendrocalamus latiflorus
ATTGCTAAAAGGGGGATCTTTCTAGAGCTTTGGAAACAATTGCCTCTTTCAGTTTTTGCTCTAGTTTCCTTCTGTCGACATGGTCATTAGCTTCATTTTCCTTCTTTGGACCATGTTAGATTCTTCAAACTCAAACTCAACTTTGCGTTGTTGGTTTGTCAATATACTCATCAAGAGGGATATGATGAACCATGTGGAGTGACCACATGTGTATGATGAGTAATTGACATTGGTGTAGGTTAGTCAGTTGGTTTGGGCTGTTCGGACCATGTCGTTGCGTGGTGCAATGGACTCGGTCGGACTTGGTCATTCCTGGTCAAAAGGGTTTAGGTTGCATATTCTGATATTTTGACAGGTTTGGACTTCATCATGGTAAGTGTGATGTTCTGATGCTATTTACGCTTTAATGTATCGAGCGGTGCTATTTGATGTGTTTCTTGTCTGTGTGACTGCAGGATGTCGAAACGGAGCTGTGGTGAGACACGAGGTGATCGGACTAGACACAGGGAGGTGTCGAGGTCAGAACGGTCGGATGTGTTGAAGACGGCGGAGATTCGACGTGGTTGCGAGTCGTGGACGACAAGAAGCGCGGAAGCTTCCCGGAAGGTGAACGAGGGGCGAAACGGGAATTTCGCAAGGCTGCACAAGCGGGAGCGGGCTCCGTTGGACTTAGCGGGCGTAACGGGGTGGAAACCCGTTAGCCGTAGTCTATAAATATGAGGTGGTGGCTGCATGCCCACTTGAACACTTGAAGGGATTTTAGGGTTCCTTTAGTCAAAATAGGTTTTAGAGTTTGTTTTGGCTTTAGACTTTAGTTGTTGAGAGTTGTTGGTGGAGGCAGAGTTGTGTTCCCTCTGTGTCCCCTTCGATGGTTTCTTGAGAGTCTGTGTGTTCATCCCCTCTTCTTAAGCAAGCATGTATGGTTGACGGATTGAGAGGGAGAGGAGAGGATTGAGTGGTGAATCCATGTAATCATTCCTCTTGTTCTAATGTCCATGCGTATCGGGACGTATCTGTAATCATCTTGTTTCAAGGAATGAAATCTCTGAAGTTTTCTCTCGAGCTCCTCTCTGTTCTTCGTTCTTCCTTCATGAGATTTCTTGATTTTGTGAGTTTCGAGTTGTTTCTTGTTGGGAAGCCCCAAAATGGTTTGCTATGATATGGGAGACGCCCAAAAGCCATTTGGCTTTTGATCCTAAGAGCAAACCAAAGTTAATCTCAGTGATTCTCTTTTGAGCTTCCTCTGTTCTTAGTTTTCCTCTTCTAGGGTTTTGGTGAAATCTTGATTCCCTTGGAGAAATGGCGTGAAATTTGAACTGGGTTATCTCATGTCTATTGCTAACATATCTGCAAAATTTCATAGCCAAAGATCATGGATTTGATGGGGATTTGAGTTTTTGTGCCTCTCTCTGAAAAGTTTCAGTTTTGGGCAAAATCTGAATTTCTTGAGTTATATTGATTCCTCTTGTGGTTTAAGGTCTCAGTGCTTTTTAGAAAATGGTTTTGATCTTTTGGCTTGGATAGAAATGAAGAAATCCTCAATTTCTTTTATTCTCTGCAGTCAATGGTTTAATCTCCTATAGCTTTTTCGGTTCTTCAGGTTTTGCAACTGAATTTTCTTATCTTCTCTGTAGCAGCCGTATAATCCTCACTAATCCAATTCGGTCATTTTGTGAGCTGCGTCTCATAGTCTTCTGAACTTTTGATCCTCTGCCGAAAAGCACCATTTTCATCTGGTTCTTCCTGTGCCGTGAGGAGTCATCAATTTTTCGGTTCTCTGTGTTCTCTTGGCAGAGCAGTGTATTGTCGGTTTTATTTCTCTGTCTGTTCTCTGTTCGGCAGCTCCTGTTTCTGCAGTTCTAATGTCCCTCAAAAACTTTCGGTTCTGCAGAGTAGTTTAAATTCTTTTCTATTAAATCTTCTGTGCCGACTGCATTTGTTTCTGCTTCATTCGGGATTGCAGTCCTCTAATCACTCAGCATGCAGTTTTGTCATTCGGGAGCAAGGATCGAACAGCAGCTTGGAACATGCAGTCTTTTGATTCTTCCTGAAGATTTTCTTGTGATTTTTTCTCTTTCCGTGAGGTTTCTAGCTACAGTACAGAATGGCTAAATGAAAGAATGCTTTAGTTGCCTTTCTTTTTATTTTGGTGCTGACATTGACCATTTTGCATGCAGATCAAACGGTATTATTTGCAACTGAAATTTTTACTGATTAATCTCTGATTTATGCTGAATGTTTTAGTATTGCATGCGTTCCAGTTTGCAGCAGAATTAATTTTCTGTGAGTTGCTTCGTTCTGCATCTTTTTGAAAAATCAGTGTACGAATTCTCGGGGGCGATTTTCAAGAGAACGACATTCACCCCCCTCTGTCGCCATTTTGGTCCTACATTAATATATGTTAAAAATATATAAATTGACTACATGGTACGAGTGGATTATGGCTGTAATACTTCAGTTTTTATTCTTAAAAAAGAAACTTTTTTGGTTTACTGTTTTTCTTTGAGCAAGCACGTCGATCAATGCTCCCCACAAGTTCACGCTACAAAATGCACTAAATTGCATGAGGGTGTGATTTACAATTCAATTTTTAGGATAGAGTACAAACATACTCTTTTCCTTGATTTGCTTTTCTCTTTACAGGCAATAAAATATGTTTAACAATACATGCTACCAAAAATTTGTCTAATCCCTTATATGACACTTATTGTCTCACTGACATATCGGTTTAGACCCACCTTATCAGTAAGACAACAAGGGATTTCACAATCACAAAATTTAGTGGCATATCAGGAATTAATTCATTATACATAGTGTTGTTGTAATATTTAGATGACATGAAATTTGCACTGCAGTGATGAAGTCGTAGCCACGCATGCACAGTAGACGATTTATTGAAGAACTGTAGTGATGTAATATAAATTTGCACTGCGGTGATGTACCGTAAAGAACTGTATATTTATTGAAAAAAATCCGTAGATGATTTCTCATCCACACACAAATCTGGAGTAGTAAGGGCATCCATAGTATATGGGCACGCAAGTCTACGCCTCTACGGGCAGTAAGGCACTGCGGAAGCAGGTAGCTACCAAGACGACGCTCAAGTCGGCACCAGCGACCCTAGTGGCCCTTATTATCTCACTGACATATCGGTTTAGACCCACCTTATCAGTAAGACAACAAGGGATTTCACAAAATTTAGTGGCATATCAGGAATTAATTCATTATACATAGTATTGTTGTAATATTCATGTAATTTATCTGTGGGAGAGAGATGAATTGAAGTATGTACTACTGGTGCAATAATCATTGGTAGTGACAGTTGGATGGGCAATCTCGCCCATTTGACCGTAGGTAATTATGCTGATAATCCGAGCATGGCATGATATGCCGTGTTGTGCACCTGACGGGCCGGCTTTCCAAGCCCAGCCCAGCCCGCCATTCGTGCCGTGCCGGCACGGCCCACCACGTGGCGTGTCCATGCCGTGCTTGGACCATATTGGGCCAGCTGGGCCTTAGGCTGGCATGGATAAGCGTGGCCCAACTCCTAGCTCTAGATCATCCCTTCGTATGAATCTAGTGATCAAGTAGTACTACAGGTTGTATGCACCATAGCGATGCGTGATTGTTAAAATGTAGCCTAGCCATACGCACATTTGAATCGAGCGGTCTAAAAAGGGAAATAAACATGTACAGCAATTGGAAAGTGCTTCTCTGCCGGCCGGGCCAGGCAAGGTATAGCGCAGGGGATGCAAGTAATAGTGGTCCTTAATTCCAGAGCGAGATAGAGGGAGGCATATATGTCATGCAATCGTAAATTAATTAACCTCCAGAGCGGCCTGAGCGTGAGACCAAGGGCTAGTACTGCCGGGATCCACCTACCACTAGGGGTGAAATCGGGTCGGATACGGTCGGATCTCACCTTTCCCATATCCTAACCCACATTTTCTAATCGGATTCGGGTCGAATACGGATAGTATCGAATACGAATACAAACACGGATAATGTCGGGCACAAATATGGAACAAATACGTACCAAGACGGATACGGACACTATCGGTCACGAATATTTATTCGGATATCAAGTCGATGCAACAACCATTTTATACCACATAGACAATAGCAATGCAACCATTCCATACATCCATAATGCAACAATACATCGGTACTAAAGTCGTAGCATCACTGGACATACATGAGAAAAATGTTTGCATCAGATCGGTACTAAAGTCGGTACTCCAACCATCAATAAGCATCAGATCTAAAATTAGCCAACCACATTCAGAAAAATGTTTGCAACATACTAATCTATTTTTAGCATGTCTATTAATCTCCAGTCCAATCTTTTGACCAACTGAACAAATGTTTCCAAATATTTCAAGCATTCAACTCACTTCCTTGTTACAAGGTAATCTTTTACTCAGGGGCAAAGAATGGCATTTGTCTAAATAGATCCAGAAAAAAACAATGCATACATTAAAAACACAAGCATCCAGAAAAGAGTAAAATTGTGTGTCGGATTGTAGTGGCCAGTGGACATTGTTGACCCTTTTATCAGACTTCATGGTTCATTTGAAATAATCAGATTCACAGAACAATCGTTCATTCATCTAACTTTCTTAAACAATCAAAACAATATAGACTCATAAAGTAGCTAGAAAACATTGATCCCAAATGCTCTGTAGAATCTGAAATTCGTGGTGCAATCTTTGTAAGTCGTAAGCAAGCAAATTAGAACAGACTGGCAAATAAGTAATCTAAAAGAGGCCAGGATGCAACTCATCATATCCATTGCAGGCAGTGGATTTCAATCCAGATTCGTTGATGACACAACTGCCCAAAGCAGTTTCAGCGCTAGAATGGGCTATATCCATTGCACTGCTGGACTTGGGAGAGCCCCTGCTGTTGCAATTGCTTACATGCTCTGGTTCGAGAATATGGATGTAAGCTAATTTCGTCTCATCATATACATTCAGTACTTACAAATCCCAAACCATCCAACCATTCCACGGTAGGATCCATACTTACCTCGACTTGGCAAATCCCCTCAAGCAAAGTGCTAAGCAAATCCCCTCTAGGGCTCTAGGCAGATATGGTGTGCCTCGACTTGGCGGTGTATATCCGGTGGCGGCGAGGTCGAATCGACGGCGGTGAGGTTGAATCGCCGAGTGGATCTGCGGACGGGCGGAGGCGGTGCTGGGATGGCGGCCTGAGGTCGTCCACGGAGGGGAAGACCAGGGGCGCCGCCGCGTCGGCCGTCGCGCACTCGGGTGTAGATCCGGTGGCGGCGAGATCCTGGGATGGCGGCCTGGCCTGAGGACGTCCACGGAGGGGAAGACCAGGGGCACCGCCGCATCGGCCGTCGCGCACTCAAGCGTAGATCCGGTGGCGACGAGATCCTGGAATGGCGGCCTGGCCTGAGGAAGTCCACGGAGGGAAGACCAAGGGGCAAGGGCGCCGCCGCGTCGGCCGTCGGCATCGGGCACTCGGGTAGTCGGCGTCGCCGCGTCGGGCACTCGGTCGAAGGAAAGGAGATGGGGATTGGGGAATCGGCCGCCGAACCGAATGGTTGGACCGTTCGGTTGGAGGCTTGGAGCACTGTGGTCTGTGCCTCTGTGGGTGGACTGGAGCCGGTGACTGAGTTCGGATGATCCGAGTGATGAGCCGACTGGCAAGTGGCAAAGTAATCCGGTAATACCCGAATAGGTAAGCGGTAATATCCGAATTTTATACCGGATAATCCGTATCCGTCGAATACCGACCTCCCGAACCCGATACCGTATCCGCCAAAAATACCCGTATTTGGATCCGATACCCGTATAAGGTTCCGGGTACCCGAATTTACGACCCGAATTTGACCCGTTTTAATACGGGCGGGCGGGAAATACCCGGCCCGTTTTCACCCCTACCTACCACCGGACTCCGCTCCCACGGTCGGTAGTGTCCCCACCGCCTTGCCTTGCTAGTGGCCACCGATGCTCTCCTACCGTCAGTCTATTGGCGACCAACCTAATTCCATGGCCAGGGAGCCCAGTGAATCAAAAGGCCCTAATTTTAACTTGACACCGAGTTGAAAACAAAGCTTGCCTGCCAGATATGAAGAAGGCACGACAATAGTTAATTGTTGGATGCCTAGGTGTTCGCCAACGATGGAGGATTAGGAAAGCAATGGTGATCAAGGTTATTAGAATCATGATACTAGATATGATCTTTTTCGTCTAATAGGATCAGATCATAAAATCACGATAATATCAAAATTTTAAAAAATATATTTTATATAACAATTAAATTATATTTCTAATATGCAAATCTATAGTTGATTATTTGAATTTAATTTTGTAATTTGAGTACACTTATTCATGTTATATTGAATTAAGATTGATTTTTGAAACTTATTTAATTATTTTTAATAAACTAATAATCTAAAAATGTAATATATCAAAGATAATACCTTTTTACCTTCTAACAATATGTAAACAATAAAACAATGCAAATTAAACTAGTAAGAGGTAATATTAAATTTTATATGCTAATATAATTTGTTGTTAGGATCATTTTCCTACTGTGATTCTACCCGATCCTAATGATTCTACGAGTAGGACCGCAATCTCACTACGATACTACCTAATTCTGATTCATATTACAATTCGTATCATTTACCTTCGGTAGGATCGTACGATACTATGATACATATCACGATACTGACAACCTTGACGGTGATCGGTGGCATAGAAGAAGAGAGGTGGAAAGCAGAGTGAGAGCGAGGACCATATGGGAGGGAGCATGCCAATATGACAAGTAACATATAAGGCCTGGTTCCCTCCAAGCCACATATTGCTCTTTTTAAAAATTAAATCTTCATATTTTGCATGTTGCATATGAAAGTTTTTAATTTTGCTAATTTGTAAAAGCCAAATGTTGATTATTTTCTATCTTTCGTCCATGATTCATCACTGTAAATTGATCGGAATCCGCAATATACCTTTTGCGCCAGATAGATGGATATGCACGCATCAACTTCATTCTTTTTATAATTTGATTTTTTGTCTGTCTCTTGTCTCTGTTGACAGATCGCGAATCCACAGTCTAATAAAGCTGATTCTTTATTTATATTAGCTGCTTTATAGCTAATATAAATGTCTGATTTTTTCCGTGCTTAAAAAATTGAGAGCAATTAGCGAACGGTATATCGTTAAAGCACTTTTAACAATATAGGGTGGTACCTTGTCGCTACCTCGCCGCATAGCCCTTGACCCCTCCCGCCGTGCCACCCCGCCCAACATAACTACTATGGCCGCCAGTACCATCGTCAGGTCGTCGTCTCCCCCTGACCTCCTTCTATGCCCGGGGGGGGGAGGGTGAACCCGTAGCGGGGAGGCGGATTATTTCCCTCCTCCGACGGCAGCGCCCTAGGTCTACAGGCCACCGGATCTAGTGCGCGGTGGGGCTAACGGTGGAGGAGAGTTAAGGGGATGGCGGCAGCAAGGGAGGGAGAACGAGAGGGAGCGGGGGAGAAGGTAGTCGGGTCGGCTGCGGGAGAAGAGGAGCGAAAGTAATAGAGGTGCTTTGAGATTTGTGCAGTTTTGATCTAATGGTTGTCGCCTATCCCGTCGGAATGGTATAGGCTGGTTAGTTTTCTAAATGCTAAAAAAATTACAATTGCTTGCAATGAGTTATAGAGCCTTATATAAAAATGTGCATAAGAGTAGGTATGAATATATATATATATATATATATATATATATATATAATATATATATATATATATATATATATATATATATATATATATATATATATATATATATATATATATATATATAGGACAAATACTTTTTACTCCCGGGTGTAATTACACCCACCTCTAATATACCACCTAAATAAACTTGAAATACTCCTTTATCACTTTAAATATACTCATATACTAATTATAAGATACTCCAATGTAAACCATACGAAAAAATTGCAAGGGAGTCCATAGTTTTTAGTGTATTTTATAAATACCTTTATATACGCACATAAAAAGTAGTATATCAAAAAAATGTGCATACCACCTCTGAAAAATTGTTCATACCACCTATATGGTCTTAAATACTCATATACTACATGTACATACCCTCCGTTACACGAGATACTCCCTACATTGTGAGATACGACATAGGGTGTAATTACACCCGGGAGTAGAAAAGATATATACATACATATTATATATATATATATATATATATATATATATATATATATATATATATATATATATATATATATATATATATATATATATATATATATATATATAAAAGAAAGAAGAAAAATGAGAAGCCTTGCAGCTGGCCAAACCGGCCCAGTCCAGCCCAGTCGGCCCGCCCGCCACCTTTCTTCCTCCACCCCTCCCCCTCACTAATTCAGATAGGGCCGACGCTGCCCACAGGCCGGCGCAGCAGCACTGCGGTCCCATAGTGCCTCCTTCGGAATCACCGGTCTCTGGCACACCTCCACAGCGTGTCACCAGGGCCCCACCACCGTCCCGTCGAGATTCTGCTCCTGCGTCATCGTCTGGCCCCCCGGACCGCCGTCGCTTCAGTCATTCCTCCCTGTCGCGCGGCTGAAAGACGTGCAACCACCGTACCATGCTGCTTGCGTCAGCCACAGGTTCCCGAACCGTGGCCCTGCTATGCGCACATCGCCCCACGCCAGCTTGCGTCCACGCCCGGCCGCTCGTCCTGTCACCCAAACTGTGGCCATGCCCGCCGCCCGAGCTCAGCTCCACCTGCTCACCTGCCGCCGTGCCTTTTTCCCCTCTATAAAACCCTGGCCAAGGCTTCCAATCGCACCGCAATACCTCACTTCCCCTCCCTCTGCGAGCAATCGACTCCACGAGCCCTCTCTGCTTGCCGGCAACCTCGTCTTCCCCACAGCTGGCCGACGAGCGCGCCATCACGTCAAGCAACGATAGCCCGATTCTTTCTTCCTGGAGCTTCCTCGGAGCGTCGTGAAGCTAATCCCATCCTCGGCCGAGCTCCCTTCCGCCTCTCCTTTGCCGGCGTCGAGTTTCCCCCAGCCCACCGCCGGCCTGCCTCGGAGCTCATCGGCCCCGCCAGCACTCCCATCGGCTCCCCCTCGGTGCCAGGAACCCATTTGGCCACCCCCGGTGCCTCTTCGGCCGCCCCTCATCGGCAACCCCGCCGCCTTGTACACTGCTTGGAGCTCATCTGTTTCTGGACGCTAGGAACCTCGGCTCTTCTACAACTCCTTCCCCTGGTACGTCAAGTAACACCGAGCACCTGACTGGCTACCAGAGCGTGCGTTAGCGCAGCCGCTCGA
The DNA here is from genome assembly GCA_017311315.1 of Dendrocalamus latiflorus. Classification (NCBI taxonomy): domain Eukaryota; kingdom Viridiplantae; phylum Streptophyta; class Magnoliopsida; order Poales; family Poaceae; genus Dendrocalamus; species Dendrocalamus latiflorus. The sequence continues at coordinate 25,020,951 of CM029645.1, forward strand.
GTTCGATTCCACCCCCGCGCAGCGTTAGGGTATTTAGGATTTTAATTATTTTGTTTCGTTGCTAAGCCAATTACAGCTAGGAAAAAATAAAAAAATCAGAAATAATTCCATAAAAGATACTAAAATTTGTTAGGACATAAAAGAGCTTATTAAACATTTAATCTTGGGTTAATCATCATATATTAGTAGCTATGTGCCATGAATAGTTATTCTAAAAGTTTAATTATTAAGTTAAAGGCATATTGAGTAAGTGAGTAACAATCTTGTTTAGAGATATGCTGTCATGAAATGATAATTAGTAAATGAAGATTTCCTAACAATAAATCATAAATCCATGCATGTTAGTGAAGATTGTAGAACTAGCCACTACATGGTTTAAACCATAAATATTAACCCTATGCCCTAGCGATGATGAGAATCCTTTTTCGACCATAATACTCAAATTAAATTAGAGGCTATATTGCATATAATTGACTTATGGTTAAACTTCAAATAATTATAACTAATTCATTCTAACTCCAATTGAATGAAACCATTTCTAAATTCACCCAAAAAAATCGAAGTCTATCCAATGCAACTGAACTCATGAATTTTAGAGTTATTTGAATTTTCTTGCGAATATTTATTTAGTTTGTTTGATTTTTATCCAAATTTTTGCGCACATAAAAATAGCGTACGAGGCTCAAGAGGAGGAAGCTTGAAGCAGAAGCCACTCTAGACAACCAAGACCAAGCTCACGGTGATCAAGGCGAGTCAATACTTTGATCATATTGAACCTACATTTTCTGCAATTTGCTTTCGTTTAAATTATCAACTGCATGCTGTTATTTTAGGTGCTAAGTATATGCTTGATTTCAATACCCTAGTTACATACCCATTAATAAGCTTGTTAATAATACACTCCTTTGGGATATTCGAATATGTGAGCTTTTGTCACCCTAGTAAAACTATAGTAGTAATCCTTTCGAAAAATAAGTTCGTAATTATATGCCATGCTTAGTTGTGCTTAGATATTCAGGGGCACCAAAATACCCCCAAGCATCACTTTAAATTATGAGAAACTGATTTGGAAAGCCATGGTGAAAATGGTTGGTGTATTTGGACAAGGATATTTTATGTTCCCAAAACCCCAACTTGCTTAAAATATCTGGGTGGATGGATCGGGGGTGTGGTGCAGCGGTGCACGAGAGTGTGGTTAGTGGTAGCACCGCCCAGATAACCCTAAGAACCGAATATTGTGATAACCTCCCAAGGTACAACAGTACAACCACAAGCTGGCAAGTGTAGGCAGGGCTAACTAATTTGTGTGGCTCTAAGGTGGTTGTGTGAAGGTGTGAATATGAGCAAAGGGATGGATGGTCTCATTCCCGCCTTTGCCCGTGATGGCTCACGAGGGACCCTTCCCGAGGGATGTATGCATCCTACGGAAGGCAGAACAGTAGAACTATGCATTATAACAGTCCTGTGATAGTCTACTCAACTGCATGGCTAAGGAATCATGTGGGGCAACGAGCAGATTTATCTCTTGTGGGTAAAGTGTACGAACTCTGCAGAGTAGAAAAACTATTCGAATAACGTGCCCATGGTCAAGGGTGGACATGGGAACTTGACTAGATATAGTTCTATTTCGAAAACATTGTGGGTGGAATTGGTAAAATAGAGGGCCACTACTACAAAACAAGGATATTGTATCACTTTCTTGTAACACATTCACCAATGTGGTTCTAGTGAAATTTCATAGTAACACAAAATAGTGTGTTACAGACTTCGCTTGTAACACAAAACACTTTTTTTATAAAAATGTGTTACTGACAATAATTATAGTAACACAAAATTAATGTTACAAGCAAAATGTTACAAAAGTGTACTATGTTGTAACACATAAATGGAACATATAAAATGTGCTACAAATATATGCCCTGTAGTAACACAAAATAATGTTACAGTCCAATTGTTACAAAGATTCATAGAGCAATCGTCCCCCGGGCTGTTTGCTTCGCTCGCTCGCTTCCCCGCGCTCGCGCGCGCACGCGTCTATGTGCGGTGGACCCGGACGTCCTCGAATCATGCTCCCGGTTGCTCGCTTTCCCCCGGCGCGAGAAAATTGCATATTTGGGATTGCAATCATCGCGCTTTGCAGTTTTGAAACTCCAATCGTCGATCAAATTTTCTTTAGTTGAGGAAGAATTAGAAAATTAATAAAGATAACGAAATCTAGTAGTATATTTTTTTAGATATATATATTTTTAGATATAAACACCAGAAATTCAGAATCAAGAGGCGTGAAACATTAGTTTCCCTCCTTAAAAATTGACTGAAATTAGTTCCCACCAAATTTTCCCTTCCAGGAATCCATTTGCCGCCCCGTAGCAGTTCTCGGTGACTCGGTCATCCAATAATCTAATCTAGCGTAAAAAACTCGAAGGCCGTCCTCAATCCTCATTTCCCTCCAACTGACCGAAGCTCTTAGGTCGGCGTGGTGGCGGCTCCCTTCCTCCGGTTCATCTCCGGCCATAGCTTTATCTTCACCATCGGAGGCAAGGGGCTCATCACGTTGTTTCGGAAGGCAAGGCTCATCACGTTAGCCTGGCTTTTCTTCTCCCGTTCACCCCACCTTACGCGCGCCATCTCCTTCTAGTGCCGACGACTGTACAACCGCCGCCGCATCCCTGCGCCTTCTGCCCAGGTCTTCGTCGGGCCCTTCGCCAGCGACGAGCACCCACCAGGTATGCCCACTCCTTCTCCCCCCTTCCTGCTGCGCGAATTGCCGAAGCGCGCCTGCTGATGGTTTCCCTCATCGCCTGCCGCACGCGCCGCCTCGATCCAGCCGTATGCCTTCCAGTGATGGTGGGTTCGTGAGGCGAGGGGAAGAGAAGGAAAGAAAGAAAGCTCGGATATTGGGAGACTTCCGCTGGTGGCGCCAAGATGCAGAACAACGATTGGCGCAAGAAGGTTCTAGCTCGGCCCCTCAGCTTTCTTGGATTCTTCGATCTTTTTAGTTCAGATGGGATTAAGATAGGGAAATGGCTGGAAATGATGGCAATAGACTAAAAGAGGTCCAAATTTGGTGAAAGATTAATTTAGGCGACTAAAAATTGGCGAGATGTTGCGACATATGGGGTTTTTTTTTTCAATAATTTGGTTTAATGTTTGAAGAACATGGAAGAGGCGTGAGAGACATGCACTTTTGCCATCCTATAGCAAACTATTGCAACTTGCACACCTAACCTGGATCCTGCTGTTATTTTCTTAGAAAGAAAGAAAATGAATCCCACATAGGTGGTCAGCTTCAAAATTAAAGAAAGAAGATGAGTTCCACAGAGGTGGTCAACTTCAAAATTAAGCTAATTTGGATGTTAATTTTGATATTTTCCTTCCAAGTTTCGAAACAAATATTTTCTGAACCCACAGACGATAACCCACAGACAAATATTTTCTTTCTACTCTCAGTTATAGGTAGGAGGAAAAAGGCCTTTTTGTAAAGCAAAACGGTTCTGCTATTTGTTACAGTGACAGGAGTTTCATAATTTTAAGTTCTAATCAAACAATTTGAAAGGTACACGGAGTAGAAGATTTGCAATTAGAAAATAGTAGATACATATTTATCCGCTGCAATCTACATCTGTGCTGTCCTGTACTAATATGTATGTCCATTCTGCTGGGAAGCTTCGTCCCACAATATTGGGACAACAACTCTTTACTCTTTGTTATAATTTTATTTCTGATTAATTTTCTCGGTTCTGTAGTTTTTAATATGTAACTAGTATCAGCTCTCTGATTACTATTTATTGTTTCAGAGTGCACCAGAGATGGATTTCTTTACTGAATATGGTGATGCTAATCGGTACAAGGTTCTGGAGGTCATAGGCAAAGGAAGCTATGGACTTGTATGTTCTGCAAATGATACGCAAACCAGAGAGAAGGTTGCGATAAAGAAGATACACAACATTTTTGAGTATATATCAGATGCTCTACGCATACTCCGTGAAATAAAACTTCTCAGGCTTCTTAGGCACCCTGACATCGTGGAGATAAAGCATATCATGCTACCCCCATCCAAAAAGGATTTCAAAGATATATATGTTGTCTTCGAACTTATGGAGTCGGATCTTCATCAGGTCATAAAGGCTAATGATCATGATTTGACAAGAGAGCATTATCAGTTTTTCCTGTATCAGATGCTTCGTGCATTGAAATATATCCACACAGGTATCCACTTCCTATGTTATCAACATGAATGTTACATGTGCTTATATCATATATAACTACTTTCACCATGTAGCAATTTGATCCTTGTTTTCCTTTATTTCGCTCACATAGTTGCATGCTATTTATTTGCTGTAGATAGCTCTTTAACCATTCAATAAATTGATTTTTTGGTGCGGCATACCCTTTGATAAAATCCTGGGTCCGCCACTGGCGCGAAACCGTGCGCCCAAACCATCGCTATTGGATTAGTGTTACTTCTTGCCGCCGCGTCGCTCGCTCTCAGGCGACACGGGCAGTTCCCGATCCGGCGCCGCCACCTCTAGCTCCTCACCCCTTTCCCGTCTTGCCATCACCCGAGCACACCGGAGGAGGTCCGTGGGGCTGCAGTGATGGCGGTGACAGGGCAAATCCCCTCCCCAGTTTCTCATTCCCTCTCGTTGTCAGATCGGGTTCCTGTCCGGCCGGCGAGGCAACGGCCTGCGCTCGCGGTAGACAGATGCACGACTCGGAAGCTGCTTTATCTTTTAGAAACACCACCAGCTAATGATAGCTCCTGGAGATCAATAATTGACCTGTTGTGGGCTTGTGGCAAACCCAGATTAATTACCCACAATAATAATATATTACTTCAGTTGCATACTGTGCCATTTCTGAAAACGTCTTCTCCAAAAGATGAAATAGTTTGCCTGCTCTTCCTTTCATTGCTCGCCATGCTATTTCCATCTGATCTTAGTTCCCTACAGATGTGCTCCATCCTAGCAGCGGCCACTCCAACATTCCAAGGAGCAGGACACGGACAGGCTCATCTCAGTGTTACTCCAACCAAATTTGCATTTTAATTTGTAACTCCATATTGAAAAGTGTTACTCAAATTTTATATCATTTCCAGGGAAATTGTGCTAGGAGTGATCATAACAATTCTCAGAATCAAGCGGTGCATTTTAAAAGAAAGGTATTTGCTCTATTTTCCATGTTTTCACCTAATCTAGTCTTTTGGCTTTAATATTGTTTCAAAGTTTTAGAGAGTTCACTGTCTTGCACCCAACCAGAATGATGGATTCCTTAAGCACAGGGATGAATTGGTAAAGTCACTTTATTGTGAATTTAATACTTATTTTATCCATAAAGGATTTTTTGTATTAACTCATGCTACTGTCTTTTTTCTCTTTACTAGAATAAAGAAACATGTGAGTCTGAATTTAGTGATGATGACAGTCTACTTTTGTCCACCACAAGTAGAACAACAAAGAAACAAAAGGTATCTATGAACCACACTTTGCTATAATTATAGTAGAATTTGTCTTATTATTCCATACTTCATTTTATATATATGTGTAAGGGTCAGCATGGAGGGCCTGGAGAGACTACAACCATTGCACACCAGGAGGTGGCTCATGACAAGGCTATATGCTACAAGCGTCAAACACCTAAACAACTTCCTCTAATGAAGGTAGATGAACATAATATTACTTGTTCTAATTGCATGATCATGATGTACAACTAAAGGCTGTTGGTCACTAAGAGATTATGTAAAATTAATGTAGGCTGGGTCTATGGTGCTATTAATGACTTCAAAATATCCTAATAAGGCTCATGTGGCCTATGCAACTCTCTTGAGCACTGATCCAGAAGCCACTGTTGGTGGAGTTAAGACAGGAAGTCAATTCTACAAAGTGCGTATCAATCATGCTATAGCAAAAGATGAGCCATTAGTGAGGCCCATGCCTAGGTGCAACAATATTGGTGATGCTCAAGCCAAAGGAGTCTCAATTGCTTGGCCTTCGATGTTTGTATGTTCAAACTAGCTTTCTTAACTTTAAATCAATGAACATATGTGGCCTAATTTGTAATGTTATAACTTACATTTTCTTTGCAGGTTGAATTGATTAAGGGTTGAATTCCTACATCAATGTGTACAAGAAGAAGTGATGGACTTTATGAATCCTAGCTAGTTCTTGAATTTTTCTTTCTAGTATGGACTATGTGTATTTGCTCTCTAGAGCCATATCGTTATGTACATAAACTATGATTTGATCTGAATAAGCACTATGTTTGAATTCATCCTACAATATGTGGATCTTTCTATGATTATGGAAATTTGTGGTTTATGTGATTTTGCAATGTCTCATGTTTGTGTGATTATATAATAATCCGTGTGTCATATGTATAGGCGAAATAAATATTTATTTCATAATATGAATATGTTACAATAGCTATAGAAAAGTGTTACAAACCATGTGTTCCTTTGTTCCATACTGTGCTCTACCATAATGTAGAAGTGTTACTAGAAGTAAAAAAGTGTTACAGCAGACAATCCCTGTAACACTAGGCAAATGTTCCGATAAATAAATAAATGTGTTACAAACTATGCGTTCTACTATAATGCCCAGTGTTACTAGAGCAAAAAAAAGTGTTACAGCAAAAATCATTGTAACACTAGACAAATGTTCCTGTAGACAAGCAGATGTGTTACAATAAATCAGTCTATAGTAACATGGCCAATTGGAACACACACAAAAATGTGTTACTAAGAGAGCTAGTAACACTTTTTCTAACCTATAGTAACACAAGTTGGTGTTACTATATCTCTGCGTTGTAGTAGTGGGCAGAGAAAGGCCCTGGTTTGTGTTGCCCTGGGTGTCGCCGCAGTGATAATGTAAGCGGCTATAATGCTGAAGGTATGGCATACAGTGCAGAGACTATGTAATGGTGGATGGTCTCTAGATCATTAATGTTAAAGCATTCTTCTACACACAATATGTTTTTGTTCAAAATGCTAGGTCATAGACAATTTCTAAGTATTATATTTAAAAGCAATTTCTGGCAAAGAAAAGAACCTGAGCCTTCTCTTGATAAGCCATGCATACTGTCGGAACCTGGAGTAACGACTCCTGGATCCTCTGTGTAAATCGCACTAGTCCAGGATCAGCTAGTGCACACAGTACGACAAAGATACATATCAAGCACAAATGACCGTCTATATTAAATAAAAGAGTACGACCTTATGGCCAAGTCTTACATCAACACCCATTGGCAAAGATAAACAAAGCAAATAACTGCGGAAGCAAACTGATAAAAGCGAAGCCCAAGCCTGCCCACAGGCAAACGATAGTAAGACGCGGCCTACTCGTCCAGATCTTCACCGTTGTTGACGACATCTTCCTCTGTTTGGAGATTGCAAGGTGAGTACAAACTTGTACTCCGCAAATCACACGGAGAAATGCAACATAATGATAAAGGCTTCGATGGAAGGCTTATAGGGTTAGTTTGCATAAAACAACATTTAAGAAATACAGTAGATAGATTGAAATTGCTGAGTTTGATACAGTAAGTAAAAACATAACTTGTAATTGAAAATAATACCGTCAGTGCAAGCTCCGACCAAACACCAACCTATCCACGGGCATCCCACCCAGACCATCTTTCCAAAAGATCACGTATGTATTCCATCCATCCACACACTTTCACTATGCAACTCTGATGAATTTCATCCATTCACCAGATTTCAATCTCTCACAGATTCCATCCATCCGCAAGGTTTTCATCTCTCGTGGATTCCATCCATCCACAAGGTTTTCAAAAACATTTTGAAAAACAAAGTTTAATCTATGAAAAACTTTTACTCAGCATGCCCGTGACCATGGGCACGGTTATCCAGGATAGATTATACACTCTGCAGAGGTTGTACAGCTTTACCCACAAGACACGATCATCCCTTTTAACCACTAGATTACACACTTCCTTAGGTGTGCGGTGGGGAGTCGTGACAAGGCCTTTACAATGCAAAGCCTTCAACCTGGCCAAGCAAAGTCTAAGGTTTCACCCCAGTAACGAATCCACCAGACCGGGACCCCCTCTTGAGCCTGAGTGAGACTTCACCTAGCTTAACCACGCTCACTCAAGTGAGACTTCTCATGGCACCAACCACGCTCACTTTCAACCTACAACTTGATAGCCATGTGGTAGTACGATAGGGCTTTACAACAGTAGCTCACAGACCGGTCCTTAATTGACCTAGGCCTAACCACATACCCTCGTGCCCGACAATCAACCCTGCGGCTACAACCAACAGAGCATGCCTGCACCCACCAACTAACCAATTGCCTAAGTCTAAACCAGTTTTTATATTTTGTTTCCAAAATATTTCATAAACCTCCTTGACTCATCAAAGTCGAGAGTACATTTGAAAAGCTTATCATTTTATGTGAAAAGGGCATCATTTTATGTGAAAAGGTATCCCAACCCAAAGATATTTCTAAGCTAGGCTAAGCATTTGCTGTCCAAATAATCTCTAGCCATACTAGTGTACTAACCAGAGTTTTGTTCTAGGGTTACAAGGTATCAAGGTAATTCAAGGTCAATGGAGATAATAACAAGTAGGCAATAGTTAAATTCAAAACTGAATTGAAATAATTGAATAAAGATATGCATGCAGAATAATTTAAATCAACATAAATTTTATTTTTAAAATCTGGGATCAACATGGTCAAGGAGTGTGACTTGCCTTGCTCTTCAACTTGGTGTGAATCTTCGTCGAAGAATTTTCTCGAATTGTCGAAGTCTACACGTGAAAATAACCCACCAAATTCAAAATAAATTCAAATTGACTTCAAATATTTGCATTGAGGCCAAACATGGATAGATAAGATTTTTTGATGAATTTAGAAATTTGAATGGGCTCAATCGGAGTTAGGACAAAGAAGAACGGGCTTCGGGAAGTTTAAAATCAAGGAATTTTTTTTCTGGAATTATTTTCCTAGGAAAATATGAATTATGGCGTCAGCAGAGGATTTAATTTCGGCCGAATTATTTTACAACTGAAAAATAGGATTACTGCGTCATGCTGGCGTCAGCCTGGGAGGGGTCTGACTGATCGGTGGGCCCGGTCCATAGACCAAGTCCACGAGCAGGTGGGTTTGGGCGAGGTGGCACAGTTGCCTATGTGGCGCCGACGGGGCAGGGGTTGCCGAGGTGGCGATGAGGTGGCGCCACCTCGCCTGCCACATGGGCACGGGTGCGCTGACGTGGCCGGCCGGCGAGGGAGGTGCTCGGGGACGGCATGCTCGCCGGAGCTCCAGTGGCCGGCGGCGAGCGGCGAAGGGTGGAGAAGGGAGAAGAGACCGAGAGGGATTCGACGGTGGGCGCAGTAGTTACCGGAGAAGACCAGAAGGTGGTCGGCGGTGAGGAGGGGCGGCAGCGGCTCGGGTCCAACGGCGCGGCGGCTGCCCAGTGGCGCTCGAGCCGGGCGGAGGGGCGGGGAAGGTCGACGGAGGCACGAGGAGGCTCGGGGTGGATTCGGTCGGGCGTGAGAGGGCTCGGGCCGGGCGCAATTGCTCGTCGGAGTAGCTTTGGCAGTGGCGGCGGTGGAAGCACAATGCGGGGGTGGCCTGCGCTCGGGAGGAGGAATAGGGAGGGCGGGGAGGTGATGCGGAGTGAGGCGGAGCTGGGGGTGGGTTTAAATAGGGGAGGGGAGGAGCGGCGTGGGGAGAATCGGTCGTCGGAGTTGGCACGGGCATGGCAGCGGTTGCGGGAGAAGATGGAGGCGGGCGCAAAGAAGGCGGGGGTTGGGCGCACGATGGGGAGAACGTGGGGAGTTGGGGGCGGCGCTTGTGCGGGAAGGAGGTGGCTGGGGAGGGCGGGGCCGGTGGTTGCGGGCGGTGGGCGCGGCATGAGGTGGAAGAAGGGGCGCGGGGAAGGGATGACAGGTGGGCCCAGGCTGGCAGAGAGAGGGAGGGGAAGGGGACGCGGGTGGCCAGATGGGCCGGGGCGATTGGAGTGGGCCGACGTGGATGAAATCAAAGCCGGACACGTGGCTCCCATAGAGGAGCGGCGGTGGAGATGGCAGCGACGTGAACGGATCCAGACCATCCACACGTCGGCCGGAGGGAGTATTATAATTTTTATTTTTCTGATTTTGGGATTTTTCAGAAAAGATTAGAAAATTAAATATAGCTCAGAAAAATATGAAATAAACTTCAAAAATTTCAAAACAATTCACAGAAGTTCCTAGGGACATTTTGGACTTATTAGAATTATTTCCAACTATTTTTGATATCATATTTTCATACCTAAAATACTTTTTAATTTCAAAAATAGATTTTTAAACTCCAGAAAAATCAGAAAATCAAAGCCAAATAAGTCCAAATAATTAATTTCACATAGAATGTTTTTTATAGAAAATCAACATATCATTTTATTTAATAATTATTTTTAGGTTTTGTTCAAAATACTTTTTTTAAATCTACTTTTAAAAAAAACAGAAATCCAGGGCAAAACAAAATTTAAAATTTAGGCAGCAAAAATACTTATTTTAATTGAAATTTTATTTTAATTAAATTTTATTTATTTATTTATTTTTATTTTAATAAAAACCTGGGCTGTTACACATACTATATGCTGCATTTTGTGTATTGGCTCACGGAGCACGGTGGATTGTGCTCACACTCGCATTACCAAAATCAAATTCAGGAGCCCAGGACCATTATGCATACGAAGGTACCCCTGCTACAGATGGAGGAAACAATGCCGAGAACTAGGACGACTCCTGCGCTATCGGGTCCTAGGTAATTAGACTATGGCATTGTGTGCCTATAAATATTGCTTAAGCTTAGGTAATATTCATATGGCACATATTTACCCCCAGTCGCTTGCCTGTGGATTAAAGGCCTTACTTTGCTTATGCTTCCGCTACTGTGCTTTTGTAATGTGAACATTTGGTCTGATCGGCCTTTATGTAAAACAGTTGCCCGATGCAGCATAATTCAAACTCAGTTATGTAATAGTAGTATGAGTTGATGTGATTTATGCGATGTATGAAATGATGCAGCAATGTACCTGTGAGCACTATCTACTAATCCAGGGAATAGTGCGGTGTTTTCACAGGGGATTCTGGATTGAAAAATCCGGGTCCGACATGCAGCGAATGCTCGGTAGGAACATTCGGGATGGGGTTGTTGCTATGAGTGATGTAATTGTGGGGGAGCTGACCTCGTAGCACGCTCGGCTTGTTCGGCTCATGCGGCAGCAGCCCTTGCTTTTTTGTCGCGGGCGGTAGCAGACCTTGCTAGTTTGCGGGTCTCCTTCCATTGCTTCATCATCTTGTCCCATTGCTTCTTCTGCCTCTTGTCCATCCGGTGTGGCGAAGCAAGCTCCGGTGTAGTGTTGGGTTTGCTTGTGTAGTGTTCTCTCCGAAATCTCTTCCACCTCCTTTTATAGGCCCCTATGTGGTCTTCTTGCTGCATGAAGCTGCCCCATCTAGTGTAGGCACTACGCAAAGCTAGCCCGTGTGATCTTATCGCTGTGAAAAGCTACCCAATGTAGTCTTATCGGTATGCAATGCTGGCCAGTCAGGTCTCTACACTGCGCAAAGCTACACCCTTTAGTCTTGTCACTGCGCTAAGCTGGCCCGTGTGGTCTTGTCGCTGCCAAAGCTGTCTCGTTTGGTGTAGTCGCTATATAAAGCTAGACCGTCTGGTATTCTCATTTCGCAAAGCTAGCCTGTGTGGTCTTGTCACGGTGCAAAACTGCCCTATGTGGTCATGTCACTGCGCAAAATTGGCCCGTGTGGTCTTGTCGCTGCGCAAAGCTGTCTCGTTTGGTGTAGTCACTGTGCAAAGCTGGACCATCTGATCTTCTCACTGTGCAAAGCTAGCTCGTGTGGTCTTGTCGAGGTGCAAAGCTACCCCATGTGGTCATGTGCTGTGCAAAGCTGGCCCGCGTGGTCTTGTTGCTATGCAAAGCTGTCTCGTCTAGTGTAGCCACTACGCAAAGCTGGACTGTTTGATCTTCTAACTATGCAAAGGTGGCCCCTGTGGTCTTGTTGTGGCGCGAAGCTGCCCCATGTGGTCATGCCACTACGCAAAGCTAGCTCGTGTGGTCTTGTTGTTGCATAAAGCTGGCTCGTGTGGTCTTGTTGCTGTGCAAAGCTATCTCATCTGGTGTAGTCGCTGCGCAAAACTGGATCATCTGATCTTCTCACTGCACAAAGCTGGCCCTGGTGGTACAATTGAAAGTCTCAGGCGACATTTCTTCCAATGCCCACACTCCAGGGTACAATTAGGCAATCGTCTATTTTATAGTACTACTAATAAAGTTTTGGTGTTAACGTTCCTTTCTAGTAGATGGCCAAATGCAACTTCGTGTGATGGATTGATCCTCCCCATGAACGGTACGTTGCGAGGTACGTGGATACATTGTGGGAGTGAATCGTTCACTTGAAGGCATGGATTGAAAGTCTCGAGGATCACAACGATGACCTCTGTCAACAGATGCAACGCGAGAGAGGCAACAAGGAGGTCATCAACATAGGAAGTTCATACGATTCAACATGCTGCTGCACGAACCCTAGTTGCATATGTGCTTGCCACTACAACGACGGCCAGCCACGTCCGAGGCGACCCCCTCTATAACACTCCATGTGGGTAGCATGAGGCTCATTCCACCTATAGGCACCGACATATAAGGTTGTACCATAATACTCTCCCCTGTTGTCTGTGGTATTTTTCAATGTCGTAAAGCATGTAATCGAATGGTTTGCACATCGATACGGTTGCCATTAATTGAGTTCACTGTTTGAGTGGTGTGGGCATCAGTGCAGTTACCATTAATTGAGTGGTACAGACATTGACACGGATCGAACAAATGAACATCACAAGGCCAATCCGATTCGCAAAGTTCATGAGCCATACCTGAAAAATGAATTCAACTTAGAATTTATGAGGAACAAAAAACATTGAATGTAAAGCAATAGTAAATAGAATTATAAATAAACAAAGGAAATAATACTAGGCTACTAGCATAATGCCTACTACATTACTGAAAAGGGGGAATTACCACAACAATTATACAAACGGTACATGTAATGTACAATAGTACACACATCAAAAGTGCCAACTAACAAAGTACATATTACAATGGATAATTATTTGTAGTATCTAATAACTAGTTGTAGAAACCATGCCGGTCTTCCTACTAATCAGCAGATGCCTTGCATCGTCTAGCTGTGTGCCCCTTCTGACCGCATCGCCCGCAGTGTGCACCAGGCGCTCCGGGTTGCGTTTCGTCCATATCATTTGTAATACGCCAGCTCTGTCGCTGACCCTTCCCACCCTTTAGCATGTCAATATTTGGAATCCAGGACCTCCCTACAATATCCAAGGTGGCGAAGTTCCCCACAACCCTGAACCCCATGAGCTCACCACACCATGCATCACCCTCTCCTTAAAGAAGTACTCGGACATGAAGTTCGAAGGATCCATGCCCACAGTCCTGCATGCAGCGAGGACATGAGAGTATGGCTTGTGTAACAGCTTTGGCTTGTTGCACGAGCAGCTTTGTTCATTTACATTATATCTAAGGCATACCTTGTGGGTAATAAGGGCATGAGCCATCCCCCATGACGTGCGCCGTGTGAAATTGGCCCTTCTGTGCCTTCGTCTCCATGTATGTCATAATTTTCGACGAGTATGATGTTCATGGGTTGGCTGCATGAAGTGCGACATTTGCATGCCTCTCCCTGAAATAGCCGATTATGCTATGTAGAACACTTTCCACGATGGTGATGAGGGGTTGAGAACGAAGGTCCTTGAGAACCCAGTTGTACACTTCAGTAAGGTTAGTTATCATTATGCCATACTTTGCACCGTCTGTGTCGTACAACAGAGACCACTTCTGTAATGGTTCTCCCTTTGATCCATTGTGAGAAGCACTTGATGTTCCGCGAGCTCCTCCTCGGCATTCTGGTTGTGCCACCCCAGGCATGACCAGCCCCTTATTCTTCTCGTTGATGTGATTCCTACTATGCTCGTCCAACAACACCTACAATGCATCAAATTTTCTCTGCTGGTTCTACATAGCCAGCCTCTTGAACAGCTTTATCAACAGTTTCTTTGGGAATTGCTTGAAAAAGTTCGCCCCTAGGCGATGAATGCACCATCTGTTCCTCATATCTAGCCAGGGAAGGGCTCCTCAGGGTCTTCTTGAAGTTTTCTTATGGCCTTCACTATCCCAGCATGGCGATCATAGATTACGCACACCAGGACGAGCGCCGACAACTCCAACCCTCACATGTCTAGGAACCATAACTAGCTATCGTAATTCTCACTTTCTATGAATGCGATGGCCAGGGGCATCATTTGATTGTTGCCATCAGTGCCAATGGCCTTAAGGATCTAGCCTTTGTATTTGTCAATCAAAATGGTCCCGTCAACTGAGATCACGGGAAGCATATGCCTGAATGCCTCGATGCATGCATCAAAAGCTAAGAAGACCCTCTATAACACCGCAAAACCTGGCGGCCTTGTAGATGGCTTGTTCTTCACAGCAATATATGTACCCGGGTTCTTGTCCTACAACACCTAAAGCATACAAGGAAGATTGTCGTACGCCGCCTTGAAAGACCTGAACTGTTTTTCAACACCTTCTGCTTCGCACGTCATGCCTTCACGCAACTAATCTTATACTTGAATTTCTTCTCGATAGCCACCATGATGTGCATGGCCTCCATGTCCTTCTTCTCCAGTATCTCTCCATACATCAGATTGGCTATAAAGGTGGACGTTAGGTTATGATACCTCAGCAAAACACTACTAAGAATGCTGTTGGACCGAAATGGCGACAGAGGGGGGGTGAATGTCGATCTCTAAAAATCGCCCCCAAAGAGTATCTTCTTCTTCAATAGCTATGGAAGCTATGAAGGTAGAAGACCAGTGCTCACAAGATACCCCAGCAGCAGGAAAAACACAAATACAGAGACCAGCAAGCGAGAAAAATCAAATCGGGAAAAATCTGGCCTCAAGCGGTAGTACCGCTGTGACGGGCGGTAGTACCGCTGAGCGGTAGTACCGCTCCAGAAGCGGTAGTACCTCTCGAGAAAAACAGCAAACGGGATTTTCAGGCTGGAACTTTGAGACTTCGGATTTTTGGCTAAAAAATAGGTTTGCTCTCAAACTTTTTGATCCAAGGACTTACTACAACATACTAAATAGTAAGGGGACCTTGGGAAACAAGAGAATCAAACCAAGAAGCAAGAATTTCAGATTATGGGTAAAAATCTGAATTTTTGCAAGACCCGAGCCAAAAAACAAATTACTCCCTAACCGTTGATCCTTTGGCCATGAAACTTTGAGGATAGGTATTGAATACCCTCTGGACCCTCCATGCTTAATTTCAAGCCATCTCAACAAGGGAATCAAGCGCAGCACTAAAACCCTAGAAATGCAACCAAGAACAGAGGAAGGCCAAAACCAAAATCTGAGATTAAAATGAAGTTCGCTCTTGGGAAACTTGATCAAATGATCTTGAGGCACTATCCCATCAAGGAGCAACCCATTTTGGGCCTTCCCAACAAGAAATAGCAAGAAACGCAAAAACTCAAGAATCAAGCCTAGAAGGCATCGAAGCAAGAACAGAGAGCACGGGAGAAAAACTCAGAAATTTCATTCCAACTATTCAGGGATTACAACTGAGCTACGTCCACATACCCCGATTGATACAAGAGGAATGATTACAAGGTGAATGAACTCTCCCTCTCCCTCTCCATCTCAAGAACACACCACTACAAGATTGGAGGAGGAGGAACTCACATAGAACACATCGTAGGAGACACTCAGGGGACACACACTCTGCCCCTCAACCACTAAAGCCTAAAGCCAAAACAACCACTAAAGCCTATTTTGACTAAAGGAAACCCTAAAACCCTTGAAGTGCTCAAAGAGGGCATGCAGCCCCTCCTCTCCTTTTATAGCGCCTGGCTAACGGGTCTCCGCCCCGTTACGCCCGCTACGTCCAACGGAGCCCGCTCCCGCTTGTGCAGCCTTGCGAATTTCCCGATTCGCCCCTTCTGCACCTTCCGGGAAGCTTCCGCGCTCCTTGCCTCGCACGCCTCGCAACCACCTTGAGTCCACGTCGTCTTCGACACATCTTGACCGTTCTGACCTCAGCGCCACCTGTGCCTAGTCCGGTCCACCGTGTCTCGCCACGACTCCAACTCGACGTCCTGCAGTCACACAGACAAGAAACACGTCAAATAGCACCGCTCGACACATGAAAGCGTAAATACCATTACACTTACCACAGATGAAGTCAAAACTTGACAAAACATTAGAATATGCATCCTAAACCCAAATGACCAGATTTGACCAAAGTCCGACCGAGCCCGATTACGCCACGCAACGACTCGACTCCGAACCACTCAAACCAAACTCGACTGACCTAAACATTTGTCAATTACTCATCACTCTCATGGAGCACGACCACATGGTCTCTCAATCTCCCCCTTGATGAGTCTATTGACAAACGCAGAAAAAGCATTAAGAAGAGTTTGATTTTGAAGAATCCAACATGGTCCAAAGAAGGGAATAAAGCTAATCACCATGTCGACAGAAGGAACACTAGAGCAACAAGAAAGAGCAAATTGATCTCCAAAGCTCTAAACTGTTCCCAACAGACTTTTTCTTCTCTATTCTCCCCCTTTTGGCAATAAACGCATCAAGATGCAATAGAGAGAATATGACATGTCAATGGATGAATATGGCTGAAGTTTGTTTATTTAAGCATTTAGAGCCATGAGAATTATCCATATTGACCATAATGTAATACACCAAGCCATAACTCAAAAAAGGACGCTATCTAGATCATGACGACATATATATAAACCAGCTAGAGCACAAAGATGACAATCTGAAATGTAATGCATTTTGTGAGCAAGTCAAGTCATCAATGAGTAAAGTCTAGCTAGAGACATCCAAGGATGATGCAGGCCATGTCAATAAGCTAAGCGGAACAAAGAAGCTAACATTGAGTCCAAATAGAGTGCTATAAGCTCAAGATTGAAACATTGGTTAAGGTACTTGGTTCTGATTGTAGATTAAGCAAATTGAGCACATTAAACATTGTCTTTTGAAAGCATATGGTTGTTTTCAACCCAATTTTTGTTTATGTGCTAGATCTCAAGCCTTATGCGACTACTCCAAGCAATAAGCTTAAGAAGATAGTCTAGGTCATCCAAAACTCCCCCTGAGTTCATGCCTAGTGCAATGGCAAGCTGTCTCATGAGAAGGAATTGGTGAAATCAGTTTTTTCGCACAAATATGGTGGTTGTCAACCAACATTTTGTTTTATCATGTGCTAGATCTCAAGCCTTATGCGACTACTCCAAGCAAGAAGCTTAAGAAGATAGTCTAGGTCATCCAAAACTCCCCCTAAGTTCATGCCAAGTGCAATGGCAAGCCGTCTCATAGGAAAGAATTGGTGAGATCAGTTTTTTCGCACAAAAGAGATCTTTTTGCTTTTTAACACATTGTACTAACTCATGTATCATCAGGAGACTAAAACAGCTCAAACTAAGGCTCAATATAGATTCAACGCTCTACTCAGCCTATTTGACATGGCATGAACCATAAAAGGATAGCTCAAGAAAGACTAAACTCAAATGCTAGCATGCCAAGTTTAATTTAAGTTGATCAATTTTACTTAACTTATGATGGCAAACGCTAATCTACACATATGAAGTCATGATAAATTTAGCAAGCTAAGCACAAGTCATGGCAAGGTGTAAAGCACTGAAGCATGTCATAACAGGATAATAATCAAGGCTTAATGCAGATTGATTATAATGCTAGAAAGCTGAAAATGCAAGAAGGTCCAGCTCCCCCTCAACATTAGATGCAACTTTTAGTTCAAGTTGAGTTATGTCAAAATTAAGCTTCAGAAGCTCCCAAATGAACTCCCCCTGAACCAAAGCAATAAAATCGAGAAGCTGGCAAAGAAAACCAAACAGGCAGTCCTTAAAGCATAGAAAAGATATAGAAGCAACTATGGCTTAAACTGACTCTCATCTACCCCAAATGACTCCAGGACTATTAGCTGACCGTAGACCACACACTAGAGAGCAAACACGTACCCTGTCTACGCGAGGGTGGCCCAACCCTCGCTAGAACCTACAAGAAGTGAGTGAGCTCAACCTAGTGAGATAAGAAATAGCTAATCCTGGAAGCACAAGATAAGAGTAAGAAGTCTAAGCAACTCAACATAAGAAACACTCTAACCTATGCTAGAAGGACTTAACCCAATGCACCCGCAAATGCAATGCAACAGAAATGAGACAGAAGCATAATTAATATAATAAAGCAGTAAAGCCCAAGCTCCCCCTCACTACAGTCCGTAAGGACAAACCACCCCAAGCTCTCCCCGCAGAGCTGAAAACCTCGAACTGTCCAAAGGCTTGGTGAAGATATCAGCCAACTGGTGGTCACTCTCCACAAACTGGAGCACTATGTCACCCTTCTCTACATGGTCTCTAAGGAAGTGGAAGCGAATATCAATATGCTTGGTCCGAGAGTGCTGCACTGGGTTCTGAGCAATGTTGATAGCAGACGTGTTATCACAAAAGAGTGGAACACTGTCTAAGGCTAACCCAAAGTCCCGCAGGGTCGAAACCATCCAAAGTACCTGGCTGCAGCAACTGGCAGCAGCAACGTACTCGGCCTCTGCAGTGGACTGTGCAACACCGGACTGCTTCCTCGAAGACCAGGAAACGAGAGAAGTGCCAATGAACTGGCAGGTGCCGGAAGTGCTCTTCCTATCTATCATACAGCCAGCGAAGTCTGCATCCGAAAAGGCCCTCAGGGAAAGACAGGATGAGGAAGAGTACCAGATACCATAGTCAATGGTAGCTCGAAGGTACCGAAAGATGCGCTTCACCGCCTGACGGTGAGATACGCGAGGAGAAGCCTGAAAACGAGCACACAGACACACGGAGAAGTGTATGTCTGGTCTCGAGGCAGTGAGGTAAAGAAGGGAGCCGATCATACTTCTGAACTCTTTCTGATCAACTGGCTCGCCATCCTCATCTGGGTCAAGATAGGCTGTCGAAGCCATGGGAGTTGACACCGGCTTACTATCACTCATATCGAAGCGCTTCAGGAGGTCACGAGTGTACTTTCCTTGATGAAGAAATGTACCCTCCCGAGTCTGCTTAATTTGGAAGCCAAGGAAGAAGGTCAACTCACCCATCATACTCATTTCAAACTCGGTGCTCATGACATCCGAGAACTGGGAAACCAGAGTATGGGAAGAGCCGCCAAAGATAATGTCATCGACATAGATCTGGACGAGCAGAAGGTCAGCGCCAAGCCAGCGGATGAACAAGGTCTTATCAACTTTACCCATTTCAAATCCATGACTCAACAAGTAGGACTTAAGCCTCTCATACCAAGCCCTGGGGGCCTGCTTAAGTCCATACAACGCTTTGGAAAGCTTGAAGACATGGTTTGGGTATTTGGGGTTTTCGAAACCAGGAGGCTGTCGGACGTAGACTTCTTCCTCAATAAGGCCATTGAGAAAGGCACTCTTGACGTCCATCTGGTAAAGCTTGAAACCCTTAGAAGCTGCAAAGGCAAGCAGGATTCTAATGGCTTCAAGTCTAGCTACAGGGGCAAAGGTCTCCTCGAAATCTAGACCTTCAACCTGGGAGAACCCCTGAGCAACCAGTCTAGCCTTGTTTCGAATAACCACTCCATCCTCGCTCTGCTTGTTCTTGAACACCCACTTAGTCCCAATAATATTGTGACCTCGCGGGGGCTCGACAAGCGACCAGACCTTGTTCCTCTCGAAATTTTCTAGCTCCTCATGCATGGCATTGACCCAAGACTCATCAGATAAAGCATGAGAGACATCTTTGGGCTCAAAGGAGGCAATGAAAGCAGAATGGAGACAGAATTGAGATAAGCCAGATTTTGAGCGGGTAACACGCTCGAAAAGGTCTCCAATGATCTGTTCTGAAGGATGAGCTTTCTGGATATGTCTAGGAGGTCCAGGATGAGATGAAGAAGTGGCCTCTACCTCGTGAGCTGACGAGGTAGGAACAGAGCCACCAGCTCCAGAAGAAGCAGAAGGCATGGGCTGATCACCTCGAGGTGCGGTGGAAGACGGCACCTCAAGGGGTGGATGAGGGACAGGATCAGGTAGACAACCGTCGTCTCCATCATCCTCATCATCCACAAAGATGGTCTCGGACTGCTCTAAAGAACCTGAGATATCGGGCCTAGTCCCCGGACTGGCCTCGTCAAAGGTCACCCCACAGGTCTCTACCATTTTACTAGACTCGCAGTTCCAGACCCTATAAGCCCGCGAAGAAGGCGAGTAACCTAGAAAGATTCCATCACAAGAACGTGACTCGAACTTGTCTAGGTTCCCGGACTTCAAAACAAAGCACTTGCAACCAAACACACGAAAATGAGAGACGCTAGGCTTTCGCCCATATCTCAGCTCATAAGAAGTGCGATGCAAGTGTGCCCGAAGAAAAACTCGATTTGAGACATGGCACGCGGTGGCTATAGCCTCAGCCCAAAACTTCCGCGGTGTAGAGTACTCATCAAGCATCGTCCTGGCCATCTCGACCAAGGTACGGTTCTTCCTCTCCACAACGCCATTCTGCTGAGGGACGTATGGAGAAGAGAACTGGTGCTCTACACCTGTCTCACCACAGAAACTCTCAAAGTAGGAATTCTTGAACTCCGTGCCATTGTCACTGCGGATCGCTCGTAAGGCACCTGGGAGCTCTACAGAAAGCCTACTAAAAAGACCTCGGAAATGCGAAAACGTCTCATCCTTCGAGGCTAAGAAAAACACCCAAGAATACCTCGAGAAGTCATCGACCACAACAAGAACATACCACTTCCCTCCTGCTGACTGCACTCGAGCTGGTCCTACTGTGTCCATGTGGAGCAGCTGTCCCGGTGCATCGGTCATAGAAACTGTGACCGGAGGGTGAGAAGCGGCAACCATCTTGCCGTGCCGGCATGGAGAGCAAACAAGGTCTTTGACCATCTTGAGTTTCGGCAGACCACGAATGAGATCGTGGCCGCTAACTCGGGTCAAATGATCAAATCCGATATGACCAAGTCTCCTATGCTAGAAAGAAAGGTCGCGGGACTCAGAAGCAACTAAACACCTGAGAGGATCACCAGAAGACTCAGAAAAAACAGCATGAAAGATCCTCCCATAACGAGAAATCCCGCAAACCAGACTACCCGAAGAATCAAGAATTTTACAAGCATTTTTCTTAAAGCTTACCTCGAAACCGTCATCGGTAAGCTGAGAGACTGAAAGTAAATTGTACTGCAGCTTACTAACCAAGGCTACATCTTTCAGAATGAAAGAATCATTAATGCGCACAGTACCTTTGGCGATGACGCGCCCAGATGAAGCATCTCCGAAGGTGATCGTCTCATCACCTGGAGCACGGGCAAGGGAAGAAAACCAACGGGAATCTCCGGTCATGTGTCGTGAACACCCGGAGTCTACGAGCCAAACCTTTCCCTTCCCTGCCCGGCGAACCTGAGTCAAACAGAGAGTAAAGACTCAGTACTGGGGTAAATCAAGAGAGATTTTGGCACCCAATACTGAACAACACGTCGAGCAGATGAAGTAGTCAAGCACGACTGACCTCTATCTACCCTACGCTCTCTGTCACTCAAAGCAGAAGGTCTGTGAGCAGACCTGAAGCTGTTGCGGGGTCCGACTGCTACAGGAGAGCGAGTCGGAACACCGGCAACATGCTGATCACGCCGCAGGTAGCTATCTCGATGGAGAAAACGAGATCTACCCTCAGGACGGCGGAAGTCACGACCAGAGGCAGCATGAGGACGGAAAACAGAAAAACTCAGAAAAACCAAGTCCTCGATGCTGCCCAAACCCATCAACAGCAGTAAACCTAGACCTCGTGCTGGTCCTAGGTGCACTCAGGATCTGGGGCTGACCCTGAATACACCTAAGAGACTCAACACGGTCTCTACGCGCGATCTTGGCGCGCCTGAAGCATCGATCAACCGTGTGTCCATCCTTCTGACAGAAGGTGCAGTGATACTTCATCCTCTGAGAGGTAGAAGTAGCACGGTCAGGCTTCGCCTTCTGAGAGGCGAAGCAGCAGGTGCAATCACCTTGCTGTCAGAAATCCCCTGGACATAGCCCGCTGACTTAAATTGGACTTTCTCGGTCCTGGGCTCGGTCTCGACCATACCTGGTGCTATGGGTCTGAGCACAGCAGGTGGATGCTTTCTCATATCCTCATAATAGTCATATCCTAGACCCTGATTAAATCTGCAAATCTTGGACTGGTCTAGAATAAGATTAAGCTTCTTCTTGCCACCTACAAATCTCTCGAGAGTGTTCATAAGGTACTGACACTCCCGAAAGATAGAGGTGCAAGAAGAGCAGGGGGAAGAGGGAACAGCAGGAGGTAAGGGAGCAGATGAAGAACCAACAGCAGAGGGAAGAATGGCTTGTGCACGCACAGCCGACTCTGAATGGACAGTCCTACTGCTAGTCAGTTGGTTCACGTTCCTAGGCGTCTCCACCTTACCCTGGGGCTTCTCCCCCTTCTCAGCACAGATAATACAAGCAGAAGGTTGCTTCTCTAGTAGGTCCTTAGTCAGCTTCACACATTTCTCATCCAATGCAATCAAATCAGATTTTAGTTTGTTACAGTTAATACATGGTGAGCTAACAGGGTCCTTAGAAGCAAACTGAGCCAACTTCCTATCATGATCAATCATATCTTGAAACTGTTTGGAGACAGCTTCAAGTTCAGCAGTTAACTTAGGACAGTTCAAGCATGAATCAATCGGCTCAAGTAAAGAAGCTTGTAGTTCAGCAATTTTATGATCTGCCCGTTTTAAGTTCATCTTCAAGTTATTGCAATTTTTACAAAGATCGGGCAGATCAAGGAGCATGGCATAAGGTCCTCTAGCAGCAATGTCCTTATCCTCACATGAGGTGGGAGAAGTAGTCTCATCAGTAGTAAGTAGGGTAACAGCCATACTACTCAACTCTAACTCAGCAAGCAGACTAACATTCTCCACCTTAATAGAATCAAGCTCGGAGAACACACTATCATGTGAGGTCCTTAACTTCTCCAAATCACCCAGCAAAGCACAGCATGTATCACAGTCGTCACGGGAGGGAGCAGATGTAAGAGAAGTAAGCTCCCGTGACAGTCTATCTACTTCTTTCTCTAACTCGGTACACCTAGTCCTAGCTCTAGCATGAAAACCTCCTAGCTTAAGGAAAGCTTCATTAAGTTGGTCATAGGAGGGACATACCTCGTCTGAGTCAAAGTACAGCTCGCTGTCGCTGAGTTCGCCCTCGAGGGCCATGAAGCACATGCCGGAGAAGTCGTCGCCGCTCTTGGGATCTTGGTCACCCGTCCCGTCGTCGTCGCTCCATCCCTCCACCTCGCTGAGGTCGAGGTCGTCGAAGGCGGTGAGGACGCGGTGAAACAGCTTCTTGGCCTTCCCGAAGTCGCGGAACTTCTTCTTTCCCGGGGCAGGTGCTGAAGGCTTCGTGTTGCGGTTCTTGTCGGTGTAGTCGTTCTTGCCCGAACCGCCGTAGTCACCTTTACCCTTTCCAAGCTTGGGGCAGTTTGCTCGGATGTGGTTGGGGCCACCACACTCGAAGCAGATGACTGGTCCTCCTCTCTTTCTGTCTCTCCTACCCTTGTAGGCATGGGAAAACCTTCGGGCTAGGAGGGCCAGCTGATCATCCGCAAGCTGCTCTAACTGATCATCAATTATGTCATAGAGAGCAGCAAGGGAGAAACCGCAAGAAGACTCAGAAGAGAGACCAGAAGCTGAACTGGGATCGGTGACCAAAGCCATCGACTGTGACTTCGACCTACGAGAGACAACATCAATCTCGTGAGTCTTGAGGCGCGAGTACAGTGCGTCAAGAGTCAAGGCCGAGAGGTCTGTCGTGTCTTTGATGGTGGTCACTTTCATCTCCCACACTCGCAGATCGAGTGCCGCAAGCATCTGACGAGCGTTGTCCGAGTCGGGGTATGTGAGACCGACCGCTCGGAGGTTGCTCAAGATCTTGTGAAAACGTGCGAAGCACTCATCTAGGGACTCACCAGCAAGCATCTCGAATTTGTTGTATTCGCGCTTGAACTGGTCCTGTCGAACCGTCTTGATCTGGGTGGTGCCCTCATGGTATGCGTCGAGGGTCACCCAGATATCGTAGGCGGATGACAGGTGGGAGATGCGATCGAACTCGCTACGACTCAGGCCCTGGATAATGATGTTCCTTGCCCTAGCGTTTGCCTCAACATCATGCATATTCCCAGCATTGATGTTCTCATCGGCAGGAACAACAAACCGGACCTTGACCTTGCGCCAGATAGCGTACCCCTGAGCCTGGATGTATGTCTCCATTCGGCTCTTCCAGAAGGGGTAATCGATGCCATCGAAAACGGGCGGCTTGGTCGAGTACTTGTCTGTCGCCATGGCTCTTGAGACCGGTTAAGATCTATGAATTAGAGCCAACTGGCTCTGATACCAATTGTTGGACCGAAATGGCGACAGAGGGGGGGTGAATGTCGATCTCTAAACATCGCCCCCAAAGAGTATCTTCTTCTTCAATAGCTATGGAAGCTATGAAGGTAGAAGACCAGTGCTCACAAGATACCCCAGCAGCAGGAAAAACACAAATACAGAGACCAGCAAGCGAGAAAAATCAAATCGGGAAAAATCTGGCCTCAAGCGGTAGTACCGCTGTGACGGGCGGTAGTACCGCTGAGCGGTAGTACCGCTCCAGGAGCGGTAGAACCTCTCGAGAAAAACAGCAAACGGGATTTTCAGGCTGGAACTTTGAGACTTCGGAGTTTTGGCTAAAAAATAGGTTTGCTCTCAAACTTTTTGATCCAAGGCCTTACTACAACATACTAAATAGTAAGGGGACCTTGGGAAACAAGAGAATCAAACCAAGAAGCAAGAATTTCAGATTATGGGTAAAAATCTGAATTTTTGCAAGACCCGAGCCAAAAAACAAATTACTCCCTAACCGTTGATCCTTTGGCCATGAAACTTTGAGGATAGGTATTGAATACCCTCTGGACCCTCCATGCTTAATTTCAAGCCATCTCAACAAGGGAATCAAGCGCAGCACTAAAACCCTAGAAATGCAACCAAGAACAGAGGAAGGCCAAAACCAAAATCTGAGATTAAAATGAAGTTCGCTCTTGGGAAACATGATCAAATGATCTTGAGACACTATCCCATCAAGGAGCAACCCATTTTGGGCCTTCCCAACAAGAAATAGCAAGAAACGCAAAAACTCAAGAATCAAGCCTAGAAGGCATTGAAGCAAGAACAAAGAGCACGGGAGAAAAACTCAGAAATTTCATTCCAACTATTCAGGGATTACAACTGAGCTACGTCCACATACCCCGATTGATACAAGAGGAATGATTACAAGGTGAATCAACTCTCCCTCTCCCTCTCCATCTCAAGAACACACCACTACAAGATTGGAGGAGGAGGAACTCACATAGAACACATCGTAGGAGACACTCAGGGGACACACACTCTGCCCCTCAACCACTAAAGCCTAAAGCCAAAACAACCACTAAAGCCTATTTTGACTAAAGGAAACCCTAAAACCCATGAAGTGCTCAAAGAGGGCATGCAACCCCTCCTCTCCTTTTATAGCGCCTGGCTAACGGGTCTCCGCCCCGTTACGCCCGCTACGTCCAACGGAGCCCGCTCCCGCTTGTGCAGCCTTGCGAATTTCCCGATTCGCCCCTTCTGCACCTTCCGGGAAGCTTCCGCGCTCCTTGCCTCGCACGCCTCGCAACCACCTCGAGTCCACGTCGTCTTCGACACATCCCGACCGTTCTGACCTCAGCGCCACCTGCGCCTAGTCCGGTCCACCGTGTCTCGCCACGACTCCAACTCGACGTCCTGCAGTCACACAGACAAGAAACACGTCAAATAGCACCGCTCGACACATGAAAGCGTAAATACCATTACACTTACCACAGATGAAGTCAAAACCTGACAAAACATTAGAATATGCATCCTAAACCCAAATGACCAGATTTGACCAAAGTCCGACCGAGCCCGATTGCGCCACGCAACGACTCGACTCCGAACCACTCAAACCAAACTCGACTGACCTAAACCTTTGTCAATTACTCATCACTCTCATGGAGCACGACCACATGGTCTCTCAAATGCAGGAGTGTGGCTCTACCTTCGACACAATTCAGTGAGTCTCATACATCGGTCTAAGTGCGTGCACCCTCCAAGGACAATCGGCCTGCCCGCACTTCACAGTATACTACTCCTGCTAGATTTCATGACCTAAAAAGTCCGCTGCATGGACAGGGCCCATAGCTTGATAGAATCCTGTAACGATGCCTTGTCAGTAAACATTGAATGCAACCGAACCTCTATGCCACAATACTCCCATGGTGATTCATCCTTGTCATGTGCGGCAACACTCTCAACATCAAACCAGTTCCATTCCTACAGGATGGGAGCTTTGTCCTCATCTGAATTGTCCTCCTTGTCCTCCTGTACAGCTTCCTCTTCAGCCCAAGCCATCCGATCATCGCTCTCCATTTGATGCACAATGTACTCCATGTGCTCCCCTTCATCGGCTTGTCCTGTAGCCTTACCATGCCATGACCGTTCTTCCCCTTCTCCATGTACCGCATCAGCTTTGTCACGAGCAACTTCCTTCTCTTTACCAACATGCGGGCGCCCGAGCTGCTCGCATCTCTCGGATGATGGCCGTCCGCACGACCTTTCACAACATCTATGGGGCTTGGTTCACACACTCGTATCCACGGCGCTGGCACCCTTGCACAAACCCCTTCCACGCAACAGTGTGCATCGATGTTCTCAATTCTCATCTGATGTCCGTAGGAGACCGGCTCAAAATCCCTTGTATGACAATGCTGCACACCTCGGGATCCAAGGAAAAACTGCGGGCGAGCCAGTGCATCATATCTGCGATTCGAGCATTATCACCGTCCAGGTGTACTAGAGTGGCTTGCGTAAAACCGCTCAAGCCAACACCGTTCGGACCTTCATGAACGGTGCCAACACTGTAATGCACTTTCAATGTAGACTGTATATATTTTCAATTTTGCAACTAGTCAAATCACATCGCACATTACAGAAATACTGATGTACTGTAATTTACATTTCAACGACCGTTCACTTATCGTAACTAACTACACTACCCTCGTAGCATTAACTCCCTATCGGCAGACCACGCACCGATTCCGCTCATCTTGCTACTCGAGCTCTCTCCTACTGCAAATATTTCCTAACGGGTTTCGACAATTTACATGACATATCGATTTAAATGCCAATATATCAGTTATAACGATACACATGATTTTTCAATGTACTAATGACATTACATTCATTTGTAATTAATCATAAATATTACATATTATTGTTTTCTACAAAGCAAATTATTAAATTCTTACAAAAATAATGACTGAATTTTGAACAACTACAAATTTCTACGGAGGCTTAATTTCAACATAACATTGATTAAATTTTCCACAACTACAATTTTTTACACATGCTAATTTGCTAAGGATGCTAATTTTCTACAACTATATTCACTAAATTTTCTACAACTACAGGTTTCTACGGCTGCTAATTTTCTATAACTACATTAACTAAATTTTCTATACCAAAGCTGTACTATTATTTTCTACAACTACAATTTTCTACAGATACTAACACTAAATAAACTATCTACTTCATATACAAAATATGAACTATAACATACAAAAATATTTACCTCACAAAAGTTGTGAAACCTCTCCTTCTTCCTCTCCCTCTCCTCTTCTCTCCTCTCCTCTTCTTTCTTTCCCCTCTATTCACCGTGTAGCAGAGCGCCCACTCGGTCGCGCGGTCCTTTTATATGCTCTTCCAGTTGCCCAACCCTTCGGCGACTGGAATTGTAGTTGCCTAACCGATGGGCGACTGGAAGCAGTCGCCTGACGGTTCAATGACTGCAATTATTTAGCCCAATGGCTAGCGGATTGCTTATGTGTCACGCGGCCATTGTGTGATCGGTTCCAGTCGGCTGATGATTCGGCGACTGGAGCCCATTTCTGTAAAAAAATGTTCACGCGGGTATATTTTTGTTATTTCGAATATAATGTGGGTTATTTATAAAAAATTCCACATAGTACTATGTCCGTGTGTGGCTTGGTAAATGTGGCGAGAGCGAGCACCATGTGATCATGTCATAGTACCTACGTACGTACTATCGTGTTTTGTGTGGAATTAATCAATTGTTTCACTGTAAGTGTGATGTTTTGATGCAATTCTGGTAAGTGATATGTACTAGAGGCAATCATGAAGATGATTATATCACTTCTATGTTTGTAATCTTTTGAATAAATGTTATTATGATTCTTGAATGAATTATCATTTATAAATGTTAGCAAATATTTGACTTGCTGATGAAGCTTTTTATTTGTTATATCATTCTAAAGGTATTCTTGGTCGGATATAGGATTTGCCACTCCTACATAATTGGAGAGATATCCCTTAGCCCCTCGATGGTCGAATAAAGAAAGTAGATGGTCATGCCACGAGTGGTCGAAGAGTTGACTACATAAAGTTATCCATCACTAGATCGGAAAAGGATTGAATAGTTCATGGATGACACATTTCTTACCTAGAGTTTGATCGGATATCGTGAGGCAAAAGGAAAATACACAAACTGGTTAGCAAACTAGTCTTGACCGTATATGATCCAGTTGTAAGGAGTTGTGAGCTGATCATGAGTTACTAAGACCTGGTTACAGATTATATTACATAATGTTCGTCCAGATTGATCTTTGTGTATATTTGGGGGCCGATATATCCTACTAGGGATCACTGCCAATTAATGATTGGGAAGGTATTTTCAAGTCACAATCAAGTGAGATACGGTCTCTACTCGTATTGGATAAGGATCTAGTTGAAGGCTCTTCGAGTTAGATATAATCTCTAATCGTATCAGAAAGGATATGATAGGAGGATATATATTAAGTGAGGCTTGAGGCTGAAGGTGGTACTAAAAATGAAGGATCTGAGGAAATCATGAGACACACCCATCCAAACCCTAGCTTTCACCTCTCAAAACCCTTGATGTACACGCTGGTGCTGGCATACTGACACATGGTGTTCCATACCAGCATGTGTGGTTTTGGTAAAAGCATTGCTGTGACTGCGGTGTTGATCGGGACGATCATGAGGAAGAGATAGTTGGCTAATGAAGACCGACTATTGCTCGTGGATGATTGACTACTTCCACTACATTGGCGTGTGCTATGTTGAACCAGACTACTTCAACTCTTCTTCCACTGTACTACACATTTAGTGGTAATGATCTATGGTCTCTTACTCACATGGCTTCCTGATTTACATAGTAGAAATTTTATTTGTGTTAGTGTAGCCTATCCTGTATCCCAACAATCCTTGTGCGACTAACATCATTCTCGATCTTTCTTATGTCTGAGGCACGTGCGCAGGGAAAACAATTTTACACCGAAATTGCTGAAATTCGGTTTGTTCAGTCCACCCCAAAAAAGGCCAACCCTTTTATAAAATCTGGCCCATTTTCAACTTTTTCAGCCCAACTCACCAAGCCACCACCCCCAGCGAAAATAATTTCGATTGTAATGATAGCCCATAAGGTCATTTGGCTGCCAGGGTTTATCGACTACCTCCACCCCATCTCTGCTGTATCAAACTCTAATAGTTTATAAGGTCATTCAGCGGCCAGTTTCTGATAACTGATTCCCCGAGGCTACGTCGGCATGGGAGAAGGGGCGGGGGGGGGGGGCGGCATCGGCACTGGAGAAGGGAGGGGGAGGCTGCGTCGGCACAGGAGATGGGTTGTAACATCCCAAATTCTAGGAAAGTAAACAATGAGTAAAATTTAAAACTCTTTTCTTGCATCTTATTTCCTTGGCTTTTGATTGGAGTTCCTTTGGAAAATAACATGTAAATACAAATTTTGGAACAGAAATATACAATTGATTCAATTTGAATTAAAAATCATATCTAAAAAATGATCCATGAAGTGGCATAGGAGAATTTATAGTAGAAACCATTTCAAAAACCCAAAATAAGTTCATGGTGCTGGAAATAAAAAATTGAACATTTTTTAACTTGTTTCTAAATTTTCCCGAATCAAAATATTGTATGTTGCACAAAACACTGACCTACATGGTATGTTTGAGAAACATCTAAGAAAGATAAATAGTACAAAAATTATGCAAGACTATGCCCTATGTCAAAAGCCCTCACAAAAATTTTGATAATTTTTGGAGGCAATTTATATATCTAAAAAATTCCTCAAATCTCTCAGCCACTCATCCCTCTCTTCCTCTAACTGCCATGTGGGGCACAGCTGTAGTGAGCTTCTTGCACCTCTCGCCAATGGGTTAGAAACCATGGCAGCAAGGAGCTCCCAGGTTTTGATGCCTCTGCCCACTGTTTTCCCACTCTGCTACCTACCCGTCAACCCATCTCATCACCGCACAGCATCTCCACCCCCTTGTCCTTTATTGCGCATCACGTTCGAGGGAGAGAACTCGAGCCACTCTGACCTGTCGAGCTCATGAGCTACTCCCAGCCGTCTTGTTCCTACAAAGCCCCACTTACCATGTCACCGTTTCCCTCACCTCACCTCCATTCCATTTTTCACAAGAAACCGATCTTCTCCTTCCTTGTTTCACCTGGAACGTGTCTGCATCACTGATGGTTCGAAAATCGTCGATGATAACCTCATGTCATTACTAACCTATAAACTCAGACGGCTAATGAAATAGTCTGTGATAATGTTTTGGAACCTCTGTGATGACATTTTCTACAGTAGTGTATCGTTTGTACCATTCGTGCTCTTCAAGATTTGTGCACACATTGTTTGAGGTTTCATTTTGTAAGTTCTGAATTATAATTTGATAGGACATAACGGGTCACATCAATTGTACATTTGGGTACCACCTCCACCCATCCTCTCATTATCTCTCATCCCATTCTCTCTCACTACCTCCCCTCTCTCTTACTCGAGGTGGAGCGGCGCCGAGATCACGCGAGGTGGTGGCGACGGCAAGCACGGTGTAGGCCGGTGATGGCCAAGGTGGCAGAGCGAACCAGTGATGACTGCGACTCCGCCGCCAGCAGATCTCGTTGGCCCCACCGCAAGATGACAATGATAGAGGAGGTGGTGGGGCGGCAGTCGGCAATGGAGGGGTGGCAATGGCGAAGCGTGGGCACCATCCACCTCCACAGATCTCGCTATACTTGTGGCCACCACCAGATCAGCTGTCCCTGAGCCCGCCGGTGTGCAATGGCCGTTGTTTTCCTTCTCCTCAGATCTCGCCATCCTTAAGTCCGGCACTACCGGATCCATTGTCCCGGAGCCCGCTATTCTAGATCCATTGCCCCTCAAGCCCGCTGATGCCTCCGAACTCTTGGCCACCACACCCACCATCCTCGAGACCGCCATTGCCGTCGTTCTCCAAACCGGTATGCACCAGCCATCATCCTCCTCACCGGTGTATACTAATGTTTCGTCGTTGTGCTCCCAGATGGTGTACACCAGCCGTCGTCCCTTCCGCCGGTGTACACCGCCACCCAGTCAATACCGTTGCTAGTGTATGATACATGCATATCATCTGTCTACTACTCTGTCTTTCACCGGTGTGCTCCTGTCTTCATCTTCACAGCCGTGCACCTTCATCATTCCATTTTCTTCCTTTTCTCCGGTGCACCTCGTCTGTCTTCCCTCGACAGAGTACATGTATGTAGTGTAGAGTACTGTACAGGTTCTGTACTGTACATTTAGGTCATATGTGTACTGTGCAGTGTACAATGTGTATGTGCATTTTTCTTTGTAGGACTAATAGCACATGTATTTTTTTTACAAATACCTGCGTACAGGTGGTTAGGTGTAGGATATGGTATACGAGTACATTCAGGGACGAATCCACCGTAGGTGCTAGTAGGTGCTCGAGCACCCCCTCCTCCCACCGTGGAAGACCCAACCGGCCTCGGCCCGGTCGGCGGTCGCCCAGAGCCGGAGGTTGAACTGTTGAAGAGTTGAACCACGCCGCCCAGCATGGCCGATGCCCGACGGCGGGACCCCGCTCCTGCGCGCGAACCACATCTGGTTCGTCATTGATGGCGCCATCAGCATCGTGGCGGCCGACGACCCCGTCGAGCTCGCGCGCAGGCGCGACCGCGTCGCGAAGAGAGCCTGCGACTACGTTCTGCGCGAGGAGGCCGACGCTTGTGGATGGTCGTCGACGATCTCGAAGCGCAGCCTTGCCCTGCGCCGTCAACGAGGCCCCGCTTCCTCCTCCACCTCCTACGGCGCCACCATCGTCGTCACCGAAGATGAGCTGGGCTGCCGCCGTGAAGAGGCGGTGCTGGATGTGGCCGGTGCATGTTGATGCCCACCAGGTGTTTGACAAAATGTCAATTCGTAATGCAGGAGCTTCTGGTCTGGATTCTAACACAGATTAAATTATCTCTGTTAGCGTGTGCATAATCTATGCTTCATGCTACAACGCAGAAAGTGTTTCATCAAGTGTTGGCTGTGCAAGGGGGCTCAAGTGGCGCCATGAGCCATGATGATCAACCATTGAGGCTACAGCAAGGTGGTGCTCTCGCCAGCACAGGCCAGAGCTATTGAAGGACATCCACAGGGGCGAATCCACTGTGAATGTGAGTGAATCTGTGAATGTGATTATGTGAATCCCATTTTATTATTGTTCTACCGATTAGCTAAGTTGTTTAATCAGTTATTAACTAGTTCTTATTTAATTATTCTTAGACTTATAAAAATAAAGAAGTGAACTTTGCACAAATATTTCTCAAACAATGCCAATGGTAAAAGACTAGTAGATATAGATTTGATATATTTATGTTATGCTATAGCCTCAATAGTAGAGCTCCCCCTCTATTTTCATCTTGGATTCGCCACTGAGTACATTCGAGGTGTGGTGTAGGATACGCCATACATGTATATGTATGGAGGACCTGTATGGGATTTCAGTACTGTACCAATGCTATATATAGCCAAATATTCGTATTGTACTGTACATCTATGTTTTCAAAATTCAAAACACCATTCCAGAGATTGGAGGATAGGTAGTGGGTCCTGCACAGGGGCGGATCTACAGTGATTCATGGGTGTTCAGCTGAACACCCAAATTTTTTGACAAAAAATCTAGTATATATGAGATATAATACATATACATATATTTAGTTGGATCAAAATCACCAATTTCAGCCTCCAGGCCGCCACTATTCGGCCGGCCGCCCGGCCCGACGCTCGCCTCCGCTCCGCGCCTGCGTGCGGCCCAGCCCATTACGCAAGCCGCGAGCGATACGGCGATAAAACGCCTGTGCGGCTGTGCCCGAGCGCCCGATTTCCCAGCCCCTAACCCTAGCAGCGCCAGCCCTCCGCAGCTCCGCACCGCACTGGCCCTCCGCTCCGCCTCCGCGCCGCGCCGGCCCTCCGCTCCGCTGCCCTCCGGCCGCTCCGGCACTCCGTCGGCACCGCGACCGCCAGATCTGGGCCCTCCGCTCCGGCCCTCCTCTCTGCCCTCCGCTCCGGCCCCCCGCCCGCGCAGGCTCAGCGGCAGCCGACGCTGGAGGAGTTCCTGGTGCGCGTTGGCGTGGTGCGGGAGGACATGGGCCAGCCCATCGTGCTGCCGGCGCAGGCGCAGGCGCTGTTCCCTCAGGGTAATGTGGTCGCGCCGACCATGCAGCTGGGGAACGGGATGGTGCCTGGGGTCGTCGGGTAGGGGGCTGGCGGAGGGATGACGGTGGCGCCGCCAGCGACGCCGGTTGTGCTGAATGGGTTGGGGAAGGTGAAGGGCGGGGATGTCTCGTCGCTGTCGCCGGTGCCGTATCCCTTCGACAGTGCGCTGAGGGCGAGGAAGGGATCAAGAACCGGGAGTCAGCTGCCAGGTCCCGTGCGCGGAAGCAGGTGAAGCCTTTGTTCTTCAACTGCAGTGTTGTAGCTATCCATTTACCTTACGCCTTTTGCTTACTTATACTGAAATGTTATCTGAAATCGAACTCAGTGGTGCCCATATATGGTATGCCCCTCGGTTATGTTGTACCTTATTCCCTTGATGTGATCCGCCACTTCCTGTTTAGCTGTTAGATATTAATTTATGCTTAAGTAGCCACTACATATAACAAGTTGCATCGTTAAATATTGTTAAACCAAAGAGGAGAA
The DNA here is from genome assembly GCA_017311315.1 of Dendrocalamus latiflorus. Classification (NCBI taxonomy): domain Eukaryota; kingdom Viridiplantae; phylum Streptophyta; class Magnoliopsida; order Poales; family Poaceae; genus Dendrocalamus; species Dendrocalamus latiflorus. Next base: position 25,055,214 of record CM029645.1, read on the forward strand.
GAACCTATATATGCCTGAATCATCCATGGTTCAAGTTGACCCTCTCAGATTCAGAAAGGCAACATATAACCTTGTTCATTTTGGAAGTGCTAGTTCGGCATTGCAGCGTTGTGGGCTTTTGTTTCTTCCATCTACTATTGCGATGATAGGGATAGTATGCTCATCATGGGGCATAAAAAGAAGCTTAGCGAGACCATTTGACGAGAAGTAGTCTTTGTTCCTTTTTTGGGTGATTTTTTTGTCAGACCTGGTGATAAATAGGCCTCTTCTGTGCATAAGTTATGCTGCTATGGTGCAGTCATACTGCTATATAAGCTATGAACATGTATTTTGCTATTTAATTCATGTCATTATACTAGCTTTATATCGTCTATTGTCTCATAAGAAATCGTTAATTTCTATATTTTTTGTATTTTTATTACATCTATATACACGTATCCTTGTATCGGTATTTTGAGGGAAATGACATGTCGCGGTATCGACGTATTCGAGTAACCTAGATCCGAAATCCGAACACCCATCTTAAAAATCCTGGATCCGCCACTGGTCCTGCATGTACCTTTCTTCCCCTTGTAATCAGTGTAAAAAAGACTAAAAATTACATAAATTCACTTAATATTTGAGAACATAAAAAACCAAACTTCCTACATGAATCTCAAAGCGCATTGTGTGGTATATAGCAGGGTTTTTTACCGCCCGGTATGGGCCAAAAGATCGGCTGTTTTTTTGGTTTTACCCGTGACCCTTAGTAAAAGTTTAAGTCGGTTCTGAAAATTTTATTTTGCATAAATTTTATCAAATTTAGAAGAAATGTTGGCCGAAATTTGTTTCAAAATTTTGACCAATATCTTCAACCAATTTTCATCTGATTGTTGGTAAAAAATCAGCTGATTGTTTTAAAATTCAAATTTTGATGTGAAAATGTTAGCCCGAAATTCTCCAAAATTTCTTGATTTTAGGTCATACCAACCCTACCGGCCACTCCCAGTTGAAATTTACAACCTGTTTTTTAAACCCTGGTATAAATAGTTGGTACAGATGGGCATATGCTTAGATTTGCCTTTCCGAGTTAAGCATCCTAGTAATTAGTAACATGCTTATTTTTCATAATTTGTATTAAATTCGAAAGTGCTATAAAGCACTTGAATGTTTTGGAGAAAATCAGTCAAAATTTTAATCTTTGGATCCGCTTCATGATTCGTACACCATCCATCATCGTCTCCAACTCTGGCTGATGGGTTCTTCATTTCCGCTGCGTTGGTTCGCCAAATTAGGGTTAGGGTTCACCGAGTTAGAGGTTTGGGTTCACTAGAGCCTAGATTTAGAGGGAGACTAGGGTGGCAGAGGCACGACGGTGGGTGGTGGTGGCAGTGGTGGTGGGGCATCGATGCAGCGGTGGTGTTGTTGGCCGTAGGCTTGGGGGAGGGCGGTGGGCGTGGAGATGGTGGGGTGATGAAAATGATGAGCAATTAGGAGGCGGTGAGCGGCGATGGCGGATCCGGTGGCTACGCCGCTAGAAACAGGGAAAAGTGCGGGGTATGGGAATTGGAGGTGTGTAGCGGCGATGATGAAAGAGGAGGTGGGCTGTAGCAGTGGGAAGGGAGGTTGAGGCGGTAACACTATGGAAGGTGCTCGCCGGTGGGCATTACTAGCATTGGAGGTGACGACGGCAAGGCAACACGGCGGCAGCAACAAGGGGCCATGGAGGCGGGAGGCTATGGCTAGGCTTTGGTGGCCTATGGGACATTTTAATAGGAGGTGGGGGAGGTGGATGTCCCATTGGATTGAGATCCAACGGTTCTAAAATCTAATTGACTTTAGGCAAACAAACATTCACATGATAGGTAGGCAGATCCTATTAAATTTGTTTGCATGCTCTTATCTACAAACAAATGAACTTCAAAATTAAACATTCTCCTCTAACACTGCTTGGGTCTAAGGGTCTAAGGCAACAGCGAGCTGCTGATCACTAGTAGCGTGCTAGTCTTAAAACTACTGTGCTATGTGATGCTTGCATGCAAGAAACATTCGACGGTCGATGCCCTATTATTGCCCTCAGCAAGGATGGGCCGACTAGCCACAAGGCCTCAATTCACAAGTCCGGCGCTGTCCTAAACCAATCGTTTGGGCTGAGCCAACCGCGTGAAGCCCGGGAGATCTAGATGTATCATCCCCCCGATCGCGCGAAGTTGTGACAGAAGTCCACTTCTCCATTTCCTCTAACACAGTGACAGGTGGGTTTCACCTTGACTTTTTTTTCTTTCCAAGTGACAGGTGGGTCCCACCTTTATTTTTTCTTTCTCATAGTTTACGTTAATTTTAGAACGATCACTACTACAGAAAACCACATTACAGACGGTTCAGAAACGTCATCACAGACGGTTTTCTGAACCGTTTGAAATTATGGGTCAGTGATAATCCAAGTTATCACAGACGGTTTTTGAACCGTCTGTGATTATGCGATATCACAGACGGTTTTTCATTAAAAACCGTCTGTGATTATCCGATATCACAGACGGTTTTGTACTAAAAACCGTCTGTGATTATCCGATATCACAGACGGTTTTTAGTACAAAACCGTCTGTGATATCGGATAATCACAGACGGTTTTTAATGAAAAACCGTCTGTGATATCGCATAATCACGGACGGTTTTTCATTAAAAACCGTCTGTGATACTCCTCCCCCCCAGCAGAATCTATTTCTGTTTATAGCTAGCCTCAGGAAATGCTAGCCATACCCTCTGAAACAAGCAGATAATCACAGACATAAACATATACAATTCACACATCTCATTTCATTTCAGATACATTTCACATCTCAATTCATTTCACAGACATAAAACATCCAATTGACAACGCACTTCATTTCACAAACATAAAGCATCCATTTCGCAAATCAATTCATTGAGTTGAAATAAAATATCCATTAACAAATACACAATTGTAAAAGATCTACACTGTATTTGCACTTAGAATTACAATAAAAAATCATTCTGGGCAGTGGAACTCTCCATCTGATCTTACGAATTTTGACCACAAAAACCAAATGAGCTCTCCTCGAATTTTTGCAAAATCCGGATGTGTCAATGCAGATGTAGAGATGGACGCACCCTGTCGATAGGAATATCAACGCGCGCATATATAAAACTGACATGTATGAAATAAATGTGGGAAGATTGACAAACCTTAGAATTAGTGATCTTGGTGGAATCGAGGAGTAGTCTCATATGGTGGCACACGTAGTATCCACATGTGTTGCCCGGCTCCTGCTGGTGGCACTGCAAAAAATATAATGTGTTAAATCAAGTGGCATTACTACTATGTGTTGTATATGATTAATTAATGTGTAGCTAGCGAATACCCGAAACTTGCGATCATGTTTCAAGGCCTTGGCCCCTGTCGTCGAGTCACGTGTTTGTTGAACGTATGTGGCGAACGACCTTCGTTATTCGAAAAAGTTAGATTAGTTATTCGGAAGGAAAGAAAGAGTACAATGTACAATGTACGTACGTATCGAGTATTCGGGCGATAGCTGTGTACTTGGATTTGTTCTTACTTAGAGAATCAAGGTATATAGCCTTGTTCCATTTTGGTATAATTACAATTAAAATCCAATGGAACTGCTCATTGTATGGCATAAGAACAAATTCTTATCTTGGTGAGCCAGCAGTGCTTTTGTAATATAGTGCTCGACGAAGGATGCATTCTCGATGATGGTATCAATGGCGACCAAGTGTGGGTCCAGGAAACCAATTTGTGATTTCGATGATCTAGCTTCGATCAGCATGAATCTATATATAACATAGGAAAGCAACAAATTGTGACATATATCGGTATTACGTGAACAGAGACTGTGATTGTGCAGACTTACAGCGTCCAGCATCGAACGAGTGAGGCGTCGAGAGCGTTGAGCGTGAAAAGTTCAAATATATCGTCAAAGGTCACCGCGAAGACACATTCCTGAACTTCGTGCAAGAAATGTACCGACTTGAATTTGACAGTTATACCTGAGCGCCGTTCTGCCGCTGGCTTATTGGACTCTTCCATATACCAAAGGTGGAATCTTTGGCAACCAAGACCTAGTTTTTGGAGCTCTTCCTGGACTACCATCGGCTGAGCTAGCACGAATTTGCGGGCCAATGGCATGGACGGGAAATCGTCATCATCCTTCGTCTTTGATTTGCCCTGGCCACTGCCTCGATTGTGGGTCGACTTTATGCTAGTCGACTGTAATGGTATAGACGGTGCAAGTTGCTCTGGCGAGAATAGCACCCGTGGAGATAGCACCGTTGCAGGTAGCTGTGGTTCGCACTGCCCGTGTGGAGATGGCACCAGTGCAAGTTGCTGTGGTTCGCACTGCACTTCTGGTCCTGCCACCGGTGAAGAAGCCTCCAGGGAGATGTCGGTTTTGGGCCACTGGATGAATGTTCCAATGGCCTGTCCTAGATTCACGATCTCGTCGTTGGGGGGCTTCGGTAGCGGGACCACCTCAAAATTGGCATACACACCATCCACATTAACTTTTGCGAAGCCTAGCGCTAAAGCTTGACCGTGCACCATGACCCCGATACCAGACGAATATGCCTGACCCCAAGCAGCGTACAAGGGAATGGAGCCATATCTCACTTGGAGCCTGCATGTCGTAGGCTCCTACATAACGATACAAAATTAGCTACTCGAATAGGCCTACCAATGGAGCAAGCATTCGAGAGGTAATAATTATTACCAGGATGTCGTCCACAGGAAATTTGGACTGGGTTTGCGTCGGATTGGACGCGCAGCTACTCGGATGGTTGTGCGGGCTAGCTAGCACAGGAGCGGCGGTGGCGGCCTGCTGACTTTCTGTCTGTTTCCGCACCTCATCTCTGATTATATCAGCCATCGAACCCAGTATCTCCTCTTTAAGAGATGCCTTGAGCTCTTCTCATAGCTGTGCGTCACGCTCGGCTTTGTTTCTCTTCCTGCGCCGATACATGTCGGAGTCATCTTGGAAACCATGTTTCCAAGGAACGTAAAGCCCAAGGCCTCTCGTACGACCCGGGTGCTCCTTGTTTCCCAGGGCCACGGAGAGCATATCATTCTCCCTTGTTCCCTGGAATGATCCCAGGGTAGATTGAAAACTCAGCTCTTCCTGCAAGAGCACGACATGTCATTTCAATTCGTACGAAGTTGTGGAGTAATTACAAGCTACGTAGTTCGATCGATATCTTACCAGGCGCTCGGTCACTTGCTGGTCTGAAGGGTTTCGAAAGGTGATGTCACATGATGTCGTTGTAGATGACCTTGCTCTAATCCAATTTCGAGCGCGGTCGTCCGGGATATTGGAAAACGGCGGGGCGATGTCCTGTGCAGCTGCCAGCTCATCCTCCTTCATCCACTGCGCGATTTTACCCGCATACCCAGCTGTGCCAAGTCTGTGAGGGTGTGTATTTTTTGCCTGGAGGGCCTTGTGCGCCACACTTGTACTTTTGAAATCTTCGGTCGTTTTCATCGCCTTGAACTCTTCCCATTGTGGTTCCAGGAATGGGTATGTATGAACAGGCGTTTCGTCCGTCTCCATGTATTTCTTGACAAGCGTGCTCTTGAAGTTCTTCCATGCTTTGCACGCCGCTTTGTAGGTTTGTTGTTGCACAGCGTCCAGGTGTTCTTCTGGGAACTCGAACGATGCCAAAATTTCGGTCCACAGCTCACGTTTCCGAGTGTCAGGCACGTTCTTCCACGAATTGTATGTGATCTCAATTCGTTCTCGTGCAACTACTCCGACCATGGTTCGGAATGCGTTTACTGCTTTTTGAGGAAGGATAGGGACCCCAGATGCATTCACCGCTGTGATGATCTGTCGGCCCTCAGGCTTCTTTGATAGCCCTCTTCCTTGGCGTCTTGATGTTGGAGCGGACGCCTCTGGCGATGATGTTGAAGAATGCGCGGGTGACATGTTGCTCATTTTGTGGGTCTATTAAGATAAGATGAGAAAGTAATCATATTGAATTGCAAGACAACAGAGGAGTAGAGGGGAGGGGGAGAAGGGAGGGGGTGATATGGACATAGAGAGGGGGTGATGTGCCTATCTTCGGTGAGCAGCCGACATAGCCGACTTCTTCGGTGAGCGACTATGCATCTGCTTCTTCCCACTCCTTCTCTTCATCTCTGGTCTCCGGATCACGTACGCCAGTAGCGATGATTCATCTAACTGAATCATCGCTACTGGCGTACGTGATCCAGAGATCAGAGATGAAGAGAAGGAGTGGGAAGAAGCAGATGGATAGTCGCTCACCGAAGAAGTCGGCTATATCGGCTGCTCACCGAAGAATCTGGGAATTTGTTTTTTTGAACTTCTGTACTAAAATTTCCTTGAATTTTGTAATACTATTACTACAAGGTCTCTAAACAAAGTGTCTATCCTAGCACCTACTTTAGTTGCTAAAACTATAAACCAAATAGCAAAGTCCCTAAACAAAGGTCTATGAAGCAAATGACACAAACTAGTGTATCCGGTTCATTGAACGGGAACACTATAGTATGTCACTTGCTTCATTTGCTGTTTTTTGTCTAGATACATGGAGCATTTGGGTGGAAAGATCAACTGTTTCGTCAGGCGCATGACTGCCAATTCGAAGCATAGCATAGCATCCGAGGCACATCCGAGGCCTGCTGCTGTGTCTTGAGGAATGCCAAGAGCTGGTATTCAGATGGGTTATGAGAATAAGATTCATAATTTATAGTTTGAGGAATGCCACATCTAAAGACCAGCTCTTGGGATTCCTCAAGACACAGCTGCAGGCCTTGGATGTGCCTCGGATGCTACGCTATGCTTCAAATTGGCAGTCATGAGCCTGACGACACAATGTATTTCTTTCCACCCAAATGGTCAACGTATCTTTTGCAATAATCGCAAGATTTCTTTATCCAGATACACTAGAAAGAGATCAGGAGAGGAGTAGAGGGAAGGGGGAGAAGGGAGGAGAGGAGTAGAGGGAAGGGGGACCCAAATGATTTCAAACTATATACTATGTACTATATACTATATACTAACACAACAAGCAATATGTACCAATGTAAACTAAGCAACTGCAGTAAACAATGTACCAATGTAGTATGTACCAAATAGCAAACTAATTAAGCTACTGCAGTAAACAATGTAATATGTACCAAATAGCAAACTAATTAAGCTACTGTAGTAAACAATGTACCAATGTAATATGTACCAAGCATCAACCCTAAACACTAACAGTAAGCATGAAGCATCAACCCTAAATATGTACTAAGCAACTAACCATAACAGTATGAAGCATCAAGCATCAACCCTAAACACTAACAGTAAGCATGAAGCTCGGGGAGGGATTTGATGACCTTACGGTTTTGGTGACCTTAGGGATGCAGGAGGAGGAGGCGGCGGCGACGGAGGAGGAGGAGGAGGAGGCGGCGACGACGACGGAGGAGGAGGAGGCGACGGGCTCGGGGAGGCGACGGAGGAGGAGGAGGCGGTGACGCAGGAGGAGGCGGCGGCGACGGAGGAGGAGGCGACGGGCTCGGGGAGGCGGCAACGGAGGAGGAGGAGGCTGCGGCGACGTCTTCGTCCGGGGAGGCTGCCGGCGAGGGCTGGGGGAGGCAGCCGGCGAGGGCTCGGGGAGGCGGCGGCGATGACGGGCTCGGGATTTAGATCTAATCGAATAACTGCAGCGCACACGGAAAACCCTAGCGAGAGGGTATATGTAGGAAGATTATCACAGACGGTTCTAAAGTTAGAACCGTCTGTGATAACATATCACAGACGTTTTTGAGTTAAAAACCGTCTGTGATAGTTTACTATCATAGACGGTTCTAAACTTAGAACCGTCTGTGATATGTTATCACAGACGGTTCTAAATTTAGAACCGTCTGTGATAAGCCTTTGCCGGCTGTTGCAATTAAGACCACCAATAACTACACAGCTGCATTCATATCAACTACCAAACAGCTGCATTCATATACAACACCAACCAGCTGCATTCACACAGTGTATTTCTTGATACATTTTGTCATTCTCAAATACATCACACATTTTCACATATACATCTCAAAATTGACTACATCACACATTTTCACATATACATCTCAAAATTGACTACATCACACATTTTCACATATACATCTCAAAATTGACTACATCACACATTTTCACATATACATCTCAAAATTGACTACATCACACATTTTCACATATACATCTCAAAATTGACTACATCACACATTTCCACATATACATCTCAAAATTGACTACATCACACATTTTCACATATACATCTCAAAATTGTCACATATTTTCACATATACATTCTTATTGTACTTGCTTATTTCCTTTAAAAATTAGCCCTTCATCATGATCAATGCGTACGTAACTAGTTTCGTCACGTTGTTCATCGTCGACCCTTATGCCATTTCCAAAAGGAGGTAACTCGTCAAATTGATTGTATTCCTCCTCGTCCACTACATTCTCCACTCCGACAATTCTCCTTTTTCCATGAAGAACCACATGGCGTTTCTTATTTGCCGGGTCGGTTACATAGAAAACTTGAACAACTTGATTGGCGAGTACGAATGGTTCATCTTTGTACCCGACACGTTGGAGGTCCACGGTCGTGACACCGTACTTGTCAACCTTCACCTGTGGGAGATGCACCCAACGGCAGCGAAATAAGGGGATCTTGAAAACCACATAGTTGAGCTCCCAAATCTCTTCTATGAAGCCATAGTACGAGTTTCTCGACCCATCGGTACTGAATGCATCTATGCGGACACCGCTGTTCTGGTTAGTGCTCTTGACATCCTGAGACTGCGTATAGAATGTGTACCCATTTATGTCATATCCTTGCCATGTCACAACTGTAAATGTCGGCCCTTTTGCCAACCATGTCAGCGTCTCACTCGGCGAGCTCCTAGCGATTTGCTCCTTCAACCATTGGTTGAACCGACGGTTGTGTTGCCTCATGATCCAAACATCCGGCCGCTCCGGATTCTGTTGCCGAAGCACACCCTTGTGCTGGTCCACATAAGGTGCCACTTCAGTCATGTGTTGCAAGACCGTGAAATGGGCTTGAGTATACATGTCCATATCTGGAGTGATTGCTTTCCTTCCGATAGTTCCGAGACCCTTCAGCCTCCCCTCATGACGAGATTGAGGGACACCTATCGGCTGAACTCCCCTCATGACGAGATTGAGGGACACCTATCGGCTGAATCTGAGCCATATAATCGACACAAAACTCAATGACCTCTTCGCTTGCATAACCTTCGACGATGCTGCCCTCCGGCCGAGAACGATTCCGTACGTAGGACTTGAGAATTCCCATGAACCTCTCAAATGGGTACATGCTACGTAGGAATACGGGCCCGCACATTTTTATCTCCCACACAACGTGAACAATGAGATGGACCATGATATCGAAAAATGAAGGAGGGAAATACATTTCAAGGTGACATAGAGTCATCACCACCTCGTCCTGCAGAGCATCTAGTCCTTCGGGATCGATGACCTTCTGAGCAATTGTGTTAAAGAAATAACATAGCCTCATGATTGTCTCTCGGACTTTGATCGGCAAAATATTTCTAATTGCAATAGGGAGCATCTGTGTCATCAGCACATGACAATCATGAGACTTCATGCCATTTAACTTCAAATCTTGCATCGAAACAAGTTTCTTCACGTTGCCGGAGTAACCAGACGGAACTTTGACACCATGCAAGCACTGGCACAGTTCTGTTTTCTCAGCCTTGGACAGAGTGTAACACGCAGGGGGAAGGTACGTTCGTGCATTATCAGTGCATGTCGGTGCTAACTCAGGCCTGATGTGCATATCAGCCAAGTCAAGCCGTGCGTTGACGCCGTCCTTTGTTTTATCACGGATGTTCAGTAAGAGACCAATCAAGCTGTCGCACACATTCTTTTCTACGTGCATGACGTCGATGCAGTGCCGCACATCTAGGTACTCCCAATAAGGTAAGTCCCAAAATATTGATCTCTTCTTCCAGGTGTTCTTCTCATGAGCCCTCAATTTACGTCCCTTTCCGAGGACAACATCTAAATCCTTAACCATATCATAAACCTCGCGTCCCCTTAAATGCTTTGGAGTTGAACCGTCTTCCTTCTCTCCGTCAAATTGTTTCTTCATCTTGCGGTATGGGTGAGCCCTCCGAAGGAACCGGCGGTGACGCATGTAGACGGTTTTGCGTGAGTGTCTCAGCCACACACTCTCGGTACCATCTAAACAGTGAGTACAAGCTTTGGCACCTTTTATACTATGGCCCGATAGGTTACCAAGGGCAGGATAATCATTTATGGTGCAGAACAATAAGGAGCGCAGAGTGAAGTTCTCTCGTTTGTATGCATCCCATACCTGTACCCCTTCGTTCCACAGTACTTTTAGATCTTCCACCAACGGTGCTAGGAACACATCGATATCATTCCCAGGTTGTTTTGGCCCTTGGATAAGTATCGACAGCAAAATGTACTTTCGCTTCATACACAACCAAGGAGGAAAGTTATATATGCAGAGAGTCACGGGCCATGTGCTATGTCGGCTGCTCATGCTACTGAATGGATTCATTCCATCTGTACTCAGTCCAAACCTTATATTCCTTGGTTCTGCACCGAACTCTGCAAAACTCCTATCGATGTTTCTCCACTGCGCGGAATCAGCAAGGTGTCTTAGCATTCCATCCTTCTTGCGCTCCTCCGAGTGCCAACGCAGCAATTTTGCCTCCTTTGGATTTGCATAAAACCTTTTCAAACGGGGAATTATAGGAAAATACCATGCCACCTTAGCAGGAGGTCCTTTCTTCGCCTCTGTTCCCTCGCCATCATCTGATTGATTGTTACGTTTGTATCGGGATGTGTTGCACACTGGACATACATGCATGTTTGCATACTCTTTACGGTAGAGGATACAGTCGTTCGGGCATGCATGTATTCTTTCTACTTCCATTCCCAACGGACAAAGAACCTTCTTGGCTTTATACGTGGTTTTAGGCAACTCATTTCCCTCCGGAAGCATGTCCGCTAAAAGACCTAGCAGCGCCGTGAAACTCTTGTCGGACCAACCGTTGCTTGCCTTCAATTTCAACAGTTCAAGCACGCCCGACAACCTCGTGTACTTGCAGCCCGTGTACAAAGGTTTCTCTGAGTCCTCCATCAAGCCACAGAATTTAACATACTCTCTCTCATCATAGTTCTCTTCTACATCGCGAAGCATCTGATCCAGATTATCATCGTGCAACCTATCCGAATCCGAGCCACAATCGACATCAGCCGGCGGCATGTCATTCACTTCACCTGCGATGTCATCCGGGGGTATATCATTCACTTCACCGGCGATGTCATCCGGCGGCATATGATCATTCACTTCGCCATGACTGGTCCAACACGTATAATCCTTTTTGAAACCCCTCCGAATCAAGTGCGCTTCAATTTGCCCTCGGTTCTTAAACATCTTCAAATTCTCGCAGTCAGTGCATGGACAGCACATATATTCCACCCCCTTATTCAACATATCCTCCTCGGCGGCTCTTATAAAAGCAGAAACACCATTAATGTACTCTTCACTCACACGGCTCGCGGCATACATCCAACTTCGGTCCTACGTTACATACATATATAACAACTTAGTATTAAAATCTAGAATAACTAATTATAACTACATATATACCGGCCACATTTATTATATTGAGACTTAATTTCCTAGCTCAATTCATATTACAAACACAATAGCTATTATATAACCAACAATTTTGCAAATTAATTAACTATCTTCAATAACCACTCATGGATTACTTACACCTAAATTGTAATGCAATTAAAAATAAATAAATTTCATTACTAACCATATCTACAGCAACCAGGAAAGTCTGAATCTTAATTCAAAGCTCAATCTCTGCCTCTTCCCACCAAATTAACTGGCCTGAAATCGCTCTAGCTTCCTCCCGAGTGAAAAAGTGCGCAGCCGTGGCTAGATCTGGATCGAAATGAAGACGATGCGGTCTGAGCAGCGCAATAAATGCCGTAGTCATTATCACAGACGGTTTTTAACTAAAAACCGTCTGTGATAATAAATTATCACAGACGGTTTATTATCACAGACGGTTTTTTATAAAAAATCGTCTGTGATAAGCTTCATACCAGAACGTTTCGCGCGTGTTCGATGCCAGAACGCTTCGTGTTTCGATCGTCTAATTAACGTCTCTCGATCATTATACGAAGCGTCTATATCATTAATGTTTGGGTATACGAACCGTTTGTGCTAAAGGTTAAATATGCGCTCCTAATCCAGGTCTCTTCTACGTACGTACAATACAATATACAATACAACATGGCTTCTACTACTGTTCTTGTGATCATCTCCTTCCTCTCATCTGTTAATCACGAATTGTTCGGCCGGAACCTTACACAGGCGGCCAGCAATTTGCATCTGGAGCAGCTTCTCTGCACCCGCCCTGCTCTCCTTCCCCGACTTTCTTGCATCCGTCAGCTTGACCTGATCCTCCGCCGTCGACGGAGGCGTCTCGCTGCCGCTCAAGAAAGGGAAACAGCCCTCACCCTGGTTCTTCTCCACAATGTGCGCAATGCGGAAGAAGCTCTACACGCATTGCAGAGACTGATGGATAGCCTTGCCGATCAAGCAGAAACGACAGATTCTGAGGAATCTTTTCATGCTATCCTGTACGACATTATGGATGCTGCTGATCATTTGCCCAGGCTGCACGAGGAAGTGCTGAGGACAAGGGCAATCTTAACGGCGTTCGAGAATTTAGCGGTTGATCCTCCAAGTCCCCAAGTTGAAGAAGAAGCTTACGAAGCCCAAAAGAATACAATCTGGGAAACTCTTTACCTGTGCGACTTTTGTAATAAATTTGCCTCTAATTGAAATTAATAAATTTGCCTTTAATTTGTGACCTCTTCTCTCAGTAGTTCTGTAGTTAAGTTATTAGAAGCAATGTGTACTTATATATTAACCTCTGATCTAGATTATGACAGACAAAGGGACATCACAGCCGGTTCTTGTGAAAAACCGTCTGTGAACATTCCCAGACGGTTCTTAACAACAACCGGCTGTGATAGTCGACACAACACAGACGGTTTTTAATAAAAAACCGTCTGTGATATTCCAGTATCACAGACGGTTCAGTAGTAAGAACCGTCTGTGATACTCCTTTTTCCCGCCACAAATACCACAGACGGCCTTCAAATTAAAACCGTCTGTAATAGTTTACATTACAAACGGTTTCACAAAACCGTCTGTGATTTGCCGTCTACTATTAGCCTTTCTGTAGTAGTGGATGGAGATTTGAATGAATCTTTTGTGTATAAAATTCTAATATGATTGAGTAGACTATGTGTGTACTTGAGCATAGACTTGAGAGTTGAATCCGGCTTTTCAGGACCGGCCCACGACACAGCTGGCACGGCCTGGCCTAAGCACGGCAGGGTCCAGCAGTTTCGTGCTGAGTTGGCACAACATGAATGACGGGATGTGCTAGGCCTAGAATATGGGCCCGTTTGGCGGTATGGCTTGGCCTGGCCGGTTGGGTCGTGCTTGGGCCAGCACGACACGAATGTGGCACGACAGGTCTGACGGCACAGAGGCACCTTCTCCTCGCGGTCTTGCCTTCCTCCTTCATGGTAGACGGCTCGCCGATCGCCTGCCAGTGCCACTGCCCTTTGGATCTAGTCACCTGGGTCCAGATCTCGTCACTGTCCATCGCCCCTCGCTCGTCCTCAATGCTGTCTCTGGCTCCACATCGCCGGCTACAGGTCCAAGGCAGGCATGTGGTGGCGGCGGCAGAGGCGACGCGTGCAAGAGGATGGTAGTCCACAGGCCACTGTAAGATCGAGGAGGCCGACTAGAAAGGGGAGTGAATAGGCGGTCTAACAAATTTCTTCTAATTATAATTAACAATTTAAGACCTTTTCTATTTGTCTAAACCAAGTAAACAATGTGAAAGTTTAAATCAATTTGATTTAACACAAACAACGCATATATCAATTCAGTTCACCTAAGTGCACCAACAACTTTAGGCTATATCAAGCAATCAATTTAATTCTATGAAAGTAAATTGCTTGAAGGTAAATTGAGTGCAAGAAAGCAAACCACAATAGACACGGTCTCTTTTTACCATGGTGATCGGAGACTTGCCGGTCTCCCCTAGTCCACATTGAGTTAAGCCTAAACTAATTGGACTAGCTCCACGAATTAAACCTTTCATCTCAAATCCACTAGTGGTAGCTCTTTCCCATTCCAGGTAGGTGAGCTTCATCCTGTACAACTTTGCCAGGTCTTCTCACAACCTTCTTTGAGAACATCACTACGCATGATGCCTCTAACGCCGTTTATGAGTCGGCAAATTCTAAGAGTAACAAGTCAAGCCCTTCGCTTGACTCACAAGCTCAAATGGATATACAATCCACCTCTAGTTGCAACACATGCAATCTAGATCTTTTCTCCTTGCTCACAAGGTGCAACACATGCACAATTAAGTGGAGAGCCACATACTAGCTCAAGGGAATAGAAATGGGTCCAATAACGTTCTCTCCAATCGACCACAAGGGGGTATTTATACCCCACATAAGAAAACTAGCCATTGGAGCCAATTCCTGACAAAAGCAGGATTATCGGAAGTACCGCCGGCTTAGGGCTAGTACTTCCGCTCCTCTCACCAACGGTCAGAAAACTAGCCGTTGCAGTCAGAATCGGAAGTTCCGCCATTCATTTTCTGGTACTTCTGATGATCAAAAGTACCGTGCCACACATGCAGAACTACCGATCTCACCGGGGACGAGAAGACTCCACACAGGTATCTCTCTGGACAAAATGTTCTGCTACACAAGTCAGCACTTCTGCTCTCCGGTAGTACCGCTCACATAGAATCGGTACTTCCGCTCACCGGTAGTATCGCTTACACAGAGCCGGTACTTCCGCTCGTCGATTGGACCACTCACACAAAGCTGATCGGACCGCTCACACAGAGCCAGTCGGAAACTCCTATCGTCGACTACCCTGGTCCATGACCATGTTGGTCTCTGACCACGTTGTTTGGATCGACCACACAGGACTCCAACTACGCTAGTCTTCGACCACGTTAGTTTCGACCACCCAGATCTCGACCACGTCGACCATGCCAATCTTAGATCACACAGATCTCCAACAACCTTATCGATCTTCAACTACGTTGTTTTAATCACGTTGTTTTGACCACGTCAATTTACGACCACACAGGTCTCGACTACGTCGATTCGACCATGCTGGTTTGACCACATTGGTTTTGACCACACTGGTTTACGACCATGTTGGTTCGACGACACTGATTTGCGACCACGAAGACCTACGACCATGTCGATTTCAACCACACTGGTTTCGATCACACAGATCTTGATCACGTCAGTTTCAACCATGTTGATTTGACCACTTGGACTCGACCGCTCTTGTCTTCGACCACCTAGGCTCGACCGCTCTGGTTCTTGACCACTTGATCTTCGACCACCAATGCACACATTAGTTCTGTAATTTCAACGTCGGTAGTTTTGGTCCATGGTAGTACCATAGATTGTATTGTGGTAGTTCCGATTGTCCTAAGGAATGCAGATACTACACCAGATTTTGCAAAACACATTTGCAAACTTTAGTATCATGCATATAAGTTCTAAACATGATTCTTAACAAATTGCAAAACACATTTGCAAATATAAGCCTCATATCACAAGGAATGGAAACATAGACTTCAAGCACTTACAAAACACATTTGCAATGCATAGTCTCATATTACAATGATTCAACATATGAGTTTCAACTATTGCAAAACACATTCGCAAATGCAAGCCTCATGCCAAGATGACCTATAAGAGGTGAGGTTGAGCTACCAACACATGATGAGACTCAAACTATTAGACATAACCTCTCTTAATAGTACAACAACCTATACTAGCAATCTAGTCTTTCAACCAAACACCCAGACTTGTAAAAGACTAGGAACACATTCTTAGCCCTAGCTAGTCATACCTTTGCCCTAGGTCATTGTCTTGATATGCATCAACTTATGATTCATTCTTTTATTCAACTCCATCAACACATGATGGTCTTCACTTGACTTAATGATCAACACATGATCATCTACTCTTGGACGTGCATCAACTCATAATACATCTCTTTCTTAATAGCCTTCAACACATGAAACCATCTTCCATCTAGACTTGATGATCTTTAACACACGAAGTCATCCTAAGTCATTATCATTTGTGGCACCTAACCTATTCATCCAACTCATGAAAGATGTTAGTCCACAAATCAATTATCATTAATTACCAAACTTTACCATTAACTCATAATGGAGGGACTAGATTCTACAACCTTCCCTTTTTGGTAATTCATGACAATCTTAACAAACAATGAGATAAAGATTGTATTTGCGAATATACAACATATACACAATATATGTATAATCTAAGATAAGCTTTTTAAGCAAAGTTACTTATCCAGTTGTCATTAATCATCCAACCATTAACACATAATAGAGAAGTTAAATGACAACCCGATTGCAAATGAGTTTCACCTTTTCATCCAAATGAGACTAAATAATATCATAATCAACAAACAAGGTTAGTCTCACAAATGCACTTGTCATTTTCACCAAAATCTCATAATAATATTTGCCATTATCACAAAAACCAACTTAAATAGAGCTTGATCTTTCAGCCGCCTCTCGCCCTCCTCCTCCACCGCAGGAGCCGCACCTCCTTAGCCCCCACCCTTGTCCTCTACCGCCAACGCTTGCCTGTTGGTGCCACTGCCTTTTGGATTTGTCTACTCAGGTCCAGATCCAATCGTCGTCGACTACTTGTCGCTCGTCCTCAACACCACCTCTAGCTCCGCGTCGCTTGCTACAAATCCGAGGCCAGCAAGCTGCGGCTTAGGTGGCACGTGCGGGAGGATTGGTGTTCATGGGCCACCCCTTGCCTTCCTTGGTTCCTCCTCCACTACTGAAGCCTCACCTCGCCCGCTCCCCTATCCTCATCCTCCACTGTCAGCGCTTGCCTGCCGTCGGCGGTGGCCTCTGGATCCGGTCGCCCTGATCCAGATCCCGTCGCTGTCCATAGCCCGTTGCTCATCCTCAACACTTCACGTCGCTGTCTATGGGTGTAAGGCAGGCAAGGGGCAGTGGTGGCAGCTGAGGTGGGTAAGTGCAGTGTGCCATCGTGCCGTGCCAGGCCTCGCCAACGGCTATCATCTATGCTCGCACGGCCGCCGTAGCCTACCATGGCCTGAGGCCCATTGTGCCCATGCTTGGCACAACCCATACTACTACAAAAGAGGATAAACTGGATGCTTACATCATAGGCGGTTCCTAGGAACCATCTGTGCTGCAAATATCACAGACGGTTCATACGAATAACCGTCTGTGTTATTTTGGTATTTTCATAGACGGGTTTTAATATAAACCATCTGTGAAATATCACATACGGTTCTAGATAAGAACCGTCTGTGATAATGGTAATTATCATAGACGGTTCTTATCTAGATCGTCTGTTATACTTCACAGGCGATTTGTATTAAAAACCGTCTATAAAACTTCGTTATCATAGACGGCTTGTATTAAAAACTATCTGTGATATGTTTCCTGCCTCAAAATCCTCCAAAATTTCATAATCTCTCGCCTGAGTCCGAGTAGTATTCCGTTCCGAAACATTTTTAGTGAAACGGGCATAACTTTTGCATACGGTGTCCGTTTTTTATGTTCTTGTACTCGTTGGAAAGCTAACGACGAGCCCGAGCCAAAAAAATGACCAACTCATGCTAGTTGCCCTCTAAGACCCTCAAAATCGGTCATCTTTAGCCCCAAATTTGTGTTACAAGTTTTTGGTTTCTATTTTTGCCCGTTTTCTTGGTCTTCCCTTCGCAATTTGGATTTTGCTTCAATTGAAAAGTTGTAGATCTCATCAAAACCTTTTAAATGAGTATATATAAGCCATATAAAACTTTGATATTTTATCTGTTGAGACTAGTTGTTTATATTGCATCGGTATATAAAACTTTGTGCTCTAATTCACAGACGGTTGGTATGTAGAACCGTCTGTGATATTCATTCGTCATAGACGGTTCTAGCAACCAACCGTCTATGATAGAGAGTATGTGATAATCTGACCGTTGGGCTCGTCGATCCTCCCCAACCCAATCCTAGGCAATAGAAATCCACCAACCCTCACCCCACGGATCGTAGCTTCACCTCTTCGTCCCCGTGCCAAAAATTTTTGCACTCCCGCCTTGCGCTCCCGCCTCTCCCTCCCCTATAAATAATCACCCAAACGCAGCCTCCTTGCCGTTCTCCTCCTCCTTGACCGTTACCACAATAGCCCGCACGAAGTAGACAACGCACAAGTCTACGAGAGGCAAGACACCGCAGAAGTAACTAGCTACCAAGGTGACGCTCAATCAACACCGACGATGGTGGGCATCAAAGACATCCAACTCGTGCGCTGCATCAGGAGCGAGAAGGCTTATACATAGAGGATATTTGTTTTTCTCTATTCCTGTTGTGTTAGTTAGATGGGAAACCTACTCGCTGTTTTGGGATATTGTAATGGTAGGCTCTAATTTTAATAAAAATGAAATTTGTACTGTGTTTCTTACTGTATTTGCTTGTTTTCAGATGGCATAGTTAACATTTCCTGAGGCTAGCTGAAAAAAGAAAAAAATAGGTATATAATGAACTATCACAGATGATTTTGTGATATAAACCGTCTGTGAAGGATTATCACAGAGGCTCAAACCAAAAACCGTATGTAATACTAGCACATCACAGATGGTTCTATCTACCAACCGTCTGTGATGAAAAAAATATCACAGACGGTTCTAACTACCAACCGTCTATGATACTCATCCATTACAGACTGTTGGTAGCTAGAACTGTCTTTGATGTGTGAGTATCACAGACGATTTTTGAATAGTGTTCTTCACAGACGGTTCTAGTTACAAACCGTCTGATTTGTGATTATCACAGACGGCTCACAAACCGTCTGTGATAACTTCCGATTATCACTGCCCCATAAATTCAGACGGTTCAGAAAACCGTCTGTGATGACCTTTTTTTGTAGTAGTGCCAATTCCCATCACTAGCTGAGCACACATACCTATTCTTTGACTTCAGTTTAGAACACAAGATAGTTGATGTTGTCCAAGGCTTCCATTTCTAAATTGGTGCCCACCGTTGCTACTATTGTGCTGCTGCTGCTACTATCACTTGAATTCATTTGGCACTATTGGGAGGCAAGGGAGAAACCAAAAATTTTCAGCACATTCCAAGACGGTGCTTGTTTCCATCAAGGAGCCATCATAGCTGATCTAGATATAACAAGGAAGATATATATGTTCACACATCCATACAATTCTGCATGCTCCACATTTTGTTGAGGCACAACACTGCCTTTTTCCTATAATAGGGTGTTCCTTTTGGCTTCAGCTTATGGCTTTTGACTGGTTTTTACGGAAACTTATATGTGGTTTTTACTAATATAGATGAAGTCATTACAGTGTGTAACACTATAAGTTTTTTTAAGGGCGCAACCTACAGGTTTACAATAGTGAAATTAAGAAAATCTATAAACATCCCCATAGCTTACATATTTTTTCAATTTTCCCAAATATCTAATTATTATTTACTTTGGCCCCCACAGCCTAAGGTGGTGTGCAAATATCGTCTTATGGCTCGTGTTAGCACTATTTCCCGTGCTTTTCATCATAGAAGATGTATTATTTGGATATACGTGTGCCGTACGAAGGGCTAGCAAGTTCCCGCTGTCCTTTCTTTTCACCTGGGTAAAAACCTGAGCGGTCAATTTTGTCTTCTCTTGTTCTGCATGCCATGGAATTAATTTTGGCCTGCAGTTGCAGCACATGCAAGAGCACCGAACTATACGTCACCTTTCTTATTCACCTGCAGAGAGCCAGAGACACGAAATGGATATGGTACGTGGATATACTAATTAACATGAAAACCGCGCGAGTACAGGTCCCGATTTGATCCTATGTCTCGTGGAAGATCAGATAAGAGCCCGGCGGGGATTAATTCCTATGGCTAGGAATTCAATACATAATGAATCTCGCAAACGAATTACACACTACAAAATTATACTGTAATGTGTTTTAGCATATAGCATATATTGCATGCGTTGAATACTAGCTAGCCAGCAATTAATGTACGTACTATCATATATACTAGTAGCAAAGTAGTACTCTACAATACACTATAGTTGAGTAAAGCAGCACAAATTTGCAGTATATTTTGCTATATCAAATATTGCGTTGTACTGTAAATTTGCACTACAATGATGAATTCCTAGCCATGCGTGCAAATTAGGTACAGTCTACACGAGAAGGAAGCACATGCACAAATTAAAACATCCTCCGCTCACAAAAGAACGTCGTTTTATGGTACGCTAGTAAAACTTTCTAAACTTTAGTTATCGATGTATTTTTCATTATTTATACATTGAACATATGAAAACTATATGTATATGTTTGCGTCAAAAAGAACTTTCACAATAATGTCATAATATTATTAGGTGTTATGAATCTATGATAATAGAAATTAGTGGTCAAAGTTATATTTTAAAGGTTGTATATGTCTAGAACCACATTTTTTTGTGTGACTCAAGTGCTATAATATCTATTCTCTACCAAAGATAGAGAGGAACAACTCACGATCTTCTCCAGGGTTTACACCATCCACTTGCTTCGACAGCTGTGGTCTATTGTGATAGCATCAATGCATTTACGTGTCTTCCGACCCGTACAACATCATTGCACTAAGTATATCGAGATTGGCATTCACTTCGTTCGTGAAATGTGTCTCTTGGTCAGGTTTGGGTGCTACACATTCCTTCATCTCTCTATTTTGCCGATTTGATGACAAAAGGACCACTGTCTCAGCTATTTTAGGATTTTCAATCTAGTCTATGCGTTTAGCCGCCTTATGCTGCAACTAAGGGGGATGTTAGCAAATTGCATATTTCACTGTACAAATTGTTGGTTGTAACTTCCCGAAATATTTTTTTGTTGTAAACACTATTGTTATCTGGCAATATAAAGTGATCACCCAGGCATTCCTTGTTAGCATTTTGCATGATCTTTTTATTTTTGTTCTAATCATGGATGTTCCCGGTTCTCTTTTACTTATAGTTTTAGACACTGAAATTGTGCAATGCACTTCTTTTACTTTTTTAATTATGTGTAAATAAATTTTATTAAAAATATAATTGTATAGAAGTACTTTTTGTGCGAAGATACTAATAACATTTCCATATGATAAATTTAAATATTTTTATGCATATGAATGATCATGTTTAAAAGTTTGACTATGTGTAATCTAAAGCAACATTTATTTAAATTGAGAACGGATGAGGGAGAAAAAGTGTAAAACCCGGGGGGAAAGGATCCTCTAAAGTGGTGAAAAACATTCACCATTAGGATCAGTTGGGGACCATTGGATCAAAATCCAGATAGTCTAAGGGACTATTCATATAGACTTTTGGATTTGATTTATGAATAATAACAGTTTATAGAGAAACTCGTAAAAAGAGAGAAAACAGTATGGTTCACTGGATTTAGTACCGATGCTAGATTTCTCTCTAACGTGTGGTACCGATACCAAGAAAACAGAAGGTACACTGGAGATGATCTAAGCCTTCTGACATGAAATTTAATGGGCCACGCAGTTAGAGCACGGAGCCATATTGTTGCTAGCACGAGAGACCGATTGACCATGCACAGATTGGTGGATCGTACGCAGTTAAATTGTACGCCGGTCGCCATAGTTTCTGAGTTTTGTATGTGCAGGCCCAGGATTCATCGTATCTTGCACTGTGCTTTGTTAATAAGTGCACAGAGTAATCCAGCAAATGCAGTACCAATCCTGTTGGATGCATTGAAAGGTACGAGGAAAGATGATCATCCCTTGGTATGATGAACCTAGTGATCAAGCAGTACTACAGGTTGGATGCACCACAGCGATGCGTGATTACTAAAACATACCCTAGCCAGTAAGCCATATACATATTTGAATTGCGCAGTCTAAAAAGGGAAATAAACATATACACCGCAATTAGAAAGCGCTTCTCTGCCGGTCGGGCCGGTAGCACAAACAGGCAAGGTATAAAGCAACGGATGCGAAATAATACGCGTCCTTAATTCCGGAGTGAGATTGAGGAAGACATATATGTCATGCAGATCGTAAATTAATCACGTAGCGGATTCATCACTGTAAATCGATCGGGAATTCGCAGTATACCTTTTACGCCAGATAGATGGATATGCACCGATCGACTTCATTCTTTAGATATAATTTGAAACTGGAAGTTCAAAACTCTGCTTTATAATGTGGAAAAGACAAAAGCTGATTTTTTTTTGTCTGTCGCTCGTCACGATTGAGAGATCACGAATCCACAGTACATGTTTTGCGCAGCGCTACATATGTCTGCATTTGGACACCACTCTATGGATCAATTTGCAGCTAATATAACTGTCTGATTTTTTCTGTGCTTGAAAAATTATGATTGCATGCAGTGAGTTATGGAGCCGTATATTACTTCCTGTTTGGATTCACACACACACAGAGAGTACTATGTCCGTGTGTGGCTTGGTAAATGCGGTGAGAGCTAGCGCCATGTGATCATGTTGTAGTCCAATTATTTAATTGTTGCACTGTGAGTGTGATGTTTTCGTGTAGTCTTGGTTAGTGATATACACTAGAGGCAACTATAAAGATGATTATATCACTTCTATATTTACTATTTTTTTTGAATAAATGTTATTATGTTCCTAGAATGAATTATCATTTATAAAGGTTAGCAAGTATTTGACTTGTTGGTGAAGCTTTTTATCTGTTATATGATATCATTCTAAAAGTACCCCTGGTCGGATATGGGATTTGCCCTCCTACATAACAGGAGAGATATCCTTGGACTCCTCGTGTGGTCGGATAAAGAAAGTGCATGGTCGTACCCACGAGCGATCAAAGAGTTGACAACATAAAAGTTATCCATCACTAGATCGGGAAAAGATTGAATAGTTCATGGATAACATGTGTTCTTACCTGTAGTTCGATCGAATATTATGAGGCAAAAGGAGAATACGCAAACTAGTTAGCGAACTGGTCATATGTGGATATGAATTGGTCGTGACCATATATGATCCGGTTGTAAGGAGTTATGAGTTGATCGTGAGTGACTAAGATCGGGTTACAGATCATATTGCATAATGTTCGTCCAAATTGATCTTTGTATATATTTAGGGGTCCATATGTTCTACTAGGGACCACTTCTGGTCAGTGATTGAAAAGATATTTCTGAATCACAACCAATTATACATGAACCTACATAATTACATACTTAACGGATTGCAATAATAAAGGCCCGGATGATAGAGGATCCTGAATGCTTTTCCAGAGGATGGAGAAGAGAATGAAAAGAATTTGATTTATGATGCGTGGATCTTGAATGTTGTGGCCTTTTCATTTCTATAGCAGAGATTTTTGGAATTAGTTTGCTTCGTCTGATCAGCAATTAACCTACTGTTTTTGTTCTTTCCTTTCTGTTTTACATAATTTTACCCTTGTTTTTATATTTATATACTCTCTACATGATGAACTTCCATGCGGGTTATTGTGGAATCATGCATGTAATTTGCACTTAAATGGTACGAGTGGATTATGGCCGTAATACTTCAATTTCTATTCTTAAAAAAGTATACTTTTTTTGTTTACTGTTATTTCCTTGAGCAAGCATGTCGATCAATGCTCCCCACAAGTTTACGCTACAAAATGCACTGAATTGAGGGTGCTATTTAAATTCAATTTTTAGATTCACAAAACAAAAAACAAAATGCATGCCTTCTAAATGGGGCCTTATATTAGGCATTTAGGCCATAATTGCAAGTAGGGCTGTAAAAAAGCTCGAAGCTCGCGAGTTACTCGAGTTCGGCTCGTTCTAGGCTCGGTTCGAACTTTAAATGAGCCGAACTCGAGCTTGATCTCGAGCTCGCGAGCTTCACCAAGCCGAGCTCGAATAGTTCGCGAGTCCGATTCGAGCTTAAATAGTAATACATATTAATTATTACCAAGCTTACTCGTGCCGAACTCGAGCTCGAGCTTTTGATATTATTGAAAATTAGTGTATATTTGAATTATTTTGACTGTTATCGAGATTACTGGAGCCGAGCTCGAACTTAAAATTTTCTTATTATTGAAAAATAGTGCATAAAAAATTATTTTAATTGTTACCGAGCTTCAACGAGCCGAGCTCGAGCCTGGAAGGCCAAGTTTGGCTCGTTTACAGCCCTAATTCTAAGCGATGTTACTATGCGATTCCCTTAGATATGCAGTGGCTCATAAAATATATTTTACCGATTCTTTTTTAGTGTCATCCTATTTTAGTGGAATGAACGTTGAAGGACTACTTCTCTATTACTCATTTTAATTATCATCTCGTTGTCCTACTCACAGACTATTTCTGTCTTGAGTCTCAGTTTTTTACTCGGACATTGCTAATTATTTAAAGCTACATATGTATGAAGATGACTAAAATCACATAATTTGATTTGCTCACATACATATAAATGGAAAATGTCATTCATTATTTTTTAAAAACTTTTCTTCAACACGGTGATGAAACTCGTACAAAGGAAACTCTTCAGCTCCCACAAGAGCATGTTCAATGATTGTCTGAAGCAGTGATGCACTTTATCTCAAGTTTCTATTCAATTGTAGCAATGGATGGCCAAATTGCCAAGCACTTGCAAAAGGCAATTTGTGAATATTCCACTGATGATATCTTAACTGTGATGTGAGTCCTCTATAATTTATTGTTGATTATGCTATGTTCCACACTGTATGCTTAGATTTTTTAATTTTAATTAGGTTTTTAACAATACGGGCACGAGATGAATGAAAATGCCTGCCGTCGCCGCCGTCTACGTCGTCTATAGTTACTTAGGACTAAGCTAGGTCCGGCACGGTGCGACGCCAGTCCGTTGGGTTTTGAGCTGTATCTAGGTCTGACCGGAGGTGAGGCAGGCCGATATGGCACAGTGCAAGACCTACCTCTAGTTAACGTACAAGTACAGCTGGTCAATTGCTAATACTCCTGCATAAAATAAAAGTAGAGCTGCACGCCTGCACATGCACGCGCATACATCTTCTGCAGCAACCTACCCGGCCTATTCGCTAGCTGCTTGGTAGGTAGCCATTGCAGCGCCCGTGCGTTTCTTGCGGAAGAAATTGGATCGAGAGCTTGCGCGTGAATATGAGGACCGGCGGGTACGAGGTGCAGCAGTCGCTGGCGGCGGAGGCGGCGGGCGTGGTGAGGCAGGCGGTCGGCCTGGCGGAGCGGCGGAGGCACGCGCAGGTGACCCCGCTCCACATCGCCAGCGCCATGCTCTCAGCGGCCGGCCTCCTCCGCGCGGCCTGCATCCGGTCCCAGTCCCAACCGCTCCAGTGCAAGGCGCTCGAGCTCTGCTTTACCGTCGCGCTCAACCGCCTCCCAGTGGCCAGGCCGGCCGCCGCCATGTTCCACCATGGCAACCATGCCCCGGCGCTGTCGAACGCGCTCGTCGCCGCGTTCAAGCGCGCGCAGTCGCGCCAGCGCCGGGGCTCGGAGGACGGCCGGCGGCAGCCGGCGGCGCCCGCCGTCATGGTCGGCCTGGAGCAGCTCATCATCTCCATCCTCGACGACCCGAGCGTCTCCCGCGTCATGGACGAGGCCGGCTTCTCGAGCTCCCAGGTCAGGGCCAACGTCGAGAAGGCCATCTCATTGGAGCAGTCAGATAAGGCAAGCAGCAACAGTCCGAATCCCATTTACACGTGTAGGACTGAACCATTTCGTGAGGCCGTCTGGGAGCTCCACCCAGTCGTCGTCCCAGACAGGTACTAGTTTCACAGTACCATATGCATGCATCATCAATTTGGTTGAGAAAGCTTTCGATGTCTGATACCAATTCTCGGTGGAAATATTTCTGTCTGTTGGGGAATCTTCTCTCAAAGAAGCAATGGGACAGAATAGATGATGCATAAACAGAGTGTGCAGCTCAAACAGCAACACCTTGTTTTTCTTTTGCTATCAAGATTATGTTACAAAGTAACACTACATGCATGCCTATTTATAGACTTCTACAAACCGACTCTGCTCATAAGAGCATGTACAATGCAGGCGCTTAGAAATATGCTTAGCAATAAAAAACTGATTTTTTGCCACATAGGATAAATAAGGTGTTTATTTTGAAGCATCGATGCTTAAATAAGCATCGGTGCTTAGTAGGTGCTTATGTGTATAACTATATCTATTAATAGATAATATAACATCTAAGTACCCATGGAAGAGATGCTTGCATTGGAGGAAATAACTTTTGCATAGGTGCTTGATGATGTGGCTATATTCTCTCTCTTTAAGCATTCATATATAAGCATCTTGCATTGTACATGCCCTAACAGACGTTGCCTAACAATCTAACATTGACTCGAAATCATTCAAAAGTACAGCTCATGTACAGATGTTGCTCATGTTTAATTAAACACTAAACTATCTGCTTGCATTAGAATAGAATGTGGATAATCCTCACATGGATGCATGTCTGCTGACTCCTGAAACTTGCGTTCGCACATGTTAACAAAGTTTGACTTGTTTCTTGGCTTATCGTGATGAAAGTTCCAGATTGATTTTTTTTACACAGCACATCTGAAAGTGCCCTTCTATATCTAAACAACTAGTTTATAGAAACAATACTCGGAAGATAAGAAAGAAAGATATTTAAAAAGATACACGTGATCTGTGGCACGTAACGACCACGGCAGATTGATCATGGTAGGTCGACCACGATAGATCAACCACAGAAGGTCGATGCTATGACCGGTTCATTGTAGCTACGATTGATTTACTGTATACCTCCTATGGTCGATGGTCGTATGCAGATATCTTCCATACCTCTTCTATTATGACGGTAAAATAGGCATAACTATGTAGTCAAGCAAGAAAATGAATTAACTCCAATACTCTCAAGCTTGTATTACTGGAACTTTCCAGTCCAGCCGGTAACAACAGCACAGCATGCACCTCCTAGCCAGCATGCACTAGATCTTGCTTCTGCTAAGTAACCAGCAAGCAACAGTAGCTATGTAATAACCCGATCATGCATGTATGACAACTCAGCCAATGTCGGTGCATGCAACTTTACTTCTCTTAAGAAAATAATTAAGTAATCTCTATTCCAAAATGTAGGTTGTCTTGAGTTCTATACGGTTAAGCTTTTTAATTTGTAATTATTAATATATGTTAAAAATATATAAATTGACTACATGAAAATAGTATTATTGAATTTATATTGCAAAATACTTTATTGTTTTTGCTAGTATATTTTGATAATAAATTATATCAAAGTTTTATATTGAAAACCGTAAAAAATTAAAAGCGACCTATATTTGGGGATGGAGGGACTATCTAACAGTGAAGTTGATTCTATTATCCATGATTCTTTGTTCTTGCAGAGAGGTGCAAGCTAGCCAGGCAAGATCAGAAACAGGGTGGCCGACATCCATCGTTGGCGCAGCAGCTGGCGATGGAGAGATTGCTTGCCGCGGCACAAGTCTTCAGGTACATGTATATATAACGTGTGGTTGCATAATATTATTTTGAGCAAACCCTAATCCAAGGTCTTACTTGGTGTGTAACTCATCTGAACGCCGCGACGCAGGCGACTTGCCGCCGGCAGAAGTTCACCGAGCTCACTGCGGAGAATCTGAAGATTCTGTGCAATGCACTTGAGCTGCGCGTCCGGCGGCAAAAGGACATTGTTCCCAGCATAGCAATCACCGTGCTCCAGTGCCGATCCGGCATGATTACGAGGGTGAGGAGGCGAGAGAGGTTGACCTCGTCGACTTGGTTGCTCTTTCAAGGAACGGATAGCGGTGGCAAGAAAGCAATGGCTCGGGAGCTCGCGAAGCTCGTATTTGGTTCCTACACCGAGTTCACCTCCATCACAGTCGCCAATGAGTTCACCCCGGTTAGCTCCCATTCCTGCTCCAGCAGCAAGCTCACCCTCAAGAGGCAGAGATCACAAGATAACGAGACTGGCTACGTTGGAAAAAAGTTGTTTGAAGCGATCCTTGAAAACCCTCATCGTGTTATCTTGATCAACGATATTGACCAGTTGGATGATGATTCGGAAATCATTATCAAGAACGCGATTGCAAATGGAAGAATGAGAGGTTGCAATGGTGATGTGGTCAGTTTGGAGGATGCCATCTTATTGCTGAGCTGTGAAGCGATCGACTCGTGGTCTTTGGCTTCCTCCTCTCTGGTGAAGCAACAAATCAGTAGAAAAAATGGCAAGGGAGAAGAAGTCGGCATGGAGAAAGAAGTGAAACCACGTTTTAGCTTGGATTTGAATGCTTTTCCACAGGATGAAGAAGAGGAAGAGAATTCCATTTATGATGTGGGGATCCTGAATGTTGTGGATGGTGTTTTTTCATTTCTATAGCAGAGATTTCTGGAATTAGTTTGCTTCGTCTGATCAGCAATTAACCTACTGTTTTTGTTCTTTCTGTTTTCCTTAATTTTACCCTTGTTTTTTATATTAATATACTCTCTATGTGATGAACTACTATGCGGTTTATTGTGGAAATCATGCCTGTAGTTGGCACTTAGGTACGAGTGGATTATGACTGTAATACTTCAGTTTTTATTCTTAAAAAAGAAAACTTTTTTGGTTTACTGTTATTTCCTTGAGCAAGCACGTCGATCAATGCTCCCCACAAGTTCACGCTACAACATGCACTGAATTGCATGAGGGTGTGATTTACAATTCAATTTTTAGGATAGAGTACAAACATACTCTTTTCCTTGATTTGCTTTTCTCTTTACAGGCAATAAAATATGTTTAACAATACATACCACCGAAAATTTGTCTAATCCCTTATACGACACTTATTGTCCCACTGACATCAGTTTAGACCCACCTTATCAGTAAGACAACAAGGGATTTCACAAAATTTAGTGGCATATTAGGAATTAATTCATTATACATAGTGTTGTTGTAATATTTAGATGACACGAAATTTGCACTGTAGTGATGAAGTCGTAGCCACGCATGCACAGTAGACGATTTATTGAAGAACTGTGGTGATGTAATATAAATTTGCACTGCGGTATTGTACCGTAAAGAACTGTATATTTATTGAAAAAATCCGTAGATGATTTCTCATCCACACACAAATCTGGAGTAGTAAGGGCATCCATAGTATACGGGCACGCACGTCTACGGGCAGCAAGGCACTGCGGAAGCAGGTAGCTATCAAGACGGCGCTCAAGTCGGCACCAACGACCCTAGTGGCCCTTATTGTCTCACTGACATATCGGTTTAGACCCATCTTATCAGTAAGACAATAAGGGATTTCACAAAATTTAGTGGCATATCAGGAATTAATTCATTATACATAGTGTTGTTGTAATATTCATGTAATTTATCTGTGGGAGAGAGATGAATTGAAGTATGTACTACTGGTGCAATAATCATTGGTAGTGACAGTTGGATGGGCAATCTCGCCCATTTGACCGTGGGTAATTATGCTGATAGAGGTTAGTATGATCCGATTTTAGTGCCCGCAACTCAACCGGGCTCCGGTAGACGTAGGATGCCCTTGCAGTTGAACCAGACGAATAGTATCACATTGCAGTTGAACCAGACGAATAGTATCACATTTGTGCTTATGTAGAAGATGAATATACGTGTGGCGTATATAGGACTAGCAAGTTCCTGCTGTCCTTTCTTTTCACCTAGGTAAAAAGATGTAAGGGTAGAAATTAACCTGAGTTGTCAATCTTTGTCTTCTGTCGTTCTGCATGCCATGGAATTAATTTGGGCATGCAGTTGCAGCACATGCATGCAAGAGCACTCAATCATATGTCATCTTTCTTATTCACCTGCAGAGAGCCAGAGACACGAAATGGATATGGTACCTAGGTATACTAATAGATGACACGAAATTTGCACTGCAGTCATGAAGTCGTAGCCACGCATGCACAGTAGACGATTTATTGAAGAACTGTAGTGATGTAATGTAAATTTGCACTGCAGTGATGTACCGTAAAGAACTATATATTTATTGAAAAGATCTGTAGATGATTTCTCATCCACACACAAATCTAGAGAAGGGCATATAGAGTACTTTCACTCACGCTACGCATTACATTGGCAACGTGGCCTTTTTCTCCCCTATGTTTAGTACTTACCTCCCTACCTAGAATGGGTCCCACCATAGATATAACCTCACCGGCTCTCTCTCAAACAACAAATTTGATTCCTCCGCATCCCCCTTGCAGTGGTGAAGTGTATCTTCATCCTCTATCTTGCACAGTGCTTCGTTAATAGGTGCACAGAGTAATCTAGCAAAAGTAGTACCAATCCTTTTGGATAGATCATCCTAGAGCCGGGAGTTGAGCCGTGCCGTGCCGGCACGGCCCGGACCCACTATATTTTGGACCGTTTTGTACCATGTCAACTCGACTCAGTCATCCTGTTGTGCCGTGCTGTGCTATGTCGGCCCACCTCATCTCTAGCCAGGCCCAAGCACGGTCCAAAACCCATCGTGCTAGCGTTTGTGTCGTGCTATGCCAGCTTAAGCCCAATTCGAAGTAACTATACACGACGAAGATAGCGGCGACGATGGTGGCGGTAGCTGCCATCTTCCTTTCTCTCGTACCCGCCTCGTTAAAAATTAGTTGAAATTGAATTAGTTGCATAAAAACATGGGTACACAATGACGTAAATATTTCAGGAAAAGTGGAATTTCCTTGATATTTTAAAAATACAATGTTATTGCCTCGTTAAAAACATAATGCCCCAGAGTGGGGTTTCCCGAGTAAGAAAAAGAGTACAACAATAATATATGTACATACTAACTATAACAACATGCGTACATAGTATCTACTCATCAATGTCTAGGTCATTCATGTGTTCGAGGTCAGTGTACGCCTGCACGATTTTAGGATCCTCCAGTTGATGCTGTTGCTGCTCTTTAGCTAATTCTCAGTCTTTGGCATATGTGATTGCCTCCACCATCCTGGATGTGAGAGATGATCTCCTTTCTTTGATTATTCTCTCTATCGTGCTGAATGTCGCTTCTAAAAAAATAGTGGACATCGGTACCAGGAGAACATCCCGTGCGAAATGTGATAGCACAGGAAATATTCGTTTGTTATTCTTCCACCACTCAAGCAAGTCTATCTTGCCTGCACCAGTAAGATCAGCATAGTGAATGGATGGTGATTGGTAAATAAATGGGGACTTGGGGAGTGTAGAGGGATGTTGAAGAAATGGAGAGTGTAGAAGGATGTTGAAGAAATGGGGAGTGTAAAGGGATGTTGAAGAAATGAGAGATTGATTAGCTTATGAAGAAATAAGAAGTCTGAATGTTGTAGGAAGAAATGAGAAGTCTAAGCTTGTGAATTTATATGCATCAGGAAGGAGTCGTTCTTCTCGAGTCCCGAATGTTGCAGCTTTCAAACGTTGATTCTCCCGAATGTTTTTTATGAAGTCTAAACATTGTGTTGATCATTGTCTCTCTTAATCAACTCTCAGCTCAGGGAATCAGACGCTTAGCTCTTTGCTCTCCTACTAGTCTACTACTACTACCAGAGCTAGAGGGAGTGAGAGACTACCAATCTACTACTTCCCCCACCTCCCCGGCCTACTACCCCCACCTCCTAGCCACCTCCCTCCTCCTCGGGCACCTCCCTCCCCCCGGCCTCCCCCCACCTCCCCTGGCCACTTCTTCCTCCCCCGGCCCCTCCCTCCTCCCCCCGTCCTCCCCCACCTCCCCGGCCACTTCTTCCTCCCACTGTCCCCTCCCTCCTCCCCCCGTCCTCCGGTCGCCTCCCTCTTCCCCTACCTCCCTGGACACTTCTTCCTCTCCCGACCCCTCCCTCCTCCCACACCTCCCCTGTCTGTTGCTCCTCCCTCGGCGGCCCCTCCTCCCTGTCCCCTTGTGACCCCTCGCCTCCCTCCTCCCCCGACCCCCCGGCGACCCCTCCTCCCCCGACCCCCCGGCGACCCCTCCTCCCCCGACCCGTCTGGCTACCTCCTTCCTCCCTTGGCGACCCCTCACCTCCCTCCTCCCTCGACACCCCGGGCGACCTCTCCTCCTTCAACCCCATTGCCAGCCTTAGCACGCCGTTGCCCTCCAGCTTCTTTCTCGCCGGCTGCTTCAGCTTTCAGGGCTTTCATGATGTCGCCACTGGGGGCGACCGACGTCGGCTTTGGCAGCACAGGCGCAGTTATTTGCTTCTGCTTCAGTGGCGTCGGGACAGGGACGCTGGGGCCAGTAGGCCACCCGGGCTTTCCTAGCCTGGGCTTACGCGGCACGTAGACTACGGTGGCTGGCAGGCTTTGAGGAGCGCGAGGAGCTCACGCCGCTCGTGTCTAAGCATGACGACATGACGCTGAGCTCTAGTATGCTCCTTCCCCTCTAGTCCTCTACTCCCTTCTCTACTCTGTGATGGTTTGTGGGGTGGGAGTCCATGGTATTATGGGATAGCGACGGGAGGGCGGCGGGAGGCCAAGGCCAAGATGACCGCAGGCGCTAGCGTGCTGGACGTGCTTGCCAGGTCAGGCCAGCTCGAGCATGGCATGATATGCCGTGCCGTGCCACCCGATGAGCCGGCTTTCCATGCCCAGCCCGGCCCACCATTTGTGCCGTGCCGACACAGCCCACCGCGTGGCGTGTCCATACCGTGCTTGGGCCATATTGGGCCAACTGGGCCTTAGGCTGGCATGGATAAACCTGGCCCAACTCCTAGCTCTAGATCATCCCTTCGTATGAATCTCGTGATCAAGTAGTACTACAGGTTGTATGCCCCATAGCGATGCGTGATTGTTAAAATGTAGCCTAGCCATATGCATATTTGAATCGAGTGGTCTAAAAAGGGAAATAAACATGCACATCAATTGGAAAGTGCTTCTCTGCCGGCTGGGCCAGGCAAGGTATAGCGCAGGGGATGCAAATAATAGTGGTCCTTAATTCCAGAGCGAGATCGAGGGAGGCATATATGTCATGTAGATCGTAAATTAATTAACCTCCAGAGCGGCCTGAGCGTGAGACCAAGGGCTAGTACTGCCGGGATCCACCTACCATCGGACTCCGCTCCCACGGTCGGTAGTGTCCCCACCACCTTGCCTTGCTAGTGGCCATGCACCGATGCTCTCATACCATTAGTCTGTTGACGACCAACCTAATTCCATGGTCGGGGAGCCCGGTGAATCAAAAAGGCCCTAATTTTAACTTGACACCGAGTTGAAAACAAAGCTTGCCTGCCAGATATGAAGAAGACACAACAATAGTTAATTGTTGGATGCCTAGGTGTTCGCCAACGATGGAGGATTAGGAAAGCTGCGGTGATCAAGGTTATTAGAATCGTGATACCAGACAAGATCTTTTTCGTCTGATAGGATCAGATCATAAAATCACGATAATATCAAAATTTTAAAACATATATATTTTATATAAAAATTAAATTATATTTCTAAATATGCAAATCTATAGTAGACTATTTAATTATTTTTAATAAACTAATAATCTAAAAATGTAATATATCAAAGATAATACCTTTTTACCTTATAACAACATGTAAACAATAAAACAAAGTAAATTAAACTAGTGCAACTTAAACTAGTAAGAGGTAATATCAAATTTTATATACTAATATAATTTGTTGTTAGGATCATGATCCCACTGTGATCCTACCCGATCCTAATGATTCTATGAGTAGGATCGCAATCTCACTACGATACTACCTAATTCTGATTCATATTACAATCCGTATCATTTACCTCCGGTAGGACCGTACGATACTATGATACATATCACGATACTAACAACCTTGACGGTGATCAGTGGCATAGAAGAAGAGAGGTGGAAAGCAGAGTGAGAGCGAGGACCATATGGGAGGGAGCATGCCAATACTACAAGTAACATATAAGGTCTGGTTCCCTCCAAGCCACATGTTGCTCTTTTTTAAAATTTAAATCTTCATATTTTGCATGTTTCATATGGAAGTTTTTAATTTTGCTAATTTGTAAAAGCCCAATTCATACGAAGTTGATTCTACATTTTAACAATCACGCATCAACTTTTCATTCTTTGGTTTATAATTTGTAAAAGCCACAGGTTGTATCCACAATATCTTCCAATTTCAAATTATAAATAAAGAATGAAGTTGATTCTTTTCTGTCTTTCGTCCATGATTCATCACTGTAAATCGATCGAAAATCCGCAATATACCTTTTGCGCCAGATAGATATATATGCACGCATCAACTTCATTCTTTATTTATAATTTGAAATTGGAAGATCAAAACTCTGCTTTATAATGTGTAGAGACAAAAGCTGATTTTTTGTCTGTCGCTCGTCTCTATTGACAGATCGCGATTCCACAGTCTAATAAAGCTGCTTTATAGCTAATATAAATGTCTGATTTTTTTGGTGCTTAAAAAATTGAGAGCAATTAGCGAACGGTATATCGTTAGGGGGGATGGTGAACCCGTAGCGGAGGAGGCGGATTATTTCCCTCCTCCGACGACAGCGCCCTAGGCCTCTAGGCCACCGGATCTAGTGCGCGGTGGGGCCGACGGTGGAGGAGAGTTAAGGGGATGGCAGCGGCGAGGGAGGGAGAACGAGAGGGAGCGGGGGAGAAAGGAGAGGAAGTGGGGGAGAAAGTAGTCGGGTCGGCTGCGGGAGAAGAGGAGCAAAAGTAATAGAGGTGCTTTGAGATTTGTGTAGTTTTGATCTAACGGTTGCCGCCTATCCCGTCGGAATGGTATAGGGTTGGTTAGTTTTCTAAATGCTTAAAAAAATTACAATTGCTTGCAGTGAGTTATAGAGCCTTATATTACTTACTGTTTGGATGTAGCCCAGAGGCTGGGCGACTACAATTGCAGACGCTTGGCTGTGCAGCGACTGCAAGCAAGCCATTCCTAGAGAAAGTGTGGGTTAATCCATTTGTGATTTTCGTAGATTATGAATGGTAGATAATCTATTAGATTCGTAATAGGAGTTCGCGATCATTGTATGTTGTTGTAGTGCAAGAAATTTCATGAATTTTTTAAGAATAATTGAAATAACAACGATCGGTAAGTACGAAGGTAAGTGATATTGTGATGTAACCAGGAATTCATACACGGAGGAAAACTGGTTTGTTAATGTTGTTGGATGACTTGCTACGGGAATAACTGAATACAAAAAAAGAGAAAATATGCTTGTCCGAATTAAAAATACTTCATAGTACAGTTGGGAGTAACACGATGCGTAGGGTTTGATTACATGTATAACAAAGAGCATCATATACAATGCAACAAACCGAACTGCTCCTACGATACATATGAGTCTTTTTGGAATGGAACTAAATTTGACCTTCGGGGGAGTAGTTAGTGCAGGACGGCTCGACCTACTGCATGGATCGGGGCTATTTCCCTTCCTTGCGAGCTTGGTGTTGAACTTCTCGGCGGCCTCTTTTGCCTTGGTTTCCATTTCCCACTTTTTCTCGTGCTCCCTCTCGCGAGCCTCGTGCTCCCTACACATGCACGCCTCGAGATGAGCTTTCGTCTCCTGATTATACACTCAGTTTGCTCGTCCTTGTGGTGGTCCTCCTCCCGGATCTCGCAGGACCTTTTGTCATTCCACTTCTCGAAGTCGAGAGCCCAATGGTCCTCTGGGTGGATCTAAAGATAGATCCTTTTGCGGTAGCCACATAGGGGTTCTGGGGACTATGGGAACATGGGAGAGGTTGTTAGTGCATACTTTGTAGGACAAAAAGTAGGGGAGCACAGTGTAACTGGTCCTTATTGGCCGCCGATAGCTATGGTGTCCCGACGACGGTCGGGATAATCACTGGAGTAGTTTGCACAACCCTAGTAACGCATACCCAGGCTGAGGTAGTGCTTAGACTTGAAGAACTTACATGAGTCCAGGCACCAACATAGGGGCGGCGTCTCCCCTCGAGCGGGTGTTGCGGCAAATGCTCGGTAGGAACATTCGGGATGGGGTTGTTGCTATGAGTGATGTCATTGTGGGGGAGCTGACCTCGTAGCACGCTCAGCTTGTTCGGCTCATGCGGCAGCAGCCCTTGCTTTTTCGTTGTGGGCGGTAGCAGACCTTGCTAGTTTGCGGGTCTCCTCCCATTGCTTCATCATCTTG
Source organism: Dendrocalamus latiflorus (assembly GCA_017311315.1). Taxonomy (NCBI): domain Eukaryota; kingdom Viridiplantae; phylum Streptophyta; class Magnoliopsida; order Poales; family Poaceae; genus Dendrocalamus; species Dendrocalamus latiflorus. Next base: position 25,091,463 of record CM029645.1, read on the forward strand.
TCACATTGCTTCTTCTGCCTCTTGTCCATCCCGGTGTGGCGAAGCAAGCTTTGGTGTAGTGTTGGGTTTGCTGGTGTAGTGTTCTCTCCGAAATCTCTTCCACCTCCTTTTATAGAGCCCTATGTGGTCTTCTCGCTGCATGAAGCTACCCCATCTAGTGTAAGCACTACGCAAAGCTGACCCGTGTGATCTTATCGCTGTTAAAAGCTACCCAGTGTAGTCTTATCGGTACGCAATGCTGGCCAGTCAGGTCTCCACACTGCGCAAAGCTGCACCCTTTAGTCTTGTCGCTGCGCTAAGCTGGCCCGTGTGGTCTTGTTGCTGTGCAAAGCTGTCTCATTTGGTATAATCGCTGTGTAAAGCTAGACCGTCTGGTATTCTCATTGCGCAAAGCTAGCCTGTGTGGTCTTGTTGCGGTGCAAAGCTGCCTCATGTGGTCATGTCACTGCACAAAACTAGCTCGTGTGGTCTTGTCGCTGTGGAAAGCTATCTCGTCTGGTATAGTCACTGTGCAAAGCTGGACCGTCTGATCTTCTCACTGTGCAAAGCTGGCCCGTGTGGTGTTGTTGTGGTGCAAAGCTACCCCATGTGGTCATGTCACTGTGCAAAGCTGGCCCGCGTGGTCTTGTTGCTATGCAAAGCTGTCTCGTTTGGTGTAGTCACTACGCAAAGCTAGACAGTTTGACCTTCTCACTACGCAAAGGTGGCCCCTGTGGTCTTGTCGTGGCACGAAGTTGCCCCATATGGTTATGTCACTGCATAAAGCTAGCTCGTGTGGTCTTGTTGTTGCGTAAAGCTGGTCTATGTGGTCTTGTTGCTGTGCAAAGCTGTCTCATCTAGTGTAGTTGCTGCGTAAAGCTGGATCGTCTGATCTTCTCACTGCACAAAGCTAGCCCTTGTGGTACAATTGAAAGTCTCGAGCGACGTTTCTTCCAATGCCCACACTCCAGGGTACAATTAGGCAATCGTCTATTTTATAGTACAACTAATAAAGTTTTGGTGTTAACGTTCCTTTCTAGCAGATGGCCAAATGCAACTTCGTGTGATGGATTGATCCTCCCCATGATCGGTACGTTGCGAGGTATGTGGATACATTGTGGGAGTGAATCATTCACTTGGAGGCACGGATTGAAAGTCTCGAAGATCACAACGATGACCTCTATCAATAGATGCAGCGCGAGAGGGGCAAAGAGGAGGTCATCAACATATGAAGTTCATAGATCCAACATGCTGCTGCATGAACCCTAGTTGCATATGTCCTTGCCACTACAACGACGGCCAGCCACGTCCGAGGCGATCCCCTCTGTAACACTCCATGTGGGTAGCACGAGGCTCATTCCACCTATAGGCACCGACATATAAGGTTGTACCGTAATACTCTCCCTTGTTGTCCGTGGTATTTTTCAATGTCGTAAAGCATGTAATCGAATGGTTTGCACATCGATACGGTTGCCATTAATTGAGTTCACTGTTTGAGTGGTGCGGGCATCAGTGCGGTTACCATCAATTGAGTGGTACAGGCATCGACACAGATCGAACGAATGAACATCATAAGGCCAGTCCGATCCGCAAAGCTCACGAGCCATACCTGAAAAATGAATTCAAGTTAGCATTTATGCGGAACAAAAAAATATTGAATGTAAAGCAACAGTAAATAGAATTGTAAATAAACAAAGGAAATAATACTAGGCTACCAACATAATGCCTACTACATTACTGAAAAGGGGGAAGTACCACAACAATTGTACAAATGGTACATGCAATGTACGATACAGTTTGTACGATAGTACGTACATCAAAAGTTCCAACTAACAAAGTACAGATTACAATGGATAATTATTTGTAGTATCCAATAACTAGTTGTAGAAACCATGCCGGTCTTCCTACTAATCAGCAGATGCCTTGCATCGTCTAGCTGTGTGCCCCTTCTGACCCCATCGCCAGCAGTGTGCACCAGGCGCTCCGGGTTGTGTTTCGTCCATATCATTTGTAATACGCCAGCTCTGTCGCCGACCCTTCCCACTCTTTAGCATGTCAACATTTGGAATCTAGGTCCTCCCTACAATATCCAAGGTGGCGAAGTTCCCCACAACCTTGAACCCCCTGAGCTCACCACACCATGCATGCATCACCCTCTCCTTAAAGAAGTACTCGGACATGAAGTTCGAAGGATCCATGCCCACAGTCCTGCATGCAATGAGTACATGAGAGTATGGCTTGTGTAACAGCTTTGGCTTGTTGCATAAGCAGCTTTGTTTATTTACATTATCTCTAAGGCATACCTCGTGGGTAATAAGGGCATGAGCCGTCCCAAATCTGGTTCTATCTTGGAGTACCACGTTGAAACGATGCTCCCTATTGCCCATGACGTGTGCCGTGTGCAATTATCCCTTCTGTGCCTTCGTCTCCATGTATGCCATAATTTTCGACGAGTATGATGTTCATGAGTTGGCTGCATGAAGTGTGGCATTTGCATGCCTCTCCCTGAAATAGCCGATTATGCTATGTAGAACACTTTCCACGATGGTGACGAGGGGCCAAGAACGAAGGTCCCTGAGAACCCAGTTGTACACCTCAGTAAGGTTAGTTATCATTATGCCGTACCTCGCACCGTCTGTGTCGTGCAACAGGGACCACTTCTCTAATGGTTCTCCCTCGATCCATTGTGAGAAGCACTTGATGTTCCGTGAGCTCCTCCTCCTCCTCCTCGGCATTCTGGTTGTGCCACCCCAGGCATGGCTGGCCCCTTATTCCTCTCGTTGATGTGCTTCCTACTGTGCTCGTCCAACAATGCCTACAAAGCATCAAATTTTCTCTGCTGGTTCTACATAGCCACCTCTTGAACAGCTTCATCAATAGTTGCTTCGGGAACTGCTTAAAAAAGTTTGCCCCTAGGCGATAAATGCACCATCTGTTCCTCATATCTGGCTTGGGGAAGGGCTGCTCAGGGTCTTCCTGAAGTTTTCTTATGGCCTTCACTATCCCAGCATGGCGATCATGGATTACGCACACTAGGATAGCGCCGACAACTCCAACCTTCACATGTCTATGGAATCATAACTAGTTGTCGTAATTCTCACTTTCCATGAATGCGATGGCCAGGGGCATAATTTGATTGTTGCCATCAGCGCCAATGGCCTTAAGGATTTGGCCCTTGTATTTGTCAGTCAAAAAAGTCCCGTCAACTGAGATCACAGGAAGCATATGCCTGAATGCCTCGATACATGCATCAAAAGCTAAGAAGACCCTCTACAACACCGCAAAACCTAACGGCCTTGTAGATGGCTTGTCCTTCACAACAATATATGTACCCAGGTTCTTGTCCTACAACACCTAAAGCATACAAGGAAGATTGTCGTACGCCACCTTAAAAGACCTGAACTATTTTTTTCAACACCTTATGCTTCACACGTCACGCCTTCATGCAACTAATCTTATACTTGAATTTCTTCTCAATAGCCACCAAGATGTGCGTGGCCTCCATGTCCTTCTTCTCCAGTATCTCTCCATATATCATATGGCTATAAAGGTGGACATTAGGTTATGATGCCTCAGCAAAACACTACTAAGAATGCAGGAGTGTGGCTCTACCTTCGACACAATCCAGTGAGTCTCATACTTCGGTCTACGTGCGTACACCCTCCAAGGACAATCGGCCTGCCCGCACTTCACAGTGTACTGCTCCTGCTAGATTTCATGACCTAAAAAGTCCGCTGCACGGACAGGGCCCATAGCTTGATGGAATCTTGCAACAATGCCTTGTCAGCAAACATTGAATGCAACCGAACCTCTATGCCACAATACTCTCATGGTGATTCATCCTTGTCATGTGCGGCAGCACTCTCAACATCAAACCGGTTTCATTCCTACGGGATGGGAGTTTTGTCCTCATCCGAATTGTCCTCCTTGTCCTCTTGTACAGCTTCCTCTTTAGCCCAAGCCATCCGATCATTGCTCTCCATTTGATGCACTATGTACTCCATGTGCTCCCCTTCATCGGCTTGTCCTGTAGCCTTACCATGCCATGACCGTTCTTCTCCTTCTCCATGTACCGCATTGGCCTCGTCACGAGCAACTTCCTTCTCTTCACCAACATGCGGGGCACCCAAGCTGCTCGCATCTCCCGGATGATGGCCGTCGGCACGACCTTGCACAACATCTATTGGGCTTGGTTGCACAAGCATCACGCACTCGTATCCACGGCGTTGGCACCCTTGCACAAACCCCTTTCATGCAACAGTGCGCATCAATGTTCTCAATTCTCATTTGATGTCCGTGGGAGACCGGCTCCAAATCCCTTGTATGACAATGTTGCACACCTCGGGATCCAAGGAAAAACTGTGGGGGAGCCAGTGCATCACATCTGAGATTTGTGTATTATCACCGTCCGGGTGTACTAGAGTGGCTTGCATAAAACCGCTCAAGTCAACACCGTTCGAGCCTTCATGAACAGTGCCAACACTGTAATGCACTTTCAATGTAGACTGTATATATTTTTAATTTTGCAACTAGTCAAATCACATCGCACATTACAGAAGTACTGATGTACTGTAATTTATATTTCAATGGCCGTTCACATATCGTAACTAACTACACTACCCTCGTAGCATTAACTACCTATCGGTAGACCACGCACCGATTCCGCTCGTCTCGCTACTCGAGCTCTCTCCTACTGCAAATAATTCCTAACGGGTTTCGATAATTTACATGACATATCGATTTAAATGCCAATATATCAGTTATAACGATACACATGATTTTTCAATGTACTAATGACATTACATTCATTTGTAATTAATCATAAACATTACATATTATTGTTTTCTACAAATCAAATTATTAAATTCTTACAAAAATATTGACTGAATTTTGAATAACTATAAATTTCTACGGAGGCTTAATTTTGACATAACATTGAACTACAATGTTGTACACATGCTAATTTGCTAAGGATGCTAATTTTCTACAACTATATTCACTAAATTTTCTACAACTACAGGTTACTACGACTGCTAATTTTCTATAACTATATTGACTATATTTTCTATACCAAAGCTGTACTATTCTTTTTCTACATCTATAATTTTCTACAGATACTAACAATAAATAAACTATCTACTTCATATACAAAATATGAACTATAACATACAAAAATATTTACCTCGCAAAAGTCGTGAAACCTCTCCTTCTTCCTCTCCCTCTCCTCTCTCTCCTCTCCTCTCCTCTTCTTTCTTTCCCCTCTATTCACCGCGCGGCCCAGCGCCCGCTCGGCCACCCGGTCCTTTTATATGCGCTTCCAATCGCCCAACCCTTCGGTGACTGGAATTGCAGTTGCCTAACCGATGGGCGACTGGAAGCAGTCACCCGGCGGTTCGATTTCTGCAATTATTTCGCTCAACGGCTAGCGGATTGCTTGCGTGTTGCACGACCATTGGGTGATCGGTTCCAGTCGCCCAATGATTCGGCGATTGGAGCCCATTTTTGTAAAAAAATATTCACGCGGGTATATTTTGTTATTTCGAATAAAATATGGGTTATTTATAAAAAATTCCACAGAGTACTATGTCTGTGTGTGGCTTGGTAAATGTGGCGAGAGCGAGCACCATGTGATCATGTCATAGTACCTATGTACGTACTCTTGTGTTTCGTGTTGAATTAATCAATTGTTTCACTGTAAGTGTGATGTTTTGATGCAATTCTGGTAAGTGATATGTACTAGAGGCAATCATGGAGATGATTATATCACTTCTATGTTTGTAATCTTTTGAATAAATGTTATTATGATTCTTGAATGAATTATCATTTATAAATGTTAGCAAATATTTGACTTGCTGATGAAGCTTTTTATTTGTTATATCATTCTAAAAGTAGTCTTGGTCGGATATAGGATTTGCCACTCCTACATAATTGGAGAGATATCCCTCAGCCCCTCGATGGTCGGATAAAGAAAGTAGATGGTCATGCCATGAGTGGTCGAAGAGTCGACTACATAAAGTTATCCATCACTAGATCGGAAAAAGATTGAATAGTTCATGGACGACACATTTCATACCTAGAATTTGATCGGATATCGTGAGGTAAAAGGAGAGTGCACAAACTAGTTAGCAAACTAGTCATGACCATATATGATCCGGTCGTAAGGAGTTGTGAGCTGATCATGAGTTACTAAGACCTGGTTACAGATTATATTACATAATGTTCATCCAGATTGATCTTTGTGTATATTTGGGGGCCGATATATCCTACTAGGGATCACTACCAATCAATGATTGGAAAGGTATTTAAGTCACAATCAAGTGAGATACAGTCTCTACTCGTATTGGATAAGGATCTAGTCAAAGGCTTTCTGAGTTAGATATAATCTCTAATTGTATCGGAAAAGGATACGGTAGGAGGTTATATATTAAGTGAGGCGTGAGGCTGAAGGTGGTACTAAAAATGTAGGATATGACGAAATCATGAGACACACCCATCCAAACCCTAGCTTTCACCTCTCAAAACCCTTGCCGTACGCGCTGGTGCTAGCATACTGACACATGGTGTTCCATCCCAGCACGTGTGGTTTTGGTAAAAGCATTGATGTGACTACGGTGTTGATCGGGACAATCATGAGGAAGAGATAGTTGGCTCATGAAGACCGACTATTGCTCATGGACGATTGACTACTTCTACTACATTGGCGTGTGCTATGTTGAACCAGACTACTTCAACTCTTTTTCCGCTGTACTACACGTTTAGTGGTAATGACCTATGATCTCTTACTCGCATGGCTTCCTGATTTACATAGTAGAAAATTTATTTGTGTTAGTGTAGCCTATCTAGTATCCCAACAATCCTTGTGTGACTAACATCAGAAATTTTATTTTATTTCTTATGTGTGAGGCACGTGCGCAGGGAAAACAGTTTTACACCGAAATTTGCTGAAATTTGGTTTGTTCAGCCCACCCCAGAAAAAGGCCAACCCTTTTATAAAATCTAGCTTGTTTTCAATTTTTCAGCCCAACTCACCAAGCCACCACCCCCAGCGAAAATAATTTCGATTGTAATGATAGCCCATAAGGTCATTCGACTGCCAGGGTTTATTGACTACCTCCACCCCATCTCTGCTGTATCAAAATCTAATAGCTGATAAGGTCATTCGGCGGCTAGTTTCCGATCACTGATTCCCCGAGGCTACGCCGGCATGGGAGAAGGGGCGAGGGGGGAGGGGCGGCATCGGCACTGGAGAAGGGAGGGGGAGGCCGCGTCGGCATAGGAGATGGGCTGTAACATCCCAAATTCTAGGAAATTAAACAATGAGTAAAATTTAAAACTTTTTGCTTGCATCTTATTTCCTTGGCTTTTGATTGGAGTTCCTTTGGAAAATAACTTGTAAATACAAATTTTGGAATAGAAATATACAATTGATTCAATTTGAATTAAAAATCATATCTGAAAAATGATCCATGAAGTGGCATAGGAGAATTTATAGTAGAAACCATTTCAAAAACTCAAAATAAGTTCATGGTGCTAGAAATAAAAATTTGAACATTTTTTAACTTGTTTCTAAATTTTCCCGAATCAAAATATTGTATGTTGCACAAAACACTGACCTACATGGTATTTTTGAGAAACATCTAAGAAAGATAAAATCGTGCAAAAATTACACAAGACTATGCCCTATGTCAAAAGCCCTTTCAAAAAATTTGATAATTTTTGGAGGTGATTTGTATATCTAAAAAATTCCTCAAATCTTTCAGCCACCTCATCCCTCTCTTCCTCTCACTGCCATGCGGGGCACAGCTGTAGTGAGCTCCTTGCACCTCTCACCAATGTGTTAGAAACCATGGCAGCGCCCCAGGTTTTGATGCCTCTGCCCACTGTTTCCCACTCTGCTACCTACTCGTCGACCCATCTCATCACCGTGCAGCATCTCCCCCCTTGTCCACTATTGCGCATCACGTTTGAGGGGGAGAACTCGAGCCACTCTGACTTGTCGAGCTCATGAAAGTTCTTGAGCTATTCCCAGCCCTCTTGTTCCTACAAAGCCCCACTTACCATGTCACCATTTCCCTTACCTCACCTCCATTCCATTTTTCACGAGAAATCGATCTTCTCCTTCCTTGTTTCGCCTGGAACATGTCTTCATCCTGAGCTTTGGTGCGCATGCTCCACTCTGCCCTGCTGTGGACCAAGCCTTTCCTAGTGAGCTCCCAACATTTTTTCTACATCGTATTGTGCCACTCCTCCCCAATTTGGTTTTCTCTCACTCGAATCCACCTTTCTTGTTGAGCCTTGCTGGATCTGCACCATCTTTCGCAACTCTAGCCGTTGCTGTCGCCTGAGCAATTCCTCCTTACTGAGCTAAAGACCTTGTCGTACCATTTTTTAGCATCCCCTCACCTCCATGAACTCATCCCTTCCCTCCATTTTAGCTGAAAACCACTAAGGGTAGCTGTCACCGAACACGCCATCACCGTTGTCACAGCTCATTGTCTTCTGATCACCTCGAACCATCCCAACCATTGCCATCCCCATAGCCATGACTAAGGCAAGTTGGTGAAGCTTTTGCTTCACTTGTTTTGGCCTGAAGTGAAGCCGAAGCTCTACCCAGCACCATCGCTAGAGAGCTCCAAGCTCCACCACCACCACCCAAAGAATCGCCTTGATCCCCTCTTTTTATTCCTGATGTCACCTACACCCCTCCATCGGTCCCTCACCGCCAGCAAACTCAGCACTGAGCTTTGCCATGGCGCTCAGTTTGCTGTTTCTCTCTCTATGACTAGTAGGGTCCACAAGTCAGAAGGTTTAAATTTGAGTGAAAGTGATTAAAAAGTTAATTATGTTAAATAGGAAACTAATGAGTGTATGAAATTTGGGTGCCACATGCATGTGTTATAATTAAAATGATATTTTAATATGTGAGTATGACATGTAGGACTCACATGTAAGAGAAGAAATTATCACTAATGACTAGTTTAAAGTTAATGAGTCTACGATAGGTGAGTTAATTGAATTGAAATTTAAAATATGTGTCACTGACATATGGGACCCACTCGGTAAATTAATAAATAAAACGTGATTTATAACCCGTGAGATTGACATGAATGGCCCACATGTAGGAGATTTCAAATAAATAAATAAAATCAGAAAAGCCACTTTTAGTTCTGTGAAAGCTCACTTTCTCTGTTAGAAAGTGTGTTTCTGAAAAATACACCTTTGACGACATCACTTTATCTCTATTTATAAATCGAATAAAATTCAAATGGCCAGTACTTTGGCATATGAACTTCAAATTAAGTGATTTTTATCTCTATTTTTTTAAAAGTCACTCTCTATATAAATATGCAAAAATATTTAAATTTGGTCTCTATTTGAATTTATTTGTCTCTTATTTGTACTTGTTTGGTTTTATCGATTAGGAACAGTCGCATTGGGAATCTACAAGAACACTTCCGAACAATTCTCTGATCAACTAGAGCAAGGCAAGCACCTTTTCTGACCATGTTGATCCCAATATTTCAACTATTATATATTATTTGTAAAAACTATTATGCATGCATTTATGTTTCACCATTATTTTAGCTCTTAGGTCCTGATTTAGACAGTAGCTATATTGTGGGTAGCGAAAGTTATATCCGCTTGTATACATTGATTCTCCTTAACAATTTGATATTCCCACTGTTGTAGCTCTTAGGTCCTAATATAGATAGTAGTTAACGTCATTTTGGATATAATTCATTCATTTATAATGTCAAGATGCTTAGCTACGCACTAGTTTTCATTAAGTTTGAATATTCGAAAAAACTTACTCGTGGATATGGGTGATTTTAAAATTTTGGACCAGAGGAGGAACCTCCATTAGTTTGGTATAAAACAAAACAAAAAATCTAGATTTAGATGTGGACAAGTTATATGATAAACTGAAAAATGTGAGAGGGATCTCGTGTGTAAATAGGGGGATATTCTCACCAGGTCAATTAAGGACCAAAAGCGATTGCCGCATATCTAAGTCCAACCGTGCAACATGTGCTATATGGGCTCTGGCTTTAGCTGACTAATTTATCTAGGACTAGCCTTGCATTTTGGTAGGCCAAAGTAGTGATAGTATATCGGGTAGGATGCTTGTAGGGGCTCCCTTCACCGAGATGTTGGGACCAAAGCTTAACAATATATCAGTGAATGTCTCACTGAAGTGAGGGTTTGACATTCATCAGGCTAGTGCAAGGTTAGGACTAGATGATGTAAATGCTATATGATAATCACTTCATCATACGCCCAAAGAAGTGTGTAGTTACTGACTGTGAATTGATTATCTTATATGGGTAAAGTTGTGCAACCTCTTGAGATTGTAAAACTATTTAAATAGCCATACTCATGGTCATGAGCGCTTAGGTGCAGCTACAATGGGTCTAGTTGTCATTTTCGACAAAATGGTTTCGTTGAAAATGATAGGCTCACTACCACATAGAGGCTCATCACAGACGTTTTCTAAACTATCTGATTTATTGCATCTGTGATAACAGGCGATTATCACATACGGTTTTTAAGCTACCTGTGATAAGTCACATCACAGATGGTTCGTATTAAGAACCATCAATGAGCTTTATATAAAACAAAATTGTCTATGATAGTTTGCTTTATATATAGAAATTTTTTTATTTTTCGGTTAGCATCAGGAAATGCTAGCCATGCTCTATGAAAACAAGCAACCAGATCACAACTAAGTGCAGATCTTATAGCACACGATAATCATTACACAAACCTCACAAATGAATTACAACTGAATGAGTTACAATTGAATGAATTACAATTCAATCAAATGTTTGAACATCTATTCATTGTTATCGCCGGAGTTAAACTCTCTCTTCGGGTCAATGACGTCCTTCATCAAGAAGATGGAGAGCCGTCCTCGAATATCGGAGAGCTCGTTAAGATCGAATGTATTTAGTTGATTGTCATGCCTTATCGCTAGGAGTTTAGTCGTAAACTACGCAACATAAAATCATAACTTACAAGTTGTTATCTTGATTTAGATAAATGATGCTCATATATTTCATGGTAACATTAATATAATCTTGCATACACCACAATTTAAATAAGATAAAGACAAAGTCAGATTCCATATCACACTTGATAGCTAATTTTTGAATATATTTGTATTTTTTGAATTCAAATTGTATTTTTAAATATTTTGACTAAATTTTCTATAAAAAATCTGAAAATTTTGAAATGTCTGAATTTTGAATTTTTCGGAGGGGCCCAAAATTATTTTAATATGATATTGTTTTCCCTGCACGCGCGGCACCCTCGCGAAAGCCTAGAATCTTTTGGATGGCACGTTCGCTCGTGTCCGGCCAGTTGACCTTGCACTATATATACACCATGCATGGGCATTCCTAGCTTGTGCCTGTCCATAGGAAGCTAGCATCGTCTCTCCTAATTAAGCTTATCCAAGCATGCATGCATTTTATCGGCACGCTTTGGGCGATTTAATTCATAACGGTCAGGTCACTGGCAATGACTGACGTGAGGGCCCACCAATGAGCGATTTAATTCATAACGGTCAGGTCACCAGCAATGACTGACGTGGGGGCCCATCAATGAGACATTGATCTCATCCATCCAGCAACAAATAGACAACCAAAACCCGATCCACAGAATCTATGAGCAGTACGTGTTCCCCGTAATGTCGCGGCTCATGAGCCATCACGAATTCACGGCCCCACGTACCAGACATAGTGTGAGAACACGTGGAGGTAGCTCTATACATGTGATGAGTATTTGACTGTATTTATATTTTGTTATCAAAATTTGAATTTGATTTCACTACTACAGAAAGCCTAATACTAGACGCCAAATCACAGACGGTTTTGTGAAACCGTCTGTGACGTACACTATCACAGACGGTTTTAATTTGGAGGCCATTTGTGGTTGGAAAAAGGAGTATCATAGACGATTCTTACCGCTGAACCGTCTGTGATAATGGAATATCACATACGGTTTTTATTATAAAACCGTCTGTGATATTCCAAATTATCACAGACGGTTTTTAAACATAAACCATCTATAATACTCCTTTTTCCCGCCACAAACACCACAGACGGCAAAAGTTCGACAAACAGAGATTCCTAGATTTTAATTCAAGGCAGATTTAATTTATTACAAATCTAAGAGAAAAAGAGATTCCCATATTTTAATCTTCTGGGCTTCATATGCTTCTTCTTCAACTTCTGGAGTTGGAGGATCAGCCGCTGAGTTCTCGAATGTCGTGAAGATTGTCCTTGCCCTCTCCATTTCCTCCTCTAGCCTGGGTAAATCATTAGCATGGCCCATAATCTCAAAGAGGATGCCATGATAAACTTCAACAAAATCGGTCGATTCTGCTTGACCGGAAAGGTTATCTATCACACCCTGCACTTCCGCAAGAGCTTCCTCCGCTTTGTGGACATTGTAGAGAAGAACAAGGCTGAGGGCGGTTTCCTTTTTGTGAGCAGCAACGAGACACCTCCGTCGACGACGGATGATGAGGTCTAGTTGACGGACGATATTGGAAGCGAGTCGAGGAAGGAGAGCAGGGCGTGAGCGGAGGAGCTGCTCCAGACGTAAATTGTTGGCCGCCTATGTAAGGTTGCGGCCGAACAACTCATGATGGATAGATAAGAGGAAGGAGATGAACAAAATTTTAGATGTCATTGTTGAGAAATGTGGTGATGATCGAAGAAGATGAGGGAGAGGACAGTTTAGATCGAAGAAATGAAATAGTGCGTGCAAATATAAGCATTATCACAAACGGTTCATATTCGAAACCACCAGTGACGCTTCGTATATAACCGCCGTCTCTTACATTAATATCACAGACCGTGACGCTTCGTATATAACCGCCGTCTCATACATTAATATCACAGACTGTTCGTAAACTGCCTTATCACAAACGGTTCTGAGTTTAGAACCGTCTGAGATAGTAGGCTTATCACAGACAGTTCTAAACTTAGAACCGTCTGTGATAATCCCCTATATATACCCTCTGGCTAGGGTTTTCTGTGTATTCTGCAGTTATTCTATATCTAAATCCCGATCTGCCTCCCCGAGGCGTCGCCGCCGCCTCCCTCGAGCCCTCGCCGGCCGCCTCCCCGGGCCGTTGCCTCCTCGAGCCCGTCGCCGCTGCCTCCCCGGGCCGTCGCCTCCCCGAGCCCGTCGTCACCGCCTCCCCGGGCCTGTCGCCTCCCCGAGCCCGTCGCCTCTCCGGGCCCGTCACTTCCTCGAGCCCGTCGTCGCCGCCTCCTCGGGCCGTCACCTCCCCGAGCCCGTCGCCGCCACCTCCCCGGGCCGTCGCCTCCCCGAGCCCTCGCCGCCGCCTCCCCTAGCCCCTGTTCTTCTGGTGATTTCGAATATCACTGGTCTTGTGAGTGAGTCTGTGATTTTTGTATGCAATCTGTGTGGGCTGTGCACTGGGAGACATAGATTGCTTGTGGGATTGATTGTTGCTCGATGATGATATAAATCATATACTGAGATTGGTTAAATTATTCTTTGAGCTCTAATTATTGTCAACTCTGTTATCACAATTAAGTTTGTACTCTAGAAGACATTCTCTAGACATTGATATATTGTTCTTGTGCCATTCGGTTCTTGCTGTTTTCATATTATAGCAAATCCATATACTGATCTGTTAGGAATTAATTTTGACAAGTTAAAGACTAATTCATTGAGTGAAAGTTAACTTGTATTTGGATGGATTTGCTTCCTTAAATACTACTGTCTGAATATATGCATGCTGAATATATCTTGATCTTGAGATTGTAGAGTTTGTATCTAGAGCTCAAAAGACTGAATTCATTATTTGACATAACCAATCAAGGAAGAGTATATGATTTAGTAGCGGGATGACCAAGATTAATCTTGTGTAACCCTACAATTTGAGAGCACAAATTAATCAATTAAAACTTGAGCTTGTTGCTAGTCTTAATTGATACATGCCTTTTACATTGTCATACATATTCATGTTTAGACTGTTATTGATTCTATTATTGATGCTTGTTGCTTCATATATATGCCACATAGACCTTCAAAGGGCATGAAGCAAGTAACACATTCTAGTGTATCTTGTTCAATGAACTGGATACACTAGTTTGTGTTATTTGCTTCATAGAACTTTGTTTAGAGACCTGGTAGTAATAGTATATGCCACATAGACCTTCAAGGGGCATGAAGCAAGTAACACATTCTAGTGTATCTTGTTCAATGAACCGGATACACTAGTTTGTGTTATTTGCTTCATAGAACTTTGTTTAGAGACCTTGTAGTAATAGTATATGCCACATAGACTTTCAAGGGGCATGAAGCAAATAACACATTCTAGTGTATCTTGTTCAATGAACCGGATACACTAGTTTCTGTTATTTGCTTCATAGAACTTTGTTTAGAGACCTTGTAGTAATAGTATATGCCACATAGACCTTCAAGGGGCATGAAGCAAGTAACACATTCTAGTGTATCTTGTTAAATGAACCGGATACACTAGTTTGTGTTATTTGCTTCATAGAACTTTGTTTAGAGACCTTGTAGTAATAGTATATGCCACATATACAAGTGCCACATAGTATATGTTTTATGTCTGTGATTATCTGCTTGTTTCAGAGGGCATGGCTAGCATTTCTTGAGGCTAGCCAATAAACAAAAATATATTTAGGGGTTGAAGGGAATATCACAGACGATTTTTACTCAAAAACCGTCTGTGATGATTAGTATCACAGACGGTTTTTAACTAAAAACCGTCTATGATTATCAGCTATCACAGACGATTTTTACTCAAAAACCGTCTGTGATAGCTGATAATCACAGACGGTTCGAAAACCGTCTGTGATGACCTTCGATTATCACTGACCCATAAATACAGACGGTTCACAAAACCGTCTGTGATGACGTTTTCGAACCGTCTGTGATGACCTTTTCTGTAGTAGTGATTCACTATTATAAAATAAGTTATGCTAGACATCTCATCATAAACGGTTCATAGGGAACCGTCTGTGTTGTAATTATCATAGACGGTTTTACGAGCATGGTCGTGTACCGTCTATGATACGCAACCGTCACAGACGGTTCTTGTTAATAACCGTCTATGGTAGTTCACAAATGGTTATTAATACGAACCGTCTGTGATAATTGTATACATCATAGATGGTTATTAATACGATCTGTCTGTGATAGTTACGTATCACAAACGACTTGTAGTTGGAATCACCTGTGATATGTATTTGTATGTATGAATGGCGCTTCATCTCCCCGATGAGCGCCTCTTTGATCGTTTCGGCTCCCCGATACGTCTCTTCGTCTCACGCGCCAGATGTATTCCTTGTTATATAAAAATAATCATCCACCACCGGAGATTAATCCCACATTATTGATCCTGTGCGAACACCTCACCGGCCACCCGCCTATCTTCCTTGTCTCTCAAGAACAAATAAATGACTCCCTACTCTTCCTTGTCACCGGCATTAATGGCTAACCTGGCCATACTATATGAGCACCTTGCCGGCCGTATACTAGCGGATACTGCGGAAGGACACTGTGTCAATAGTGTCTTTCCTTCTATGTCCGAGGATTTGCCAAAGCAGTTAAAGGCCACCTTCCACCATCTTGACATCCTCCTTCGTCGCATCTTCCAGTTGGTCACCCTCTTCTAGCGAGCCAGGAGCAACGTTGCAAAGGCCAAGCTGTGGTGGCGAGGGCTGGGAGAGGAAGAGCCGAGGGCTGAGCCAAAGGGTTGCTAGTGGCGACCAACCCAGGGGAGGAGACTGGCGACATCGGAGGCATGGTGGCTGGAGCTAGGCTAGCCAGAGTGGAGGGGTGGTGGCTTGGGGGCCTGGCCGAAGGGCAGCATAGAGGGAGGCAACGTTGAGCTGCATGCGGGCAGTGGAGCTCGTAGGAGGCGGTGTTGGGAGGTTGAGCCCACCGGGGGCCGAGCTTGGGGGCGAGTCCAGGAAGCGGCATGGGGGCCGAGCCGTTAGCTGGCGCTAGGAGGCCGGAGGCAAAGCTAGGCAGAGGCGGGAGTAAAGTAGCCAGGACCGGAGGTCAGGGGAGGCACAGGGGTAGATCGAATCTAGTGGGGTTACTTGGGAGGAGGAGGAAGAGTGAGGAGAAAGGGACAAGAAGGTAGGAAGAAAGAAATGAAGAGAGGAAGAACGAGTGGCCAGGAGAAGGCTTTGACTAGAGAAAAAAGAGAGAAGGGAGAGAACAGAGAAGAGGAGAAATAAAAATAGCATGTAAATGAATTTTATTGGCGAGTTTTTAT
This sequence comes from Dendrocalamus latiflorus, assembly GCA_017311315.1. NCBI lineage: Eukaryota > Viridiplantae > Streptophyta > Magnoliopsida > Poales > Poaceae > Dendrocalamus > Dendrocalamus latiflorus. Next base: position 25,107,736 of record CM029645.1, read on the forward strand.
ACTAGGTATTATGTGGCATGGTGGACTTTTTCGATAAAATTTTGTTAGTCATATTAAATTACCAAACACCACTAGCAAATATTTATGTTTATTAAAAATAAATTTAGTATCATCGGTAGATTAAAATTTAACACGTGCCGATTAAATTTATGCACTGCCATTTAAATCATTCTAATGCAAATTTAAATACTTAATTAACTTTTATTGTGTTAGTACTTATGTTTGTTCAAATTACTATTATATATACTCTATGCATTGCACGGTGTTGGTACTTATGCTATGTACTGATCGACTATCGAGTATATTTTTATTGTGGTTGAAAACACTTATGCTTGTTTAGATTTCATGAATGTTTTGACAAGATAAACTATTTGTGTGTTTTCGTTGATTTTGGATGTATCGTTTAAGGGGTTTTCATGTTCTGATAAATATCCATTCGTATTCGATCCGTTTGCATCCCTAGTTGGACATGTCTGGGATACACCACGTTATTAATTAAAAACTAGTCAGATCGGTCCCAATAGATCTGTCTTCATTGTGCTGCATTGAAGGAGGTAGCTAGCTTTGGGGAGTTTGGTAAAAGTATTCTGCTTGTAGATCAATTTGTTCTTGGTGATTTGTACTTAGTATTTGCTTCTAATTATGTGCTTTGTAATAAAGAGAGATGATAGCAAGGTTTAGATCTAGTTTGGTAGTTTGCTCTAATTTAAGAATGGGTCACTACTCTTAGTTTATTTCAATATATTTTTCCAAGGCCGAGCGCGATGAACATATGAAACAGGAGCTTTCTGCACAACTTGACGAAGAGTTATCTACCTTACTTCGAGAGAAAATAACTGCCTCACTTCGAGGAGAGATAGATTCATCGAGAGAATAACTGAGAGAAGTCCACAACCACTCGCAAGCCACCCTCGTTATTACGAAACCCAGTCCCCCTCAATGTCAGAGTATCTGTGTGTCTACGCCACTTTCTGAACATAGCAACGCCCACTTACCTACCGACGACATCTAGGTAATGTACCTCTCTAGAATGCTACATAGATAGACCTACTAGATGCCTTAGCTCATCATATATCGTTATGTTGGAGCCCACGCTGTGCATCCTCAGAGTCAGGGTTGGCCCCATTTCTGTTGACGCTAGGCGAGGGATGGTATTTCTGTGCTTGCCAGGGATGCAGGTGCACGATGCCCAGCTAGGGACCAGTTTCACGAAGGTCCAGGTGGATGTGATTAATGACCTTTTTAGGGCTGTCTCACTGGAGAAACCCCCAAACGAAGAGATCATGACACTAGGGGATGACGTCCACACATTTGTCTAGTGGTCTAAGAGGGACATCGTCTTGTACCCTTCCATGCTGTGATCTCCACTTGACCATGCCTGTCAAACAGAACCCTTTATAACTCCACCTCAAGCTCTGCTTTAGAAGACTATTGCATCAGCTACCGTGGAGATGATGCCAAAGATGTATCACAAATGAAACGCTAAGGCCCAACCAAATAAGATTAAGGTGCCTCCCAAGCCATAGAAGTACAGGCTCGGAGTGTCATTGGTCCCCGAGTCATAATTACCAAGCTTGGACTAGTTTGCAGGACTTTGCATGCTTGCTACATGTAGAGGTCCAGTAGGAAGCTAAACCAGCAAAGTGGATTCACCGTGAGATACACAGAGGTGCATTTCCACCACGGCTCAGACTACTTTGTCATGACCTTCGAAGACTTATTCTTAGTATTCAACCTCGACGAACTCGATGCCCCACTGCTACTATGCTGGACACTCACTACAAGAAATCCTTCTTTTTATGACAAAATACCTTATGACCGTGCTTGTTTTCGTCATATAATGTATCATAATATGACGAAATATTTTGCGTCGTCATAATCTTATGAGCCAGAAACAAATTTATGACGGCATAATTTATTGTGTCACCAAAAGCTACCAAATGTCGTCACAAATTGTCTGGCGACAGGATCCGGTTGACGCCTTGGGTTTTATGACGCTTTGAGATGTCTTTATGTGATGGTTTGTCGGCGTCACTTTATGTTATTTCAAAAAATGACCGACCGCAACGTCAATATACCCCTGCAGGTGGACCCCGTCTCCTTCTGTTGACCAAATTCATTTTCCCCGTCTCCCCGACCCAACAGAAGACGGCGGCGAGCGGTTAGCGGCCTCTGGCGGTGCGGCGGGCGGCGAGCGGTGGGCGGCCTCTGGGCGAGCGTCGGTCGGGGCGGAGCACGGCCGCCGTCGTGCTACCTCTGGGCGGAGCTAGCTCACCCTCTCCCCAGCTGACGCCGCGGCACAGTGGGCGGCGGCTACGCGAGATCTGCCGCCAGGCCAGCCGGCGAGCGCGGATCACCGGTGACCGCAACTGCATCAGGTTGGTAGGCGGTGGCGCATGGTGGGCAGTGGCGCCGTCAATCCCCTCCCCGTCCCCCTCCATTTGGTCGGCAGTGGCGCCCTCATCCCCCTCCCTGTTCCTTTTTATTGGCATGGCAATTCGTAATCAATCCAATGTGCATCAATCAGGGGTCATCGGCGGGCGGGCTCAGCGCGGCGGCGGGCGTCGTCTCGGCGGTGGCAGCTCCCCATCGCCCTAGGTGTGCCATTTTTGCAGTGCCCCGTCCCTGTTCCTCCTCTGTTGCCATTTCTGCTCACCTTCCCTCTCCAGTTCTCATGTCGCAGGCGTCGTCCTCAACTTCTCTGACTCGGCGGTCAAGCACAGCTAGGGTTGCCCCGCAACCCCGAGCCCTTGCTGTCGTTGCTGCAGAGCCTGCGCCCACTGATGTCGATCTGCAGGACCCGATCGATGATGTGACCGGGTTGCCATTGATCATGTGCCCGGATTGCAAGGACGTGAGGGTGTTTGCTGCCACTACCACGAAGTCTGAGTATAATGTTGGAAAGAGGTTTTTCAAGTGCCCCCGGAAGACCTATCGAAATGTCAGTGCAGTGGTTCAGTTTCTGTTGCACAAATTTCAGTCATGTTTGAATAGGTCTCCCTGAGAATATGGTAGTGTTTGTAGCATTCAGTGCCTGCACTATTGGTGTTAAATTGCATGTGGTTGTCATCTGGATGCAGGGGAAATGTTCCAGGTATTGGTTCGAGGAAGAATATGTGGTGTACCTTGAAGATCATGGTTTTCTACTTCCAGCAAGCTCGACCGTTGCAGCAGCTTCGACAATAGAAATTCCTGAGCTTGTGGGAAAAATTGATACCTTAGAGCAAAATCTGAACAAGGTGAAGGAAATGGTTGGCAAGAAGAGGGAAGGCATGGGAAGCTGCATTTGTCTTGTGTGTGGATGTGTGAATGTAGCAATGTTCCTGGTGTTGTCCATCTTGTTGGTTGTAGCTGTAGTGTTCAAGAAGTAGGCAATGCTTTTGTCTTTTATGATGAAGTAGTCTGGGACATGTTCAAGAAGTAGGCAATGCTTTTGGCTTTTATCATGAAGTAGTCTGGGACATGTTGTATTGAACCTGTTGTGCTGGTATGAAATATGGGCCTTTGTGCTACTGGACATATGTTGTGTGTATGGAAATGTAACATGTGCATTTCTAATGTATGTTGGAAATAAATATCACTTGTGCTTTGATGTGGAACCTGTGTGGGATATTTTGGCAGGATGTATGTTACTTCAGCATATACATATTATGACGGATTTTGTACTTTTCATGACATTGTCATGTGGTCATAAAAACCCCCAAAAATATATTTAGGACAGATTCTGGGCATTCCATGACATTGTCATGTGGTCATAAAAACCTGCAGACAATAGCATAATTCAAATACAACAGAATCACTAATAGAAGTTCATGGTTCACAAATAGCTCTAGAAATGCAAAGGTTAGTCATCATCATTGTCTTCCTCTGATGTGTTGCCTTCATCTGGACTATGGTACTCAAGGAAGGTTTCATCTTCGTATTCAGCATCTATTTCATCACCTTGAGCTGTATGTTGATGTCGACGGATGCTCTCGACAAGGTCTCTACTAACAGGGCTGCCTGGTTCATTCTCTATGTGCATGAAATCCATATCAGGATAAATGTCTCCCACTGTACCATCTATGGTCGAAGTACTCTCCTCTTGGTAAGCCTCCTGACATCTCATCTGTACTTGTTCATGGATTGGTTGGTTTGTGTCGGACTCTTCAACATCAAATATATGTCGGTGGCCAAATTCTTGTACCACTCGCCAACATGGACCTAACTTTGTATCTTCCAAGAAAAATACTTGTGAAGCTTCCGTGGCTAGAATGAAAGGATCATTCTTATACCATCGTCCTTGGATGTTAATGCTCTTGAAGTAACCATCATCTTTCATTTCGTATGTCCTTCCCTCAAGATTGTACCATTCACACCGCAATAAGATAACAGTTCTATCTCCTTTGCTGTTCTTTGCGTAAGTCAACTCAATAATGTCTGTGATTCTCCCATAGAAGTCAATAGTGTCATCATTGTGAGTACCTATAGTTTTGATGGTGGAGTTTTGTGTCTTCCTGTCTACCTCACGAGCCACAGTGTGGTACCGTACCCCGTTGACTATACAGGCTGTGTATGAACGCACACGCCTAATCGGCCGACATGCGAGTGAGTATAGGTCTTCATCAACATCTGTTGAGCCTTCGCATTTCAATCTGGTAATCTGCAGGTTGGAAAGAAAGAGAGTTAGTAAGTTTGAAAATGTATTGAATCATAAATTATGCAGTCATGTTGTTGAAGTTGCACACACATGATTCTCGAACCATGCAGCGAAGTGTGTTGGCATCATTTTTTCAATATCGTTCACCCCTTGTTGTTCTAATTCTTCCCTATACTTTCTGCAATAAAGGAAGAAGTTAATCAGTTTATTGTGACACTAATACTAAATATAGTTGTCTGAAATGACATGAGAACAAATACTCACTCTTTGTATTCATCAACCTCTTCGCAGTTGTTTAGAACAAACCAAACCATGGAGTCATAGTCTTTATCTTCATAATGAAGTTTGGAAGCACCCAGCAGGTTAATACCATGACCAAAAATACAGTAACCATTGGGGGAGATGTTCTGTTCACCATCTAAGTTTCTTTCAGGCCTAGTGAACCTAGTAATAATGTCACTGAAATATGTTGAGCACTGGGTCATGCACTCATAGGCAGTGTATGCCTCTGCAACAGAGCCTTCAGGTCTTGCTTTATTGCGGATGAAACGCTTAAAGGTGCCCAATCTTCTCTCAATGGGATACATCCATCCATATTGAACCGGTCCCCTAAAGAGTGCCTCATCAGGCAAGTGTACTGCTAGGTGGACCATAACATCAAAGAATGCAGGAGGATAAATTTTCTCCAGCTTGCAAAGGATAAGTACAATATCTTTCTTCATCTGGTGTAGTGCATCAACCTTTAGAGTTTTTGAGCAAAGTTGTCTAAAAAACGTACCCAATTCACAAATTACTTCATATACGTCTTTGCGCACCAAACCACGAAGGGCAGCTGGTAAAATACGCTGCAACAGTATATGACAGTCATGTGTTTTCAGCCCATGCATTGATCCTGCTCCCTCCATATTGACACATCTTGATATATTGGAGGCATAGCCATCTGGAAACTTAACATTGCTCACAAACTGCAAAAACTTCTTCTTTGCTTCTGGTGTTAGAACGTAACAAGCTCTTGGCTTTGAGGAGGAATTACCACTGTCATCTAGCAAATGAAGCTCTTTTTTTATACCTCTGTCTTCCAAATCTAGCCTAGCAGCGATGGTGTCCTTTGTCTTGTTCGAAATATTAAGTAGAGTTGACAAAATGTTTTCACATATATTTTTCTCTATGTGCATAACATCAAGGTTGTACTGTAGCTTCAATTTTGACCAGTATGGCAAATCGTAGAAGCTAACCTTTAGATGCCATACTGGTTCTCCATTACGGCGTCGTTTTCTTGATTTCTGCTTATCTGGATTCTTCCCTGGAACATAGCAAACTTCATCCAACCTTGCCATAATCTCATCTGCACTAAATTTCCTTGGCGGCTCTCTGTTTTCATGCTGGCCATCGAAAGATCTGTTTTTCCTCCACGGATGGTCGCTTGGGAGGAAACGTCTGTGGCCTATGAAACCAATTTTGTTTCTCAGACATTCGGAGCATGGATTCTCATCACAGTGCACACATGCGAAGTAACCATGAGTGGTTCTGCCTGACATGGTGCCTAATGCAGGGTAGTCATTGATTCCCCACAGAATCGCTGCATGCAGACTGAATTCTTTGCCTTCATATGCATCATAAGTAGAGACACCGTTCCAAAGTTTAAGCATGTCTTCTATCAAAGGCTGCATGAACACATGGAAATCTTTGCCTGGTGATTTTTTTCCTGGAATTAGTAAAGCAAGCATGTAATTAGATTGGTCCATACACATCCATGGTGGAAAATTATATGGAACCACTACCACTGGCCAGATGCTATATGAATTGGTCATCTGACCAAATGGGTTAAATCCATCTGTAGCAATGGCTAGCCTCAAACTGCGGGGATCATCTGCAAAAGACTCGAAAGTCTCATCAAATTCTTTCCAAGCTTCCCCATCAGCAGGATGTCTCATTTCATTCTCAATTGGTACCCTCTTTTCCTTGTGCCATCTTGCATACTGTGCCCGTTGCTTTGACATAAAAAGCCTTTGAAGGCGTGGAATTATTGGAAAGTAACGGAGGACCTTGTGAGGAACTTTCTTTCTGCCCTCCTTGTTCACTTTCCATCTTGTGAAGCCACAAACTGGGTAATGATCATCGTGTTCATGGCCGTTCCAAAATAAGGCACAATCATACTTGCACACATCAATACAAACATAACCAAAACCAAGCTTCCGAAGCAGAGCTTTCATTTCCTTATAGGACTTAGGAAGGCCGGGCACATTCTTCAGAGATGACGAAAACAACTCAAGGAAAGCATCGAACCCAGATGTTGTTATCCGATTGTACACTTTGATATGCAACAGTTTAATAATGAAAGTTAGCCTAGTCTCCTCGGTGCAACCTGGATAAAGTTCACGCTTTGCCTCTTCCATGATTTCTTTATATAGGTTGCCACCAAAGCCATGGCTTGCTGCGGCGTGCAAATCTTGAATCAACCCCTGTATTCCCCGTGCACTATCATCTATGACATCTTCAGCTTGTCCTTCCTCATCAAGTGGTGCCTGGTCATTTCCATCCCATGACATATCTCCATCATCATCTTGTCCAACATCATCCTGTCCAACATCATTTTCTTCCTCTCCATGGTGAATCCACCTAGTATAGCACCTCGACATGCCATTGAGTTCGATATCCTCGTGCACATCATCTTGGCTTTTCTCTTTCTGGTTAAGGCATTTTCGGCAGGGGCACTTGATCTTCTCATCTACACCAAATGTACTTCGGACATGTTCCATGAATTGTGCAACACCAGACATAAAGGCCGGCGTAAATGGGGCACTGTTATGAACCCAGCTTCTATCCATCTCCACCTGCATAAATTTAGGTGCCAAAAAATTAACAATCGGCATGGAGAAGCAGTTGGTAACCCCAAATTTAGGTGCTAGAATTTTGAAAACTCTGCTCACCTTGAACAGTGGCCGGCGAGGCAGGTGTTGCCAGGTGGGTTGGCCGGCGAGGCTGCAGCTGCCAGCTTGGTGGCGAGGGAGCAGGTGGAGAGGGAGGAGGTGGCGAGGTTGCTGCTGGAGGTGGGGGGAGGCCGGTGAGGGAGCAGGTTGAGAGGGAGGAGGTGGCGAGGGAGCAGGTCGCCGGCGGCCTCGTTGCTCGAGCTGGAGGGGGTCGCCGTGACCCAAGGAGCAGCTAGCGAGGGAGCAGGTGGAGAGGAGCAGGTCGCCGGTGTGGAGAGGAGCAGGTGGGGTGGCTAGCGAGCTGCTGGAGTCGTTGTTTGAGCTGGTCATGTGTTGCATTGATTTTGGTCATGTGTTCATGAGACAAATTTTGAAGAACTCAAAATTTACTTTTTAAAAATATGGCAAATTCACACCACAATTTCAAACTCAAAATGAATTCAGGCAAAAATGGGGCATTGTGCAGACCCATATCTGTATATTTACTCATGAGGCGCGTAAATTCTTTTGGGGTGACCCATATCTGTATAGGCATTGTGCAGATGGGGTTATTCGACGTTGTCTTCCTCATGAGGAGGTTCAAAGTGTTATTTTTCACTGTCATTCTGCTCCCTGTGGTGGTCATGCAAGCACTGCAAAGACTCAAGCTAAGGTTCTATTGGGCTACCATGTTTAAGGATATTCATGCTTTCATTCAGTCTTGTGACCCTTGTCAGCGTGCAGGGAACATGTCAAGACGACATGAGATGCCTCAGCATGATATCCTTGAAGTGGAAATCTTTGATGTTTGGGGAATATATTACATAGGACCTTTACCCTCTTCTCAAGGGTACAAGCACATTCTCGTAGCAGTGGATAGTCAGTGGGTCAGACCCTTTCATAAACTATAAGAGAGATAAGTAAAATTTGAGAACAAAGTTTCCATCACTTTCTCGGATGACAAAATGACCTAAATAAGAAATGTAGATATCAATGAGTTGTGCAACTTTGGTATTCATGATTTTTCCATTTGAAATTACTTAGTACCCCAAATTTTGAAAACTCTCCAAACAAACTCAATTGAAAAAATGACTAAAATATAGATGATAGATCTCGATGTGTTGAACAACTTTGTTTCTTACCCTTTTTCCATTTGAATTCATTTAGTCCCCCAAATTTGTATTTCAATTAGTAATAAGACTAATTCTCTCAATGACATAGGGCCCCACCGCGCCAGACCAAAATTGGGCACGCATTTCTCCCGCTCTCCCGCGCAGGCTCTCTACCACCGACACATGGGCCCCACACAGCTCCCGCCCATGTAGAGGCAAAAAAATCCCCTTCCTGCCTTATCCTCTTGCCTGAGTCGCGCCCACCACTCCCGTTTCCTCCTTCCCCCAAGGCCCTAACCCTAGCGCCGCCCTGCCTCCGCCGCCCCTCCGCCACTCGCGCCCACACAGCTCCCGCCCATGTAGAGGCAAAAAAATCCCCTTCCTGCCTTATCCTCTTGCCTGAGTCGCGCCCACCACTCCCGTTTCCTCCTTCCCCCAAGGCCCTAACCCTAGCGCCGCCCTGCCTCCGCCGCCCCTCCGCCACTCGCGCCCACACAGCTCCCGCCCATGTAGAGGCAAAAAAATCCCCCTCCTGCCTTATCCTCTTGTCTGAGTCGCGCCCACCACTCCCGTTTCCTCCTTCCCCCAAGGCCCTAACCCTAGCGCCGCCCTGCCTCCGCCGCCCCGCCGCCACTCGCGCCCACCACGCCGCCGCCACTCGTGTCATCTTTGTGGATTGACTAGAGATTAAATATAAAGTTGAGCTTGGGAAAGCTAATTAGATCATGGGAAGAGTCTAAACTTTACCTTGGATTTATTATCTAGGATTGAAAGGAGCAACACAAGATTTTTGTTGAAGGGATTATTTGTGATCATTAGAGAATTAGTATTAAGAGATTGATCCAGTAAAGGGAGAGATTAAAAGATTAAGAAGTTGAATTATCACAAACAATTCATGATATCAATTTTGGGTGATTTTGGTTGAATCATGAAGAGTAGATGAATTTTGTGGAGTTAATTGATTACCAGAGTTTGGTGGACCTATTGATGATGAGTGGATACTAGTGGAATTCCAGAAGATATACACTTAGATATCTTGGTGGATTAATTTTATCATTGCAAAGTGGACTTTGATATGTCAATTTGAATTTGGTGGATTTAGTAGATCATTGCTAGGTAATTGGATTTTAACTAATGGGATTAACTAGATTATTTAAGGATGTTAAAATGGATAACCTGAAGGATTTAAATTAATTATGGGAGATAGATTGTCCAATAAGAATTAGTTGAGAGATTGTCTGATAAGAATTAATTGAGGTATTTGAGATCATTCAAATTTGGTGGAACCAAAATGATGATTATCAAGAGATTGATATTGGTGGATTAATGAATTTTAAATTATTGCTTAGGTGATCCTAAAATTGATTGATGATTACTAAAAGGTTGGATTAATCTTATATTATTTGATCAGAGTTATGGATCTGTTGAATTAGATAATGATCATAAAGCAATTGGTGGAAATCACAAATTACAATGTTATTGGATTCTTGTTAGAAAAATTTTATGGTTGGTCGTCGATTCAAATTAGAGTAGAGAATAAAAGTTTATGAGATTACTTGTCAAAATCAATAAGGTGCATTTGTGGTATATGATTTTGGAATCAAGAATTTTTGAAGAGTTGAAATAATTATGTCCTTCTCGGATGAACACTTGCGGAAGTTAAGCCCTTTTGGTGGAATACTGAATTAAGCGATATGATAAGGGCAATTGAAGTTAACCTAGAGCTTGCAGGCGACTAAAGATGTACCAATCCAATTTGTTGTTCTCTTCCATATTTCTCAGTTAAAGGAATCCTTCAGAGCATCGAACGACAAGATAGAATCATGAAGGAAGCTGAATGCCTCGCAAGAAGCATGACCATAAAGTTCTGCAAAGTACGGTAGAGCAACCATTTGAAGTCAAGCAACTTGGGAGGTGAAGAGGACCTAGAGCCGAGTTTTCCTCTCCTTTCTTTTTCCTAGTCCGTCCGAATCTCGGGGACGAGATTCTTTCTAAGGGGGGTAGGTTTGTAACATCCCAAAATTTCGCTCTCTGAAAAATTTAATTTCAAATTAATTAATTTAAAGTATTTGAACTTTATTTCGATTTATCTAAGTTTTTTTTTCAAAATCTAAATCAAATTTAATGCTCAACCTCTCTACTCGGCCATCACGTGTCGCTCCCTGATTCAATCCATCCTCGCCCGGTTTAATCTCAGCCACCCGCCTTCACTTACCCCTTCATTTTAATCCGATGGCCCTTATTTCTCTTTCACCTCGTGGCATTCGTCCGACCGTCCACTTCTTCCTCCTTTCTCTTCCCTCTCACCGACAGCCCAATCCCACCTGTCAGTGAATAAAACCCTTTTCCTGTTGAAAAATAATTCGGCCAGAAAATCAAAATCTCTGCTGACGTCACCCTAACATCATAAATTCCTTTTTCCATAGAAAAATAATTTCTCTGAAAATCATTTCCCTTGATGATGTCATTTCAGTTCAAAAATAATTTCAGAGAATCAGTTTATTCCTTTTCTCTCCTTTTAAACTTCCAAAAGATCGTATTTCTTCATTTTAATTCCGATTGAGCCCATTAAAATTTCTAAATTCATATAAAATTCTAATATATTCATTTCTATCCTCTTTTTAAATTTTTGGAGTTTTTGAATTTATTTTGATTAAATTAAAGGTTAGAAAGTAAAAATATTTTTATTGGTCAAAATATACTTCAATTAAATCTGAAATTATTTTATTTGGTATTTTCGGGTTCCAAGGATATCTGTGAAATTTTTCTGAATTTTGTTGGAATTTATTTTATTTTTTCGAAAAACAATTATTATTTTATTGTTATTTTCTCTCTCCTGCTACAGTATTCTTCTTCACAGAGACGATGCCGTTCCCGAGTGCGTACGCGAGCTGCCATGGCTGCATCTTAAACCTTCCATAACTTTTGATTTTCTCAACGGTTTTTAGCGAAATAAATTGCATTCAACTCCTCTCATCAAACTCTTTCATTTCCCTACCGTTTTCCCCTCATTCATGAGCCGTTTCGCGAGAAATTAACTCATGCCATTGATGGACATGGTCTCTTGATCTCCCGTCTCGGACCTCCCCCGCCCCTATAAAAGGCAGCACCGTGAGCCCCTCCTCATCCTCACTCAACCCCGAAAATATCAAGTCCCCACTCCTCTTCTCTTGGGCGCAATCGGAGTTTTTCTTTTGTGTTCCAAGCGGCGTTCTTCGGCTTATTGCGCCTCGTCCGGTGGAGCCCCGCCACTTTTGAGCACATCCTTGCCTCGTCGCGTTCTACGCGGTGCTCACCTCGCCTTCGCCGGAACTTCGCCGGAGCACCGTCGCCACCGTGGGCCATAGCGCGTCGTCGTTCCTCGCATCGCCACCGGCCGTCCGTGCATGCCCGACCAAAACCAAGATGAGCATCACGTTCCCCACGCTCTACTCTTCGTTTCGCCGCAAACCCCACATGCTAACTCCTCTCCGTTTGCCCGGAACGCCGATGTCAACCCGACGGTCGCAAAATGTCTTCTCCACCGTGTTCCGCCACCATCCGATGTCCTTTGGCCAAGCCGTTCACACCGTTGAGTTTGCCTCGACACGTTCTACATCGTGCTTCCATCGCCCTCGCCTAAAGATTCCCCGAGTCCTCGTCGACCTTGTCAGGCCCAGACACTAAAACTGTACTTCACGCGTACACCCCTTTTTGGTAAGCGCTTCGATTTTTGGTCGCGTCATATTGTGTCCTAGACTCTAAGAAATTTTTCTACCATTTTGTTTAATTTTTCGTGGAGCCAAATGTCAGGAATTGAGCTTTCCGTGAAAATGGCCGTTTGTGACTCCCGACGTCGATTCGTCGCCTCCGGTAAGCCTTAGCCCATGCCGTAATTTTTCTTAGACTTGCCTCACCGCGTTCTACGCTATGCTTTCTTCCATTTCCCCAAAAAGCCTCCACAAATTTTCACCTCCGACACCTCGCTATGGCCGCCAATGGCATCTCGTGTCCCCATCTATCCGGTGGTGTTTTCCCCAATCCGTTCATGTCATGTCGTGCCAAACCATCCCAGGTAGCTACCTTTCAAATGGTTTTGGATTCGCTCCACTGAGCACCAAGATATCAAGTTTTTCCCGTTTCTCCACTGTCGTCATTCAAACGTCAATTGTATCATCTCCAATTAATTTTCAGCTTAGCCAATAATTTTCCTAACTTCACCATGCCATGTACTACCCTGCGCTCACCTTACATCTCCGCGTTCCATACCCGGTCTCCAACCTGCCGTTGTCTCTACCACGCCATCACTGCATTTTTCCCTCACCGCCAGTGATTGCCGCCGTTCCTCGCTGCCATACCTGTGTCACCACCTTCGCCTCATTGCCAGCATTCCATTTTGCCCATTCGCCAGCCATCTTGTAGCCAACCGCCACTGTACTATTCAAAAAGTAATCCTCGTATTTTGTTATCATTTCATGTGATGTCCAAAATTTCCAGATATTCTCTCTCCCTCATACGAACTCCGAATCCGTTGATTCTTTCTCCTAAATTCATCTAAAATCATAATCTATCCATCAATATATATTTTATAATTTGTGGATTTTATTTGGATTTTATTTGAGTTTAGTTTGTTCTGGCTTTTCACGTGTAGACTACGACTAATCCGAAGAATATAATTTCGGCAAACCTCAGCAAAACTTCAAAGCAAGGCAAGTCTCCTTTGATCATCTTGAACCTATGATTTCGAAATGTTTTAATTATTTTAAATTATGTGCATTGCTATTTATATAAAATATTAGTTCAAATCTTAAGGGTTAGTTAAACCAACCTTGTTATATCCTCCATTGAAATTGAATGCCATGTACCTTTGTCACCCTAGAGTTTCATTTGTCTCAATAATGAGATTATTACTGAATCTTTGTGAATAGTGGAATGGTAGTATAATGCTTAGTCTCGCTATTTAATATCTTTGAAATCTTGAAAATGGGAAATTATGATTTATTGTAATACCCCTGTGTTTATGAAAATTAGTGGTAATTGGAGTTGTCACTGTTCTTTTAAAATAAACTAAAATGTGAAAATTGGTTTAGATTAGGGTGGATGGTTAGTTTGGATTGGTGCAGGAAGCACGAGATCTTGTAATGTGTATGTTCCACCCTAGTCAATTAAGGACCGACGCTTGTGTTTGTCCAGACTGAGCATTAACCGTACAACCACAAGTCTATATGGGTACGACCTAGCTGACTAACTTACGATAGTCTAGTTTAGGTGCCACCAGTGGAAAGTGGATGCCAGGGATGGACTGGTTATTCACAGTGAGGGACAGGGATTTACTGTACTCATATGGCGCAAGAGGGGGCTTCGGTTCGGGCGGTTAGCCTACCTGCGGTGAAACCTCAGCGGGTGGTATCTAGCTAGATTAGAGTAAGGTAAAGGCTTTGTGATATTTTATCTGGGTCTCATGCCAAAGGAAGCATGTTGACTTTTAGGATAATTTATCTCTTGTGGGTAAAGTTGTACAACCTCTGCAGAGTGTAAAACTATTCGAATAGCCGTGCCCACGGTCAAGGGCGGGCAAAGAATGCATTCACATGGTAGATTTCTGGTTTTGTTTTAAAATCAAAAGTTTTGTATTCCGAGAGTGGAGGGAACTCTCGGAAGGGTATCCTGGCAGTTGGAGCCAGAGAGGGTGGATGTAACCCGCAATATTAAACTTGTTCAAGTTGTTTAAGCTAGTGTTGGTAGATGGAACCTTCACTAGAGAATTATTGATAGTTTCTACTAAAACATTTACTTTATTAACTTGATGCCTTCGAAAATAATTAGTAGTAATTGAATTTTAAAATGTTGCTTTGTGCAAAAGAACCATATAGCCTTCCTTTGTTAAGCCTGCATCTATGCATCTTTCCCAAGACTTGCGGAGTACATTCATGTACTCACGTGCTACACTTCAAATTAACTCTCAGAGGAGATCGAAGCTCAAGAGGTGAACTACGACTACTTCGTGGATGGATTCGTCGAAGGCTTTCCGGAGAACTAGGTTGCGTTTCCCCAGTCAATTGCCTGTGGCGTATTGATGGGTCTTGCTTTAGTTTCTTTTTGCTTCCGCTGTAATTTTTCTTTTTGGTGTGAGGTCTTGAAACCTCAATTGTAATAATGAGACCTTTCGGTCTGTAATCTCGATTATGATAATAAAGCGTTGTTGGCAATGTATCATCTTTTCTGTTTGAACTGTGTGTACTAGCGTTGATCTGGGACTAGTACTGTAATACACAGAGGGTCCGGGTTCGGAAACCCGGGGTCCCGACAAGTTATTCAGTATTGGCTACGTACCTTCCATCTTGTACTGACTAATAAATAGCTATGCAATATAGTTATTCAGTATTCTTATTCTCTGTCAATCTTGTTCACTATTAGCCTTGTTCCCTAGTAGTTCTTTCTTGTACAATTTTGATGTTATTTTGCCTTCTGTCTACCATTTAACAGAATACTGATTTGTTAGTTTTTTTCAACTCCTTTACAGAAACTGAATCCAGTTTCTGCTCTTTCTGCGTTTGACCGTTTAAGTAATAGAAGAAATGACAAAAATCCAGTACGAGCAGGACAGGGATGACAATGTAAGGACAATTCAGGAACGTTTTAGCTCCCTGGGTATTCCACTATTAGCTCAGGAAGTTAGAGAAGTTCTTTCAAAAAAGGAAAAGGGCAAAGGAAAGACAGTAGTGTCTGACAAAACAGTTTCTGACAATGATTATGATCCATCATCTGACATTGATAACCACTCTGATAGTGATGATGACTACGATGATGACCTCAATAATGAGGTCAATACTGAGGTGAGATGCATTACTTGACCAATTAACTGGTTTCTGGTCTCCCTGTGACAAACATGTACTTCAGTTTAGTCATTTAATCTACTTGACACTTCTTTCTTATTTAATAATATGCATGTCTCTCTTGTCAGGTAGAAGGGATGGTTCCAGGAACTCGCCCTCGGCAGAAGAAGCAAAAGGCGGCAACAATGGCACCTGCCAACCAGCAGCCACCGCGCACGCCTATAAGATTCACTAGGCAAAGTGCAGCCATGCCTTCGCCTGGAGGCCGTCCACCACCTAGGCAAAGATTGCCCTTGCCTCCTAAGAACAATTCCAAAGCCAAACCTAAACCTAATGCCATTTCTAGTGCCAGCCAACAGCAAGGCCACCTCAATACAAGCAGCAGCCAGACCACACAAACTACGAACACAGTGCCTACTACTCCAATAATCACCATGACCAGTCCAGCCATATCAGCGCCTGTTCCAATCACCATGTTGTTGCCTGGTGCAAACACTGCGCGTAGTACTCCTAGACCCACTCTTGGCCTGTCTCAGCAACCTACTCCCACAAGTAGTGTTAATAAAACTGTTGGTGTGGACACCTCGCTAGGTGGACAGAGCTCTAGGCAAAGCAATGACATCAGTGACTCAGGTGGGCAATCTGAAGCTGCTATTTCAGAGGGTCATACAGATGAAGGAGAACCAGATGGCGACTCAGTTCCAGGTAAACAATACGTGTTCACAAGCACTATTTTCTCCATGCAGTATATAGATTTGTTAATCCTATAATAACACATTTTGATTATTATTTGCCAATGCAGTGCCCCCAAAGAATGTCCGCAAGAAAACCATGGGTCATGGCTTAGAGAAGATTAACAATAGAGGAAAGAAGCTGGCTATCCATGTGGCTGAAGGGAAGAAAAGACCTGAGGTCCCACTACAGGCAGCGAAGCTGGCATCAGAAACTGGTGTCGCCGTTAGAGACAACCTACCTATCTACACCTCTTGGAAGCTTTATGAAAAAGATGCGGGGCCGACAGAAGTTGCAAAAGTGCTTGACAAAGTGGCGGTAAGACAGCTATTTCACTCCAAATAGTTTCTTGCATTACTCTAGTCCCATGTACAAATTGTGTTTTGTGTCTGATAAATCATATGTGTGGCTGCAGTCAAGGTTGGATGTGGATGTTAAGAACGAGGGACCAAGCAAAGCTGCATGCACTGATATCATTAAGAAGGGAGTAAGCCAGAAGAGGTATCACCTAAAAAGGAAGTACTTCGACGAGTCCCTGACAAGAGAACAGATGATGGCCAAAGAACCTCCACCAAAAATGAAGAAAGAGGAATGGATCAAACTTGTAGACTACTGGTGTGACCCGAAGAATCAGGTCCATGCCTGAATTGCCTTCTTTTGTTAATATGCAATGCAACCTGTGCATGTGAATGAAAACTCTATTGCATTTGTGGTGCAGGAAACGAGTTCTAAGAATAAAGTGAACCATGGCCAAGTGCAGCTTCACCAAAGGACTGGATCTAGGTCCTACGTTGCCCATCGATACAGCCTGGTATGGATACTATGTATTTTGTGTAATTAGATTGAAAGATGGGACATTAGTAGCGTATAGTCATTACCATGTTCCTTTGAACTGTCAAGTCAGCACGTGATCCAATTATTTCTGAGATGACCTCGGATTTTTAAGCTAATTCTGAGTTTGGCCCTCTGATTTCCGAGATGAGCTCCCATGTTGCTATGTCATTAGAGATTTCAATGTGCTATGTCATCAGAGATGCTCATCAACAGTAGTAGGTGTTGTTTAGGCAAAGTTGTTATTATTGATCTGGTGTCCAGGTTTCATAGATGCATGTTGCTGTGTTGTTTTTCTTAAACTCAGTAATTAATTGAGTATGCCAGTGATTGCATTTGTTGTTTGCATAAAAAATCTGGAGGCAAATACTTGTATGATCTGTAGTGCATACATATTTTGGCATCTTGCTGTTGGCAAATACAAAAAATCCCATGTTTGTCTACCCCTCTCTTTACCTTCATTGATGTCATTGTAAATAATTTTTTTACATGCTGCAGAGGCCTAAGTACAACAACATGGATCCTGATCCTGTTGATTTCTTTGGGGAATGTATGACTAGTCCGCAAAATGGTCGAACTCCTCTTGCAGATGACATATATGTAAGTTATATAAATATTGCAGACTGATTTACTGTACTCAACTACATGCCTGATTGAACATTGTTGTATGGCCTTGTTATTAATTAGATTCATTCTATGTAGGACCAAATGGTGGCAGAGAAGGAAAGAGAGCCAGAAGAAGGACAAGAACAAAAGTCTCCCACCAAGATTGTTGCTGACAGTCTGAGCCAGATAAGCCGTTCGTCCACCTTCCTACCAAACATTGGTGTCCCTAGAGCATCGAATACTGCTCGGTCCACGACAGTCGCAGAAGCACGCCTGCAAGCTCAGTTTGAGGCAACACTTCAAGCAGAAAGAGAGGAAGCTGCTAGGAACCAGCAAGAGTTGCAAGCACAAATTCAAGCTCAGCAGGCATCACTTGAAGAAAACAAAAATTTGTTGCGCCAGACTCAAGAAGACATGAAGGGGATGCATAACAAGTTTGAAGAGACTAATGCGCTGCTGCGAGCTGTGTTGAAACTTCAGAGAGATTGAGGTAGGTCCAAATGCGCTCTATGTTGGCACAACACCAAACTTTCTCTGTTGGAACTTTGTACACTTTGTTGTTAGAACTATGTGGTATGTTTGAACCTGTGTGGTGGAACAGTTTGAACTTGTCTGTTGGAACCTGGACCTCTTTATGATGTTTGAACTTTGAGCTGTGATGAGAATGTTGTGGATGATGGCTTCTGATATATATTTGCATGCTTGTATGTGCCGTCATGAAATAACTGTGTCACATTCGTCATTGAACATGGCTACCACGTTCGTCATGTATTCGCAAGCAAGGTTTGTGACGGTGTACAAGATGTCTCAAACAACCATATAAAACAAGACACAACTGAAATGTCACAAAGTCTTGTATGACGATAAAGGTCGTCACAATAAGTTATATCAGTCAGGTCTCCCAAATCTCAATTTGTGACGGCTCATGTATTAGGTGACGCGTTGACCCACCAATATGTGACAGCAGAAGTCGTCATTAAATGTTGACAATATGTGACAAGGAAAGGAAACCGTCACAAAAGGTTGCCACCTTTTGTGACGGTTGTACATAGTATCGTCACGAGGCACATTATGTGACGGTCATTATATGACGACCGGCGTGACGCCGCTTTTTCGTCATAAGATACTTTTTATGACACCTTCTTTACTTTACATGACATTTTCGCTTTGTCATACAAGCCCAGATTTTTTGTAGTGACTGTAAGTGTATTGTACAATCAATTTTTTCATTCATGTAATATCGATAAATGTCATAACTCATTGCTTATGTATAGATTCATGATCCAACAAGTCTGGTGATAGCGAGATCTGGTGGGTTTCCTTGACCTACACTTGGTCTCTGAGCAATCCATGAACGAAAACGTATTATTCATTGAAGATTACATAACGATGGGATTATTTGCTCAGAATGACAGGGACTACATCCTGATACCCTTCAACTAGGGATAAGTGCTTATTAGTTGCCACACAAATTTCATTTGTACTTTATATGCAACATGAATTTAGGATTAATCACTATGGTGACATACATGAGTAGGTCTCACTTGATTCTGATTGTGATTGTACCAAAGTGGAGTAATATAATATAACTTGATTCCCTATTAGGAATAACCAAGATTTTACCCGTGTGCAACATAACTCTATTATAGTCTTCCCTTCATTTGTAATGGTTGAGGCTAACCTTTTGGAATCACGTAGGTCATTCAGTGCTTACGTTGCCCGGGGAGGGAGACACAAAAAATCCAACGCCACACTGCGACACAAGACGCGCTTTTCAGTACCCACTACAATACAACACTTTGTAATAATGCCTCTAGAACTGACAATACATATGTATGTAATTCTATTTGCAGTGCCACTAGTAGCTACATGGCAACGTACTCTACGTTTGCCGCCATATGCAGGAAATCATGGTCACTAAGATGAATGATTCAGAGGTTTATCAACCTGCCAATAATTATTTCGTGATTATATATATATATATACACACACACACACACACACACATACATACACACAAACATATATACATATACATATATAGACACACACACATATACATATATATGCACACACACACATACACACACACGCATGCTAATGACTTTAACACTCCTAGCAACAGGGCATGGAATTCGATGAAAGTGCATTCGATCTTGACAAACTCGTCGAAGTTCAAGGAAAACTCTTCAAATTCTTGATGGCGGTGATCATTCACCCGAATGGAGGGTTTAACTTTGGCTATGAGGATTAGATGTTCAAACTTTGGATACAATTGTAATCACTCAATTGTGCTTAATCAAATAATTAATTCAAGTGTACTTCATTCAGTTGTTTAATTCATTTATGAGATATGTGTAATAATTGTTGTGTGCTATATATGTGGTATGTTTACTTGTATTTAGAGGGTATGTCTAGTATTTTCTGAGGTTAGCTGAAAAATAGAAAATAATTTAGCTATTCAAATAGCTATCACAGATGGTTTGTAACACTAAACCGTCTGTGATATATGACATATTACAGATGGTTTTTGGTATAAGCCATCTGTAATATGTAAGATGTCACAGACGGCTATGTTTAAGAACCGTCTGTGATATATGACATATCTGTATACATGCCATATGTTTAAGAACCATCTGTGATATATGGTAAAAATGCCATATTTGCTGCTACAACACGCATATAGACATTTTTGTAATTATGGTTGCAAACAGTGTTACATATGCAAAAAAAATCAGACTAGAACCCTACAAGGTACTATAGTTGAGTCAAGCAACACAAATTTGCAGCATATTTTACTATATATCAAATACTATGTTGAACTATAAATTTGCACTGTAGTGATGAAGTCCTAGCCATGGTTGGCCTAACCCTAAGCCACCCTCTACAGCCTTTTTAGTGGAGGCATATGAGAAACCCTAACCAGCCCCGCCAGCTGGGTTTCATTCACTTACATGGGCTAACCCATTAACCCAACATAATTTCGGGTTTTATACTTACACAAGCACACTCTCAAAGTGCACACACTTGATTCAATTTATATATTTAGCACATAAAAGACCTAAATCACTTAGGCCAACGCTGCGGTTTCACATACCGCCACTTTTACGGTATTAGACAATTTACCAAAATACCTCTCTACCGCCTTCCACGAAGTTTTTCATTTTCTTTGACACGAAACATTGCCCATGCTTCTCCATCGTTCATGTGACCCTAATGACATGCCACCAAGCCTCTCACGCGTTTGGATCCCACCGAACCGTCCTCGCTTGCAAGCGACCCATGTCATTTTGCGCACCACATGCCTCCTCTCGCACATGACGATACCCGGGTTTCTTGACCGTATAGGATCTTGACTCCTCCCTGAGCCTAGTCTCGGTCGACCTTACTGTTGCCCGTCATGTCCACTGCCAGTAGCTCCCACTCTGGTTCCTCGTTGTCCCGACTTGTAACTACCCCACGAGCCTCAGACATCTTCGGCATCTCCCTAACTATTCTGGACCTTAGCACCACCCTGTGCCTAGTCCCGATCCTCCTACGTCTCACCATGACCTAGCTCCGAAGTCCTATAACCAACAACAACAAGCAAGCCATCATGTAGTACTGCATAATATACAAAGTCATCATTGGCACAATTAATCCAAACAACGCACAATGCAAAATGCATGCAACCAAATTACTGATTCTAAATCCAGGACAAAATAATAAACTCATGTGCACACAAGTAACAACACCCATATCATGACCACACTCTAACAACTCGATTCAAATAAATGAACAACCCAACAACTCCTTGGCCGATATGACCACCAAACAAAAATCGGTCATACCATCTCACTCCGGTAGTACAGCCTGTACAATGCCGGTAGTACCACGCCCTGGTCTGACCGCTGTTCTAGACCGGTACTACCGCACCTGGTCGGTATAACCGCTTATATCACAAAAATATATATTCTCCCCCTTTATGCAATTTTTCACCCCTTAATGCCTTTTTCTCAACCACTCTCCCCCTTTTGGCAATATAGACATCAAGGGTTAAAGCTCTCCCTCAAAACATGCATGATATTATTTGGAGCACAAGAAGCATAAAAGAGGGTATGTATGCATGCAAGAAAATACAAAACCTAAAGAGCTTTGAAGATTATCCAAATGAGGTTAAGGATAAAAGATACCACTTGAAGCTATAAAATGCATTCAAAGCTATCTAGATTATGATAAGGCATGTATAACAAATCTAGGCATGATATCACAACTTAAAGCATTCAATTTGATTTCAAGTTAAGCAAAACTTCAAAATTGACAAGTTCAACTAAATATATCCAAGTATGAGCTACGCCATGTCAAGTAGGCTAAATGGAACCAAGAAGCTTAAATTGAATAATTTAAAGTGCTAGAAGTTCAATTTTAGCCAATTATACTCAAGTACTAGATAAAAAACTATTCTTGAAATTTTAGAAATCAATTAGGCCTTATCTTAGCAAAGCAAGTCCTAGATTAGGAGCCATCCATAACTACCTCCTAAGATTCAGCCACATTTCACAATTTTATTTTCTTAGCTATGTGCTAGATCTCAAAACTTACAACAACCATCCCAAGCAAGAAGCTTAAAAGTGTGGTCTTGGTCATTCAAAACTCCCCCTGAGTTTATGTCTTGTGCAATGGCAAGTCGTCTCATGAGAAAGAATTGGTGAAATTAGTTTTTTCACACAAAATAGATCATTTTTATCAAGTTAGGCACTAGTTAAATGAGCAGGACATACTTTTCCAAAAAAACTAACAAAGCACTCAATAAAGCTCAATAAGGGATTCAATATTCAATAGAGCGTTTTTGACATGACATATATCATAAGGATCACTAGAGAGCAACTAGTCAAAAGATCCATACTTGCAAACTTAAAAGATATCAATTGCAAAAATTGATACCACTTGTGAAATTGAGTTCAAGTTGACAAGTTAAGCTAGCATGTCAAATATTTAATCATACATCCACAAGTATGACAAAGTTAGCTAATTAGGCATAACATGGCAATGAGAAATCTCAAGTCAAGATTACATCAGAAATGAGTAATAGTCAAAACTCATATCTAAATGCATAGTTTGCAATGCAATGCCATGTATAGATGATGCAAAAAGGAAGCAAAACTTAAAACCCCCTACCTACAGGAACTACTTACAAATGAAAAGACATGAGCTAAAAAAAAGAAAAAGTAAAACTATTGCAAGAAGGAAAATCTCTCCACCACATGGTCTCTAGCCCAAGGAACACACAAACAAATGATGAGCGAATTTACCACATTAACCACCCCACTACTAGAAGCTAGTGAAAAAAGAAGCAAACTCAACCTAGACAAGGTAAGAGATCCTAGAGACCATAGTGAAGAAGAAAAGTGCTTAAGAAAGACACAAGACAGAAGGTGTGACACTCAACACAATAAACTGACCTAAAAACGCTGACACTCCCAAATGCTATGTAATGCTAAATATGGAAGCAGCGTATTGACAAAGCTCAAGTAAGAACCTGCGTCACACTACTTAGCAGTGTGATGTGGTTGAAGTAGTTGAAGTTGAGCCAAGTTGCATTACAAGATTAATAGCCATCACTGGATGATGGAATGAGAAAGAGGAAGACTTAGAAGCTCCAGAACCAAGGGATTTAATTGCTTCCTTGGTACCCAGCTGCAATATTATACACTTGGTTTCCTATCTCTTATGTAAAGCCTATATCACCACAAAAGAAGTTGTGTGTGTCCTGAAACTGGGGTTAGTGAAGAATGACTTGCAAATCCACTTATAAGATACATGACAAGCAAGAATGCTATAGTCCATAGTGAGAGGAAGGCAATAGACATTCAATGCTGACATAAGCATAAGCAAACAATTTTGAGCATAAACAAGAATGTCAATGAGCAAAACACAAACACTATATGCTAGAGAGATAGATCAAACTCTATTTATATCCATGGTAAAAAATGAAGTAAATAAGCAACAATGCACATAGCATGGCAAGCATACGATCAAGGACAAAGAATGCAAGAAATGCTCTAGCAATGCTCATCTATCCATAATTAGCAATACACTTGTATCATCAATATCATGTAAGCATAAAACATGTCTAAAATATGCTGACATGGATCAAGAGTAAGGTATGCTAACATGGATATCTAATGGATACATGGACACCTAGAGCAAGATATCACAAAAACATGATGTGAACACGACAAGATAACACAAGCTCACGATGAAAAGCCAAGCTAAATCATATATGAAGATCATGATCAAAATTCTAGCTATGCACATATGAGCATGAACAAGCATAACAAGATAGAGAATAACTTGAGAATACCACATGCTAATGCCAAGAACCTAAAGCTCTAGTATTTACCAATGATATCTCACACTACCATATAAATTGAAAACCTAACATGGAACAAATCATATAGATACATGATATAATGACATCAAGTAAGCACATGAATACATGAAGCACAATACTAGTAAAAGCATGACATATGATATTGCAAGAATAATGCATGCTTATAAGAATAAAACTCGTATATCCACAAAAGATGAACAATTAGCTAGCACATAGATATACAAACAAAATACACATAAAGACATAACAAAAATGTAACATGAGTAATACATGCCAACATGGTACGTGTGAGCACATAGATAGCACAACATACCAATTATGATAAAACATGAATATACGGGCATGAAGGTATAAGATAGCTCACAAAGCAGGTGAAAAACATCAAACATAAAAGCACATGCCTCTTGGAGGCCATCAAAGGGAGTGGAGAACTATCAAGTGTTCTAATCATGTGATGAAGCAAAAGACTGAAACCCAATCAATCACATGTTCTCCATCCCATGTCTCGGTACCTACACATGAGAAGAACAAAGTGCCCGAGTCTTGAATCCTGAAGGGTTGATAAACAAGTACTTGGGAACCTAAAACTTGGACACACCAACACTAGAAGTATGTGAGTTACCATGATGCAATGGATGGTTCATGCAAGAAAATCCAACTTTGAAAGCATGCTACAAGTGGACAACTCGATGAGAAAAACGAATGCCATCTCTAGGAAAGTGGCGGATCCCTTGTTTGAAAGCACTAAGATGAGAACCAACAGGAGCACCAAAAGAAGTTACAACTTCTCCTCGCTGTGGGTATGCACCTCGATGGGGAAAATGAGGTCCACTATATGAGAAACGACGAAAATCCTTCCATAGGACAGCATGTGGACTAAAACCAAAATCGTGATTATGAAGTCCACAACTCCATCTAAAACCACTAGAAAAGGTGTTAAAGAAGCCATCAACAAAGCGAACCTTCATCCTATACTCACGAGTGTTCATGCCATGAGAAAGACTATGCACACTTGGAGACTTAAAAGCATGGGCTCGTCGCATGCGTTTGGCATACCGAAATCAAAAGTCTACATGATGTCCATCCTTCCCACAAAATGAGTAATGGTACAAAGGTCTAGTAGCAGACATGGTCCAAGAGGACAACGCACCATCCTTGCTCAAAAGAGAAGTTCCTTGGGACAACCATGATGACCCCATGTCGGTGCTAGGTCCACACATGTTATACGATGGGCAATGTGTGTTCCCAAAAGCTCGACGACAAACTCAACGCTCGTGCTTGACTAGGTGAAAGCAAAACTCAACAATGTATCCATCCTTCTTACAAGAAGTGCAATGATACTCCTCTTTGAAAGATGTAGTATCATGTGAGTAAAAAGCACCATTGTCTTTAGAATTCCCTTAGACAACATCAGAAGAGCCACAAGAAGCATGAAAAGCCAAGTAAGAGCTATCCAAAGTAATGGCATAAGCGCTAATATCAAGTGACTCAAGAGAAGCACGAGAAGAATCCAAATCTGATTGCAAAGAAGCAAGATCAACATTTACAACATCAATCTAACATTGAAAAGTACCATAAGAGTCACAAGACTTGGTGCGCATATCATCGCGCACTCTTTTCAAAGAATCAAAATCATTCTTAAGGGCAATGTAAGATATGCAAGAGATTGAAGATGCATTGATAATGTGTATAGAATGCAAAGCATCATCATTATTTAATAAGCTAGCACAATTCTTGCAAGAGAGTAAATCATCATCAAGCAATTTCTTAGTTTCTAAGCACATGCTAGGAAGACTAGACTTAAGCTCATTTATTTCAACCCTACCATTATCTAATTGCTCAAGACAATTGGAAAAGCTCAAATTCAATTTCCTATTTTCAGCTCTACCAAGTTCAAGTTGTTCTATACATCTGGAATAAGCCAATTTTAACTTTTTAATTTTAGCAAGCATGCTAGCATAAGAACCTTGTTCATTTCTAGCCAAGAATATGAAATTGCCTATTTCTAACTTAACATTATCAAGCTCATGATATAAGGCAACACAAGAATGACATGACATAGAAGCATTTGATCTAAGTAATTCATTTTTAGTTTTCAAACATGTAAGAGAAGTTCTTAATTTATCATTATCCACAAATAATGACTCACAAAACTCACATGGTAAAGGCAATTTCAACCTAGCTACTTCATCAAGCAAATCATTCTTTTATTTCACTAGGATCCTCATCTCTAATTTAAGAGCAAGTAATTTTCAGATGAGTTTCTCATTACTCACCATTCTTAGCTTGAGTCGATGATAAACCTTATAGAACTCCTCATGATCATCCTTAATGGTTGCTTCGCCCAAGTCATCAGGTTTCTTCCCCTCTTTTGGCTACAAAGACTCCTCATCCCTGTCACAACACCAAGAGAAGTGGCCAAAAACACAACATAACTTGCAAGTGTCACGATCTGCCCTTTTGCATTTTCTCATAATTCAGTTAATGAATTCAAGGTCATCGACCTCATCAAGTCATCGGCCAAAGAGTCATAAGAAGGTGGAATAGAAGACTCACAAGACCTCACACTAGACGTCATGCTCATGATCGGTTAAGATCAATTAAAGAGTAAACCTTGCTCTGATACCAATTGTAGAATCAAGTATGACGACTAGATGGGGGAAGGAGCCCAAATTAATTCTGAGGCTTTTCAAAATCTTTTCCTTTGAGCGGAAGCAAAACTTTTCACTCTAGTAGCTATGAAAGCTATAAAAATTAGAGACAAATAATCACAAGGTAATATCTGATCAAAATGGAGCAAAACGTGCTTTGAAGACCCTTAGCGGTCTGAACTCTACACACATGGCGGTCTAACCTCCAGGCCAGTCAGACCATTGCTTCAACGGTGGTTAGACCACTATGAATAGTAAAATCAGGGGATGCTACAGTAAGCCCCTATAGTTGGGTTTCATATATTTACATGGGCTAACCCGTTAACCCAACATAATTTCAGGTTTTACACTACACAAGCACGCTTCTTAAAGCGCACACACCTATTAACCCATTAGTGAATCAACACTTAATCCACTTCATATTTTCAGCACATACAAGACCTAAACAACTTAGGTCAATGCCGCGGTTTCACATACCACCACTTTTTTGGTATTGGGCAATTTACTAAAATGTCCATTTACTGCCTTCTACGAAGTTTCCCGTTTCCTTTGCCACGAAACGTTGTCCATGCTTCGTTATCTTCCACGTGGCCCTAATGACTTGCCGTGAAACCTCTCACGCGTCCAGATCCCACTGAGCTGTCCTCATTTGCTAACGACCCAACTCATTTGATGCACCACATGCCTCTTCTCGCACATGATGACACCCGGCTTCCTTGATCACATGTATGCAACTAAATTACTAATCCTAAACCTAGGACAAAATAATAAACCCATGTGCATACAAGCAACAATACCCATATCATGACCGCACTTCAACTACTCGATTCAAACACATGCGTGACCCGACAGCTCCACGACTTCTATGACCGCTAACCAAAAATCAGTCATACTGCCTCACTCTGGTAGTACCGCACGTACAACGTCGATAGTACCATGCCTCGGTCTGACCACTATTCAAGACTGGTACTACCGCACCTGGCCGGTATGACCACGACCTCAATGCCGGTCATACCGCCAGCAACAGGATCAACTAAAGAACTTACAAACTTTGAAAAACCAAACTCAAACTTCGCAAATACTCTAATTCAAAAGTCAATTACTCATCACAACCATGGGATGACCTCTACATGGTCTCACAATCTCCCCCTTGATGAGTATATTGACAAACACCAAAAAGACATGAAGATGAGTTTATTTTTGAAAAGAAAAGAAAGAAGTTGCTTCCCTATTCTCCCTTTCCGTTTTTACAGTTTTTAGTAGCATTTTTCATGGCCTTATTTTTATTTATTTTCTAATCACGGATGTTCCCGATTCTCTTTTACTTATAGTTTTAGACATTGAAATTGTTCAATGCACTTCTTTGACCTTTTTTTAATTATGTATTAATAAAATTTATTAGAAATATAATGGTACAGAAGTAATTTTTGTGCGAAAATACTAATATCATTTACATATGATAAATTTAAATATTTTTATGCATATGAATGATAATGTTTAAAAGTTTGACTATGTGTAATCTAAATCAACATTTGTTTAAATTGAGAACGGATGAGAGAGTAAAAGTGTAAAACTCGGGGGAAAGGATCCTCTAAGGTGGTGATCGGTTCGGCTGAAAGCCTCATGGCTTATGGCTGAAAACACTGTAGCTGGCTGAAAAAAGCACTGTAGCTGACAGAGGCTTATTTACCACAATTAAATTTAAAAAATTTTAAAAATAGAAAAAACATATTAGCCCATCACGTATAATGTAAACAAATACGAGGAAAAAAAGAACCGGTAAAAAAACTAAAAAAAAGCCACTAGTTCAGAAAAAGACGAAATTTATGAATAGTGCAAAAATAAGCTGAAGCCAGAAGCTGAAGCCATATTGATCAGGGCCTAATCTTCTTGTTAGCCATTTTTGGATCATGACATTCACCACTAGGATCAGTTGGGGACCATTGGATCAAAATCCGGATAGTCTAAACTAGATTTCTACAGTATTATATACAGTACAAACTGTAGTACTTTTTTTTAATAGAATATACTGCAGTACATGTTCGCTGCATGCATGAACTTGGTACGGTACCCAATTGAATCTAGTCATTTACTTTGGATCGAGTGGCTGTTAAAGAACTGCACATTTATTGAAGAAAACTGTAGATAATTTCTCATCTACACACAAATCCAGGGAAGTAAGGGCGTCCATAGTATAGGGTACTTCCACCGACGCAAAGAATTGGCACATCACAAGTTCCTCACGATGACGGCAATGACATGGCTTTCTTGTCCTTGACCTCGATCTGACCGTGTTGAGCTTCCTTCATAAGAACCAGCCACGGCGAGTTTCCTCCGCCTAGATCCGACGCCGGCGCGGTTTCTATCGCCTAGATTCGATGCCACGGTACCAGTACCACGTTTAGTATCAATGCTAAATTTTTCTCTAACATGTGGTACCGATACCAAGAGAAGAGAAGGTCTTAGCACCGGTATGAAGATGATCTAAAGCCTTCTGACATGAAATTTAATGGGCCACGCAGTTAGAGCACGGAGCCATATTGTTGCCAGCAGGACAGACCGATTGACCATGCACAGATTGATGGATCGTACACAGTTAAACTGTAGGCCATACATAGTTTCGGCCATACATAGTTTCTTATTTTTGTGCGTGCAGGCCCAGGATTCGCCGTATCTTGCACAGTGCCTCGTTAATAAGTGCGCCAGCAAGTGTTGTACCAATCCTGTTGGATAGTGATCAAGTAGTACTACAGGATGGATGCACCACAGCTATGCGTGATTATTAAAACGCACCCTAGCCATATGCACATTTGAATCGAGCAGTCTAGGCCACTGCTCGCTTCGACTTTAACTTATAGATTCACTATTACTTAATTTTGTTTTTTTAATTTTTTTGGTTTTTTAGGCTTTTTTCTGTATTCGTTTGTATTGTCTATAATGGGCTAATTTATTTCTCCTTTTTAAAATTTTTTAAAATTTAATTGCGCCAAATAAGTCACCATCAGTTACAGTGCAAAATAAGCCAGGTAGAACGCAATTTCAGTCATAATCCAGCTTATTTCAGCCGAACTGAGCAACCCCTAAAAAGGGAAATAAACATATAGGCAAGGTATAGCGCAGGGGAGTACTCTCGTCTTGCACATCCAATCAATCAATTGTTGCACAATGAGTGTGATGTTTTGATGCAATCCTGGTTAGTGATATACTCTATAGGTAATCATGAAGATGATTATATAACTTCTATGTTTATAATCTTTTGAATAAATATTATTATGTTCCTTGAATGAATTATCATTTATAAATGTTAGCAAGTATTTGACTTATATGTGAAGCTCTTTATTTGTTATACGATATCATTCTAAAAGTATCCTAGTCGGATATGGGATTTACCCCTCCTACATAACAGGAGAGATATCCCTGGGCCCCTCAATGTGGTCAGATAAAGAAAGTGCATAGTCATGCCACGAGTGGTCGAAGAGTCGACTACATAAAGTTATCCATCACTAGATCGAAAAAAGATTGAACAGTTCATGGATGAAACATTTCTTACCTAGAGTCCGATCAGATATCATGAGGCAAATAGAGAACACGCAAACTAGTTGTATGGAGATAAGAATTAGTCGTAACCATATACAATCCGGTCATATGGAGTTATGAGCTGATCGTGAGTGACTAAGACCTGGTTATAGATCATATTGTATAATATTAATCCAAATTAATATTTGTGTATATTTGGAGTTCGATATGTCTTACTTGGGACCGCTGCCGACCAGTGATTAGAAAGGTATTTTCGAGTCACAACCAAATATACATGAACCTACAGGGTCACACACTCTGATCATGAGTGACTAAGGGCTAGTTATAGATCATATTGCATAATATTCATCCAGATTGATCTTTGTGTATATTTGGGGGTCGATATGTCTTACTTGGGACCACTACGGACCAGTGATTGGAAAGGTATTTCTAAGTCACAACCAAGCATACATGAACCTACAAGGTCACACACTTAGCGGATTGGAACAATAAGGGTCTAGATAATAGACTCCGAGTAAGATACAGTTTCTACTCCGAGTAATATTCTTCATTCTCCCATAACTGATTGCTTCTTTCTCCTTACGCAATTCAGAGCTACTAGGCCTTGTAACTTCAGATTGCATGGGTGAAGCACAAATCAATGGAGTGTCACCTCCAGATTGTTGAAGCCCTCCGTGAGGCGAGCATTCAACGTATCTTGCACCTCAGTGATTCTTGTATGCACGCCATTGATGCTTTGGTCGAAATCAGCACGTATGACGTCCTCTCGGCATTTGATGTGGCCGGTAAGCGCCTTAACTCGGCTCCGTACAGCAGGTGGTAAATCATCACCGAATGGTTCGCCCAATTCATCGCTGTGGTAGCCGCTTGAATCTCTTCTACTTGCTCCCGACATCCTGAAATCAGCAAGAAACACAAGCACGTACCACGATCAACCACGCTCTGATACCACGATGATACGGACCAACTAAGGATTAGTTGATGCGTAGGGATGGCCCGATCTTTCTCGGTACATTCAGCGAGGTTCCTTCTCCTTGTCTTGACGCAGCCAACAATCTTGCTAAGGGCAATTTGCACTAGTATGTAAGGTGCACACTAAAAGCAATCCACGGAACTCCCCAAACCATGAATTCAGCAAGAAGACACGAATGAGAAGAGATGAACCTTGTAAATTCGATGGGCAATCTCAAGAATCTCCTATTCTTACCTTGCACCAACTCAACAAACTCCAAACGAGAAAACCTTGCAATCACGCAATCTAGCCGCCAACAACCATCATGGCAATTTTCTCCTTTATTTCACAAGCATAAAAATTTATTATATCATAGACTAAGTTACAATGGGGCTAAGACCCTGGCCTTATATTGGTGCACAATGGACGGCCTTGACTAAAACTCACGCACAACCTGGCCTAAGGCCGAAACAAACTCCAATACGAACTAAAAAGAAAATACCTAAACTACTACCTCTAGATTCTCTCTCAATTTGCGACATGACCATGAGGATTCCGTGGCTCTCATCCATTGTATGGGGCTTCGAAATTGCTTTCCAACGAGTCCAAGAACGCCCAAATCGGACTCCGTTTGTGAAAGTTATGCGTGTTTTAATGTTGGACGTCCTGTCTGACCCGAACCGAATCCGAATTGAATTCAAATCTTTATGGGTTTCCTTTTCTTGTTCAAGGGGCTTCCAAATCCATTTAGAACCTAAAAAGGAGTCCTTCTCATCCTTTGGAAAGCCATGGTATGGTCGGATTTTACCCTTACTTGTATTGCAATACTCGGACTCTCTATGTTTGGCAAGTCTCGCGCGTCTCTTCGAACAGCCCGTGCAGCAATCAATGAAGTTGCCATAACTTTGTGTAGGAATCTCCAATCATGCGCCGTTTGATTCTTTGGAAAGTAAACTTCATTAGCTTACCAAATATGTATTTTGTGTGCATTAGAAACTTCAGAATTGGCGTGGCAATCTTCATGAACATTGTGGACAGAACTGCAATCACGAGAACTTGATTGATTTTGTGTCTTCCTCTTTACCCAAAGTAGCTTTCGTTCTTTACCATCCACACCTCTAATTCCATGTATTGTTGGCTTGTTTGCATTACGCAAAGGAGGAATCACATAAGCATCCACACGAGCTAGGATATTCTTCATTCTCTCATAACCGATTGCTTCTTTCTCCTTACGCAATTCAGAGCTACTAGGCCTTGTAACTTCAGATTGCATGGGTGAAGCACAAATCAATGTAGTATTCACACTCTTGGCCGATCCAGTCGAAGGCTATCTGAGTTGGATGTAATCTCTAATTGTATCGGATAAGATTTGATAGGAGGCTATATATTAAGAGAGGCGTGAGGGGTGAGGTGGTACTGAAAATGAAGAATCTAAGGAAATCCTGAGACACACCCATCAAAACCCTAGCACCATCTCTTAAAACCCTTGCCGTGTGCGCTGGTGCTAGCACACTGACGCACGGTGTTCCATCTTTGGACGTGTGGACTTTGGTAGAGGCGATGTTGCGACTGCGGTGTTGATCGGGACATCATGAGGAGAAGACGGTGGGCTCATGAAGACCGACTATTGCTCGTGGACGATCGACTACTTCCACTACATAACCGTGTGCTACGTGAACCAGGCTGCTTCAACTTTTCTTCCACTGCACTGCGTGTTTAGTGGTAATAGTTTATGATCTTTTACTTGTATGGCTTTCTGATTTACATGGTATAAATTTTATTTACGCTAGTGTAGCCTACCCCACCTGAAAAACCAGGCCACCACCCAGGGAAAATAATTTTGATTACAAGATACCCCATAAGGTCATTTGGCTGCCAGAGTTTATTGACTACCAACACCCCATCTCTCCCGTACTGAACTCCAATAGCTCATAAGGTCATTCGGCTGCCAGGTTCCCATCTCCGATTCCCTGAGGCTGTGCTGGCATGGGAGAAGGGTGTGGGGGGAGGGAGGTGGCACCACCATTTTCCCGCTCTCCTGCCTGCTCGCCGACCCGTCTCATCACCGTGCATCATCTCCACCCCCTTGTCCTCTACCGCACATCACATTTGAGGGAGAGAACTCGAGCTGCTTCGACCTACCGAGCTCGCGAAAACTCACAAGCTATTCCTGGCAGTCTCATGCCTACAAAGCCCCACTGACCATGTCACCGTTTCCCTCACCTCACTTCCGTTCCATTTTCATGAGAAACTATGATTCTCCTTCCTTATTTCACCCGGAATGCACCTTCATCCTAAGCTCCAGTGCGTGTGCTCTACTCTGCTCCATTGTGACCCCAAGCCTTTCCCTATGAGCTCCCTGCCTTCTATCTATGTCGTATCATGCCTCCCCTTCCCAATTTGGTTTTCCCTCACTCGAATTCACCTTTCCTACAAAGCCTCACCCTTTTCCTCAACTCCGGCCACCGCCACCGCTTGAGCAATTCTCCCTTGCCAGTGAGCTAAAGGCCTTGCCGTGCCCTTTTTGTGCATCCCCTAACCTCCCTGAAGTCATCCCTTCCCTCCATTTTAGATAAAAGCCACCGACGGTAGCTGTCATCGAGCACGTCGTCGTAGCTCACTGTCATCCAATCACCTTAGGCCTTCCTAGCTGTTGCCATCCCCACTGCCGTGACCAAGTCAAGTTGGTGAAGCTTTTGTGCTACTTGTTGTGGCTCGAAATGAAGCCGAAGCTCTGCCCAGCACCGCAACTAGAGAGCTCCAAGCTCCGCCACCACCACCCAAAGAACCGCCTTGATCCCCTTTTTCCATTCCTGAGGTCACCTACACCCCTCTGTCGCTCCCTCACCACCAGTTAGTTCGGTACTGATCTTTGTCATGGTGCTCAGTTTACTCTCTCTCTCTCTCTCTCTCTGACCAGTAGGGTCCACATATCAGAAGTTTTTAATCTGAGTGAAAGTGCTTAAAATTTTAATTAAGTTAAACCAGAAACTAATGAGTGTATGACATTTGGGGCCACATGTATGTGTTATAATTAAAATGATGTTTTAAATATGTGAGGATGACATGTAGGACACACTTGGAAGAGAAGAAATTAGCACTAATGACTAGTTTAAAGTTGATTAGTCTATATAGGTCAGCCCAGCCAAAATAAATTAAGTAGTTTTAATTAAACTGAAATTTAAAATGTGTCACTGACATATGAGACCCACTTGGCAAATTAATAAATAAATTGTAATTTATAACATGTGAGACTGACATGCATGGCCCACATGTAAGAGATTTTAGAAAAATAAATAAAATGGGAAAGGCCACTTTTAGTTCTGTGAAAGTTTGCTTTCTCTGTTAGTAAGCGTATTTCTGGAAAATATGCCTTTCACGTCATCACTTTTATTCTTTTTAGGATTTGTAAATTGAATAAAATTGAAATGGCCATAACTTCTGCATATGAACTCCAAATTAAGTGATTTTTGTCTTTAATATTTTTAAAATTGTGCGCTATCTAAATATGCAAAATATTTAAATTTGATCTCTATTTGTATTAACTTGTCTTTTATTTGTGCTCATTTGGTTTTATCAATTAGAAACTGTTGCATCGAGAATGTATGAGAACAGTTCCAAACAATTCTCGAAGCAACAAGAGTAAGGTAAGCACCCTCTGACCATGTTGGTCCTAATATTGTACTTATTATATATTGTTTACAAAAACTATTATGCATGCATTTATGTTTCACTAAAGTCGTTATATCGTGGTTAACAATAGTTATATCCACTTGTATGCATTGATCCTCCTTGCAAATTTGATATCCACATTGTTGTAGCCCTTAGGTCCTAATATAGACAATAGCTAATGTCATTTTGGGTATAATACATTCATGTATAATGTCTAGATGCTTAGCCACGCACTAGTTTTCGCTAAGTTTGAATATTCAAAAATCTGCACGTGAATATGGGTGATTTTGAAATGTTGGACCAGAGGAGGAGCCTCCGTTAGTTTGGTGTAACATAAAATAAAAAAATATATATTTAGAAGTGGGCAAGTTATATGATAAATTGAAAAATGTGAGAGTGTATCTCACATGTAGATAGGGGAGATTCTTAACCATATCAAATAAGGAGTGAAAACTATTACCATCATCTAACTATATGAGCTTTAGCTTTAGCTAACTAATTTATCTAGGACTAGCCTTGTATTTTAGTAGGCGAAGTAGTGAGAGCATATCGAGTAGGATGCTCGTAGGGGTTCCCTTCAACAAGGTGTTGGGACCAAACCTTGCTAATATAACAATGAATGCCTCACTAAAGTGAGGGTTTGACATTCATCGGGCTGGTGCAAGATTAGGACTAAATGATGTAACGGCTATATGATAATCACTTCGTCATACACCCAAGTGTGTAGTTACCGAGTGTGAATTGATTATCTCATATGGGTAAAATTGTACATCCTCTCAAGATTGTAAAACTATTTAAATAGCCATGCTCACAGTCATGAGTGCTTAGGTGCAGCCTCAATAGGTCTAGGTGTCATTTTTGACAAAATGGTTTCGTTGAAAATGATATATTGGTATGATGTGACATATGTGCCATTTCTATGGCTCAGTTTTGATCACTGGTTGCAACCAAGGAGGGCTGTGATTTACTCTTATTAAAGTTATAAAATTATTATTTCATTAGATGTCAAATGCTCTTTAAATTCCTGTTGCAAATTACTGCTTACCGATATTGCAAATGCAAACTTGCTTCATGCTAAAAATAACTTATGGCATAGAGCCTTATCCATTGCTAGCTTTGCATTTATATATATGTTGCAATACATTACAAGTCTAGCTGGTTACATAATATACTCAGCCTTGCTTAAATTGTTGTTCAGAGAATGAGAATGCAGTTACGCTCGATGACACTTATTTTGCTCCAAGTACCAAAGAATAGTGATGGATCATTCTAGGGCCTAATCCTATTTTGTTGCCTATTGGGTATGGTGGCATACTGCTGGGTACTTTTCTTACACATTTATCTTCTGTTGCAATCTTTGATACTTATCTTTATTTGGCCGGTCGGTTCTTATATTGTAAACTTATTATGCATTGCTTACGATTTGACCCTTTTATTGTAAATTAATTAGATGTGTTGTGCATGAATGTGATCTCAATATTGTGGTTGTGTGTAATAGCCATTGATAATCGGACTAGTACAGTACACACTCGAGAATTTTAGGATTTGACACCTGGGGCCCTAACAAGGGGAGAGGCGGCACCAGAACGGGAGAAGGGGCAGTAGCGGTGGCAAGGGAGGAGGGACGATAGTGGCAAGAGAGGGGGAGGGGTCGCCGGCAACGGAGGTGGTGCGGAGGTGATAGCCGGCAACAGCGTGGATGTGCTACAATCGAGATTTCTCTGGGATTTGGTAATTTTTGAATATATTTGTATTTCTTGAATTCATGAGCCCATGTACTTGCCATAGTGTGAGACCATATAGAGGTCATTCTATTTGTGTGATGAGTATTTGATTGTGTTTATATTTCGTCATCAAAATTTGAGATTGATCTTGTGTCATTTGCTCTCTAATTTTGCTGTCCAGGAGAGAGTGGTCTGATCGGTCAGCGTAGATGGTCTAACCGCTTGCAGAGATGGTGTGATTGGCCATGGGTGGCGAATTGACCGGAGTTGCGATAGTACCGCCCTGTAGTTGGCAGTATCAATTTTCTAGAGAGGTGCTCATTGTACTACATTAAGTTTTTGGGAGTAGTATGACTGGCCATGTAACGACGAGCGACTGGAGGTCTTTAGGTGGTATGACTGACATGGGTGCCGTAGTCAGACCGGTCCCCTATTATCGAGAAGTTTAAGTTGGTGGTTGGCGGTCAGATCGACCTCTGGTTTTGGAGTGAGTCTGAGTTGGTTTTGACCTTGTGGCAGAGTCCATGCATGTTTTGGTTTGCTAATGAGAGTCAAGTGCATGTCATTTATGCTTGGAACGGTTGCTTGGCCTTTGTTGTGCATATCACTTGGTGATTGTTGTGGTCATCAGCAAGACCGAGGGTAGAGGAGGTGCCCTAAGGCCATAGCATGTCTCGTAAGTCCAAATGGAGCATAATCTCAAGTGGAGAAGCACGGGAGAAAGATAAGGATAGTGATGAGGCAAATATCTACATGTGGTGTGCTAGTTGGACTTACGTGTTTCAAGTGGAAATGGTCCTCGGAGCAGGTATACGATTTTGGTGGCAAGTAATTGAGCATCATAGACTATGTTGTGGTGTGGTGTGTGATAGTACTTGGAGTGTTTCAAGTGGTGATTGTCCTCTAAAGGACGCGTACGATTGTGGCGATATGTTATTGGGCATCACATCTTCGTGTGGTGGTTGCTTTGAGGAGAAGCACTGTGGAGTCCGGTGGGTAGCAATTGAAAAAATTGTGCAATACAGGTTGGAGTAGCAATTTACAAAAGCATGACAATGGCCTAAATGGTTTATGTTACGTTTTGGATGATGAAGCTTCATATCGAGCTAATAGAGTTATGTGGAAGTCATGCTCTCAAAAGCGTGCAAGTGTGTGTAAGTGTAAAACCTATTTGTATGTGGGTTATTGGGTTTCTCTATTTGTAAGTGAATGTATCCACTAAGTGTGTGTTGGATAGGGGTTGATGACAAGTGACGACCCTCTACTATTTAAGCCCTTATGCGCATTGAGAGAAAAAAAGACTTGAGAAAGGATTCTAGGGTT
This sequence comes from Dendrocalamus latiflorus, assembly GCA_017311315.1. Taxonomy (NCBI): domain Eukaryota; kingdom Viridiplantae; phylum Streptophyta; class Magnoliopsida; order Poales; family Poaceae; genus Dendrocalamus; species Dendrocalamus latiflorus. Next base: position 25,145,612 of record CM029645.1, read on the forward strand.
TGTGAGAGATATTAGGGTCTTCTTGTATTGGAGGCTTATGAGTGTGTGCTCTAGGATAAGAGCTCTATCCTCCGTGAGGAAGTGCGTGTAAACCATTTCTCTCTAAGTGAAATGAACATCGAAACTTCGTCCAAGTGAGTTGTGCCATGAATTCCTCCTTATGCTTTTACTTTGCTTGGTTTTCTTGATTGGATTTCATCTTCTCTTGATCTCTCTTGGTGCCAAGGACGTGTAAGAGGTGGAATATCTCTTAGAGATTATATCCCATCCATCTAGGCACCTTCTAAAAAGAGTTCTTATGTTTGCCCAGGTTTCTCAAGAGAGATATGTTTTGGGGTTTGTTTTTAAGGGCATTTTGGCTTGAGTTCGTGCTATAATTTAGCTTACTATGACATGTAAAAACCCCATCTAAGATCATCTAGATCATCAAAAAATCATGAGCAAGAGTAGACCAATATTTCCCTCTTTTACCTAATTTTGGTATAACTTTCCTTGTTTTGGATAAAGGTCAGGACTTTGGTAGTGATTTTTACGATTCATGATTGGAATAGGTTCTTGACATTCTAGGGATGACTTGTATTCATTTTCACTATGTTTGGATCAATGGTTTAGGATTTAACCTTTTTCTTGGATCTTGTGCAGTACTGTTCTATGCATATGCCTCGGCGAGCAGTCAGATCATTGTGACTCGAGCGGTTAGACCGGCTGATCCCAGTCTGACTAGTGACCTAGAGATTAGACCCAATGGCATCCAACCACCCCCATCGACGGTCAGACCGGTGAGATAGGGAAGTCTTTATTGGTTTGTGTTCTTTGACTCTGAGTTTTGATGAACTTGTGAGTTTACATTTTTGCCGCATTAAGTTGATAATACAGTAAAAAAGATTTTAAATAAATCATCTACCCCGACGTGACCAGCCTTACCGATCCTACGTACACGTAAGGTACAAGTACAGCAGATCAATGAGTTAAAGCCACTTTTGTCACTGTTTCACACCGTATTTACAAAAATAATCGTATGTCGAGCGAATTGACAAAAATGTCGTTTCTATCGTCCGGATGCCAAGTAGCCTACCACTCGGTGGGGGGACGGCGACTTGTCTGCCGTCCAGTGAGGGGGCAGTAGGTAATTAAGTTGGCTAATTAGCCGGCTTAATTACCTGTCCAAATGTTTTATTTAGTGTTTGTTTGAATTTTTAAATATAATAAATGAGGTTAAAAAATTACAAAAATTTATGTACAACCTTCAAACACAACGTACCTCGAAGTATAATTTTTGGGTAATTTTATCCATTGTGGATGTTGCTAAAACATTTATACAATTTTAATATTTTTACGAGTTTTTATATATAGCAAATGAGCTCCAAAAATTATGAAATTTTATGTGAAGCCTCCCAATATAGTAATAGTTATTGTGTAGGTTTTTGGAAATTTTATGTGGTCTAAATTTTCCATGTTTATTCGGGATAACTTAATCATGAATTTACAAACATTTCACGTTTTTTACAATTTTATACATTAGGAATTTGTACAATTAAAAGTAATTACAGTAGTATAAACAATGCATCACATTGGATGCGATATGGTTTACTCATCTGAGCCACTGCTATTTTCTCACTGCGCTTGCCTGCTCGTATGTGGCCTTGTCTTCTGTCGCGCACGAGCATGTCCCGTTGGATGTGTCAGTCGGTCCGCAGGTTGTGTCTCAGGTCGAAGGAGGTATGGAGATCATTCTGTCTGCTCAGTGGCCGGCAGTGGTCTAGTAGGCTGAGGTACAATAGGGTGGGTCCGGTAAGGGTCAAAGTCGTCCAACTGAGACATGCCGAGCTGCGAGCCGCCCGCAATAATGTCATGCATGAAGGACTCTAGAAATCCCCCTTGTGGTGCGAAGGAGCTCTCGCCCTGACCGTACGACGTGGCAGTGAAGCTAGAAGAGCTCTGCCCATCGAAGTATCCAAACCCTGGGTATGCCGATAACGCTGAGCTTTGCCCTGCATACGCTACAAACCTTGGCGCCATGTACGGCTCTTTGGAAGCATCTGGGAGGCCCGTGTCATCATCAGTGGACTCGTTGTCACCCTAGGTTGAACTGGAGGCTGCAAGATGAAATGATATTAGTCACAATAAATATTCCAGATGTACAATGTGAATCTCATACCTCCCGAATGTGCAGCAAAGATGAACGACGGGGAGTGATAGTCTGTGCAGGTGGTGCAGACGGCAAAAAGGATGCATCTCGATGATGGACCTACAGCGGGAGAACGCCATGATATTAGTGGAAGGCAAGGCATAATAGGAAAAAAAATGTAGGTTCATACATAAGTTACCTCCTCATCGGTACGGTGCACAGATGATCAGCGGCTAGTACTACGAAGCCATGCAGACTCAGTAGATTGTGTGATGCGGGGGATTGCCCGATCTTCACGGCGTAGGATCGATGAAGGTAGTTGGATCTGTGCAACCTAACGAATCGATGGCGCCAACCACTGTTAGAACAGCAACCTGCGACAAAAGAATTCGCCCAACCACACGCTCGTGATCCCGTCTACCTGACCACCAAGTAGACGCGTCGTCGCTCCAGCCAATCACAAGGAATCATAAGAACGACGGGGAAGAACGCCCGATTCCCCTCTAGATTGCAATCATATGCCAATCCCTAGGAGAAACAAGCGAAGAGCACTCTCAAAATAATAGATTTATTTCTCTGTTCATGGTGGTCTGCCTTACAAAAAAAAACGATTCGGCTGTTTTTATCTCGCACGCCGTCTCCGAGCCAAGAAAGAAAAAACAGAAACGGGCTCGACTCAAAGATGGGTTCGGCTCCAAGCAGAGGCACGCAGGCCATGCAGGTGACCAGACTCAGAGATGGATTCGGCACCAAACAGAGGCGCACGCGGATAATTTAAGAAATGAAAAATCTGACTTTAGCTTTGCTTCTTCGCAAGATGGCTCCACGTTGCATGCTTGAATAGTGAATGACTAGAAGTGAGTCTTCATGGGTTATGCATGAATTTTGCATTTAGAATAGTGTCTTCCACGTGTAGAAAAGCCATGGTTGTTCTTTTGGTATTGGTCTGCATGTTCTCTGCATTGCTCTGTCGACTAAATTTTCTTACGTATGAACCTGAGAATAATTAAAATACTAGAATTAGATAGTAATCAATTCTCATGTAAATCAAAGCCAAATTTAATTAAGAGCGAGTTCACCTATTGATTAATCTTTTTAGCTCGTGCTCGTGTAATTGGTTCAATCGGGATGTCCTCATCATTGTGATGGCTGGCCAGACATGCTAGGTCACGATGACCTTGTGGGTGAGTATGGTGTCCCCACTGGATAGCTCATGTGCACATGGTGATCCATGGAACGGCCGCAGCTTAGATTGTGCACTATTTTTTGGCCTCCTTTATGATGAACTTCATAGTCTTCTGCAGGACTGATAGCATCTCTAGGCTACTGATGGTAGCCTCCGATGTGCTTGCGATGCACTGTGCCTGCTCCAACTGAAGTGACATACGAAACAGGTTCAGTAATGAGCAGTATGAATTTCTTGAATGGAACGATAAGATATTTGAACTGTCTTATGCTGTCATGCCGCCCCAAAGTGCTGTGGGGATCGATGGAGTGTTCCAGACGTTCCTCGTGCATGACGTGCTCGGGGCGATCTGGTGGAGGAATGGTTAGTCTGCTATGTGACCGGGGTACATACCACTCTAGGTACTCATCGTACGTCTGGACGTCGTACGGATGCTGCTCCATGACGACATCGACGTGTGCCCATTCTATCCATGCTATCGTCCACTGCTGCTGCACTGGCTACCAGTTCGTACCATGCTAACCAGCCTTTGATTGCCTGCATTTCCAAAATGATCGACGTTACATAGCAAGACATACAAAGTGTACACAATATTCGGATGGACTTTGACTCACCGGTGCACGGCTTGTGGTAGGAACCTGCCATTCAGAGGGGGCACGGCCTAGTTCAAACCCAACTGTCGCATCATGCGCTGTAGTGCATAAGCCTCCACCATGTATGAGAACACCAGATGGTGTGTCATCATCTATAGCTCCTCGTCCTCCAAGAAATACAGAGACAACCCGTACGGTGATACATGATGCATGAAATCTACTGTCCAAAGAGTCCATATATGTCACTATCGTGCAACGACTCGAACTCATTGTGCCACAGCAAGTAGCACCTCGACGGTTTGCCCTTTGCCCATCGTAGACGGGCACCAGTCCATCGGATGCCCATAGTGGGCCTGTCTCTATCAGGTCGGTGAACTCACCGAACGGGTGCATTGGCCTCATGATCATCAGACATCCAACAGAGAAGTGCTCCCAGCTCCACAGCTGCAGGAGCACGTAGCAGATGGCCAGATTGGGGGTACCAGCAGTGGCGCACTGGCAAGCGTCACATAACCCCTGATATGTGGCGCATAGAATCGCTGATCCCCAGCTGTACCGAGGCATCACCCTGAACTCTGCGTCTACTAAAGACTCAACGAGGCCGATGAATTCGGCATTGCAAATATCACCGTGTGTGGCGGGAAACATACTCCAACCAAAGAGCTGGATAAGGAACATGACGAGGTACGTCCTAACGACCTCCGGCGGTGCAACCTGCGGGCACACACTGAAATTGTTAAACACATACGGGGGACACCACGTGCACTCTCCGAGATAGGCCGGTCGAACCGGACCGCCAGCCTCCCCTTCCAGTCGGCTGGTGTAGGGGCTGGAACAAGTACGTCACCCCCGAGAGGGAGACCGATCAAGAATGTGACGTCCTTTAGAGTGACCATCATCTCACCCCAACGAAACTGGAACATGTGCGTCTCGAGCCTCCACCTGTCCACCAGTGCCACGAGCAGGCTGCCGTTGATGGTGAACTCCTGTCTGGTGGAGACTAGCCTAGCTCGCAAAGGGCAATAGGCCTGTGGCCTGCATGATTGGGACATAGCGCTCGTCCAGCGCCCATGGATCCCTTCCCGCTCCCCCCACCCGGTAGCTTGAATGGCGAAGGGCCAACCGCGTCACCCGTCATCCATGCATGACAACGGTGTTTCTCATCGTACGAGTGTTCCAGAAGCTCCAGTAGAGCCATACCTACCAATACATAGGACACACGAAATATTAGTGCGAACATTAATAATTACTTTATAATACAAACTATATTAATTATGACTAACTAAACAACAGTAATTATGACTACGACTAGGGGAATAACGTCGAAAGCATGCTATAAAAAACTACCTGTCTTTTGGGAGAACTAATCAGCACTACCGCGTTCTCAATGACTTATGCACTACCTTCTCCAAATAATTAGCTATGCACTATTAGTTTTGAGAGTACCTTGCAACAAATGGGATAGACGAAATATTAGTGTGAAGATTCATAATGATAGCAACATACTACAAGTCAGTGATTACATGCGTGCGTGTAACTACATACGAATACTTCAGTACTTACCGATAATTTGATTACTCATCCGAAAAATTGACGAGCCATTCATTACTGTCATCCTTAGCACTAACTCAGTACTAACCCTAAACTAACAAATTATGTATACCGTATGTACATAAAAATAGTACAAACTATGTCTAAATTACTACGACATACTTACTTCTTAATACAAACTACATTAATCACAACTAACTAAATAACACTAAATGACTACGATTACAGGAATAACGTCGAAAGCATACGATAAAAAATTACCAGTTTTTCCAGAGAAGAAATCAGCACTGCCAATTTTGAGCTATGCACCGGCTTCTCGAACTAATGAGCTACGCACTCCCAATTTTCAGCCACGACCATGACAATGACCTTCGGCGATGAGCGATTGGGATGAGCAACGACGAACTGCCAGAGGTGCATATTTATGCCCGAGCGAAAGGTGAACCTAGTGCACTCACCTCGTACATTGAGGACCCATTATCACGAGCAGCACTTCGGGTGAGGGGGAACGGCATCGTAATAATGACAAATGTGCAAACGAGGGAGCGGGCGAGGGGGGACGACACTGAAATAATGACATTTGTGCAAATGAGAGAGCACATGAGAGGGGCACATACAAAGAGAGTGACAATTGTGTGAACCAGATAGTAGAAAATAATATATACCATGATTGGCCGACCATGCCACTTCAAAACATACGAGGGAGCGGGCGAGGGGGGACGACACTGAAATAATGACATTTGTGCAAATGAGAGAGCACATGAGAGGGGCACATACAAAGAGAGTGACAATTGTGTGAACCAGATAGTAGAAAATAATATATACCATGATTGGCCGACCATGCCACTTCAAAACATGTGTGATGATCGTTAAATTTAAGTTAACCTGAATAAACGTGGCAAATTCTGACTGCATAAAATTCCTAAAAAAAATTACAAAATAACTATTACTATATCGGGAGGCTTCATATAAAATTTCATAATTTTTGGAGCTCGTTTGCTATATTTAAAAACTCATAAAAATATCAAAATTGTATGAATTTTTTTAGCAACATTCACAATGGATAAAATTACCCAAAAATTACACTGCGAGGTACACCATGTCTAAAGGTTGTACATAAATTTTTGTAATTTGTTGAGCTAATTTGGTATATTAAAAATTTAAATAAATACTAAACAAAAAAAGTACGGCAGGTAATTAAGCAGCCTAATTAACCGGCTTAATTACACTCCGCCCCCTCACTGGACGGTAAGCAAGCCTGCCATCCCCCCACCAGATAGTAGGCTGCCTATCGTCTGGTGAGGGGGTGGTAGGCGCCTGCCACCGACGGCAGCGTCGCGTATCGCCTTGCAGGCGCTGCTGTCCGTCCACCGGACAGTAGAACCGATATTTTTATCAATACACTTGGTATAATACTATTTTTGTAAAAACGATATAAAACAGTGCTAAAAGCGGCTTTAACTCGCTGATCACTTGCTAGTACTCCCGCATAAAATAAAAGTAGAGCTGCACGCCTGCACATGCACGCGCATACATCTTCTGCAGCTAGCAGCCTAGCACGATAACTGTAATCGAAGAGCTCTAGCAGCAGCCTAGCCCGGCCTATTCGCTAGCTGCTGGTAGGTAGCCGGCCGGCCATTGCAGCGTCCGTGCGTTTCTTGCAGAAGAAACTCGAGAGCTAGCGCGTGAATATGAGGACCGGTACGTACGCGGTGCAGCAGTCGCTGGCGGCGGAGGCAGGCGGTCAGCCTAGCGCAGTGGCGGGGGTACGCGCTGGTGTCCCCGCTCCACATCGCCAGCGCCGTGCTCTCAGCGGCCGGCCTCCTCTACGCGGCCTGCATCCGATCCCAGTCCCAACCGCTCCAGTGCAAGGCGCTCGAGCTCTGCTTTACCATCACGTTCAGGACACACTCGCAGTGGCCAGGTCGGCCGCCGCCATGTTCCACCATGGCAACCACGCCCCGGCGCTGTCGAACACGCTCGTCGTCGTGTTCAAGCGTGCGCGGTCGCGCAAGCGCCGAGGCTCGGAGGACGGCCATTCTGCCAAAACTTGTCGCACTCCCACCTCTCCCTCCTCTACAAATACTCATAATGAGAGGATGGGTGGAGGTGGTACCCAAATGTACAATTGACGTGACCCATTATGTCCTATCAAATTATAATTCAAAACTTACAAAATGAAACCTAAAACAATGTGTGCACAAATCATGAAGAGCACGAATGGTGCAAATGATACACTACTGTAGAAAATATCATCACAGAGGTTCAAAAACATCATCACAGACTATTTCATGAGCCGTCTGAGTTTATGGGTCGGTAATGACATGAGCTTATCACCGACAGTTTTCGAATCGTCTGTGATGCATACTATCACAGACGGTTATTAACTCAGAATCATCTGTGATAGTTAACTATCACAACCATCCATAATAGCTGATGTATCACAGATTATTTGTAGATGAAACTGTCTATGATAGATATGTATCACACACGGTTTGTAGATAAAACCGTCTGTGATATTCTTTTGTATTGCTAAATCTATTTCTGTTTGTTAGCTAGCCTCAAGAAATGCTAGTTATACCCTCTAAAACAAGTAGAAACACAACAAGTACATGTATACATCTAAGTCAAATTCATTTTAGAAATAAGAACATCCATTTCACAAATCAATTAATTCAAATGAAATAAATTAATCATTCATGAACAAATACACACACGTACCATTAAGTTCAATCTTATCCCAATCAAGTTTAATCTATATTGTGGAACTCCCTAACATTGTTTATGACCTGAGACAACAAGAAGTATGTAAATTGTCCTCGAATTTTTTGGAGCTTGGCTTACTCCAACGCAGTTGTAGCGATGGTCGCAACCTGTCGCTAGGAATATCAAAGTCATGCATACATATAAATTGATAAGTATGAAATAATTATTGCAAGATTGACAAACCTGAGGATCATTGGTCACCGTGAAACTGAGGAGTAGTTGCATGTTGTGGCAAACATAGTATCCGCAGGGGTTGTTGCCCAATGACTGCTAGTGGCACTGCAAAAATAGAATTGGTTAGTTCGAGATACATTACTATGAAGTGTTATATAGGATTAATGTGTACTAGCGAATACCAGAAAATTTAGATCATGTCATAGGGCACTGATCCCTCCCTTGGATCTCCCTCTAGTAGCAACGTACGCGATGAACAACGTACGTGATTAATGGAGGAATGAAAGAGTATAATAGAGTTATCTATGGAGGAAATATGTTTACCTGTTGATTAATTATCGGACAACTGTGAAGTCATGTTTGGCCCTCTTTAGGGAATCAAGGTATATTATCCTTTTTTATTTTGATATAATTATAATTAGAATCCAGTAGAACCTATACATGTATGTTGTCATGGTCATTAAATCTAACTTCTTGTTGCTTATAAAGTACAAATCAACTAGTATAGCCACTAGTGCAGTACTTACCCCTGGTTGTAGGGCAAAAATATGAATTCCTTATCACGATGAGCCAGCAATGACACAATCATGTAAACCTCGACGAAGGATGCAATGACGTCATCATGTAAACCTCGATGAAGAATGCATCCTCCTGGATGGTTTGCATGGAGTCCAATGTGGGTTGAGAAAACCTACCGGTGATTTTCTTGATCTAGCATCAGAAACCATATATCTATCTATATACACACAAAAAAAGTAAGGAGTTATACATGACATTTATCGATATTACACGAACGTAGACCATAATTATACATACTTCTAGTGTCCAGCATCGAATAAGTGAGGCGTTAAGGGTGTCAAGGTTGAAGAGAAAGAACAAGTCCTTGAAGGTAACCGTGAAGACACAGTCTTGAACCTCATGGTAAAGATGATGTGGCTTGAACTTAACATTGACACCCGAGCACTATGTCCATCCGTCTTGTTGGATTATTCTATGTACCATGCATATAATCTCTGACAAGCGAATCCTAGGATTAGGAGGCGCTCCATCGGGTTGACCAATGGCTCGCTTAGCACAAATTTCTAGGCCAACGGTAAGAAGAGGATATCATCGATCTTTTTTGCTTTGTCCTTGTCACCTCACCATTTAGAGGTTGACTTCACAAGAGTTGACCTGATACGAGGTGTAGTGCATGTCATGCGCCACGCTCTTGCCACGTCGGTGCGAGTAACTCTGGTGCAGGTAGCTCCGATGCAGATAGTTCCTGTGGACTTGGCACTGCTGACACCCTCGTGAAGTTGATACCGGTGCAGATAGCTCCGGTGCAGATAGCTCCCATGGATTTAGCACCGTTGCAGGACTTTCCCATGAAGTTGACACCGGTACAAGTGTCTCCAGACAGATGTTCCTCTTGGGGCACTAATGAATGTTCTAATGGCTTGTCCTAGATTCATGACCTCATTGTTTGGGGAGTATCTGCAACTGGACTACATCAAAATTGGTATGAACATCGTCTACATTCACTTTTGCAAAATGTGGCGCTAGAGTTACACAGTGCACCAAGCAGCGTCCAAGGTAATGGAGGCATATCTTGGAGTTTGCACTTTGTAGCCACCTACATAATGATACAAAATTAGTTACTCCAATAGGTGTATCAATGGATCGAGCATTCTAGAGATAATAATTATTGTCAGGATGTCATCGACAGGAAATATGTGGTCGTTTTCTGAGGTAGGGTTGGACACACAGCTACTCCAATGGTTAGGGGTCGGCTATCACAGTAGCGGCGGGGGCTTGCAACTGCTTTCCCCTAAGCCTTTCCTCAATGCTCTCTATCTACTGTCGCATCTCATCTCTGATAACATCAGTGATGTCTTCTCTAAAGGTTTCACAAATCTCCTCTCGTAGCCATGTATCGTACTCGACTTTGGTTCTCTTCCTACTCCGATATTCTTCGGAGTCCTCTAGGACCATAAAGACCATAGAACATAAAGGCCAAAGCCCCTACTACAACTCAGGTGCTCCTTGTATCCTAGGGCTGCGGAGAGTACATTTTTCTCCCTGACTGCCTGGAATAAGCCTCCGAAGACACGGTAGATGACCTCACTCTTATCCAGTTTTGGGTGCACTCATCAGGGATCTCTACAAATGGCGGGGAGGCCTCCCATAGGATAGCCTGCTCATCTTCATTTCTCCATTGCGGGATTTTACCTGCATATCCAGCGGTGCCGTGTCTGTGGGGGTGCGTGTTTTTTCCTAAAAGGCCTTGTGCTATGCACTTTCACTCCGAAACTCCTCTGTTGTCTTCATCACCACAAAGTCTCACTAGCACAATTCCTGGAACGAATACTTCTGGAAGGGCATTAGATACTTCTCCACATATTGCTTTAAGCATGCTCTTGAAATTCTTCCACTCTTTGCATACCGCTAGCAGCTGTGTCATTGCATAAAGGTTTGGTGTTCTTCTAGTATCTCGAATGATTGGAAAATTTCCGTCAGTAGCGCATCTTTCTGAGCTTTGGTCAAGTCCTTCGATGAATCATAGGTGATCTCAACCCATTCCAATGCAACTATTCTGACTATTATCCGGAACACGGACACTGCTCAGTGAGGATTGAGAGGGCTCCCAGATGCATCACTATCCGTGATGGTAAATCGGCCCTTAGGCCTTTTTGATATTCCTCTTCTAGGGCGCTTGGATTTCCAGAGGACGACGCATCACACACATGAGATGATGATGACGAACAACCAACGGATGGCATCTTCACAAGAAATAGAAGAAAATAAATTTGCAAAGTTATATAATTACTTATTATACTTGAAACAGAATACCTTAAATATAAGTATGCGATGTTCACAAATATTTCAGAAATTTTTCATCAATAAGCATAGAGCTCAGATTTAAAGTGTGTTTTCTTGCTCTCAGATGCAGAGTTGCACAAAATAAAATCTTGGCCTTCTCAATACTTGTCAATATGCTTTACTAATTAAATACGACAACTATGAATCAGACCTTGAGCTTTCATGAAGATTCTCTACATTTAGTCAAGAAACATACTACTGCCAGTACCTCCTTTTGACAAAAAATCAAGAAATTATTAGTGCAAGCATTCACTATTTTAATAGAATAGTCTATTGAAAACAAATAATAGAAGTGTCTATTAGTCTCAACAATTCTAGTAGATACAATCAATTAATAATGAATCTCCAAAGAATTTTATAACATAACACTATTCAAGATCAACCGAAATAAACAGTATTAATGTACTGGCTGCCAGTAACAAATGACAATAAGAATCAATTTGAATAGCTCAAGCATGTTTGCATACTCTTTACGGTAGAGGATACAATTGCTCGGACATATATGTATTCTTTCTACTTCCATTCCCAACGGATAAAGAATCTTCTTGGCTTTATAGTTGAGTTTGGCAACTTGTTTACCTCTGGAAGCATGTCCACTAAGAAATCTAATAGCGTTGCAAAACTTGTTGAACCATCCGTTGCTTACCTTCAATTTCAGCAGTTCAAGCACGACCGATAACCTTATGTATTTCGACTTGCAGCACGTGAACAAAGGTTTCTCCGAGTCCTCCTCAAGCCCCAGAATTTTACATACTCTCTCTCATCATAGTTCCCTTATCCATCGCGAAGCATCTGATCTAGATTGTCATCGTGTAGTCTATCCGATTTAGAACCACAATCAACATCATCCGGTGGCATATCGTTGACTTCATCGGCGATGTCGTTATAACTACCTTCCTGCGCAATCTGTTCTTCACTGTGACTGGTCCAATGTGTATACTTCTTTTTGAAACCCCTTCAAATCAAGTTTGTTTTGATCTGCGCTTGGTTCTTAAACATCTTTAGATTCTCGCAATCAATGCATTGATAGCACATATATTCACCCCCTTATTTAATATATTCGATCCTCCCAGGCAATTCTTGTAAAAGTAACCACACATCGGTAAGTCTCTCCCACTCCGGTTCCACTGGACCACACTTTATTTGGACCGATTAAGCCACATGGTGCAAACCCGCCGTTTCAATTTGCCTTCAATATTTCTCACCTTTCTCATGACATGCTTGATGTCACTATCTCACCCGGCATCCTTGATCATTTTGGTCCTCGGCTCCTCCCTGAACGTAGCCCTAATCCTCACCGTTGACCAAGGCGACTCCAAGCGTCTCTGGATATCCAAAGACAAAGAAACCATTTTTAGGCACAAGTTCTTCACAATTTGACCCATGTTAGCCAAAATATGCATGTACAACCTTAATGCAATGACCCAAGTCACCCCTTTGACTCAAAACCCAAAATCCTCAATTTCTGCCTAAAACGGTACTACCGCACATCGGTATTACCTGGACCGGTACTACCGCACCTCGCACATCAAAACTGGATCTCTTTGGAAATAACATACTGCCAACTAGAAATTGTAGCTACCAACCTATGGTATGACCGAAACCCAAAATCGGTACTACCGCCTTGCGGCATGACCGCACCAATGTCCACAGAACTACCGATTTTCCTGACAGGCTTAGAAAACAGTCCAGATAAGATGCTATCTTTGCAAAACCAAATACCCACTCCGCAAAACTTGCAATGGTTCATCACAACATTATCTCAGAGCTTCTCACATGGTCCTTCTACCTGGATCCTGCGATGGTGATTGTTACTACCTTACTGGCGGCAAGGAATTGAGATCAAGCAAAGTCAATGATATTGATAAGGGGCTCGAGCACGGATGGCAAACATGGAGGCTGCAAGGGAGGGCGACTAGATTTGTGCTTTTTGTGACTAAATGTGTATTTTTTTTCACGTTGATGTGTGCCCTATGCCATGGTGGCACAAGTTAGCATGCCACATCATCAACGCACCCCGGTTAGTGTGCTGTAATGACCTAGAGTGACCCACTTAAATGAGTTTAGTGATCTAAATATGCAGCTTGAGAGTTAAGTGATCTACTTGAACCAACTAAACAAGTTTGGTGACACGGAACACAATTTACTCGACAAAATATTAGACCTTTTGACGTATAGAGAACCCCTTTTTTCATTCGTGCCGCGTAGTAAGTACAACTTTATTTTTAAAATAATTAAACATATCAATTATTATAGTATTTAGTCACACAACTGTTTGTACAATTCGGCTAGTTCGGAGCCACTAGCAGAAATTAGAGAAAGTAGTACTACCATGGTCCCATGCAAGCAACTGGTAATTTCCCTTTTGATTCCTCAGCTAGGGTTTTTGTTGCTCCGGTGCAAATCCTCACTGCTTACTGCAGTAGCACATGCGTCTACAGTTGCTGCAGTGTACAACCGTGCAATGTTTGGTTCAATGAGATATATGCGCTACAGAAATATACAACCTTATCGTTTGCGTTAGAATTGTATATCAGATATAATTCTATTTTTAAAAATAATTAAACATATCTATTATAGTATTTAGCCGCATGCACATACGTATACTTCGGCTAGCTTGGAGCCATGTACTAGCTGAATTTAAAGAGAAGCGGTACTACAATTGTCCCATGCATGCATTTCACTTTTGTATACCTCAGCTATACAGCACACGCTTCTAAAGTACTTTTCTACAGTGTACGACAATGCAGTATTTGGATCAGTAGTACAAAAATTTTACAGTCGTTACTTATCACACTGCGCATGCTGAACTAGTATTTTGCTACAGTAAAACCCTTTCCACGTGTAGTACAATCGGGGGTGCATTCACACTCCGAGCAGTCTAGACTCCAGTTTAGGGCGTGCGATATTTATCAATGTAAAATTTAGATAAATCCAAATAAATCAAGTACATAACTTTACCTTTCAGTTCAGATAATAGTATCCTATGACCCTCTCTAGTTTAAGGCGTGGTAAAAATCCTAAATCCATCCCTGAGTATGATATGTACATATCGATCGTGCCGTAAGCATCAGTTTCTACCATATATATGTTGTAAAATTTTCAGTATAAGCATATTTTCAATTTTAATTCCAGCAATAACAATCAAAATCCAAGCATGACAAATATGGCATATAAATGACTTAACCAACATATTGACATATGAATCATTAAGTCATTGCAAAAGACACATATGCTCAACATAAATGTCATATATGAGTTCAAAATTAGCATGGCATCAAGTATACAACTTAACATATATGATCAGATCCAGCATATGTTCAACAAATTGAATTGTTTTTAGTGCTCTCAGAAGGCTAGTTGCACAAGATCTAATCTTGGCCATCTCCGCCATGACAAAATCAAATCTTGATTATATATGACAGTTATAGATTAAATCTTGAGATAGAATTAAATCTTGCTACTGACAAAGACTTACAAATCAAAAGTACGCTGACTGGACAGAGCCAAACATCCAAGAAATCAATCTTCCATTCAACAGAGTATAATATTGATTTAACAAAGTTCGGCACAGACCAGAAAACAGCAATACTCACTACTGTCCAGATTAACAAGTTTCGGCAGAGTTCAGGAACGACCAAAGCAGCCACCAATCAGACCACACATAGAGATCAGAACATGAACATCAAGCAAATTTTAAGACCAGTGAAGAAAATATAGCAGATTTAATTGAATGCTCAAGATCAATCTACCATCACATCCATATATAATCTCAGTTTTTGTGTCATTTCATCACAGAGCAATTAACCCACAGGAATATCTTTGCAATGTTGTGCTAAAAAGGCTCACTGATATATGAATTATATCACCAAATTGCAATGAAACAAGAACCAAAATACTCACAGCAGTGGTGATACTCAAAATCACCATGAAGTAATAAAAAGGGGCAAGGCATGCTCACGGCGCTGACCCAGAAAACCTAGCACCCCTCTTTGCTGCCGCAGTAGAGGAGCATGGCTATCGGAGATACAATGCCCACTACAACCTCGGGAAGCTGATGCCAGAGACGAGAGTTAGGGTTGACGCTGCACAAGACCACCGAGAACGCCCGTGAACACAAAGAACAGATCACAAATCTCACACAAACTCAGCACAAGCCTAAGCCAAATCAACCACTAGGGGTTAACCCCAGACCTTTCCTTTCGGCCAAATCCACGAAAAAGGCTCAAGGAAACCGCACGGGGAAAACTCTAGAAACGGTGATTTGCGCTCTACAGCCGGCGGCAATAGGAGATAACCCGGCCGGCGGTTCTCAAGGCTCAAGATCGAAGAAACACGGTGAGAGATTTGAGATCAGAGGGGAAAACTTACTCTTGCATTCGGTCACCAAAGAGAGGAGAGGCAGCATAAATAGGGGAGCGGAGCAGACGCCGACGGGGTGCAGCCACGGCTGGCACCGAAGCGCGTGAGCCGGTGGCGCCTCCTCAACTCGGTCGCTCGGGAGATGCGGTCGTGCCGCTCACGAGAAGATGAGGAGCCGGGCATCTGAACGGTCATGGGAGACGAACCGAAGTGAGTGCGCATGGGGATGGGAGGAGACGTGGTCTCCTGCCCGTTATCCTCTTGGCCGGCCCACTGACAGGTGGGCCCCACCTGTCATTTTCTCTCTTTCTTTTCTTTTTTCTTTTTAAATGGAGAAATTACCGAAATGCCCTCGCAGTTACAACAATATATACCCCCACATGTTAATTTACATGCCAGTTTCCGCAACTAATTAAGGATTTTTAGTAGTACATCTCTTTTTTCTTTCTGGCATGGTGTTAATAGGGTGCATGCATGCATTGCATGCGGTCGCAGCGCAAGATCAGCACTGAATGACGAATGGAGCGCGGGCTTATTTTATAGAGGCACGTACTGGTCGTCTCACATGAATCCGTGGTCGATCTGGCATGGGACAAAGTCTGCTCCCAGAGCGGTGCACACCTAGAGGTGGACAAATAACTCGAGGCTTATGATTCGGTTCGAGCTCGTTACGAGTCAAGTCGGATCTTCTTCACAGCTGGTTAAAAAATTGAGCCTCCTGCACGATCGCCGTCTCCGCGCGTCATGTCCACCACCGAGGACTCTTGTTGCAGATTTGATGCACCTCTACCGGTTGGTTGAGGAGAAGGACAGTGGGCCACCGTGGATTCACATGATGGAGCAGACGTTGCCGACGATGCGGTACTAAGTGTAGAAAAGATATCCCGAGGTACGTAGTCTTCAAAGTTTTCCCCTTTACTTTTTTTAGCTAGAGTTCAAGTGTGACATAGTGTTGAATATATAAGCACATGTAGGTTTAATTTATTCCATAAATAAATCATGACATTATGCACGCAAAATAACAGAACCATCACAGGCATAAAAGATCTAGACATGTAAACCAGGAAACTGTACATGAACAGATCTAATACGGAGAACATGACTGTTACGTACCGATGGTTCTGTTCTGATCGGTTTGCCGATGTAGACGCCGCAGGCACGGTGAGGATGACACGAAGTCGATGACGATTCGCCGAAGCCGAACGACGAGGAAGACGAGCCAGAGCTACAGCGAGCAGTCGCGCAGAGCGCTTCCCAAAAACCTTATTCGCCCTCTCCCGGTGCAGGACTTCGAGAGCGACGGTTCCGGAGACCTGCTCTCCCGAACGACAGTGCACGCCGGCGGACGGGACGGAGTAGACTACGTGGGACGGCGCAGCACAATGGATGGAGGAGGCAAAACCCTAGATTGATTTTCGCGTAGTGCTGTATGGAGGCGGCGACTCCGTATTTATAGAAAACCAGGACGCGTGATCAAGACGCCTGCACGTTCTCCATAACTCGTAACCGAACCGGATTAGTCGCGTAACCGATCCGGATTCACCGCCACACAAAACAGCAAAAGATAAAACTGCAAAAGGAAGCCGCGTCTGCGCAAGCACCTGGAGCGGATTTTGGCGGACCATTCACGCAGGTGCCGTGCGCCCGCGCCGCCCGCCCAGCCCAGCCCAGCCCGGCCCGGCCCGGCGAGGCGAGGCGAGGCGAGCGAGCGCGCGCGTGTTATCCTCTAGTTCTCTCCCACACATGCCTCAAGTGACTAGGAGTGCACCATCCCTTTTAAGGTGGTCTTCCTCTCCTAGAACTAGCAATATGGTACTAAAGGTCACATGCATGCCTCCTTTGCATGAGTGGGCCTTTGAGATTTAATAGGAATTATTCTTATTATATGGGCTTGGCCCACATAATCCAACAATCCCCCACCAGATCTCAAAGTCCCACAGAGATTTGCCTGAATTCCAATGTACTGTTTATATATCAGTATTTCGATGGAGACCGATTAAGGTTGAACATCCATCTAGAACTCCAAGCTACACTTACTCACAACTTGAACAATGGACTATGCCTTGAATTGCAAGTTTGGTGCAAGCAAGCTTCACTTAAAGACTTAACTGATACTAGGCCGCCAGTAGGCTACCCCTCGGTTGGAGCGTATAAGTCATACTCCTTGGTCTCTTCATGAGCTTAGTAGGAGATTACCCAAAATCTCCATAGACTGCGACTAACAGTCGGGCTCATATAGGTGTGTTCTTTCAAGAACGCTCTGCAGGATAGCGTCTTCGCTTCTAAAAGCCAATGGAACACATTAAGACCTTAGTCAACCTGCCTTGCAGTTTCTGAGAGTATTGCATCTTCACATAGAGAGGGTTGAAATTACTCTCCTTCAGTTAACTAATGGCTTGTTTTTCCCAGATCCTAATTCACGGGATCTCCGATCACATAGGTTGGGTTACTACCATAGATAACTCACATGGGTCTCATACCCATCTCCTTCGATGCACTATCTATCACATTCCGTGATAGTCCCTTTGTAAAGGGATCTGCCAGGTTTTTATCTGTTTGGATGTAATCCAAGGTTATAACTCCGGAGTTTCTCAATTTCCTGACAGACTTCAATCGTCTCTTAACATGCCTGGACGATTTCATATTATCCTTAGAACTGTTCACTTTAGCGATAACGGTTTGATTATCACAGTTCATAAGGATAGCTGGCACTGGCTTTTCCACCGTAGGTAGATCCATCAATAGATCTCGTAGCCATTCTGCCTCAACAATAGCAGTGTCTAGTGCCGCAAGCTCTGCTTCCATGGTTGACCTCGTCAAAATGGTCTGTTTGCAAGACCTCCATGAAACAGCACCACCACCAATAGTGAAAACATATCCACTGGTGGCTTTGATCTCATCAGCATCAGAGATCCAGTTGGAATCACTATAACCCTCCAGCACCGACGGGTACCCAGTATAATGAAGTCCAAAGTTCGAGGTACCTTTCAGATAGCGCAACACTCGCTCAAGCGCCTTCCAGTGATCATCTCCTGGGTTAGATGTAAACCGACTCAATTTGCTCACAGCAAAGGAGATGTCTGGCCTTGTTGCACTAGCTAGGTACATTAGTGAGCCAATTATCTGGGAGTATTCCAGCTGATTCCTAGCAATTTTCTTATTCTTACGAAGTAACACGCTAGGATCATAAGGTGTTGGAGAAGGCTTGCTGTCAGAAAAGCCAAAACGGCTCAAGACCTTTTCCACATAATGAGATTGCAAAAGTGTAATCCCATCCTCACCTCTAACCAATTTAATGTTTAGAATAACATCAGCCACTCCCAGATCTTTCATATCAAAGTTTTGAGACAAGTATGATTTGACCTCATTTATCACACTAATGTTTGTCCCAAAAATCAAGATGTCATCCACATACAAACATAGAATAACTCCCTCACCCCCACCATAACGATAGTATACACATTTATCTGCCTCATTGACAGCAAAGCCTGCAGATGTCAGTGTTCTATCGAACTTCTCATGCCACTGCTTAGGGGCTTGTTTCAGACCATACAAAGATTTCAACAGCTTTAACACCTTGCCTTTTTGACCTTCTACTACAAATCCATCAGGCTGTTCCATGTAAATTTCCTCATCCAGCTCTCCGTTAAGAAAAGCTGTCTTAACGTCCATTTGATGAACGAGAAGACCATGTGAGGCAGCCAAAGCAAGTAGTACTCGAATTGTGGTCAGTCTAGCAACAGGTGAGTAAGTGTCAAAGAAATCTTCGCCTTCTTTCTGAGTATAGCCCTTGGCAACAAGCCGAGCCTTATATTTTTCAATAGTACCATCTGGCATAAGCTTCTTTTTGAACACCCACTTGCACCCTACAGGTTTGCACCCATAAGGTTTATCTGTCAGCTCCCAGGTTCCATTAGCGATAATGGAATCCATTTCACTACGGACAGCCTCCTTCCAGTAGTCTGCATCAGGGGATGCATACGCTTCTGAAATAGACTTGGGAGTGTCGTCCACAAGGTACACAGTGAAATCATCACCAAAGGATTTGAATATCCTTTGTCTCTTGCTCCTTCTAGGAGCTCCACTGTCATCCTCCTCATTGACAAGTTCATGTGTATGTTCAAAAGGTTCAGGTGATGTGATTGAACTGGGAATTATTTCAGAAGGTTGACTAGTAGTGTTATGTGTATCCTTCATAGGAAAAATATTCTCAAAGAATGTTGCATCTCGAGACTCCATAATTGTACCAACATGCATGTCAGGTACCTCAGTTTTAACTATCAAAAATCTATAGGCAATGCTATGATTAGCATATCCCAGAAAAACGCAGTCCACAGTTTTAGGTCCAAGCTTGCGTTTCTTAGTTATTGGCACATTAACTTTCGCCAAGCACCCCCATGTACGCAAGTAAGAAAGTGATGGTTTTCTCCCAATCCATACCTCGTATGGTGTTTTGTCCTTATTTCTGTTAGGAACTCTATTTAATACGTGATTAGACGTTAGCAAAGCCTCCCCCCACCATGCCTTAGGTAATCCCGCAGTATCTAACATGGCATTCACCAAGTCAGTCAACGTGCGGTTTTTCCTTTCGGCAATCCCATTTGACTCGGGGGAATAAGGAGGCGTCCTCTCATGTATAATGCCATGTTCCTCACAAAATAAGTCAAATTCGTTTGAGAAATACTCTCCACCACGATCTGACCTAAGTCTTTTTATCTTTCTATTTAACTGGTTTTCAACTTCTGCCTTATAGATTTTAAAATAGTCTAAAGCCTCATCTTTCGTTTTCAATAAATACACATAACAGAACCTAGTTGCATCATCAATCAATGTCATGAAATATCGTTTTCCACCCTTCGTCAACACGCCATTCATCTCAGAAAGATCTGAATGCAGGAGTTCTAGTGGTGCCAAGTTTCTCTCCTCGGCAGCCTTGTGAGGCTTACGAGGTTGCTTTGATTGCACACAGCTATGGCATTTAGAACCTTTGGTGATGGAAACATTTGGAATTAAATTCATACTGGAAAGCCGAGACATCAAACCAAAATTAATATGACATAGACGTGAGTGCCAAACATTAGCCTCATCATCCACACTGCCACAAATATGGTTTACAGTCTTATTGCAGAAATCTGAAAGAGAAAAGCGGAACAAGCCTCCGCACTCATAGCCTTTACCAATAAAATGTCCATGTTTAGACACGACTACTTTATTAGACTCAAATACCAACTTAAGCCCGTCTCTACATAAACGGGAGCCACTAACGAGATTCTTGTCTATAGAAGGGACATGCTGCACGTTCTTCAGCTGCACGATCTTTCCCGAAGTAAACTTCAGATCTACCGTGCCAACACCATGAACAGTAGCATGTGACCCATTCCCCATTAGGACGGAGGAATCTCGGGCGACCTGATAAGAAGAAAACAACGAAATATCAGCACACACATGTACATTAGCTCCTGTATCAATCCACCAATTGGTAGATTGACTAACTGAAAGAACAGTAGGTAAATTACCATACCCAGTCCCATCTCCAGTCTTGCCAATGGTCACGTTGACAGACTTAGAAGTCTGTCCTGCAGGTGCCTTCTTTCCTTTGCGTTGTGGGCACTTCTTGGCCATGTGACCAGGCTCACCGCACACAAAGCAAGTTCTATCATCCTGATTGTTGTTGTTCTTCTTCTTCTTGAAGTTGGTTGTCTGTTGGGCTTTAACAAATTTCCCTTTGTTCTTGTTTGAGGGTTTCTGTACCACATTGGCACTAGACTGCCCTCCATCACCCTTAGACACAGCGTCCTTTTCCCGAGCTTTCTCCTCAATTTCAAGAGACCCAATCAGATTCTCAACAGAGTACTCTTGTCTCTTGTGTTTGAGTGCTGTTCCGAAATTCCTCCATGAAGAAGGTAATTTCGCAATAATACATCCAGCCACAAACTTGTCGGGTAAGGCACACTTCAGGAGTTCGAGTTCCTTGGCAATGGCCTGTATCTCATGAGCCTGATCGACTACAGAACGGTTATCAACCATCTTGTAGTCATGAAATTGCTCCATGACATACATGTCATTGCTGGCATCAGTAGCACCGTATTTGGAATTCAGTGCATCCCATAACTCCTTCGCGTCTGTCATGTGCATATACACCTCGCACAGACGGTCAGCAAGAACACTAAGAATGCATCCAACAAAGAGAGTAGTGGCAGTCTCGAATTCTTTCTGCTTTTCAGCATCAAGAACACCTTCAGGCTTGCCATTACTAACCCAGAATACATTCATAGCAGTAAGCCACAGAGTGACCCTAATCTGCCATCTCTTAAAGTGCACACCGGAGAATTTATCCGGCCTCAGTGCATCGGCAAATCCAGCCATAGTAAAACCACAATGCCTACAATAAGGTTTTTGGATTGTTGAATATATAAGCACATGTAGGTTTAATTTATTCCATAAATAAATCATGACATTATGCACGCAAAATAACAGAACCATCACAGGCATAAAAGATCTAGACATGTAAACCAGGAAACTGTACATGAACAGATCTAATACGGAGAACATGACTGTTACGTACCGATGGTTCTGTTCTGATCGGTTTGCCGATGTAGACGCCGCAGGCACGGTGAGGATGACACGAAGTCGATGACGATTCGCCGAAGCCGAACGACGAGGAAGACGAGCCAGAGCTACAGCGAGCAGTCGCGCAGAGCGCTTCCCAAAAACCTTATTCGCCCTCTCCCGGTGCAGGACTTCGAGAGCGACGGTTCCGGAGACCTGCTCTCCCGAACGACAGTGCACGCCGGCGGACGGGACGGAGTAGACTACGTGGGACGGCGCAGCACAATGGATGGAGGAGGCAAAACCCTAGATTGATTTTCGCGTAGTGCTGTATGGAGGCGGCGACTCCGTATTATAGAAAACCAGGACGCGTGATCAAGACGCCTGCACGTTCTCCATAACTGCAAAAGGAAGCCGCGTCTGCGCAAGCACCTGGAGCGGATTTTGGCGGACCATTCACGCAGGTGCCGTGCGCCCGCGCCGCCCGCCCAGCCCAGCCCGGCCCGGCCCGGCCCGGCCCGGCCCGGCCCGGCCCGGCCCGGCCCGGCGAGGCGAGGCGAGCGAGCGCGCGCGTGTTATCCTCTAGTTCTCTCCCACACATGCCTCAAGTGACTAGGAGTGCACCATCCCTTTTAAGGTGGTCTTCCTCTCCTAGAACTAGCAATATGGTACTAAAGGTCACATGCATGCCTCCTTTGCATGAGTGGGCCTTTGAGATTTAATAGGAATTATTCTTATTATATGGGCTTGGCCCACATAATCCAACACATAGTAGATGCAAGAGCCAAGGATTGAAGTGTTTGTGTGTTTTGTTGAAGTGTTGAGCTCTGTTGGGGATCCGATTCTTGGTGCTGCTTAGAGGTGGAAGAGTCGTCGGGACGGAGACCTCCTAAAGCACAATGAGCAGCGTCGACGGCATCCCTGGAAAACAAGAACGGGACACCGCGGGCACGGGCAGGTGGCCAGGATCCTCCCTAGTGCTACTTGCTGAAAACAATTGTGCGGCTCGTGAGCTCATTCAAACCAGCTCGAGCCAGGAAACAAGCCTAACTAAACTAGGTTTCTAGCTCATTTCTTAAACGTGCCAAGTCGAGCCGTAGCTCAGGACAAGCACACCCCTCACACTCGGAAAATTCTCGCTGGGTAACGATGGCACAAAAAATTTGTGTAACAAGCCAACCGTACTGTAATCGTGGCACAAAACACTGTAGCACTGTAGCGATATATACCGTAGCACAGCATAAAAGCATTTTTGTGCTACAGTGCTGCTGCAAGCACTCACCACCGTGTTTTTATGCCACACGTCAAATCTTGATTGACTCGTTACATAAATCATTTTGTGCAACCGTTGGACAGCAAAATATTTCACTCACTAGAGGGGGGAAAATGAAAGTGCATGCTTGCTGTGAATCTGCAGTGGTGGTTGGTCTGCCCGCGCTCCTCCATTCGTCATTCAGTGCTCATCTTGCGCTGCGACCGCATGCAATGCATGCATGCTCCCTATTAATACCATGCCAGAAAGAAAAAGAGATGTACTATAAAAAAGCGTTAATTAGTTCACCTCTCTGATCTCTCTGGTTTTACATTTTTTTTAAATCGTTTTTAGCAACGATATATGGATCAGTAACTACGTACGTAATTAGCTAGCTAGGCAAAGAGAGAGCGAGAAAAACAACACGTTGAAAATACCACGTAGCTAGATGTACTAATCAACGGCGTATTCTTCATTATTTCTTCCCAGAACAAACATCATATCGTCTTTAATCGTGCACGCACGGCGGCTTGATTCATGGCAATAAAACAAAAGGACGTGCCTCCCTGTATGCCCCATGGTGGAACTAATTAACACACCGGATCTGACGAGCATGCACTACCCCGGCTACGTACCTCCGCTCCACCTCGATCGGTTCTTCACCAGTGGCCACACTGTTGCCTCCTAGCTGGCTAGCTTGCAACCGTCGATCGATGCCGGCGCAACCCTCCGGCAATGGATCTCACGTTTCACTGCCCTGCACCGTCCACCGCGCGCCACAGCTGGCGTGCCACTTGTAATATCCCATCTGGGAGCCTTGTATTTGCGTTTGTGTGAAATTTTAAATTGAAATTGAATTGAAAAATGCAACTCAAAATTCAATTAACCTTCAAAATTTCAACTGAATTTTCAAAATTCTCGAAGCCCAAACCAAACCCCAATCTCCTTGGGCCGAGCCTAGTCCATCCTCTACTTCACCATGGCCCACCAGGCCTTCGGCCTTGCCCAGGCCAGCCTACTCCGCCCTCCCTACGCTGTGCATGCACAGCACATTTCTCGGACATACCCACGCCGCGCCCCCCTCGCGCGGTCAGCGCCGCTCACCCCTGCGTGTCTTTGTGCGCTAGCAGTGTCGCCAATGCCACGCCGATCTCATGCATAACTAGCCATCCTCCCTCTCCCTCTCCTCTCTGCGTGCCTGTCGCTATCGTGCCCGTGTTCTTCGTATATCGTTGCCTCTACACGTCCCCCTCCGCCTTAACTCCTTCCGCGTCGCACGCTAACTCCGCTAGCTTCGCTCCTACACCCGCACCCCACACGACATTGAAGGCCCAATGGCTAACCATCCTCCTCCTCAACTATAAAGCCCTCGGATGGTCTCCCGTACTCCCAATCGCCCTCCCCCACCCCCACCCCCCCCCCATCACCAACCTTGCCTCTGAGCACTCCCAAACCATCTTCTTCTTTGGCTCTGATCGTTCCGCTACCCCCGACGCACTACCACAGAAATAGTCACACAGACGGTTCCGTGAACTATCTGAATCCATGGGTCAGTGATCATAGGGGTTATTCACAGATGATTTTGAACCATCTGTGAAAATCTATCACAGACGGTTTAGAACTAGAACCGTATGTGATTGTCTGTTATCATAGATGGTTCGAAACTAGAACCATCTGTAATAGTCTATTATCATAGATAGTTCTTGATAAAAACCATGTGTGATGTGCAAGTATCACAGCCGATTAGTATATAGAACCGTCTATAATGTGCGAGTATCACAGACGGTTTTTGGTTCAAGCCATCTATGTAGTCCTTCACAGATGGTTTATACCACAAAACCGTGTGTGATGGTTCATTCTAAACCTAAAACTTTTTCTATTTTTTGGCTAGCATTGGGAAATGTTAGCTATGCTCCTTGAAAACAAGCAAATACAGTAGCAAACATAGCAGCACATTTCATTTCCATTAAAATTAGAATCCACCATTATTAGGGGTGAAAACAGATCGGATACGATCGAATAGTCTCAAATACGAATACAAATCCATATTTTTAAAACGATTATGAATACGAATTCGAATATTCTCAAATACAGATATGAATATTCTCAAATACGAATATGGATATTTCGAATACAGATTTTCTCAGATACGAATATCGGATAAAACATATTCTTAGTGGTTTTGCCGATTTTTCACCGGTTACCAGTTTTCAACCGCTTGAATTCAAATTTTGAATCACAAAATTCATACGGATTTTTCATGGGTTCTAGAAAATGGATCGAATACGAATCGAATAGTCTCGAATACGAATATTCTCAGATACGCATACAAATATTCTCGAATACGAATATTCTCTGATACGGATACGAATATTCTCGAATACGAATATGAACATTTTCGAATACGGATTTTGCTTACCACATTCACGTTTTCTCGGATACGAATATCGGATAAAACGAATTATCCGTTACCGTTTTCCATCCCTAACCATTATAGCATCACAAGATAACGAGCAGGTTACCGATCTAACATAGCACGAGCATGGCAAGAACATATCTTCTAATCCTACGAACCCAACTCTTAAATATGGCAATAACATTGAAGAAGCAGAGATCCTAGCAGACAGTAGAAGCTCAACCACGTCGACGAGGCCTTTATGCTGCTTCCGCAGTGCCTTTCCACCCGTAGACTTGCATGCTGTCTACTTCATAAGGGCCCGCCTCCGAGACCTTGGCCACCACTTTTGCCATCCCCGAGACTGCCGCCGAAATCGTCCTCCAGACCGGTATGCACCGGCCATTGTCCTCCTCACCGGTGTACACTAACGTTCCATCGTCGTGCTCCCAGACGGTGTACACCAGCTGTCGTCCCTCCCACTGGTGTGCACCGCCGCCCCGTCAATGTCGTTGCTAGTGTATGATACATGCATATCATCTGTCTACTACTCTATCTTTCACCGGTGTGCTCTTTGTTGGAAATAATCTTGTTTTAGAAGTCATGTACAAAATTTGGTTGTAATCGAAGTCGAATTGCAGCCGTAATTAGAAGTCATAGCGGGGAACAGAATAGAAGTCGTATCAGAAGCGGAGTCGGAGTCAGAATTGTAATCGTAGTCGAACTCGTGTTAAAGTCGTAGAACCGGGTATAAAAGGAGGAGTAGACATGTAACCAAAGATGTACCAGCCAATAGCGAATAATAGAGAAGAGGAAAAACAATCCCTAAGTGTTGTTTTCATTGTGTGATCTTGCAAGACGTGGTCGGAAGGACTCACGACCACGGCAAACGTGGTCGGGAGGTCCTACGACCACGGCAAAGCTACAGTACATTTACGACTACAACAAATCTACTATAGACAAGGTCGAAAGGTGTTCGACCGCAGCGGAAGCGGAAGACGGTGAGGTCGAAAAGCGATACGACCACATCCGAGAAAAGTCGAAGGTAATCTGAAGGCATACGACTGCGACAAAGTTTGTATGTGGTCGTAAGGAGGGTACGACCACGTTGAAGTATTTCGACCACGGTGAACAGTGATCGCTAGCATCACTGCGTGATCGTAAAGGATTTCGATCACGGTATTCTCAAGCGGCTGGAGAAAGACAGCGCAGCGATAAAGAAGAGCGGTCGTAAACTGCTACAGTAAGGTTACGACCACGACTCAAAGCGATCGGTGGCGAGTTTGAGTGGTCGTACGGCATCGTAAGTGGTCGGAATCGATCGTAAACGACTTTAACCGGTCATAAAAGATCCTGAGAGGTCGTAAGACTTTCCATCACTCTTGTCTTCGTCTTCACAAGGGTGCACCTTCATCATTCCCTTTTCTTCCTTTTCTCTGGTGCACCTCGTCTGTGTCTTCCCTCAACAGAGTACATGTATGTAGTGTAGAGTACTGTACAGGTTCTGTACAGTGCATTTAGGTCATATGTGTACTGTGCAGTGTACAATGTGTATGTGCATTTTTCTTTGTAGGACTAATAGCACATGTATTTTTTTACAAATACCTGCGTACAGGAGGTTAGGTGTAGGATATGGTATACAAGTACATTTGAGGTGTGGTGTAGGATACGCTGTACATGTATAGTATGGAGGACCTGTATGGGATTTCAGTACTGTACCAATGCGATGTATAGCCAAATATTCGTATTGTACTGTACATCTATGTTTTCAAAATTCAAAACGCCATTTCAGAGATTGGAGGATAGGTAGTGGGTCCCGCATGTACCTTTCTTCCCCTTGTAATCAGTGTAGAAAAGACTCAAAAATTACATAAATTCACTTAATATTTGAGAACAAAAAAAACCAAACTTCCTACATGAATCTCAAAGCGCATTGTGTGGTCTAGATCAGGGTTTTTTTACCGCCTGGTATGGGCCAAAAATCGGCTGTTTTTGGTTTTACCGATGACCCTTAGTAAAATTTTAAATCGGTTCTGAAATTTTTATTTTACATGAATTTTATCAAATTTAGAAGAAATTTTAGCCGAAATTGTTTCAAAATTTTGACCAATATTTTCAACCAATTTTTGTCTGATTTTTGGTCAAAAATCAACTGATTGTTTTAAAATTCAAATTTTGATTTGAAAATTTCAGCTCGAAATTCTCCAAAATTTCCCGATTTTTTGTCATATCGACCCTACCGGCCACTCCCAGTTGAAATTTATAACCAATTTTTTAAACCCTGGTATAGATAGTTGGTACAAATGGGCATATACCCATATTTGCCTTTCCGAGTTAGGCGCCCTAGCAATTAGTAACATGCTTTTTTTTCATAATCTATATTAAATTCGAAAGTGCTATAAAGCACTTGAATGTTTTTGGACAAAATCAGTCAAAATTCTAATATTTGGATCCGCTTCATGATTCGTACACCACCCACCATCGTCTCCAACTCTGGCCGACGGGTTCTTCATTTACGCTATGTTGGTTCGCCGAAGTAGGGTTAGGGTTCACTGAGTTAGGGATTTGGGTTCACTGGAGCTTGGATTTAGCGGAAGACTAGGGTGGCAGAGGCACGACAGTGGACAGCGGTGGCGATGGGGCGTCAAGGCAGCGGTGGTGCTGCCGGCTGCGGGCTTGGGGGAGGGCGGTGGGCGGCGAAGGTGGTGGGGTGATGAAAATGATGAGCAATTAGAAGGCGGTGGACGGCGATGGCGGATCCGGCGGGTACTCCGCTAGAAATAGGGAAAGAGGGTGGGGTATGGGAGATGGAGGCGTGTAGTGGCGGCGATGATGAAAGGGGAGGCGGGCCATAGTAGTAGGAAGGGAGGTTGAGGCGGTAACACTATGGAAGGTGCTCGTCGATGGGCATTACTGGCATTGGAGGTGATGACGGCAAGGCGGCATGGCGACAGCGACAGGGTCAGTGAAGGCGGAGGCTGTGGCTAGGGTTTGGTGGCCCGTGGGACATTTCAATAGGAGGTAGAGGGAGGTGGATGTCCCGTTAGATTGAGATCCAACGGTCCTAAAATCTAATTGATTTTAGGCAAACAAACATTCACATGATAGGTAGATAGACCCTATTAAATTTGTTTGCATGCTGTTATCTACAAACAAGTGAACTTAAAAATTAAACATTCTCCTGTGACACTGCTTGGGTCAGGTCTAAGGCAGCAGCGAGCTACTGATCACAACAAGTGTGCTAGTCCTGTGCAGGAGGATGGGAGTCTACGGACCGCCCCTTACCCTCCTCCTCCACTACAGGAGTCGCACCTCCTTAGCTCCCCTGCCCTATGCTCACCTGTCAGTGCCGCTGCCTTCTGGATTTGCCTACTCAGGTCCAGATCCAATCGCCATCAACTACCCATCGCTCGTCCTCAACACCACCTCTAGCTCCGCGTCACCGACTACAAATCCGAGGCCGGCAAGCTGCGGCTTAGGTGGCACGTGTAGGAGGATTAGAGTTCATGGGCCACCCCTCACCTTCCTCGGTTCCTCCTCCACTGTTGAAGCCTCACCTCGCCGGCTCCCCTATCCTCATCCTCCACTGTTGGCGCTCGCTTGTCGACAACAGTGGGGCCTCTGGATTCGATCGCCCAGATCTAGATCCCGCGCCGTCCACCGCCAGTTGCTCATCCTCAACACTCTGCGTCGCTGGCTATGGGTCTGAGGCAGGCAAGCGGCAGTGGTGGGAGCTAAGGTGGGTAAGCGTCGTGTGCCGTCATGCCGTGCTAGGCCTCACCAACGCCTATCTGTTCCGGCACGGCCACCGTAGCCTACCGCGGCCTGAGGCCCATCGTGCCCATGCTTGGCACGACCCAATTCCCAGCACTAGCTGAGCACACACACCTATTCTTCGACTTCAGCTTAGAACACAAGATAGTTGACGTTGTCCAAGGCTTCCATTTCTGAATTGGTGCCCACCGTTGCCACTATTGTGCTGCTGCTACTGCTACAATCACTTGAATTCCATTGGCACAATTGGGAGGCAAGGGAGAAACCAAAATTTTTCAGCACATTCCAAGATGATACTTGTTTCCATCAAGGAGCCATCGAAGGTGATCTAGATATAACAAGATATATATGTTCACACATCCACACAATTCTGCATGCTCCATATTTTGTTGAGGTACAACACTGCCTTTTTCCCATGATAGGGGTGTTCCATTTGGCTTTAGTTTATGGCTTTTGGGCAGTTCGTTAGAGAGAGTATAAAGTGACGGAAACTCGTATGTAGTTTTTGCTGATATAAATGAAGTCGTTACAGTGTGTAACATTGCATGTTTTTCAAGGATGCAACCTAGAGGTTTACAACAGTTAAACGTACATCAGCTAATTAGGAAAATCTATAAACATCCCCATAGGTTATATACTTGTTTCAATTTTTCCAAATTCCTTTCTTTTCACCTAGGATAAACAGATGTAACGGTAAAAACCTGAGCGGTCGATTTTGTCTTCTCTTGTTCTGCATGCCATGGAATTAATTTTGGCCTGCAGTTGCAGCACATGCAAGAGCACTGAACTATACGTCATCTTTCTTATTCACCTGCAGAGACCCAGATATACTAATATGAATACAGCGCACGTACGGATCCCGATTTGATCCTATGTCTCGTGGAAGATCAGATAAGAGCCCGGCGGTTCCTATGGTATATATATCCTCCACAGTGTTTCAATACATAATGAATCTCGCAAACGAATTACACACTACAAAATTATACTGTAATGTGTTTTAGCATAGCATATATTGCATGCGTTGGATACTAGCTAACCAGTAATGTACGTACTATTATATATACTAGTAGCAAAGTAGTACTCTACAACGCACTATAGTTGAGTAAAGCAGCACAAATTTACAGTATATTTTACTATATATCAAATACTGCATTGTGCTGTAAATTTGCACTCCAGTGATGAATTCCTAGCCATGCGTGCAGATTTAGATCCAAGGTACGGTCTACACGAGAAGGAAGCACATGCACAAATTAAAACTTCCTCTGGTCACAAAAGAACGTCATTTTTTGGTACACCAGTAAAACTTTTTAAACTTTGGTTATTGATGTATTTTTCATTATTTACATTGAACATAAGAAAACTATATGTATATGTTTGTGTCAAAAACAACTTTCACAATAATGTCATAATATTATTAGGTGTTATGAATATATGATAATAGAAATTAGTGGTCAAAGTTATATTTTAAAGGCCATATAATGTCCAGAACCACTTTTTTTTGTGACTCAAGTGCTATAATATCTATTCTCTACCAAAGATAGAGAGGAACAACGCACCATCTTCTCCAGGAGTTACACCATCCACTTGCTTCGGCGGCTGTGGTCTATTGTGATAGCATCAGTGCATTGTACATGTCTTCCAACACATACAACATCATTGCACTAAGTATATCGAGATTGACATTCACTTCGTTTGCGAAATGTGTCTCTTGGTCAGGTTTGGGTGCTACGCATTCCTTCATCTATTTTGCCGATTTGATGACAAAAGGGCTATCGACTTAGCTATTTCAGGATTTTCAGTCTAGTCTATGCTTTTAGCTGCCTTACGCTGCGACCAAGGGGGATGTTAGCAAATTGCATATTTCGCTATACAAATTGTTGGTTGTAACTTCCCGAAATATTTTTGGTTGTAAACACTATTGTTATCTGGCAATATAAAGTGATCACCCCGGCATTCCTTGCTAGCATTTTGCATGATCTTTTTATTTTTGTTGTAATCATGGATGTTCCCGGTTCTTTTTTACTTATAGTTTTAGACACTGAAATTGTTCAATGCACTTCTTTGACTTTTTTTAATTATGTGTAAATAAATTTTATTAAAAATATAATTGTACGGGAGTACTTTTTGTGCGAAGATACTAATATCATTTCCATATGATAAATTTAAATATTTTTATGCATATGAATGATCTTGTTTAAAAGTTTGACTATGTGTAATCTAAAGCAACATTTATTTAAATTGAGAATGGATGAGGGAGAAAAAGTGTAAACCCGGGGGGAAAGGATCCTCTAAAGTGGTGAAAAACATTCACCATTAGGATCAGTTGGGGACCATTGGATCAAAATCCAGATAGTCTAAGGGCATGTTCATATAGACTTTTAGATTTGGCTTATGAATAGTAACAACTTATAGAGAAACTTGTAAAGAGAGAGACACGTGCGATTTTGGCCGATATAAATAGAGTCACTACAGTGTGTACTACAATCGATTAGTAGCCACTGCCTTGAAAAGACACTTCATTTGAAAGCTACATACTATAGAAAAGCTATTTACTATAGAAAAGTAGTTTTTAGAAGGCAATATAAATATGGCCTTAAACTAGATGCTACAATATTATATACAGTACATACTGCAGTACTTGTTTTTAAAAGAACATACATCACTTCTCTCTTCTGCAATACATGTTCGCTGCATGCAGGAACTCGGTAAAGTACCCAGATGAAATTAAGCCATTATATTGGATTGAGTGGCTATTAAAGAAATGTAGATTTATTGAAGAGAATTGTAGATGGTTTCTCATTCACACACAAACCCAGAGAAGTAAGGGCATCCACAGTATGAGGTACGTACTTCCACCGATGCTAAGATTTGCCACATCATATTGGCAACAATATTTAGCAAGAAGGATACTCGATCAAAAAACCACACAGAATCATCATTTTCTTTGGCAACAGCAACAAGAATTGGAGTTGATGTGCAAAACAGAGAACATAATAAGCAGATGGTGATTCTTTCATGATCAAGATTTTCAGCCCTTTAATCTCTCCTTTCATGTTACTAACCCCATCGTAGCCTTGACCACGGATTTGAGTTATAGTCAAACCATGACTAACTAGTAAAGATTGAATTGCTTCCTTAAGTGATGAAGAAGTAGTATCATCTACATGAACAATTCTAAGAAACCGCTCACATGGCCTTCCTGATTTATCAACATAACGCAAGCAAAGGGCTAGTTGTTCTTTATGAGAGACATCACTAGACTCATCAGCTAAAATTGTATAGTGATCTTCACCAATTTCCTTAATGATTTGATCTCTAGTCTCCATTGCACAACATTGAATAATTTCTTTTTGTATGTCTAGGCTAGTCAATGTGCAATTACCTGGAGCATTCTTCAAAACAAACTTGTCCACCTCTTCATTATTTGCTGCAAGCCACTTCAAAAGCTCAATAAAGTTCCCTCTGTTGCTAGACTCTTCACTTTCATCATGCCCACGGAATGCCAATCCTTGCTACAAAAGAAACCTCAAACATCTAAGTGAATAAGTCAACCTGATCTGTAGAGACGTCGCTCCTCATTATCCACCTTCACAATTTTATCGTCAATTGCTCCATGGGGAGTCATAAATAAGTTGTATCTTTCTTGAGCTGCATTGTGAGCACTTGTTACACCACCCACATGTAAATCAATTGTACCATTTCTATTCCAATTTCTCCAACCACCTTCAACAAATGCAGATTTCTTAGTTTTCTCCTTTGCAAACAAGTAGCACACAAAGCAAAATGCTGCTTCCTTCTTGATACTATATTCAATCCAAGGATATTTATAAAACCATATAGGATTGAATTGCTGATCTCTATCTCCGATTTTTCTACTTTCAAATTCATGTGCATAAGGTTGAAACGGGCCTTTAATAATATATGATCTTCGAACTGCATCTTGATCATTAACGGGATAACTTGCAATGGATTATCTTTCCCCTGGATCAAGTGGAAGCCGACTGATATCATAAACCGGTTCCTTTTCTACAACTGGAGGTGGACAGGATGGCATTGGAATTGGAGTCACATTTTCTGCAATCACTCTATCTTGATCTGGTCCACCTTGTTCTTCAAATTGCTCTTCTGGAACAGCAGCAGCCACAGAAGGAGATGGAGAAGAAGCCCTTTTCTTTTATGCATATTTTTTAAAAAGAGAGGCAATATCACCACTCCTCTTCATATTTCAATAAGTCTGCAAGAGAATAAAATATTGTTTCAATTTACCATTCCAATAATCAATTGACACAGAAAAAAACTCCTATCCTACAATTAAAATTAAATAGTCCAATGCGACCGTGCATTCCAATAATATAATCTAATGACACAGAATAAAATAAGGTTTTGTGTACCTTGTGACTTGCGGCCTGTGAACGTCTGATGCCTGATGGTGGATCGCTGTCGCTGATCACCGGCTGTTGGCCACCAGTAATAGCTGATGCGTTCTGCTCGAGTTAGGGCTTATTTGCTTAGTCTCTAGCTCTAGGGAGAGATTGGGAGAAAAAAGGAAACATGATTAAACGAGCAGGCTAATTGGATGAAGATTTTGACTTTTGAGACGTACCTGTAGAGGACTCACGTGTGCTGCTGCTCGTTGTCCGGCGCCGGCCTGCCGCCGGCCCGCCGCCGCCGCTATTGTTCGTATAATCGTATTCGTATTCTATGAAGCACAACACAGCAAGGGATACAAAGGGGCGCAGGCCGGCCGCACAGAGAAATACGAAGGGTCGCACAATGCGTATTCGCGAAAGGCCGCGGGCGCTCCGACGTATTCGATGTTTGGCTGCTGAGGATCCGAATTTTCCTATATCTATGGACCTTGTATGGGCCGAGCGCATGGTGGTCCGCGGACCACCCAGACCACCCTGTAGCTCCGCCCCTGCGTTTACGACTTGTTAGTCAGAATCGACTTGCTAGTCGTAGAGTGCCTCCGAATTCCTAGTCGTGTCCGACTTCTGATTGCCAGCTGCGACTAGATACTCGTGGTAGCTCCGAGTACTCGTATACGACTTCGTAGACATAACTTCGAGTGCTCGTAAACGACTACGTGGTCGTAGCTCCGAGTGGTCGTAAATGACCTTATAGTCGTAAGTTCGACTCCGTGGTCGTAAGATGTTCTACGTAGTCGTAAGTTCGACTGCGTGGTGGTAAGACATTCTGCGTGGTCGTAAGTTCGACTGCATGGTCGTAAATTGTTCTGCGTAATCGTAACAAGTACCAGGTACTCATAGTCGTGGGACTGGTTTCAACACCCTAGCCATATACACATTTGAATCGAGCACTCTAAAAATGGGAAATAAATATATACACAGCAATTGGAAAGTGCTTCTCTGCCGGCCGAGCCGGTAGCACAAACAGGCAAGGTATAGTGCAGCGGATGCAAAATAATAAGCGTCCTTAATTCCGGAGCGAGATCGAGGGAGGCATATATGTCATGCAGATCGTAAATTAATTACGCAGTGGATTTATCACTGTAAATCGATCGGGAATTCGCAGTATACCTTTTGCGCCAGATAGATGGATATGCACGATCGACTTCATTCTTGATTTATAATTTGAAACTGGAAGCTCAAAACTCTGGTTTATAATGTGGAAAAGACAAAAGCTGATTTTTTTTGTCTGTCGCCCGTCACTGTTGACAGATCACGATTCACGAATCCACAGTACATGTCTTGCGCAGCGCTACATATATGACTGCATTTGGACTCCACACAATGGATCAATTTAGCTGTCTGATTTTTTCTGTGCTTAAAAAATTATGATTGCATGCAGTGAGTTATGGAGACTTATATTACTTCCTGTTTGGATTCACATACAGAGTACTATGTCCGTGTGTGGCTTGGTAAATGCGGCGAGAGCTAGCGCCATGTGATCATGTCGTAGTCCAATTAATTAATTGTTGCACTGTGAGTGTGATGTTTTCGTGTAGTCTTGGTTAGTAATATACTCTAGAGATAATTATAAAGATGATGATATCATTTCTATATTAACTATTTTTTGAATAAATGTTATTATGTTTCTTGAATGAATTATCATTTATAAAGGTTAGCAAGTATTTGATTTGTTGGTGAATCTCTTTATCTGTTATATGATATCATTCTAAAAGTACCCCTGGTCGGTATGGGATTTTCCCTCCTACATAATAGGAAAGATATCCCTGGACTCCTTGTGTGGTCGGATAAAGAAAGTACATGGTCATACCCACGGGCGGTGGAAGAGTTGACTACATAAAGTTATTTATCATTAGATCCGGAAAAGATTGAATAGTTCATGGATAATACGTTTCTTACCTATAGTTCGATCAAATATTGTGAGACAAAAGAAAAATATACAAACTAGTTAGCAAATTGGTCATATGGAGATATGAATTGGTTGTGGCCATATATATGATCCGGTTGTAAGGAGTTATGAGCTTATCGTGAGTGATTAAGATCGGGTTACAGATCATATTGCATAATGTTCATCCAGAATGATCTTTGTATATATTTAGGGGTCCATATGTTTTACTAGGGACCACTACTGGCCAATGATCGAAAAGGTATTTCTAAATCACAACTAATTATATATGAACCTACATGATCACACATTAACGCATTGAAATAATAAAGGTTTGGATGAATGCTTTTCCAGAGGATGGAGAAGAGGATGAAAAGAATTCGACATACATATAAATGAAAAATGCCATTCATTATTTTTAAAAAACTTTCTTCAACACAATGATGAGACTCGTACAAAGAAAACTCTTCAGATCCCACAAGAGCATATGCAAGAATTGTCTGAAGCAATGATGTACTTGCAAAAGGCAATTTGTGAATATTCATCAGATGATATCCTAATATCCTAACTGTGATGTGAGTTCTCTATAATTTGTTGTTGATTATGCTATGTTCCACAATGTATGCTTAGATTTTTTTAATTTTAACTAGGTTTTTAACGAGACGGGCATGAGAGGAATGAAAATGCCCACCGTTATCACCATCATCGCCGCCGTCTTCGACGTCTATAGTTAATTAGAACTGAGCTAGGGCCGGCACAGCACAGCGCCAGTCCGTTAGGCATTGAGCCGTATCTAAGCTGACCAGGGGTAAGGCGGACCCATATGGCACAGTGCAAGACCTACCTCTAGTTAAGGTACAAGCTACGGCAGGTCAATTAATTGCTAATACTCCTGCATAAAATAAAAGTAGAGCTGCACGTCTGCACATGCACGTGCATACATCTTCTGCAGTTAGCACGATTACTGCAATCGAAGAGCTCTAGCAGCAGCCTAGCCCGGCCTATTCGCTAGCTGCTTGGTAGGTAGCCGGCCGGCCATTGCAGCTCCCGTGCGTTTCTTGCGGAAGAAATTCGATCGAGAGCTTGCGCTGAATATGAGGACCGGCGAGCACGCGGAGCAGCAGTCGCTGACGGTGGAGGCGGCGGGCGTGGAGAGGCAGGCGGTCGGCCTGGCGCAGCGGCGGGGGCACGCGCAGGTGACCCCGCTCCACATCGCCAGTGCCATGCTCTCAGCGGCCGGCCTCCTCCGCGCGGCCTGCATCCGGTCACAGTCCCAACCGCTCCAGTGCAAGGCGCTCGAGCTCTGCTTTACTGTCGCGCTCAACCGCCTCCCAGTGGCCAGGCCGGCCACCGCCATGTTCCACCATGGCAACCACGCCCCGGTGCTGTCGAACGCGCTCGTCGCCGCGTTCAAGCGCGCGCAGTCGCGCCAGCGCCGGGGCTCGGAGGACGGCCAGCGGCAGCCGGCGGCGCCCGCCGTCAAGGTCGGCCTGGAGCAGCTCATCATCTCCATCCTCGACGACCCGAGCGTCTGCCGCGTCATGGACGAGGCCGGCTTCTCGAGCTCCCAGGTCAGGGCCAACGTCGAGAAGGCCATCTCATTGGAGCAGTCAGATAAGGCAAGCAGCAACAGTCCGAATCCCATTTACACGTGTAGGACTGAACCATTTCGTGAGGCCGTCTGGGAGCTCCACCCAGTCGTCGTCCCAGACAGGTACTAGTTTCACGGTACCATATGCATGCATCATCAATTTGGTTGAGAAATCTTTCGATGTCTGATACCAATTCTCGGAGGAAATATTTCTGTCAGTTGGGGAATCTTCTTTCAAAGAAGCAATGGACAGAATGTTAGAATAATTGATCAAGTGGTCAGTTTGGGTCAAGTTGTTGAGCACGACGTCCTAATCGTGCGCCAGTTGAGTCTTTCTTGGTTTTCAGTTAGAGAACGTGCATATTTTGCGGTCGTGGGATGACACGACCATGTAGTCATAGTGTACGTTTAGGAGGGGCCAAACGGCCATTACTTGTACTCATTCAGTATAACTAGAGTTCCCAGAAAAGCTACAAGTAGTGATTTTAGAGCGCAGCACAAAACCTTGTGTCTTCCATCTCTATCGCGTGAGTTTTCCCAAGTGTTTGAGGTACTCATAAGTCATAGAGCGTTTACGATTTGCTAGTCAGAATCAACTTGCTAGTCGTAGAGTGCCTCCAACTTCCTAGTCGTGTCCGACTGCCGACTGCGACTAGATACTCGTCGTAGCTCCGAGTACTCGTATGCGACTTCGTGGTCGTAACTTCGAGTGCTCGTAAACGACTACGTGATCGTAGCCCCGAGTTGTTGTAAGTTCGACTGGTGATCGTAAAACATTCTGCATGGTCGTAAATTCGACTGCGTGGTCATAAGACGTTCTGCGTGGTCGTAAGTTTGACTACGTGGTCGTAAGCTCAACTGCATAGTCGTAAGTTGTTCTACGTGGTCGTAACAAGTACCAGGTACTCGTAGTCGTGGGACTGGGTTTCAACAAGTGGTATCAGAGTCTTGCTGACCATATAGGAGATATGTCTTCATCGAGGGCTCGGCTAGGAAGGCAGTCCGTGACTCCTCCACAGCAAGACAGTCCATGCTTGCCTACGCTGACTGCGGCATTGTGATGACGGTGATCATGTGCCTGTTGTACTCCAGCGCATCATCAGGGAGGATTCAGGCTCGGTGGTCTACCCCATGCTCACGCGAACGAACTACAACGACTGGGCGCTCATCATGCGAGTGAGGCCATCAAGACCGACGATGCCGACTACCGCGACGACCGGCTCACATTGTCGGCAATTCTCCGCGCCGTGCCGGCTGAGATGTTGTCAACACTCGCCAACAAGAACACAGCGAAGGCTGCCTGGGAGGGTGTGAAGACCATGCATATGGGCGTCGACCACGTCCGCGAGGCCAACGCCCAGCAACTGCGCAAGGAGTTCAGGAGCATCTCTTTCAAAGACCGTGAGTCCATTGACGACTTCTCGATGAGGATCTCTGGGCTTGCCAACAACCTTCAACTACTCAGCGATCCTATCCAAGGGGAAGAGGTCGTCAAGAAACTCTTGTTGGTTGTCCCGGACCGCTAGCTTCATGTGGCCATCTCGATAGAGACACTTCTCAATGTGAGCATTCTCTCGATCGAGGAAGTGACCGAACGACTTCGAGCGGTGGAGCAGCGCTATGCCAACCGTGGCACCGATGACAAGGGAACTCGTCTACTCCTCATGGAGGAGGAGTGACGAGCACAGGCGCAGGCACACGATCGGAATGGATTGCACTCTAACAACAAGTCGCATGGCAGGTCGCATGGCAATCGTGGACGGGACGACTCTAGCCATACAAGGGAGAACCGTTCCCATGGCAGCTCTGACAACCCCAAGAAGGATGAATGCAGGTACCGTGGCAAGTTGGGGCATTGGGCTCGTGGTTGCCGCAAGAAGAAAAGGGTGGAGGCACATTTGGTGCAGAACACCGACGACGTGCCACTGCCGTCCCTTTTGCTAGGCGAAGTAATGGCGGTGGAGGAGGACATCACCTGGACACCTACCAACACAGTACAAGACAACGGGAAGGTCTTCCTTAATGAGGAACGCGCCATGTCGGTCTTCCCCAACAAAGAGCATGAGGAGACCCCCAGGTTTCTTGACACCGGAGCATTAAATCACATGGCGGGGTCAGGCACAACATTCTCTATACTCGATCGCGGGATCACCAGCTCAGTTAAGTTCGTGGACGACTCAGTGGTCGAAATCCACGGGGTGCGGCACCATGCTGTTCGCTGGGAAAGGGAACCTACATTGCACTCTCAACAACGTGTACTTCATCCCCTCAACTCCGGAGAACATCATCAGTATTGGCTAGCTCAAAGAGGGCAGCAACAGTGTGCTGATTGAAGATGGAGTCCTACGCATTCGTGATCGACAACGCAATCTCATTGCTCAGGTGAAGCGATCACCAAATCGGTTGTACTAGCTTGCTTTGAGAGTAGTGCAACAGGTCTATATGAGCCTACAGACCGCCGACGAGGCATGGCGCTGGCATGCTCGCTTTGGGCACCTCAACTTTGATGCACTCTGGAAGATGTCGACCATAGGCATGGTGCATAGGCTTCCTCGAGTGATCCATGCCGATAAAATCTGCGGTGGGTGCCTCATACGAAAGCAACGGCGCACTCCTTTTCCTTAGGAGACCAAACACCGCGCTAACGACCACCTTGACCTCATCCACGGCAACCTGTGTAGACTTGTCATGTCGGCGACACACGAAGGCAGGCACTACTTCCTCTTGCTCATCGACAACATGAGTCACTACATGTGGCTCATTCTCTTCCAAAGCAAGGATGAGGCCGGAGACACAATCAAAAGGTTCCAGGCCTTCGTTGAGATCAAGACCGGACACAAGCTGTGTGCTCTGTGCACTGATCATGGGGGGAGTTCACCTCTATGGACTTCATCGATCACTGCGCCGAGCAAGGAATACACTGGCAACTCACGGCCCCGTACTCACCACAGCAAAACGGTGTCATCGAGCGCCAAAATCAGATAGTGTTGGTAATGGCAAGGTGCCTCCTCAAGGCTTGAAAGATGCCCGGTGAATTTTGGGGGAGGCCATAACCACAACAGTCTTCATCCTTAACCGCTCTCTCACAAGCAGCATGAGCGGGAAGACTCCCTATGAAGCCTGGTATAGAGTGAAACCTGATGTGTATTTTTTCCATACTTTTGGCTACGTAGGGCATGTGAAAGCCACTCGGCCGAATGTTGGTAAGCTGGATGATAGAAGTGCTCCCATGGTCTTCATTGGTTATGACCACAGCTCCAAGGCGTACCGAATGTTCGACCCCTCATTTGGCCAAGTACACATCTCCAGGGACGTCGTCTTCGACGAGGGGAGAAGCTAGGACGGGGAGTACTCGGACTAGGCTAGTGGTCACGATGACTTCACCGTGGCCTACACTGTACCGGTGGCACGACCCGAAGGTAGCCCAACAACCAGCTACGACCATGGCACTAGCTACAACCACAGCACCGATTACGATCAAGGCATCACCAGTTTGATCACAGCTACTTCAGGTAGTGGTACAACCACGGGCAGTGGTATGACCACGGGCGGTGGTACGACCACGGGCAGTGGTACAACCACAGGCGAATTTGCATCCTTGCCATCGACCATTTCGTCGGGCATCGACCTCGACGATGAAGGAGCTCCTCAGAGGTTCCACATGGTGCAGAACTACATCAATGACGCCGCTCCATGAGAGCTCAAGCTTGATCTAGATGAGCTATACATGCTAACGATGGAGGAGCCAGCCTCTGT
This sequence comes from Dendrocalamus latiflorus, assembly GCA_017311315.1. NCBI lineage: Eukaryota > Viridiplantae > Streptophyta > Magnoliopsida > Poales > Poaceae > Dendrocalamus > Dendrocalamus latiflorus. The sequence continues at coordinate 25,186,866 of CM029645.1, forward strand.
AGCTGAGGCCCAGGCTGATCAAGGTTGGCGGTTGGCGATGGAGGAGGAGATGAATTCCATCGAAGAGAACCACACATGGGACCTCATCGATCTTCCGATCGGAAAACTCCCAATTGGTCTTAAGTGGGTGTTCAAGCTTAAGAAGGATGCCCGTGGTGAGATCGTGAAGCGCAAGGCGCGTCTGGTGGCAAAGGGCTATGTTCAACATGCCGGCATCGACTTCGATAAGGTATTCGCACCCGTGGCACACCTTGACCCCATACGAGCACTCATGGCGGTGGCTGCCCATGAGGGATGGCTGGTACATCACCTTGACGTGAAGTCTGCCTTTCTCAACGACAATCTCTTGGAGGAGGTGTATGTGGCCTAGCCCCCGGTTTCATCTGCAAGGGGTGCGAGCATCTGGTGCTGTGACTGCGCAAGGCTCTCACGGGCTTCAACAGCATGATGATCCTCCTCAACTTCAAGCAAACTTTGTCCAAGCATGTCGTGTACACTCAGGGAACCGCTGACTCACGACTACTCGTGGGTGTCTATGTCAACGACTTGGTGGTGACCGATGCTCATCTGGAGGAGATCAACCGATTCAAAGCCCAGATGGAAGCTGAGTTCAAGATGTGTGATCTCGGTTCTCTCAGCTATTACCTTGGGATCGAGGTAATGCAGAGTGAGGGCAAGATCACTCTGTCATAAGCGAGCTACTCGGCCAAGCTACTGGAGAAGGCTGGGATGAGCGGCTGCAACCCTGTCCTTGTACCATGGAGCCGAGACTAAAATTGAGCAAGGAAAGCTCAAATCCTCCGGTTGACGGCACGTTCTACCACAGCATCATTGAAGGCTTACGCTATCTGGTCCACACAAGACCAGACATCGCGTTTGCAGTTGGCTACATAAGTCAGTTCATGGAATCACTGACTATCGAGCACCTTAGCACCGTGAAGCACCTACTGCGCTATGTGGCAGGGACGATCGACTACAGTTGTAGGTACACGAGAGGTACAAGGCAGCTAAGCTCGTTGGGTACAGTGACACAGACATGGCTGGAGATGTTGACGACTAGAAGAGTACCTCCGGCATGATCTTCTTCATTGGGGGAACCTAGTGAGCTGGCAATCACAGAAGCAAAAGACCATTGCCTATTGACTTGTGAGGCCGAGTATGTCACCGTCTCAATGGCTGCATGCCAAGGGATTTGGCTTGGGGAGTTGCTCAGCAATCTGCTCAACACGAAAGCATCCGCGGCAACCCTGCTCGTAGACAACAAGTCTGCAATAGAGCTATGCAAGAATCCGGTGTACCACGGTCGGAGCAAGCACATTGAGATGCGTTATCACTTTATCAGGTAATGCGTCAAAAACAACAAGGTCCTCATCGACTACGTCAAGTCAGATGAGCAATTGGCGGACTTACTGACCAAACCCCTAGGGCAGATCAAGTTTCAAAGTCTGCGCTAGAAGGCTGGAGTTGTCACAGTAAATGCCAAGTAGATCAAGGGGAATATTGTCAAAATAATTGATCAAGTTGTCATTTTGGGTCAAGTAGTTGAGCACGACGTCCTGGTCATGCACGTCAATTGAGTCTTTCTCGGTTTTCAGTTAGAGAATGTGTGCAGTTTATTGTTGTGGGATGGCACGACCATGTAGTCATAGCGTACGTTTAGAATAGGCCTAACGGCCATTACTTGTACTCATTCAGTATAAATAGAGTCCCCAGAAAAGCTACAGGTTGTGATTTTAGAGTGCAGCACAAAACCCTGTGTCTTGCTTCTCTATCACGTGAGTTTTCTCAAGTGTTTGAGGTACTCGTAAGTCATAGAGCGTTTACGATTTGCTAGTCAGAATCGACTTGCTAGTCGTAGAGTGCCTCCGACTTCCTAGTCGTGTCCGACTTTCGACTGCCAGCTGCGACTAGATACTTGTGGTAGCTTCGAGTACTCGTATACTGTTAGCCCAGGAAGAAGACTCACGCACACAAGTACACACGAATGAACACAGGAGGTTTGCGAGGCGCAACTTCCCCGTTATGTGAACTCAGAGGATTTTGTGACGCCCTCGTACTTGCGTCGTTTTCTCTTCTTCATTCTCTATTATTCAATCTGATTACACACGCAGCCTTAAATAACCCACACGCACGCACACACGAGGTAAAACCACCTCTAACTGACTCCTATCTTTCTGGATCAGAGATCCTACTAACTGCGTGTGGAAGCCACCTAAACTCACGCCTAGAGATGGCAACGGGTAAATACCCATCGGGTATTGCCATTCCATACCCGTACCCGCTAGGTGTAAATTTACCCGTCGGGTTACCCGTATCTGCACGCGGGTAGGAAAATTTACCCGTACCCGTACCCGCGCGGGTATTACTACCCGACGGGTAACCCGTACCCGCAAGCATACCCGGTTCAACAAATAAGAATATCATCAATTTAGACATTCATTAATCATACATGCCAAACACAAAAGCGTCTAATGATCAAAATTAGTACATCACATAAACATACTTGACATGACCATATCAACATATGACAAACAAATAAACAATCAACAACAAGTAGATAATAAAATTAACATTTGAGTGGGATGTCTAGTTGTCTAATGCGGGTATTCATTACCCGCGGGTAGGCGAGTATGGGTAGTATATACCCACACCCGCACCCGCCTACCCGGCGGGTAGAGGATTTCGCCCAATAACGTACCCATGGGTACATAAAATTTTCCATACCCGTCTCTTTATCGGGTAAAACCCGTCGGGTATTCGGGTACCCATTGCCATCTCTCACGCCAACTAACTCGATCAAAGAAAACTAACACATGTGCATGCACTGGTTCCATGCATGCGCTTGCATGCAAGACTAATTATGGTTCTAACGTGCATCGCTAACCAACTAACAAACGCATAGGTGCTACATGTCAAGATTAAGTCCAACATATACGACTTCGTGGTCGTAACTTTGAGTGCTCGAAATGACTACGTGGTCATAGCTCCAAGTGATCGTAAATGACCTTATAGTCGTAAGTTCGACTGCGTGATCGTAAGTTTGACTACGTGGTCGTAACGAGTACCAGGTATTCGTAGTCGTGGGATTGGGTTTCAACACAGAATAGATGATGCATAAACAGAGGAGTGTGCAGCTCAAACAGCAACTCCTTGTTTTTATTTTGCTATCAAGATTATGTTACAAAGTAACACTACATGCATGCCTATTTATAGAGTTCTACAAACCGACTCTGCTCATAACTGACGTTGCCTAACAATCTAACATTGACTCGAAATCATTCAAAAGTACAGCTCATGTACAGATGTTTCTCATTTTTAATTAAACACTAAACTATCTGCTTGCATTAGAATAGAATGTGGATAATCCTCACATGGATGCATGTCTGCTGACTCCTGAAACTTGCGTTCACACATGGTAACAAAGTTTTACTTGTTTCTTGACTTCTCGTGGTGAAAGTTCCAGATTGATTTTTTTTTATCATAGCACATCTGAAAGTGTCCTTCTAACCAGCGAGCAACTGTAGCTAAGTAAAAACCCGATCATGCATGCATGACAACTCAGCCAATGTCGGTGCATGCAACTTTACCTCTTAAGAAAATAAATTAAGTACTCTCTCTATTCTAAAATATAAGTCGTTGTGGGTTCTGTACAATCAAGTTTTTCAATTTTTAACTATTAATATATGTTAAAAGTATATTTTCAATTCTTGCAAAATACTTTATTATTTTTGCTAGTATATTATGATAATAAATTATAATGAAAGTCTTACATTGAAAACCGTAAAAAAAATAGAAACGACCAATATTTAGGGATGGAGGGAGTATCTGACAGTGAAGTTGATTCGATTATCCATGATTCTTTGTTCTTTCAGAGAGGTGCAAGCTAGCCAGACAAGATCAGAAACAGGGTGGCCGACGACCATCGTTGGCGCAGCAGGAGGCGATGGAGAGATTGCTTGCCGCGGCACAAGTCTTCAGGTACATGTATATATAACGTGTGGTTGCATAATATTAATTTGAGCAAACCCTAATCCAACGTCTAACTTGGTGTGTAACTCATCTGAACGCCGAACGCAGGCGACTTGCCGCCGGCAGAAGTTCACCGAGCTCACTGCGGAGAATCTGAAGATTCTGTGCAATGCACTTGAGCTGCGCGTCCGGCGGCACAAGGACATTGTTCCCAGCATAGCAATCACCGTGCTCCAGTGCCGATCCGGCATGATTACGAGGGTGAGGAGGCGAGAGAGGTTGACCTCGTCGACTTGGTTGCTCTTTCAAGGAACGGATAGCGGTGGCAAGAAAGCAATGGCTCAGGAGCTCGCGAAGCTCGTATTTGGTTCCTACACCGAGTTCACCTCCATCACACTCACCGATGAGTTCACCCCGGTTAGCTCCCATTCCTGCTCCAGCAGCAAGCTCACCCTCAAGAGGCAGAGATCACAAGATAACGAGACTGGCTACGTTGGAAAAAAGTTGTTTGAAGCGATCCTTGAAAACCCTCATCGTGTTATCTTGATCAACGATATTGACCAGTTGGATGATGATTCGGAAATCATTATCAAGAACGCGATTGCAAATGGAAGAATGAGAGGTTGCAATGGTGATGTGGTCAGTTTGGAGGATGCCATCTTATTGCTGAGCTGTGACGCGATCGACTCGTGGTCTTTGGCTTCCTCCCCTCTGGTGAAGCAACAAATCAGTAGAAAAAATGGCAAGGGAGAAGGAGTCGGCATGGAGAAAGAAGTGAAACCATGGTTTAGCTTCGATTTGAATGCTTTTCCACAGGATGAAGAAGAGGAGGAAAAGAATTCGATTTATGATGTGGAGATCCTGAATGTTGTGGATGGTGTTTTTTCATTTCTATAGAAGAGATTTCTAGAGTTAGTTTGCTTCGTCTGATCAGCAATTAACCTACTGTTTTTGTTTTTTTCCTTTCTGTTAATTTACCCTAGTTTTTTATATTAGTATACTCTCTACGTGATGAACTACCATACGGTTTATTGTGGAAATCATGCATGTAATTGGCACTTAAATGGTACGAGTGGATTATGGCTGTAATACCTTAATTTTTATTCTTCAAAAAGAATGCTTTCTTGGTTTACTGTAATTTCCTTGAGCAAGCACGTCGATCAATGCTCCCCACACAAGTTTACGCTGCAAAAATGGACTGAATTGAGGGTGTGATTTAAAATTAAAATTTTAGGATAGCGTAGAAACATGCCCTCTTCGTTCATTTGCTTTATCTCTACAGGCAATAAAATATATTTAACAATACATGCTACCAAAAATTTGCCACGTCTCTTTTATAACACTCATTGTCTCACTAAAATATGGACCTAGACCCACCTTGTCAATTGAGACAACGAGGGATTTCGCAAAATTCAGTGGCATGTCAAGAATTAATCCATCATATATAGTGTTGTTTTAATATTCATGTAATTTATCTTTGGGAGAGAGACGAACTGAAGTATGTAATACTGGTGCAATAACCTTTAGTAGTGACAATTAGATCCATGATGTCATGCGTATGGATTAGCAATCTTGCCCTTTGACCATGGGTAATTACCCTAGGTGGGCGTGTGCCTATTTTAGTGCCGTAGGTACATTCATGGTTGCAAGGTCTCGCCCGTTGGGTAAATGCGCACACTACTACAGAAAGCCTAATACTAGATGGCCAAGTACAGACGGTTTGACAAAACCGTCTGTGACCGACACTAACACAGACGGTTTTAATTTGGACACCGTCTGTGTTGGTGGCGTCGGAGAAAAGGCGTATCACAGACGGTTCTTAACAATGAACCATCTGTGATACTAAAGTATCACAGACGGTTTGTATTAAAAACCGTCTGTGATAATCTGGAATTATCACAGACGGTTTTTTATTAAAAACCATCTGTGATAAGCTTATTATCACAGACGGTTCTTTAGTGAAAACCGTCTGTGATAATCTCAGGCTTATCACAGACGGTTTTTTTTATTAGAAACCGTCTGTGATAATGAGCTAGGCATTTATTGCACTGCTCAGAACCGTATGTGTCTTCATTTCGATCCAGATCTAGCCGGTGCTGCACTCTTTCGCTCAGGAGACAAGCTAGGCGATTTCAGGCCAATTAATTTGGTGGGAGGAGACATAGATTGAGCTTTGAAGATTCATACTTTCCTGGTTACTCTAGATATGATTAGTAATGAAATTTATTTTTCTTTGCATTACAATTTAGATCTAAGTAATTGGTGAGTGTTATTGAAGATGGTTTTGCAAAATTGTTAATTGGTTATATAATAGCTGTTGTGTTTATAATATGAATTAAGCTAGCAAATTAAGCCTCAATGCATGTGGCCGGTATATATGTTGTAATAATTAATTAATTTAATTTTTAATACTAAGTTGTTATATATATACATAACGTAGGACCGAAGCTGGATGTATGCCGCGAGCCGTGTGAGTGAAGAGTACATTAATGACATGTCTGCTTTTATAAGAGATGCCGAGGAGGATATGCTGAATAAGGGGGTAGAATATATGCACTGTCCATGCACTGACTGCGAGAATTTAAAGATGTTTAAGAACCGAGGGCAAATTGAAGCGCACTTGATTCGGAGGGGTTTCAAAAAGGGTTATACGTGTTGGACCAGTCATGGCGAAGTCAATGATCATATGCCACCGGATGACATCGCTGGTGAAGTGAATGATATGCCGCCGGATGACATCGCCGGTGAAGTGAATGACATGCCGCCGGATGATGTCGATTGTGGATCGGATTCTGATAGGTTGCATGATGACAATCTGGATGAGATGCTTCGCGATGTAGAAGAGAACTATGATGAGAGAGAGTATGTTAAATTCCGGGGCTTGATGGAGGACTCGGAGAAACCTTTGTTCACGTGTTGCAGGTCAAAGTACACGAGGTTGTCGGCCGTGCATGAACTGTTGAAATTTAAGGCAAGCAACGGTTGGTCCGACAAGAGTTTCACGGCGCTGCTAGGTCTTTTAGCGGACATGCTTCCGGAGGGAAATGAGTTGCCTAAAACCACGTATAAAGCCAAGAAGGTTCTTTGTCTGTTGGGAATGGAAGTAGAAAGAATACATGCATGTCCGAACGACTGTATCCTCTATCGTAAAGAGTATGCAAACATGCATGTATGTCCGGTGTGCAACGCATCCCGATACAAACGTAACAATCAATTAGATGATGGCGAGGGAACAGAGGCGAAGAAAGGACCTCCTGCTAAGGTGGCATGGTATTTTCCTATAATTCCCCGTTTGAAAAGGCTTTTTGCAAATCCAAAGGAGGCAAAACTGTTGCGTTTGCACTCGGAGGAGCGCAAGAAGGATGGAATGTTAAGACACCTTGCTGATTCCGCCCAGTGGAGAAACATCGATAGGAGTTTTGCAGACTTCGGTGCAGTACCAAGGAATATAAGGTTTAGACTGAGTACAGATGTAATGAATCCTTTCAGTAGCATGAGCAGCCGACATAACACATGGCCCGTGACTCTCTGCATCTATAACCTTCCTCCTTGGTTGTGTATGAAGCGAAAGTATATTTTGCTGTCGATACTTATCCAAGGGCCAAATCAACCTGGGAATGATATTGATGTGTTCCTAGCACCGTTGGTGGAAGATCTAAAAGTACTATGGAACGAAGGGGTACAGGTATGGGATGCATACAAATGAAAGAACCTCACTTTGCACTCCTTATTGTTCTGCACCATAAATGATTATCCTGCCCTTGGTAACCTATTGGGCCATAGTACAAAAGGTGCCAAAGCTTGTACTCACTGTTTAGATGGTACGGAGAGTGTGTGTCAGAAACACTAACGCAAAATCGTCTACATGCGTCACCGCCGGTTCCTTCGGAGGGCTCACCCATACCGCAAGATGAAGAAACAATTTGACGGAGAGAAAGAAGATGGTTCTGCTCCAAGGCATTTAAGGGGAAAAGAGGTTTATAATATGGTTAAGGATTTAGATGTTGTCCTCGGAAAGGGACGTAAGTTGAGGGCTCATGAAAAGAACACCTAGAAGAAGAGATCAATATTTTGGGACTTACCTTATTGGGAGTATCTAGATGTTCGACACTGCATCGACGTCATGCACGTAGAAAAAATGTATGCAACAGCTTGATTGGTCTCTTACTGAATATTCGTGGTAAAAACAAAGGACGACGTCAATGCACAGCTTGACTTGGCTGATATGGACATCAGGCCTGAGTTAGCACCGACATGCACTGATAATGGACGAACGTACCTTCCCCCTGCGTGTTACACTCTGTCCAAGGCCGAGAAAACAGAACTGTGCCAGTGCTTGCATGGTGTCAAAGTTTCGTCTAGTTACTCTGGCAACGTGTAGAAGCTTGTTTCGATGCAAGATTCAAAATTAAATGGCATGAACTCTCATGATTGTCATGTGCTGATGACACAGATGCTCCCTATTACAATTAGAAATATTTTGCCGATCAAAGTCCGAGAGATAATCATGAGGCTATGTTATTTCTTTAACACAATTGCTCAGAAGGTGATCGATCCCGAAGTCTTGCAATACATGACTGAAGTGGCGCCTTATGTCGACCAGCACAAGGATGTACTTCGGCAACAGAATCCGGGGTGGCCGGATGTTTGGATCATGAGGCAACACAACAGTCGGTTCAACCAATGGTTGAAGGAGCAAATTGCTAGGAGCTCGCCAAGTGAGACGCTGACATGGTTGGCCAAAGGACCAGCATTTACAGTTGTGATATGGCAAGGATATGACATAAATGGGTGATGTATATGTGAATTGGTATTTATGTATACAACAATGCATGTGTGATGTATTTGTGAATTTGCATTTATGTATTTGTGAAAATATGTGAAGAAATACACTGTTTGAATGCAGCTGGTTGGTTTTGCATATGAATGCAGCTGGTTGGTGTTGTATATGAATGCAGCTGGTTGGTGTTTGTCTTAATAGCTACAGTCGGGCGCAAAGGCTTATCACAGACGTTCTAAAGGTAGAATTGTCTGTGATATAAACTATCACAGACGGTTCTACCTTTAGAACCGTCTGTGATAATATAACTATCACAGACGGTTTCTAAGTGTAGAACCGTCTGTGATATATTATCACAGACGGTTCAAATTGTAGAACCGTCTGTAATAAGCCTCCCTATATATATCCTCTGGCTAGGGTTTTTCGCATATGCTGCAGTTATAGATCTAAGTCTCGCCGCTCTCCCGATCTGTCTTCTCGGAGCTCCGTCGCTGCCGTCGCCCTCCTCCTCCCTCGGGCCCGTCGCCGCTGCCTCCTCGCTCCTCCGTCGCCTCCCCCGAGCGTGTCGCCGCCTCCCCGAGCCCCTCGTCGGCCGCTAGGGTTTTCGTGAGTACATGGTTTTTCCCTAAGAATTTTCTACGTTAAATCATTGTCTCCTGTTCTTTTGATCATCTACCTTTGTTGTGCATATAGTTTTAATATGTTGAATATATCACTCATATTGGCAGTGAATGTTTTTATGCTTGTTAATCAAAATTACTCAATATATGGTGTTAATAATGCACATGGTAGTGAATGTTTTAATATGTTTTTATGCTTGTTAATCAGAATCACTCATACTGGCAGTGAATGTTTTTATGCTTATTAATCAGAATTACTCATACTGGCACTCATACTGGCAGTACATGGTTTTTATGCTTGTTTCTTCTCCACAATTGCTTAATAATGCACCAGCTAGCAGTCATATATGGTTTTTATATATGGTGTTATACTATCACGGTAACATATATTGTTAACTATTATTCTTAAGTTCACTTCCGGGAGTCATTGTTAATTAATGTATTGCTGACATTGAGCCTCTCTTCCTAATTAATTAATGTTATTCTTAATTAATGTTACTATATTTCCTCATCTTCCTCTCTTCCTAACATTGAACCTCTCTTCCTCATCTTCCTCTCTTCCTCAACGAGGCCCCTCTCCTAAAGTGATCGTAGATTGGATTATCATAAGCCTCCTCATTCTTGCTGAGCATCATGTTTCACTTTTTTTGCTTCCTCATCTTCCAATTCAATATGATCACTTTCTTATCTTATGGTATGGCACTTTCTTATCTTATCATAATAGACTCACAAAATGAGCAACATGTCACCCGCGCATTCTTCAACATCATCGCCGGATGCGTCCGCTCCAAAATCACAACGCCGAGGAAGAGGGCTATCAAAGAAGCCTGAGGTCGATTTACCATCACACAGGTTAATGGATCTAGGACCCCTCTCCTTCCTCGCAAAGTAGTAAGCGCATTCCGAAGAATGGTCGGAATAGTTGCACGAGAACAAATTGAGATCACATTCAATTTGTGGAAGAGCGTGCCTGAGACTCGGAAACGTGAGCTGCTGACCGAAATTTTGGCATCGTTCGAGATCCCAGAAGAACACTAAGATGTCGTGCAATGACAAACCTTGCTAGCGGTGTGCAAAGCATGGAAGAACTTCAAGAGCACGCTTGTCAAGAAATACGTGGAGACGGACGAAACGCCTTTCCATAAATACCCATTCCTGGAACCACAATGGGAAGAGTTCAAAGCGATGAAGACGACCGAAGATTTCAAAAGTACAAGTGCGGCGCACAAGGCCCTCCAGGCAAAAAACACACACCCCCACAGACTTGGCACAGCTGGGTATGCGGGTAAAATCTCGCAGTGGAGGAAGGAGGATGAGCTGGCAGCCTTGCAGGACATCGCCCCACCATTTGCCAATATCCCGGATGACCGCGCTCGAAATTGGATTAGAGCAAGGTCATCTACAACGACATCGGGGGACGTCTCCTTTCGAAACCCTGCAGACCAGCAAGTGTCCCAGCGCCTGGTAAGATATCGATCGAACTACGTAGCTTGTAATTACTCCACAACTTCGTACGAAGTGAAATGACATGCCATGCTCTTGCAGCAAGAGCTGAGTTTTGAATCTACCCTGGGATCATTCCAGGGAACAAGGGAGAATGATATGCTCTCCGCGGCCCTGGGAAACAAGAAGCACCCGGGCCGTACAAGAGGCCTTGGGCTTTACGTTCCTTGGAAACATGGTTTCCAAGATGACTCCGAAATGTATCGGCGTAGGAAGCGAACCAAGGCCGAGCGTGAGGAGCGGCTATGAGAAGAGATCAAGGCATCTCTTAGAGAGGAGCTAAGAGATGAGCTGGCTGATTATGTGAGAGATGAGGTGCGGAAACATACAGAAAGTCAGCAGGCCGCCGCCACCGCCGCTCTTGTGGTAGCTAGCCCTCACAACCGTCCGAGTAGTTGCGCGTCCAATCCAACGGAAAGCGACGCCAGATTTCCTATGGACGACATCCAGGTAATAATTATTATCTCTCGAATGCTTGCTCCATTGATGGGCCTATTGGAGTAGCTAATTTTGTATCGTTATGTAGGAGCCTACGAAGTGCAGGTTCCAAGTGAGATATGCATCCATTCCCTTGTACGCTGCTTGGGGCCAGGCATATCCGTCTGGTATCGGGGCCATGGTGCACGGTCAAGCCTTAGCGCCAGGCTACGCAAAAGTTAATGTGGATGGTGTACATGTCAATTTTGAGATCGTCCCGCTACCGAAGCCCCCCAACGACGAGATCGTGACTCTAGGGCAGGCCATTGGAACATTCATCCAGTGGCCCAAAAGCGACATCTCCCTGGAGGCTTCTTCACCGGTGGCGGGACCAGAAGGGCAGTGCGAACTAGAGCTAAATGCACTGGTGCTGTCTCCACAAGGGCAGTGCGAACCAGAGCTACCTGCACCGGTGTTATCTCCACGGGTGCTATTCTCGCCAAAGCAACTTGCACCGCTGCTACCATTACAGTCGACTACCATAAAGTCGACATACAATCGAGGCAGTGGCAAGGGAAAATCAAAGACGAAGGATGATGATGATATCCCGTGGTTGCCAAATATTACACGCTTGGTATATGCAACAGTCCAATAAGCCAGGGGCAAAACGGCGCTCAGGTATCACTATCAAATTCAGTCGGGATCATTTCCAGCACGAATTTCAGGAATGTATCTTCGCGGTGACCTTTGACGATATATTTGGTCTTTTCACGCTCAACACTCTCGACGTCTCACTCGTTCGATGCTGGACGCTGTAAGTCTGTACAATCACAGTCTCTATTCATATAATATTGATATATGTCACAATTTGTTGCTTTTCTGTGTATATATATATATTCATGCTGACCCAAGCTAGATCAACGAAATCACCAATTGGTTTCCTGGACCCACTCTTGGTCGCCTTTGATACCATCAACGAGAATGCATCCTTCGTCGAGAGCTATATTACATCAACACTACTGGCTCACCGCGATAAGGAATTTGTTCCTATGCCATACAATGAGCACTTCCATTGGATTTTAATTGTAATTATACCAAAATGGAACAAGGCTATATACCTTGATTCTCTAAGTAAGAACAAATCCAAGTACACAGCTATCGCTCAAATACTCGATAGGTAAGTACATTTTCACCATACATAACTACATTGTACTCTTTCTTTCCTTCCAAATGACTAATCTAATTTTTTCGAATAACGAAGGTCGTTCGCCACATACGTTGCACAAACATGTAGCTCGACGACAGTGGCCAAGCCCTTGAAACATGTTCGCAATTTTCAGGTATTCGCTAGCTACACATTAATTAATCCTATACAACACTTAATAGTAATGCCTCTTGATTTACCACATTGTATTTTTTGAAGTGCCACCAGCAGCAGCCGGGCAACACGTGTGGATTCTACGTTTGCCACCATATGAGACTACTCCTCGATTCCTCGAAGATCACCAATTCTAAGGTTTGTCAATCTTCCCACATTTATTTCATACTTGTCAGGTTATATATGTACGTGCATTGATATTCCTATCGACAAGTTGCGCCCATCTCTACAACTGCATTGAAACAGCCGGACTTTGCAAAAATTCGAGTAGAGTGCGCTTGGTTTTTGTGGTCAAAAGTCATAAGATCAGATGGAGAGTTCCACTGCACACAATGATTTTTTATTGCTCTTATCACTCCGGAATCGAGGTCTCGCGAAAGAAACGGATCCATAATCAACGAACTTGTCAGCTGCACAAGCAATACTTGAATGGCAATCATGTATCATCCAAGTATAGCTTGTGCAGCCTGACAAGTTCGTTGATTATAGATCTGTTCCTTTCGCGAGACCTCGATTCCGGAGTGATAGAGCAATAAAAATGCAATGTTACCATCTAAGTGCAAATGCAATGTAGATCTTTTGTAATTGTGTATTTGTTAATGGATATTTTATTTCATTTCAATTAATTGATTTGCGAAATGGATGCTTTATGTTTGTGAAATGAAGTGTGATGTGAATTGGATGTTTTATGTTTGTGAAATGAATTGAGATGTGAATTGTATGTATACATGTACATGTTGATCTGCTTGTTTCAGAGGGCATGGCTAGCATTTCCTGAGGCTAGCCAATAAACAGAAATAGATTTAGCGGTAGAAAAGAATATCACAGACGGTTTGTAACTAAAAACCGTCTGTGATAGCTGACAATCACAGACGGTTTTTAACGAAAAACCGTCTGTGATATATAAATATCACAGACGGTTTTTAACTTGTGATATTTACACCACAGACGGTTCGAAAACCGTCTGTGATAACCTTCGATTATCACTGACCCATAAATTCAGACGGTTCAGAAAACCGTCTGTGATGACATTTTTGAACCGTCTGTAATACGGTTTTCTGTAGTAGTGGCGAGGATATGATCTAGTTCCATCCGTCTCTGCCTTGCCGGTTTACCCATGAAACCACTGACTTGTGGGCCTATGTAAAACACTACAAGGTTGGTATGCATAGTCAATCGTTCAAAAGGTGGATCCCATCAAGCAACTAATATCCTTCCATTGATTCCATCCCATCCCGTGCTATCAACCTCATCTCTCTCACATTCCACCACTGCAAGAATAGAAAATCTCGCTATTCACTCAGTTTATTTTCTATAATAAGATTATGTAGGGGTGATGGCAGAGCGGTTCGAGGCGTAGTGTTGGAACTCTGGGAAATTTGTCCCAATGCCCAACAGCTTAGGGTATGGAGGCACAGGGGTTGCTCAGTCTCACACACCTGCTATGGAAGTGCTGGTCAAGGGAGCGCGAACAGTTGGTAACGCTGCAGCAGCACCCTCGCTGGTCCCGCCGCCGCTATAGGAATCGCAAGAGCGGAGCTGTAGACCGGGCTTGCTGCGGTGTGACGCTCTTAGGGTTTGGATCCGAGGGTTTGGCGGTAGGGGGAAAAACGAGGGAAAGAGGATCAAGAAAGAGGCTCCTCCAGTTTATGAGGCCTGGAGGGAAGATGGGACACTATTCTAGAAATGCACCTCCTTGTTCTTTACGGCTTCTAAAAGCAGCTTTTGGCTTTTGCTACAGTACCTAAATTTTAAATGAAGTATTTTCTCAAGACGGGACCTACAAGTTAATTTTAGTACACGTTAAAAGCCCAACATCTGTATTAACCAAAATCGTAAGTAAATATCTCTCTTTTCGTAATCTCTATCGCAAGCAACTAAAATTCAAAAATTTCAACCATAAGCCGCAGCCATATCAAACAGGCCATATTGGCATCCATAGATTTTTGGATTATTAATTGTTGATTTTACTCGATTCAAAGGAATATCACGTATGTGATGCAACTTAATATATGTCATCATATCTTACCAGTTACCACACTCACGGAAAGAGCAAAAAGACTAGAAAAAAATTTTCAAATATTTGGCTGAACTTTATGTGAGGGTCTTAAAAAGAACAAAAAAACATAGGCGATGAAGTGAAGCGTGACAGGCGAGAAACCGTCCAGCTGTGTGGGGTCCGAAAATCCGTGGTGAAGTGCGCGCGCTTTTATTTTCCCGCCCCGGCGCTCGTGGCCTCCCCTCGCTCACGCTGACGCGTGGGGCCAACGCCAGCGCGAGCGTGTATCGGAGAGAATTTTTTTAATGAATAATCTATTTTTTATTCAAAATAACAGAAATATACCCGATCAAATTTTTTTTACAAAAATAGGCTCCAATCACTTAATCATCGGGCGGCTGAAACCTATCGAACAACGGATGCATGACAAGCAAACGATCCGCTGGCCGTTGGGCGAATTGATTGCAGTCGCCGAACGGTCGGGCGACTGCTTCCAGTCACCCATCGGTTAGGTGACTGCGCTTCTAGTCGTCGAATGATTGGGCGATTGGAAGCGCAGATAAAAGGACCGTGCAGCCAAGTGGGTTCGCCCGCTTGACCGCACGGTGAATAGATGCGACAGAAAAGAAAAAGAGAGGAGAGGGGAGAAAAGGAGAGGGAGGAGGAGAGGAGAGGAGAGGGAGAGGAAGAAGGAGAGGAGAGGGAGGAGGAGAGGAGAGGGAGAGGGTGAAGGAGAAATTTTGCGACTCTTGTGAGGTAATTTTTTTGTATTTTAAATTTTGTATATGAAGTAGATAGTTTATTTAGTGTTAGTATGAGCAGAAATTATAGATGTAAAAAAGAATAGTACAACTTTGGTATAGAAAATTTAGTCAATGTAGTTTATAAAATTAGCAGCCGTAGTAGCCTATAGTTGTGTAAAATTTAGTGAACATAGTTGTCGAAAATTAGCATCGTTAGCAAATTGACATGCGTACAAAATTGTAGTTGTAGACCATTCAGTCAACATTACATAGAAATTAATTGTTCGTAGAAATTTGTAGTTATTCAAAATTCAGTCAATATGTTTGTAAGAATTTAATAATTTACTTTGTATAAAACAATAATACATAATATTTATGATTAATTACAAATGAATGTAATATCGTTAGTACATTGGAAAACATGTGTACCGTTGTAACTTGTATATAGATATTTAAATCAATATGCATGTAAATTATCAAAACCATTAGGAATTATTTGCAATAGGGGATAGATCGAGTAGCGAGAAAAGAGCGACGTTGATGCGTGGTCTGCCGATAGGAAGTTAATGCTATGAGGTTAGTGTAGTTGGTTACGGCAGACGAACGGTCGTTGAAATGTAAATTACAGTATATGAGTACTTCCGTAATGTGTGATGCGATTTGACTAGTTGAAAAATTGAAAATATATGCAGGGATACATCAGAAATGCCAATACCCACTACATTAAAAGTGCGTTATGGTGTTGGGACTGTTCGTGAAGGTCTGAATGGAAGGGGGTTTGTGCAAGGGTGCCGGCGCCGTGGATACGAGTATGTGATGCTTGTGCAACCATGCCCAGTAGAAGTTATGCAAGGTCGTGCGGATGGCCATCATCCAGGAGGTGCAAGCAGCTCGGGCAGCTCGCATGTTGGTTAAGAGAAGAAAGTTGCTCGTGAGGAGGCCATCGTGAGGGTACAAGACAAGCCGATGAAGGGAACATATGGAGTACATAGTGCATCAGATGGTGTACGATGACCGGATGACTTAGGCTGAAGAGGGAGCTATACAGGAGGATGACGAGGATAGTTCGGATGAGGACGAAGATTCCATCCAGCATAAATGGAATCGGTTTGATGCTAAGTTTGTTGCCGCACATGACGAGCATGAATCACCATGGGAGTATTATGGGACAGAGGTTCGGTTACATTCAATGTTTGCTGACAAGGCATCGCTGTAGGATGCCCTTAATCTGTGGGCCCTGTCTATGTAGCGGACTTTTTGGATCGTGAAATCTAGCCAGGAGCAGTACACCGTGAAGTGCAAGCAGGCTGATTGTCCTTAGAGGGTGCACGCACGTAAACCTAAATATGAGACTCACTAGATTGTGTCGAAGGTGGAGCCGCACTCTTGCATTCTCAGTAGTGTTTTTGTGAGGCATCATAACCTAACGTCCGTCTTTATAGTCAATCTGATGTATGGAGAGATAGTGGAGAATAAAGACATAAAGGCCACACACATCGTGGTAGTTATCGAGAAGAAATTCAAGTACAAGATTAGCTACGTGAAGGCGTGGCATGCGAAGCAGAAGGCGTTGGAAAAATGGTTCAGGTCTTTCGAGGCAGCGTATGATAATCTTCCTCGTATGCTTCAGGTGTTGTAGGATAGAAATCCGGGCACATATATCGCTGTGAAGGACAAGCCTTCTACAAGGCCACCAAGTTTTGCGATGTTGCAGAGAGCATTCTTAGCATTCAATGTGTGCATCAAGGCATTGGGCACATGCTGCCCATGATCTCAGTTGTGGGACCTTTTTGACCAGAAAATACAAGGGCCAGATCCTGACGGCCATTGGTGTTAATGGCAACAATCAAATTATGTCGCTAGCCATCGTATTCGTAGAAAGTGAGAATTATGATAGCTGGTTGTAGCTCCATAGACATGTGAGGGTAGGAGTTGTCGACGCTGATTCTGGTATGTGCGTAATCCATGATCGCCACGTCAGGATTGTGTAGGCTATAAGAAAACTTCAGAAAGACCCTGAGGAGCCCTTTACTTGGCTAGATATGAGGAACAGATGGTGCATTCATCACCTAGGGGTGAACTTCTTCAAGCAGTTCCCAAAACAATTGTTGATGAGGCTGTTAGGAACAGATGATGCATTCATCACCTAGGGGTGAACTTCTTCAAGCAGTTCCCAAAACAACTATTGATGAAGCTGTTTAAGAGGCTGGCTATGCAGAACCAGTAGAGAAAATTTGATACTTTGTGGATGTTGTTGGACGAGCACAGTAGGAAGCATGTCGACGAGAGGAATAAGGGGCCAGTCATGCCTGGGGCGGCATAACTGGAATACCTGACATCACTCGATGAGCCTAATGCAGCTGGTCCGAGGAGGAGGAGCTCGTGGAATATCAAGTGTTTCTTACAGTGGATCGAGGGAGAACCATTGGAGAAGTGGTTGCTGCTGCACGACACGGACGGCACAAAGGTACGGCATAATGACGACTAACCTTACAGATGTGTATAAGTGGGTTCTTAGGGGCCTTTGTTCTCAGCCCCTCGTCGCCATCATGGAAGGTGTTCTGCACATCACAATTGGTTACTTCAGGGAGAGGCATGCGAATGCCATACTTCATGTGGCCAACACACGAACATCGTACTCGTCAAAAATTACGGTATACATGAAGACGAAGGCACAGAAGGGCCAAATGCACACGGTGCACGTTATGGGCAACAGGGAGCATCGTTTCGATGTGGTACTCTAGAATAGAGCTAGATTTGGGATGGCTTGTGCCCTTGTGGGATGTGGGGTCTCCCCGGGCTAGGACGATATGGACCAGTACTTTTCGGACTGCCCGGCTAGGCGACGGGCTCCACACCTCAGGCTACACCCCCAGAGGTTCTCTCCGGGAGTGTCCTCACCAGTGCACTGGTGACCACACAGGCAGCGGTGCAGTCCACTCCACCAGCTCAGAGACGTGTGCAATGGTCTCCTGATCGTCTTACCTTGTCGGGGCGATGTCACCCGACACTGAGGAAGACGGCCAAGCTGGGCCGTATGGGAGGACACGAATGTGGAGATGGAGGGGGCTAGGGTGGTGGTGGAGGGGGGCTAGGGATGCTGTTGGGGGTAGTTAGTGCTACATGTACACTTGTTGTTCATGTACTGCTTACGTTTCTTGTTTTCTTAGTGATGTTTACAATACTATGACGAGTTTGGTTGTACTTCTCTTTATCGTGTCGATGCCCGTACCACTCAATTAATAGCAATCACACCGATGACCACACCACTCGAATAGTGAACTGAATTGATGGCAACTGCACCGACGTACAACCATTCGATTACATGCTTAATGACATTGCAAAAATATTTCAAACACAGGCAAGAGTACTACGGTACAACCTTACACGTCGTTGCCTATATGTGGAAGGAGTCTCGTAGTATCCACATGGAGTGTTAATGAGGAGGCCGCCTCGGATATGGCTGGCCGTCATTATAGTGGCAAGTACATATACAACTAGGGTTCGTACAATAACATGTTGGGTCATACGAACTTTCTATGTTGATGACCTCCTTGTTGCCCCTCTCGCACTTCATCTGCTAACGGAGGTCATCGTTGTGCTCTTCAAGACTTTCAATCCATGCCTCCAATCAACAATTTGCTCCCACAACATATCCACGTACCTCACAATGTACCGTTTATAGGGAGGATCAATCCATTGCACGAAGTCACATTTATCCATCTGCTACAAAGGAACGTTAACGTGGAAACTGTATTAGAAGCACTACAAAATACACAAATGCCTACTTGTACCTCGGAGTATGCAGATCAGAAGAAACTTCGCCCGCCATCTAAATGGCCTTTTACCACCTGCACCACCGCGTCCTGCATGTGTCTGCATTTTGGCCACACTGGCTGAGCGTGCCTGTTTGGTAACAAGCAGTAGTTAATGCCGAAGTCCTCCTTCCTTTCGAGCGGAAGGTCCCCTCTTGGTGACCCATGTTCGACTGGCCTCTCAGCGTCTGTCATGGTGGCTTACTCAACAACGGAGAAGATAGTTGTTCCTACCATCAATGCTTTGGGCATTCATTTTACAGCATAATTGTGGTGTCGCGGCGTGCGTTATGACACAGGGCAGATTTGCGCAGCGACAAGACCACACATGCCAACTTTGCACAGCGACATGACAAGACGGGCCAGTTTTGCGTAGTGAGAAGACTAGGCCAAACACCTTTGCACAGCGACAAGACCACACGGGCCAACTTTATGCAGCGACATGACCGCTCGGGCCAGCTTTAAGCGGTGACAAGACCAGAGGAGACACCTTCGCAGAGCGACAAGACCACACGTGGCAGCTTTGTGCAGCGATATGACCGCACGGGTCAGCTTTGCACAGCGAGAAGACAGATGGGACACCTTTGCGCAACGATAGGACCCCACAGGCTAGCTTTGCACAGCGATATGACCGCACGGGCCAACTTTATATAGTGAGAAGACCAGACGGTCCACCTTTGCACAGCGAATACACCAGACGGGACAACTTTGTGCAGTGACAAGACCACAAGGGCTAGCTTTGCGTAGCGACAAGACCAAAGGTGCAGCTTTGCATAGTGCAAATACCTAATTGGGCAGTTTTGAATACCGACAATACCACACTGGGAAGTGTTGCGCAGTGACAAGACCACACGGGCATCTTCATACAGCAAGAAAGCCACAATGAGCTCTATAAAAGGAGGTCGAAGAGATTTCTGAGAGAACACTGCACAAGCAAACCTAACACTACACCGGCGCTAGCCTCACCACACTGAGTTGGACAAAAGGTAGAAGAAGCAATGGGACATGATGATGAAGTAATGGGAGGAGACCCGCGACCTAGCAAGGTAAGCTTCGCCTGCGATGAGAAAGTAAGGGCTGCTGCGACTCGGGCAGAACAAGCCCAATGTGCTACGAGGTCAGCTCCCCGCAATGATACCACCCATAACAAAAACCCCATCCCGAACGTTCCTACCGAGCGTTCGCCGCAACACCCACCAGAGGGGGAGCTGCCCCCTTTGTTGGTATCGGGACCCGTACAAGGTTTTCAAGTCTAAGCACCATCTCAACTTAGGCATGCGTTACTGGGATTGTGCAAACTACTCTAGTGACTATCCCGACCACTGTCTAGACACCGCCACCTATCGGTAGTCGGTAAGGACCAGGTGCACTATTTCCCCCTACTTTTCTCCTTTAAAGTACACATTAACAACCTCTCCCGTGTATCCACAGTCCCTAGAACCCCTATGTGGCTAATACAAGTGGATCGATCTTGAGATCCACCCAGAGGACCAATGAGCCCTCGACTTTGAGGAGTGGAACGTCACAAGGTCTTGCGAGATCCAGAAGAAGGAGCGCCGCAAGAACGAGCAAATCTATTTCTGTAAAAAATGTTCGCATGGATATATTTCTATTATTTCAAATAAAAAATAGAATATTCATAAAAAAATTCGTGCATACCATCTCGGGGTTTTTGGCACAGAGCCACCTGATTGGTTAATGCTATCGCATGACTAGGATAAATGCGTTCAACACACAACGAGAGCTACACGAACGTTAATAGTATGACATGTGGGGCCCTGGTTTATCTGGCCCCGCTGTCAGTGATTAGACGAACTACTAGGTGATGCGTGTTATTGGGCGTTGGGTAGAGAGAAGGAAGGGAGTAGGACGCGGACGTGTGTGGGAATCTGCACCAAGGAAGGAAGACTGGTAGTCTTGTAGTAGAGGCGTAGGATCATTTGTGACGTGGCAGCCAGTAACTACTATGTCTATGGGTGTCGGTAGCTACTCTCACTAGCACTGGCCTGAGCGAAATACTTAGGCCTCATTTGAAACGGGGAATTCATATGGTAACTAAGCTATTTTAAGTACTTTATTTAAAATTCTTGTCGTTGCAAAGTATTCTAGCCAAATTAGGCTATGTTTAAAACATTCAAATTCAAATACTCCAGGAAATCTACTCTGGTTGAATGCGTTGTTTGTGTTAGCGAATTGTATTTTTTGCTGTACAAGTTGTATATATAGCAATCGTATCTTTCAATGTTTGATAGATATGATAGATTGTAACTTCCTAAAATATTTTCGGTTGTAAACAATATTGTTATTTGGCAATATAAAGTGATCACCCTTGGCATTCCTTGCCATGTGTGGTGCTTCCCTATTCTCTCTCCCCGTTTTACATTATATTAGATTAGACTACGATCCTCCCATCCTCTTGCACGCTATGACCAATCCTATCGCCCCCACTGGTGAGAACTCCACCACTGGCTCCTTGGCTAACTCCACCGTATCAGCCTCCTCTATTGTTGTGGCCTCTGTCATGGCTCCAGCATCTCAAGAGATCAACATAGAAAGCATCAAAACTCACAACTCACATTCCCTCACGTCTCGATCTGAAGGCCTCGAACTATACGAAGTGGCAAACCTTCTTCCTTTCCATGGTTGGTAAGTTCAGTCTTCTCTCACACCTCGATGATCATGATTGGGTCGATGATTCTCACATGGCTATATGGTTCCTTCTCCGACAAGATCCTTGACATCGTTATGGAACCTGAGTAGACGGCCCTTGACTTGTGGACTCATGCCAAAGCCCTCTTCCATGACAACCGAGACACTCGCGCCATCTACCTTGAGGTCAAGTTTCACACCCTCGTCCAGGGAGACATCTCCATCACCGCCTATTGCCAGTATCTCAAAGCGTTGGTTGATGCCCTCCACAATGTCGAGCAGCCTGTCTCCGATTATCGCCGGGTGCTCAACACCTTGTGCAGCCTCAACGAATGCTTCTTCTCCAATGCCACTACCATCATCTCCATGCAAGTGCCCTTCCCCCACCTTCACCTTAGCATGGCCTTTACTCCTGCTTTAAGAGATGTACTCAGTCAATGAGGCCAAGTTGGTGACTGCCATTGCCCTCCTCTCTACTTGGCCATCTGCACCGATCGAGTCGAGTATCTTGCGGGGACTCCTGGTGTCATGGGCACCATACAGATCAGTGCATAGATAACTCCTCCAACCATGCCAAAGGATGCAACAAGAAAGGGCGTGGCAAGAACAGCAAGGACTGGAGTAGCGATAGCGACACCTTGGCCAACACTGTAGCGCATGCCTCCTTCTAGACCCTAGGTTTGCTTCAACCCATGGGCCCCTCAAGGCCAAATCTAGTTCCATTATCTAAAAAAAGTAGGTGGCACTGATGCCAATGTCTTAGGCCCTCGGCCTTTAATGTTTCCCTAAGAATACCACATGGTGTTAGCACCGGCAACCACATCTCCTTCATGGGATCAGTCTGCCTTTTTTGCGGCCATGAAAAGCTTGTCCATGCATGCGCTGGGTGGATGGATCATGGACTGTGGTGCTACTTCACACATGACCGCTGATGATGGTATACTCCGTCTTTCCACTGCTTCCGATTCCTTTTCTTTTGTTACCATTAGCAATGGCTCGCTTGTTCCCATCTCCCGTATTGGTCATATAATTTTGTCATCTCATTCACCTACCTTTTGTATTAATGGCGTCCTATTGGTTCCCTTACTACTACAAAAATGCTAATACTGGACGCCTCATCACGAACAGTTGACCATAACATCAGTATTAAATACAATCACAAACAATTTTGGTTCAACAACCATCTATGCTAAAAACCATCTGTGAAGTATCACAGACAATTATGAATAAGAACCATCTGTGATATTATTAAATATCATAGACGGTTTTAAAAAATCATCTGTGATACTTCCCATGATTCATCGCACATGGTTTGTATTAAACACTGTTTGTGATAATTTCACTTAATGCAGACCCAATCCTCATAGATATGTCTTAAATTTCAGATCTGTTCTCACAGGTTGCTGCCTCGAGGAGGTAGGGCTTTGAGACCATTTGGTGAAAGGAGACCACTGATTTGAGAGGAGTGATTGTAGATCCATTTATTGTAGACTATCTATGGTTAGTAATTTGTTCCTAATTGTATTATATTCTAGATTTAGCTTGGTAAAGGGAGAATTAAAGATGGTTTAGATCTAACTTAATGTAGAGAGAGGATTATTTACATCTAGCATGGTTTTGGGTTTAACCAATTCATAGTCTGTTTCTACTTAATTCAATTTAATTAATTCTTGCTACATATAGCTACTTTAGATTATATATAGTATACTAATTAATTAATTCAATATTTAACACTAAATTGTTATATGCTATATATAGTCACGGTGAAGAGCAGATTGCATAGGAAGGTAGTAATAATAACATCACCAACGAAGTCAACGATATGCCACCGAATGATGTTGATTGTGGTTCCGATTCGAATAGACTACATGATGACAATCTATATAGGATGTTTTGCGATGCAAAAGCTAGAAGGGAACCATGATGAGAGAGTATGTAAAATTCTAGGGCTTGGTAGAGAGCTCGGATAAACCTTTGTTCACGTGCTGCAAGTCAAAGTACACAAGGTTGTCAGCCGTGCTTGAACTGCTAAAATTGAAGGCAAGCAACGGTTGGTCCGATAAGAGTTTCACGGTGTTGTTAGGTCTCTTAGCGGATATGCTTTTAGAGGGAAATGAGTTAACCAAAATCACCTACAAAGCCAATAAGGTTTTTTATCCATTAGAAATAGAAGTAGGAAGAATACATACATGTTCGAGCGACTATATCCTTTATCGTAAAGAGTATGCAAATATGAATGTATGTCCGGTGTGCAACGCATCCCGATACAAGTATAAGAATCAATCAAATGATGGCGAGGGAATTGAGATGAAGAAAGGACCTCCTAATAAAGTGACATAATATCTTTCTATAATTCTCCGTTTGTAGCAGTTTTTTTGCAAACCCAAAGGAGGCAAAATTGCTACGTTGGCATTTAGAGGAGCATAAGAAGGATGGAAAGCTAAGACACATTACTGATTCCACCCAATAGAGAAACATCGATAGGAGGTTTACAGATTTCGATGCAGAACCAAGGAATATAAGGTTTGGATTGAGTGCAAATGGAATAAATTCTTTCGGTAACATGAACATCCAACATAGCACTTGGCCCGTGACTCTCTGTATCTATAATCTTCCCTCTTGATTGTTTATGAAACGAAAGTATATTTCGCTGTCCATACTTATCCAAGGGCCAAAGCAACCTGGAAATGATATTGATGTGTACCTAGTATCGTTGATGGAAGATTTGAAAATACTGTGGATCGAAGGGGTACAAGTATGAGATGCGTACAAATGGGAGAACTTTATTTTACACTCATTGTTGTTCTACAACATAAATGATTATCATGCCCTTCCTAACTTGTTAGGCCAAAGTACAAAATGGGTCAAAGTTTGTACTCACTGCTTAGATAATACCACAAGTGTGTGGTTGAAGCACTCATGTAAAATCATATATATGCATCACTGTAGGTTCCTTCGGTGGGCAACCATACTACTGTACTATCACTTGAATTCCACTGGCACTATTGGGAGGCAAGGGAGAAACCAAAATTTTTTAGCACCTTCCAAGACGATACTTGTTTCTATCAAGGAGCCACCAAAGCTGATCTAAATATAACAAGGAAGATATATATGTTCGCACATCCATACAATTCTGCATGCTCCAGATTTTGTTGAGGTACAACACTGCCTTTTTCCTATGGTAGGGATGTCTTTTTGGCTTCAGCTTGTCGCTTTTAGCTAGCTTTTGGGCTATTCGTGAGAGAGAGTATAAAGTAATAAAAACTCGTATGTGGTTTTGGTCGATATAAATGAAGTCATTATAGTGTGTACTATAATCAATTTGTAAACACTGTTTTGAAAAGACATTTCGTTTGAAAGTTAGTTACTGCAAAAAAAGTAAAAAATTTAAAAGCTAAAAAAAAGAGACTCGATATATGAGTTGTGGCCAAAGCCATCTTGGTCTATAGATGCTATGGACTTGTCCTATTGCTGCAGTGCATGGTATGTGGAGATTGTGTCTGCGCGATATGGTTCAGGTAAAGCTGTCATTTTGTGTGCTTGTCAGATGAAGAACAAGATTGTACGCAATGCAGAGGTACACAAAGATGGAACTCCAATACTTTCATGAACATGCTAACCTGCGTATACAATTTTATGCTACTCAGAAGCAAATTTGTGAGTTACAGGAATTTCAAGAGCACACTTATGGCTTTGTTGATAGAAGTCATGGAACTTGGTGAGTTGTGGTCTGGGGGCTTGCTAGTCACTTCATCGTGTCAATGGATCAAGGTCGGTGCTACACTTGGGCTGGAATTGCTCTCAATTATCACACTTGCTAGTCACTTCATCGTGTGAATGGATCAAGGTCGTTTGTACTGGAGGAATTTTGAATTTATCTGAAGCTCAGCCCTCTTGTTGGCAGCAATATATTCTAGCATGCAGGAGCTGGCGATTGAGATTAACTTGATTTGATGCTGCGATGGGATCCAGGTGGCTCTGTGTTGCCGTGATGATTTCACGGCAATAGCAAAGGCATTAGATACGCCTCACCTCCTCCTAGTTCGGCTCCTTCCCCAAACTCTCTCTCTCTTCCCAGTCTCTAACTCAAATTCTTCCCCTTCCCACCGTCTTGATTTCTCTACTTCCCCGGCCGTCTCCAATTTCTCCAACACACTTGTATCACTTGCATCCGGTAGCAACAAATTATACCATCCTTCGAACGTTCTGGGCAGTTTAAAGGAGAACATGCAAGGTCTAGTTTGGCACTTGTTGCAAAACAAAGAAGAGCTAGTAGTAGAATGCATGTAAAAGTGTGTATAGCAGCAGTACTGAGCCAGACCGGCAGAGCACGAACTGAATTTTTTCTCCACTACTAGTTGGATGTCCGTGCGTTGCTACGGATTAAAACATAATCGTAACATTTAAAAAGTCTAATTGCAAAATGATAGGGAGCAAAGGAAATACTCTAAAATTAGTCTATCAAATAAGAACACTATAGATCAGTGGCGAAGCTAGGAATAAAATTGAGGCTAGGCTGAATCTTTTGTCGGACTAAACTAAATTGACATAAATATAGTGTTTTACTTTTTACAGAATTTCAAATTCATATAGAAACACACAATTAGAGACAAATAATGCAAAATAAAGAAATATAAAGTAGGTACCTCGAAAGTCGATAATACGAAACACATACTCAAGAATATATAATTATTCTACCATGAGTGCAGATTAGCGATAAGTCACCTGTGTATGAAACATATGAAAATTAGTGATATAATAGAAACTTGTGAAAGACAATAAAATTTTAGATCATATAAAACATATCACAAATAAACTAATTTGAATCATAAGATAAATTTGAATCACGGGGAAAATGCATTATACGCGACTTCATGCCTTGGAAGCGGTTTATGATTTTATCATCATCAATACTTTTTAAAGATCTCTCGCTCAGTGTAGCACACTATCAAGTCATTGAGCCACATCCGCTACCTTATTGCGCAAATTTGTTTTGATAATATTCATTGCTAAAAATATTCTCTCAACAGATGTCGTTGCCATCGGAAGTATCAATGTCAACTCAATGAGGCGATATACCAATGGAAAAGTTCTATCTTTTCTTGTTTGAACCATCAATTGAGCAAGTTTTGATATATCACGACATCCATTGAATTCTTCACTTCTTCTAATGTTGAGAATAAAAGTTTGAAGCTGATTTCTTAATAAGAACCGATTAGCATCCGTGAAATCATCAGCATAAATCTCAGCAAGTCAAACAAGTTTATCAACATCAAAATTAGAAAAGCGGTCACTTGAATTGCTTGCGAAATAATTACACAAAGTTCGTTTCTCCATTATAGAAAAATGTACAAATAAATTAATTATTGTCATTATAAAACTATAAATCTATAAATAAATTATAAAGATTAAACTATTAACTATCTAATATCTATATACAATTGCACACTAAAAATATAAACTCTTTAACTCTAAAATAGTAAATTAAGGGGGAGAAAATATTACCACTTACCACTCACTGATTCCGGCGCTGTCCACTGTCCGCTCGGTCTCTCCTCTAAATCACTCTCGCAGTCTCCGCTGTCGCCTGTCCGCTCTCCGCTGTCGCCTCTCGGTCTCTCCACTCTCTGCGGCGCGAATGCGCAATGCTCCTGCTGGCCGGCTACCGTCCTGCCTGCAATCTGGCTCTCCCGCGGTCCGGCCCCCTCGCCCCTCGGCGGCTTGGCCCTCGCCGCCCCCGCGCCCCGGTGGGCTCCCGCGGTCTTGCCCCTCGCCGGCTCACCGCCCCCGCGCCCCGGTCGGCCCCCCTGCCCCCGGGCCCCGTTAGATCTGGCTCTCCTGACTCCCGGTGGCCTGGCCGTCGCCGCCCCCACGCCTCGGTCCGGCTCTCGCACCCCCGGATCTTCCTCAGTCGCGGTCAGATCTACCTCCCTTGGCCGTGACAGAGTTAGATGCGGCGACGGCCCGGAACTACAGATCACAATTACAGAAACATCACACTTACTGTTGGATATTTGTCTACTGGAATATCAACCTTTACTGTATTTTTAGCAATTAGTCCAACGGAACTGCCTTGAGAACCTCCAAGGTAGCTATAAACTGATGTGCAATAGTCACAGGATTGACTATTTATAACTCTCTTTACACATTTCCCATATACTCCTCACAACTGAAGTAAGCACATGGTCAAAGTTAGCATAATAAATAACCCTTGTATTGTGCTACGGTGTTTGTTAATTGGTATAGATGCACAGTTGTGATTCAGATTAAACGGAACATGCTTTCGTCATGCCAACTACCTAATTTGAGTTGTTTATGCTGAGCATTTGCATGGTCATGTCTTACTGCCATAATGCAGAATAACTTGACTATAAAAAAAAGCTGATAAAAGCCATTTAATTCATGGAATGTGACTGCAATATTGCCAATTTCTAATAAAGCTGATAAAAGCTGCAATTTACAGGGCTATTAAATATTATCTATAAATGCTGAAATATTGTATATAGTTTGATCTTGAGTCTCGTGTGAAGAATGTATGCTTGGTTAGGAGAGTATGCCTTTTGTCCTTTCTATTTCTATTCTATTGCTTCACCGTTACTGTAGATTTCTAGATTGTATGCTGGCTGCTAATACATGAGTGGTGGATCTGCTATAAGAACTATGTTATCTTGAATATGCTTACTTCTGCAACTATTTAGTGCATTTGGAAAGAAAGAAATGAAGCTTATTTTCAGAATAAGAAATGGTTTGGTGTGCAGGTTATTTTGATGACAATAGCATCGACGTTAAAGAGCTGGAGGGTGCTTTGCCAAGATACACAATTGCCGGCGATGGATCACTGTACCTCGTCAATTGTGAACAGAGCAATGCAACCGGAGCGCCTGAAGTGGAGAGAAGATGGTGCTGAGACTGAAGGTGTTCAAAAGGCAACTGAAGGAAAACTCACAGCTGAACACAAATGCCCAGATGTAATAGGCTAGAATCTGAAAATTTGGAATGTAATAGCACACCGACTATCCTAAATTTGGGGATCAGTTTCTATCGGCTCATGGGATTGTGCAAACAATTCTTGCATAGCACACCGACTTTTTGGAATGGATGTCTATGAACGGATGAGCTGCCGCAATTGTGGAATGGAGTCTAGACGACTTAAATATACATCATTTTTCCACAATATATCAACGCACGGGCATGTCACCAGTTCTTCCTCTGAATGAGTTCTCCTCAAGAAGCTTGCAGTATCGCGCAAGAAAAAACATGTGGAACAGAAAATTCAAATCTAGAAACAAGAATAACTGGATTCAATAATAGTAATAGTAACAGAATTGAACTAACTTATTCCATAATGATAGAATGACAGTAATTAAATGTCCCAAAGTCTAAAGATGAGTGTGGCATACATACACGTGCATTTTCTGAATACAACAACTGCGTATGGCAGGAATATATATTTAGGGAATATACAAATTAAGCCATACAGTGTGGTATAGATATATAGTTAATTGAATGAAGAACTATGAGGATCATAAGTAGGTGCGCCGAGCTTTCAAACATTATAAGTTTGAAATGCATCCTGATCATAACTAAAAGGTTGCACATCGTGAACCCCACTTCACAAGTAGTGATAAGGCGTGCTACCTAAAGCAGCCTGAATGCAATTTTTCTTCACCAATATCATAGGTTCAAGCTGTGATCAAGGAGCTGAACTTAATGGTTAGGCTTTTTAATTTTCTTATGTTTGACTTTGTTGCGCATTTACACAATTAAGACCGATGGCATTAAATCTGGTTCACATAAAAAAGGTTGAATGGATAAAAAACTCTTCCAACTTTCAAGAAATCTGACTGGTGTTCACTTGTTCTGAAGAGGACACCATTGGGATTACAAATCTAATTTTTGTTTTCCTATTGAGTTCGATACACCAGATAACACAATAAGGCAAATAAAATAGGACGTTTTCATTTTTATAGAACAACCTAAATTGCAACACAGCAACAAGAAGCAATCCAATCACTGTTATTTGTTAGCATTAACAAACAACACAATGCACAATCTCCGTAGCAACGGTAGGGTGGGCAAGGAACTGCCCTATCCAATATACCTAGTCTCAAATTCTCAATCCATAATCGCAAAAATCTCCCCAGGCCAACAAGGGATCATTAATT
The DNA here is from genome assembly GCA_017311315.1 of Dendrocalamus latiflorus. Lineage (NCBI taxonomy): Eukaryota > Viridiplantae > Streptophyta > Magnoliopsida > Poales > Poaceae > Dendrocalamus > Dendrocalamus latiflorus. The sequence goes on from CM029645.1 coordinate 25,216,904, forward strand.
CAGTCCTAAATATACGTCACACCTCAACGAAGTTCAATGACATGTGTTTAAGAACAAAGAAACGTACCAGAGCAAGACCTAAATCCACAATCTTAATTTCTTAACATACGGAGAACAAACTGGTGTTTCTCTAGAGGCGACGGGGACTAACAAGGGATAAATAAACGCAACTAAAATGGCCAATACTTGAGGAAAGGGAATCAATCGGAGATCCAAGAAAGGTATCAAGGCGCTCACAGTTGGGGCGGTCAGGGGGAAGCGATGAGGCATCGGCGGCCTGGAGGAGGTGGCGGAGGTGCTTCCACTGGTGGCCGCGGGGCAGGAGGATGCGGCGATGAGGGGTGGTGGAGTAGGAGGCGGCAGTTTGGGGGGCGGAGAGGGGGAGGCGGCGGCTTGGGGGGTTGGGGGGAGGAGGGGAGGATGCGGCGGCGAGGGGTGGGGGGAGTAGGAGGCGGCGGCGCGGGCAGCGCCGGTCCTAGGGTTTTGAGGGCCCTAAGGCGAACTTGTTGTGACGGGCCCATTAGACCATGTATACAATTTTATAATATATAGGTGCTAATTTTACTTGCAAAGCGAAAACGAATTCAATAATATATTTTTAATTTAGCATGTCTGATAATTATCAATGAACAATGTAGACTAAAATAACAATATATTTGTACTTCTAGAACTAACATGATTACCTTAAGGAAGAATAGAACTCCATCATATCCATTGCTTCTCATAAAATGATACTTCTTTGGGCATTTCTTGATGCAAAATCATCAAGGACGGTATTGAGATCAATAGTGTCCAAGACATCCTTCTCGATGGTGCACATAGCCAAGCCATTTAACCTTTCTTGTGACATAATTGATCTCAAATAGTTCTTCAACAACTAGTTTTCTTCGTTTTCTTTTCTTAGCCCCCGACAAATGTTTCTTAGGTAACATTCTAAAATTCTAACACCTAAATTAGAATACAAACACGACTATATGAGTACAGAGTACTAGAAGTCTGAAATACTGTACAAAAAATTAATTTGGATTAAAAAAGAATAAGGAAACAAATACCTAGGGCCTGGACTCTGAATCTCTGATTGAACCACCGAGCAACTGATGAACTGATCGGCTGATCGCAAATCGCAAGAACCATGATGCCTGATTGATCGGAGTGCCGAGCGCGAGCCGAGATGTCGTCGTTGTCGGTCGTCGAGCCCTGGTCGCCGCCGCCGTGTCCGCGGACCGCGACTCCGCGCGACTCTCCCTCTCCGTCTCGCGATCGCGGACTCGCGGTGTAGGTCGTGGTCTCTGCTCGCGTGGGAAAAGAAACGAGCTCGAGACTCGATCAGGATTTCAGGAGTCGGAGTCCGACGTTTGGCCTTCTTGGGCCGGCCGGCCAGTTTTCTTCTTATTTGGTTCTCATTATTTTGCTAATGGATTATAGGGCCTGGGGTTTGTATATATGGGTTTGGGCCCCTCCCTCGCCTAGGCCCTAGGCGGTCGCACCCAGTGCACCTCCCTAGGGCCGGCACTGGGCGCGGGCTGGGGAGGAGGCGGTTCGGGGAGGAGGATGCGGCGGCGCGAGGGGGGCGGAGGGGGTGAGGGCGGGAGCGCGGGCTGGTGAGGAAGGTGGGGGCGCGGAGGAGTGGCGGCGGCGCGGGGGGGGGGGCGGAGGTGGTGAGGGCGGAGGGAGGGGAGGAGGCGAGGGTGGCACGGCGGCGGAGGAGGGAGGGGAGGAGCAACGGAGAAATGAGGCGAGGGCGCGGCGGCGCGGGGTGGGGGAGGACGCGAGGGAGGAGTGGCGGAGAACGTGGGGAGACGCGGTCACGCGGAGATCGTGGGAAGAGTCGGTTGTGAGTTGGGCCCATATGTCAGCATAGGAACTTTTGAAGTGGAGCCCGCGCGAGCACAGTCAAAAAAGGCAGTGAAAAGAGAAGTGTAGGATGCACCATCATCTTAAACTCCTCCTTTTAAGGAGTAGAGATTCCCGGTCGAATTCCCCTGGTAGGTATAAAACTTTCTCGTTGTTGTCCACTCAAAATCGCTGAGAATGAAGCAGAAGAGACACTTCATAATATTATTATCAATCCACTGTGGACGGAAACCCTACTTGGATTCTGATCGTGGGCGGATCCAAGTTGAGCTAGCGGTGGCCCACGATAGCGGGTCCATTTCAATTTTCCTCTGCATATTATTTCTATTATAAAAAAAATGAGTTGGTGGTCGTACGTCTATTCTCCTTTAACCGTTCTATTTCTTTAATTTTTCATCACTCTTCACTTTCCAACCGATCAAAGCAACTCCCTGCTATAGCATAATTCACTATACATCTAATGAATTTTGTTGCAACGTACGGATATATAACTAGTTCTGTATATACGTAGAAGTGACCCTGGAAGCTCAAGTCCGATAACCTCGTGTACATGTGATGACATACACATCGCAGCCCCGATTCGCCGCTGATTCTGATCGCTCCTCAGAAATGGTTTCGTCGAGGGCAGATTCCGGTCGACTAGCAAGTGTTTTGGAGGTAACCTTGTAGAACACGTTACACGAGCTAAATGGACGTTTTTTAAGACCATGATTTAGTCTAATAAATAATAATTATTTAAAGAAATCGAAATTAAAAACCATCTGAAAAAACGAAAAGAATGGAGCAAGATTCGAGGTGCCGAGCCGGCCGGCCGAGAGGCAACCGCTGGTTCCATCTAGCACGTGTCTAGCTATAGTAGATGATCAAAGAAAAAAAAGGATAATTTACGTGTTATATATAGCACAGGCTACAAGTTTTTTTTAAAGGCGCAGCCTACAAGTTTACAGCAGTGACACATACATCAGCTAATTAAGAAAGGAGAGTATCTATACATCACCTAGATATTTTCTTCCTAATTATCATTCAAAATTTTGACCATTAGACTAGATATCAAGAGGCCCCTTGGTTTTGAAAGGGGGAAAAATTTTTCAAGGTGAAGAGGGTAAAATTCAGGGGGGGGGGAGAATTCATGGCTATTAGATCTTTAATCCAACAGTTCTAAATCTAGATGATAGTTAAGAAGAAAATATCCAGATGATGTTTCCTTAAAAAAAATCTATAAACATCTCCATAAGTTATATACTTTTTTCAATTTTCCCTAATATCCCCCTTACAGTACCTGTTAGCACTATTTCTCATGCTTTTCATTATAGAAGATGTATTACTTGAATATACGTGTGGCGAATATAGGACTAGAAAATTCCTGCTGTCCTGTCTTTTCACCTAGGTAAAAAGATGTAAGGGTTGAAACTTGAGTGGCCAATCTTTGTCTTCTCTTGTTCTGCATGCCATGGAATTAATTTGGGCCTGCAGTTGCAGCACATTCAAGAGCACTGAACGATACGTCGTGTCATCTTTTCTTAAGCACCCGCAGAGAGCCAGAAACACGAAATGGATATACGAAAACCGCGCACTTACAGATCCCGATTTGATCCTATGTCTCGGGGCAGATCAGATAAGATCTCGCAAAACGAATTACACACTACAAATTATACTAATGTGTTTTAGCATAGCATATATTGTATGCGTTGGATACTAGCTAGCTAGTAATGTACGTACTATTATATATACTAGTAGCAAAGTAGTACTCTACAAGGTACTATAGTTGAGTAAAGCAGCACAAATTTGCAGCATATTTTACGTATATATCAAATAATGTGTTGTACTGTAAATTTGCACTGCAGTAATGAAGTCCTAACCATTAGAGGTAGAAACAAGCCGAGCCGAGCCGACTCGAATCAGGCTCGGCCGAGCTCGTCCGGAGCTGCGGCTCGGCTCGTTCAGGAAACGAGCTCTCGGCTGAGCTCATTTCCTAATTCGAGCCAGCTCGAATGGGCTCGCAAGCCGCACGATGTTTTTCAGCCACCAACAGTATGAATCGCATCTCCAATAGACAGACACTTCAACAGCATGTTTGGAATGAAACAAAACACACAAACACTACTATCCTTGGCTCTTGCATCTTCCATTCTAACACTCATCCAATCTCATTATAACTACATGTAGTCTTCAGACAGCAACTCATCCAATTGAAGAAAAAATGTCCACAAACACCTCCTTGCCTTGGCACGATGGCCATCGTCTTGCAACAAGAGTCCTCAGTGGTGGCCGTGGCGCGCGGAGGCGGCGATCGCGCAGGAGGCCCTACCTCTGCCTACTCCTGATCGCCGAAGACGACCACAACCCACCTAGGCTACCAGACCCAGCCGACGAGTAGGCCTACGAACATGAGGCCTGGGGGAGCACACACCAGGGAGGGGGGAGGGCACACGCCGGCCGGGGGGAGCACACGGCAGAGGTTGGGGGAGCATGGGGCCCAGGGGAGCACATGGCTGCGAGGGGGAGCACATGGCGGGGGGGGGGCACACAGCGACGGGGAACAAATGGTGGTGGTGCGGTGGACGGTGCGGGAGCGGCGAGACGGGAGACTGAGCCAGAGAGGATGGGGATTCACTAGAGAGGATGAGGGCAGGAGACTAAGCGCTAGGCCGACGCAGAGGCTGCTCAGCAGTCAGCAGGCTAGAGAGGACTGTAGACGAGCCAAAATAGGCTCGCAAGCGGCTTGAGCTCGGCTCGATTTTGTTGCAACCTGGGAAGGAGGCTCGGTTCGGCTCAAAATTTTACGAGCTCGAGCTGGCTCGCGATCCTCGAGCTATTTTTCCACCCCAACTAGCCATGCATGGAAATTTTGATCCAAGGTACGGTCTACACGAGAAGAAAGCACATACACAAATTAATACTCCCTCCGGTCACAAAAGAATGTTATTTTATGGTACGCCAGTAAAACTTTCTAAGCTTTGGTTATCGATGTTTTTTTTCATTATTTACATTAATTATATGATCTATGTATATGTTTGTCTCAAAAAGAACTTTCATAGTAATATTATAATATTATTAGGTTATATGAATCTATGATAATAGAAATTAGTAATCAAAGTTATATCTTAGAGGCCGTATAATGTTCAGAACCACTTTTTTTTTACTCAAGTGCTATAATATCTATCCCCTACCAAAGATAGAGAGGAATAACGAGCCAACTTCTCTAGAAGTTACACCATCCACTTGCTTCGGCGACTGTGGTCTATTGTGATAGCATCAGTGCACTGTACAATCTTCCAACCCATACAACATCATTGCACTAAGTATATCCAGATTGACATTCACTTCATTCATGAAAATGTGTCTCTTGGTCAGGTCTAGGTGCTACACATTCCTCCGTCTCATCGAATTAGCTATTTCAGGATACGAGTCTAGTCTATGTGTTTAACCGCCTCATGCTGCGACTAAGGGGGATGCTAGCAAATTGCATATCTTGCTGTACAAATTGTATAGATAGCAATCTTATCTTTCCATGTTTGAGAGATATGATTGGTTGTAACTTCCCGAAATATTTTTGCTTGTAAACACTGTTGTTATCCGGCAATATATATAAAGTGATCACCCCCGGCATTCCTTGCTAGCATTTTGCATGATCTTTTTTATTTTTGTTCTAATCATGGATGTTCCTAGTTCTCTTTTGCTTATAGTTTTAGACACTGAAATTGTTCAATGCACTTCTTTGACATTTTTTAATTATGTGTTAATAAATTTTATTAATGTAATGGTACGGAAGTACTTTTTGTGTGGAGATACTAATATCATTTTCATATGATAAATTTAAGCCTTCTGACATGAAATTTAATGGGCCACGCAGTTAGAGCACGGAGCCATATTGTTGCTAGCACGAGAGACCGATTGACCATGCACAGATTGGTGGATCGTACGCAGTTAAATTGTACGCCGGTCGCCATAGTTTCTGAGTTTTGTATGTGCAGGCCCCAGGATTCATCGTATCTTGCACTGCGCTTCGTTAATAAGTGCACAGAGTAGTCCAGCAAATGCAGTACTCCCTTCGTATGATAAATCTAGTGATCAAGTAGTACTACAGGTCGGATGCACCGCAGCGATGCGTGATTATTAAAACGTACCCTAGCCATATGCACATTTGAATCGAGCTGTCTAAAAAGGAAAATAAACATATACACTGCAATTAGAAAGTGCTTCTCTGCCTGCCGGGCCGGTAGCACAAACAGGCATGGTATAGCTCAGCGGATGCAAAATAATAGGCGTCCTTAATCCTGGAGCGAGATCGAGGGAGCGAGGCATATATGTCAAGCAGATCAAAAATTAATCACGCAGCGGATTCATCACTGTAAATCGATCGGGAATTCGCAGTATACCTTTTACGCCAGATAGATGGATATGCACCGATCGACTTCGTTCTTTATTTATAATTTGAAACTGGAAGTTCAAAACTCTGCTTTATAACGTGCAAAAGACAAAACCTGATTTTTTTTTCTGTCGCTCGTCACGATTGAGAGATCACGAATCCACAGTACGTACATGTTTTGCGCAGCGCTACATATGTCTGCATTTGGACTCCACTCCATGGATCAATATACAGCTAATATAACTGTCTGATTTTATCTGTGCTTAAAAAATTATGATTGCATGCAGTGAGTTATGGAGCCTTATATTACTTCCTGTTTGGATTCACACACACACAGAGTACTATGTCCGTGTGTGGCTTGGTAAATGCGGCGAGAGCTAGCGCATGTGATCATGTCTGTGAGTGATGTTTCCGTGGAGTCCTGGTTAGCCATATGCTCTAGAGGTAATTATAAAGATGGTTATATCACATTTCTTATCTATAGTTCGATCGAATATTGTGAGGCAAAAGGAGAATACGCAAACTAGTTAGCGAACCGGTCATATAGGGATATGAATTGGTTGTGACCATATATCATCCGGTCATAAGGAGTTATGAGCCGATCGTGAGTGACTAAAATCGGCTTACAGATCATATTACATAATGTTCATCTAGATTGATCTTTGTATATATTTAGAGGTTCATATGTTCTACTAGGGACCACTACCAGCCAGTGATCGAAAAGATATTTCCGAGTCAAAACCAATTATACATGAACCTTTATAATCACATATTTAATGGATTGGAATAATAAATGTTCGGATGATAGAGGATCCGAAATGCTTTTCTAGAGGGTGGAGAAGAGGATGAAAAGAATACGATTTATGATGCGTTTTGGATCCTGAATGTTGTGCCTTTTTCATTTCTATAGCAGAGATTTTTGGAATTAGTTTTCTTCATCTGATCAGCAATTAACCTACTGTTTTTGTTCTTTTCTTTGTGTTTTACATAATTTTACCCTTGTTTTTATATTATTATACTCTCTACGTGATGAACTTCCGTGCGGTTTATTGTGGAAATCATGCATGTAATTGGCACTTAAATTGTACGAGTGGATTATCGCTGTAATACTTCAATTTCTATTCTTAAAAAAGAATACCTTTTTTGGTTTACTGTTATTTCCTTGAGCAAGCATGTCGATCAATGCTCCCCACAAGTTTACGTGACAAAATGCACTGAATTGAGGGTGTTATTACAATTCAATTTTTAGATTCAGACATAGGCCCTATTGGAATGCATGAATTTCATATGAAAGAGTACAATTCTCACACGAATTGGAAAAAATGCCTGCCTTCTAAATAGGGCCTTATATTAGGCATTCAGGCCACAATTATAAGCGATGTTACTATGTAATTCCCTTATATATGTAGTGGCTCATAAAATATATTTTATCGATTCTTTTTTAGTGTCATCCTATTTTAGTGGAATGAACATTGAAGGACTACTTCTCTATTACTCATTTTAACTATCATCTTGTTGTCCTGCTCACAGACTATTTTTGTCTTGGAGTCTCAGACTTTTATTCAGACATTACTAATTATTTAAAGCTACATACGTATGAAGATGACTAAAATCACATAATTTGATTTGCTCACAAACATATAAATGGAAAATGTCATTCATTATTTTTAAAAACTTTCCTTCAGCACAGTGATGAAACTTGTACAAAGGAAACTCTTCAGATCCCACAAGAGCATGTTCAATGATTATTTGAAGTAGTGATGCACTTTATCCCATGTTTCTATTCAATTATAGCAATGGATGGCCAAACTGCCAAGCACTTGCAAAAGGAATTTTGTGAATATTCGACTGATGAGATCCTAACTGTGATGTGAGTCATCTATAATTTGTTGTTGATTATGTTATGTTCTACATTGTATGCTTAGATTTTTTTTTAATTTTAACTAGGTTTTTAACAAGCCAGGTGTGGGACGAATGAAAATGCCAGCCGTCACCACCATCATCGCCGTCGTCTTCGCCATCTATATTTACTTAGGACTAAGCTAGGGTTGGCACGGTATGGCGCTAGCCCGTTGGGCTTTAAGCTGTACTTGGACCTTACCGGAGGTGAGGTGGGCCGGTATTGCATTGCGCATGTACCTACCTCTAATACTCCTGCACAAAATAAAAGTAGAGCTGCACGCCTAGCACATGCACACGAATACATCTTCTGCATCTCTAGCAGCAGCTCTATTCGCTAGCTGCTTGGTAGGTAGCCAGCCAGCCATTGCAGCGCCCGTGCGTTTCTTGCGGAAGAAATTCGATCGAGAGCTTGCGCGTGAATATGAGGACCGGCGGGTACGCGGTGCAGCAGTCGCTGGCGGCGGAGGCGGCGGGCGTGGTGAGGCAGGCGGTCGGCCTGGCGGAGCGGCGGAGGCACGCGCAGGTGACCCCGCTCCACATCGCCAGCGCCATGCTCTCAGCGGCCGGCCTCCTCCGCGCGGCCTGCATCCGGTCCCAGTCCCAACCGCTCCAGTGCAAGGCGCTCAAGCTCTGCTTTACCGTCGCGCTCAACCGCCTTCCAGTGGCCAGGCCGGCCGCCGCCATGTTCCACCATGGCAACCATGCCCCGGCGCTGTCGAACGCGGTCGTCGCCGCGTTCAAGCGCGCGCAGTCGCGCCAGCGCCGGGGCTCGGAGGACGGCCGGCGGCAGCCGGCGGCGCCCGCTGTCATCGTCGGCCTGGAGCAGCTCATCATCTCGATCCTCGACGACCCGAGCGTCTCCCGCGTCATGGACGAGGCCGGCTTCTCGAGCTCCCAGGTCAGGGCCAACGTCGAGAAGGCCATCTCATTGGAGCAGTCAGATAAGGCAAGCAGCAACAGCATTTACACGTATAGGACTGAATCATTTCTTGAGGCCGTCCGGGAGCTCCACCCAGTCGTCGTCCCAGACAGGTACTAGTTTCACAGTACCATATGCATGCATCATCAATTTGGTCGAGAAATCTTTCGATGTCTGATACCAATTCTCGGTGGAAATATTTCTGTCTGTTGGGGAATCTTCTTTCAAAGAAGCAATGGGACAGAATAGATGATGCATAAACAGAGGTGTGTGCAGCTCAAACAGCAACACCTTGTTTTTCTTTTGCTATCAAGATTATGTTACAAAGTAACACTACATGCATGCCTATTTAAAGACTCCTACAAACCGACTCTGCCCATAACTGACGTTGCCTAACAATCTAACATTGACTCGAAATCATTCAAAAGTACAGCTCATGTACAGATGTTGCTCATGTTTAATTAAACACTAAACTATGTGCTTGCATTAGAATAGAATGTAGATAATCCTTATAGTCCTCACATGGATGCATGTCTGCTGCCTCCTGAAACTTGTGTTCACACATGGTAACAAAGTTTGACTTGTTTCTTGACTTATCGTGGTGAAAGTTCCAGACTGATTTTTTTTTTATCACAGCACATCTGAAAGCGTATAGTGTTTTGAAGAAATCATACAATGAATTGATTAATAAATTAAGAGTTGCATATATAGCATCTTCCTTCTATATCTGAACAACCGGTTTATTAAAACAATACCCGAGAGATAAAGAAGGAAGAGATCTGAAAAGATACATGTGATCCGTGGCACGTAACGACCACGGTAGATTGATCATGGCTGGTCGACCACGGCAGGTTGACGCTACGACCGGCTTACTGTACACCTACAGTGGTCGTTGGTCGTATGTAGATATTTAACAACATCTAGTCCCATCCCTCTTCTTTTATGACTGTAAATTGGGCATAACTATCTAGTTAAGCAAGAAAATGAATTAACTCCAATACTCTCAAGCTTGTATTACTGGAACTTTTCCACTCCAGCCGGTAACAACAGCACAGCATGTACCTCCTAGCCAGCTTAACTATGCATGCTTGATCTTGCTTCTGCTAAGTAACCAGCAACCAACAGTAGGTCAATAACCAACAGTAGGTAATAACCAGATCATGCATGCATGACAACTCAGCCAATGTCGGTGCATGCAACTTTACTTCTCTTAAGAAAATAAATTAAGTATTCTCCCTGTTCCAAAATATAGGTCATTGTGGATTCTGTATGGTCAAGGTTTTCAAGTTTTGACTATTAATATATGTTAAAAGTATATAAATTGACTATAAAAATAGTATTATTAGATTTATCTTGCAAAATATTTTATTATTTTTGCTAGCATATTATGATAATAAATTATAATCAAAGTCTTACATTGACGATCATAAAAAATTAAAAATGATCTATATTTAGGGACGGAGGTAGTACCTAACAGTGAAGTTGATTCTATTTCCAGGATTCTTTGTTCTTGCAGAGAGGTGCAAGCTAGCCAGGCAAGATCAGAAACAGGGTGGCCGACGACCATCGTTGGCGCAGCAGCAGGCGATGGAGAGATTGCTTGCCGCGGAACAAGTCTTCAGGTATATATATATATAACGTGTGGTTGCATAATATTAATTTGAGCAAACCCTAATCCAAGGTCTAACTTGGTGTGTAACTCATCTGAACGCCGCGACGCAGGCGACTTGCCGCCGGCAGAAGTTCACCGAGCTCACTGCGGAGAATCTGAAGATTCTGTGCAATGCACTTGAGCTGCGCGTCCGGCGGCACAAGGACATTGTTCCCAGCATAGCAATCACCATGCTCCAGTGCCGGTCCGGCATGATTACGAGGGTGAGGAGGCGAGAGAGGTTGACCTCGTCGACTTGGTTGCTCTTTCAAGGAACGGATAGCGGTGGCAAGAAAGCAATGGCTCGGGAGCTCGCGAAGCTCGTATTTGGTTCCTACACCGAGTTCACCTCCATCACACTCGCCGATGAGTTCACCCCGGTTAGCTCCCATTCCTGCTCCAGCAGCAAGCTCACCCTCAAGAGGCAGAGATCACGAGATAACGAGACTGGCTACGTTGGAAAAAAGTTGTTTGAAGCGATCCTTGAAAACCCTCATCGTGTTATCTTGATCAACGATATTGACCAGTTGGATGATGATTCGGAAATCATTATCAAGAACGCGATTGCAAATGGAAGACTGAGAGGCTGCAATGGTGATGTGGTCAGTTTGGAGGATGCCATCTTATTGCTGAGCTGTGAAGCGATCGACTCGTGGTCTTTGGCTTCCTCCCCTCTGGTGAAGCAACAAATCAGTATAAAAAATGGCAAGGGAGAAGAAGTCGGCATGGAGAAAGAAGTGAAACCATGTTTTAGCATCGATTTGAATGCTTTTCCACAGGATGAAGAAGAGGAGGAAAAGAATTCGATTTATGATGTGGGGATCCTGAATGTTGTGGATGGTGTTTTTTCATTTCTATAGAAGAGATTTCTAGAGTTAGTTTGCTTCGTCTGATCAGCAATTAACCTACTGTTTTTGTTCTTTCCGTTCTGTTAATTTACCCTAGTTTTTTATATTAATATACTCTCTATGTGATGAACTACCATGCGGTTTATTGTGGAAATCATGCCTGTAATTGGCACTTAAATGGTACGAGTGGATTATGGCTGTAATAGTTCAGTTTTTATTCTTAAAAAAGAAAACTTTTTTGGTTTACTGTTATTTCCTTGAGCAAGCACGTCGATCAATGCTCCCCACAAGTTTACGCTACAACATGCACTGAATTGCATGAGGGTGTGATTTAACGTAGGGTTTTCTTCAACGTAGGTTGCACTTGCAGTTGAACCAGACGGATAGTACCACATTTGTGCTTTATATAGAAGATGAATATACGTGTGGCGTATATAGGACTAGCATGTTCCTGCTGTCCTTTCTTCTCACCTGGGTAAAAAGATGTAAGGGTAAAAACCTGAGTTGTCAATGTTTGTCTTCTGTCGTTCTGCATGCCATGGAATTAATTTGGGCATGCAGTTGCAGCACATGCAAGAGCACTCAATGGTATGTCACCTGCAGAGAGCCAGAGACAGGAACTGGATACTATAGATGGCACGAAATTTGCACTGCAGTGATGAAGTCCTAGCCATGCATGCACAGTAAATAATTTATTGAAGAACTGTAGCGATATATTGTAAATTTACATCACGGTGATGTACCATAAAGAACTGTACATTTATTGAAGAGAACCATAGATGATTTCTCATCCACACATAAACCCGGAGAAGTAAGAGTATCCACAGTATAGAGTACTTTCACTCACGCTAAGAATTTTCACATCACATTGGCAACGCCGCCTTTTTCTTCCCTATGTTTAGTACTCACCGTCTCTCTCAAACAACAAATTCGATTCCTCCGCATCTCCCTCTCACTCTCATATATCTATTCTCTCTCCCATCATAGAGAATAGTATAGTCGGTGGTGGCCGCGTCGGCGCCACTTAGGCCAATGACAAATCTTGCGTGGAGTGCAGTGGCGAAGTGTATCTTCATCCTCTATCTTGCACAGTGCTTTGTTAATAAGTGCACAAAGTAATCCAGCAAAAGCAGTACCGATCCTTTTTGATAGATCATCCTAGAGCTGGGAGTTGAGCTGTGCCGTACGGCCGTACCGGTATGGCCAGAGCCCATTGTGCTTCGGGCCACTTCATGCCGTGCCAGCTCGGCCTAGTCATCCCGCTGTGCCGTGCCGTGCTAGCCCACTTCGTCTCTGGCTAAGCCCAAGCATGGCCCAAAGCCCTCCGTGTCGGCGTTCGTGCCGTGCCAGCCCAAGCCCAGCCCGAAGTAACTATACACGATGTAGGCGACGACGACGATGGTGGCGGCGGCCGCTATTTTCGTTTCTCTCATACCCGCCTCGTTAAAAACTAGTTGAAATTGAATTAGCTGCATAAAAATATGGGCAAACAATGACATAAATATTTTTGGAAAAAAGTGGAATTTCCTTGATATTTTAAAAATACAATGTTACTGCTTGTTAAAAACTTTACGTCCCAGAGTGGGGTTTCCCGTGTAAGGAAAAGAGTACAATAATAATATATGTACATACTAACTATAACAACATGCGTACATAGTATCTACTCATCAATGTCTAGATCGTTCATACGTTTGAGGTCAGCATACGCCTGCACGATTTCAGGATCCTCTAGTTGATGTTGTTGCCGCTTTTTAGCTAATTCCAAGTCTTTGGTGTGTGTGATTGCCTCCACCATCCTAGGCATGAGAGATGATCTCTTTTCTTTGATTATTCTCCCTACTGTGCTGAACGTTGCTTCCGAATAGACGGTGGACACTAGCACCAGGAGAACATCCCGTGCAAAATCTGACAGCACATGAAATATTCGCTTGTTATTCTTCCACTACTCAAACAAGTCTATCTTTCCTCCACCAGTAAGATCAGCATAGTGAATGGATGGTGATTGGTGAATAAATGGGGACTTGGGGAGTGTAGAGTGATGTTGAAGAAATGGAGAGTGTAGAGGGATGTTGAAGAAATAGGGAGTGTAAAGGGATGTTGAAGAAATGAGAGATTGATTAGCTTGTGAAGAAATGAGAAGTCTGAATGTTGTTGGAAGAAATGAGAAGTCAGCCTATGAATTTATATGCATCAGGAAGGAGCCGTTGCTCTCGAGTCCCGAACATTGCAGCTTCCGAACGTTGATTCTCCCGAATGTTTCTTATGAAGTTTGAACGTTGTGTTGACTGTTGTCTTTCTCAATCAACGCTTAGCTCAGGGAATCATATGCTTATTACTTTGCCCTCCTACTTGTCTACTACTACTACCAGAGCCAGAGGTAGTGAGGGACTACCGGCCTACTACTTCCCCCACCTCCCCTGGCCACTTCTTCCTCCCTCGGTCCCCTCCCTCCTCCCCTCCTCCCCCGGTTGCCTCCCTCCTCCCCCACCTCCCGGGCCACTTCTTCCTCTCCTGGCCCCCTCCCTCCTCCCCCACCTCCCCCGGCCTCCTCCTCCTCCCCCGGCCACCCCAGCGATCCCTCCTCCCCCGGCCCCCTGGCACCTCCTCCTCCCCGCCCCCCGGCGATCCCTCGCTTCCCTCCTCCCCTGACCCCAACCACCTCCCACCTCCCCTCTCTCCCCGGCGACCCCTCGCCTCTCTCCTCCCCCAACCCCCCAGCGACTCCTCCTTCCTCGACCCCATCGCCAACCTCAGCATGCTGCCGCCCTCTAGCTTCTTTCCCGCTGGCTGCTTTCATGATGTCGCCACTGGGGGTGAGCAGCGTCGGCTTTGGGGGTGCCGGGGCAGGGACATTGGGCCGGCAGGCCACTCGGGCTTTCTTGGCTTGGGCTTACGTGGCATGCAGACTGCGGTAGTCAGCGGGCTTCAAGGAGCACAAGGAGCTCATGCCGCTCATGTCCAAGCATGACGGCATGACGTCGAACTCTAGTATGCTCCTTCCCCTCTAATCCTCTACTCCCTCTCTCTGCTCTATGATGGCTCGTGGGGTGGGAGTCCATGGTATTATGAGATAGCGATGGGAGGCTAAGGCTGAGGTGGTCACAGTGCTGGCGTGCCAGTTGTGCCCCCCATGTTGGCCGTGCTCGTCGGGTCGGGCCTACCCAAGCATGGCGTGATATGCCGTGTCATGCCGCCTGACAGGCCAGCTTTCCAGGCCTAGCTAGGCCCGCAATTCATGCTGTGCTAGCACGGCCCGCCACATGGCGTGCCTGTGCCATGTTGGACCGTGTTGGGCCAACTAGGCCTTAGGCTGGCACGGATAAACTTGGCCCAACTCCCAGCTCTAGATCATCCCTTCGTATGAATCTAGTGATCAGGTAGTACTACAGGTTGTATGCACCACGGCGATGCGTGATTATTATAACGTACCCTAGCCATACGCACATTTGAATCGCGCGGTCTAAAAAGGGAGATAAACATGCACAGCAATTGGAAAGTGCTTCTCTATCGGTCGGGCCAGGTGAGGTATAGCGTAGGGGATGCAAATAATAGTGGTCCTTAATTCCAGAGCGAGATCGAGGGAGGCATATATGTCATACAGATCGTAAATTAAGTAACCTCCAGAGCGGCCTAAGCGTGAGACCAAGGGCTAGTACCACCTATACCACTGGACTCCGCTCCCACGGCCTGCAGTGTCCCCACCGCCTTGCCTTGCTAGTGGCCACCGATGCTCTCCTACCGCCAGTCTATTGTTGCCCAACCTAATTCCATGGTCGGGGAGCCCGGTGAATCGAAAGGGCCCTAATTTTAACTTGACACTGAGTTGAAAACAAAGCATTGCCTGCCAAATATGAAGAAGACACGACAATAGTTAATTGTTGGGTGCCTAGGTGTTCGCCAACGATGGTGGATTAGGAAAGCAGCAGTGATCAAGGTTGTTAGAATCGTGATACTAGATAGGATCTTTTTCGTTTGATGGGATCGGATCATAGAATTATAGTACTATCAAATTTTTAAAAGCGTATATATTTTATATAAAAATTGTATTATATTTTTAAATATGTAAATCTATAGTATATTTTTTGAATTTAATTTTATAATTTGAATACACTTATTCATGTTATATTGAATTAAGGTTGATTTTTGAAACTTATATAATTATTTTTAATAAACTAATAATCTAAAATTGAAATATATCAAAGATAATACTTTTTACCTTATAACAACATGTAAACAATAAAACAAAGCAAATTAAACTAGTAATAGGCAATATTAAATTTTATATGCTAATATAATTTGTTGTTAGGATTATGATCCCAATGCGATCTTACCCGATCCTACGATTCTAAAAGTAGGATTGCGATCTCACTACGATACTATCTGATTCTGATCCATATTGTGATATGTATCATCTATCTTCGGTAGGATCGTACCATACTATGATACATATCGCAATACTGACAACCTTGACGGTAATCGGAGGTATAGAAGAAGAGAGGTGGAAAGCAGAGTGAGAGCGAGGACCATATGGGAGGGAGCATGCAAATATAACAAGTAACATGTGAGGCCTGGTTCCCTCCAAGCCAGATATTTCTCTTTTGTAAAATTTAAATCTTCATATTTTGCATGTTGCATATGGAAGTTTTTAATTTTGCTAATTTGTAAAAGCCAAATGTTGATTCTTTTCTGTCTTTCGTCCATGATTCAGCACTGTAAATCGATCGGGAATCCGCAGTATACCTTTTGCGCCATATAGATGGATATGCACGCATCAACTGCATTCTTTATTTATAATTTGAAACTGGAAGATCAAAACTCTGCTTTTTAATGTGTTAAAGACAAAAGCTGATTTTTTGTCTATCGCTCGTCACTGTTGACAGATCGCGAATCCACAGTCTAACAAAGCTGATTCTTTATTTATATTAGCTGCTTTACAGCTAATATAAATGTATGATTTTTTCCGTGCTTAAAAAATCGAGAGAAATTAGCGAATGGTATACCGTTAGAGCATTTTTAATGGTATAGAGTGGTACCTCGTCACCGCCTCGCCACACAGACCCCGACCCCTCCCGCCATGCCACCTTGCCCAACTTAACTACCATAGCCGCCGTTGCCACCGCCCACCATCCTCTTGCCGCCGTCTCCCCCTAACCTCTTTCTATGCTCCCTCCTCTGACGCCAGATCCGACGGTGGCGCCTTATAGGCTTGCAGGCCGTTGGATCCAATGCACGGCGGGGGCCGACGGTAGATGAGAGTTAAGGGGATGGCGGCGGCGAGGGAGGGAGAACAAGAGGGAGTGGGGGAGAAAGTAGTCGGGTTAGCTAAGGGAGAAGAGCGGAGTAATAGAGGCGCTTTGAGATTTGTGGATTTTGATCTAACGGCTGTCGTCTTTTCCATCGGAATAGTATTGTGCTGGTTAATTTTCTAAATGCTTAAAAAAATTACGATTGCTTGCAGGGAGTTATAGAGCCTCCTGTTTGGATTCACACACACAGAGTACTGTGTCAGTGTGTGGCTTGGTAAATGCGGCGAGTTGCGAGTGCCATGTGATCATGTCGTAGTACCTACGTACGCACTCTCGTGTTTTGCATTGAATTAATCAATTGTTGCACTGTAAGTGTGATGTTTTGATGCATTTATGATAAGTGATATGTACTAGAGTAATTATAAAGATGATTATATCACTTCTATATTTATAATCTTTTGAATAAATATTATTATGTTTCTTAAATGAATTGTCATTTATAAATATTAGCAAATATTTGACTTGCTGATGAAGCTTTTTATTTGTTATATCATTCTAAAAGTATTCCTAGTCGAATATAGGTTTTGCCACTCCTACATAATAGAAGAGATATCCCTCGGCCCCTTGATGGTCGGATAAAGAAAGTACATGGTCATGCCATGAGTGGTCGAAGAGTCAACTACATAAAGTTATCCATTACTAGATTGGAAAAAGATTGAATAGTTCATGGATGATACATTTCTTACTTGGAGTTTGATCGGATATCGTGAGGCAAAAGGAGAAAACACAAACTGGTTAGCGAACTAGTTGTGACCATATACGATCCAGTCGTAAGGAGTTATGAGCTGATCGTGAGTTACTAAGACCTGGTTATAGATTATATTACATAATCACTACAAGGATTTTAACCTAAAGCCACGCCTAAGAATGGTTGCAATATGGGCATTTTGGTCGCAATATGTAACAAATGCTTCGAAGTCGGTTTCGTTGTGAGTCGTGGCATTTAAATATGTTGCAATAGGTTATTGCAACTCAATTTTGATGTGTTGCGATACTTTGACTTTCGCAACGAGCACAAAAAGCAAATGCCACGCACGATATGGTCGCAATAGGAGATATTGCAACCAATAGCATCGTTGCATTAGTAATTGTTGCCACGACACACGTTGTGGCAATAGAATATATTGCCACCAAACATTGTGTTGCAAGAATGAGCCAATATTGCAACGCCATTGCTACGTGGGAATAGAACTAATTGCCACGGACTATGTTCCATTGCAATAAAAAGTTCCGCAACGAAAATCATTTGGTGGTTATATCCGTAATTGCGACGCACAATGTTTCATTGCAATAACTTATGTTGCCACGTAAATTTTTTGGTTGCAAGTAAGTGGTATTGCAACGACACATTGGTTGTGGTTACTAAGTCTTATGGCATTGCACAACCTACGTTGCAATATTGTTTATTGCGACAAACAACAATTGATGCATTTCAGTTTATTGCGACGAGGAGATTTTCGTCGTGTACGCCTATTTCGTTCGATATTTGTATATTAATTTATTGTTGCAACATAGATACAATAGAATTAAAGAAAAAATTCAATCATCAACACACATATATGAAATCAATCCTTCAATAACTGGAAAATTATGTCTGAGCCAGAATAAATATGTTTGCAATAACAAAAATATCCTCTCAAACTACAAGTCTTGAACTATGTTTGCAATAAAAAAAGAAATTGTTCTTCATTCACTCGAAGTATTGC
Source organism: Dendrocalamus latiflorus (assembly GCA_017311315.1). Lineage (NCBI taxonomy): Eukaryota > Viridiplantae > Streptophyta > Magnoliopsida > Poales > Poaceae > Dendrocalamus > Dendrocalamus latiflorus. The sequence continues at coordinate 25,235,459 of CM029645.1, forward strand.
TTTACTTATTCATCTCATGATGTTCCATCAGCACACGCTCGCACGCATATTCCATAGTACTTTCATTATTTTGGCTCACCATGCTTTCCTGCATTTTATAAGCAGGAACATAATTAGTCAATGTACAGTAGGCAATGAAATTCGGCAATGTACAGTAGTCAATGTATAGTAGGCAATGTACAGCAGGAACATCATTCGGCAATGAAATCAAGTCAATAGTAATGCTTACAACATAGCATATATGACTCACCCACCGTTTGCAATATGCGGCACATAATTTGATTGAAATGAACAAACAAAATTCACATATAGGCATTCATACCTGTAGCTTTTTCTTTTGATTACGAGTTTTTGCAGCAGGCCTTATCTGTTGCTGTGAAGAATTTGAATCTGCTGGTTGGTCATTGTTGTCTGTTGGGAAAAGATTTCTTGTTACAGTAGTATTAGCTGTAGCCGTGGTGCGAGTAGGTGGATCAACTTCTTTTACTGTGGTCATCACGCTTGCTGGTTGAATCTGCCAACAAACAAAATAACAACACTGTGCATTATACACATGTGTACAAATGCATTTCGTATGTTGACATGCTGCATTTTTATTACCTCTTGTGCTTCATCTTCTATACGTGGTGGTGTGATGTCATTCATGCCCACAGTTGCGCTATTTGGAGGCTGTGAACAGGTGGTGTTTCCTGGGTTAGCCTACTCAATATAAAAGGCAAGCAACATTAGGGGGAAAATCGACAAAAGACAAGCATATAATATATTTACTACCTGTAGCAGTGCAACTTGCAAACGAAGCTCTTCTCTAAGTTCCTGCATTTGTCGGATACTTTCTTCCTTATCTCTTTCCCTTGCAACAACTTCATTTGCAAGTTTTTGTTTTAAATCTTCAACCTCCTCTCGGTGCTGTAGGGCTGCAGCTGAGCTACGGGCTAAATTCTCTTCTCTCTCATTCAATAGAGCCGTTCGTGTTGGATATTTCGCCATATATCCATGACCATGACATCTGTACGTTTTGGTTCCTATGGTTTCTTTGTAGTATTTCTGGAAAAGTGCATTTTCTTCTTCAACCGTAAGACATTGTTTATCTTTCGATAATTCTGCCTCAGCAATTTTGACGAGAGCATTTTCCTAAGCGAAACATAATTAACACATTAGAAGGATTAAAATTAGAAGTGTTCCAAAATTTTATGAAGCATGAACCAATTATAAAGTCAGAACAATATATATATTTAGCACTCACATATACTTCCAGTGTATCTGGGTTTGACCATTGCCCGCCCTTGGTGTGAGTAACCATCCAAAGATCCAAATCAGCAGGCTCCTTACCAGTTGTCGGGTCTCTCTGAGATGGCAACACATGTAGTATGAGGTATTGACTGTTGTAAAAAATAACTAGGTCAGTAAAGCTTGTCATTACCTGATCATAGCTTACTTGGGAAAATGGTTTGGATCCCATGAGATGCTGTGTCTTTTGCTTCTTACGGTTTTCAGTGTTCTTGGTGCTCTTCTTCTGTAAATGGTTTACAAATGATGTGATTAAAACACTGATTTGATCATTTGTAAAAAGAAAAGGATATTTAACCATTTTACAAACCTGGAAGCTCTCACTTCCAAAGTACTGGATCAAGTAGTACCACTCAACATTGTCTAAATCTTCAGGCTTATGTTTCATTCTTTCAGCGTCAGTGCGGTAAGCCCTGTATGTAGCACTAAATGCAGCACGCCATCCTTTGTACCTCTCCTTGGCAATGGCCCATATGTTTTCTTTAGGTTCTTCAACATTCTGTAAGTCCCAGTTAAGCTGTTCCAATGCAAAGACAAATAGAATACAAAATTTTAGCTAGTGACAACAAGACATATGGACAAAAAAGATAGTGTCATACCAGTATGTCATCTGCTATTGACATTTTGACTTTTGGATGCACACCCTTCCACGTTTTCACTCCTATAAGTGGAGCCTTTTTCCTGGTAAACGTTACCACCTCATCCACGAACGACCGACGGTTCTCACCAATGGGGCCACCCAGCCTAGGATTAAATTCGATTTTTAATTTCTGAGTCCGATTCCTAATTCTCTTGTTGGTTACTGTCAGACCTTTGAGACATCCTCTTCCACGTGTTTTGGATTTTTCTCCTATTTGAACATTAAGAAATAATGGAACATCCATGATCAGCAAAAGAGTTTTTAATATAAAATATAAAATGGAAGGAGCAGCACATACCATCTCCTAGATTTTTTGGTTTCCTAGCATGACTTGGCCTATCATTTTCCTCCCCTTCAGTTATGTCATCATCATTTGTATTTTCTTCCAATAATGATACTACAAAAAGAATGCAACCAACACATGTTAATAATTATTTTATTGTTTGCAGAACAGTAAACATGTTTAAATGAGTAAAGATATTTAATTACGCATGTGTTGACGACGGCCTGTATGCCTTAGCCATTCCTTGTATGTTTCGATTGTTTCATCCCTGAAGGCATCCCTTAAATCTGCGAGTGATGATGATTATACAATACCACTTATCAGAGCAAACTTTGTTATAACAATTTGCATGAGTGAATCATCGAACAATCTTACCGGTGTCTGGATCCTTGGATTGCAGCTTTGTTAGCCACAACTTGTAGGCATCAATGTCTTCAAGCGTACTTGAGTCATCATTGTTTCCCTTCTCCCTTGGTCGCTTAATCGGTGTTATGGCGACATCTACCTCATGTTCCTGCTCCTTCGACAGTACCAACCTGATTTCCCTCTCAGCCTCATTCATACGTAGCACTGTATCTGCATCTCGTATATAACCCATGGCTTCAAGGGAGCAGCAGTGAGGAGGTCAGCTGCGGGAGGAGATGTGGTGGTGGAGAGATGGTGGCGGCGCTAATGGAGGTGCGGGGGCGCATATGAGAAGGAGCAGTGGTTGGCCAGTGGAGTAGAGGGGAAGAAGGAGGAAGAGGCAAAGGGAGGCACGCCGACCTGGTCTGAGGAGAGGTGAGAGGCGGCGCGGTGTAGAACTGTCGGTGAGGGGGGGGGCGGATGGCGGAGCGGGCCGGGAGGCGGGGGTGCGGGGCGGCGCCGGGAAGATCCGAAGAGGGGAGGCGGGGCGGGCCGGGAAGATCCGGGACGGCGCGGGGAGGCCAAAGGCGGAGCGGGCCGGGAGGCGGGGGTGCGGGGCGGCGCCGGGAGGCGGGGGCGCGCGGCGGCGTCGGCTAGCTGGCGAGGCGACGAAGTGAGGAACGGCAGCGTCGGCGCCGCTTTTTGGCTTCGGCCTTCTGCGCCTGGCTTCGGGAGTTCTAGCTCAGAGCAGCGCGGTTGGGCCGCGAGGGCAAGGCCTTGCGCAGTTGCGCGTGATTCGTGAAGTGATGGGCCGCCGGCGTGAAGACATTAGGCTGATGGCCTGCGGGATGCTATGGGCTCTTGGGCTACCTGGGCTAGATGCTAATAATATTATCCCGGGCTGGGCTACAAATATCTAAGCTATAAACTGTATTTTTTTCGCACCCCGGGCTGGAGCCCATGTTGCCATGGGCCTAATTCCGCCCCTGATTGCAACGAAAGATAGTCTTCTATACCAACGACTAACAACCGTGGCAATACAACCCTAGAAGATGCAACGAACCCAAATTTCGTTGCGATATATACAACCCTATTGCAACGCAAGCAACGATTCATGCAACGAATCAAAACCGTTGCAAAACTGTCCAGTATTGGCAACCATCAGCAAAAGCGTGGCAATAACGTCGACATATTGCAACGCAAATCAAACGAATCACAACGCAAATTCATTACGTGGCAATATTGTCAAGTACTTGCAACCGTTTTATAAATGGTGGCGATAGCACCTACCAATTGCAACGAAATGCATGGTAATCGCCACGCAAAAATATCCGTGGCAACATGGTCAACAATCGCAACCAAAAATGAAAATGGTGGCAATAGCCCCTACCTATTGCAACCAATTCTGTGTCGTTGCAAAGTTGATCGTGGCATTAGGGTCAAAACCTTGTAGTGAATGTTCATCCAGCTTGATCGTTATGTATATTTGGGGGTCGATATACCCTACTAGGGATCACTACCAACCAATGATTGGAAAGGTATTTCCGAGTCACAACCAAGTGAGATATGGTCTCTACTCGTATTGGATAAAGATCTAGTCAAAGGCTCTCTGAGTTACATATAATCTCTAATCGTATCGAAAAAGGATTCGATAGGAGGTTATATATTAAGAGAAGCATGGGGCTGAAGGTGGTACTGAAAATGAAGGATCTGAGGAAATCATGAGACGCACCCATCCAAACCCTAGCTTCCACCTCTCAAAACTCTTGCCGTGTGCGCTGGTGCTAGCATACCGACGCACGGTGTTCCATCCTAGCACGTGTGGATTTTGGTAAAAGCATTGCTTCGACTGCGGCATTGATCGGGATGATCACGAGGAGGAGACAGTTGGCTCGTGAAGACCAACTATTGCTTGTGGACGATCGACTACTTCTACTACATCGGCGCGTGCTACGTTGAACCGGGTTGTTTCAACACTTCTTCCATTGTACTACATGTTTAGTGGTAATGATCTATGATCTCTTACCCATATGACTTCCTGATTTACATAGTAGAAATTTTGTTTGCACTCGTGTAGCGTATCCTGTATCCCAACAATCCTTGCACTACTAACATCATTCTCAATCTTTATGTATGTCTTAGGCACGTGCACAGGGAAAACAATTTTGCACCAAAATTCGCTGAAATTCAGTTTGTTCAGCCCACCCCAAAAAAAGCCTAAACCTTTTTTAAAAAATCCGGCCTATTTTCAATTTTTTAAGCCCAACTCACCAGGCCACCATCCCCAGCAAAAACAATTTCGATTGCCATGATGCCCCATAAGGTCATTCGGCTACCAGAGTTTATCGACTACCTCCACCCTATCTCTGCTGTATCGAACTCCAATAGCTCATAAGGTCATTTGGCTACTAGTTTCCCATCACTGATTCCCCAAGGCTGCACCGGCATGGGAGAAGGGGCGGGGGGAGGGGCGGCATCGTCACTGGAGAAGGGGGGGGGAGGCCGCGTTGGCATAGGAGAAGGGTTGTAACATCCTAAATTCTAGAAAATTCAAAAATAGTAAAATTTAAACTCTTTGCTTGCATCTTATTTCCTTTGCTTTTGATGGGAGTTCCTTTGGAAAAATAACTTGTAAATACAAATTTTCGAAAAGAAATATACAATTGATTCAATTTGAATTAAAAAATCATACCTAAAAAATGATCCATAATGTGGCATAGGAGAATTTATAGTAGAAACCATTTCAAAAACCCAAAATAAATTCATGGTGCTAGAAATAAAATTTTGAACATTTTTGAACATGTTTCTAAATTTTCCCGAATCAAAATATTGTATGTTGCACAAAACACTGACCTTCAAGGAATTTTTGGGAAACATCTAAGATAGATAAAGTCGTGCAAAAATTATACAAGACTATGATCTATGTCATAAGCCCTCACAAAAATTTTCATAAGTTTTGGAGGTGATTTAGTATATCTAAAAAATTCCTCAAACCTCTCAGCCACCTCATCCCTCTCTTCCTCACTGCCATGCGGTGCATAGTTGTAGTGAGCTTCTTACACCTCTCACCAATGGGTTAGAAACCATGGCAATGTGGAGCCCCCAGGTTTTGATGCCTCCACCCACCATTTTCCCGCTATGCTACCTACCCGTCGACCTGTCTCATCACCGTGCAGCATCTCCACCCCCTTGTCCTCTACTGCGTGTCACATTCGAGGGAGGGAACTTGAGCCACTCTGATCTGTTGAGCTCATGGAAGCTCATGAGCTATTCCCAGACATCTTGTTCCTATGAAGCCCCACTTACCGTGTCACTGTTTCCCTCACCTCACCTCCATTCCATTTTTCACGAGAAACCAATCTTCTCTTTCCTTGTTTCGCCCGGAACATGTCTTCATCCTGAGCTTCAGTGTTGTGCTCCACTCTACTCTACCGTGGCCCAAGCCTTTCCAAGTTAACTCCCTACATTTTATCTACATCGTATCGTGCAACTCCTCCCCAATTTGGTTTTCCCTCACTCGAATCCACCTTTCTTGTTGAGCCTTGTCGGATCCGCATCATCTTCCTTAACTCTAGCTGCCACTGTCGCCCGAGCAATTCTCCCTTACTGGCAAGCTAAAGACCTTATCATGCCCTTTTTTAGCATCCCCTCACCTCCCTAAACTCATTCCTTCCCTCCATTTTAGTTGAAAACCACTGAGGGTTGCTGTCGCTGAGCACACCATTGCTGTTGTCGCAGCTCATTATCGTCCGATCACCTCGAACCTTCCCAGCCATTGCCATTCCCACAGCTGTGACTGAAGCAAGTTGGCGAAGCTTTTGCTCCACTTGTTTTGGCCTGAAGTGAAGCCGAAAATTTGCCCAGCACCACCGCTAGAGAGCTCCAACTCCACCACCACCACCCAAAGAATTGCATTGATCCCCTCTTTCCATTCCTAAGGTCACCTACGCCCCTCCGTCGCTCCCTCGCTGCCAGTGAGCTTAGCACTGAGCTTTGCCATGGCGCTCAGTTCGCTCTTTCTCTCTCTATGACTAGTAGGGTCCACAAGTTAGAAGGTTTAAATCTGAGTGAAAGTGATTAAAAAGTTAATTAAGTTAAATAGGAAGCTAATGAGTGTATGAAATTTGGGGCCACATGCAGGAGTTATAATTAAAATGATATTTTAATATGTGAGGATGACATGTAGGACTCACATGTAAGAGAAGAAATTAGCACTAATGACTGTTTTAAAGTTGATGTGTCTACCATAGATGAGCCTAGCCAAAATCAATTAAGTAGTTTTAATTAAACTGAAATTTAAAATATGTGTCACTGACATATGGGACCCACTCGGTAAATTAATAAATAAAACACGATTTATAACCTGTGAGATTGACATGCATGGCCCACATGTAGGAGATTTCAAAAAATAAATAAAATCGGAAATGCCACTTTTAGTTCTATGAAAGTTCGCTTTCTCTGTTAGAAAGCGTATTTCTGGAAAAGACACCTTTGACGACATCACTTTTATTCTTTTTCATGATTTATAAACCGAATAAAATTAAAATGGCCATTACTTTAGCATATGAACTTCAAATTAAGTGATTTTTATCTCTAATTTTTAAAAATCACTTTCTATATAAATATAGAAAAATATTTAGATTTGGTCTCTATTTGAATTTATTTGTCTCTTATTTGTACTTGTTTGGTTTTATCGATTAGGAACCGTCGCGTTGGGAATCTACAAGAACACTTCCGAACAATTCTCTGAGCAACCAGAGCAGAGCAAGCACCCTTTCTGACCATATTGATCTCAATATTTCAATTATTGTATATTATTTGTAAAAACTATTATGCACGCATTTATGTTTCACCATTGTTGTAGCTCTTAGGTCCTTATTTAGACAGTAGCTATATTGTGGGTAACAGGAGTTATATCCGCTTATATACATTGATTCTCCTTGCAAATTTGATATCCCCATTGTTGTAGCTCTTAGGTCCTAGATGGTAGATAATGTCATTTTTGGTATAATTCATTCATGTATAATGTCAAGGTGCTTAGCCACGCACTAGTTTTCATTAAGTTTGAATATTCGGAAAACTTGCTCGTGGATATGGGTGATTTTGAAACGTTGGACTAGAGGAGGAACCTCCATTAGTTTGGTATAAAATAAAATAAAAATCTAGATTTAGATGTGGACAAGTTATATGATAAACTGAAAAATGTGAGAGGGATCTCGTGTGTAGATAGGGGAGATTCTTACCAGGTCAATTAAGGACCGAAAGCGATTGCCGCATATCTAAGTCCAACCATACAACATGTGCTATATGGACTCTGGCTTTAGTTGACTAATTTATCTAGGACTAGCCTTGCATTTTGGTAGGCCAAAGTGGTGAGCGTATATCGGGTAGGATGCTTATAGGGGCTCTCTTCACCGAGGTGTTGGGACCAAAGCTTAATAATATATCGGTGAATGCCTCACTGAAGTGAGGGTTTGACATTCATCGCACTGGTTCAAGGTTAGGACTAGATGATGTAAAGGCTATATGATAATCACTTCATCGTACGCCCAAAGAAGTGTGTAGTTATTGACTGTGAATTGATTATCTCATGTGGGTAAAGTTGTACAACCTCTTGAGATTGTAAAACTATTTAAATAGTCGTGCTTATGGTTATGAGCACTTAGGTGCAGCCACAATGGGTCTAGTTGTCATTTTTGATAAAACGGTTTGGTTGAAAATGATAGGTTCACTACCACATAGAGGATCATAATAGACGATTCTAAACAGTAATCACAGATGTTTTCTGAACCATCTGATTTATCGTGTCTGTGATAACGGGTGGCTATCACATACGATTTTTAAACTGTCTGTGATAAGTCACATCATAGACTGTTCGTATCAAGAACCATCTGCAAAGACCATCAGTGTAGTAGGTGTTCACAGATGGTTTATAAAACAAAATTATCTATGATAGTTTGCTTTATATATAGAATTTTTTATTTTTAGTTAGCCTCAGGAAATGTTAACCATGCTCTCCGAAAATAAGCAACCAGATCACAACTAAGTGCAGATCTTATAGCACATGACAATCATTACACCGATCTTACAAATGAATTACAACTTAATGAGTTAGAATTGAATGAATTACAATTCTATCAAATGTTTGAACATCTATTCATTGTTGTCGCCGGAGTTGAACTCTCCCTTTAGGTCAATGACTTCCTTCATCAAGAAGATGGAGAGCCATCCTCGAACATTGAAGAGTTCGTTAAGATCGAATGTACTTAAGTTGATTGTCATGTCCTATCGTTAGGAGGAGTATAGTCGTAAACTAAGCAACATAAAGTCATAACTCACAAGTTGTTCTTCATTTAGATAAATGATGCACATATATTTCATGGTAACACTAACATAGTATTGTACACCCCACAATTTAAATAAGATATAGACAAAATCAGATCTCATATCACACTTGGCAGCTAATTTTTGAATATATTTGTATTTCTTGAATTCAAATTGTATTTTTCAATATTTTGACTAAATGTTTCTAAAAAATTCTGAAAATTTTGAAATGTCGGAATTTCAAAATTTTCAAAGAGGTCTAAAATTATTTTAATATGATATTGTTTTCCCTGCACGCGCGGCGCCCTCGCGAAAGCCTAGACCAATGTAATCTTTTGGATGGCACGCTCGCTCGTGTCCGGCCAGTTGACCTTGCACTATATATACACCATGCATGGGCATTCCTACCTTGTGCCCGTCCATAGGAAGTTAGCATCGTCTCTCCTAATTAAGCTTATCCAAGCATGCATGCATTTTATCGGCACGCTTTGGGCGATTTAATTCACTAGTAGTGTGCCCGTGCTAACGCTACGGTAAAATACAAAACAAGATAAAATTTGTAAAAAAATAAAACGAACAATCAGATTCATTAAGATTCACGTCTCATATATTGTGCAAACAATGTCCTCTCTTCTATGTCCGATGATTTGCCAAAGTAGTTGAAGGCCACCTTCCGCCATCTTGACATCCTCCTCCGCCGTATCTTCCGGTTGGTCTCCCGCTTCTAGCGAGCTAACCTCACCATCGACGTGGTCCTTCACAACGACATTGCATGTCTCTAGGAGACTTGCCATCGCTTGAAGTGCTTAGTCGAGGTGATGGGCGACCAAGTCAACCTTGCTGAGATCCCTCAAGAAAGGGAAGAGAGCTTATGGGCTCAATTCGACTTGACTGTTCAGTCGGAGGGTGTTTGGGAGACACTCAAACGAGCACATTAGCGGATGAACGTATTTCGGGCTTCGTTCGGTAATGATCCCAAACCGTTTGATGCCGACCACGTCGCCTACGAAGTTTTGAAGATGGAGATATCATGCTACCTCCGCCACTAGAAAAACTTCACAGCAGTTAGGTTCTACTTTCTTTATCTTTTGTAAGAAGCGACTGGCCACAGTGTTTGGTCATATGCAAATACAAGCAGTTGAATTTGTATTTACTATCTTCTATATATGTAAACGGTCTCGCTATAACGATATGATCGACAATATTACTGATCGGTAAAATACAACAAAGTAATACATATTTACTCCTGAGGCATTACTGAATTTGCATTTATGTATATAAGAATGTGTCAGATATATGTGAATTTGCATTTATATGTATGAGAATGTATTTAGAAAAATCTATAGTGTATTTATCACAGAGAGTTCTACTTTAGAACCATCTATAATGTATATTCACAGATAGTTATAAATATAAACCGTATGTGATTAGTAATTATCATAGCTGATTCGTAATAATAATCGTCTATGAAATATACCATTATCACAGACGGTTCTTAATAAGAACTGTCTATAATGATTATATATTATAGACGGTTCATGGTTGGACGCAGGGATGAAAACGGATCGGATGGTGGGGGGACTTGGGGAGGAGGAGGAAGAGTGAGGAGAAAGGGACAAGAAGGTAGGAAGAAAGAAATGAAGAGAGGAAAACGAGTGGCCAGGAGAAGGCTTTCGGCCAGAGAAAAAAGAGAGAAGGGAGAGAAAAGAGAAGAGGAGAAATAAAAATTGCGTGTAAATGAATTTAATTGGCGAGTTTTTACACTAGGTATTCTGTGGCGTGGTGGACATTTTTGATAAAATTTTGTTAGTCATATTAAATTACCAAACAAAATATTTATGTTTATTAAAAATAAATTTAGTATCATCGGTAGATTAGGATTTAACACGTACCGATTAAATTGATGTACTGCCATTTAAATCATTCTAAAGCAAATTTGGACATTTATTAGACTCATTAGATGGGCTCAAAAGATTTATGAAAATCTTTGCAAATGCTCCTAATATAGAGTGGTTGATTTGTGTAAATTTTTAGAGTTTTATCTTCTCTTGATTTTTTTTAGAAAATTCTCAAAAGACTTCTTGTTGAATTTAGATATACTTATTTGATTTAGACAGTTTCAAAGCTTGCTTTCATATTTATTTTTTAATACCAAAATTATACTCGTGGCTTTTTAGGATGGTTTCCACCATGAGTCTTCTCGTGCCACTTTTAACTGTATTTTCTAACATTTGATTTGGATTGAATTTGATTTATATTTTATGCACTTTTGATTTTTTTTTTAAACCAAAATTTCCAAAGAAGCTCCAATAAAATCCAAGGGAACAAAAAGGCATTCAAAAACTTTAAAATTTTCTCATTTTTGCATGTACTAGAATTTAGGATGTTACAATATGACTCCAATGGAACTGCAATGAGCAACTATTTATGCATTTCTTCTTGTGCTTTCTTGTGAATAATTAATCTAGGTCATTACATTGAAACATACTTTTCCATTTCTTCTCATGGATGTGACTTGGACTTTTTATTATTGAAGCCTAAAGTTTCAGAGCTCAATGTCAGCTTTTATGGACGAAATGTCAGGCTTCACCACAAAAACCTCATGTTTCACAAATGAAACTTCAAACCACGAAACATGAAACTTGCTAGAACTTTGCAAAAAATATTAAAACTTGCTTGAAACTCATCAAACCTTCCTTAAAATTGTTGAAATATCTTCAAACTTTCTAAAACTTCTTGTAACTTGCTTGAAACTTCCTAATACTTTACTAAGATTTGCTTGAAACTCGCTCAAACTTACAAAAAAACTCTCTAAAAACTTCTTGAAACTTGTTTGAAACTAGCTCAAACTTACTCAAAACTTTCTAGAACTTTGTGTAACATGCCTAAAACTTCTTGAAACATCTTAAAACATTCTAAAACTTTCTCAAACATACTCGAAACATTATGAAATGCCTCAATAATCAAGCAAGGGAAATGAGAATTTTATCATTCATTGAACCCAAAGAAATATAAAACAAGTGTAATCTCATGTAGTCCCACGTTGATATACAACATAAGACAACGTGTAATTAAAAGCTGAACATCGAATGAAAATTGATCTAGTACCAAATCCTTCTCAAGCATTTTTGTCTATGGGTGAAACATCCTGCACATAAACCATGTTGAAGTAGATTGACTTGCCTAGCTCACGAGTGGATTGGTCTTAAAATTCTTTAGTTGTCTCACACTACGGCTGTTCCGTGGCCTCATACTCTACTTAGACGATCACATTGGAAAGCAATAAACAAGCAAGAAAAAAAATAAACACCAAGGAAAATTTAAATGAACTCTAAATTGAACAATTCCACTTCCATTAGATGGATCTTGAATTTAGACAAATTCAAAAATAAATATCATTAAATTTGAAGTTAAAATGAGTGAGAATGGGCTCTCAAAAGTTAGATTTGGAATAAATCCAAAAATTAACAGAGGAGAGAGTACTCTCTCACTGATAGGTGGGGTCCATGGATTTTATTTTATTTTTGAATAATTTTTCTATTGAAAAAGGCTACTGAGGTTGACAGGAGGGCCCCATGGGGTTTTTAATTAATTTTTATTTATTTCTTAAAAGGAAAAGTCTTAGAGACGGACAGGTGGGACCAGGTACTGTGCAATCAATAGAATGGGACCCACATGTCAGTGGTTATAACTCAATAAATCTGTTTTAAAGTTTTTAAAAGGCTAGGGACCCATATGGCAGTGGGATTAGTAAATGGCTAAGCATGGTTATTAAAGAACTAATTACACAAGTTTAAACTAATCTCCTTGCTATAGTACCTTCTCCTTCCTGCCAAGAGGAGACGAGCTCCTCGTCGGTAGTCGGAGGGGAGGCCAAATATGGACTCCTTGGTTCGGCATGAACCTCTAGGCGAGGTGACACAGTCGGCAGCGAGCTTAAGCGGCGGCGGAGCATCGAGCATAGCACTACGATGACACACGGCACTAGAGTCTAATTACCGGCTAGGGAAGCATCTAGGGGTGAAGAGCGACTAACCAAAGGTGGAGGTGAAGCTCGGGGACGCACAGAGCGGGCTATCAATGGAGGATCGAGACTGTGGAGAGGAGGTCAATGTGGGTTGCTTGCCAGGGAAGGAGAGGGCGGTCAGGGAGGCTCAGGTCGACTTCAGGATCCCCGTGCGGTGCTCTAAATGCGGGCAATTGGACGGAGGTGTGTTGAGTCATTGACGGTATCGGGGCAGCGGAACAGTCGGAGCCAAAGAAGAAGATGGTGCAGGAGCGCTTGGAGGTGAGGGAGGCGGTAGGGGAGCGACTGGGAGTACGGGAGGCCATCTAAGGGCTTTATAGCTGAGGGGAGGATGGTTAGCCGTTGGGCCTTCAATGCCGCACGGGGTTCCATGGCAGTGACTCTCGACGCACGGCGTGGGCATAGGGGTAGAGCTAGCGGAGTCAACGTGCAACGCGGAAGGAGTTAAGTTGGAGGGGACGCATAGAGGCAATGGGCGGGTGAAGAACATGGGCACACAACGTGGCGCGAAATGGCGTGGGAGCAGCTTGCGTGCGAAGATGAGAGGAAGAGGGAGGAGGGCTAGTTATGAGCGAGGTCGATGTGGCTCTAGCGACATGCTAACGCATAGAGACGCGCAGGGGCGGGCAGCACTAAACATGCATGATGCGGGCGCAGGTCAGGGGCACGAATGGCGGGGTGTGCGCTATGCGCGGCGCATGGAGGGTGGAGTAGGCTGGCCTAGTCGGCCAAGGGGAAGGGGAGGATGGACTGGGTTCAGCCCAAGGAGGATTGGGTTTTGGTTTGGGCTTCAAGAATTTTGAGTTGCACTTTTGAATTCAATTTTAGTTTAAAATTTCACACAAGCACAAATTGAGGACTCCCAAAAATAGGACGTTACAAGTGGCACGCCAGCGGTGACGCGCGGTGGACGGTGCAGGGCAGTGAAAAGTGAGATCCATTGCCGGATCTTGCGCTGCGACCGCATGCAATGCATGCATGGCCCCTATTAATACCATGCTAGAAAGAAAAAATAAGAAAGAGATGTACTACTAAAAAAGCCTTAATTAGTTGTCGAAATTGACGTGTAAATTTACATGGGGGGTATATATACGGTAGAAACCGATAATTACGGCACGATCGATATGCACACATCGTACTACACACGGAGCGGGTTCTACTCTAGCAAGTACAAGTACGGCATGCGCAGTGTGATAAATAACGACTGTAAAATCTTTGTACTGCTGATCCAAATACTGTATTGTCGTACACTGCAGGAAAGTACTTTAGAAGTGTGCGCTGTATAGCTGATCGAGGTATACAAAAGTTCTCATAAAAAAAAGTATACAAAAATGAAATGCATGCGTAGGACAATTGTCGTACAGCTTCTCTTTAAATTCAGCTAGTACATGGCTCCAAGCTAGCCGAATTATACGTATGTGCATGCGGCTAAATACTATAAAAGATATGTTTAATTATTTTTTGAAAATAGAATTGTATCTGTGATACGACTCTAACGCAAACGATGAGGTTGTATATATTTCTGTAGCACATTTATCTCATTGAACCAACTATTGGACGGTTGTACACTGCAGCAGCTGTAGACGCCTGTGCTAGTGCAGTAAAGAATTTTTTTTTCACAAATAATCTATTGTTTATTTGAAATAACAGAAATATATTTACAGAAATAGGCTCTAGTCGCCCCACCGTTGGACGACTGGAGCCAATCCCTCAACAGCCAGGCAACACGCAACTAATTCACCAGTCATTGGGCGAATTATTGCAGTCACCCAACGGCCGAGTGACTGGGGGGTTAAATATCGAGCCCGCTCTGCCGCTGCTGAACAGAAGAGAAAGAACGAAGAACAGAGACGGCTGACTAGAGGAAGAGAGGAAAGAAAAGAGAGAAGAGAAGAGGAGAGGGAGGAGAGGAGAGAAGAGGAGAGGGAGAGGAGAAGGAGGAGAGGAAAGGAAGGAGGAGGGGGAGAAGAGGAGAGGAAGAAGTAAATCTAGGTAAGTTTTTTTTGTATTTGCAATGATGTAAAAATCTAGGTAACTTTTTTTTGTATTTGCAATGTTGTATATACAGTACATACATTATTTACTGTTAGCGTTAGTAGAGAATTATAGATGTACATAAAAATAGCTCAATTTTTGATATAGAAAATTTAGGTAATGTAGTTTTACGAAATTAGCAGCCGTAGAAGCGGAGAGGAGACGAAGAAGCAACTGTAGGTATTTTCTTATATTTGCAATGTTGTATATGACTATTAGTGTTAGTAGAAAATTGTAGATGTAGATAGAAATAGTTCAATTTTTGGTATAAAAAATTTAGCTAATGTAGTTTTAGGAATTTAGCAGCCATACAAGTAGGGGTGAAAACGGATCGGATAGTTTTCGACCGATCCAGATAAAAATGAATATAGTAGGCCTGATATCCGGCGAATACGGATATGAATACGGATTATCTGGATAATAGAAAAACGGATATCCGGGATTTCAGCCCAACATTGCCCAGCCCAAGCCAGCCTCTATCATCTCCACTGCCACCTGCCCACTAGCCCAACCAAGCCATAAGCCTCCATTACCATTAGGCATTAGGTTCCCTAGTCATATTAAATTACAAACACCACTAGCAAATATTTATGTTTATTAAAAAATAAATTTAGTATTGTCGGTAGATTAAAATTTATACCGATTAAATTAATGTACTCCTGTTTAAATCATTTTGATGCAAATTTAAATACTTAATTAATTTATTAGTCACATGTAAATGGTATAAATCCATTAAGAATTATTTAAGACTTTATAAAAAATTAACTGCCACTTGAAGATTTGAAATCTGTACAAGGGTATGACTATTGTGGATAAAATACTTATGCTTGTTTAGATTTCATGATTGTTTTGACAAGATAAACTATTTATGTGTTTTCATTAATTTTGGATGTATAGTTTAAGGGGTTTTTCATGTTCCGATAAATATTCGTGACCATAGTCGTTTCGATTCGTATTCGCTCCGTATCTGTATTCGATATTATTTGTATTTGTATTCATATCTGAGATATCCGTATTCATATCCGCATCCGAGAAAAAATATGAAAACAAATATGGTAGAGACATTATCCGTCCGTATTCGATCCATTTGCATCCCTACGTACAAGCGTATAGTTGTGTATAATTTAGCGAACATAGTTCTACAAAATTAGCATCGTTAGCAAATTGGCACGCGTACAAAATTGTAGTTGTAGAAAATTCAGTCACCGTTACGTACAAATTAATCGTTTGTAGAAATTTGTACGTATTACAAAATTCAGTAAACATTAGAATTTGATAATTTGGTTTGTAAAAAATAATAATACGTAATATTTATGATTAAATACAAATGAATATATTGTCGTTAGTACGTTGAAAAAACGTGTGTACCATTATAACTGGTATATAGGCATTTAAATCAATATGCCACGTAAATTGTCAAAACCATTAGCAATTGTTTCATGTACGAGACAACTCGAGTAGCAAGAAAAGTGCGGCGTGGGTGCGCGGGGGTGCCGATAGGAAGTTCCTACTACGAAGTTAGTGTAGTTGGTTATGCCAGATGAACGATCGGTGAAATGTGAATTGCAGTACGTGAGTACTTTCATAGTGTGTGATGCGATTTGACATATTGCAAAAATTAAAACATATATGTAGGTATACATCTGCAATGCCAATACCCACTACATTGAGAGTGCATCACAGTGCTGGAATTGTTCGTGAAGGTCTGAATGGTGTGGATTTGAGTAGTTTTTCGCAAGCCACTTTAGTACACCTGGACAGCGAGAATGCTCGAATCTCAGATGTGATACATTGGCTGACCCGGAGTTTTTCTTTAGACCCCGAGGTGTGCAACGTCGTCGAACAAGGCCTTTGGAGCCGGTCTCCCACGGTCATCAGATGGGAGTTGAGAACATTGCTGCGCACTATTACGTGGAAGGGGTTTGTGCAAGGGTGTCGGCGCCGTGGATACGAGTGTGTGCTGTTTGTGCAACCATACCCATTAGAAGCTGTGCAAGGTCGTGCGTACGGCCTTGCTCCGGGAGGTGCGAGCAGCTCAGGCGGCCTGCATGTTGGCGAAGAGAAGGAAGATGGTTGTGATGAAGCCGATGCGGTACATGGAGGAGAGGTACGATGAGGAACAGGACAAGCCGATGAAGGAGAGTATATTGAGTACATAGTGTAGCAGATGAAGTGCGATGACCAGACAATATGGGCTGAAGAGGAAGCTGTACAGGAGGATGGCGAGGACAGTTTGGATGAGGGTGAAGCTCCCGTCCCGCATGAATGGAACCGGTTTCATGCTGAGGGTGTTTATGCACATGACGAGCACGAATCACCGTGAGAGTATCATGAGACAGAGGTTTGATTGCATTCAATATTTGCTGACAAGGCATCGCTGCAGGATGTTATCAAGCTGTGGGCCCTTTCAATGCAGCGGACTTTTTGGGTCGTGAAATCTAGCCAAGAGTAGTAGACCATGAAGTGTGAGTAGGCCGGTTGTCCTTGGAGGGTGTACGCACATAGACCCAATATGAGACTCACTGGATTGTGTCGAAGGTGAAGCCGCACTCTTGCATTCTCAGTAGTGTTTTGGCGAGGCATCATAACCTAATGTTCGTCTTTATAGCCAATTTGATGTATGGAGAGATAGTGGAGAAGAAAGACATGGAGGACACGCACAACGTGGCAACTATCGAGAAAAAATTCAAGTACAAGATTAGCTACACGAAGGTATGGTGTGCGAAGCAGAAGGCGTTGGAAAAATGTTTTGGGTCTTTCGAGGCGGCGTACTACAATCTTCCTTGTATGCTTAAGGTGTTACAGGACAGGAACCCGGGCACATATATCGCTATGCAGGACAAGCCTTCCACAAGGCCGCTATGATATACGGTGTTACAGAGGGCCTTCATAGCATTTGGTGCTTGCATCGAGGCATTCAGGCACATGCTGCCGATGATCTTAGTTGACAGGACCTTGTTGACGGCAAATACAAGGGGCAGATCCTGACGGCCATAGGCATTGACGGCAACAACCAAATATTGCTGCTGGCCATTGCTTTTATGGAAAGTGAGAATTATGAAAGCTGGTTGTGGTTCTTGAGACATGTAAGGGTTGGAGTTGTCAGCGCTCGTCCTGATATGTGCGTAATCCATGATCGCCATGCCAGGATTATAAAGCCCATAAGAAAACTTCAGGAAGACCCCGAGGAGCACTTTTCTTGGCCGGATATGAGGAACCGATGGTGCATTCGTCATTTAGGGGCGAACTTTTTTAAGCAGTTCCCAAAATAACCATTGATGAAGCTATTCAAGAGGCTTGCTATGCAAAACCAGCAGAGAAAATTTGATGCTTTATGGGCGTTGTTGGATGAGCACAGTAGGAAGCACATCGACGAGAGGAGCAAGGGGCTAGTCATGCCTGGGGTGGCACAACCGGAATGCCTGGCAGCACTCGATGAACCTAACTTAGCTGGTTCGAGAAGGAAGAGCTCATGGAACATCAAGTGATTCTCGTAGTGGATCAAGGGAGAACCATTGGAGAAGTGGTCGCTGTTGCACGACACGGACAGCACAAGGTACGGCATAATAACGACTAACCTTGAAGAGGTGTACAATTGGGTCCTCAGAGGCCTTTATTCTTAGCCCTTTGTTGCCATCGTAGAAGATGTTCTACACAGCACAATCAGCTACTTTAGGGAGAGGCATATGAAAATTATGGCATACATAGAGACGAAGGCATAGAAGGCCCAATTATATATAGTGCATAACATGGGCGACAGGGAGCATCATTTCCACGTGGTACTCCGTGATAGAGCCAGATTTGGGATGGCTCGTTCCCTTGTTACTCACAAGGTATGCCTTGGAGATCATGCAAATGAACCTAGCTACAAGTGCAACAAGCTGAAGCTGTTACACAAGCCATGCTCTAATGTCCTCGCTGCATGTGGGACCGTAGGCGATGATCCTTTAAACTTCATGTCGGAGTACTTCTTCAAGGAGAGGGTACTGTATGCGTGGTGTGGGGAGCTCAGGGGGTTCAGGGTTATGGGAAACTTCGCCACCTTAGACATTGCAGGGAGGACTTGGATTCTAGATGTTAACATGCTGAAGGGTGAGAAGGGTCGATGACAGAGCCGGTATATTAGAAATGATATAGATTAAGCGCAAGCCGAAGCATCTGGTGCATGTTACGGGCGATGCGATCAGGAGGGGCACACAGCTAGGTGATGCAACACATGTGCTGATCAGTAGGCAGAGCGGCATGGTGTGTACTACTAGTTGTTGGAGACTAGAAATAAATTTCTATTGTAAACTGTATTTTGTTAGTAAGCACTTTTGACGTGCGGAATGTCATATTAAATGTATCGTATATTTCATGTACCATTTGTATGATTGATATATTACATCCCCCATTTCAATGTGCTGGTAGCCTAGTATTGCTTTGTTTATTTACTTACAAGTTCTATTTATTATTACTTTACATGCAATGTTTTTTTATTCGGTCATGTATCGTTAGTAGAGTTCAAACCAAATACCGGTGTGCATGTGTTACGGATATCGAGCACTACGAGTACTCGGACCCATGGGTTGCGTCGGCCGAGTATTGGCTTTTATATTCTGTAGCTCCGAACAAGGTAGGGCAGACCATAGAAAATTAATCTATTATTTTCAGAGAGCTATGCGCTTGTTCTTCCTAGGGTTTGGCATACGATTGTAACCTAAAGGGGAATCGAGCGTTCTTCCCCGTCGTCCTTGTGTTTTCTTGTGACGACAACACGTCTACTTGGTGGTCGGGTAGACGGAATCACAAACGTCTACTTGTCGCAGGTTGCTGTTCTAACAATGGTTAGCGTCATCGATTTGTCAGGTTGCACAGATCCAATTATCGCCATCGATCCTACACCGTGAAGATCGGGCAATCCCCCATATCACTCCCCGTCGTTGCATCGCTGGATCTAGTCAGAGGTTTTTTCCCCTTTTATCTATTTTCTTGATTTATTTTTTCAACGAATTTTCAATAGGATTTTTGGGTCAACTTTCTATACAATTTTTTTAATAAATATATTTCTATTTTTTTACAACTCACTGGCACCCTTTAATTAGTTGCAGTCCGGATTATGTATGTATATGTAGCCGTAGGGCCGATCTCCTCGCACGAGAGAATGGAGATGGGACCCCGCTATGCGAGTGAGGTGGGGATGGGGTCGTCGTCCTTCCACGGGGCTTCGTGGAGACCCGGTAAAAATAAAAAATATAATATATTATAATTTTTAAATGTGAAAGATTATATTCTTTTTGCATAATTAGACTAAAACTTGAATCTATATGTTAGAATATATATTTTAAAAAATATATCTAAATAATTCTAAAATAATAAATAAAATTATATTAGTATTCTTTTTAAATTAATTTAGTCTTTTTTTAAGGCCTGTGGGGATCCCGTGTATCCCACGGGGACCAGGGACAGGGCGATCTTCGCAGTTTTGCCTAACGAGGCGGCGCCCGGGGGCGGGGGGGGGGGGGGGGGGGCCGCGTTGCCTGCCACCCCAGTAGCCGTTCCGTCGTGATCTGCAGAGCATATTTGTATATATATAACCGTTTGAATCGCAGTCGATCCGATGGATGGTCCTGATTCCTGCCCCGGGCGAGGACAGTACGACCCCTTCAAATTTCTTAACTCCCAGCCTACCACTGAACAGGAAGATGGATATATATACTTTTTTATCGATCTCGAAATTAAGCCATGGCAGATCACCAGTGCAAACAGACAGCCATGGCTCCAGTCCTTGCTGCCATGGTTATGACGACGATCCACAGAATCTCATAAACCGTCCTTCCTGTCTGTCATGACGCGTACACATGCATGAGTCTGTCATGCATGACGATGATGTAGCAAAGACAAATTTGGCAACCAGCTTAATTACTCCTGGGCTCATGGCTCGAGTCCTTAATGCTAGAGAGCATGTTTTTTTTTGGCTTTGAGTTATAGCTTAGCTGTGGCTTATGACTTTTAGGCTGTACGTGTGAGATAGTACAGAATAACAAAAACCTACGTACGGTTTTGATTTATATGAATGAAGCAGGGCCGTGCCTAGGGGCGTGCGAGCGGTGCAAGGGAACAGGGCCCCAAATTTCCAGGGGCCCCAAATTCTGATGGATCCACCAGTTGTAGGCCATCACTCCATCATTAGTTCGTCACCAGGTGCATGCGAACTGCTACCAGCTAGGCCTAGCTAGGGGATCAATTCAAGCCCACGCCGTTAACTTTCGTGATGGATTAGCACTGAACGGAACGCAGACAGGCATCAGTCAGAAGTGCAGGAGCAGGACCAGTACGCCTGGAGTCAGCGACAACTCCTAGGTAATTTAATCTTTTCCTTCAATTTGAATCCTTTTTTTTCTAATTTGAATTATTTTTTCGAGGACATTGAAGAATTCTACTGTCCATATCATTATATGAATTATAATTATCCTTCATATGATCCTTATAAAAAAAACTATCTTTCCTATCATAGAGGATTTAACTTAGCTTCAGAAGTGATATGGATTGATAATTATAAAAGAATATGTACGATTTTTAATATTTCTTATTACTATGTACGTAAGATATGTATGTAGAATTGATAATTACTATAATCCTATAGACAAGCAGAAAAAACTCTAAAGCTGAAAAGAAGAGGCCCAGAATACTGGTGTAGTATCTGCACACACGACACATATTACACGCAAAAAAAATCTAGAAAACAATATACCATTTTCTTACAACTCGATGGTATAACATAATTGACGCATCTCATATCAATCCTCAAATTCCCCATCACATTTCTCAGCTTCTGTTCGCGCTCGACTACCGTGGCTAGTGGTGGCTATGGGTGGCAATTGGCGGCCACTGACCGCGAGTGACAAGTTGGGGCACTGCAGTGGCGGGTGGGGAGCGGCATGCAGGCGTTGCGAAGGGCACTCCAACACCAAACATGCCATTGAGGTCATCTTCGTCTCCCTTGATCTCCTGCTAAGATCAACCTTATTCTCCCCTTAGATCACTTCCAAGCTCAAGTTCCTCTTTTACTTAACCCCATCCTGTCATTTCTATCCTGATGAGCTTAATGCCTCCCGTGCATGACAGAGGATGTCGGTGAGCTCTGTTCATGGGGGAGGCTGGCAGTGAGGTTCTACACTTGCTCCCCCATGTGCAAATGAGGACGGAGTGAAGTTATCGTGAAGAAAGAAGAAAGGAATAGGGCGACGGAGGACGACACCACTACTACAGAAAAGGTCATCACAGACGGTTCGAAAACGTTATCACAGACGGTTTTGTGAACCGTCTGTATTTATGGGTCAGTGATAATCGAAGGTCATCACAGACGGTTTTTAGTTAAAAACCGTCTGTGATACTGATCATCACAGACGGTTTTTGAGTAAAAACCGTCTGTGATAGCTATAATCACATACGGTTTTTAACTAAAAACCGTCTGTGCTATTCTCTTCTACCCCTAAATCTATTTCTGTTTATTGGCTAGCCTCAGGAAATGCTAGCCATGCTCTCTGAAACAAGCAGATCAACATGTACATGTATATATCCTCACATCTCAATTCATTTCATAAACATAAAACATCCATTTCGCAAATCAATTAATTGAAATGAGAACAAGCAAATACAGTATGAAACACAGTACACATTTTAAGATTAGAGTCTACCATTACAAGAATAGACAGACAAACAACAAACAATAAAGAGGAGGAGAACAACAAACAGGTTGCTCATCTAGCTAACACAACAACAACAAAGAAAAGCAAAGATCCTCTATGCCTAGGCCTTCTCGCCCCTGATGCAGCGCGCGAGCTGGATGTCTTTGACGCCCACCATCGTCGGTGTTGATTGAGCGCTGCCTTAGCACGAGCTAGTTGCTTCTGCGGTGTCTTGCCTCCCGTTGACGTGTGTGTCGTCTGCAAGGAGGAGGACAGCAAGGAGGAGGAGAACAGCAAGGAGGAGGATAGCAAGGAGGAGAAGAACAACAAGAGGAGGAGAACAAGAACAGCAAGGAGGAGGAAACTAACAAGGAGGAGAAAACTAGCAAGGAGGCTGGGTTTTGGTAATATTTATAGGGGAGGGAGAGGGAGGGAGAGGCGGGAGTTCGAAATTTTGGGCGCGGGAAAAGAGAGGCGGAGCTACGATCCGTGGGGTGAGGAGGATTGACGGGCCCAGTGGTCAGATTATCACAGACGGTTCTATTGGCTAGAACCGTCTGTGATGAATGAATATCACAGACGGTTCTATATATAGAACCGTCTGTGAATTAGAGCACAGAATTTTATATACCGATACAATATAAACAACTAGTATGAAAAGATAAAATAGCAAAGTTTTATATAGCTTATATATACTCATTTGAAAGGTTTCAACGAGATCTACAACTTTGCAGTTGAAGCAAAATCCAAATTCCGAAAGGAAGACCAAGAAAAAGGGCAAACACAGACACCAAAAACTTGCGATGCAAGTTTAGGTCCAAAGATGGCCGATTTTCGGGGTCTTGGAGGGCGACTAGCGCAAGCGGGTCATTTTTTTGGATCGGGCTTGTCGTTAGCTTTCCAACGAGTACAAGAACGTCGAAAACGGACACCGTATGCAAAAGTTATGCCCGTTTTACTGAAGGTGTGTCAAAACTGAATCCTACTCGGACTCAGGCGGGAAATTATGAAATTTTGGGAAATTGCAAGGCGGGAAACATATCACAGACGGTTTTTAATAAAAAACCGTCTGTGATATTCCAGTATCACAGACGGTTTTATAATAAAATCCGTCTGTGATAATCCGGAATATCACAGACGGTTTTTTATAAAAAACCGTCTGTGATAATCCGGAATATCACAGACGATTTTTTATAGAAAACCGTCTGTGATATTCCAGTATCACAGACGGTTTTATAATAAAAACCGTCTGTGATATTCCAGATTATCATAGACGGTTTTTATTATAAAACCGTCTGTGATATTCCAGTATCACAGACGGTTCAGAGGTAAGAACCGTCTGTGATACTCCTTTTTCCCGCCATAAATACCACAGACGGCCTTCAAATTAAAACCGTCTGTAATAGTGTACATGACAGACGGTTTCATAAAACCGTCTGTGATTTGGCGTCTACTATTAGCCTTTCTGTAGTAGTGCACATAGATGAGGTTGATGAGGAGATGGTCTCACATCTCGCGTGCAGGACTAGTTTTGTAGAGTGTGATTTGCGTGTGGTGGGTCATCCGATTAGATGATGATCGGACGGCCGAATCGTATCCCGTTGGACGCACTACGAACGGTATAGTGTGGTCTAGTTGCTTCCATTACATATAAATCTCCATGTACCGTGCTAGCTAGTACTTCATATGTTCTTTTTTACTTGATTTTCTAAAATTCGCGCCGTTAAATAATCTAGATTGACTATATAAAAATTAAATAATTAGATAATTCATTAAAATACTTTCATAATGGTATACTTTTATTAATATATTTTAGTATAAAGTTATAAAAAGTAATGGTTAAAGTTGCATCTCGAAGCCTATAAAATATTAAAAATGTAAGTAAAAAAATGGAGGGAGTTGGGAGTAGCTAGGCCGGCCATTGTAGTGCCTCGTCCCCATACGTTAATTTCTTGCAAATCAATCGGAAGATGCGGATTGGCAATGGACGTGGTGAGGTAGGCTATGAGCCTGGCGCGGCGCTAGCGGAACGCTCAGGTGAACCCGCTCCACGTCACCAACACCATGCTCTCGGCCGCCGGTCTCCTCCGCCCGCTCTAGTGCAAGGCGCTGGAGCTATACTTCAATGTCGAGCTCAACCGCATCCCGACGGCCGCCGCCATGTTCCACCATGCCGACCACCACACACCGGCGCTATCCAACGTGCTCGTCGCCGCATGCAAGCGCGTGCTGGTGCGCCAGCACCAGGGCTCCTCTGGGGAGGGCCAACAGCACCCGCCGGCTCTCGTTGTCAAGGCCGAGCTCGAGCAGCTCATCATCTCCATCCTCAATGACCCGAGCATGAGCCGAGTCACATGTGAGACCGGCGTTGAGAAGTCTCAAATACGGCAAGCAGCAATTGTACCCCCCCCCCCCCCCCCCCCAAATCTTAGCGATAATATTCTCGAGGAATCCAAATACATGAGTCAGACTAACGATGCCATGCGCGTGCTGGACTGCATGGCGAGCGGGAGGAAGCGCTATGTTGTGGTCGTCAGTGAGAGCGCGGCCACCGCGGAGGGTGTGGTGAAGTCGATGATGGACAATATGAGCAAAGGGGAGCTGCAGCGCCAGCATGAGTTCCCCAAGAACCTCCGATTCGTGCCCCTTGTAAAGGCCTTCTTATCTTCAAAAGCTAACTTGCAAGGAGCGGAACTCCTCTATTTCTAAGTTAGGTCAATTTCTCTTCCACAACTAATGTGGAACTATTCCAGCAATCTCCCTTCACATATTAGTGTCTGTTAGCACACGTTCGTACGTCCAGTGCTGGCGCATATACCATGCCGTGTGTCTGCTACGGGCCCACACGCGCCATGCGTCATATGTCCACGCCCCTGACCCGTACGCGCCCGTGCCCCGGTCCCCAGGTCTTAAATGGGCTGCGCACCCCACGCATTTGAGCCCACGGGCTGCCTGCAAGCAAGCCCTTTAAGCAATAACCTTATAAGTGGTATTGGGCCTTCTCCCCCCAAAAGACTAGTCCAATGGGTGGAGGCTCCCTCACACTTATAAGTTGTGCTTTTTCCTTTCCCACAATCCATGTGGGACTATTTTCCCAACAATCTCCCCCTCACACATGGATTGTGCACACCGCACTTCTGGGAGATGTTGGGTGCCTGGCTCTGATACCACTGTTAGCACACGTTCGTACGTCCAGTGCTGGCGCATATACCATGCCGTGTGTCCGCTACGGGCCCACACGCGCCATGCGTCATATGCCCACGCCCCTGACCCGTACGCGCCCGTGCCCCGGTCCCCAGGTCTTAAATGGGCTGCGCACCCCACGCATTTGAGCCCACGGGCTGCCTGCAAGCAAGCCCTTTAAGCAACAACCTTATAAGTGGTATTGGGCCTTCTCCCCCCCAAAAGACTAGTCCAATGGGTGGAGGCTCCCTCACACTTATAAGTTGTGCTTTTTCCTTTCCCACAATCCATGTGGGACTATTTTCCCAACAGTGTCCTTGAGCCATTTACTGTCCCTTTCATCGTACACCGATGGTCCCTCAGGGTCAGGACTATGGTCTATCAAGCTTTCATACACTTATGTTCATTGGGCTAGAGATATTAGAACCGGGTTATGATATCATTTGAGTTACATGCATCAACCAATTCATCAAAAAGCTTAAGTTGTTAGAGAAAAGTGGGGAATATACTTCAACTCTCTCCCTCAGGCCTAGGCTCTACCAAGCTAAGATATGAACTCAAAATAGGCTGCAAGTATTTTTTTTTTAAATATTGCATTAGCCGAGTTTTGAACTCAACTCCACTTGATGATGTCCTTCCAACGCATGCTAAGGGAGGAAGTGTAGGCTAAGGCTGGCGACATGCGTGTGCTCGTGTGCGAGGGCTACGCCGCCAGGAAAGGTGTGGTGCTCATCTTGGAGGACCTGAACTATGTCGCTGAGGCCTAGGTCGCCATGTCAGAGAAGAGAAGAGGCAAACGTGTGCACAAAAACTACTGCCCCATCGAGCATGCAGTCATGGAGGTGAGCAGCTTGGTGTGTGGCAACAAAACCGACGAGAGGCTTTGTCTGTTAGGGTTCAGGATCTATCCATCCTACATGAACTGCAGGGCTAGATAGCCTTCCCTTGCAATCGTCTAGGAGCTACACCCAATTGTTGTGCCAAACAACGGCCTTGCATTAAGCCTCTGAAACAACCCCAAAAGTTCAAAAAAATTGAAATTTGTTTGAATTTTGCTTGAATTTGGAGTTTTTGCCAAATCTAGAAAGTTTCCAAAACCAAGTTGCTTTCCCTTTTTGGAAATGTGATTTCCAAGCATGGAGGTGCACTCAATCCTTTCCACCATTGCCCTGCTCCCGCTGCCACGCGTGCACAACGCCCATACACGCCACCTCGTGCGTCGATTGTCGGCGTCCAAAAACCACACGCACCTGTGTCACCTCGCCGACTGTCCATACCAAGCCTTAACACCACCATTGACCTTGCACCGCGCCGCCGGTCACTGACACCTTGCAAACTCCACTGTTCACTAGGCCACCTCGCGAGCTTACGCCAGTAAGAGGCAATGCCTCTCCTGCTGCTAATGCACTCACCAGCTTCACCTCTATAGCGTGAAAACCGCACGCCCATCCACGCGTGTTGTCCACCTGCCAAGTGCGCTCTTGCGCCACTACTGATGCCACCGCCTACTTAGCTGAGCTCTGTGTCTCCTTCACCCTCTTTCCACACGGCCTCACCCCCCATTGCCACTCTTTCTTCCCCAACACCGACTGCGTTGTGCCGCAACAGCTGACACCTAAATCGTTGGTTGGTCTAACTTCGATTTTTCGCCTTCGTTTCTATTCTAGTTTAATTGTTCGTGTCCATAGCTTTGCCTCTATTCTTGCTTAACCTCACCTGCTCGCCGTCGCCGTGCCAAGTATATTCAGGGAGGGAGAGAGAGAGAGAATCTACGCAAGCTATGTGGTCGACTGAATCACCCCGTTCCTGCTATTTCATGAGAACCTCGGCCCAAATAGAAGAAGCAAGCACGGCCGGGATAAAGCTGCATGCCCGGCCCAAGAGTAGCCGTTAATTCATTGGCCCCATCTCATGCGTCCGGCGTCAGCGCGCTCAAACCAAACCCCTCGTGGGCTCGTACGCAGCCCATATCAAGAATAGACTAATGGCCTTGCAGGTACGTGCATGCATGCATGCCATATATCCTACATGTCACTTACGAGTCAGATGGCCCGTAGCTTAGCTCACAATTATATTTGTCGCATCTGTATCAAGAACAAAAGCTTGGCATCTCAAAAAATAAAAAGAAGACCAGGTTGGCATTTCATCGATGGACAGCTCCAAGTTAGCTCAGATGCAGGTTGGATGGAGCATACATTCATCGGCGACAGAAAGGCAGAAAGCATGCGTTCGTCTGGTCCTAAACAGTAGTCTTGTGGCCCAGGCGTCTTGGATGTCTTGTGTCTTTGGAACAAAAGAAAGAAAGACAATGCCGGCATTTCAAGGAAAGAATTAACTGAGCCATCGACACAGATGAGGCCGTTGACTAGGGAGATATATATAATACACATCAAAGTCAGCACATATAGGCCATACAGCCAGAGGATGAGCTCTCGAAAGTGGTGGTGGCCGGGTACAGAGAGTAACCTTTTCATAGATAAAGAAACAACAGTAAGAACCAAGCTGTATAGATGGACATGAAACATGCTCATGAACCAACTATTACTATAAAAAAAGGCTTATAGTATACGTCTCATTACAGACGGTTCCAAAGAATCATCAGTGTTGCAATTATCACAGATAAGTTTAAAAACGTGACCGTCTACGTTACTAGCGATGGCTAAAACCATATGTGATACATAATTACTATAGACGGGTCTATGATATTATCATAGATGGTTAGTATTAAAAAATCGTCTGTAATATTATCACGGACAGTTAGTATTAAAAAATCGTCTATGATGTCAGCATACATTATAGACAGTTTTTAATCCGAATTGTCTGTGATAATGCCACATCACCGATCCGTAGTACCTCTTCTAGGATTTTGATCTCACCCATCCATTCTCTCCACATCGAACGGCAGGCACTGGTCTCCTCGACTCCTCCCACCTCTCGCCCCTTATTACTCCCCCTCTCCCTCTCTCTTTCCTAGTTTATCCATTCCTTATTCTGCTTCCTCCCCCAAACCGAAGCACCCCGTCCCCTTGACGAAGCCGACTACCACTATGAGCTCCTTAGCCTCTGGTTGTGACGCCACGGTTCACTGCACAAGACACTCTTATCGTAAGTATTGTAAAAGTGTCTTGTGCAGTGTCACTATCGTGACACAACAGTGACGCTACCGCCGCCTCTCCATCATTGCCGTGATATCCCCCATTCGATCCCCTTCCCTCTCTTCCTTGATGCTTGGATCTGAAATTACGAAATTGATGGGTGGCTAGCTAGGGTTTTGTTATATAAATCTTGATACTTCTAGATTTTTTCTTCTACTAATTTCTTGAAAACTTTGATCCTTAGACTAAATTGACTTTTCGACCACATTGAACTCATGATCTATGGATTCTGTCCTTTCGACGGTGGTCAAAAAGTCAATTTGTTCTATAGAATGTATCTTTTCCACCATCTTACCCATCTTGAGAAGTTTGGAGATAAGAACTTTAAAACGAAGTAGAAGTAGGAAAGATAGAAAGTCTGTGCTTTTGATTGTTATTTATAGGCTATTGACCTGTGGCAAAGTTAAATGGATGTCCAATGGATAAAATTTTATTAGAATCTTTCTCAAGAAATCGTTGGAAAACCAAAGCGTCACACCGTCTCTTCGGGAATTGTTCTTCATGAAGATGGTTGATGTTCCTTTTCCTATCTATTTCTGTTTCTTGGCTAACATTTCTTGAGACTAGCCAATAAACAAAAATAGATTTAGCAATACAAAATAATATCACAGACGATTCCTTAGGACAATCGTCTGTGATACCATCTATCACAGACGGTTTCATGTATAAACTGTCTGTGATAGTATGCATTACAAACGGTTCAAAAATCGTTTGTGATAACCTCATATTATTACTGACCTATAAACTCAAAAAGCTCACGAAACCGTTTGTGATGACATTTTTGAACCGTTTATGATGATCTTTTCTACAATAGTGAACCTTAGCAGTCTTTCAAGCTCTCGCCGCATTGCCGCACCACCTCCGATCCACTCTCCCTCCCATCATCTCCAAAATATAACTCGTCTCTCAGTCCCTCCACTGGCCACCCACCGACCCCACCACACTGATCCCATAGTAGGGTATTGATTGAAGAATCCGAGAAACTAACCCAATGAACCCTAACCCAAACTCTTGTCGCTGGCCACCGCCGTCAGAGTAGAGCTCAAATGGCTCCTAATAATGTGTTTAGACGAAAGCACTACCATTTATGGTTATGAAAATCGGTTCAACCGGGTACCTTAGGTTAGACTACAAGATCTCAAATATTTTGTTTTTACACCGAGTTAATCCGATTTATGACCTACTTAATCCGACTTATGACCGATTTAGATCGATTTCACATGATTTTATTTGCAATTTGAATTTTCATTTGAAATTTTTGGCCTGAAATTTTCGGAAAATCAATCCTACCGGACACCCCCACCCCCGGTAAAAATTTAAAACCTGTTTTAATTTGTTTTCCCAGCTACTAGTAGCTCTAAAGTATCGCGCTATGGATTTGTCCCTTGATTGGTTGATTTCTCTGAAGGTTTCTTAAGGCTTAAAACGAACATTAACAAGTACCAAAGGTAAAGGAATGGTTCAATTCAAGTGATTCAATAGTATAATGTAGTACATGAACTGAAACAGTATCAGCAAGAGAATCTTAATCTGCATGCATGGATCAAATCAAACTCTACAACGAATGTCCAAACAACAAATGAGGCACACCGAGTTAAGCACCGACTCAATAATGCATTACTCGTTAGTACTTGACGCTGCACCGATCGCCGGTTGTAAGGACGCCGCCGACGCCGCCGCGGCGGCGCTCGGTCTTGACCGGAATCCTCAGCCAGCACCGAATCCTCGGCTTCTGCCGAATCTTGATACTGTTGAACCTGTACCTCACCCGCGCATCGATCGCCACCTCCAGGCTCACCGCCCCCTCGCCCTTAACCTCCCTCTCCAGCTCCGTCGCCATGTCGCTGGTCACAGCGACGCCCCTCCCGTCGAATTCCACCTTCACGTCGTCGCCGCTCTTCCGGAGCTGGTAGAACTCGGTGGGGGAGGTGTCGTTGGCGGGGCCGAGGACGACGTCGCGGAACCGGAGGTCGGCGTCGAGGGCGTCGTAGTAGATGTTGACGCGGACGCTGGGGTTGTAGAGGCTGAGGCTGACGGCGAGGTGGTAGGAGACGGCGGCGGCGCCGGAGATGGCATTGGTGACGGTGAGGTTGGAGAGCGTGGCGGAGTCGACGGTGGCCCGGATGTGGTGGGGCTGGAAGATGGCCCAGTAGATGAGCACGACGACGCCGGCGCTGAAGATGAAGCCGACAAAAGAGAGCTTCGCCGGCGCACCGCCGTTCGACATGGTGGACAGGAGGAGGAGCTTACTGCTGGCTTGGTGTTGGTGTGGTTTGTACGTGATTCGGCGTGTGCCCGGCCTGTGGGGTTTATATGTAGAGGTTTGGATTGGAGCTGAGCTGGGGGAATTGATACCGAGCTGACGATTAGGGTTTAGAATATTCTTCTAGTCCCAGGTGCAAGAAACGTCAGTGGCGGTACACATGCTAAGGCTTGATCAAGACGAGGATTAATTGATGAAAGGAAGTAGTCTCCTCCTCCTTGCTGCTGCGTGTAGATGAGCCAGCGACGCCATGCGCGCGCTGAGCGTCATAATTTGACGGTGTCCAAGGGCATCCGTTACACGGGCCGCGGCCCGCCCAAACAGCCCAACCTCCCGCACGTAGCCCAGACCGAAAGCCCCAGTAAAGCCCAAACTAATGCTACTAGCGCAATCATTGATGCGTGTCAATGTCAGCTGAGGCCTCCAGGTCCTACGCATGCACGAATTTTAGGGTATGTAAAACTCACAGACAGTATCGTCTTTATAATGTCAGCTTGTGCTAATTCATCCGACGTGGACCGTCCTCTCGCGAATAAACCGAAGGAATAAACCGAAGCCGTCCTCTCGCGAACAAGACTAAGGTACCCAACTAAGCTTGTGCTGATTCATTGACGAGCCACCCAACTAAGCGTACTTCATTCTAAAACTTATGAACGAACAGGACAGTCTCTTAATTATTGTTTTAAAGTAATTTATTAGAGCAACTTTTTTAAAATAATTTATTAACATTTGATTTATCGTGTGAACGCTCGTGCTAGAGACAAGAGCTATCAACCATATCTAAAAAGAACGCACCCAACTAGCACACGGCAAACATTCTGTAATTATCCATTAGCAAGAGTAGCTGCTTACCCGACAATAATTCATTTTTTCCTCGTTCGGGTGCATGCTTACTTGTGAGTCTTTGTTCATCAAAGAGGGACATTACAATCGTGACGAATACAAAGAGGAGAGAAAATCTGGCACCCTATACAGCCACGGGCATAGTTTGTTTGGTGAGACAAAGCCGGATTTGACATTGTTGTGCACTATATTTACAAAAAGTAGTCGTATGCGCATTGTATTTGCAAAAATAGCACTTCTGCCGTCCAGTGGGCGGGTGGCAGCACCAACAAGGCGACAAGTGGCAAGGCCGCTGGTGGCAGGTGCCTGCCGCCCCGCCAGTAGACGACAGGCAGCCTACCGCTCGGTGAAGGGGTTACCTGCCCTAATTTTTTTGTGTTTAGTATTTGTTTGCATTTTTAAATATATCAAATGAGTCCAAAAAATTACAAAAATTTATGTACAGCCTCTCAACATAACGTAGCTCACAATGTAATTTTTGGGTAATTTTATCCATTGTGAATGTTGCTCAAAAATTCATACAATTTTGATAATTTTATGAGTTTTTACATATAACAAACGAGCTCCGAAAATTACAAACTTTTATGTAAAGCCTTTTGACAGTCATAGTTATTGTATAATTTTTGGAGAATTTTATGTGATCTGAATTTGCCACGTTTATTCGGGTTAATTTAATTATGGATTTACAAATATTTCATAATTCTTTTACAATTTTATACATTAGGAATACTTGTACAAGTAAAAGTAATAATAGTAGTACAAAAAATGTATCACACTGGATGCAACATGGCTCACCCATCTGAGCCACTGCTACCTTCTCACCGGGTCTGCTTCCCTGTACACGGCCTTGTTCATTGTGCACGAGCATGTCCCGTGGGGTACATCAGTCAGTCCGGAGGTAGCGCCTCGGGTCAGAGGAGGTATGGAGACCATTCTGTTTGCTAAGTGGCCGGAGTGTGGTCCAGTAAGCTCAGGTAAAGTAGGATAGGTCCGGTAAGGGTCGAAGTCCTCTAGCTGAGACATACCGAACTGCGAGCTGCCCGCAATAATATCGTGAACGAAGGACTCTAGAAATCTCCCTCGTAGTGCGGAGGAGCTCTCACCTTGACCGTACGATGTGGCAGCGAAGTCGGAGGAGCTCTGCCCACCGAAGTGTCCAAACTCTGGATATGCTGTGAACGTTGAGCTTTGCCCTACGTACGCTGTAAACCCTGGTGTCATGTACCGCTCTCTAAAAGCATCTGGGAGGCATGTGCATCATCGGTGGACTCATCGTCACCCCCATATTGAGTTGGAGGCTGCAAGATGAAACGATGTTAATCACAATAAATATTTCAGATATACAATGCGAATATCATACCTCCCGAATATGCAGCGAAGATGAACAACGGGAAGCAGTAGTCTGTGCAGGTGGTGCAGACATCAAAAGTGATGCATCTCGACGATGGACCTATAGCGGGAAAATGCCATGATGTTAGTGGAACGCAAGGCCTAATAGGAAAACAAAATGTAGGTTCATACATAAGTTACCTCCTCGTTGGTAAGGCACACGGATGATCAGTGGCTAGTACTATGATGCCAGCAGACTCAGTAGATTGCGATGGGCGGTTGGACTCGCTAGGTCACGATACATGGCGGGTGAGCATGGTGCCCCCACTGGGTGGCTTATGTGTACAGTGTGATCCGTGGAACGGCCGTAGTTTAGGTTGTGCACTATTTTTTTGGTCTGCTTTAGGATGAACTTCGTAGTCTTCTGCAGGGCCGGTGGTGTCTCCGGGCTACTGATGGTGGCCTCCGACATGCTTGCGATGCGTTGTGCCCACTCCAACTGAAGTAACATATGAAACAGGTTCAGTAACGACCAGTATGAATTTCTTGAATGAAACGATAAGATATTTGAACTGTCTTACACTGTCATGCCACCGCGAAGCGCTGTGGGGATCGATCAAGCATTGCAGACTTTCCTCGTGCGTGATCTACTCATGGCGATTTGGTGGAGGAATAGTGAGTCTGCTGCGTGACCAGGGTACGTACCACTCTAGGTACTCGTCGTACGTCTAGACGTCACATGGACGCTGCTCCATGATGACATCGAGGTGTGCCCTGTCTGTCCATGCCATCTTCCACTGCTGTTGCAATACCCGTCAGTATACCGACCAGCCCTTGATTGTCTGCATTTCCAAAATCATCGATGTTACATACCAAGACATACAAAGTGTACACATTAGTCGGATGGAGTTTGACTCACCAATGTACGGCTTGCGGTAGGAACCTGCCGTCCAAAGGGGGCACGACCTGGTGTAAACCGAACTATCGCATCAAGCTCTGCGTCCTCCAGGCATTGCAGGGACAGCCCATACGGCGATACACGATGCACAAAATCTAAAGTCCACGAACTCCATATGATGTCGCTGTCATACAATGACTCGAACTCATTATGCCACAGCAAGTAGCACCTCGACAATTTGCCCTTCGCCTACCGCAGACAGGCAGCAGTCCACTGGATGCCCATAGTAGGCCCATCTGTCAAGTAGGTGAATTCGCCGAACGGGTGCACTAGCGTCACAATGGTCGGATGTCCGATAGGGAAGTGCTCCCAGCTCCTCAACTGCAGGAGCACGTAGCAAATAGCCAAATTGGGGGTACCAGTAGTGGCGCGCTGGTAAGCATCACATAACCCCTGATACGTGGCGCACAGAACCGTTGATCCCCAGCTTATACCGAGACATCACCCTAAACTCTGTGTCCACCAAAGACTCGATGAGGCCGATAAATTCAGCATTGCAAATATCACCGTGTGTGGCTGGAAATATGCTCCAACTAAAGAACTGAATAAGGAATATGACGAGGTGCGTCCTAAGGACCTCCGGTGGTGCATCCTGCGGGCTCACACTAAAATTGTTCAGCTAAGTGTGGGGGACGCCACGTGCACTCTCCGGGATAGGCCGGCCGAACCCATCCGCCAGCCTCTCCTTCCAATTGGCTGGTGCAGGGGTTAGAACAAGTGCGTCACCCTCAAGAGGGACACCGGTCAAGAACACGACGTCCATTAGAATGATCGTCATCTCACCCCCAACGAAAGTGAAATGTGTGCATCTCGGGCCTCCACCTGTTCACCAGTGGCACGAGTAGGCTGCCGTCGATGGTGAACTCATGTCCGGTGGAGACCAGCCTCGCAAAGGGCAACAAACTCGTGGCCCACAGGGTGGGACGTAGCGCTCGTCCAGCGCACACAGATCCCCCCCCCCAAGTTTAAACGACGAACGGCCAGCCGTGTCACCCATCATCCATGAGTGGCAACGGTGTTTCTCATCGTGCGAGTGTTTGAGAAGCTCCGGTAAAGCCATACCTTTTAATACATAGGACATACCAAATATTAGTGCAAAAATTAATAATGACAATAAAACTTACTTTATATAATACAAACTACATTAATTATGACTTACTAAATAACAGTAATTATGACTAGGACTATGAGAATAACATCGAAAGCATGCTATAAAAAATTACTTGTCTTTCGGGAGAAACAATCAGCACTGCCGTGTCCTTAATGAATTATGCACTGCCTTTTCTAAATAATTAGCTACACACTATTAATTTTGAGGGTAAATTGCAACACATGGGACAGATGACATATTAGTGCGAATATTGATAATGACAACAACATACTACAAGTCAGTGATAATGACAATAACATACTATAAGTCAGTGATTACAGTCATCCTAGAGATAATATGATGGCTGGATATTACAGCATTCTGTTGGCAACAACTTAAGAGTCTAATGACATCCTAGATTTAGCACATTTTGTGTGTGAGGCCTGTGCAAAAGGCAAGTTCAGATATATGTGAACCTATACAATCCATGTCATGGCCATTCAGGTATTTTATGGTACTACTAGACGCATCCACTAGGTGGATATATGTATGTCTATTATACACTAGAAATCATGACTTTGCCAAACTAATTTCATAAATGATTATTCCAAGAGCCAAATTCCTGGATCATAGGATCCAATCCATACAAATAGATAATGATGGAGAGTTTATCTCAAGTATTTAATAATTATTGTATGGCCTTAGACATAATGGTCAAACATTCGTCCCATGTGTTCAGACTCATGATGGACTTGATGAATAATTAAT
Organism: Dendrocalamus latiflorus; assembly: GCA_017311315.1. NCBI lineage: Eukaryota > Viridiplantae > Streptophyta > Magnoliopsida > Poales > Poaceae > Dendrocalamus > Dendrocalamus latiflorus. The sequence goes on from CM029645.1 coordinate 25,271,658, forward strand.
AAAGAGGATCGAGATGATCGCTAGACCCTTGTTAATGAAATCAAATCTGCCAACTACGTGTTGGGGACCTGATGTATTACATGCATTGATATTAATACAACTCTGGCCATCTACGTACTATAAGTTTTCACCTTTCCAGCTAATGTGTGGAAAGAGCCAAGTATTCCCCATCTGGGTAAATACAGTTGTGCCATATATGTAACTATCTCACCACCTCAGTATATGTCAATGGACCCTACTGTAAATTGGGAATTTACGTGGGATTTGTGTCTCCGTCTATCATCAAATATTTGGAGCCCATGATAAAGGATCTTGTAAAACAAAGATACATTGATTCTATGTTTAATGAAGAATTATTCTCAGTATTAGGGGAAGGAAAGGATCCTAAATTAGAATATCGAGACCTATCATGGCATGATAATAGCCTTCATAATATTGATCCACGCACTGAACAATCTAAACAAGAGGATTCAGAGGAGAATAAATTTGCAAAGTCTTGCAAATAAGCTACCAGATTCATTCACAGATTATAAGGGGTTGCAAAATTGCATATACCAGTGGTAAATGTACCTGAAAGAGTGTAACCATCCCGGGTTTTGGGTTCTACATCTAACTCCACCACTCTTAGTAAGGAGAGAGAGACCTCCAGGTTCTAAGGATCTCAGACCATGGAGATGTCTGCCAAAGATATGCATTGAACAGAAGGATAAACTCCATGAACCAAACAAGAATGAGAACATCCGATGGATGTTGCACCCAGTGCAGGAGCACAAGGGGTGGTGCCCGTGCAGGAGTACAGGGGGAGATTCTTAGTGCAGGGGAGAGCGCACCCGCTGACAGTAGGGCAACGAAATACTCAAACTCTGCCATATTTGGAACTAGTGAAGAGCTGATTGATTTAAATAAAGTGTTGATTGAATTGAATAAAGAATTTATTACAAACTATGTGGAAACGGGAGAAGTCTTTTATAGACAAGTATATGCTAATAGCAGCTGCTTCATGACTAAGATTTCTTTCCATATTGAAAATTCAGATCCGGAACCGACAATGATTGCAGAATACAAGAATCATCATGATTAGGACAAATGGGAGGAAGCAATCGAGAATAAACTAAACTCACTAAAAAGAGGAAAGTCTTCAGACTAGTGGTCAGGACACCTCTTGATGTTATTCCTGTTGGACACAAGTGAATGTTCATAAGAAAAGGGGAATGAACATAACCAAGTCGTGAGGTACAAAATGAGACTAGTAGCACAAGGGTTTACGTAGAGACCTAGCATTGATTTCGATGCAACTAACTCTCCTATAATGGATGGCACAATGTTTCGTTACTTGGTAGCTATGGTAGTAGTAATGAATCTGAAAATGAAACTTATGGATGTTGTGAATGCATATCTATATTGGTTACTTGATTCTGAAATCTATATGAAGATTTCAGAGGGATTGAAAGTTCCACATATGAGCAAGAATGAACATTGCAGCATATATAGTGTCAAGCTGCAAAGGTCACTACATTGGTTGAAACAGCCAAGTCGTATGTGGTACAACCGACTGTGTGAATTCCTTTTGCAAAAGGGATATGTAAACAATAAGGTTTGTCCGTGTGTGTTCATAAAGAAATCCGTGAGTGGATTTTGTATCATATCAGTATATGCTGATAATTTGAACATAATTGGAACAATGGAGGACAATCTCGAAGCAAGCTCATACTTAAATACAAATTTGAGAAGAAAGAGTTGGGTGAAACCAAATATTGTCTCTGTTTACAGATTGAGAAGTTACTTGATGGTATATTTCTGCATCAAACCACCTACACTAAGAAAGTGTGGGAGATATTCTATCTCGATAAATCTCATTGACTTGGTACACCTATGTTTGTTAGGTCATTAGAATTGGAGAAGGACCTATATAAACCTAGACGAGAAAATGAGAATATATTAGAGCCTAAAACTTCATACTTAAATTCTGTTGAAGCCTTGTTATACCTTACCAATTATACTACTTGCAAACATGCGATAATATGCTATTGCAACTTGCAAGTCTCAATAAGGCACGTCGCCAAATAACAAAGGTCACAACTCAAGAAGGCAGCTGGTGTGGCGAGTGATTGGAGTATTTGGGTTGGGCTGTGCGTTTCAGTTCGGAGCAGAGCCCAACGGCGAGCCCGCGGCCGATCGAGACGCTGTCACGCGTGGAGCTAGACGCGTCGGACGTAGCGTAGCGTCCCCACGGGTGAATTCCCCTGACGACAAAAAAACGAGAGGCTCCTCATTGGACTGATGTCCCATTTTTCGTGCAAATTTGTGTTCCTTTTGGTTTTTCGAAAGCCAAAACAAACAGAGCAGCTTCTCCAAGCAACTTCATTCATTGCCATCTCAAAAAATATAAATAAATGCTATTAGCTGTAACCTTAAAAAAACAGAACAAAACGAGCTTGTTAGTTTAATTGGGCCTTCCTATTTATGGTGCCATTTGGTCGGCTAGACGGAGAGCTTTGCATGATGGAGAATTTCAGAGCGCGCTGACGAGATTTGGTTTCGTGAAAAAAAATTACTAGATGGACTAGCTCTAGTTACTCAGTCCATCGTGAAGGAGAGCCAGTGATTCAGAGAAATATTGATATATCAAGAAGATGGATTTCGACCCAAGATCGATACATGAAACTGAATGCAGATGCTGCTCTCTCGCGTTCCCGAGTGGTTGGAGCTCTGGGAATTGTTTGCAGGGATGACAGGAGGCAGGTTTGAGTCTGCAGCGACGCGGGTGTGGAATGGATGCAATGATCCAGAAACTTTGGAGGCGCTGGCGTGTCATGAGGCCTTAGCACTCGCAGCTGATTGCAGTCTCAGGAGAATTTGTGTGGCCTCGGATTGTAAACAGGTTATTAAGAACCTTGTTGCCCTTATATGATGATTCTTGGTGAGATTAAGGAGAAGAGCAAGGCTTTTGATGGTGTCGTGTTCAGGCACGAAGGTAGGAATTCCAGTTGGGAATCTCATAATCTAGCAAAATTTGCTCGTTCTTCAGGAGAGGGGAGACATGTTTGGTCTGTAAACCCCCCCCCCCCCCCCTCCTTTGCTGGATGTAATTGTCTCGGATGAATAAAGCTTCCTATCTTCCTCTCAAAAAAATGAGTTATGGTGCTGCTTTTCAAACTCACTGAAACTTGTAAATCTCGCTCCGGTCCAATGGTTAAACTGATGAAGCAGCACCAAGTGACTTGACTTTTTTTTTATTGAGAATTTGAGTGACTTGACTGTTTCTTTGCTTGAATTGCTACAGAAATTAAGACCCCGCTTGGTTGGGCTGAAAAGCTGTGACTTATAGCTGAAATTGCAGTGTAGCAGCTGAAATTTTATTGTAGCTGAAGGTGACTTATTTAACGTAATTAAATTTAAAAAATAAAAATACAAAAAATATCCTAACTCATCATGGACAACGCAAACGAATACGGGAAAAAACCGACAAAAAAGCTCAAAAAAAGCTAAAAGTTCAGAAAAAGACGAAATTTATGAATAGTAAAAAATAAGTCAGAAGTCAGAAACTGAAGCTGAAACGAGCAGGGCAAAGCTATCCGTTTTCAACCAGAAAAAAAATAGAGAAGAAGATTTTTTTTTTTTTTTTGCGAGGATAGAAGAAGATTTTTCATCGAAGCTGTTGTTCGAGACGACCCCTCTGATTACATCCAGGGTGCGCGCGGCAGCAGCAGGACCGCAAGCAAATGAGAGGAGCTTTCAAAAGCTAGCAGTGCATGACTGTTCCCTTGAAAATAACACTCTGCCTCTTTACATGGGTCAATTTTTTGCATCCCACATTGCTCACATAGTCACATCCACGGGAAAGAAAAAGGCCACCCTACTCTCTCTTTTTCATTTGAAGCAACAAGCGGATATTCACTGCAAAAATCATGACTACTATATAAAAAATTATTGCTGCTGTATGCATTCGCCACGAGAAATTTCACCATCTAAATAATAGAATATGTTTCGATCGTCTTATTACCTATAGTATAAAATAATTTATAAGCTCTGACTTATAAACCACTTTGAGCAGGCAAGTGGTCGGAAGAAAGAAGGATGTGTGCCCTTGCGTCCTCGGCCGTCTGGACCATTTTCGCATCTCCTGAGTCCTGACCCCAGTTGGCTCCTGATGCTTCCAGCACTGCTCATGCTACCTTGTCTTTCGCTGCATTTTCTTGTCCTCACCTTTCGTCTCTTGCTTTCTGATCAACGCACCGTTCATTCGCGCATGACTGTTTTGCTTCGGCAAACTTTGGACTTGCTAGAACACAAGTACAACCATGAGTCATCTAGCGGCATATATCCCTCTCCTATCGTACGTCACTGCCATCAGGGGCGGAACCACACCTCGAGTAGGGTAGACTTCAGTCTGGGATATGAAAAATATTAGCCTGGGTAACATTTTCATGATCCAGCCCAGATAGTCTAGATCATTCCACCACTGAGCCTGGGGCATAACTAAATCCTGGCTCCGTCACTGACTGCCACTGCAACATAAGAGTATGATACATGAAGCAAGCGATAAACCTACCTCTTTAATTTCTCCCTTTCTTATACTAACAACACAATCGGCTCCAAGAACATGTATACAACGACACCGTATGCATGGAGCCATAGGCACCGATGAAGTGCAGTGGTTGGCTTGGTAGTTCGTCTCCCCTGATTTTACCTATGCATCTATTACAAAGGACAAATCAGTGGCACCGAACGGACTGAAACGACGGGGCGGGGAGTAGTAGGAAACGATTGCTTTCGGATGCGCGTGGATGGGAAGATTACAAGCACTTAGGGGCTTATGGCTCCGCGCATATTTGAGTTTAGACTTCTGACTTTTAGTTTATTTTTCATTATTTTTAAATTTTATTTTTTATTATTTTTTGTTTATTTTAAACTTTTTTACCGGTTCTTTTTTCCCGTATTCGTTTGTATTATATGTGACGGGCTAACCCATTTTTCTATTTTTAAATTTTTTAAATTTAATTATGCCAAATAAGCCACCATCAGCTACAATGTAATTTCAACCCGCTATAGTAAAAATTCAGCCATAAGCCACCAAAATTCAGCCATATGTCGTTGGGATTATATGCTAGGTGTTTAGCACCCACAGCTGCGCAAGATCTTGCCTCCTACTTTTTGAAAGTAGCGTGGCAGGCGAGGACACTTTTGAGCATGTTTTTTGAGCTGCAGCTAATGTTTTTAGCTATGATTTATTAGTCTAATAAGTAGTAATTGCTAAAAGAAGATGAAGCCAAAAGGTGACTGAGAAGCCGGAAAAAAACATGACCTTTACTTTGGAAAATTCTTTCACTCCGCTCCTTACATACCTCCCAGCTGATTAGGGGGCGAGTTATTCTCAGCTTGTGGCTTATAACATATGGCTTACGATTTCTCTTGAATAAATAAACAGAACAGCTTTTCTACCGCTATTTCAAAATGACTTATTATGACAACTTTTTTAAAGTAGCTTATCAACTTATCGACATTTGGTTTTGTTATAGGTGTGGCCTAACCCCCCGTGACTGGGCCTTGCAACTAGGCCAATATGTAATAAGCCTAATAGTATAGAGAAATATACCAATGTACCCTCACATTTTGTAATTATCAAGTGGTAGAATGAGAATTTCCCATCATACCCCAATCATGTATATAAACCCCCAAGAGGGGTACGAGATGGCCAAGTCCACTCATTTTACACATGAGTACTCTCTCTTTTGTCATGGGCTATCTTTAGCTAGTCCCCTCATACGTTGTTTGGTCATTAACCACAACAGATGGTGCCGTTTGTGGGGACCGCATAAGAAGTTGCGCAAGGGAAAGTGTTAGAGAAAACTATGCTAGAGTGTTCGTGCCACGAGCACCCAGATGCTTCCATATCCGGGGCTACTTTCGGCGGCTGCCCCATCGCACCTGCAAAGGTGGATCGACATTTCTCGTCGCCGAACACCAGGGAATAGGCCTCCGTGCGTGATGTAAACTGGCTCTGACCTGCAGAAGTGGAGTGGTTGTAGACACTTAAAGCTTCATCTATGACCACGTCATGGCCAACTCTTCGCCGATAGCTACGACCTCCTTGTGGTCGAGACTTCGTCGATGCCAGTCCGAAGCGTGGGGATGGAGCGCACGCTCTGAAGCCTTTGCCTCACCGCTGACTTCATCGACACCTATCGCACCTTTGGCGATGTTGTCCGACCCCTCAGGGTCGAACCTTCACCGACGCTCGCCCTCCGATCACCAAGTGGTCGTGTCCGTGCAGACGTTGCCTCCGCTGGACTTCGTACGGTCTTCAACGGACTTCGCACAATCTCCGCCAAACTCCGCACGGGCGTCGCCTCCGCCGGACTTCACATGGTCTTCAACGGAGTTCACACAATCTCCGTCGGACTCCGCGCGGATCTTTCCTCCGTCGGCCTCAGCTCCGCCAGACCTCACATGGCCTCCACTGGCCCCATCGGACCTCCCATTGCCTTCGCCGGCCTTCACACCCTCTGACCTCTGTAGTCAAAAGCAGTTGCGGTCGAAAGCGAAGGCGGTCGAAAGCAGTTGCGATCAAAAGCGAAGGTGGTCGAGGGAGGCAATGGTCGAAGACGACTGTAGTCGAACAGCCGTGATCGAAACGGCTACAGTTGATGCGGGGTATCATGCGCTCCTGGACCGCATGACTCGGGTGCTGTGGTGCCGAGGCGCGGGACTGCGCACGCGTTGACCGGGCGGAGCCCCGCGCTCAGGGAGAGGGCCAGAAATAGTATTGCATACAATCAGAGGCTACTTCTAATATTACTGAGCTGCACAGGGCCAAAAATACCCAAAACTCCTTCACTCTTCACATATGTTAATTCTCAAGCCATGCTCATAGAACGAGGAATCTAAGGAGTCACCTGTTCTACAAACCCAAGTGCCCAACAGTTTTGACCTCGTACAGTACAGGAAGTTGCATTGTTACTAGAAAGGTTTTATCATCGCCTGTTCACATATGTTACATTCAGTCAGTGGATCATCGCCACTGTCATCCCACATCTTGAAGGCACAGACTAATTTACATTCAGTCAGTGGTCCATGGCCACCAAAATGCCCATTTTTTTTCAAAGCAAGTGAATTAATCCTGGACTCCAGTGTTTTCACAAACACACTACTGTAACATTCTATTAACTGATTTAACTATCGACACTCTTTGATTACACAATGGGCTAAGGGGGGAAATTGAAATGATTCCAAAGTCAAAGTTCCAGTTTTTTTTTCTGCAGAACAGATGCTTCCACATGTGAAAGCTCGCATGTAAGCTCGCATGTATTGGCAATTGGCACAGAAGGGGAAAAAAAGAGAAGAAAAATGGCTGTCACAAACTAACACTTGTGTCTCCAAGGTTTCTTAAGATGAAACCCCATGTGTTTAGAGAGAGAGAGAGAGAGAGACTAAAAGAGAAGAAAAATGGTTGTCACAAACTAACACTTGTCTCTCCAAGGTTTCTTAAGATGAAACCCCATGTGTTTAGAGAGAGAGAGACAGACTAACCAACTACTGCTTGGACTTGGGATCACAAACAGAGTCGCATGTGTACTTCCCCAAGCTTCACCAAATCTCACGCCTTGAGAGCTGCCTCGGATCTGGTTGTTGCCACCAAACTAATTGGACCCAAACATAATTCCAAAAAGCTAGTTAAGCCACAACTCCAAGGTCCCATAATCCAAAAAAAGAAAGAAATCATGCATCATGAAAAGGAAGGAAATTTGGAGAAAAAAAAGGGGGGATTAACAAACCAAAACTCATCTCACCAACCAAAAAAAGAACAGTTTTTCCTCTTAATTGTGACACAAAAAGGTTTATAACAAATAAGCTTTGTAACCAGTAACCAGCTAATGAAGGCAGCATATAACCATCGTATTAACTCTAAGTAAATTACCCCTCCTTTACATTGATAACCCCACATAATAGTGTTATTATTAGCACCGATCTGCCTCTCTTTTCACTATGGACACCCAAGAACCTACCTCGCCGGCTGGATAGGTAGTGGTTTGACGGCGGCCTAGACCTCGACGTGGCAGTAGGTGGTGGTCTGGAACCTGAATCCGTTGGCGCCCGGCGCGCCGTTGCCGCCGTTAGTGATGAGGAAGGCCGGGCATGTGACGAAGAGGTGGTAGTGACCGGAGATCCAGCTGCCGACCTTCCACCGGACGCGGCCGTCGATCTTGATCTGGAGGATGAGGTAGCCGGTCTGGCAGTCCTGCGAGAGCGCTTCGGCGAGGTAGGGAGCGAAGGGGATGTTGGGCCCGTCGAGGATGGGCGACCAGACGTCGACGTCGCCGTGGCCCTGGTAGACCGGCGGGAGGGAGGAGGCGACGGTGATCTGCTGGTACTTGTAGGAGGCGTAGACGTCGAGGCGGTCGTAGTAGACGCCGACGCGGTCGTTGGGGTTGCGGGAGGCGATGGTGACCTGGATGGAGGTGGAGAGGAGGCCCGAGGAGTTGGAGATGTCAAGCTGGCGGAGCGAGGCGTCCTGGAGGAAGAAGCGCGGGTGGGTGGGGCGGAGCACGAGGTAGACGATGAGCGCGATGATGCCGACGATGATGGCCAGGACCAGGAGGATGGTGAGCAGGCGCCGGCACCCTTGGCGCAGGTCGTCGTCGCCGTGGTTGCCGCAGTCCTTGCTCATGGTGGCCGCCTGCTTGGTTGGCTGGTTGATTTGCTTATCTCCCTGTGATTTCGATGGGTTCTTGGGAGTTTTGAGCTCTTCTTCTCGGTGGTTCTTCGGTGGAATGGATGAATGAATACAGTGGTGCTCGAGAGGAAGGAGGTGACGTGGTGGAGTTTGGATTTTGCAAAGGAGGTGGGGCTTATGGGTCAAATAATAGGCTCCTCTCCTTTTGAGAGAGAGAGAGGGAGCGTGCATGTGAGTAGGAGGAGAGAGAGAGGTGTTGAAGTAGTGATGGTGCGGCTCATGCCTGGTTTTTTTTATTCCAGATTATGGTATTTGGTTGTGGTTTATAGTTTTAAATCTATTCGTAAGAGAGTATGAAGTGATAGAAATTTGTATGTGATTTTAGTCGATATAAATAAAGTTATTATAGTATATATTATAATTAATTTGTAGATCCTGTTTTAAAAATATTTTATTTAAAAATTAGTTATTATAAAAATATAATTTTTAGAACCTAAGCAGAAGTGTGCGTATTGATATCGTGTGGGGGGGGGGGGGGGTGGGGGGGGGGGGAGAAACTTCCATGCTGGGTAGCTTTAGCTTCCGCCGGCAACGTGTCTCTTCTTATTAGGTGAGGGTAGCATGACAGTTCTTTTCTCTCCTAGGTTGGGACATAACTATCCATGAATGAGAAGTGATAGCATACGTGGCACCTAGCATTTTTTTTCCTCTTCCAATCCTAGCCTTTCGATGTACAATTTCCAATTTTGATCTTCTCTATGAATTAAAAAAACAGCAGCAGGTGATATATATTACCTGCCAAACTTCTATGTTATGATAGACTCCAACTTAGCAAGCAACAGTTAAGTGCGACAGGTGAAAACCCACCGCGCTGGGTAGTCTCGGTACCACCTGCTGGCATGGCTGCGGCAGGTGGATGCAACTCGTCATGCTAGTTAAACGGCAATGCTTAACTGGCATGCTTAAGCTATGTATATAGCAACGGCGTCTTGTCAAGTGCTGGTGTAGTCGTAACTGCTTGCCGAGCTCGACAGGTGATTTCCCTAACCTGCCACGATGTGGAGTTCGGCAAGTGACACGCATTCACCTACCGCTACTTCCGAGGTCGTGGGGAAAGTTAAAATTAAAAATTTATGTGTTAAGATGCCAGATATTTTTTTAAAAAAAAATTGGTACAGTATCACATATGCGATCACTTAGATGAATGACCAGCTGCCTGTATATCGTACCCGGTGAAATTTTATGGAAATCCCATGTTGCAAGCAGGGTATGTACGTGTTATTGTCGAAAGTGTCTGTGTGCCATTGCATATGTATGCGAAAAACTATTGTTGAGCCGATTAATTAATTTTGGACCTACAGTTCTTGGGTTAGTTGAGAAGTTCATATAAATATTCAAAAATATTTGTATTCATATTTGTATTTAAGACTATCTAATTTGTATTCGATTCATTTCCTTATGAATGTTCGTATTCGTATTCGAGACTATTCGATTCGTATTTTATCTGTTTCCATCCCTGGCAATCTCCCTAGGATGATTGTAGGAAGTAATTTTCTCATGAACTAAGATTCATAAGGAAGAAGTGAAAATTACTTTGCATAATTTCCAACTCTATGCACTACAATGCTAACTCGTGTAGACGTATAGTTATGTTACAGAAATTTATTCTACCGATATTTGTTACAAAAGTTTTAGGATATTCGCATTCGACCGAATTGAGTACATATTCGATTCAAATTCGTATTTGTTACGACTTCGATTCGCATTCGAGAATATTTGAATTTATATTCGTATTCATTTTAAATATATAAATTTATATCTATATTTATTTTAAAAATATAAAATTATATTCATACTTGAGACTACCCTATTTATATTCGATCTGTTTTATTCTTACTTAGGCATCTTATGGTACTGGTACCCCGGTCAACTATTATAGCTAGTAACCTAGTACTAGTATTCTTACTTAGGCATCTTATGGTACTGGTACCCGGTCAACTATTATAGCTAGTAGCCTAGTACTAGTAAGTGAGCAGTAAGGTGCATGCTTTTATTTTTATTTTTTATTTTTGGTTGAGATGAGGCCAAGGAGCAGCCTACCTCAGCTCACACACCGCTTGCAAGGTGGATGGTTGAGCCGCCGGCCGGGAGTCCCCTCTACTCATTCGAGCTTCCGCGTCTAGCTTCTAACCTTTTATTCTCATCTTTTTTCTGGCGATTTAGATTTTTTTCCCTTTTTATCTTTTCTTTTTTTTCGCTTCCTCTCTTTCATCATCTATAATGATATAATTTTATATTTTTTAATTTTAATTTTAATTACGCTGAAAAGACTATCGGTAGTTATAGTGTATTTTTAATTGATACAGTGCAAAAAAAAAATCATAAAACAGAATTTTTAATCCTAAATGAGCACCACCCAATGAAACAGGAATTGGTTCATATTGGGATGGATGGAATAAAGGACGAAGAAAGTGATGAAATTTCCTACACCTAATAAATCGATCCAATGGGTTGGGCCCGGAGAGAAGAGGAGAGACTTGAGAAGCGCAGGAAAGATGCGTGCCTTTCTGGCACGGGACGGTGCGTTGGCTCGATTCATTGGTCTGAACATGCATCGACAGGGAGGCTCTTTCTCTTCCAACGCAACGGAACAAGAAGATAATGGAATTTTTTAAATAAATCATTTTTAATTATTCCATATAAATAAAACACATTTTATTTTTTTTACACAAATAACCCACAGTTGTTGGGCCAGCGCGCGAGTGGCCCAGCGGTTGTGGGTCTAGTCGGCTGTCGAAGTGCGATAGAGGCTGGCAGTGTGCCACTACCTGCATGAAGCTAATTTGTGCAGTGTGCACGGGTCTATGCATGTATCGAAAGTTAGCTTTACAGGATGTTATTAAATTGTAGGTGATGTCAATGCAGACGTAGTTTATGGTTGTCAAATCAAACAAAGAGTAGTACACTGTGAAGTGTGAGAAAGCTAGGTATCTTTAGTGTGTTCATGCCTACAAGCTGAAGTATGAAATGCACTGGATCATGCCTATAAGATCAGTTATGTGAAGGCGTGGAGGGTGAAGCAGAAGGAAATGGCGATAAGGCTCGGCACATTTGAATTGGTCTACGATAATCTCCCTCAACTACTTGAGGTACTAAGTGACATAAACCCCGGGACATATATCGCTCTAAAGGATAATGTTGTAGCTACAGGCTAAACAGGAATGAATGAGACTAGTAGAAGGAGAAGAAGAGAGCTAGATCTGTGGGGAGCTGATATGAATGAGAGGATGTCCCCCCCCCTTTGCCCCTCCTGGGGGTTTATATATATGAGTGGGGTAGAATGGGAAATCCCCATTCTACCCCTTAGTATTTACAAAGAATGAGGGTACATTGGTATATTTACACTGGTATATTCCTCTATACTATTGGGCCTATTACATGTTGGACTAGTTGCACGGCCCAACCACGGGGGGTTGGGCCACCCCTACAACAGTACTCCCTCGAGAGCGGGCACTTGCTGCGTAGACTGAGGGCATTACGCATGCCGAGGTAGAGAGGCGAAGGCGCCGTTCCCCTACCTTCAAAAACAGTGCCCGCGGAGAGCGGGCGCTTGTGGCGTAGGCCGAGGGCACTGCGCACGCCGAGGTAGGGAGGCGAAAGCGCCGTTCCCTTACCTTCAAAAACAGTGCCCGCGGAGAGCGGGCGCTTGCGACGTAGGCCGAGGGCGCTACACGCGCGGAGGCAGGGAGGCAGAGTCGTCGTTCCCCTACCTTCAAAAACAGTTCCCGCGGAGAGCGGGCGCTTGCGACGTAGGCCGAGGGCGCTACGCGCGCGGAGGCAGGGAGGCGGAGCCACCGTTCCCCTACCTTCAAAAACAGTGCCCGCGGAGAGCGGGCGCTTGCGACGTAGGCTGAGGGCGCTACGCGCGCGGAGGCAGGGAGGCGGAGCCGCCGTTCCCCTACCTTCGAAAACAGTGCCCGCGGAGAGCGGGCGCTTGCGGCGTAGGCCGAGGGCCCTACACACGCCGAGGTAGAGAGGCGAAGGCGCCGTTCCCCTACCTTCAAAAACAGTGCCCGCGGAGAGCGGGCGCTTACGGCGTAGGCCGAGGGCCCTACGCACGCCGAGGTAGAGAGGCGAAGGCGCCGTTCCCCTACCTTCAAAAACAGTGCCCGCGCAGAGCGGGCGCTTGCGGCGTAGGCCGAGGGCACTACGCATGCCGAGGTAGAGAGGCGAAAGCGTCGTTCCCCTACCTTCAAAAACAGTGCCCGCACTCCCTGGTGCAATGCTCGCGGGGGGCAATATCCAGGTGGTGTGCCGCCTAACGCGGGGCACTCCATAGTGTCTCGGCCATGCCGCAATTTTTATACTCCGTAGAGTGCGTGGGAACAACATCCACGTCTTATTTATACTCCGGAGAGTACGTGCGGGAGCGACGCCCACACGTGCGCGGGACATCCGTGTCTTGTTTATACTCAGTAGAGTGCGCAGGGACAACATCCGTGTCTTATTTATACTCCGTAGAGTGCGTGGGAACTTCAACCACGTCTATTTATACTCCGGAGAGTACGTGCGGGAGCGACGCCTACACGTGCGCGGGACATCCGCGTCTTGTTTATACTCAGTAGAGTGCGCAGGGACAACATCCGCGTCTTATTTATACTCCGTAGAGTGCGTGCGGAGGCGGACCTCGACGCTACGTCTTATTTAGAGTCCGTAGACTGATGCGTGCGGAGGCGGACCTCGACGCTACGTCTTATTTATACTCCGTAGAGTGCGCGCGGAGGCGTCCCCCCCCCACGTCTTTGTTTATACTCATACTCGTGTCTTTGACGGAGAGTGCACACGCGAACGTGCGTCTTTGGTTTATACTCATACCCGTACCCCTGGCTACGAAGAGTGCACACGCGAACGTGCGTCTTTGGTTTATACTCATACCCGTGTCTTTGACGGAGAGTGCACACGCGAACGTGCGTCTTTGTTTATACTCCGTAGAGTACGCCGATGCTCGAGGCAGCCGCGCGATTTAAACCAAAAAGTGGACCAAAACGGAGGCACGAAAGAAATGGCCGAAGAATTGCAACAACAAAACGCTCCAGAATGCAGTACCAGCATAGCATTAGATGCTAGAGGAGACCCGAACAGGCCAAAAGCGGAGACGTAAACACACGGCCAAATCAAATGCTCTCAAAATGGAACTGTGGCTGTAACCGCAGTAAATGATTTGATGAAGAATCATTTCTTTAAGACCATGCACACAAGAAATGCAGCTGGAATTATCAAAGCTTTGTACATGATCACATGTAGTGCGTACCGGGCGGGATGGTGGCGGCGCGGAGTAAACTCCGCGGGTGCGGAGACCCTGGCTACATGGAGCTAGCGGGGGCCTCACCGTGATGTGCCGAAGCTCTACATCGCTTGCGCGATGTACGCGCTCCATCCATGCCTGGACGGACTTGGTCGATACGGAAACAGAGGCCACCACCTGGGCGGGCCCCCCCGGCCGAAGTGGTCTTGGCCTGTGCGCCAAACCGAGACCAAACGCGGTCCAGCGAGTGTGCTAACTGGATGCATGCATGTAGTGTGCACCTTACTGATCGAGTGCGTGCCCGTGTTGAGAATCTCACACCTGCGTGACGTCAGCGGAGACCCCAAGAAACTTCGGCGGAGACTTCAGGGAGGCAACGTGCGCGCGGACTCCGACGGGGAGCCCTCGACGACGATGCTCTCGATGAAGAGCTGGTGCAGGTGCCTATTGAGCACAGTGACAGCGCCAGGCTCGCCGAAGGCCGCGTCGATGGGGAACATCGCCGTGTACACCACCTGCTCCGGCTTGATGTCCTTCTCGCATCAGCCCACCGGCCTTGACCTCTTGCTCTTCCGTGCTGATGAACTCAAGCTGGACGCCTCGGCCGACCCCGTTGGCGTAGGCATCCACCTGCTTGGTGACGCGTTCTTTGACGTCCTCCCTCCGCTTCTGCCGCACGGTCCTCACGGCCCTCGCGGCTACGCTCTGAGAGTGCGCATCCGGCCGCCCCGCATTCAGCGGCGGAGGCTTGACGCAAAGGCTGTCCTCAGTAGCGCAGAGGCTCCGGCGATGTCGAAGATGTACGTCGCCCGGCTGGCGGAGCGCCCGGAGAATCGGCGCCGTGCAGACGTAGGTTGACACGGACGCAAGTCCGGTGGCGCCGCGGACGATCTAGGAGCGCTGGATGTAGACGTCGGGCATGCCCCTGCCTGGCGCCCACGGGGTATTCGCACCGCGCCTCTAGCACGCAAGCGCGGAGGCTCGACGGAGCGCGGAGACGTGCGCGAGGTCCATCCCGCGGAGGTGAGTTCCCACGCGGAGGCGAGGCGAAGCCGGAGGCGAGGCGGAGCGCGGAGACGTGCGCGAGGTCCATCCCGCGGAGGCGAGGCGAAGCCGGAGGCTCGACGGGGCGCGGAGACGTGCGCGGAGGTGCTCGGGTGGATAGTTGATGCGTGCAGGCAGATGAGTATTCCATGCATGCGGGTAGATGTATCATGCACCGGGTATTATTTCATGCATGGATAATATGGCGTACACACGGAGCTTGTTGTCTCAACGCATGCACATGCTCGCGGGAGAGAGAAAATCATGCATGCATGCATGAGTGGACGGATGAGCATTTATGCCATGCATGGCCCCCGTACAAATGTATGGGTACTTACATAATTGCACGCACGGAAGGTTTACGTGAGACTTAGTATTTTCGCATGCATGGAGTTGCAGGAGACTTCGACTTCGCGTACGCGCGTCGAAGACTTCGAGTCGGAGGCTTCAGGAAGGGGTTTCACGTATGCATGGAGTCCCGCGCGTAGACGCCGAGGGCGCGGAGGCCGAAGCTGCGACGCAGACTCCGACGGAATGTGAGGCTGGCCACCTCCGCTGTCCAACACATCATTTTCCTGCATGACCACCCCCAGTAGAGCGGAGATAGCAGCAAAATAAAAACAGGCAACTCGATTAGATCCATTCGACACTGCGTCTGGACGATTCAACCAGGTCTACTCAATATTGCATCTACAAGGCATGACGAAGCATACGGGTAAAGCCCATACACCTCAATAGCCAGGATGGCTGAACTTTTAACAAGCAAACTACTTATCTGTCTCTGATGCTCCTGGACGCTTTTGTTGAATGTTGGAGAAATTTCTTCCATACGTGACTCCTCGTCGGTCCCCACGGACGGCGCCATCTGTTGTAGCTACAGGCTAAACAGGAATGAAGGGGACTAGTAGAAGGAGAAGAGGAGAGCTAGATCTGTGGGGAGCTGGTATGAATGAGAGGATGTCCCCCCCTTGGCCCCTCCTGGGGGTTTATATATATGAGTGGGGTATACAAAGGATGAGGATACATTGGTATATTTACACTGGTATATTCCTCTATACTATTGGGCCTATTAGGGCATCTCCAGCAGGAGCCCTCAAAACAGTCCCCCTACTTTTAATTTGAGGGCTCCCTCTACTTTTGAGGGCCCTGTTTTCTGGGCTGCACTCCAGCAGGAGCCCTCAAAACAGGGCCCCTACTTCTCAATTCCCTCTATTTCCTCACACACTATATGCATATGTATGAGACAAAAGCACAATACACAATAAAATATTTATGATTTCAAAATGAGGGACAATATTTAAATTTATGAATTCAAATACGAATATTCAAATTTAAATTCAAATTTGTTTCGAATTTTATTGTTCCAAATTTAAATTCAAATTTGTTCCGAATATTCAAATTTCAATTCAAATTTGTTTCGAATATCCAAATTTGAATTTAAGTTTGTTCCGAATATTCAAATTTAAATTCAAAATTGTTCCGAATATTCAAATTTAAATTCAAAATTGTTCCGAATATTCAAATTTAAATTCAAATTTGTTCCGAATATTCAAATTTAAATTTAAATTTGTTTCAAATATTCAAATTTGTTCCGAATATCCAAATTTGAATTTAAATTTGTTCCGAATATTCAAATTTAAATTCAAATTTATTCCGAATATTCAAATTTGTTTCGAATATTCAAATTTAAATTCAAATTTGTTCCGAATATTCAAATTTGTTCCGAATTTAAATTTGTTTCACTCGTACGGGAAAACGAGGAAAGCTGAAAAATGAGGGCCGGAGTAGGGGCCCCCTAGGAATGAGGGCTGAAGAGGGGATTTAAGGGGCCCCTCAAATTTGAGGGCTCTAGTAGGGGCCCTGCTGGACCTCTATTTTTACCTCAAGTCCTCAAATTTGGTTTTGAGGGCTCAAGTAGGGGCCCTGCTGGAGATGCTCTTACATGTTGGACTAGCTGCACGGCCCAGCCACGGGGGGTTGGGCCACCCCTACAACAGATAATATTTTGGAAAATCCGAAGGGGTACATTGTAATGCAACGGGCTTTTCTTACATTTGGTGTTTGCATTGATGCCTTCCGACACTATAGGTTATTTGTGTAAAAAATAAATATTGATTTTTAAAAAAGATTTTTAAAATAGTTTATTTAAAAAATTCTAGATAATGTACATGTATGAAGCTAATTTGTGTAGTGTGCATGTGTCCATGCATGTATCGAGAGGGAGGCTCTACTCTTCCAACGTAACGGAACACGTAGACAATGTACCTGCATGAAGCTAATTTGTGGAGTAGAAGAAGAAAATTAAGATTATGAATCCTCACAGAATTTTAAAGTTCAAGATGTGTATTCCTATTTGTCAGTAACCATTCGGGCGCGGGCGCGGGCACGCCGGCTTGGTTTTTTCAGGGCTGCCCCTGCTCGACTCTTTTTAGGTTGATGGATTAATGGCAGGTCAATGAGTCCAAGATGCTGCTACTTGTAACGTCTCAGGCAACAAATTCTTATTTATGGTTATGGCGCAGGCTGGCTGGTAATGGTGTGGATTAGCGGCCCTGTTCATTTTGACTTGAGTTTCTAGTTTCTTACTTATTTTTTATTATTTTTAAATTTCGTCTTATTCTGATTTTTGGTTTTTTTTTAGTTTTTTGCCGGTTCTTTTTTCTCATATTCAATTGCATTGTCCGTGATTGTCTAATCTGTTTTTTCTATTTTATTTTTTAAAATTTAATTATGTCAAATAAGCCACTATCAGTTACAGTATAATTTTCAATCAGTTATAGTACAATTTCAGCCATAAGCTACTTTTTTCCGGTCAAAATGAGCGTGTTGCAAGTGTACTAAAAGAGAACAACTGGAGCCTACAGCATTAGCTAAGTTCTTTAAAAATGCGATGTAATGCAGCAGTGGTGGTTTGTTTACTCATCTTTTGAGGCGATTGATCCTAGACGGCCAGACACGGTTTCCTGCGAAATTCCTATGGATGGTTCGGCAGGGCACAATTCAACAATCCCGTGTTGGTTTTGAGGCGCATGTGAGCCACGCGGCTCTGCTTTCGGGAACGAAGCGTCGGAAAGCAAGAAACTTCGTCAGGGGAACGGATATGCATGGCTGCGCGTACGTACGCGGCGAGCACATGCGATGTGGTCACTCGAGCTTGTCCAAATTAGGCAGGCAGCACAGCAGCACATGCACGCAGGCGCAGCATGCTGCAGGAATTAATCCGCCCAGGAATTGCCGCTGTCGTAACAGATATAAATTCAAATAGAATATGTACGGAATTTGATCGTATATAAATATCCTTCTACAATTTATGTAATAAATCTCGATAAAGCAAATTCCTAGCAGTTTTATCGGTTTTTCTCCGGTTACCAGAATGGTTACTAATTTCAAACCGCTCAAATTCAAATTTTAAATCACAAATATCATCCGGATTTTTCTTGGGATTTCCGCTTGGCCGCTGGGCTGGGCCGACCGGCCGATGGCATAGGAAATGAATCGAATACGAATCGAAGAATCTCAAATACGAATACAAATATTCTCAAATACGAATTCAAATATGAATATTCTCAAATACGGATATAAACATTTTCGAATACGGATTTTGCTTATCACATTCGTGTTTTCTCGGATATAAATATCGGATAAAACGGGTTATCCGTTACTAAAGTACATCTGCACAGTGTATATATACATAAAGCATTCCGTAGTTTGGTTGTGATAGAATACAAGATCGCAGTGGTACGAATCGGATGCCCAATTAATTCCCTAGTCATCGGCAACAGTTGTCACTGTAATTTTAAAATTAGTCAACGAAATTATAAATCTAGCTCTTTTATAGGCACAGAAGAATCAGCGGCACATACAACACAAAATTACAAATCTAGTTCTCTTACTTACGGAGCATTCGACAGCACGACAGCACCGTAGCGTGGCACAGTTTGGTTGGTGCCACCCGACCACGGCAGGCGCAGCGCAGGGAAGGTGCCGCCCGTGCCGTCGGCCGGCAAAAAGAACACGGTCACCAATGTTCACGTGTACCACTCCTACTTCTTGGGTTAAAAAGAATTCCACGGACAGCCGTAGGACAGTACGAGGCGCGTTAAGAGATTCAGGGAGACACGGCAATGGCGAGCACAAGGGATGAGAAATGCATGGTACACATGGCTTCAAAATATGCAGTGCAAGGAAGGCAACGTGCGTTGCAAGGCCGGTCAGATGTGACTATGTGAGTAGGGTAGCGTAGTGCACACATGTTCACGGGGGCCATGGGCACCTTCCCTGGGGCCGGCGTCCGGTGTCATGGCACCTCCGTGGCTCTATCATCTATCTCACCGGCCAACCTGTGCCGCGATAGAGTGCTGTTGTGCTACTAGATATTGCCGCAGTCGGATGATGTGGTAAGTGCCATGTGTCGGTTGTTCATTCTTCCACACTCAACAAAAAAAGTTAGATTTATAATTTTGTATCATATAAAACTAATTTTAAAATTAAAATGGCTGATAAGACCAAATAAAAAATGTGTTGATAAACATCATTCGGATGTTGTCTTCCTAACTAAAAAAGGGGTGTTAATTTTAAAATTAAGACGACTTTGGAAGACCAATTAAAATAAAACTCTCGTCAACGTCCCTTCCCTTGGACGCTCCTGAAAGGCCGAGCGGGCGGCCGTGACCGACCTAACATGTACTGCGCAATCACATCAGCACACGGCGCCGCCGCGTGTGCGCTTTGACGTTCTCGCTCCACCAGACGGTGGGCAGGCAGGGAGGGAGGTTACTTGGGATGGCAGCAATGCGATGAGGCTAGCGTAGCGTATCGCTCTGCTCTATGCGCACTGTGCACCAGCAACTAGCTGCAGTAATCCCGAGACGCCCGCCAAATCCTAGGCCGTGGCCGATCGAGGAGGAGGTCAGGCCACCACGCAGCAGCAGGAGACGTACCATGGACTCATTAGAGCCACCGCTCTATATGCAGCGTTGCATAGACAGAGCCACAGCAACAACATGTAGTGCAGCTGCGCTGGGCTTTGGCTTTCAGAGTTTCAGTGCGTTGTGCAGCTGCGCTGGGCTTTGGCTTTCAGAGTTTCAGTGCACTCGCTAGCTTTGGCTCGGTGGCTAGAGCAAAAGTGGCTTTATTGTTGGGCTAGTTTTTTTCCTCATCCAAAGCCCCACTTCCAAAAGCGAGCAATTTTAGTCACATTCTTTTCAGTTTATAGCTTATAGTTTTCTCCGAACAAATAAATTAGACACCTTCTCCGCCATCATTTCGAAATAGCTTACCAAAATAATCTTTTTGAAGCAGTTTATCAAAACGGTTTATCAACACTCAGTTTATTCACACAAGTGCTCACGCTAAGATTAAAACTCATAAGCCATAGCCAAAAAAATACACACATTGTTTCCAATTCTCCCATGCCGCTCTGACGGCGAAAACACCAAGGGATCATCATTCATTCCTCTACAAGGTAACCGCGACAAATCTGCCAGGCCCTGATTTTCAAAGCAATTTTCAGAACCTGGAGGCTGGGCAGATTCTACTAAATCGTCTGTCTGGGACCCCACACGAAACCAAATCTTCTTCCTGCTCCGAATTGACTATTAGGTGAGGGTAGCATGACAGTTCTTTTCTCTCCTAGGTTGGGACATAACTATCCATGAATGAGAAGTGATAGCATACGTGGCACCTAGCATTTTTTTTTTCCTCTTCCAATCCTAGCCTTTCGATGTACAATTTCCAATTTTGATCTTCTCTATGACTTAAAAAACAGCAGCAGTTGATATATATTACCTGCCAAACTTCTATGTTATGATAGACTCCAACTTAGCAAGCAACAGTTAAGTGCGACAGGTGAAAACCCACCGCGCTGGGTAGTCTCGGTACCACCTACTGGCATGGCTGCGGCAGGTGGATGCAACTCGTCATGCTAGTTAAACGGCAATGCTTAACTGGCATGCTTAAGCTATGTATATAGCAACGGCGTCTTGCCAAGTGCTGGTGTAGTCGTAACTGCTTGCCGAGCTCGACAGGTGGTTTCCCTAACCTGCCACGATGTGGAGTTCGGCAAGTGACACGCATTCACCTACCGCTACTTTCGAGGTCGTGGAGAAAATTAAAATTAAAATTTTATGTGTTAAGATGCCAGATATTTTTTTAAAAAAAATTGGTACAGTATCACATATGCGATCACTTAGATGAATGATCAGCTGCCTGTAAATCGTACCCGGTGAAATTTTATGGAAATCCCATGTTGCAAGCAGGGTATGTACGTGTTATTGTCGAAAGTGTCTGTGCCATTGCATATGTATGCGAAAAACTATTGTTGAGCCGATTAATTAATTTTGGACCTACAGTTCTTGGGTTAGTTGAGAAGTTCATATAAATATTCAAAAATATTTGTATTCATATTTGTATTTAAGACTATCTAATTTGTATTCGATTCATTTCCTTATGAATGTTCGTATTCGTATTCGAGACTATTCGATTCGTATTTGATCTGTTTCCATCCCTGGCAATCTCCCTAGGATGATTGTAGGAAGTAATTTTCTCATGAACTAAGATTCATAAGGAAGAAGTGAAAATTACTTTGCATAATTTCCAACTCTATGCACTACAATGCTAACTCGTGTAGACGTATAGTTATGTTACAGAAATTTATTCTACCGATATTTGTTACAAAAGTTTTAGGATATTCGCATTCGACCGAATTGAGTACATATTCGATTCGAATTCGTATTCGTTACGACTTCGATTCGCATTCGAGAATATTTGAATTTATATTCGTATTCATTTTAAATATATAAATTTATATCTATATTTATTTTAAAAATATAAAATTATATTCATACTTGAGGCTATCCTATTTATATTCGATCTGTTTTATTCTTACTTAGGCATCTTAGGTACTGGTACCCCGGTAGGGGTGGAAAAAAAGCTCGTTAGCGGGGCTCGTTGGCTCGGTTCAAAATTGCTTCAATTATACTTGTTAATTGGTTAAACATTAAAATGTGTTGATTTTAAGTGAATTTGAATTTTGCTCAAGCTCGGCTCGGCTCGGCTCGTTAGCTTGTTTCTAAAAATACTTTTAAATTATATGTAAAATGATATTAAATCAAACTATGTCATTTTTAGAAAAAGCTCGATAAGACGATGAATTGGCTCGATATCCACCTCTATACCCCGGTCAACTATTATAGCTAGTAACCTAGTACTAGTATTCTTACTTAGGCATCTTATGGTACTGGTACCCGGTCAACTATTATAGCTAGTAGCCTAGTACTAGTAAGTGAGCAGTAAGGTGCATGCTTTTATTTTTATTTTTTATTTTTGGTTGAGATGAGGCCAAGGAGCAGCCTACCTCAGCTCACACACCGCTTGCAAGGTGGATGGTTGAGCCGCCGGCCGGGAGTCCCCTACTCATTCGAGCTTCCGCGTCTAGCTTCTAACCTTTTATTCTCATCTTTTTTCTGGCGATTTAGATTTTTTTCCCTTTTTATCTTTTCTTTTTTTTCGCTTCCTCTCTTTCATCATCTATAATGATATATTTTTATATTTTTTTAATTTTAATTTTAATTTTAATTACGCTGAAAAGGCTATCGGTAGTTATAGTGTATTTTTAATTGATACAGTGCAAAAAAAATCATAAAACAGAATTTTTAATCTTAAATGAGCACCACCCAATGAAACAGGAATTGGTTCATATTGGGATGGATGGAATAAAGGACGAAGAAAGTGATGAAATTTCCTACACCTAATAAATCGATCCAATGGGTTGGGCCCGGAGAGAAGAGGAGAGACTTGAGAAGCGCAGGAAAGATGCGTGCCTTTCTGGCACGGGACGGTGCGTTGGCTCGATTCATTGGTCTGAACATGCATCGACAGGGAGGCTCTTTCTCTTCCAACGCAACGGAACAAGAAGATAATGGAATTTTTTAAATAAATCATTTTTAATTATTTCATATAAATAAAACACATTTTATTTTTTACACAAATAACCCACAGTTGTTGGGCCAGCGCGCGAGTGGCCCAGCGGTTGTGGGTCTAGTCGGCTGTCGAAGTGCGATAGAGGCTGGCAGTGTGCCACTACGTGCATGAAGCTAATTTGTGTAGTGTGCACGGGTCTATACATGTATCGAAAGTTAGCTTTACAGTATGTTATTAAATTGTAGGTGATGTCAATGCAGACGAAGTTTATGGTTGTCAAATCAAATAAAGAGTAGTACACTATGAAGTGTGAGAAAGCTAGGTATCTTTAGTGTGTTCATGCCTACAAGCTGAAGTATGAAATGCACTGGATCATGCCTATAAGATCAGTTATGTGAAGGCGTGGAGGGTGAAGCAGAAGGAAATGGCGATAAGGCTCGTCACATTTGAGTTGGTCTACGATAATCTCCCTCAACTACTTGAGGTACTAAGTGACATAAACCCCGGGACATATATCGCTCTAAAGGATAATGTTGTAGCTACAGGCTAAACAGGAATGAAGGGGACTAGTAGAAGGAGAAGAGGAGAGCTAAATCTATGGAGAGCTGGTATGAATGAGAGGATGTCCCCCCCTTTGCCCCTCCTGGGGGTTTATATATATGAGTGGGGTAGAATGGGAAATCCCCATTCTACCCCTTAGTATTTACAAAGGATGAGGGTACATTGGTATATTTACACTGGTATATTCATCTATACTATTGGGCCTATTATATGTTGGACTAGTTGCACGGCCTAGCCACGGGGGGTTGGGCCACCCCTACAACAGTACTCCCTCGACAGCAAGCGCTGAGGTCCCGATGGGCGAGCTGACGCGATCAACCACCCCAGCCGCCCGTTCCCTGACAGCAAGCGCGAGGGCACCGACTGGCGAGCTGATGCAACTAGCAGCTACGAAGGGGTCCGTGGAATCTCACTCCGAAGCCAGGTCATCCAGCCGAGGCAATGCTCACGAGGCTGACAACGGGGCCGTGCTGTTCCGCCGAGGCGATGCCTACGAAGCGGACGGCGAAGTCCTGCGTCGGAGACGTGCCGTCCCGCCGAGGCGATGCCTACGAGGCAGACGACGGAACCTTGCGCCGGAGACGTGCCGTCCCGCCGAGGCGATGCCTACGAGGCGGACGACGGAGTCTTGCGCCGGAGTCGTGCCGTCCCACCGAGGCGGTGCCTACGAGGCGGACGGCGAAGCCCAACGCCGGAGTCGTGCCGTCCCACCGAGGCGATGCCTACGAGGCGGACGGCGAAGTCCTACGTCGGAGATGTGCCGTCCCGCCGAGGCGGTGCCTACGAGGCGGACGGCGAAGCCCAACGCCGGAGTCGTGCCGTCCCGCCGAGGCGATGCCTACGAGGTGGACGGCGAAGTCCTGCGTCGGAGACATGCTGTCCCGCCGAGGCGGTGCCTACGAGGCGGACGACGGAGCCCAACGCCGGAGTCGTGCCGTCCCACCGAGGCGATGCCTACGAGGCGGACGACGAAGTCCTGCGTCGAAGATGTGTCGTCCCGCCAAGGCGGTGCCTACGAGGCGGACGGCGAAGCCCAACGCCGGAGTCATGCCGTCCCGCCGAGGCGATGCCTACGAGGTGGACGGCGAAGTCCTGCCTCGGAGACATGTTGTCCCGCCGAGGCGGTGCCTACGAGGCGGACGACGGAGCCCAACGCCGGAGTCGTGCCGTCCCACCAAAGCGATGCCTACGAGGCGGACGGCGAAGTCCTGCGTCGGAGACGTGCCGTCCTGCCGAGGCGGTGCCTACGAGGCGGACGACGAAGTCCTGCGTCGGAGATGTGTCATCCCGCCGAGGCGGTGCCTACGAGGCGGACGGCGAAGCCCAACGCCGGAGTCATGCCGTCCCGCCGAGGCAATGCCTACGAGGCGGACGGCGAAGTCTTGCGCCGGAGCCGTGCCGTCCCACCGAGGCGATGCCTACGAGGCGGACGGCAAAGTCCTACGCCGGAGACGTGCCATCCCACCGAGGTGATGCCTACGAGGTGGAAAGCGAAGTCCTGTGCCGGGGCTGCGCCAAAGCCGGAGTCAACGTCGTTCCCTTACCTGCAAAGACTCAAGCCCGCGGAGAGCGGCCACTTGCTGCGTAGATCGAGGGCATTACGCACGCCGAGGTAGAGAGGCGAAGGCGTCATTCCCGTACCTTCAAAAACAGTGTCCGCGGAGAGCGGGCGCTTGCGGCGTAGGCCGAGGGCACTACGCACGCCGAGGTAGAGAGGCGAAAGCGTCGTTCCCCTACCTTCAAAAATAGTGCCCGCGGAGAGCGGGCGCTTGCGACGTAGGCCGAGGGCGCTACACGCGCGGAGGCAGGGACGCGGAGTCGCCGTTCCCCTACCTTCAAAAACAGTGCCCGCGGAGAGCGGGCGCTTGCGACGTAGGCCGAGGGCGCTACGCGCGCGGAGGCAGGGAGGCGGAGCCGTCGTTCCCCTACCTTCAAAAACAGTGCCCGCGGAGAGCGGACGCTTGCGACGTAGGCCGAGGGCGCTACGCGCGCGGAGGCAGGGAGGCGGAGCCGCCGTTCCCCTACCTTCAAAAACAGTGCCCAAGGAGAGTGGGCGCTTGCGGCGTAGGCCGAGGGCACTGCGCACGCCGAGGTAGAGAGGCGAAGGCGCCGTTCCCCTATCTTCGAAAACAGTGCCCGCGGAGAGCGGGCGCTTGCGGCGTAGGCCGAGGGCCCTACGCACGCCGAGGTAGAGAGGCAAAGGCGTCGTTCCCCTACCTTCCAAAACAGTGCCCGCGCAGAGCGGGCGCTTGCGGCGTAGGTCGAGGGCACTACGCACGCCGAGGTAGAGAGGCGAAAGCGCCATTCCCCAACCTTCAAAAACAGT
This sequence comes from Dendrocalamus latiflorus, assembly GCA_017311315.1. Classification (NCBI taxonomy): domain Eukaryota; kingdom Viridiplantae; phylum Streptophyta; class Magnoliopsida; order Poales; family Poaceae; genus Dendrocalamus; species Dendrocalamus latiflorus. Next base: position 25,297,488 of record CM029645.1, read on the forward strand.
GCCCGCGGAGGGCGGGCGCTTGCGGCGTAGGCCGAGGGCACTAGGCACGCCGTGGTAGAGAGGCGAAAGCGTCGTTCCCCTACCTTCAAAAACAGTGCCCGCGGAGAGCGGGCTCTTGCGGCGTAGGTCGAGGGCCCTACGCACGCCGAGGTAGAGAGGCGAAGGCGTCGTTCCCCTACATTCGAAAACAGTGCCCGCGGAGAGCGGGCGCTTACGGCGTAAGCCGAGGGCCCTGCGCACGCCGAGGTTGAGAGGCGAAGGCGCCGTCCCCCTACCTTCGAAAACAGTGCCCACGGAGAGCGGGCGCTTGCGGCGTAGGCCGAGGGCCCTGCGCACGCCGAGGTAGAGAGGCGAAGACGCCGTTCCCCTACCTTCGAAAACAGTGCCCGCGGAGAGCGGGCGCTTGCGGTGTAGGTCGAGGGCACTACGCACGCCGAGGTAGAGAGGCGAAAGCGCCGTTCCCCTACCTTCAAAAACAGTGCCCGCACTCCCTGGTGCAATGCGCGCGGGGGGGGGGGGGGGGCAATATCCAGGTGGTGTGCCGCCTAACGCGGGGCACTCCCTAGTGTCTCGGCCATGCCGCAATTTTTATACTCCGTAGAGTGCGTGGGAACAACATCCACGTCCTATTTAAACTCCGGAGAGTATGTGCGGGAGCGACGCCCACACGTGTGCGGGACATCCGCGTCTTGTTTATACTCAGTAGAGTGCGCAGGGACAACATCCGCGTCTTATTTATACTCCGTAGAGTGCGTGGGAACTTCAACCACGTCTATTTATACTCCGGAGAGTACGTGCGGGAGTGACGCCTACACGTGCGCGGGACATCCGCGTCTTGTTTATACTCAGTAGAGTGCGCAGGGACAACATCCGCGTCTTATTTATACTCCATAGAGTGCGTGCGGAGGCGGACCTCGACGCTACATCTTTTTAAGAGTCCGTAGACTGGTGCGTGCGGAGGCGGACCTCGACGCTACGTCTTATTTAGAGTCCGTAGACTGGTGCGTGCGGAGGCGGACCTCGACGCTACGTCTTATTTAGAGTCCGTAGACTGGTGCGTGCGGAGGCGGACCTCGACGCTACGTCTTATTTATACTCCGTAGAGTGCGCGCGGAGGCGTCCCCCCACACGTCTTTGTTTATACTCATACCCGTGTCTATGACGGAGAGTGCACACGCGAACGTGCGTCTTTGGTTTATACTCATACCCGTGTCTTTGACGGAGAGTGCACGCGCGAACGTGCGTCTTTGTTTATACTCCGTAGAGTACGCCGACGCACGAGGCAGCCGCGCGATTTAAACCAAAAAGTGGACCAAAACGGAGGCACGAAAGAAATGGCCGAAGAATTGCGACAACAAAACGCTCCAGAATGCAGTACCAGCAGAGCATTAGATGCTAGAGGAGACCAGAACAGGCCAAAACCGGAGACGCAAACACACGGCCAAATCAAATGCTCTCAAAATGGAACTGTGGCTGTAACCGCAGTAAATGATTTGATGAAGAATCATTTCTTTAAGACCATGCACACAAGAAATGCAGCTGGAATTATCAAAGCTTTGTACATGATCACATGCAGTGCGTACCGGGCGGGATGGTGGCGGCGCGGAGTAAACTCCGCGGGTGCGGAGACCCTGGCTACATGGAGCTAGCGGGGGCCTCACCGTGATGTGCCGAAGCTCTACATCGCTTGCGCGATGTACGCGCTCCATCCATGCCTGGACGGACTTGGTCGATACGGAAACAGAGGCCACCACCTGGGCGGGCCTCGCTGGCGCGGACTTCATCTGCCCCGGGTAACCGAGATCTTCGATGAAGCGGGGGCCCCCCGGCCGAAGTGGTCTTAGCCTGTGCGCCAAACCGAGACCAAACGCTGTCCAGCGAGTGTGCTAACTGGATGCATGCATGTAGTGTGCACCTTACTGATCGAGTGTGTGCCCGTGTTGAGAATCTCACACCTGCGTGACGTCAGCGGAGACCCCAAGAAACTTCGGTGGAGACTTCAGGGAGGCAACGCGCGCGCGGACTCCGACGGGGAGCCCTCGACGACGATGCTCTCGATGAAGAGCTGGCGCAGGTGCCTACTGAGCACAGTGACAGCGCCAGGCTCGCCGAAGGCCGCGTCGATGGGGAACATCGCCGTGTACACCACCCGCTCCGGCTTGATGTCGTTCTCGCATCAGCCCACCGGCCTTGACCTCTTGCTCTTCCGTGCTGATGAACTCAAGCTGGACGCCTCGGCCGACCCCGTTGGCGTAGGCATCCACCTGCTTGGTGACGCGTTCTTTGACGTCCTCCCTCCGCTTCTGCCGCACGGTCCTCACGGCCCTCGCGGCTACGCTCTGAGAGTGCGCATCCGACCGCCCCGCATTCGGCGCGGAGGCTTGACGCAAAGGCTGTCCTCAGTAGCGCGGAGGCTCCGGCGTTGTCGAAGATGTACGTCGCCCGGCTGGCGGAGCGACCGGAGAATCGGCGCCGTGCAGACGTAGGTTGACACGGACGCAAGCCCGGTGGCGCCGCGGACGATCCAGGAGCGCTGGATGTAGACGTCGGGCATGCCCCTGCCTGGCGCCCACTGGGTATTCGCACCGCGCCTCCAGCACGCAAGCGCGGAGGCTCGACGGAGCGCGGAGACGTGCGCGAGGTCCATCCCGCGGAGGCGAGTTCCCACGCGGAGGCGAGGCGAAGCCGGAGGCGAGGCGGAGCGCGGAGACGTGAGGAGGTCCATCCCGCGGAGGCGAGGCAAAGCCGGAGGCTCGACGGGGCGCGGAGACGTGCGCGGAGGTGCTCGGGTGGATAGTTCATTCATGCAGGCAGATGAGTATTCCATGCATGCGGGTAGATGTATCATGCACTGGGTATTATTTCATGCATGGATAATATGGCGTACACACGGAGCTTGTTGTCTCAACGCATGCACATGCTCGCGGGAGAGAGAAAATCATGCATGCATGCATGAGTGGACGGATGAGCATTTATGCCATGCATGGCCCCCGTACAAATGTATGGGTACTTACATAATTGCACGCACGGAAGGTTTACGTGAGACTTAGTATTTTCGCATGCATGGAGTTGCAGGAGACTTCGACTTCGCGTACGCGCGTCGAAGACTTCGAGTCGGAGGCTTCAGGCAGGGGTTTCGCGTATGCATGGAGTCCCGCGCGTAGACGCCGAAGGCGCGGAGGCCGAAGCTGCGACGCAGACTCCGACGGAATGTGAGGATGGCCACCTCCGCTGTCCAACACATCATTTTCCTGCATGACCACCCCCAGTAGAGCGGAGATAGCAGCAAAATAAAAACAGGCAACTCGATTAGATCCATTCGACACTGCGTCTGGACGATTCAACCAGGTCTACTCAATATTGCATCTACAAGGCATGACGAAGCATACGGGTAAAGCCCATACACCTCAATAGCCAGGATGGCTGAACTTTTAACAAGCAAACTACTTATCTGTCTCTGATGCTCCTGGACGCTTTTTTGAATGTTGGAGAAATTTCTTCCATACGTGACTCCTCGTCGGTCCCCACGGACGGCGCCATCTGTTGTAGCTACAGGCTAAACAGGAATGAAGGGGACTAGTAGAAGGAGAAGAGGAGAGCTAGATCTGTGGGGAGCTGGTATGAATGAGAGGATGTCCCCCCCTTTGCCCCTCCTGGGGGTTTATATATATGAGTGGGGTATACAAAGGATGAGGATACATTGGTATATTTACACTGGTATATTCCTCTATACTATTGGGCCTATTACATGTTGGACTAGCTGCACGGCCCAGCCACGGGGGGTTGGGCCACCGCTACAACAGATAATATTTTGGAAAATCCGAAGGGGTACATTGTAATGCAACGGGCTTTTCTTACATTTGGTGTTTGCATTGATGCCTTCCGACACTATAGGTTATTTGTGTAAAAAATAAATATTGATTTTTAAAAAAGATTTTTAAAATAGTTTATTTAAAAAATTCTAGATAATGTACATGTATGAAGCTAATTTGTGTAGTGTGCATGTGTCCATGCATGTATCGAGAGGGAGGCTCTACTCTTCCAACGTAACGGAACACGTAGACAATGTACCTGCATGAAGCTAATTTGTGGAGTAGAAGAAGAAAATTAAGATTATGAATCCTCACAGAATTTTAAAGTTCAAGATGTGTATTCCTATTTGTCAGTAACCATTCGGGCGCGGGCGCGGGCACGCCGGCTTGGTTTTTTCAGGGCTGCCCCTGCTCGACTCTTTTTAGGTTGATGGATTAATGGCAGGTCAATGAGTCCAAGATGCTGCTACTTGTAACGTCTCAGGCAACAAATTCTTATTCATGGTTATGGCGCAGGCTGGCTGGTAATGGTGGATTAAGGCCTGTTTATTTTGGCTTGGCCTTCTAGCTTCTTGCTTATTTTTTTTATTATTCTTAAATTTCGTCTTTTTTTATTTTTAGCTTTTTTTGAGATTTTTTGCTGGTTCTTTTTCTCGTATTCAGTTGCATTGTCCGTGATTGGCTAACCTGCTTTTTCTATTTTAAAATTTTTTAAATTTAATTGCGCCAAATAAGCCACTATCAGTTACAGTATAATTTCAACTAGCTACAGTGTAATTTCAGCTATAAGCTATTTTTTCAGTCAAAATGAGCGTGTTGCAAGTGTACTAAGAGAGCAACAGGAGCCTACAGCATTAGCTAAGTTCTTTAAAAATGCGATGTAATGCAGCAGTGGTGGTTTGTTTACTCATCTTTTGAGGCGATTGATCCTAGACGGCCAGACACGGTTTCCTGCGAAATTCCTATGGATGGTTCGGCAGGGCACAATTCAACAATCCCGTGTTGGTTTTGAGGCGCATGTGAGCCACGCGGCTCTGCTTTCGGGAACGAAGCGTCGGAAAGCAAGAAACTTCGTCAGGGGAACGGATATGCATGGCTGCGCGTACGTACGCGGCGAGCACATGCGATGTGGTCACTCGAGCTTGTCCAAATTAGGCAGGCAGCACAGCAGCACATGCACGCAGGCGCAGCATGCCGCAGGAATTAATCCGCCCAGGAAAGGGGAAGGGAAGGACGTTACCATGCACGCACCCACGTGTTGGGTACTAAGACCAACTCCAGAAGTAGCCCTCAAAGCAGAACCCCTACTTTTTATTTGAGGGCTGAGTAGCCCTCAAAACAGAACCCCTACTTTTTATTTGAGGGCTCTCCCTACTTTTAAGGGTTCTGTTTTTTGGGCTACACTCCAGCAGGAGCCCTCAAAACAGGACCCTCAAATTCATTCTTAGAGGGGATGACACATAGGACCCACCCTCATCCTTATCCTACTTTTGAGGGCCGATGGGCAAAAAACTCACTCCAACAGGGTCCCTACTTGAGCCCTCAAAAGTAGGGGCTCCCTCCAGACCCCCAGGAATAGAGATGGCAATGGGTACCCGATACCCGAATACCCGACGGGTTTTACCCGATAAAGAGACGGGTATGGAAAATTTTATGTACCCATGGGTACGTTATTGGGCGAAATCCTCTACCCGCCGGGTAGGCGGGTGCGGGTATATACTACCCATACCCGCCTACCCGCGGGTAATGAATACCCGCATTAGACAACTAGACATCCCACTCAAATGTTAATTTTATTATCTACTTGTTGTTGATTGTTTATTTGTTTGTCATATGTTGATATGGTCATGTCAAGTATGTTTATGTGATGTACTAATTTTGATCATTAGACACTTTTGTGCTTGGCATGTATGACTAATGAATGTCTAAATTGATGATATTCTTATGTGTTGAACCGGGTATGCTTGCGGGTACGGGTTACCCGCCGGGTAGTAATACCCGCGCGGGTACGGGTACGGGTAAATTTTCCTACCCGTGTGCGGATACGGGTAACCCGACGGGTAAATTTACACCTAGCGGGTACGGGTATGGAATGGCAATACCCGATGGGTATTTACCCGTTGCCATCTCTACCCAGGAATGAGGGTTCGAGGGGGAGATTTGAGGGCCCCCTACTTTTGAGGGCTCAAATAGGGGCCCTGCTGGAGTGAGTTTTTTGCCCCTCGGCCCTCAAAAGTAGGATGAGGGCTCAAGTAGGGGCCCTGCTGGAGTTGCTCTAAGAGCATGTACAATACAAGATGCTTATATATGAGTGTTTAAAGATAGAGAATATAGCCACATCATCAAGCATCTATGCAAAAGTTATTTCTTCCAATGCAAGTTTCTCTTTCATAGGTACTTAGATGCTATATTATCTATTAATAGATATAGTTATACACATAAGCACCTAGTAAGCACCGGTGCTTATTTAAGCATCGATGCTTCAAAATAAGCATCTTATCTATCCTATGTGGCAAGAAAAATCAGTTTTTTATTACTAAGCATCTCTCTAAGCACCTGCATTGGACATGCTCTAACAGCGACCGGCCACTTTTGCTTGCCGCTGTCGTAACAGATATAAATTCAAATAGAATATGTACGGGATTTGATCGTATATAAATATCCTTCTACAATTTATGTAATAAATCTCGATAAAGCAAATTCTTAGCAGTTTTATCAGTTTTTCTCCGGTTACCAGAATGGTTACTAATTTCAAACCGCTCAAATTCAAATTTTAAATCACAAATATCATCCGGATTTTTCTTGGGATTTCTGCTTGGCCGCTGGGCTGGACCGACCGGCCGATAGCATAGGAAATGAATCGAATACGAATCGAAGAATCTCAAATACGAATACAAATATTCTCAAATACGAATTCAAATATGAATATTCTCAAATACGGATATAAACATTTTCGAATACGGATTTTGCTTATCACATTCGTGTTTTCTCGGATATAAATATCGGATAAAACGGGTTATCCGTTACTAAAGTACATCTGCACAGTGTATATATACATAAAGCATTCCGTAGTTTGGTAGTGATAGAATACAAGATCGCAGTGGTACGAATCGGATGCCCAATTAATTCCCTAGTCATCGGCAACAGTTGTCACTGTAATTTTAAAATTAGTCAACGAAATTATAAATCTAGCTCTTTTACCAGGCACAGAAGAATCAGCAGCACATGTAACACGAAATTACAAATCTAGTTCTCTTACGGAGCATTCGACAGCACGACAGCACCGTAGCGTGGCACAGTTTGGTTGGTGCCACCCGACCACGGCAGGCACAGCGCAGGGAAGGTGCCGCCCGTGCCGTCGGCCGGCAAAAAGAACACGGTCACCAATGTTCACGTGTACCACTCCTACTTGGGTAAAAAAGAATTCCACGGACAGCCGTAGGACAGTACGAGGCGCGTTAAGAGATTCAGAGAGACACGGCAATGGCGAGCACAAGGGATGAGAAATGCATGGTACACATGGCTTTAAAACATGCAGTGCAAGGAAGGCAACGTGCGTTGCAAGGCCGGTCAGATGTGAGTAGGGTAGCGTAGCGCACACATGTTCACGGGGGCCATGGGCACCTTCCCTGGGGCCGGCGTCCGGTGGCATGGCACCTCCGTGGCTCTATCATCTATCTCACCGGCCAACCTATGCCAAGATAAAGTGCTATTGTGCTACTAGATATTGCCGCAGTCGGATGACGTTGTAAATGTGTCGTCTGTTTATTCTTTCACACTCAACAAAAAAAAAGTTAGATTTATAATTTCGTATCATATAAAACTAACTTTAAAATTAAAATGGCTGATAAGACCAAATAAAAAAAACATGTTGATAAACATCATTCGGATGTTGTCTTCCTAACTAAAAAAAGATGTTGATAACAAAAAAAAAGGTGTTAATTTTAAAACTAATTTTAAAATTATGATGACTTTGGAAGACCAAATAAAATAAAACTCTCGTCAATGTCCCTTCCCTTGGACGCTCCTGAAAGGCCGAGCGGGCGGCCGTGACCGACCTAACATGTACTGCGCAATCACATCAGCACACGGCGCCGCCGCGTGTGCGCTTTGACGTTCTCGCTCCACCAGACGGTGGGCAGGCAGGCAGGCAGGGAGGTTTCTTGGGATCGCAGCAATGCGATGAGGCTAGCATAGCGTATCGCTTTGCTCTATGCGCACTGTGCACCAGCAACTAGCTGCAGTAATCCCGAGGCGCCCGCCAAATCCTAGGCCGTGGCCGATCGAGGAGGAGGTCAGGCCACCACGCAGCAGCAGGAGACGTCCCATGGACTCTTTAGTCCTTTTGTTTCAGTTTCAGTTTCTGATTTTTTTAACTTATTTTTTATTATTTATAAATTTATCTTTTTCTGAATTTTTGGTTTTTTGAGTTTTTTTCCGCTTCTTTTTCTTCGTATTCGTTTGCGTTATCCATGATGAGCTAGCATATTTTTCTATTTTTAAATTTAATTACGCCAAATAAGTCACATTCAGTTACAGTGAAACTTCAGTTGTTATAGTGCACTTTCAATCATAAACCACAGCTTTTCAGCCCAACCGAGCCACTGCTCTATATGCAGCGTTGCATAGACAGAGCCACAGCAGCAACATGCAGTGCAGCTGCGCTGGGCTTTGGCTTTCAGAGTTTCAGTGCACTCGCTAGCTTTGGCTCGGTGGCTAGAGCAAAAGTGGCTTTATTGTTGGGCGAAAGTGGAACCAGGAGTCCTGATCGATCCACGACGGTGGCAATTAAATTCTAGGGCTCTTTCCTTTGCCTGGATTCAGCCTTCCTTTCAGTCAGCATCTGCTAAAAAATTCATAATGCCTTCAATTCTACAGGAAATTGAATACACAAAAAAGAGAAAAAAAACATAGAAATTAAATATCATGCTCACTTCAATTCTACAGGAATTGAAAATGCAAGATTTGCATAAAATACATGTTTGGATGCTCCACACTGTCCACAGGAATTTTAAAGGAAAATATTTCTTGATTAGAGAGGGAAGAGGTGAGAGAAAGTGATCTTGTCTTGGACTTCTCAAAGGAATTTTACCAAGAGGATTGAGCCCATGTTTAGAATCATCCAAAATTTGAAGGAAAGGAAAGTTTTCCATAGGAATCCCTTGGACCATTCCTTCATTCTAAAGGCTCTCATAGGAAACATTCCCATAGAACCCCAATCCTACAATTCCTTCGAATTTCCTTTGTTCGAAAGAAGCCCTTAGAGCAACTCCATCCCATTAGTCATTTCTCCCTCTCTATTTCCTAGGATAAAGAGGCTAGCTATTATTTGCAGCTCTCTATTTGAGTTAGCATTCCAATGGCCTAGCTATTCTCCCTCTTTAAATTGTTTAAACATCTTGATGGGCTACTTTAATATGGTTTAAATTTGCGGGCTGAATTCTTTTAGGCCTTCCTTTGTTTGAATCGGGCCAATCGTGAATACATCATACGACTCATACGTGATCGACGATTGTTTATCTGAAGAATAGACGATTGTTCTGAAACAAAACTTCATGCAAAAGCACCGATTTTATCATTGAGAAACTATTTATCTTTGTTTTCTATTGCTCAGGATGGCTGGAACGATAAACTTATATAGCATTAGCCTGAATTATGCTTCAGCAACCTCTTCGTCAGCCATCTTTAACATCATACCAGTTGTCGCCTTCATCTTGGCTGTCATGTTCAGGTCAGAAGCCAGCACTAGTCTTTGTTATGCTTTCTTTTAGCAAGAAGTACATCGCGGCACTGAACATTCTCCCTTTGTCTGTCAGGATGGAGACTCAACTTGAGGAGCGTCCATGGCATGGCCAAAGCTTCGGGGATATTTCTTTGCATCGGAGGCGTCATCGTGCTTGCGATGTACCAAGGCCCTGAATTCAAGTCCTTCAACCACCACCAGCTCTTGCTTATGAGAAGCTTAGACGGGTACTCCAACAAGGGCCCCTGACAAGAACAACACCATGTTACTTCTGCAAATTCAGACACTTCGACAAAGCAGAACAGATATGATGCAGATTTGGTTTACCTGCTGCACTGTCCACAGAGACCATATCACGATCGATGCAGACATCAGGAAAATCCTCAAGGCCTAGTTCTTGTTGAAAATCCCTTGTTGGAGTACCCTATCATGATATATAAGTTTATCGTTCCAGCCATCCTGCAAATAACACCAGATGATCAATTCTATTTATGATAACTGCATAAGTTCATATGTGATCACTCACTCATATGTGAACATTTCTATTTATGATAACTGCATTGATCAGAGGTAGAAATATGATGAACGCTATCATTTCACGAAAAACTAAACATTCATGTGTGGACACAGCCAACACAATAATATCTCCAAATAGTTCACCAAACCTAGTATTCATGGCCACAACTAGATTGATGCAGTATCGCCTCGAACGGGAGGTTCGCCAAACCGACGAGTAAATATCTCATCCTTTAACATCTTGTAAAACTGCTGCTGATCTGGACTCATTGTACTAATATCAATGTTTATTATTCTTTCGTCTTCACTCCTTTGCTTCATCTCCACGTCCTTCCGCTGCAGTTCGAGCCTTTCCCGTTCAAGCTATAGCCTCTCGTCATTGTGCTCCTTCTTCCTCAACTCCCTCAAATCTTTTGTCTCCTTCTTTTTGATCCAGAAATCGCTCATCACCTCCTTCAAGTGGTTCTCTCCATCACCATAAGGTCTTTTCCCTCGACGTTGTCGCTCCTTCTCTTGCTTCTTACCGGGAGGCCTTGTCATTGCTTCATTAGGTGCATGTTCATTGCTTTCAGGACTACAGTTCAAGGGACTAGCACCACTTGGTGCCTGTTCTCTTGTTGTTTCATTCTGGGACTTGTCTGTCCTCTGAATCCACTTCTGCTCATGACGTAGTTTCTTCCAGCAATGGTCCATCACGAAAGATTGCTTCTTTGGGTGACCGTTCTTGTATAGTGCCTTTGCATGATCTATCTGAAAATATCAACCAACATAAAGGATTATTGGAGAACCAGAAAGCAACCAAATTGATGGGAGGACAAAACAATACCTTATCTTGCTCCGATAATCCACTTTGCTTCCTGCGCACTACCTGAGCATAAACCCCACAGAAACGGCTAACATTCGCATTGATAATTGACCAGCGGTTCATAAGAGATGTCTCTGAACGGTCCGATTCAAAATCCTTGTGCTCATGGAAGGCAGCATGCATTCTCTGCCAATACCTTGACATCGATTGGTTATTGCTTTCAATCGGATCAAGACCCACATTTAGCCATGCACTGATCAGCTTCTCATCTTCGTCGGCAGTAAAATTCTTAGTCCTCTTCTTGCTGCTTTTGGTATGTTGAGAATATTCATCATTGCCTCTGGTAGGCTGAGAACCTTGTGCAACTGCACATGTTTGTTCCTCAGGGGGGCATATAAATGGATCCTCCCAAATTTCTTCGCTGCCATCAAGATTATCTGCCCTCAGGATGTGCATATAACCTTCCATGGCAAAAACCTGTAATCAATCAAACATTGTAGCTGTTAAAATGTATGAACAAACTTGACAGTTTATGATACACAGTATGACACCATTTCACATGCATTCCAGCATAACAATTGATATCTTTTTCCTATCAACAGAACACACATCACAATCTGTTTTCATTAGATATGTAAATAGCTTAGAGAAAATTCGTCTCATTTTTCTTCCTTTGCATCAAGCTCAAGTGCACCATTTGCATCTGTCTCCTCTTCGGACATCTCAATGATTGAGCATCCAGTGTCTAATGAAGAGACAACAGGTATGATAATCTAAACAATTTTGCTCCTAATTATAACATCTGAATGAGAGGTTCAACTTCTTTATCTCAAAATTACCATAACAGCAAAGAAGACATGCTCCCTCTGGTTAAAAAAATGTCATTTTTACTTTGACCATCTTCAAGATACAACTTTGGCTGAATTGTTATAATGCATTTGTAAAAAATGTAGGTATATAGTACAGAAGTACTTTGTATAGCAAACATGTTCATATAATTTCCTTGTGACCAATTTTGATTCCCATGAATACAAAGTTGTTAAATTTAGACAAATTTGATAGACATAGATATAAAACTGAATGCCACAAGAACTTAAAACAATCAGCAACCATAGAGAATCAAGGGAACTACTAAATTTGGTATAGTTTTACACACACATGACTTTCAGATTGGAGAGTTTGGCCAGCTCCCTTGGAATTGATCCAGCAAGTTTATTGTTGTTCAAGCGCCTATTTATAAGAAATCGAGCTTTAGTAGCAGCTTAGCAAAAATTGTTCACATATGAATTATGAGATCCAAACCTCTTTCCTTTTCATAAAATTACCACTTAACCATGTCGAGAACAAATGAAGTGAGAAACATATATTTGAAATTCCATTTCAGTTGATTCAGAATTACGGCCACAACTGCCCAAACCATTTGGATTCCTCATTTGGACTAAAAATAAAGATGCCATGACTTTGTGGTCAGCAATCGACTATAATTAGACGCTGATACATACATAAACCTCAGTGAGTTGAGCTTGGAAAGTGACTTGGGGATTCCTCCAGTGAGCTTGTTGGCATACAAATCCAAGCTGATCAAATTCTTCAGATTGCCCAATTCGTTTGGGATCTCGCCGCCAAGATTGTTCCTATACAACTCCCTGCGAATCAAATTTCAATTTCTATTTAGCAAATCAAGATCAAATGCCTTTTTATTTTCTGTTCGAATAATAGAAAAACTAGAATTCATCATATTGGCACATACAGGTACTGGAGGTTCACAAGATGGCCGAGCTCAGGGCCAATGGAGCCGGAGATGTTGGACTTGCCTAAATCCCTGAAACATTTTTTGTCACGAAGGAGGAGTCACACAACGCAACCATCGAAAAGGATGCAATCATCGGACACACTAGTACATCTGCATGAAGAGGCAGCAACTTTGAAATTACCAGTGGGGAGAGGTGGGAAGAGGCTGGGGAGGCCGGCGGGGGAGGGGCGGCACGGCGGACTAGTGGGAGGGGGCGGCGGGGGAGGGCCGGCGAGGGGCGGTGGCGGCGCGGCAGACCAGTGGGAGGGCCGGAGAGGGGCAGTGATGGCGCGGCGGACCAGTGGGAGGGGGCGGCGGGGGAGGGGCGGCGCTCGCCGGCGAGGGGCGGTGGCGGCGCAGTGGACCTGTGGGAGGAGCGGCGCGGCGCGGCGTACGCGTCGCCGGAGGGGGAGGGAAGTCGCGGGAGGTGGGAGGACGCCGCGCGCGAGGCGAAGGGAAGGCGCGGGAGGGGATGATAGCGCCACGCGGGAAGGAGATTCCAGGGCGCGGGAGGGGGAGGGAAGCCGCGCGGGAAGGTGATTCGCTCGCGAAATCGCGATGGCGAGCCAGCGCCCGCTCGCCTTCGATAGCCAGCCTCTGGAAGGAAAAAGCCAGCGGGTAAATTTGAAGAGGGGGATAAAAGATGGGTTGGAGTCCATTTTTTGAGTCATACTAGCTAAATATACAATGAAGAGCAGGATAAAGAACCGGATGGAGATGCTCTTAGTCGTGCACCAGTGCAGAGGAAATAAAGAGAAAGAAAACATTGTCCCTGTGCATAAATATGCTAGCAATTATGAAACTGCAGCATCATATGCAATTAGCTCCGAATTAATTTGGGAGGTTTCCCTGGTGCTAGTTTTTTTCCTCATCCAAAGCCCCACTTCCAAAAGACGAGCAATTTTAGTCCCATTCTTTTTCAGTTTATAGCTTATAGTTTTCTCCGAACAAATAAATTGGACACCTCCTCCGCCACCATTTCGAAGTAGCTTATCGAAATAACCTTTTTGAAGCAGTTTATCAAAACGGTTTATCAACACTCAGTTTGTTCACATAAAGTGCTTATGCTAAGACTAAAAATCATAAGTCGCAGCAAAAAAAAAACACACACACATTGTTTCCAATTCTCCCATGCTGCTCTGACGGCGAAAACATCAAGGGATCATCATTCGTTCCTCTACAAGGTAACCACGACAAATCTGCCAGGCCCTGATTTTCAAAGCAATTTTCAGAACCTGGAGGCAGGGCAGATTCTACTAAATCGTCTGTTTGGGACCCCACACGAAACCAAATCTTCTTCCTGCTCCGAATTGACCGCCTACCAACCGTGATCCTAAATACACCCCCATACCACCATGCTTATCATCAGTGCTTGATGACACCTACGTCACATTTTGCCGCTAACACAGCATATTTGCAAGAAATGATACACAGCATATTTGCAAGAAATGATAACTTTTTAAGTCACAACTATAGTCTATAGGGAAGAGTTCGGCTGTACAACATGATTAAGTGACCGCCGATCATCTTGCGGTTGTGTATTAAGAAATTTGTTGGATTTAATCTTGAGCATTTGCTATTTTTAGTCGCATGCAGTCCTCTGGAATTAGTAGCATGCAGCAGTTTCTAGCATGCAGCAATTAATAGTTTAATGCAGCAGTTTTCAAGTAGTTTAATATATGAAAAAACTGAAGTTAGTGGGAAATTAGAAGGGTCTTTTGTATTTGCTATAAAAGGAGAAAAAATGAATCAGAAAAGGTGTGCAGTTCGGAAGCACAAAAAATACTTGTGTTCACCCTGTGCTCTTTGTGCTTATGTGCGTGTTGTGTGCTTGTCTTCATCATCTCCGGCAAGGGGAACCCGGAGGCGAAAAAAACATTTGGTATCAGAGCCGGTGTTGTGATGGCGAGGATGGCAAGATCGGTGTCTCCGTCGTTGTCGAGGCGTATCGCCGGTGGCCTAGAGGAGGTGGCCAGCGGCGGCATGCATGTGGCTAGCGGCAGCGAGCATGTGGCTCGCGTTAGGCCGTTGGCGCGAGTCGGGAAGGAGGAGAGCGTCACGCTCCAGTACCCGTTGTTGACTAGTAGCAACTATGCTGCATGGTCAATGAAGATGCAAGTGTACATGGAGGCGCAAGGAGTGTGGGATGCCGTTGAAGAAGACGGCGTCGAGAGGCGCCAGACAAGAAGGCACTTGCGGCCATCTACCATGGTGTTAGCGAGGAGACCCTTCTTGCTCTTAATGGCAAGAGGACGACGAAGGAGGCATGGGCGACTCTCAAGTCTATGTACGTTGGAGTTGAGCGCGTGACGAGGGCCAAACTCCAAACTGCCAAGAAAGAATTTGACAACCTTCATATGCGTGAAGGTGAGTCAATTGATGCTTTTGCCATGAGGGTCACCCTCGCTCTTAGCAAGATGCGGACGCTGGGAGAGAGGGTTGAAGACTCTTGTGTGGTGGATAAGGTGCTTCGGGTCTTGACACCGAAGTTTCTACCGATCGTTTGCACCGTCGAGAACCATGAGAACTTGGATGTGATGTCGGTCGAAGAAGTGTTCGGACGGCTAAGGGCGTTCGAGGAGCGCCACATGGTTGATGAGGAGAAAGGTGAGCACCTGCTGCTCACCCGCGCCCAATGGGAGTCCAGAGCCAAGAACAAGGAAGGCGGCTACGGTTTCGGCAAGAAGAAGAGCACCTTTGACAAGGCGAAGGTGCGTTGCTATAACTGCCAAGAGTACGGGCACTGTTCTTGGCAGAAGAAATGCCATGAGTCGAAGAAGGGGAATGAGGCGCATCTCATTATGGCGGACGCCGACGATGAGCCAACGCTACTTTGAAGACCGACGAGGAGGTGATATTAATCTTGTTTTGCATTAGTTAGCAGTGTGTCAGCAATGCATGTAATAAGCTTAGTCCAAACTGGTTTAGTGCGAGCTGCGTGGCGTAGTGGCAGGATCTGGAGTGTGTAGTGAGCGGATCGCCAGCCAGGAGTTGAGAGCACGCATGTTTGTTTGGATTAGCCAAAGCATAAGTTTAGCAAGCTCAAGATTAGAGGGGAAATTGTTGGATTTAATCTTGAGCATTTGCTATTTTTAGTCGCATGCAGTCCTCTGGAATTAGTAGCATGCAGCAGTTTCTAGCATGCAGCAATTAATAGTTTAATGCAGCAGTTTTCAAGTAGTTTAATATATGAAAAAACTGAAGTTAGTGGGAAATTAGAAGGGTCTTTTGTATTTGCTATAAAAGGAGAAAAAATGAATCAGAAAAGGTGTGCAGTTCGGAAGCACCAAAAATATTTGTGTTCATCCTGTGCTCTTTGTGCTTATGTGCGTGTTGTGTGCTTGTCTTCATCATCTCCGGCAAGGGGAATCCAGAGGCGAAAAAAACATTTTAACATTCTGAACCCTAAGCTACAGTACATGGAGTAAAAAAATAAACAAAGGCCACTATTTGAGCGTGCCTACCAAACCCAGCAAAACGGATGCTGGTCCAGAACTCCAGATTGTATGCCTCCGCTCGTTTCAGCTTCTGACTTAATTTTCACTATTCATAAATTTTATTTTTTCTAAATTTTTAGCTTTTTTGAGCTTTTTTATCGGTTCTTTTTTCGTATTCGTTTGTGTTGTCCGTGATGAGCTAGTATATTTTTCTATTTTTAATTTTTTAAATTTAATTACATCAAATAAGCCACCTTCAGCTATAATGAAATTTCAACCGGTACAGTATAATTTCAACCATAAGCTACAACTTTTCAGCCAACCGAGTGAGGATTCTGGCTCGTCCAAATTATTGGAGGCTCTCATGTAGTGCGAACAAAACTTTTAGGTGGCAACACCAACAAGCAAGCAACTAACAAAAAGCACAACAAGCAAGTGTCAAAACCAAAAAAAAAAACAATTTTGGAGTGCCGGCTTTAACGGCTAGGCGATGACTAACAGACCTAACTTGACAGCCCCCAGAAAGATCTGACAGCAGCTATGTCAATTAATCAAGTATGCTGATATATAGACTAACCTGAGATGAAGGAGGCCACTATTAGTAGTAGTAATGCTTACTGCTCATCAAAACAACATAGAGGGCTTTTATATTCCAGAAGTCAAAAATGGTTTGGAGCGCGATTATTTCGTAACGTGGTTTTTCCTTTTATTTTTTTCCTTTGTATTATCCATGAAGATATAATAATATTTTTTATTTTTTATTTTCTTTTAATTAAATATTTCAGAAAAAACTAGCAGACGCTACAGTATCATTTAAGCCAAAAACCCTTAGAAAAAAATCAAATTGGACAGGGCCTAAAAGTTATGCTTCACCTAGAATCACTTAATTCAGAAGCAGCCCAGTTCTGTTTTCATCAGTAGTTACCAGTTACCACTGTCGAAATATACCATCTACATTAGAAGGCCCTGAAACAGCCGAAGTACCACTTCGTAAAGATAAGCTCTTGCTTATTCAAACAGCACAATATCGTGATCCAAGATTCTAATGGCTGTTCAAAATGCTGTCTAGCTTTCTCCAGCATGAACATACTGTATTATAGAACACTAGACAGAACTGATCACCATTCTAAAACCCAAATGAGGGTATACTACTTTCCTTGTTCTGCCTCTGAAGCTCAATTTAAAGGCACCAATGAACGTGGTATGCTCATTTAGTCAAGAAACAGTTAGGAATATTTTGGCTCCTACCATTTTAGTGGCAGCGGACATGGGGGGGAAAGGGGGGAATGACAGTCTCTTCTTTACATTTTCTTTGATATCTAAACACCGAGATTTATTTCTATTTTGTTTTCTATAGCTCCCATTTACCAGAACCTCTCCATCTCAAAACAGAAAGGAAAATAATTAGCAGAGAGAACATCAGAAAATGAGGAACAAAGGTACACGGGTAGCTAGAACCATCTCTGAGAGAGAGCCAGCCAGCCAGCCAGCATCCAAATTTCTACTTTACAAAAGATGCTAATGAACTGTCTAAAACCATACACCACTTGCATGCTGCGGAGAACAATTGGATCAATTAGTCCATATTCAATATAGTCAAATAGAACAACCTCATTGCAACATGTTGCCAAGAAAAGCAACCAAATATGAAGATCTACAGCATAAATAAGACTACACAAAAATGGATCTGCAGCTTATGAATACCAGGTACCAGCACATGATATAACAAAGCAAATTGAGAACAAATGCTGAGATTGCTTATGTGAATTAATGCCCTCTCAGCCGTAAACATGAAAGGTTAACCAGTCAAATAATGAAAGAGCATGAGATCTTGCCAGAGTAGCTCTATAAAGGAGTGACAGTTATGCTATATCAGTACTTCAGTACCGTATTCGTGATGGTGTAAAGAACAGTTAGTTGCTTCTGTAGAAATCTCTGCGAAAGTTGTTCTATAAGACTTATTAGCAGTGCTCTTCCCTTTTTACTGTTTCTCAGTTCTCACCGCTTTTGTTCTCCAAATTGTTGTCCTTCAAAGAACTCACCCAGCAACCGATCCACCACTTCTGGGGAGTATCTGATGTACTTATTTGGGTTCTTTCCATGCTCAATAAGATTCCTGAAAGTTAAAGTAGTACACTCATACAATAAAAACAGGAGAAGCATGAAGAATTGCAATGGACACATGCAACTGCTGCTTTATCTACCATCATGGCCCCATCACCAGTTAATGCACACAAAAAAAAGGGGGGGAAATAGGGAGCCAATGATGATTGGGCCTGCCATTTGGCCATTTGTGAGTTATTAAACAACTTAATGGAGTAGATGGAAAAATGGATGGTGGTGGATGCATTGTAACATTCAAAAATTTTATTATACGAGATTAAGGTTTTGGGGTAAAATGCAATTATGATAGAATTTCATTATCAACTGTGACCAATTAATTGGTTAGAGAGCCTAAGAAGATCAAGAAAAAAGCTGGTTAACATACCCAAAACGTTTAACAAAAGACCGATAGGCTGGCAAGAGAACTTCAGCTACAGCAAGCCTCAGATATTCTCGCAATTCCTGATCAGGTA
Organism: Dendrocalamus latiflorus; assembly: GCA_017311315.1. NCBI lineage: Eukaryota > Viridiplantae > Streptophyta > Magnoliopsida > Poales > Poaceae > Dendrocalamus > Dendrocalamus latiflorus. Next base: position 25,316,169 of record CM029645.1, read on the forward strand.
TAGTCCATTGAGATTGCTTTGCATGAAGCTCTTCAAATTGCATATTGAAGGACTTAAACCTGGCAAGGGAAGAGCATACAGTTTTGTGACCTCTGTTATCAGTTATTTATTCAAACAATCTGCTATGGTACAGACCGTTCTTTGATCATAGCTCTTGAAACTCCACTGCTGCTAAGATCCGATGGTGCTGATGAACCAGTGCTACCCGCACCTTGAACAGAGAGAGTCTGGAGAATCTAGAATAATAGAAGAGTAGGTATAACAGGAATCAATTTTCATTCACTATTTCCAATAATGTAAATACAAGAGGAAAAAAAATCTTAGAACTATCTAATGTACAGTATGAGAAAGTAAACCTTGCAGCAAAGCAAGGGGTAAATAGAAGACAGCAAAGCAACTTGGTTTAATTGTCTAACTTGTTACTGGAACTCCTCCCTACCAAAGCGTGTAGAGATTGTAGTAGCAAAAGACACCCAGGTGTGGTAATGCAAATGAGCACTAGAGGACTGCAACCAGAGCATAGCATTCCCTATAAAGTACATGGTGGCTACACTAATCTTCAATTTGGGATGGACTGAGCAAACTCTAAAGTAATTCTCACACTTTAGCTTCCAGGCCCTAGGACTCTCGCCGTCAAATTGAGGGAAATCAAGTTCGGGTAGGTTGTGGTGGTGCATTGTTGTCCTAATCTAGAAATCAAAACCCTCATGGAGATCGAGAGAAGGGTTTGGCAGATTAGATGTACCATTGCCCGATGGCGGCATGGAAAGATTTCCCCAATTGCCTTCCTCTGACTCATCAATTCATCGCAATGGCCTTCAGGCCTGTGATCTGCATCACTGCAGAAAACCTACGGTGCTTCTTCGTGCAGCCGCGGGGCCAGGATAATTAGTGTGGTCAGTGATGTCTCTGTTAGAGCCTTATCATCATGCATATCACATTATCCACTAGTCCAGCACTAGAACACCTAAGGTTAGAGGCGGGTCGGGAAGACTCACGGTCGCCGATGAACGCCATGAGAGCGAAGACCTCGTGCCTGCGTGATGCAGGCGTGGGGACGAGTCGGTGCAGATCGAGATCCGGAGGGTCGCCGGCGAAGTCCTGCAGAGGCAGCGGTCGACGGCCTTCCCGTTGCTAACAGCGTGTAGGAGATCGGATCCTTAGGGTTTTGTTTGGGGTTTGTGACTCTCACGCGAACGACGTCGTCAGGGAGAGGCCGGTACCCATCCATCTTTATACGCTGTTGCAACGGGGGACCGTAACCATCAGTTGGTTAGGGACCCCCGATCAGGGCGCCCAAAAAAACAGGGACGTGGGTTTCCCCACGTCTCCCTTGTCTCGGCCGTTTGGCCTGAGATCAAATATCCAACATTCTCCCCCTTGATCGTAAGGCTAAACATCATAAGCCCTCTCTCAATAAAAGTTCACACCAAAATAATGCGTCACAACAGTCAATTAAATACCGCTGGACAACAGTACTTATAGTGCTCCATTCTATATCAATCGGATAACATAATACTTCATGGGAGTTGGTTACTTTATATGGTCCTCTTATTCCAGGATCACAGGCTCTCCAATAAACCCATGCCGGCAACATGATCACGAAAAATATTGGGTGGTAAGCCTTTTGTGAGCGGATCCGCAAGCATAAATTTAGTTCCAATATGCTCAACCTTAATTGTTTGATCCTGGATTCTATCTTTCACAACATGATACTTTATGTCAATGTGCTTGGCAGCTGCACTCGACTTGTTGTTACTCGAATAGAAAACTGCGGGTTGATTGTCGCAGTACAAAATGAGTGGTTTAGAAATGCTGTCTACCACTCTCAATCCCGGGATAAAGTTCTTAAGCCATACAGCCTGCCCGGTAGCCTCATAACATGCCACAAATTCAGCCTGCATTGTCGACGATGCAGTAAGTGTTTGCTTTACACTTTTCCATGATATTGCTGCTCCTGCGAGGGTAAAAATGTAACCTGATGTGGACTTCTTAGTGTCTTTACACCCCGCAAAATCAGCATCAGAATAGCCGACAACCTCAAGGTTATCGCTTTTTCTATATGTGAGCATGTGACCTTTAGTGCCTTGCATATAGCGTAGGACTTTCTTAACGGCTTTCCAGTGGTCCGGTCCTGGATTTGACTGATATCTGCCAAGCATCCCGGTAACAAAAGCTAAATCAGGGCGCGTACATACTTGAGCATACATAATACTTCCGACAGCAGAAGCGTAAGGTATAGCCTTCATCTGATCAGATTCATAGTCATTCTTTGGGCATTGAAATTTCCCAAACTTATCGCCCTTAACAATAGGAGCAGGCGAGGCAGAGCATTTATGCATATTGTATCTCTTTAGTACTCTGTCAATGTATGCCTTTTGTGATAAACCTAATGTTCCTTTGGACCTATCTCGGTGAATTTCAATACCAAGAACATAAGATGCTTCACCGAGATCCTTCATATCAAAATTGGACGAGAGAAATCTTTTAGTTTCCCGCAGCATGTCCACACTGCTGCTGGCCAATAATATATCGTCCACATAAAGAATTAAGAAGGTGTAATTACTCCCCCTGAACTTAACATATGTACAATTATCAACATCATTCTCCTTAAATCCAAAATTCCTTATGACTTCATCAAACTTAAGGTACCATTGCCTAGAAGCTTGCTTCAGGCCATATATGGATTTCTTTAGCTTGCATCCTAAATGTTCCTCGCCTTCCACAACAGAACCTTCCGGTTGTGTCATGTAAACGTCTTCATACAAGTCTCCATTCAGGAATGCAGTCTTAACGTCCATTTGGTGCAACTCTAAATCGAAATGTGCTGTGAGCGCCATTATGATTCTAAATGAATCTTTAGTTGAGACAGGAGAAAAGGTTTCATTATAGTCAATGCCTTCTCTTTGCGTAAACCCTTTTGCTACAAGTCTCGCCTTAAACCTTTCGATATTCCCTTTGGAGTCACGCTTGGTCTTGTAGACCCATTTGCAGCCTACTGTTTTGGCTCCATTAGGAATTTCCACTAAGTCCCATACGTCATTAGCGCCCATAGACTCAATCTCATCTTTCATGGCATCTAGCCATTTAGATGAATCCTTATTCTTCATTGCTTCCTTATAAGAGCTAGGATCATCTGCCTTCCCAAGATCATCCTCATTCAAGTAAACCTCATAATCACTTGGGATAGCAGATCTCCTCACTCGTTGTGATCTCCTGACAGGTTCATTAGTAGGCTCATCAGCTTGTTCATTAATTGTCACAGAGGGCTGTGAAAGCTCAGCATTAGGTATTGCACTTGTATTTTCAGAGCCCTCAACAGAAGGAGTAGCCACAGAATTAACTGGAGATGCAACAGGAGTTGCAACTACAGGATCAACTATGGGCACAACCACTTGGGGCACAGGAAAATCAGTCTGTCGGATTACCGGTGAAGCAACATAAATCCGTTTCTCCTCAAGATCAATTTTCCTGGGCTCCAAGTCCCCACTGATGCCATCATTTTCCAAGAACACAGCGTGTCTTGTTTCTACAAATTTTGTGGTACGATCTGGACAATAGAATCGGTACCCTTTAGACCTGTCAGGGTAGCCAATAAAATGGCAACTCACAGTCTTGGGATCTAATTTCCCAATATGTGGGTTAAATATTTTAGCTTCAGCTGCACAACCCCACACATGGAGGTAGTTCAAACTAGGTTTTCTCCTAGTCCATAATTCATAAGGTGTTTTAGGCACCGATTTACTAGGAACCCGATTGAGTATATGTGCAGCGGTTTTTAATGCTTCCATCCATAACTTTACAGGCAAAGTGGAGTAGCTCAACATACTTCGAACCATGTCCATAAGTGTGCGGTTTCTTCTTTCCGCAACTCCATTTTGCTGGGGATCACCAGGCATTGAGTACTGGGCGACTATACCATTTTCTTGCAGAAACCTGGCAAAAGGACCAGGAATCTGCCCATAAGTTGCGTGTCGCCCATAATACTCTCCCCCGCGATCCGAGCGCACTACTTTAATCTTTAGATTGTGCTGATTTTCAACTTCAGCCTTAAATATCTTAAATTTATCAAGTGCCTCCGATCTCTCTTTAATAGGATAGATATAGCCATAACGTGAGTAATCATCAGTGAACGTAATAAAAGAATCATAACCATCCACTGATGTCACAGGGAAAGGACCACATATGTCAGTATGAATTAATTCCAAAATCCCTGTGCTTCGAGTAGCACCTTTCTTTATTTGCTTTACATACTTGCCTTTGATGCAATCGAGGCAATGATCATTCGAATCATTAAAATCTAAAGGGTGGAGAATTTCATCTTTAATGAGACGTTCAATTCTCCCCCTCGAAATGTGGCCCAAACGACAGTGCCACAATTTCGACGAAGTCTCATCAATTCGCTTGCGCCTTTTATTCACATCACATACATTCATGGATATAGGAGAATCTTGCAGGGATAACATATAAAGCTTGTCGTGTCGGATGGCACGACCAACATTATCATTATTAAAATAAATCAAACACATTCCGTGTCCAAAATTACAAAAATATCCATCATTATCTAATAATGAAATGGAAATCAAGTTTCTTCTCATCGAGGGAACATAAAGAACATCATTAAGTTTCATTACAAAACCATTATTCAAAACTAAAGAAACCGATCCAATAGCTTGAATTTCGGCTTCCATCCCATTAGCCACTCTAAGGCTTCTTTCCCCTCTGAGACTTCTCAACATATGGAATCCCTGCAAGGAATTCGTAACGTGCACAGTGGCACCAGAATCAATCCACCAAGAATTTATTGGAAAATCAGCATAAAATGTTTCATCAACAAAAGTGATTTCATAAGTACCTTTCTTGGCGAGCCATTTCAGCCATCCAGGACAATCATCTTTGAAATGGTCCTTCGACTGACAGAAGTAACATTCACCACTTTTCTTCTGTTCATTTGAGCTCCCAGGTCCTGAAGCGTTTTTAGGCGCCTTAGGATGCTGTGGGTGCTGTGGCTTCTGATAAGGGGAGTAGGTTTGCTCCTTCTTTCCCTTTCCTTTGTAGCCACCTCTATTTCTAGAGGGACCAGCCTTATTTGAAGAGCCGACTTGATTCACAAAATCAGTAGCCCCCTCAGCCTTGAGCCTCTCTTCCTCCTGTGAAACATTAGCGATCAACTCGCTCATGGTCCATTTGTCCTTAATGGTGTTGTAATTCACCTTGAAAGCTTCAAATTGCTTGGGAAGAGACATCATAATGTAATGGACAACAAAACCATCAGAAATAGCCATGTCCATTGTCTTAAGTCTGGCAGCAATATTGATTATTGTCATAATGTGCTCACGAACATTTCCAGTACCATTGTACTTAGTGTTCATGAGCCTGTGCATCAGTGTGGTAGCATAAACTTTAGAGGACCCCTTAAAATGATCCTCGATGGAGGACAAATAGTCCTTTACCCTTTCCTTTTCAGGGATTGCTCCCCTTATGGCCTCACTGATAGAGTTTTTCATCACAGCAAGTGAAACACGGTTAGACCGCTCCCACTTCTCAGCATTAGCTTTATATTCCTTCATTTTGTCATCATAATTGTCCTCCCCATCAGTAGGAGCGACAGGCTCATCGAATCTGAACGCGTAGTCCAGATCCAAGAGCTGAAAAGTCGTCATAAGTGTAAACTTCCATTTCTGGAAGTTACTACCATTAAGTGGCTCAATAGCATTTACATGAGCGGAAACAGAAGCAGCTGAAAAATTTTTAAAATTTACATTAGGAAAAAACGCATAATTAATTTGCATGAAAATTAATCTTATGTTGGTATGATTAACAACATGCTCATAAGAATTTTTCGCATCACCGTTGGGCAGAAACGAAAAATTTAACATAAATTATTGCATGCAATTACAATTAACGTTGGTCAAAGAGTAATAGCATGAATAAAATAAACATAATTGAGTACATGCAATTACAATTAACGTTGGTCAAAATGTAATAGCATGTAAAATTAAATACAGCCCTCCAATTGAATTTCCCGTTGGTTCCATTCAATTAGGGGCAGAACATTACGCAGCGGAAAAGTGCATTATATTTTTCAGCAGCTTGGCAACATTTTCCGTTAATAATTTCATAAGAGACATCATTAATCATTAATTAAACATGAGATAAAACATAAATACATGAAATATATAAAATTATGTGCTGCTGGGCCAAAACAAATTCATAAGAAGGCCAACATGAAAGGGAAGTAGCCCATAGCCAAAATCCGGCCTAAATAGGGATTTAACCCATGGGAACCTCGGGGCCCAAAACTCCCGCACGGCCTAAATTCAGATCAGCCCAAAATTGCACGCACGGCCCAAAAAAAAAATTTCCAGACACGCGCGGCCCAAACAAAAAAAAATCCCTCACGCGGCCCATAAGAACGACGACCGTCCGATCAGATCGGACGGCCGAGAGCGCATTGCGGCCGGGACAAAAAACCCCGCAACCCTAACCCTAACGCCCAAAACACCAGCCTCCACCCGAAATATTCGGATCTGAGCGGCGGAGCGCAGCGCGCGCAAGGCGCTAGGCGGCGGCGAGCAGCGGCAGCGCGGAGCAGCTGTGCGCGCAAGAGGGCGGCGGAGCGGCCAGGCGCGCAAGAGGGCGGCGGCAGGCCGCGACTGGGCGGAGCGGCGACCCGAGGCAGCGCGGCGGCGGCCCGAACGCGGCACGGTGACGGCCTGAGAGGCGCGGCATCGTCCGACGGAGGGCGGCCCCGAGCGGGGCTGTGGCGCGCGGAGCGGTGGCACCCCCGGGGCGGCCAGCGTCGGCGGCTCACGCGGCGCCCGCGCAGACCGGAGGCGGCTCCGGGGCGGAGCGGCGGCGGCCCCGAAGTGGCGGCACCCCGGCGGCGCCGAAACGGCGGCGGCGGCCCAAAACCGTAAGCCCCCCGGTCCTTTTTTTTTATTTGCCGATCCGAGAGTTTCAGTTGGGGATTTTTGCCAAAGATGTGATTCACCTCCTTCTAAATGCTAAAACCCACCGATTAAACTTAGATCCAAAACTTTAAACATAAATCCGAGCCTCAAGGACAAGATTAACATTAGGTTAAAACCCTAATCCGAGACATAAGCATGCACTAGGGTTCTAGGAAGACTAGAGTCGCTCTGATACCAAATGTTAGAGCCTTATCATCATGCATATCACATTATCCACTAGTCCAGCACTAGAACACCTAAGGTTAGAGGCGGGTCGGGAAGACTCACGGTCGCCGATGAACGCCATGAGAGCGAAGACCTCGTGCCTGCGTGATGCAGGCGTGGGGACGAGTCGGTGCAGATCGAGATCCGGAGGGTCGCCGGCGAAGTCCTGCAGAGGCAGCGGTCGACGGCCTTCCCGTTGCTAACAGCGTGTAGGAGATCGGATCCTTAGGGTTTTGTTTGGGGTTTGTGACTCTCACGCGAACGACGTCGTCAGGGAGAGGCCGGTACCCATCCATCTTTATACGCTGTTGCAACGGGGGACCGTAACCATCAGTTGGTTAGGGACCCCCGATCAGGGCGCCCAAAAAAACAGGGACGTGGGTTTCCCCACGTCTCCCTTGTCTCGGCCGTTTGGCCTGAGATCAAATATCCAACAGTCTCTGGCCTAGGGATGATTCCTGCCAAATCAACCGGGCGGACCGTAAGCATAGGGTTGCGAGCGATCTGCTAGACCTAGTCACGCAAATCACTTAATTTGCAGTTGGGCCGCCTCACTCTCTTACCACTTGGCTGTCAGCTGGATGTTTTGTCGGACCAAGAACAGGCACTGTGACAGTGTGCTAGATATCCTCATCATGGATCCTTTGCCAAACCTGTAGTCAGGAAAGCAATTATCTTGCATGTTGCTCTAGCATCGCATTAGAGCATCAGACAAAAGCCCTGATACTGTAGCTGTATTACTTACATGATGCATGGACGACCGAATTTTGGAGATGGAATGTGGAGGAAGAATCTGCAATCTTTTGCTGCTAAGTAGCATCTCCCTTCACAGCCAACCTTTCACAACGCCCCTGCCATGCAGCTCATATTCTCTTTGAGCTTCCGCTGTTGGCCCAGGCATAGAATAGAACGCACTCACATGGTCAGGGGCGGATGTAGCGGTGGGGCGGGTGGGGCTCGAGCCCCCCTACTGCTACCGGACCCTTGGAGCCCCCCTAAAGCCCCCCCTAAATTTTTAGCCATAGATGTATGGTGTAGGAGGGGCTGAGATCGACTGAAGGTAGAAGATGACCACAAAATAATCACATTAACAAAGCCCATAGAATGTAGAAGAGCTTCCAGCCAAGCCAAAGCCCAAGGCCCACAACAACAAACAAACTCAAACCCTGAAACCCTAGTATCTGGCCAGTGGCCACCCCAAAATCCCAAATCCCCAATCGCATCTCCGCAGCGGCGGCGGCTCGCGAGAACGCAGCGGCGGGCGGACGCCGGACGCGCCGACGCGGCCACGCGACTCGCGAGCACGCGGCGGCGGGCGGCTGCGCGCGGGCCCTGCGGGCGGCCAGGCGCGGCGCGGCGGGGCGCTGCAGGCGGGCGGTGGCCAGCCGGCCAGGCGCGGCCGCAGGCGTCGGGCGGGGGCGGGCGCCGGGCGGGATCGGCCGGGCACCGGGCGGGGGCAGGCGCCGGGCGGGAGCGGCCGAGCGGGGGCCTGGCTGGAAGGAGGAGCCAGGAGGCGGCGCTGGCGAAGCGCTGGCTCGCTGAGGGAGGAGGCGACTAGGCGAGGATTTAGGTTGGGGCGAATCGTTGGGGCCTGGCCGCCTGGGGGATTTAGGTTCGAGCGTCGAGCGTGGCCTCTGGCCCTCTGCAATTCACAGACCACAACCCACAGGTGATTACTGATTAGGTATTTAAGTGAACTTAAATTCTTATTTGTCTGTGATTGTCTGATTGAATGATTGAATTGAATATGTGATTGGCATGTCAGATTTCAGAATGTCGAAAAGAAATTTGCGCAATTACTTTTCAAGTTCTAGTGGTTCAACTCCACATACTAATGAGAGCACAAGTCAACCAAAGAAACCAAGAGCAGAGTTTAGTCAATTGGACATAATTGGGGACCCTGGAGATCATTTCAAAAGACTTGGTTTGATGAATTTGATCGGCTAGAGTATAGTGAGTCCAAGGATGCAGCTTATTGCTTATATTGCTATCTCTTCTTTAATTCGGCAAAGCCTGAAAATTTTGGGAGTTCTGTCTTTGCACATCAAGGTTATGTGAATTGGAAGAAAGCTAAGGATACTTTTAATAACCACAGTGTTTGCAAGACTCATGTAGAGGCTAGGCTAAAGTGTGATGATTTTATGAACCAAAAGAGAAATGTGGGTAGAAAATTAGTTGAAGTAAGCAAGGAGGAAGAAAAACGATATGAGATTCGTTTGACATCTTCTTTAGATGTTGCAAGATTTCTCATATCGCAAGGGGATGCTTTTCGTGGACATGATGAAACTTCTACTTCCCTCAACAAGGGTACATACAGAGAGATGGTTGACTGGTCTATTTGTGTAGATTGCTTCTCCGGATGAATAATGGGTGTCACCGTCACGCGTCGTCTATTAGTTTCGTAATTTGGCCTTTCGGTATGGATAAACTGCATCTTTTATTTTTCATGATGTATTTTGTGATTGTCATCATTCATCGATGTTTTGATATAAGACTACTTCAAACTATTATATTTGTCTTTTGTGGGGGGTCATAGTGGAGTTTTGTCGCTGTAGCGCTTTTGTTCAGCCCCCCCAAAAAAAATTTCCTGGATCCGCCACTGCACATGGTGGTCATAATACATAGAACACCTCTAATCAACTTAAGACACATAAGAGTTTTTCGTTGCATCAATCCATTGCAGCTTTTTCATTTTCTCTTCTATTTGGGAACTCAGATTACAACTATACAATCTAACAAAACTGCCCAAGTTTTCCGACCACAATCCCATGACTCGCACTACCCGAATAACTCGTTCCACCAACCAACTCACTCAGTTTAGTGAACACGACCAATTACATGCAGACTAACTGCTACCTAACCTAGTCTAAGACCGCACACAAACCTTCTTCGAGTGCCACTTCGAGTCTTTCGACAAGTCATGTTTCGTGTCCTTCGACCACGCTTGTTCGACCATAGTTGCTCAACCACGCCACCGACCACGGCTTATCGACCACATCTTCGACCACGGCTTCATCGACCGCTTCACCGACCACGGCTCGTCGACCATCATCTCTGGTAGTACCGCTCACATAGACGGTACTATCGGTCTTCGATCATGACCAGGATATTGGAGCTTACGAGTACCGACTATTGACTATTATGCAGCTACGACCACTGTAGCTATGACTACTGTAGCTACAACCATTGCTACAATACTCCTCTAAGTACCGACTGCTACAGTACTTCTCTGAGTACCGACTGCTACGACCGTTCTCCGACTCCAGGTCTTCGACGTGTACTGACACACGACTACAAAGTATTCGAACACACTAAGCACTCGATATAACTACACAATACTCGACCATACCGATTACTCGACACACGACTTCTTAGTACTCAAATACACCAAGTACTCGATACCGACTACGACGTATTTGAACACACCGAGTACTTTACACACAATGAGACAATACTCAAACACATTGAGTACTCGACTTAACAACAAGATAAGTTCCAACATCCCCTTCTGGTTTGTTACATACTTGTACTTTGGTTCGGTTGGTCCTGCTAGCTTAATATGCCCACCGTGCACAACAGCACAAGTGTAGCTGGGACTCAGGATCTCACTCTCGAAGTAAACTAAAACGCATTGCACTTCGCGTTGGATTTCCAACTAGCAATGGAGGTGGGAAGAGCACTGTAGCTGGAACTGGTGATGACTGCGGTCTTGGTGTCCATCAATGGCGAGGCTGTTACGGCCGACGGTCAGTCGGCGCCGGCGGGAATGCCGGACACAAACGTGATATTGTGCATCAGCAATGAAACAACCCAAATTTTCAGCAAAATTTTAAATTTTTTTCTTGAATTGGATTCTTGTGTTTTCCCTAGCTAATTCTCCTCAAATCCTAGCCACCCAAGCTCTCTCTACTCTGCCAACATTGCATCAAACGGAGGAGAAAACGCGTGCACTGTTCACTGTCCAGATATTTTCGCCGCCGCCCAATCCTTTCTTCGCCGCCAAGCCGGTCGCGTTATCCCGCGCCTTCTCGCCCTCACTCGCTGCTGCCAGCTCCTCTCTGCCTGTCAGAGCTCGTACGCCTATTCAATGCCCTGCACCGCGGCAGGCGTCCCCACCCCCCTCGGCCGCTGCCGCCAACGTCCGCCCCCTGTTTTGCGCCCCTCCGCTCTCACAGCTTCCCTGCGACCTGACACCACCCTGGCATCATTGACCACCGCAGTACATAGCCCAAAGTCGCCAACACATCTCCCCTTAGAGCAAGTACAATAGTATAGCCAACTAGTGGCTATAACACTTGTCCATTTCATCTATAACCTTCAAAAAAATAGTTCATACAATAAGGTAGCTATTACAATAACTATTTGGCCCCACGTGTAAGAGAGTGAAATACATATTTTTACGTGCTATAGTTAATTGTAATTTAGTAGCCAGCTTCCTTCTCTCTCTTCATTTCTCTCTCTGCCACGTAAGATTTTGTTGATATTATATTTGCTATAACCTGCTGACTAAGCCTTATTGTACCTGCTCTTAACCGCGCCTCCCCGATCATTCTCGGTCCCGCCACGCGCCACCGCCTACATGGCTAACTTCCTGTGCCGAACCGCCTTCGGGCCTCTTTAAAGCCCGCAGACCGCCCCAATCTCCTCCACACTTCCTCGTGAAGCCTCACTTGCGCCCAATTTAACCCTCTTCTCTCTCGTCGCCGGCAATTGACAAGAAACCCTAAGGTGAGTCTTAAACCGTTCTCCCCGATTTATACAATAGAAGTTCAATTACTTTCTCCGGTGGCTTTCCCTAGCACCCAGGAATATCACCATATCAATGCCCGAGCTTCCCAAGCCCTTGTCTTCACCGGCGCCAAGAATCGCCCCATACCCGACCACCTCGCCGTGGCCAGCCCAGCTCCGGCCACCACCGCCCAAACCGAACTTTCCACCAGCTTACCTCAGCCCTGTAGATGCTCAAGAGCTAGCCTGATCACCCATAGAAGCTCCCAATCACTCGCCATGCCCAAATCTCCCGCGGAGAAGAAGGCCTCTCCGCCGGCGATTGCCGCCCCCACTGGCCGTGCCGAGCCCAAAAATAAAACCCTGCAAGCTCCAAAAACCCAACCATGGTCTCATATTTCATCTCTGTTCACCGTAGCACCGCCGGTCGCTGCCGCCATGGTCCTCTGTTTCTTTGCGCGCGCGGGAGCAGGAGGAAGGAGAAGAACAGTAACAGCTGGTACTGTTCCTTCCGACCCATTAAGCCGAGCCCGACCTGCGGTGAACAGTGGTGGACCCGGTCCCCGCACCCGCTTTGAACAGTAACCGCATCCGCTGTGAACAGTATCTGCGGTACTGTAGCAACCCAAACCCGCAATGAATAGTTCCAACCCGCGATGAACAATGAACCCGACCCGTTACTGTTCATAAAATCCAAAAATGCATATTTATACCCGTTTTAATCGTCTCGAGCCCGCTGACCCATTTCTCAGCTCCATTCCCTCATATTGAATACTAGTAATCCTCAAAAACCGCTAAAAACATATTTTCAAACCCTATTTCAGTCTGAACTCTTTTGTTCACCGAAACCCTAAACACACATGCACCTTTTTTTTCATTTTGAACTCGTCTGCACCTTTTCATCTACGTTTCGCCGCCTTAGATTCTTACAAAGCTCTAAACAACCCAAATAAATATCCCAATCCTAAAATCCGATACCATCCATACCTTGAGCCATTTACCGAAATCCATTCAACACCCTTTTTCATCTTTGACCGCTCCGAACTCACCTAACCTAATTTCAATCCGTTGAGTCAAACCACTCACCACCTAAACCCTGACCACCCCACCTACCTTCTTTATGTCTTTTGGTTATTTATTTGCATTTTGTTCCCAGCTTGCATTTTGCAAAGCAGGAACTCAGGTGTGCTCGTCTTCCACGCTAGTGAACGAACCAAACGAATTGGTCAACAGGAGGACAGCCAAAGCAGATGAAGTAAGTTTGAAGCTGGTCAATAAGATCAAGAGCAACAAAAAGAAGGCAAGTCATATGTTTTTGATTATATTGAATCCCATGAAATTTACATTATTTACTCAATGTATTTTCATTATTGATAATTGTGAAATAATAATTGCTTAAAATAAATGTTTAGAATGACATGTTAACTAGATAAATCCTACCACCGATATAAGCCCTGTTTACTTTGATGGCCACATTTACCTTGACAACCTTAGTAATTATTAAAATATTGCATAAATGTACATAGATCATCTCATTCAACATTTTGTACTACTAAGTGATTTTGGCCGTGGGCCAGTAGAATTTGAAAAAGATGTGGACCTAGGATAAAGAGGATGTGGGGATCCGTGCGGCGGACTTAGCCCACCGCTTTACCCTAGGGTTGGATTTCAGGTAGAGAAGTTGGTGGGGCTCCGGGTAACGGACTTAACCCACCGCTTTACCTGGGAATGAAGGTTGGTTTGGATTGGTGAAAAATATAAGGGCAAGAACCTTGTGCCAAGTAAAAGACACAGTGATCGCCCAACCACAAGTGATGATATGTTAACCCTGGTTTAGTAGCTGCTCAAATTCGATTGAACCTCTACAACAGCAGATTGGAGGCTAAGTGTGAGTCCATACGGAAGGGGTTAAGCAGGGCCGTATGGAGGTTGGTTATTTTACTTGAACAATTAATTTGATTATCAATTATGTGAGCCACATAATGGTAGGCTAAGATAAGTCAGGAGTGGCCTGAGCTTATTGGAATGCCTACTAGGCAGAGGCTATATAAAGAATTGAGCAACGAAAAGCCTTGTTTTCTTAAAGCCAGATGTGGAGTTAAGAAATCTTGTGGGTAAAGCAGGGCAGCTCTGCAGAGTGAAACAAATGGTATTCGAATACACCGTGCTTCTAGTTAATGAAGTTGTGTTAATTGGGTGGTTCCAACAACGAGGCATAAGTATTGTTTTTTATGTTGTTAATCTGAGTAATGATGAAACTTTGTCTGATAACAAAACCCCCTGATCTTAAGGAGCAGATGTTTTAATTTTATTTGTTTGCAAATAAAATTGCATCCACCTCATAATAAAACAACTATATCCCCTTCTCTTAAGAATCCTGGCAAGTAGTTATATAGTATTTCTCCATGTGATTTGCTGAGTACAGTGGTTGGTACTCAGTCTTGCAATATTCCCACCACAACAGATACCGGAAGAAAAGAGGATGCTGCAAGTTTTCGTGCTAGGGTTACGACTGCATTCAAGCGTTCCTGTGAAGTTTTCTTCGGCTCTTCTGTATGTAAGTTAAGTTTTGGGCTTGGACGCCCGTATTGTTATTAAAATTGGCCAGTAAGTCTTATTTCAATTAAATTAACCTCTTTTAATTGTTTGAGCAGGCATGATATACTTTTCATCCGCAGCTGAACTCCTGGGCTGTTGCGAGTGGTAAGACGTCCTTGTTCCAAAAAATGGGGGCATTACAAGCAAGTGCGGGACGTGCCCGACGTTGTGTTCGTTGCCGCCGCCACCGTCTTCGTTGTTGGAGTATCCGCTGTCGTCGTCACCGAAGAGCGGCGGCGGCGGAGGGTACTCTTCGTCGTCGCCTCCTTCGCGTTCCTCGTTGCCTCCAGGGCAGGCAAAGGGACGGCAGTCCAGCAACTACTACCTCCTGTTCACCGCCGGGAGCAGCCAGAGCTACACCGCGTCAAGCGTTTACGCGGCTGCTATTCCAGGTGTTTCTATCTCTTGTCGCTGTTTTGCAGTGATGTGTTTCTGGCCTTCTCCCGTTTAGACGGCCAGGCGCGGGTGATCTGGTCCAGCGCATTCTCGTGTGCTTTCCCTGATCGATCTCATGGTGTCAATACCCGTTTAATTCTGCAGTGTTAACGTCAAATTGGCAAACACTTGCTTTACCATTTCACCTAACCTGTTGTGCTCCTTGATGTGAAGATTTCAGTTGTCCTAAGCTCCAAATGCACGCGTCGTACTGCACGGTACAGGGCTAGTGACTTGCCCGGTTGCTTGACAGAAAATGTAAGCGTGCTACGGAATGTCAGGTTCTTCTGGCGCATGCCCCATGATCGAGCCTCCGAGCTTTGGCCATGCCATTACAGGTGGCCGACTGACCATGGCAACCAAAACATTCGCGTCGTAGTGCAGTTCGATCATATTGCGCCGTGGCAGTGCACGCCATATGCAACCAAAACATTCGCTCACTTCGCCCCCCCCCCCCCCCCCCCCAAACACATTGCCTTCACGGAATGTGCACCAAGATTACGATTCCTTCGTGCAACCGGGGGAAGATGTTGGTGCCAAGACCTGCCGGTATCCAAAGCCGGCTACCGGAAATCGTTTGTTTCATGGGGCTTCTTTACGTGGTTTTTGGCACTATTTTACAAGAATTTGCAAACTAATGCTATTCCAAGGTTGATAAAATATCAAACTAGACGAAAAACATATTGAAAAGAATCGCACATTATCGGAATCTGTCGAAAAAACCTTGCAACTACCATGCCTTTACATTCACGGCTTCGGAATCCACCGAAAAACCTCGCAGCGACCATGCCTTTACATTCACGGCTAAATACCATAATACCACCTCCACCTTGGATCTCCATCTCCAGATGGATGGACAGCCAGCCAGACCAATGATCATGACAAGGCCGCCCCCAGCACCTGATTCCAATGGCAGATCTAGGATAAAATTTTAGCTATGGCGGAGGGCGGCTGTGTGGACTAAGAGTATTACGTAAAAGCAAAAGAATGCATACACAAAACATATTTTAAAATACAGTAATAAGATAGAACATAGAAGAATATGTTACTAATGAAGCTAATACAACAATTCACTACCAAATCCTACATAAAAGCAAAAGGATTCATACACAAAACATATTGCAAAACACAGTAATAAGATAGGACATAGAAGAATACATACCTAATGAAACTAACATAATAATTCACCACTAAGTTATTGAACATAATAGTTTGAACAAAAGATGAGACATAAAAGAAGCACCAACAGCACTTGCTCGAAACAATGCTAAAATACCTCTCTAAATCCATTTCTAGCAAATCAAACAAGCAACCAATAACAACGCATTCCAAATTTTCAGTACTCTGCAAAATTTATCACTTATACACTTACTATTGTAGCTTGGCTTGCTCATTTTCCTAATTTTCTCCAGGTCGCCATATTCCCAGTGCCAACTATCTACACCGCGCCCTAGTCGACGCGGCAGGCCGGCCTGTGTCCCCAGCCAACACACCCCCGACTGGCAGCGCAACTGGGCTGAGCGCCCTAGCACTTGGATGCCGTGTCCTCGCCCACCGCGTGTCACACGCTGGTCGGCCACCCCTCGACCTTAGCAGCATCGGTGCCTCACCTCGCCACTCCAGTCCTCATATGCCGCCACCACTCACTACTCTAAGGTTTGCCTAGGTGAAGGACACAGGAGGAGCGGTTGAACCGACTTGCCGAAGACACCGAGCAAAGGCCTCGGTCGACGCACGCTTTACCGCTAACTCGCTCAGTTCACTTAAGTTACTGGGCTGGGATACACACGCAGAAAGGGTAACAAAGCCTTCCACCCAACTCAACAGGTGATCATCTTCTACCTTTGTTCTCAGCAGAAATTCGGCACGACATCTCACATCCTCGTCCTTGTCCTCGTGACCTCGTCGGTGGCGGTGAAGGTGGGTCTGGCCGACAGGTGAGGTCAAGCGGTCGCCCCACCTCACCAGATGGGGCAGTTCGGCCTTGCCTGATTGTCTGATTCCATGGGGTTTAGGGTCCTCACTTTAGGATTCAGGTGGTCTTGTTGATATGCATCATATTAACACCAATTTTCACACCATAACCCTGTTGTTAGTAGCTCAAATTAGCCATAAATTCATTAATTATACACATTTTGCTCTCATTTTGGACAATTTACAGTGGTTTGTAATATCCTTGCAGGTCAGCGCGAAATAGGCGCAAACTTCACAGATATCAGCATGGGATGAGCAATGGTTGCAAATCAGCAGAAGGAGGAGGACTAGAGTGCAAAAATGTGAGCAAACCCTAACCCCACCGGGCGCCTGTGAATTAAAACCCTAAATCCGCTGCAACTATTTAAGCCAGCAGCAAAAGGGGGGGGAGCCGGCATTTTCCCACACGCGAAACCCTCACGCCGCCACCAGATCCCCCATCCATTCTTCAAGAACCCTAGCCATCCACCCTGCCGCAGGCTCTTCATCTCCCATAACCGGCCGCCCCATTCCATCTTCTCCATCGCTTCCCCTCACCAAGCTTCAACACCCAGCCACAACTCCACCCGCCGCGACCATCTCCATTCCAGCCGCCATCTCCCCAGCCATTCGCTTCACTCCACCGCCTCCTAACCGCACCACTACCACCAGATCTCCAAGAACCAGCCGCCACCCATCCGTCTTCCATATCCAAGAACCCTAGCCCCCATCACTAAGCCATCCCAGCTAGCCGCCACTCCATCTCCTGAAAAGCCTCGACCGGATCTCCAGCTCGCGAATGGCCGAAAACATCTTCAGCCGAATCCTCTTCCCCAGTCGGTTCCTCTCCCAGATCCAATAGCCGCACCACCGAAAAGCCCCTCCAAGCTGTTCATCTCCCTTCACTGGATCCTCCTGCTGCTGCCATGATTTGCACTGCTCCTCTTCTACCTCGACCGGATCTGAGTCCCTGTGCAGCTGCTACCTCTTGAGCTGCATCCCTGTTGTTCTTCCTGCGAGTCCCTGCTCTTCCACGGCCAGATCTGTTACTCCAGTTGCTGCTCTGCTTCGGCTACTCGTGGATCGACCACCTCAGCGCCAGATCTGCTTCCTCTCCACTGGATCTACGTCCTCTACCGCTGCAGCTCACGGATCTGCTACCCCTACCTGCATCCTCTACGGCGTCTTCTCCAGATCTGCCTCATCTGCACTGCGTCCACTACATACCGTCTTCACAACGGATCTGCCACTCTTCAGGGTTGTAACATCTCACAATCTTCGTTCGAAATATTGCAATGCTCTCCTGTGATGCTTGTTTGGGATATATGTGATGTGCATGAGATTGTTATTTGTGAATCTGTGATGCTTATGTGTTGGATGAATGATGTGCATGTGAGATACTCTGCAGATCTATATGCTTGTAGTCTTGTTATTATTCTTGCTCATCTGAGATGATTATGTGGGGAATATTTGCTGGATTAGATCTGTGAACTACACTTGTTGCTCTAGTAGATTTTCTTAAGGTTGCTCCTCTGCTAGTAGGTTTTATATTTTGCCGCTATGATGTTAATGTCTGTCGTTTTAGATTCAAGATCTATGTTAGATTTAATCTTGTGTTTGCAGTTATGTTAGGTCTTGTTATGTCCGTTTATGTAGGTATATGTTAAATGTTAATGCTGATTGTATGTCTTTACTGAAGTTAGGATTACTTTCTCGATTCTGCAGTAGCAAAGTTTGCATGGTGATTATTTATCTTGATCTTTTCCTAGTATTTCTCTGCACTGTCTGTGAGCTTGCTGTGTTGGGGTAGGATATTAGTTCTAGCGCTCGCTTCTTCATGTCTGTCCCTTGCGCTCTCCTCTTCTCTCCAAGTCCTTCTTCTCCTTCCTATAGTACTATTCCCCGCATTCTCAGCACACCTCAATCTCTCTCTCAGTAGATCTAGTTCGTAGTCTCCTTACTTCATCTCCCCTCTTTCCTGGCTGTGCATTAGTCTTTTTATCTTCTGTAGACCTTTCTTCCTTCTTTTCTCTTCTCTGGTTTCTTTCTCACCTCACTTCTTTCTATAGCAGTCAATCTCTTCTTAGTCTTCTAGTCTCCCAAATCCTCTTCTTACCTCTGCACCCCCCTCTTTCCCCTTAGCTCTGCTACTTGTCTTTCTTGCTTTTTTTTCTTCCCTAGTCTCTTCTGACTTTCTCCCGGTAGAATTAATTCTTAGTCGCCTCTCTTCTTTTCTCTCTTGTCCTGTCTGTTTCTTATCCCTTCCTTCTTTAGACCTTACTTTCTTTTCTTCTCTTCTCTAGTTTCTATTCTTACCTCTTGTCTTTCTATAGCAGTCATTTCATTCTCTAGCCTTCTCGTCTCCCTAACCCTATTCTTATCTCTATAATCTCTCTTTCCTATTCTTTTACTCATCTGCTAAGTGCTAGCCTACTCCCAGTCTTACTTTCTCTCTCTCTCTCTATCTCTCTTTTCCCTTAGATCTTTCTGTTTTAATTCTAATTAGTCCTTCTTCAGCCTCTCTCTCTCTTAGTAGGATTAGTTCTTTGGTTTCTCTTGCCCAGATAGTCTTATTCCTTTCACCTTCAGCTCCTCCCTTGCCTCTCTTCCCATCTTTTGCAGTTCTTACTTCCAGCCTTAGTTAATCTAGATTCTGCAGTTAGTTTCAAATTCCCTGTTCGTGCGACTTAGCTTTGGTTAAGGGTTGTGTCTCCAGTAATCTAGTCCCTGTGGAGAACACGACATTTGCTGCTATCTTGGCGGCAGCCCGTTCACTTGCGGGTGTGCAGTTTTGCACGATCAAGAACTTGGCGCCGTTGCCGGGGACTAGATATTGGTGATCGCGCTAGACCATAGACTAAGTCATTTCTTTAGTTTCCTTCCTCCCTTTTCGGCCCTACTTCTCAGCTTATGCGCAGGAGTGGAGACCATTCGTTGGCTCCTTTTGATCCTGAGATTGAGCGCACTTTTCATAAGCTGAAGAGAGAAAATCAACTTCCCCATCCAGAAGAAATGGGAGATCAGAACCCCCAACCTCTTCTTCGTGACCTTTGGATTCCTAGAGACCAAGGTATAGCCCCTGGAATTGTCCAACCAGCCAATCTGGGAGACTTCCTGCACAGCCTGAGGTTAATCCTCGTGGTCATTGTGGAGCAATTACCACTAGGAGTGGTAAAACCACATCTGAACCTCTTCTTCCAACACCACCCGTGTATGTGCCCCCTGTTTTTAGGTCTGTCCAGCAAGCAAATCCTGACTCACAGCAGCAGAATCTGCACCAACCCAGCTCCACAACACCAGCCAAAACATCTGATATTCCCTCATCATCCACTACAGCAGCTGTCCCCTCCACAAAACCCAAATTGCCATTCCCTGAGCGGTTAGAAAAATCCAATGAGGACAAGCAGTTTGCTAAATTCCTAGAGAGGATGAAGGATGTTCAGATCACCATTCCCATTCTAGAGGCTGTCCTACATGTGCCTATGTATGCCAAATTCTTCAAGGAGTTGCTTACCAAGAAGCGGAGTATGGATGAGCTTGAGGTGGTCACTCTAACTAAGGAGTGTAGCGCTATCATACAGAATAAGCTACCTCCTAAGTTAGATGACCATGGTAGCTTTTGCATACCTTGCATTCTAGGCTCCAAGAACTTTAGAGCTCTTTGTGACTTAGGCTCAAGTGTTAGTGTCCTCCCATTATCAGTTTGTGACGCGCTCCCTTTGGCGATCTGCAGCCAACAGCCATGAAATTGCAGTTGGCTGATCGCACATATCGTCACCCAGCTGGTATTTTAGTGGACGTTCCTGTGGTAGTTGGTACCTTTGCCTTCCCTGTAGACTTTGTTGTCCTAGAGATGGAGGATAGAAGTGAACCTGTCATCCTTGGGAGACCATTCCTTGCTACTGCAGGTGCTGTCATAGATGTCAAGGATGCTAAGCTCACTCTCCAATTTGGTCAAGAGAAGCTAGCATTTGATATGAGGCACCCCACTCATCTTCCTCACTGTCCAGATCAGTGTTTCTCCATTGATTTGGTTGGCAAATGTGTCATGGAGACATATGAAAATATTGAGGATGCTGAACCACTTGAGGATCAGATTCATAATGAGTATACTGCTGTTAATTCTCATCATGTTGCACTCATTGATGCTCCGGTAGAGCCTTCTCAAATCCCAGACCTTAGGCCGCCCACAGCCCCAAAGGTAGAGCTGAAACCACTTCCTAATCATCTTAGATATGAATTTCTGGGACCAGATCAGACCTGTCCTGTTATTGTGAGTGCCCATTTGACACCTTTAGAGACTAACCAACTTCTTGAGATCCTTCGTAAATATCTAGCTGTCATTGGATACTCGATAGATGATATGAAGGGCATTGATCCAGCTACCTGCATGCATCGCATTCACCTTGAGGATGATACTAAGCCAACGCGTGAGCACCAGCGTAGGCTTAATCCTCACTTGCAGGAGGTTGTCAAGAAAGAAATCCTCAAGCTTCTAGGAGCCAACATCATCTATCCCATCTCAGATAGTCAGTGGGTCAGTCCCATTCATGTTGTGCCTAAGAAAGGAGGCATAACAGTGGTTGCCAATGAAAAAGGTGATCTAATTCCCACAAGAACAACCGCAGGCTGGCGCATGTGCACTGACTATAGGAAGCTTAACAAGGCCACTCGCAAGGACCATTTTCCTTTGCCTTTCATTGACCAAATGCTTGAAAGACTTGCCCGCCATTCTTATTTCTGCTATCTTGATGGATATTCAGGTTTCTTGCAAATTCCTATACATCCATTAGATCAGGAAAAGACAACATTCACTTGCCCCTATGGTACATTTGCATACCGTAGGCTGCCATTTGGACTCTGCAATGCTCCAGGGACCTTCCAGCGCTGTGTAATGTCTATTTTCACTGATCTTATTGAGAAAATCATGGAGGTTTTCATGGATGATTTCACTGTTTATGGGCAGACCTTTGAGAGCTGTTTGGCCAATCTTGAAACTGTCCTCCAGCGCTGTCTTGAAGCAAATCTGGTTCTTAATTGGGAAAAATGTCATTTTCTTGTTAGAGAGGGGATAGTTCTTGGTCACTTAGTGTCTTCTAGAGGCATAGAGGTGGATAGAGCAAAAGTTGAGGTGATTGAGCGCCTGCCACCTCCCTTAAATGTGAAGGGTGTTCGCAGTTTTCTGGGGCATGCAGGCTTTTATCGCAGATTCATTAAGGATTTTTCAAAAATTGCTCGTCCTCTCACTCATCTTTTGGGCTGTGATGTTCCTTTTGTATTTGACGAGTCTTGCATGGATGCTTTTAGTAAGATCAAGGCTGCTCTCATTTCTGCACCCATTGTGCAATCTCCTGATTGGGATCTTCCTTTTGAGCTTATGTGTGATGCTAGTGATTTTGCTGTGGGGGCTGTTTTGGGGCAGCGGCATGAAAAGGCTTTGCATGTCATTTACTATGCTAGCAGGACTTTAGATGACACTCAAATTAATTACACAACCACTGAAAAAGAACTGCTAGCTGTAGTATTTGCATTTGACAAGTTTAAATCCTACCTAGTTGGCTCAAAATGCATAGTGTACACAGATCATGCAGCCATTAGGTATCTTTTGAGTAAAAAGGATGCTAAACCTCGCCTCATTCGTTGGATTCTTTTGCTGCAAGAGTTTGATGTGGAAATTAGGGATAAAAAGGGGGCTGAGAACTTGGTAGCTGACCATCTTTCTAGATTACCCCATTCTGGTCCAGTCTCTCTTCCAATTGAAGATTCTCTTCCTGGAGACCAACTTTTAGAAGCTTCACTTGTTCAGTCTCAAACCCCTTGGTATGCAGATATAGTAAACTACTTGGTCTGCAATGCTTTACCCCCTGGACTCTCCTACCAGCAGCGTAGGAAATTCACACATGAGGCACGAAAATTCTTTTGGGATGACCCATATCTGTATAGACATAGTGCAGATGGGGTTATTAGACGTTGCATACCTCATAAGGAAGTTCAAAATGTGATTTTTCATTGTCATTCTGCACCTTTTGGTGGTCATGCTGGAACTGCTAAGACCCAAGCTAAGGTTCTTCAAGCTGGATTTTATTGGCCTACCATGTTCAAGGATATTCATGCATACATTCAGTCTTGTGATCCCTGTCAGCATGCAGGGAACATGTCAAGACGACATGAGATGCCACAGCATAGTATTCTTGAGGTAGAACTCTTTGATGTGTGGGGAATAGATTACATAAGACCTTTGCCTTCTTCTCAAGGGTACAAGCATATTCTTGTGGCAGTGGATTATGTGTCCAAATGGGTTGAGGCTATACCCACTATCCATGCTGATTCAAAATCTGTTTGTAGGTTGTTTAGGCAAATCATCTTTCCTAGGTTTGGAATTCCTAGAGTTGTGATAAGTGATGGTGGGTCTCACTTTAATCACAAGCAGTTTGAAGCTCTTCTAGCCAAATATGGAGTCCATAATCATAGGGTAACCACACCTTATCATCTTCAAGCTAATGGGCAAGTTGAAGTTTCCAATAGAGAGATAAAGCAAATCCTTGAAAAAGTTGTGTCCAAATCCAGGACAGATTGGTCTCTTAAGCTTTATGATGCATTGTGGGCTTATAGGACAGCATACAAAACACCTATTGGCATGTCCCCTTTTAGGTTGGTTTATGGAAAAGCTTGTCATCTTCCTGTTGAACTTGAGCATAGAGCACATTGGGCAATTAGAAAACTCAACTTGGACATGGGTCTAGCTAGGAAACATAGAAAGTTGCAACTGTGTGAACTTGATGAATTGAGGCTTGATGCTTATGAAAGTTCAAGGATTTACAAAGAGAGAGCTAAAAAGATTCATGACCGTCACATCTTGAGGCGTGACTTCCATCCTGGAGAGCTTGTTTTAGTTTTTGACTCAAGATTCCATTTGTTTCCTGGGAAGTTTAAGTCTAGATGGTTTGGGCCCTGTTTAGTCAAGAAAGTGCTAGGTAGTGGAGCTTTTGAGGTTGAGAGTCAATCTGGGGGCATCTTCAAAGTTAATGGGCAAAGATTGAAACACTATTTTGTTGGGGAACCTATTTCTGAGCTTAATGAGGAATACATTGCTGGAGATCAAGTCAGTCCTGACTGTGATTCTCCAATTTCTTTTGAGCCACCTTGATTATCATTTGTTGGTCAAGCTAAAGACCTAAAACAAGCGCTTCTCAGGAGGCAACCTGAGCTGTTTATTCTTTCTGTTTTACTGCAGTTTTCCTCTTTTACCTTATCTTTTGCCGGTTTATCCTTTCCCTTTTTATTTTTTTCATTGCAGGTACATGCTGATCCATCATCCAAGCATGGCAGGAAGCTTTTGGGGGTGATGTGATACTGTCTGATTCAACTTTTGCACCCGGTGAGCTGTTTCCAATACTGAATTTTTATTTCAGAGTGTATGTTTGACTTAAGCTTGGGGGAGGACATGTCTTATGTGGATGATTTGCATATTCTTCTTGTCATACTCATGGGCACTGAAATTGATGATGTGTAATTGATGATTTATGGCTAGTATCATTCTCATGCTAGATTTCTAATGATTAAATGTGACTGCCCTGATAATTAGTATGAGCTGTTTTAGACTGCTAATTGAATACTTGACTATAATATGTGACTGTCTTGTGTAATCCAGAGTTATCAAACTGAAATTTGTTTAAGTGATCTAGTAATGGCATCAATTCTTTGGATATCCAATTGGGTTACTCTTGAATACATTGAAATCTTGTGATTGCTTAGAAATCTTGTGATCCTTTGGTTGTTGATTCATTGCAAGTTACACATGTATCTTTACCTTTTGCGGATTGTATTGATTCTAGTTATCACTTCTAGAAAGTTCATATCCTAGGATTCATGTTTGGGCATAGTATTTTATTTTAGACGTTGATGCTTTTGCTTGAATGAAAAGTTTGTGAAAGTGGTAGTCTTATCTTGAGCCAATAACATGGTTGAATTATCTAGATCTTATGGATAATGAAAACCGGTTAATGATAAAAAAAAAAGGAAAAAAGAAAAGATCTTTATTTCTGTTTTGGGTTGCAAAGTGTGAGTTGAATAAGTGACTTTGTCACATTGGTTGAATAAGTGGCAGTTCTGCCCAATTGAAATGTTAATGTCTGAATAAGTGGCAAACATGCCCAAAAGTGGAATAAGTGGCACTTGTGCCCATGGTGTGTTTTAAACCTGTTAAAAAAAACCCCAGCAAAAGAAAAGTATCATGGCTCAAGTGTAGGCTTTTTCATAAACTTCATGCAAACATTAGTCTCTTCATCTAAAATAGTAAATTCCTTAGTATGATTCTTGGATATGTCTATTCTTGATTATCATATCTAGTCTTGATGCTTTTCAATCTTGGTTGGACCCATGCAAAACTTGATCTGATCAAAAACCCTAGTATCACTTTGATATCTTTGCTGGAATATTGGTTCAAAACCATGAACAGCTTGTAAAAAAATCAAATCAGATAGTCTTATTTGAATTATTGAGTGAAATTTGACTTGATGCCAGCATTCATTTATATCCTTTCATGTTTTTCTGGATTCCCTGGATTCGATATCATTATATCATTTGCTTGAGGACAATCAAATGTTTAAGCTTGGGGGTATATGATATGCATCATATTAACACCAAATTTTCACACCATAACCCTGTTGTTAGTAGCTCAAATTAGCCATAAATTCATTAATTATACACATTTTGCTCTCATTTTGGACAATTTACAGTGGTTTGTAATATCCTTGCAGGTCGGCGCGAAATAGGCGCAAACTTCACAGATATCAGCATGGGATGAGCAATGGTTGCAAATCAGCAGAAGGAGGAGGACTAGAGTGCAAAAATGTGAGCAAACCCTAACCCCACCGGGCGCCTGTGAATTAAAACCCTAAATCCGCCGTAACTATTTAAGCCAGCAGCAAATGGGGGGGAGCCGGCATTTTCCCACACGCGAAACCCTCACGCCGCCACCAGATCCCCCATCCATTCTTCAAGAACCCTAGCCATCCACCCTGCCGCAGGCTCTTCATCTCCCATAACCGGCCGCCCCATTCCATCTTCTCCATCGCTTCCCCTCACCAAGCTTCAACACCCAGCCACAACTCCACCCGCCGCGACCATCTCCATTCCAGCCGCCATCTCCCCAGCCATTCGCTTCACTCCACCGCCTCCTAACCGCACCACTACCACCAGATCTCCAAGAACCAGCCGCCACCCATCCGTCTTCCATATCCAAGAACCCTAGCCCCCATCACTAAGCCATCCCAGCTAGCCGCCACTCCATCTCCTGAAAAGCCTCGACCGGATCTCCAGCTCGCGAATGGCCGAAAACATCTTCAGCCGAATCCTCTTCCCCAGTCGGTTCCTCTCCCAGATCCAATAGCCGCACCACCGAAAAGCCCCTCCAAGCTGTTCATCTCCCTTCACTGGATCCTCCTGCTGCTGCCATGATTTGCACTGCTCCTCTTCTACCTCGACCGGATCTGAGTCCCTGTGCAGCTGCTACCTCTTGAGCTGCATCCCTGTTGTTCTTCCTGCGAGTCCCTGCTCTTCCACGGCCAGATCTGTTACTCCAGTTGCTGCTCTGCTTCGGCTACTCGTGGATCGACCACCTCAGCGCCAGATCTGCTTCCTCTCCACTGGATCTACGTCCTCTACCGCTGCAGCTCACGGATCTGCTACCCCTACCTGCATCCTCTACAGCGTCTTCTCCAGATCTGCCTCATCTACACTGCGTCCACTACATACCGTCTTCACAACGGATCTGCCACTCTTCAGGGTTGTAACATCTCACAATCTTCGTTCCAAATATTGCAATGCTCTCCTATGATGCTTGTTTGGGATATCTGTGATGTGCATGAGATTGTTATTTGTGAATCTGTGATGCTTATGTGTTGGATGAATGATGTGCATGTGAGATACTCTGCAGATCTATATGCTTGTAGTCTTGTTATTATTCTTGCTCATCTGAGATGATTATGTGGGGAATATTTGCTGGATTAGATCTGTGAACTACACTTGTTGCTCTAGTAGATTTTCTTAAGTTTGCTCCTCTGCTAGTAGGTTTTATATTTTGCCGCTATGATGTTAATGTCTGTCGTTTTAGATTCAAGATCTATTTTAGATTTAATCTTGTGTTTGCAGTTATGTTAGGTCTTGTTATGTCCGTTTATGTAGGTATATGTTAAATGTTAATGCTGATTGTATGTCTTTACTGAAGTTAGGATTACTTTCTCGATTCTGCAGTAGCAAAGTTTGCATGGTGATTATTTATCTTGATCTTTTCCTAGTATTTCTCTGCACTGTCTGTGAGCTTGCTGTGTTGGGGTAGGATATTAGTTCTAGCGCTCGCTTCTTCACGTCTGTCCCTTGCGCTCTCCTCTTCTCTCCAAGTCCTTCTTCTCCTTCCTACAGTACTATTCCCCGCATTCTCAGCACACCTCAATCTCTCTCTCAGTAGATCTAGTTCGTAGTCTCCTTACTTCATCTCCCCTCTTTCCTGGCTGTGCATTAGTCTTTTTATCTTCTGTAGACCTTTCTTCCTTCTTTTCTCTTCTCTGGTTTCTTTCTCACCTCACTTCTTTCTATAGCAGTCAATCTCTTCTTAGTCTTCTAGTCTCCCAAATCCTCTTCTTACCTCTGCACCCCCCTCTTTCCCCTTAGCTCTGCTACTTGTCTTTCTTGCTTTTTTTTCTTCCCTAGTCTCTTCTGACTTTCTCCCGGTAGAATTAATTCTTAGTCGCCTCTCTTCTTTTCTCTCTTGTCCTGTCTGTTTCTTATCCCTTCCTTCTTTAGACCTTACTTTCTTTTCTTCTCTTCTCTAGTTTCTATTCTTACCTCTTGTCTTTCTATAGCAGTCATTTCATTCTCTAGCCTTCTCGTCTCCCTAACCCTATTCTTATCTCTATAATCTCTCTTTCCTATTCTTTTACTCATCTGCTAAGTGCTAGCCTACTCCCAGTCTTACTTTCTCTCTCTCTCTCTATCTCTCTTTTCCCTTAGATCTTTCTGTTTTAATTCTAATTAGTCCTTCTTCAGCCTCTCTCTCTCTTAGTAGGATTAGTTCTTTGGTTTCTCTTGCCCAGATAGTCTTATTCCTTTCACCTTCAGCTCCTCCCTTGCCTCTCTTCCCATCTTTTGCAGTTCTTACTTCCAGCCTTAGTTAATCTAGATTCTGCAGTTAGTTTCAAATTCCCTGTTCGTGCGACTTAGCTTTGGTTAAGGGTTGTGTCTCCAGTAATCTAGTCCCTGTGGAGAACACGACATTTGCTGCTATCTTGGCGGCAGCCCGTTCACTTGCGGGTGTGCAGTTTTGCACGATCAAGAACTTGGCGCCGTTGCCGGGGACTAGATATTGGTGATCGCGCTAGACCATAGACTAAGTCATTTCTTTAGTTTCCTTCCTCCCTTTTCGGCCCTACTTCTCAGCTTATGCGCAGGAGTGGAGACCATTCGTTGGCTCCTTTTGATCCTGAGATTGAGCGCACTTTTCATAAGCTGAAGAGAGAAAATCAACTTCCCCATCCAGAAGAAATGGGAGATCAGAACCCCCAACCTCTTCTTCGTGACCTTTGGATTCCTAGAGACCAAGGTATAGCCCCTGGAATTGTCCAACCAGCCAATCTGGCAAACAACTTTGAGCTAAAACCTGCACTCATTACCATGGTCCAGCAGACCAGATTTGGAGGTTCTCCCACTGAGGATCCCAATGAACACATTCGCACCTTCTTAGAATATTGCAACACTTTGAATTGCAATGGAGTCACAACTGATGCCATTAGGCTCTCATTGTTCCCTTTCTCTCTTAGAGATGGTGCTAAGACTTGGTTGCACTCTCTGCCCCTGCACCTTAAGGACACATGGGAACACCTACTGCAGGACTTTTTTGAGAGGTATTTTCCTCCCTCCAAGGCAGCAGAAGTGCGTGACCAGATTACTAGATTTTCACAATCTGAGGGTGAGAGTTTATATGATGCTTGGCAGAGGTATCAAACCTTGCTTAGGATGTGTCCTCACCATGGCCTTGAAAGATGGCTGGTGTTGCAGATTTTTTACAAAGGACTTACACACCACACAAGAGCCTTTGTAGATTCTGCAGCAGGAGGAGGGATAATGAACAAAACTCTTGATGAAGCTTTCAGCTTGATTGAGAGTATGTCCTCCCACCACTTTCAATGGTCCAGTGAGAGAGCTTCTGCTCCTCCACGTCCTGGTATCTATGAGGTGAGCTCTAATGATGCCTTATCAGCTCAGATTCAAGTTCTCACACGTCAAATGGCGCAGCTCATGCCCTCATCTTCAGCCCATATAGCCACTGGATGTCAGATTTGTGGATCTCAAGGGCATAGTCCAGCTGAGTGCCCCTTAACTTCCACAGCTGAATCATCTGAAGTGAACTATGCTCAATCACATGGGCAGTATTCTCAAACCTACAACCCAGGGTGGCGTCATCCAAACTTGTCTTACAAGAACACCAACCCTAGTGTGTCATCTTTCCCTGTGGGAACATCAGCACAAGGCTTTAGACAGCAGCAAGCCCCTTCACATGCCTCATTTCAGCAACCTATGATGCATGTTCCAAACCCTCCACCTACTACTTCTCAATCAGATCAGTTGACCAGAATTGAACAGCTCCTTGCATCACATGTAGCTAAGATGGAAGCTCAATACAATGATGCAAAGACTTAATTGACTGATTTGGCTAGTCGTGTGGAGAGTTTGCAAGCATCACAGGCTTCAACCACTTGTTCGTCCCATGATGTCCTCCAGTGACAAAGCCATGATAAACTGAAGAGAGGCTCAAAGGACTAAGCTATTTTTAATCAAAAATTGCATATGACTAAACTAAACTGAGACAAACATAACAAACAGTCTTGTGCAATCCAAATTCATACATGAATAAAAAAGAAATAAAAACAAAAAACACAATAAAGATAGCTCATGTAAGATTACCGATACCTGTTGTCCTCTGCTCAGTGCTCTCACTACACAAACACCACCCTAGCCTATGGTGTCCTCCTTCATCCTCACGGGGATAGCTTGGTCCGGCTTTTTTCATGCCTGCTCTGAGCCTAAACTATGGCCCTGTTCATATTAGCTTTTACTTCTGGTTTTTGCTTAGAAAAGACAATATGAACATCTGATTTTTTGAATCGGTTTCTCTACCCCTCTCATTATTGTCTTGCTCCGGAAATAAGGTAGAGGGTCACAGGTACATTATGCACCCCACTTCTCTCGCTCCCATCACGCGCACTTATTCATCTCTCACTTTTTCACTGTTCATCATCTCTTTCTAAAAATTACTTTTTTAATTATTACTATTTATTTTCAATCAAATATCATCCAATACTTCCCAGCCATGGCCGTGGCATTGCACCAAAAACCTGAATGTACTGAAAGTACCTGCTGTTCAGTGCTCACTCCCATCTTATCAATCGATCTCTTGTTTCGCTTTGTAAAGTAGCCCAGCCAACGCACAGCATCTCCGCTTATTCATCCATGAACAAATCCCGATCAAGCCATGCACTGTTCCAGTACTACTGCTGCTGCTGTTATTCTGAACCTGCTGGTCCTAGTACTAGCAGTATCTTTGAAGAACTCTTTGCGACTCCGAGAAAGCACGCGGCTCAAAACAACGCTGGGCAGTGAGCATACGAGGCAACGGTGTTAGCGCCTGTAGCGACGCCGCGACATGTTCTTTAGGTGGTAATCAGTTGGACTTTTTTTTTTGTGGCTTATGGTCGGAAACATTGTAGTTGACTGAAAAAACGTTGTAACTGACAGAGACTTATTTAACATAATTAAATTTAAAAAATTAAAAAATATAAAAAATATGTTAGCCCATTACGTATAATACAAATACATACGGGAAAAAAATCAGTAGAAAAGCTCAACAAAAAGCCAAAAGTTTAGAAAAAGACGAAATTTATGAATAGTGAAAAATAAGCCGGAAGCCAAAAGCTGAAGCCCAAATGATCAGTGCGGAAGATAAGCTGTGTAGTTTTGTTCCATTTGATTTCTAAAAACAGTTTTTCTATGATAAATAGATTTTATATAATATCTAACTTTAAAATAGAATATTTTTCTAAGGTAAAACCTACTAATCGATTGTAGTATACATTACAACGATTTTATTTATATCGATCAAAATCACACATAACTATCTGTCTCTCTATAACCTTCTCTTCAATGTGTTATTATTTATAATCCAAAACTAAAAGCTTATATGAGCGGACTCTAACCGTGCCCCAGGAGATGGAACGTGCATAAAGCGAGGGATGCGCAACCGAAACCATGCATTTCAAGCTAGCATTTGGAATGCACAAGCTCACGCGAGACAGTTCAATTATCGTCAAATTCTAAGAAAATTACCATGCTACAAACGGAGCCTAAGACTCAATCCGTGATCACAACCACTGTGTTTCCTGCCTTTTACCACTGGTTAGACGGTGCTCCCCAGAATATGCATGAACAGCCAAGCCCAAACCAAACTGAAATTAGGAGTACTGCCATTGTTCTATACACAATCATAAGCCTTTTCTATCACTGCCGCGAGTCAACTTATCTATATCAGGGGTGAGATGTCTCTCTAAATACCAATGTGAGCTCAGTAACTTTTGAGTAGTAAGTTGCATTTCATTGAGTGAGCTCTGTTGGGTGAGTTGGCAAAAAGAGATAACAAGATACTACCAACTGACAGGCAGACCTCGCACACGAGGACCTACATGTCAGCCACCGTGCACGTCCCCAACCAACGTGCTACTCTTTCTCAAGTCTATGGGTGCAACGGTGTGATACAGACCGATATCATTCACTGTACCATATTCTGTATTTTTTAAGTCAAATTTGGACATGGAAAATATCGAATATTCATTTTTCTATTTCGTATTCGCTCGGCAAGTATTTGGTCGGTCAAAAATTATCTGCTTCTTTTACACCTCTACACAGGTCATTGAACAGTAGGGGCATAGTCAGAACGAACACGAAGAGACTAATTATCGAGATATCAAAAGAAGAGTACTCCGTATTCTCTACCCACTCAGATGCAGCAATTCGTCTATATTTTATCCTATTTCTAAGTGAAGTTACAATAGCCTTGCACATATAACATGATATTCGGATATATATAGACAGATATCGCTTATTTGAATTATATTTCATATTTTTGTACCATACTCAAGTCTTTCGCTCCTGATGGAGTCGATTTCAATACTAATAATAGACAATACGAAGAGAACAATAGTTTAATAATTTGCCAATTATTCACTTGACAAGCACTTGTCCCTGAGTTACATTTAAACAAAGCAGATGTTTCGTCCGCTCAAGAAGTCGTCGTCTCACGCACCCCTTTTTCATGCCCATGCTTATTTCCAGATAGCTTTTAGCTAAAACTGTACTGTAACAGAATTTTTTGTTAAAATTGTACTGTAACAACTGTTAGTTTTTCTGAGTTATTCAATAAAAACAAAATGAGAAAAATAAAAAATATCATTACATTTTCACAGATAATACAAAAGAGTAAAACAAAACTAAAAACAAAATAAAAATCAATATATTTTTAAATGACTTGCAGAAGAAAGCCAGAAGTCGCCAGCTCTAGAAAGTAGAGAATTCTTTAGACAAGGTCCTTGGAACAAGGGACATGTCGTAGAGGATCAATGCCTCCTGCCTGCCTGCCTGCCTGCCTGCCTGTTGCACCACTGATGCACAGGGGGAGGAACGAGCACCCAGAAATAAGCTAAAGAAAAACGCCTAGGATCTTTTGGCTTTTGACCGGTTTCTTGGGCAAGTGACCCTTGTCGGCAGGCAGGGGCTGGGCTGCCTGCTACTGCGAGAGAGAGAGAGAGAGAGAGAGAGAGAGAGAGAGAGAGAGAGAGTGAAAAGTTGCTGTGTAGCAATGCTGCTCCAGGCCCTGCTCTACGCAACGTTTGCAAGCAAAACACTGCTTCCAGAGCTGCAAGAGCAAGAAGGGCATGGCCTCCTGTGGCGCGCCTGCGAGTGCAGGAGATACCTACTGTGGCACCTGGCTGCATTCTCGCATTTGAAGTGACAAGCAAATGAGCAATAATTGTACCATCACCATGGTACAGTAGCATACAAAGAGAATTGAGAGATGGCACAGCCATTGCACTGATTTCATCCTAATCCCACTTTGAACCACCACATTATTCCTGGAACTGGCTACAACAAGAACACAGCCACAAACCACCATAGTTTTGTGTTTTCTCCTTTAACATACCACTACTACTGTAAAGACTACAAGCCACTCTCCATCCTATCATCTCCCCTCTCCCCTCCCATGCACCTGCCCAACAGCTGAAGTACGTCTCTTATTGTTATTCCTTGCTACCGCCACTACAAAACCATCTATTCTTGATGGTTCGCCATCATCGATCTCATCATGCGCCTCCCCTCGATCAGTAAGTCCATTCCGGGGGCAGCGCGAGCTCCGGGCAGGCGTGCAATGCCGCCGCCGCATCCTGCTGCTTCTCGTACTGGCGTTGCTGCTCCATTCCTGCTGCCGCCTCATCTCTCGGTTGCTGCTGCTGCTTCATAAGATGCTCCTTTGGTGGTGTTCCATCTGCATATAGTGTAACCGGTTAATGGTTGAACAAGGATGGAATGGCGGTCTGTGTTGATCTAAATATGCAGATGTCAGGTTCAGAGCTCAGGGCTGGCTAGGTACTTCGATGGCAACACGCAGAGCGCACCACCCATCACGCATGCTTCAGCTCATTTGGGTTTTACCTTTTGACTTCTAATTTTTTTATTTCATTTTTTCTGATTTTTTAGTTTTTTTGGGTTTTTTTTTACTTTTTTGTATTCCTTTGCATTGTCCATGATGGACTAATTTGTTTTTCTATTTTTAATTTTTTAAATTTAATTATACCAAGAAAGCCACTAGCAACTACAGTGTAAAATAAGTCAGATACAGTATTAAACAGTGACAAAATAAACCAAAATAAGCAGCACCAAATGGCTTTTAGCTTTTAAAAACTAGCTTTGAACGGAGTGGTTTTCTATAAATTATTTATAGAAGTTACTATAAAAACTGCTTTGAATTGAGTGACTTGTTAACGCGAGTTTCCTTTACCCATTCTCATCAGATATCATCGGATATCATCTCATTCTCATCAGGTGGTGATGAGCCCACACGTTCCCTAATTATTTATCCTCATTGCACAATGGCAAAAACGGCTACGCACTTATCTTTTAGTACATTTATCATACACTTAAACTAAAAAAGTTATAATAAATTGTAAAAAATTCTACATGAATTTTTAAACATGTAATAAAAAAGAAAAATCTGACATTTGTCAGAATTTACATCTGTTGGTTATGAGTTTAAATTTATCAGAATTTTTTTAGTACTTTTAATATAGAATGAATTTGAACTTTATATATATATATATATATATATATATATATATATATATATATATATATATATATATATATATATATATATATATATATATATAACCACGGAGTACATCTAAAAAATTTCGAAAATTTTTACGACTATTTTTAATTTAAGTACGGTACAAATAAGCGTATAATAATTTTTACCTGTATTTATTCATGGGTAAGTAATAGGCACTGCTGAATGAAATCAGCACAAGTAGCAGCACCGTAGGCCGTAGCAGACAGGTAGTACACGAACTCTGGCTGCATGTCAGGCGTTAAAGCCTCACACTGCTCAACATCTGAGCAAACCGGCAGAGGCGCATTTCCAGGCGGGTACAAATCATCGAATATTTGCTAAAACACGAGCAGTAGTTGATCATGCACTTGCAGCCAAGTTGGTTTGGGATTTTCGGTGCCCCTCGATTAGGCTAAGATAAACTAATTTATAATTAAAATTATACTATAATTGATTAAAATTATACTGCAACTGATAATAGTTTATTTGACGTCACTAATCTTTAAAAAATTTAAAAATAGAAAAACATGTTAACCCCATCATAGACAACGCAAATGAATACGAGAAAAAAGAACCGACAAAAAAACTCAAAAAAATAAAAAAGTTAAAAATGACGAGATTTAAAAATAATAAAAAAAATCAAAAATAAAAAAACTCAAACCATTTATGTCACCGAAACGGCGCAAAACCCAACAGGAGATTACATACCAGTAGTGAGGCAGTACAGTGGGAACGCAGCACGAAGACCAAGAAAACAAAAGACGGTTCGTGCGTGCGCCGCGAGTAATGATCGGGGTATGAACGAGGTGTGGATGCTGCGTTACCTCTCGCCGGAGATTTGGTCGCCGCCGCCCTCTGGTAAACCTCGGAGCGCGGCAAGAACACGCCGGTGCCACCACCACCAAGCCGCTTCGCCCGCGGAGAGCCGGGGCAGGATGGCAGCGGAGCAAGCCTCGGGTCCAGAACCCCGCCGCCGCCGTTCACGAGATTGGTCGGGACCTGGACGGGAAGAATCAGAGTTAAAAACAACGAGAAAATGAGGAGAAATTCCTGTCTCTTTGTTCTTTTCCAACGAACACAACAAACATGAAAGCAAGTAGTGGTGCATTATGGCTTCATCGTTAACGAATGACACGGGTTATCTCTTTCAATAAACACGGGCAACAATGGCGGCGTACTTGCTCCGATGCGAATTTCAGATTGATAAAACAATAAAAATAAAACTAGAAACAAAGGAAAACAGCAAGGGTTGAACAATGTATAAACTTTCTTCAATTCACAAACCAGCAAAGGAAGAACAAAAATTAAGAGAGGACACAAAAGGAAGGGATGATAGGTGGGGAAAAGAAAGAAAGAAAGTAGCAGCAGAAAAGGCTGCTTCCGCTCACCTGCCACTGCACCGGCGAGTGGGGCAAGAACGGCCGCGCCGCCGCCGCGCCCCCTCCGCAGCCGCACGCCACGAGAAGCTTCCCTTCCAGCCCGCAAACCTGCAAACAAGCATGCACGAACACCGCCTCGATCAAGAAACCAGGCACCAAACAATCAAGCATGCATGAACAAACAAGAAACCCACAAGCTTTCGTTCCGAGCAAGCGCCTACCCACCTGCGCGCCGTGGAGGGACGAGAAGCCTCCCGGCGGCGGAGGCGAGCGGAGGCGCTCCTCCTTGCCGCTGCCCCTGCCGAGGAGGCCGGCGAGGTGCACCACGATGCCCTCGATGTCAACGGGGGAGGGCGGGGGGGGGGGCGTCGGCGATGCCAATGTCAGCGAAGATCTCGGGTGGCAGCCACCGCCTGTGGAGGTCGTCCATCTCCCGCAAGTAGCAGCCGGCCATGAGCGAGCGAGAGGGGAGCGAGAGCGCGAGGGAAGGCGGCAATGGTTCTCGTAGCGGAGGCGGCGGCGCTTCTGAGCCCTTGTCGGGGGGTAGACATGCTAATATAAAGCGGGGAACTCGGGGCAGGAGATAGAATCGATTTTTTTCTCTCTTTTGAAGTTTTAGGGGGTGTTTGGTTGCTAGCCACACTTTGCCAACAAAAATTGCCACACTTGCCTAAGTTGAGGTGCTCAAATTCTTTGCCATACCTTAGCAAACCTAAGGGAATCTTTCCACACTTTTTTGAGTCATTGACGCGTGGGACCTAGTTTGCTGGAAGGGAATATTGCTACAACTGTGGCTGCAACCAAACAGCTCCCAAAGTTGGTCAAACTTGCCTAACCTTAGGCATGGTAAACTGTGGCTGGCAACCAAACACCTTTATTCTTTAGAATCATTGTTTTGGCTCCTTCTGACTTCAGCTTTTGAGAGCACATTTAGGCTATGTTCCAAATTATTTTAACTTTCGGCGTATTTTGTTTTTTATTTATTTAAATTAGAAATAATTAAGAATACATCGGCTTCTAATTTTGATTTATTTTAGCTTTTCTAGGTTTTTTTTGGCTTTTTTGCCTTCTCTTTTTCTCTCTATTCCTTTTACGTTGTCCGTGACAATATAACAATTTTTTTCTAGAAAAAACTAACAGCTGCTATAGTGCCACAATCAGAAGCTTAAACCGTAAGACAGTTAGAATGGGGCCTAATTAGTGGGAATCTTTATATGCTTTTCTCTCTAATAAGAGTAGCAATATTAAAATATATAAAGTAAGTAAAATCTATTTATTATTTATTATGCTTTAAAAATTATGTAAATCACTATTTAGAAAATCATAAAAGCATTATTTTGGTGCTTTTTTTGGCAATGAAAGGGTGTAAAGTCGGATGATGGGTAAAAGACAACATGGATTTTGTGGCAAATTTAGAACAAAACACGCTTTGTTTATGGGAAAGCTGGCTATTTCTCGGCTTGGCAAACGCTACATAATTTATTTTTCTCAAACTTCACATCTTTCAAGTTAACTACTAAATCATGTTTAAAAGCTCTTTAAGTTGAATCATTACCATATGACCTAGCTTTTTATACCATAACCAACAAAAAGAAGTTTTTACTATTAAGCAAATTTTTAAACATGAATCACTAGACGAGAAATCAACTAAATAAAGATTTCCAGATCTAAAGCCTTTGAAAAACAAGTCCATTTGCCTTTTCTTTTGAAATGGTTACTCCGTCTTTAGAGAATGAGCATATTAAACTAAGATCACAAGTTTGAGCAACGCATAGCAAATTAAAATTTAATGTTTCCACAAGAGATACATTAAAAATAGAAAGATCATTAGAGATAACAATTTTACCCAATAATATTCCCCTTCATTTGCTATTACCTCCAAATGTGATCCTCTCATTGATTCCATTCTCAAAAGTGGTGAACATCTTTCGGTCTCCGGTTATATGTTGAGTGCACACATTATCAAGCACACAATACCTTCTACCGGTCTTATAGTTCACCTACAAAAGAAAATTAGGTTCTTTTAGATACCTAAATTTATTTGGGTCCTTAGAGATTAGTAACCAAGGTTTTGGGCACCAAAATAACATTTTTTTAGTATCCAAAATTGAAGTGCAATAACACTACCATTTTTGGATTTCTTAAGCATGTAGCAAGAATCAAACAATCCAATGGAACGAGTCTTACCCATGGGATAATTTGGCTGCATGTGTCCGATTTTTTTTTGGCATTTTTGACAATACTCACCATTTTGCCTCACAAATCTTGTGGACTTGTTTGCCGGTTTCTTACCTTCCTTGGGTACATACCCAAATCACTCATTATTGAATGAGCACACTTGCTCACTCAATAGCTTGTCAAGAGTGGTTTTACTTTTAAAGCATCTTTTCAAGCTCTTATTTATCTCGGTCACTTGCTTCTTTAATTCATTGTTCTCAATAATAAGCTTAGCATCATATGACTTAATATTACCATGATTAGAATCAACATTAGAACTACTTAGCATGACAAGTAAATCATCACATGAAGTTGTTATACTAGTTTTAGCAATTTTTTACACTAGGCATGTCATCGAAAATATCACAAGTAATACCAATGCTAGTGCAAGACTTTCTTAAATTTTCTTAGACAAGCAAGTCATGAGCTTTCTTTAACTCCTCATAAGATTCTTTAAGAGAGAGAGGCTCTTTCTTTAAAATCTTGAATTTTGACTTCTCTTTTTCAAGATATTCAGTTGGTTCTTCTAACATATCCACAAGTTCATCATAAGAAGGCTCTTCATCATCAAGAGATTTTACCTTCTCTCCTTTTGCCACGAGGCATGTAGGAGATGAAAAGAGGGACGGAGCTACCATGATGGCGATGCCAACAAGTCTCTTCTTCTTGGGGGACCAATCATCATCGGAGTCGGAGTCCGTGTACTCTTCGTCGGAGTTCCACTCTCCTATATGGGCTTTATTCTTCTCATCTTTGTGAAGCTTCTTGAAAAAAATTTCCTTGCCGTTGAAGTCCTTCTTCTTGGATGGCTTGCTCTTGTCATCTTTCTTTGTGGGGCATTGAGAGGCAATGTGCCCCTTCTCATAGCACTCATAGCAACGACTATTGCTATAACACTTGTTGTCGTTGTATGAACACCCCTTCTTACTCTTCTCTTGGCTAGCGCTTCGACATAAGCGCCTCCTTGTGAACTTTTTCATCTTCCTCACAAGAAGAGCCAACTCCTCCTCAGAGTCATCCTCATCATCCTTGGACTCATCCCTTGATACTACCTTGGCCTTGAAAGTAGTGATCTTTTTGACCTTAGAGGAGGATTGCTCCAAGAGCTCCTCCTTCTGCTTCTTGTACAACTCATTGGTGATGAGATTTCCCAAAAGCTGTGTTGGAGTCATTCTTGTCAACTCAGAAGAGTTGAGAAAAGAGTGTCACCAACGTCTCGTATTTCTCTGGCAATGCCCTAAGCATCTTTCTTACAATATCAATATCCGTTAATGACGTACCAAGGCTCTTGAGCTCATTCACAATATTGTTGAGGTAAGAATATATTTCATTAATATTCTCATGAGGCAATTTTGTGAATATCTCATATTTGATCTAAAGCCTATGCAATTTGGCTTCTTAACCTTAGATGTTTCTTCATGGATTTTTGAGAAGGTGGTCCAAATATCGTGAATGGTTTCCAAATTGCTCACTATATTAAACTCATCCGCATTTAAAGCACCAAATAGAGCATTCATAGCTTGAGCATCTAAATGAGCATTATGCCCCTCTTGTTCCGTGGGATGTAGTGGATCAAGAGGTATGACATCACCCTCATTTACAATTTTTCATATGCTTAGACTCATAGCTTTAAGATAAATAGGCATTCTAATTTTTCAATAAGAATAATTAGAGCCATTGAAAAGAGGTGCTTTCCCTATAGCAATCCCACACAAGCCATCATTTTCTCTTTAAATGGTTAAGTCTAAATCAACGAGAGACCAAGCTCCGATACCACTTGTAGGATCAAAGATAACCGACTAGGGGGGTTGAATAGGAGGTTCTAAAAATTCTTGCCTTCTAAAACTAATTATCATAATTTATAGCTAGGTAAGATTTTAAAGCAATGTAAACCTACATAATTCTAGTAAATCTAAGGTACTAAAAACACAAGTCTCTACAAGTATATCTCTAGTACAAGTTAATAAGACAATCACAATAATCATAATATGCTAGAAATACAAGTACGAAAAGTAGAGACAAAGAAGTAACCAATTGACACACGATATTTTATCGTGGTATTCGGAAACTTGCCGGTTCCCCCAATACACGTTGAGGAAAGCCCAAGCGACTTGGACCAGCTTCACAAATTAAGTCTCAACTCCTCAATCCACTAGTAGTTATCCTTCCTCCGCTCCAGAGATGGTGGACACAAAACCATTCATAAGTCAGCACCGGGTTTCTTCACAACCTTCTTGAAGAAGTCACCTCACAATCTCCCGCCAAGCCGTTTAGGTGCCGGCAAGCACCAAGAGTAATGAACCAAAATTTCGCTTGATGGTGATCAAGTGCTAAAGGATCAGTCTAGATGAATGCACTTGATTTTAGCTCAACTACCTGAAATGAATTGAATGAGAGCAATTGAAGTGTGGAATGAATGCTCTATGCAATTGAGGTGTAGAGTGAATGAGAGCAATTGAGGTGTGGACTGAATTTTTTACAACTATAATTTTATACGTATGCCAACTTGCTAACGATGCTAATTTTGTACAACTATGTTCACTAAATTATACACAACTACAGGCTACTACGGCTGCTAATTTTCTAAAACTACATTGACTAAATTTTCTATATCAAAGTTGAACTATTTTTGTCTGTATCTATAATTTTCTACTCAGACTAATATTAAATAAAATATCTACTGCATATATAAAATTTTAAGTTCAAGAAAAAATTACCTCACAATGATTGCTTCTTCCTCTCCTCCCTCTCCTCTCCTCCTCCCTCTCCTTTTCTCTCCTCTCTTTTCTTTCCTCTCCTCCTCTTCTCCGCCGTCTCCTTTTTCTCTTCTACCCTCTCTTTTGTCACTTCTGTTCCGCGCGGTCGAGCGGCCGCTTGACCGCATGGTCCTTTTATCTGCGCTTCCAGTCACCCAACTCTTCGGCAACTGGGAGCGCAGTCGCCCGACTGTTCGGCGATTGCAATAACTCGCGACAGGCTTCAGTCGCCTGATGGTTAGGCGACTGGAACCTATTTTTTGTAAAACAAATGTTTGTGTGAGTATATTTCTGTTATTTCGAATAAAAAAATAGATTATTTATAAAAAAATTCTAAATGTAAATCAGGGATAGTTGGAGCACCAGATTAGAAGCCGCTTTGTTCAGTGGCTGGGAGTCCACGCGTCGTCAGCTCGCTAAGGGCATCTCCAATGGTCTGAATCAGCTAGCTATATGCATATACACATCAGCATATATCCTATGTGGAGGAAAGAGAGTATGCAAAAAAATCGAGCCAGCTCTTCCTTAAGCACTAGTCTATAACGCCAAACGAGGCAGCCTCTATAAATTCTGTATGTGCATGTAAGCATCAAATAGCTATCCTTATAGAATGCTAGCTTTAGTGTGTACTATATAAATGATGTGGAAGTCTTATAGTTAGTTGCTAGTTATAATCATTGGAGATGCCCTAACGGCTTGTTACATAACGCTAGCGGGACACGGGGAACGAGGATCGGAATCGTACCTGCATCGTACGCAAAAATATGGCATGCATACATTTTCCAGTGAATGCTGGGGCTACTGTCCTTTTTTTTTAAAAAAAGTAATCCATTGAGGAAAGCAAGTACCATTCTTTTGGACCAGAGCGGACCAAGAATTAGCTCACGGCCAAACTTAAATCAATGTATATTATGAATTAGTTCTTTTATACCATATAAATTTTATAATTTTTATAGTGCTTTGTGGGCTTTTAGTTCTAGATTCAGGACTGAAGCCTTTTATTTCTATTCTAAATCTGCATCTATTTTGGACTAAGATAGCTTTTATCTATAGTTGATGATTTTTATCTACGTTTTTAGATGACGGCGGATGATGAAGATGCCAATATAGATGATGTACATAATTTTAAATTCAGAAAGTCGTTTGAAGAATCGGTTTCTAGAAACCACTTAAAGAAATTATTCCGTTTATTTTAGATTTCAGAGAAACCCATGCCAAATGCTATAAAAGAAATGGCAAAAAAAAAACGGGTTGCGGTTTTGCCCTGCGCTGGCCGAGTTTTTTGCTATTATAGTACTCCTCAAATGCGGCTTCGACGAAATGGTATCTACGTCGTGGGCTTCTCTAAAATAGTATCTATTTCGTGTACTCCTCTCTATAATAGTATTTTCAGAGATTTAAAGTCATTTGAATTTGATTTTCGAATTTAATCTTCCCCATATGACTAAACTGCCCTTGCTCATTTTGTTTAACCCTAATAACTCTTATTTTCTTCCTTTCACGTCGTTTCGGTGTCCGGCGACGTCTTTCCTCGGCATGCTGCTGTGCGGCAAGCCCCTCCGGCCGTGCCGAACGCCAATTTCCCAGTCACCGTCCGAGGCTCCCGCGCTCCCACCCGAACCAGCGGCGTCGGCGGACCGCCGCAGGCGAGGCGGGCGCCACCTCGCCGGCGGTGCCATCGCCGGCATTGTGATCGGCTACGCGTTTGGTTTCCTGCTTATCGCTGCCATTCTTGTCCTTGCCTGTGGCGCGCTGCGGCGCAAGCCAAGAGCCCACCGAAGCCAGGACGTCGTCGCGGCGGAGCTGGCCCTGCACAGCAAAGAGGCAATGAACCCGAACGGCTACACCGCGCGGGTCTCCGACGCTCGGCCGCCTCCGCCTCCTCCCCCAACAGTGCCGCCTGCTATCGCCCCCGCCGCTGTGGTTCGGAAGAAGCTCTTCTTCTTCGGGAGGGTGCCGCGGCCGTACGACCTCGAGGGCCTGCTGCGCGCGCCCGCCGAGGTTCTTGGCAAGGGCACGTACGGCACACGTACAAGGCCGCGCTCGAGTCCAGGCCGGACGGCCGGTGGCTGTCAAGCGCCTCAAGGAGACCTCGCTGCCGGAACGCGAGTTCCGGAACATGATCGCGGCGATTGGCGGGATGGACCATCCTAACGTCGTTCCCCTGCAGGCCTACTACTTCAGCAAGGACGAGAAGCTCATGGTGTACGAGTTCGTCCCCACAGGCAGCCTCTCCTCGATGCTTCACGGTACGCTCAGTGTTCTTGCTAAGCTCTCTCTGTTTTAGTGTTCGAACTGAATCAGATTTTCTGACTGGCTTGGTAATTTTAGGCAACCGTGGCTCCGGCCGGCCGCCGCTGAACTGGGAGTCGAGGAGGCGCATCACGCTGGCCTCGGCACGCGGGCTCGAGTACATCCACGCCACGGGCTCCAAGGTCGCGCACGGCAACATCAAGTCGTCCAACATACTCCTCGACCGATCGGTGGACGCGCTCCGTGGTGCGCGAGGAGTGGACGTCCGAGGTGTTCGACACGGAGCTGCTGAGGCACCCCGGCGCGGAGGAGATGGTCGAGATGCTGCGGCTGGCCATGGACTGCACCGTGCCGGTGCCGGAACAGCGACCAGCAATGCCGGAGATCGTGGTGCGCACAGCGGCATGCCGAGGAAAGACGTCGCCGGACACCGAAACGACGTGAAAGGAAGAAAATAAGAGTTATTAGGGTTAAACAAAATGAGCAAGGGCAGTTTAGTCATATGAGGAAGATTAAATTAGAAAATAAAATTCAAATGACTTTAAATCTCTGAAAATACTATTATAGAGAGAAGTACACGAAATAGATACTATTTTAGAGAAGCCCACGACGTAGATACCGTTTCGTCGAAACCGCATTTGAGGAGTACTATAATAGCAAAAAACTCGCGCTGGCCGCCGCTTCCCCCTCGTGGCCTCCCCTCACGCCGCCGCGCTTCCCCGTCCTGTGGCCCGTCCTCGTCTACGCCCTCTCCGCCTGTGGCCGCGTCGTCGCTTCCGGGCACGAACAGTTCGACGAATTGCCCGTGCAAGGCCTGACGCTCTCCGCGCGCACCGTCCTGGTCGCCAAGCTCCCCGCGCACGGCTGGTGCCGGGAGGTCGGTCGGGAAGAGATGTCTGACAGGGTGGTAACGGTCGTTCTCGCGCCGTGCTCTCGAGGGCCGGGGTGGTGAAGGAGGCCTGCGCTGCCGCACTAGACGCGCATGGTGGATGCCTTGGGCGAGCGGGCTATGTGGAGGCGGCGGAGGGACCGATGGGCCGGATAGAGCGCCTAGCCAGGCGGATGCGCGGTTGCGGCATTGCGTGAACTTTGCCCTCCGACTACCTCGCGCGTCAATGATCATCTTCAGAGTCGCACTGGCCTC
Organism: Dendrocalamus latiflorus; assembly: GCA_017311315.1. Lineage (NCBI taxonomy): Eukaryota > Viridiplantae > Streptophyta > Magnoliopsida > Poales > Poaceae > Dendrocalamus > Dendrocalamus latiflorus. The sequence goes on from CM029645.1 coordinate 25,360,241, forward strand.
TCTCCGGTACCAAGCTGCCTGATGAACCTGTAAGAAATGGCGGTGGCCGGGCTTTCCAAATCTGGAATGGACTGACTGCACTCGTCGTAGTTCTTGGTGAGTAGTTAGGCAGCCATGAAACTGTGACGTTGCCAAGAAGCTCTGGAATTGCCTGAGCATTAGCGACAGGAAGCTGTTGAGAGCACTTTAAGCTGGGATGCTTGATTGGCATGGCCGACAGGACTGGTAATCCATATGCTTTGCGAAACGGCTCAGTCCAGCTCCATCTCTCTGTATTTCGGAGGAGGCTTCGCCATGTGTTCCAAAGTTTGGTGGCAAACTGTTACAAGTGTCAAGTGTGCTGTTAGAGTACAACATATGGTAGGATAGAGTCTTGCCCCCCAAGTCTTGTACCTCTATATATACCGTCCGAGAGGCTCAATGCAATACATCCAATTCCACCAAACTCTATCTTCCTTCATGGTATCAGACGCCTAGGTTTAGATCCTAACCCTAGCCGCCGCTCGCTTCCGCACCGCGCGCCCCCGGGGAGATCTATTTCCGCCGGGGGCAGCGACACCGTTTAGGCGGCGGATCCTATTGATCTGACCGCCATCGTCGTCATCGTCGTCGTCAAGCAGCAGATCGGGCCTTCATCGCTCGCGATCGTCCTCGTCGTAGTCCGCCGGTGGGCGGATCTGGCCGTCTCCACCATCCCGGGTCCCCAGCCGGACGCCGCCCTCACGCCACCTCTGCACCACCAGATCCGTCGTGCAGCGTCGCGTCCTCCTCAGGCCGTCGCCGTCTCCCCTCCCAGTCCGGGTCGCCGCAGCCCCTGACTGCGCCGCTGCCGGCCGCCACCTACTGGTGCAGCCGCTGCCGGCCGCCACCCGCTAGTGCTGCCTGCCGGCCGCTGCTCCTGGTGCTACCCGCCGGCCGTAGCCTCCCCCCCCCCCCCCCGGCCGCCTCCTGCCGTCGCCTGCCTCTCCCGCCGCCTCCCGCCGCTGGTGCTGCTCCGCTCGGCGCCGCCTCGTGCCGCTGCCGGTCGCTGGCCACAGCCGTCGCCCGTAGTGGCGCCTGCGGATGGCGCGGCGGCAGAGCACGGCGGGCGCTCGCACCGCCGCGAGGACGACGAGCTCGACGACGGCGCACGGGAAGCAGCAGCACACGGCGGCGAGCCCCGCCGTCGTCCCGCCGGCCACCTCCCCACACTGCGGCTGCTCGCGCTCCCGCCGCCGCTCCCGCTCCCGCCGCATCTCCACGGGCGGAGACCACCTCAGTCACCGCCCCTCCGCCACCGACGCCGCCGCCTCCGCGCGGTGGTGCACCCTGGCAGCCATGGCGATCGATCGCGCTCGCACGGGCGGGACGGTGGGCTCTCGTCATCAGGGACCGCGCCGCGACATGATGCCAAGATCCGTGCGGGGAGGGAGGTAGCTTCCCTTAGAAGCTAACCAACAACAAAAAAAAACAAAAAAAAGAGGATAAGGCTAGGTGTACCCGGTGAATTACACATGGAGGATCCCACTGCTGCTGTTGTATCCCTTTTTTTTCTCCCGATCACTGATCGGGGTTGAGTCGCCCACCGCCCGTCGACCTCGCACGTATCTACTCCGACGTCGGCATCGACTACACCGGCCCCTACCTCTTCAATTGTGCGGCCAAGCCGGGCACGCGATGTCGAGGGGACGCCTTCGCGCGTCGCGTCTCGGTCATCCCGTCCGCACGTCTTCATCGCCGGTTCGTCATCGCCACCACAGATCGGGACGCCTCCACCGACTTCTTCCATCGTCGTCCTGCCTCGCGCGTACTCGGTCTAATCAGCCGATTGTGCGCGATCCACCCGGTTCCCGTGACGTTCGTCGTCGAGTACTACGCGCATCTTCTCCCAGCAACAGGGCTGCTGCTGTGTCGCCTCCTCGGGCCGCAGCACCGCCGCACGTGTGTCCCCTCGCCGTTGCATCTATATCGCCGTCCCCTGTGCATCGATGACTGTGCTGTGCAACCTCTTGTGCGCCATTTGTCTGCACATGGTCTTCGTCATACTGATCGGGCCTTCATCACCGACATCGAGCGCTACCGCCGCCGCCGTACCTTGTGTCAGGACTGCTCGCCTTCGCGCCAGAGCGTCCGCCCGGACTGCTCGCCTTCGGGTAGGAGCGTCCGCTCCCACACTGCTTCTTCTTCGTCCAGCACCAACCATGCCTGGTTGGGGCCCTCTCCCTTGTACGTCCGGTACTGGCAACACCGGTGCGTGCTTTCATCCCCGACGCGTTGCCGGGTCCGGCAAACCTGGCACACGCCTCGGCTCTAGCGGCTTGACTGCATCGACTTCGGCATCGACCCTCCTGTTCCCGTCTCGTTTTCCTCAATTGCATCGCCGTTTTTCACCTACATCCTCAACGGCCCTGATTGCGTCGACCTCGGCATCGCCCCCCTTCCACGACGACTGCCTCGACGCGTCTCCGTCATCACCATGGCGCCTCTTTTGCGCCCGCGGCTTCATGAGCGACCGTCTCGACATCGGTAACCCGACCACGACTACGTCGACCACGGCCATCTCCAGCACGGCATCCTCGACCACGACTACTCCGCCTTCGCGCTCGGCTACCTCGACATCGGCACAAAGGGCTACCGCCTTGCTTGAGCTACTTGTCAGTTCCTGCTCCAGTCACAGCATACGCGCCGTATCAACGGTTATGACTGTGGGGGATTTAGCTATTCGGCTTCTTCTCCAGTCTCACCGTCTGCGACGCTCCCGTTGTGACTGCGGGGGGATGTTAGAGTACAATATATGGTAGGATAGAGTCCATTGGGATTACAATCCCTTGTACCATCTTGCCCCCCAAGTCTTGTACCTCTATATATACCGCCCGAGAGGCTCAATGCAATACATCCAATTCCACCCAACTCTATCTTCCTTCATGTGCATCTAAAATATGAGCGACATCAAATGTTTTCGGGTCCATTACTTGTTTCGTTCGTTTTCTTATGGGCTGTTGTGCAATGGATAATATCCAGTAGAATGCCCATCTGTTTTATGATCGTCTAAGTTGTAGTCTGTCAAATTAGTTTGGTGGATGCAGGGCAGATTCTGTTAGATTAATCTTATTGCATGTGTGTTATGCTCGAGTGTGTTCGAGTACTCTGTGTGTGTGATCGTTACGACCAGTCTGTGTGATCAATACGACTAGTCTTTGTGTTGTCGTTACGACCAGTACTAAAGCTATACCGAGTATTGTAGCTCCGAGTACGTCGTGGTCATAACGCCGTGGTCAATAGTCGATAGTTGTAGTCGATTGTCGATAGTTGATGATCGTGGTCGATAGTCGATAGTTGATGGTCGTGGTCGATAATAGTAGTCAAGAGTCGATGGTCGGTAGTCAGCAGTGCATATTTGAAGAAGTACTATAGACGTCATACACAGAGGAGTATTGTGGACATCATACTCGGAGGAGTACTGTGGACGTCGTACTCGGAGGAGTACAGTGGACGCCATACTCGTATGAGTACTGTAGCACTCGGAGGACTCGAAGCCTATGTGTGGTCATAGCGCCGTGGTCGTGGCATCTGTATGTGGTCGTAGCGCCGTAATCGTGGCGCTTGTGTACGTGGTCGTAGCACCTATCTGTGTGGTCATAGCAACCGTGGTATTAGTCGTAGCGGCCGTGGTAGCGACACAGTCGTAACTACACCGAGTACCGTAGACGTCATATTCAGAGGAATACTGTAGACGTCATACTCGATAGCAGCCACTATAATAATCGTTAACACTGTTGCAGTAGTTAGCCATTGTGGTAGTCATGTATGGGCCAGTCACTGTAGCAGTCATCAGCACGAGTGGTCGTGGAATGACATAGGTCTTCAGTCAGTTGACGAACTGCTCGGTATGGGCAGCGTCGTGGTACAAAGTTATAAGTGTTCAGCTCAGTTGTTAAGCTCCACCCTACCGTTCCCATTTTCGACAAGCTATCCACGACCGTATTTGTCTACGTCAGTCCTGTTATGAATAGCGCTTGTATTCAATATGAGGCCAATGGGCCAGTATATATACACAAAGTACAGGTGGTAAATATGCAAAGAACCCCTCATAACAATGGGGAATAACAAACTATACATATATCTCTAACACCCCCCCTCAAACTCATGGTGGATCAACAACACTGAGTTTGGAGAGGTAGAAGCTGTGCTGTGCGCGAGTCTGGGCCTTCGTGAAGAAATCCGCTATTTGAAGCTCCGAAGGCACATACTGAAGAGTAATCACCTGATCATGCACACAAGACCTCATGAAAGAAGCATCAACACCAATATGCTTGGTGAGCTCATGCTTCACAGGATCACGAGCAATACTGATAGCACCTGTACTGTCTGACAAGAGAGGGGTCGGTGTAGTGACAGAAACACCAAAATCCTCAAGTAACCACCGTAGCCAAGTAATCTCTGCTGTCAAGAGAGCCATGGCTCGCAACTCAGCCTCTGCACTCGAACGGGACACTGCAGTCTGTTTCTTCGTTTTCCAGGCAATAAGAGAACCCCCAAGAAAAACACAGTAAGCAGAGATAGACCGGCGATCAGAGGGATCGCTGGCCCAAGTAGCATCCGAATAGGCCTGAAGCTGTAACAAGCTGGAACGTGGAAAGAAGAGACGGCGAGAGATAGTCCCGCGAAGGTATCGCAGAACTCGAAGAAGGTGGCTGTAGTGGACCTGTGTGGGAGCTGAAACAAACTGACTCAGAATATGAACTGGATAAGTGATATCCGGACGAGTAACAGCAAGGTAGACAAGACTCCCAACAAGATGACGATAGCGAGTCGGATCAGAAAGAGGCTCGCCATCAGAGAGTCGGAGATGAGCATTGAGCTCCATGGGAGTCTCAACAGTACGCTGATCAGTGAGAGAGGCGCGATCAAGAAGATCCTGAATGTATTTCTCTTGGGACATAAAGAAACCATCTGGAGTGGAAGTAACCTCAATCCCAAGGAAGTAACGAAGAGGACCAAGATCCGACATAAGGAACTGCTCACTAAGACGAGCCTTGACAAAGGCAATGTACTCAGAATCATCTCCCGTAATGATCATATCATCAACATACAGAAGAAGAAGAGTCCGACCACGAGACGAAGTGTGGACAAAGAGCGCAGGATCATGATCACTAGCTGAAAAGCCAGCAGCAGTGACCACAGAGGAGAAGCGCTCAAACCAAGCACGAGGGGCTTGCTTAAGGCCATAGAGAGAGCGACAAAGGCGACAGACCATGCCCTCAGGAACAGAATACCCGGGTGGCGGATGCATGTAGACCTCCTCACGCAACTCGCCATTAAGAAAGGTATTCTTGACATCAAGCTGAGAAACAGACCAGTGGCGAACAGAAGCCACCGAAAGAAGAGTGCGAACAGTGGTCATGTGGGCCACAGGAGCAAAAGTCTCGTCGTAGTCAACACCATGCTCCTGCTAGAAGCCACGAGCAACAAGACGCGCCTTATAGCACTCAAGAGAGCCATCAGAGCGAGTCTTAATCTTATAGACCCACTTACACGTGATGGGATGAGAATGAGATGGAAAAGGAACAAGATCCCAAGTACCAGTACGCTCGAGGGCAGCAATCTCCTCGGCCATGGCAAGCTGCCACTCAGGATGAGTAACAGCATCCCGGTAGGAGACAGGCTCACGAGTAGCTGCGCCAGCAAAGGCAAAACGGGCAGGAAGCCGAATCGACTGGCGATCGCGGAGAGCGTAGCGAGGAGAAGATGACCCATCAGGGGAAGATGGAGCATCAGAAGAAGATGGAACATCAGGAGAAGATGGCTCATCTGGAAGATCCTCAATAAGGGGAAAAGGTACTGTAGTGGGAGGAGCCTGGGGAGTCGTAGGAGACGACATAGGCGGCGACAACGGCGGAGAGGCCACAGGGGGAATATGTGGAGACTCAGTGGGACAGGTGGACGAGGGCAAAACAGATATAGGTGTATCTGGAAAGGTCAAGAAAGACAGAGACTCCACAGAGGAAGCCGAAGTAGAGGCAGGACGTGGGTAGAATGGACGAGACTCGTCGAAAGTCACATCCCGAGAAACCCGTATCCGACGACCAACAGGATCCCTGCACCGATAGCCCTTGTGCTCGGCACTGTATCCCAGAAAGACACACTCAACAGACTGAGCGGTCAGTTTGGTGCGTTCTCGAGGGGCGAGGAGAACGTAGCAAACGCAGCCAAACAGATGAAGGGCAGAGTAGTCAGGAAGACGACCACAGAGACGCTCAACAGGGATCGCACCCTGAAGAGCAGAAGAGGGCTGGATGTTGACGAGATAGGTGGCAGTGGAAACAGCCTCGGCCCAAAAGTGAGGTGGAATAGAGGCGGCGATCATCAGAGCACGAGCAGTCTCAAGAAGGTGACGATGCTTGCACTCAGCGACACCATTCTGAGCATTAGCACCAGGACAAGAGAACTGAGCGAGAGTGCCTTGCTCAGCAAGGAAGCCGCGCAGGTGACGAGAGAGGTACTCGCCAGCAGAATCAGCGCGAAAGACACGAATAGGAGTGGAGAACTGTGTGTGAATCATAGTGGCAAATTGTTTATAGATAGACAAGGCCTCACTACGAGAAGACATGAAATATATCCAAGTGTGACGAGAGAAATCATCTATAAATATGATATAATATCGATGACCCCCTTTCGAAACGAAGGGAGCCGGACCCCAAACATCTGAATGAACAAGATCAAAAGGGCGCTGAGACACAGACTCACTATGAGGATAAGAAAGCTGAATCTGTTTACCTAACTTACAGCCCTGACAATCTAAAGACACGTCTCCTGAGACAGACCCCAGAAGACCACGAAGAACTAAGGACGACAGACGGGATCCACACAGATGGCCAAGACAGTGATGCCACTGCTGGAAAGAGCCGGTAGACGAAGTGGCAGAAGCGGAGAGACTGGCGGCGATGGTGGCAGCGGAAGGAAGGTGAAGCCAGTCAAGCTCCCAGAGATGCTGTGAGTCACGGCGCCGAGGGTCAGAACCAACCATAGCTCCCGTGTGGCGATCCTGAACACAACAAGAGTCAGAGTCAAGAATGACCCGATAACCAAGGTCAGTAATCTGCCCGGCAGAAAGAAGCTGCATGGTAAGGCGAGGAACATGAGCAACAGAAGGAACATGAAAGGATGAGTTGCTAAGAGATCCTCGACCAGAGACAGAAAGAGATGTACCATCAGCAGTAAGAACACTGATAGGAGAATCAAGAGATGTAATAAAAGACAGAGTGGAAGGATCAGGAGTCATGTGAAAAGATGCTCCAGAATCAAGAATCCACGGGGAGGTACCTGACTGTGTAGGGGGTGGTTTCTCAGTGCCCGAAGAGTCAGTAGCAGAACCTGCAGAACCTGTCGAGGGAGAACCTGAAGCGGCAAGCAGACGTCGAAGTCTGGCTATCTCCTGCTCGGTGAGAGAAGCTGCTGAAGAAGTCGATGCAGACGTCGTCGTAGAAGCACTAGTGCCAGTAGAAGAACGGCGTGAAAGATGCCGCTTCTTCTTATAGCACTGGGACTCAATATGGTCGGCCTTGTCGCAGTAGGAACAGTGAGGACGGCCACCACCACCTGTGGTAGACGCTGGAGGAGGCAGTGTAGCAGGCGGACGAGCGGCGAGCACAGAGAGGAGTGGCATCAGACCAGCACCACTCAGACGAGTCTCCTCCGCGCGTATCTCGGTAAGAGCCTCCAGGAGAGTGACACGAGGGTGGCGTGCAAGGAGCTGGGCACGCCTTTGCTCGAACTCAGGACGAAGGCGAGTAAGGAACTCGTAAACCCGCTGAAACTCCAGGTCAGCACGGACATCCAGGCAGCACGGACAGGTACGACAGCCAGTAGTGCGAAGTGAGTCCAACTGACGCCAGACAGCAGAACTCTGAGCGTAAAAAGCGTCAACAGTAGCATCACCCTGCTGAAGAGAGTGCTCCTGGCGGACCACGGACAGGTACAGGGCATCACCAGAGGGCTCGTAGCGCTGACGAAGATGAGTCCACATCTGGAAAGCCGAAGGGAGTCCCACAACCTCAGAAGAAAACTGAGGCTGGACACTGGCGATGAAGACAGCAGCAGCCCGAGCGTCGTCATCGTACCACTGAGTGTAGACGGTCATACGATCCTTGTAGGAATCCAGAGTCTCCTGGTAGGCAGAGGCAGCTTCATCATCAGCTTCATCATCAGCAGCAGCCTTATCGGCTGTCGGGGGCAATGCAACAGGCGTAGGCTCCGTCGGAGGAATAGGGCAAGGCGGGCAGGTGACATCGCCAGAGAGGACGCCCCAGAGACGAAGACCACGCATGTGAATGCGCATGTGAGACACGAAGTCGGTGTAATTAACACCATCAAAGATCACCGGGCAGCGAGGGAGGGAAACGGTGCCCATTGGTAGGCGGCGCTGGACGGCGCGGCGACCAAGGCAACGAAGTCTAACAGGCGGCGCGGTGGTTAGAACGACGTTTTTTTTCTTTTTCTTTTCTTCTTCGAGTCGGTTTACAAACCGACCGAGCGAGCCGACCGAGCCCCGAACCAGGGCAAAAAAAACCCTAGAACAGGAGCGGGAGGCGGCCCTGCGCAGGCGGCGGCGGCCCGGCGCGGGCGGCGACGGCCCGGTGCGGGAGGCGACGGCCCGGCGCGGGAGGCGGCGGCAGCGGCCCGGAGAAGGCGGCGTCGGCCACCAGCGGGCGGAGCGGAGGCGGCGGAGGCGGCGACCAGCGGGCGGAGCGGAGGCGGCGGAGGCCCGCCTCTCAACGGCGACCTCGGCAACGGCGACCTCGGCAGCGACGGCAACGGCGGAGGCGGAGGCGGCACGCGGGAGTCGGCGACGGCGGCCGACGGCAACGGCGGAGGCGGCACGCGAGAGTCGGCGACAGCGGCGGAGGCGGCACGCGGGAGTCGGCGACGGCGGCCGACGGCAACAGTGGAGGCGGAGGCGGCACGCGGGAGTCGGCGACGGTGGTGCAGAGTCGGCGACGGCGCGCGGAACCCTAGGTAAGCCAAAACCCTAGTTTTGGCTCTGATACCATGTTATGAATAGCGCTTGTATTCAATATGAGGCCAATGGGCCGGTATATATACACAAAGTACAGGTGGTAAATATGCAAAGAACCCCTCATAACAATGGGGAATAACAAACTATACATATATCTCTAACAAGTCCACTGCAAAAACGTGTATCTGAGAGAGCCTAGGCCAACACCTGGTGTGGAGTCATAAATTAGTTACGACTACTAAAATCAAAGTTTCGAGTGGTCGAATCCCAACAGATTCGAGGGCAGTAAGTTAACATTTTGACAGATGTGAGCAAACTCAAATAGTTGGTGACAAGTGGATTTTATACCAAGTTCCATGCGTAGAATGATTCAGGGGCACCGGGAAACTGACAATTTCTTGGAGTTCAGCATGGAAAGCTTGCTTGCTGTTGTAGATATTTGTCTGTCGCCGGATGGAATTGCACATACTCATGAATTGAGGTGCTATTTCTTTACTGTAAGAAGCTACGGAATGAGCTATTATTATGGTGAATAACTTATGAGATCCATTGGAAATCGGGTTAAGAATCTTCCGACATCATGTCTTTTCAATGTGTATAATGTATAGTAAACTATGCATCGATTATTGGTGGATGGAATGCAAGGAGGATGTTTGATATGAAGTCTCTGCCTCTCTGGTTCCTGCTGCTGTATACCTGTCTGTACATTGGACCAATGCCTAGGCCCTGGAGTAACAATCTTACTGCCCAAATCTTTGGTTTGACAGGAAACTTCAATGTGTATACTGATTTCAGCTGCTCACATCTTTCAGATAACTCAGATACGGCTGCAAGAGTATAACTTTGTGCCAACGAATTCAAAATTTCTGGTACTGATGCTGACACAGAAAAATTGGCACCCTGGAAAAAAAATAGCAGGGAAATGTATGAATACAGTATGATTTAACTGGCCTTGTTGCAAGTATCATTATATATAGAAGTGCTGTTAGATACAAATGAACTATACCATTATACTATTTCCTTTTTTGTTTTATGGCTTCTGAGGTCTACTCTTTGTCAGATGCTACTAGTCAGCTAGCGAAGCTTAAGAGTGATTTGTAAGGCATCGAGTTACGCATCTACAGAAATGGTGAAGATTCACATGAAGTCCAGTCGGTTGCCAAGAATTTGGATCCAAACCTTACTTTCATAAAGGCCAGAATCATGTCGGTGATGTTCTTCATAATAAAGTACCTACTCAATCCAGAGAGTACATACCTTTCTTTGAACACATGCCTACAGTTCTGATGATACTGACTGTTCCTCCTGTTCTATTTCCAGATACAAGGTTTTTGAGTCCAAGCATTAGTGATGTCTCTGCACTGGGATCAGTGAGGCGCTCGTGATGCGAAAGTTCGTTGTCTGCAGATCAGCCATCCAATGATTTCTTCAGGTCGTAATATGTGTGAACAATGAAAAGTTATTCCCGTTTTGTGTGTGGCTAGGTTCTATGTATGAAAAGGTCCAACCAGGGTAATCGTTAAATAGTTCTAGCAGATTTGAAAACAAGCTTGAGAAGAAAAAAAACACGTTTTCGCCAGTAGCAAAATAGTCCTTGCCATTTTTTAACAAGCTCCTTTGATATTGAATAATTACAAAATAGAAATTTGATTGTCGCTGCTTTTGTAACCAATAACTTTGGTAACATAGTCCTAACCAAGGTTGACCATAACCAGAGCGCCTTCATCAAGGGTCGGATGATTTAGGATAACTACAAATTCGTGCATGATGTTTTTAAGACTTTACGACGAAAAAGGGAAAAGCAAATCCTTCTCAAACTCGATATTGCCAAAGCCTTTGACAGCCTATCGTGGCCCTTCCTATTAAAAGTTTTACGTAAACGGGGCTTCGGTGTTTGATGGACCAATTGGATTTCAACCCTACTTTCTACAGCCTCTACCCAAGTGTTGCTCAACGGCAAACCAAGCCAAAGAATTTACCACGGTAGAGGGCTCCATCAGGGAGACCCTTTGTCACCCTTGCTGTTTGTCATTATTATAGATGTGCTAAACAGGCTATTCCTTTCAACTATGCAACTAAAGATCTTAACGTCGGCTCCTTCCCTGTTGAGGCAATGTGTGAGAGCTGGTACTCCTGGCGGTGCTTCGGCGGTGGCCATCAGGAATAGCACAGAAGCAAGGGCCGGCCCAAGTGCAGCAGCTGGGCAAAGGCCCAAGAAACCGAACGCAAGGATCTACGGCCCAGAGTGGAAGAATACGGCGTAGCCGTTCGGAGTCTCTCCGCCTGCGTGCGGATAAAGCAAGGTCCTAGCGACCGTGTAAAGACATCAAACAAAACAACAAGTTATCTGAACCTCTTAACGCTGCTGTCTTCTTGTTCTCTTCCTGTCTTAAGCCCCTCTGTTCATCCTGTTCTTCTCGTCCAAGACAACTGATGCTAACATAGTGGTATCAGAGACACCGATCTGGAGCCCAGCCGTATCCACCACGATCATTTCACTCGCTTTCGCAAACAAAGGGGAGCGATGGATTCCAATCTTCAACTCATCATGCAAGAATTGAAGGGCATCCGGGGCGACTTCTCCGATCTCCAGTCGTCTTTGTCGCAGCGCATCGATGCGGTGGAAAAGACGCTCGCGGATCGTTTCGGAGCCATGGAGGGTGCAGCCAAGGTGTTCGATGAATGGAAGCCCCGCATCGACGCCACGGTGGACGACATCCGTGTGGAGTTAGGGGCGCTTCGCAAGACGGTCCATCGAGTGGTACTCGATGGCAACCCCGCCACTTCGACGGGCATCTTCGCCAGTCCAGGGGCGGCCGCGGCAGCTTCATCCGCCGGTAACCCGGTCGTCGGCCCAGGCGGGCACCGCGTCGCAACCAATCACCGGGAGTCTGGGTTACACACCCACCTCCCGGTCAAGGGTACGCATGATCTTCCCCCTCCTCCATTGGGTCGGTCTTCGTCCTTGCCAGTCTTTCCGGATTTAGGGTCGGGGGGGCTTGATCCGCGTCCTGGGGGAGAGCGTTATAATCCGACATTTCATCAGTTGCCTAAAATGCCTTTTCCGTCTTTTGATGGGGAGCATCCCAAGTTGTGGATATCGCGTTGTGAGGATTATTTCGACATGTATTCCATTGAGTCGTACTTGTGGATCCGAATTGCAAGTATGCATATGTCCGGTACGGCAGCGCGTTGGTTGCAGTCAGTGGAGTCCCGTGTTCGCAATATACTGTGGGCTGAGTTTTGTCAGTTGCTGTTGGACCGCTTTGGTCGGGATCAACATGAGTTGTTGATTCGTCAACTTTTTAGCATCCGTCAGCAGGGTTCGGTGTCGGAGTATGTCGACAAATTTTCGGGTTTAGTGGATCAGTTGATCGCTTATGGTCGTCAGACAGATCCCCTGTATTATGCCATGCGTTTTGTAGACGGGCTCCGGGATGACATTAAGCATGCTGTTCATATGCATAGACCTTCGAATCTGGACTCTGCTTGTGCTCTCGCTCTGTTACAGGAGGAGATGGCGGATCCGTTCAAGCGCAAAGAGAACCGCAAACCGGAATATTCCTGGAGTGCTCGTCCGGTGTCACGGAGTCCTTTACCTCTGCCTCAACCTCCTCGACCGGACAAGCCGAGTGTGTTGTCGTCACCAGGGGAGGAGCGACGTGGTCGCCCTATCGATGACAAACTGGCCACTCTTCGTGCCTATCGTCGTGCTCGTGGTCTGTGTATTCGGTGCGCGGAGAAATGGTCTCGGGATCATCGTTGTCCCGAGAATATTCAATTACAGGCTCTGCAGGAAGTATGGGACCTTTGTCACATGGATGATGATCCCTCTGAAGCTGGGGAGACTTTACCAGAAGGAGATCCGCAGTTGTTCGTTTCAATCTCCGTTTCAGCAGTTCACGGGTCTTTGGGAGCCCGCACGATGAAATTTCAGGGGACTATTCAGAACCGCTCCGTATTGATTTTACTTGATTCGGGCAGCTCGCATTCATTTATCAGTTCATCAGTGGCTGCTTCGCTGTGTGGGGTTCAGCCTCTATCCAGGGCAACGTCGGTAAGACTGGCAGATGGCAACCGCGTGGCTTGCACTTCGCAATTGCCGGCGGCAGTCTGGTCAGTTCAAGGTTACCAGTTCACTTCTCCGTTGAAGATTTTTCCTTTGACCGTGTTTGACATGATCGTGGGTATGGACTGGTTGACCGAGTTTAGTCCGATGAAGGTGCACTGGCGGGAGCAGTGGATTCGTATTCCGTACAACGATAGTTGGGCTGTTTTGCACGGGTTAGATGCGCAACTTCCGGTGGGGTCAGTGGTGCAGTTGTCCGCCCTATCTCAGCTTGACACTGAACTTGCAACTGGCAGTCCGGACTCGTTGCTGCCACAAGTGCAGGACCTTTTGCAGGAGTTTGAGGCGGTCTTTGCTACTCCTTCTCAGCTGCCTCCTCCGCGTGATTGTGACCATTCAATCCCGCTGCTGCCTGGGGCCGCACCGGTGTCAGTTCGTCCTTACCGTTATCCCCCGGCTGTGAAAGATGAGATAGAGCGACAGATCAAGCAGATGCTTCAGTCGGGCGTGATCCGGCCAAGCACTAGTCCGTTCTCTTCTTCCGTGCTCCTCGTCAAAAAGAAAGATGGAACATTTCGTTTTTGCGTGGATTTCCGACATCTTAACGCAATTACTGTGAAGGCCAAGTACCCGGTGCCGATCATCGAAGAATTGTTGGATGAGTTAGCGGGGGCTAGTTGGTTTTCATGTTTGGATCTCACGGCGGGCTATCATCAGATTTTGCTTCGCCAAGGGGAGGAGCATAAGACAGCCTTTCAGACGCATACAGGACATTACGAATTTCGTGTTATGGCCTTCGGTCTTTCTGGTGCACCAGCCACGTTCCTCAAAGCTATGAACACTACCCTCTCACCACTACTTCGCAAATGCGTGTTGGTTTTTTTTGACGACATCTTAATTTACAGTCGATCTTTCGAGGAACATTTGCAGCATCTTCGGGCAGTCTTGCAGCTGTTGCACAGTGACAAGTGGTTGGTCAAGCGTTCCAAATGCAGTTTTGCTCAGCGTGAACTCCGCTACTTGGGGCATATAGTTTCGGCGGCGGGGGTAGCGACAGACCCAGCTAAAGTTCAGGCAGTGCTTCAATGGCCACAACCAAATACAGTTAAGGAGTTACGTAGTTTTTTGGGCTTGGCCGGGTACTACCGCCGGTTTGTGCGACATTTTGGTATTATTTCTAAGCCGTTAACAGAGCTGCTGCGTAAGGGCTGTTTGTTTGTCTGGACTAGTCAACATCAGCAGGCTTTTGATGCTATGAAATCTACCCTCACCTCGGCTCCCGTATTAGCATTGCCGGATTTTCGTCAGGTCTTCGTGATTGAGACCGATGCTAGTGGCAGCGGCATTGGAGCAGTGTTGATGCAGGCCGGGCATCCCCTGGCATTTTTGAGCAAGGCTTTGGGTCCCCGTTCCTTAGGACTTTCCACTTACGAGAAAGAGTATATGGCAATTCTGCTCGCCGTCGACCATTGGAGAAGTTACTTACAGCTAGCAGAGTTCCACATTCTGACGGATCAAAAGAGTTTGGTGCAACTTCAGGAGCAACGCCTGCACACACCATGGCAGCAAAAGGTATTTACCAAGTTGTTAGGTTTGCAATACAAGATTATCTACCGTAAAGGTGCTGACAATCGAGCTGCCGACGCTCTATCTCGTTGCCCGCGTAATGACACCATGTGTGCGGCCGTTTCTATTGCAACTCCGGCCTGGACACAGCAAATCATGGACTCATATCAGGCTGACGAATTTTCTCAACAACTTCTCACCAAGTTAGCAGTTGCACCCACGGCGGTCACTCACTTTACTTTGCAAGACGGGTTGCTTCGTTACAAGGGGCGTCTGTGGGTTGGTGCGGTTCCTTCTTTGCATCTTCAATTATTGTCGGCCTTGCATTCCAGTCCGGTTGGTGGTCACTCCGGTTTCCCAGTTACTCTTCGTCGCGCCAAACAATTGTTCGCTTGGAAGAGCATGAAGGCAACCGTCAAGTCCTTCGTTGCTGCTTGTCCCATCTGTCAACAAGCAAAACCGGATCGTACTCGTCTTCCGGGTCTGCTTCAACCGCTGGAGGTTCCTGACCGCGCTTGGAAGATTATTTCCATGGATTTCGTGGAGGGATTGCCGTTGTCCGGGCGTCTAAACTGCATCTTGGTAGTCGTAGACACTTTTTCCAAGTACGCCCATTTCGTGGGTTTGCGGCACCCTTTCACTGCAATGACCGTGGCTTCGGTTTTCATGCAACAAATTTATCGTCTTCATGGCTTACCTTCCGCCATTGTTTCCGACAGAGACCGTGTTTTCACAAGTCAGCTGTGGTCCAATTTGTTTAAACTGACAAGAGTGCAATTGAGGATGAGTTCGGCATATCACCCACAGTCGGACGGGCAAACGGAGCGAGTCAATCAATGCCTTGAGACATTTCTTCGCTGTTATGTTCATGCTTGCCCAAACAAATGGGGTGCCTGGCTACATCTGGCAGAGTATTGGTACAACTGTAGTCCCCATTCCGCTCTTGGGCGTTCCCCATTTGAGGTCCTGTATGGGTATGCTCCTTCCCATTTTTGCATTTCGGATGCGGATGTCGCCCCGGTGGTCGACCTTCAGTCCTGGCTGGACGACCGTCAATTGATGACTGATCTCATCCGTCAGCATTTGGTGAGAGCTAAGGCGCGCATGGTTAAGCAGGCCAACCAGAAGCGTTCCGAGCGGCAATTTGCATCAGGCGATTGGGTATATGTCAAGCTCCAGCCGTATGTCCGCTCTTCTCTGGCAAACCGTGCAAATCAGAAGTTGGCTTTTCGTTTCTTCGGTCCTTATCAGATCGTGGACCGTATCGGTACAGTGGCTTACCGATTGGCTTTGCCAACATCTACCAAGGTACACCCCGTCTTTCACGTTTCGCAACTGAAACAGGCCATCGGCGCATCCCAAGGAGTGTCCCAGGTGCTTCCGGAGGATACCGTGCAGTGGAGTGTTCCTGAACGCATATTGCAGCGCCGATCGGTGAACCGTGGTAATACTCCTATTCTTCAGGGATTGATTCACTGGTCACATATGCCGGCTTCATTGGCAACTTGGGAAGATTTGTTACCTCTCCGGCAGCGGTTTCCGCGTGCGGCTGTTTGGGGGCAAACAGCTTTTGAAGATGGGGGGGATGTGAGAGCTGGTACTCCTGGCGGTGCTTCGGCGGTGGCCATCAGGAATAGCACAGAAGCAAGGGCCGGCCCAAGTGCGGCAGCTGGGCAAAGGCCCAAGAAACCGAACGCAAGGATCTACGGCCCAGAGTGGAAGAATACGGCGTAGCCGTTCGGAGTCTCTCCGCCTGCGTGCGGATAAAGCAAGGTCCTAGCGACCGTGTAAAGACATCAAACAAAACAACAAGTTATCTGAACCTCTTAACGCTGCTGTCTTCTTGTTCTCTTCCTGTCTTAAGCCCCTCTGTTCATCCTGTTCTTCTCGTCCAAGACAACTGATGCTAACACAATGCTCCTTGTAAGCAGATGATGTCATGCTCTTCATTACCCAAGTGCCTCAAGACCTCATTGCCACCAGGGAAATGCTATCGCTTTTTGAATCAGCTACAGGACTTCGGCTGACTATGAGCAAACCTGATCCCAATATGCTGCACACAAGAGGATCTTTTGTTTGCCAAGGAGGTCTTCAGGTGCAATACTACAACCTTCCTTGTAACATACCTTGGTATGCCGCTAACATCTGGCAATCTGCGTAGAAGAGCCTCTAGCCTTACATTGACAAAATCCAAGCAAGACTACCAATTTGGAAAGCGCATTTGCTCTCAAGGCCAGGGAGACTAGTTGTCATCAAAGCTGTACTAACCTCTACGGTAATCTACCCTTTAATTACCCTGGCTTTTCTTGATTAGGCAATTAAGGCAATTGATAAGACTCGAAGATCTTTCCTTTGGAATGGAGATAGCCTAGCAAATGGAGGAAAGTGCCTTGTGAACTAGAACCAAGCTTGCCGCCCCTACAAACATGGAGGATTGGGCATCGCAGACCTTAGGATGGCTGGCATTGCCTTCTGCATGTGATGGGAGTGACTGGCGTGCACTAACCCTAGACAGATTTGGAGGGCAGTCCATGTGCATGAACATACTACAGTTTAGAATTTCTTCTACACATCAACATCCATTCAACTAGGTGATGGAACTTCCACCCTCTTTTGGATCAATAGATGGCTCCAAGGGCAGGGTATACATGAGCTGGCTCTGACAATTTGGACTACGGTTAAGAACTCTTGCAAAAATGAACCCTCATTAAGGAAGTGATGCACAACCACCAATGGATGACTGACTTACAAGGGTGCTTCAATGTGTAAACCATTGGTGATTTCCTTAAATTGTGCTCAGCTCTAAAGCAAGTCCAATTACAAGAAGGGGTGAGGGATGACATCATCTGGCGCTGGACAGCTGATGGTAATTACTCCCCTAAGTCCATGTATAATGCCTTGTGCCAGGGTACTACATTCCTCCCTTGTGCCAAGGTGCTTTGGAAATGTGCTACCCCTTGAAAGCCAAAATGTTTACTTGGTTGGCACTAAAGCAAAGAATTTGGACTTTCTCAAGGTTGATAAAGCATAACATCCCTACGCCTTCAGCTTGCCTCTTCTGTGATCAAGAAGCCAAGATGATCAACCATCTTCTTATCCTTTGCTCGGTGGTTCAACAGATATGGCACCGGATCTTCACTTGGCTTTCACTCTGCACCTCTTATAAGTTCACCGAGCAAACCATGCAGGACCATTGGTCAGTCATCAAGGATTTGGCACCCAGTTCCAAGCGAAGAGGAGTTGATGCCCTAATCATTCTCGTCGTCTGGATGGTCTAGAAGGAGAGAAATAGCTTACGGCACAACCAAGGGAGACTAAACATTGAGGAATTTCTCCAGCGCATTAAGCAGGAATTCTTTGTTTGGTCCTCCTCTGAGAGATCCAAGCTAGGAGAGACATTCTTCGTCATGTCGACTCTGGGTCAACTTTCTCCTCCGGTTCTATTTAATATTTTTATTTCCATGGCCTTCAGTCATTCCTATCTGCCTCTCTCTCTCTCTCTCTCTGTCATTCCTCTAATTGTAATTTAGACCTCTCGGTTTCTCCCATGGCTTTCGTGCCATATTTGTAACTCAAATCTTCTTAATGAATGAAACACAAATCTCCTACATTTTCAAAAAAAAAAGTTTTGAAATCTTAAATAATGTATACTATCATATACTGCAATCAACTCATGTGATTCAATAGATGGGATAATTTCATATTAGGATATGAAATTTAGTAATTCAAAATTTAATATATATATATATATATATATATATATGTATATAATCATTTCCCTATATATATAGACTATTCAAAAATATAATTTTTCAATTCCCTATTCCAAATTATGAAGTGTAGATGTAAGGAAAACAATAACATGATGTGTTTACTTCTTGAATTTTGGGTATTTATTAAAATTTTAGAATTGTAGGTATCAAATTTGAAATTCAATGTTAATTTTTAATTTTAAAATGCTTTTTATATAATTCTAGGATATTTACTTATATTCTAATTATTGAGGAATATCACGTTTATCATATTTAAATTCATTTTAAAAATTACTCTTAATTTTGAAATCTAACATGATTCATACTTGCTTCAGGCACAAAAGGAAGTCATTTTGGGTTACGTGCAGTCAAACAGTATAACATTTGTCTATCAATATCTTTTTAATATTTGATTGGATGCATGAAAATGATGTGTGAATTTGTCTTGAAAAATACTTTCATAATATTATAATTTATTAGGTTTTATAACTATATTACAATATAAATGAGTGGTTAAAGTTGCACTTTGGGAATCATGTCGATGTCCAAAACTACCTCCATTTGTGACTGGAGGGAGTATTAGAGTTCATATTTTTTCTACATTAGAGTTTCATTTGACTTAGAATATATGTTAATGCGAGGTGTTCTCATGGTTCAATATTTTCTTATCTTTTGAGGTTAAATAGGTTTCAGATAGCATCCACTGGCCCTGATTTTTTTTGCGAGTTTATCTCCTGAGTTAAAATATGGTGTAGATGGCACAGTTGGTTGTGTTTTTTCCTTTGTCCACCATCATTAGGGATTTATGAGAATTTCTAGTGGTTTCTCTCTCTTTTTTCCTTAGAATATGTAGATTTTGTGTAATCAATTTTTTATAGCATATTATTTAAATTATCATCAACTTTGTGTAATTCTTGGTCAAATCCATCGTTGTAGGTATGCACAGCTTGCCGCTGTCCTAGTCAGATAGAATTTGACCAAATGATGGGAGCTTGTGCCCATCGAAAAAGCATGGAAGCAAGAGATTGCTCCGATTGCCAATGCTGCCATCGCCGCCCCTGCGACCTCAACCTCAGGGGTCTGTTCTTTTCGGCTGCGGCTTATGATTGAAATTTTTAAATTTTGTCTGTTTACGGTACAGATTACGGAAAGACAGATGCTCACTTACGATTTTGGCTGGTACAGATATTGGGTTTTTAACGTGTAGATCGCTTAACTTGTAGACCCCGTCTTGAAAAAAAAATACTCCGTTTAAAAGTTAAGTACTGTAGCAAAAGCCAAAAACCGCCCAGCTTCTCTCCTGCCAAACAGGCCCTCAACCGCTACTGCCGCCAACCCGCCACCACTAAAACCTACGATTAGCTCAATGTCCGATGTTGGGCCAATTGGAATAAAGAGGATAGAGATGTTGCGCCAATTGGGATGCCCCTTCACAGTGCCCGTGTTCTCACATAAATGTACTTCGTTTCCAGATGAGCGTTTAAACTGTACTATATACCACCTATGCTTTGCATATAGTGGCACATAACTGTTTCATTAATCGTTTGCTTATCATTCATGGATAGATATGCTTAACTGTACCAAACCATTGAAATATTGTTATTGTGTAATGCTACTTTTGTCCGTCTTGTTTATTCTTCAAACAAGCTTTACTATCCTTTGAATTTAATCATTGATTGCATTGTAGTATTAAGTATGTGGGGATTGGATAATAATACCACAGGATTACTTCATCATCTTGTTTTGTATCATACTGCTAACTGGTATATGGAAAATGCTCCATTTTATAAAAAAAGAGGAAATGTACATAATTGCATGTGCTGCTTTTGTGTCACATATGTTTCAATTTATCCTTTTTTTTCTGCACAGTGTCACCTGCTGCATACAATGGTTAATGATAATCTAGGTACTAGGTAGGAATTAAGTCTAGAAAGTTGTTGGTAGCCAGATAGTTAGTCCCAGAAACTAGTCAAACCATCTGGGCGTGTCACATGGCTTATTGTAAGCTTTATAATCCTGCATGTTAGTTACGCGGACCTGATTATTTCACCGCACTGGACTTTCAGAATATCAAATCTGTTGTTGTAGGACCGAAATGGCGACAGAGGGGGTGAATGTCGTCAAATTAAAATTATCCCCCAAAAGTACCTACTTCAAACTTTCTCCGATAGCAATTGATGTTATGAAGAAAATGAGCGCGCACTGAAAATCATCAGAGAACTAATCACATAAAACTACTGCTGCAAAGGATTTCTACCAAAGACTAAAGATAGCACAAAAGACTACACAAGAAGCTACCAAAAGAGCTGCCAAAAAACTGAGAAATAATGCAAAGAGCTGCTGCAATTAAAGAGCAAAGAAGTGCACAAAAAGATGCAGGAAAAAGGCTGAAAAGAAGCTATTTTCTGCAGCCCAAACAGCAGTGAACTTGCTGTCCAAACAGCTCAAATACTGCTCAAGGTACTGCTGAAAACAAGTGCTATCGAAGGCTGATTTAGACCCAAAGATTCAGTGAACTGCAGAGAGAGAATTAGGACAGCAAGCAAGAAATGAGAGGCTGTCCAAAAGCAGCAGGAATCAACCAAAAATGCAGAGAATGCATGCTTCTGTGCCTTGCTGAACACCACTAAAATCTGCACACAGAACAGCAGCCCAACAACCCTGAATTTTTCAGACAGAAAAACTGCAACTTCGATATCCTGCCCAAATCAAGAAGATAAAGAGATGGCTTCCATTCTTTTTAGACAAAACCACCTGGGAACTAAACCAAATAAAATGGAGGCCTTAACCAACACGGGAAGTAACCAAAAGCACAAGGATTTCAGATTTTAGCAATAACTGACAAATTAACAAGAGCAGCCCCAAATACAAAAAAACTCTCCAATCAATGAACCCTTGCACATGAAACTCTCAGGATAAGATAGCAATAGCCACAGCAACCTTCAAATCAAATCTCAGGGCACCTTATGAAGCAAAACTGAAATTGCACCAAAACCCTAAATTTACTAAAACCTGAACAACTACAGAGGCTTCACAAAAATCCAAATTTCCATTCAATCCTTGATCCTTTGGCACTGAAACTCTGGAGATATATTGGCAATAGCAAGGTTATCTCCCAGACCAAATATCAGCTCAAGCCAAGAAAGGAATCAGGATGTAACCCAAAACCCTAGAAACCAACTGTGAAGAACAGAGAGGCTCAAAACCCAAATTTGAGATTTAAACCAAGGTTTGCTTATGGGAACTTGATCAAATGATCTTGAGGCAACATCCCAACCTAGAGCAACCCATTTTGGCACTCTCCAACACCAGGCAACTAGAAATCAAGAAACTCAAAAATCACAAACAAAAGGCATCGAAGAACAAACAGAGCATGGGAAGCAAACTTCAGATTTTTCATTCCATCACGGAAAAAGATTACAAGGAGCTACGTCCCCATACGCATGGACATTCGGAGGAATGATTACATGATGGATCACCACTCCCTCTCCCTCTCCAACTCAAGAACACAACCCATACATGCTTGAGAGAGGGAATGAACTCACTCTGTTCTACCACTACAGAGGGGATGAACGTAGGGGACACTAAGGAGACATGCTTGCTGCCCTCAACCACTAAAGACCCAAAGCAAACAACCTCTCCAAAGCATCTTTTGACTAGAGTAAACCCTAATACCCTCCAACAACCATGAAGTGGCATGCAGCCACCAACCTCTATTTATAGCCTACGGCTAACGGGTCTCCACCCCGTTAAGCCCGCTAAATCCAACGGAGCCCGCTTCACTTGTGCAGCCTTGCGAAAATCCCGTTTCGCCCCTCCTGCACCTTCCGGGAAGCTTCCGCGCTCTTTGCCTCGCACGCCTCGCAATCACCTCGAGTCCACGTCGTCTTCGACACATCCCGACCGTTCTGACCTCAGCGCCACCTGCGCCTAGTCCGGTCCACCGTGTCTCGCCACGACTCCGCCTCGACGTCCTGCAGTCACACAGACAAGAAACACGTCAAATAGCACCGCTCGATACATGAACGCGTAAATAACATCACTTACCATGCCGAAGTCCAAACCTGTCAAAATATTAGAATATGCAACCTAAACCCTTTGACCAGGATTGACCAAGTCCGACCGAGCCCAATTGCGCCACGCAATGACTCGACTCCGAACCACTCAAACCAAACTCGACTCCCCTAAACCAATGTCAATTACTCATCATACATATGTGGTCACCTCCACATAGTTCATCAGTTGTTTTGTAACGAAAAGTTCGGGCACCTGAACTTTGGAGATTGCCCTAACATTTTTCAGTTATTGTAAGGTTTATAATCCAGCATGTTACACACATCACTTCATGGACTTTGTGGGAAAATGAGCCCATTGGTTGGTGTATAGTTGTTGGAAGTAATAAGTCAGCACTTTTGAGTTGCACTTGAGCATTCTGTCATCAAGAGTACTCTACATCACAAAATATTGTTTCACTGATATGTTGATTGCATTGTCATGCCCTTCTTTCTTTTGTTCGTTGGACTTGTATCCTACTCTTATCGCATACCTATATGGAATTAGGAATGCTGCAATCCTGTTGAGAACTTAGTCTTTCTTCCAAAATATTTGTGTGCTAATCTATGATTACGCCAATATTTTTAATTACGGTTTTCATAATTTTTCCAACAGGGACCAATTGTGCAAGGTCTAGCAGTCATAAACTTACCTTAGGTCATGGTGTTTTATTTGGGGTTGATTCAAAGCATAATGAATTTGCTGTAAGAGTGGATGACTTCGGAGTCAAATGTATCAGCCCGTTAAAGCTTTGCGTAGTGACTCTGGGACTCTACGGGCCTGTTCTTTTCAGCTTTTAAAAATTAGTTTTCGGCTTTTCTACAGTAACTAGTTTTTAAACGGAGTATCTTTTTAAGATAGGATTTACTAGTTAATTGTAGTACATATTGTACCGACTTCATTTATATCGGTAAAAACTATACGTGAGGTTCTGTTACTCTATAATCTCTCGCACAAACAGCCTTAAAGCCACAAGCCATATCCAAAAGCCATAAGTTTCAACCAAAAAGAACATGCCCTACTTCTACTGGACATGTTGATATTAAAAATTGAAGGAAAATATTTCAAAGGAATTATAACAAGTTTGAGTGTGAAATTGATCATGTGGAAGGTGAAATGAAGTCTTTGGATTCTTGCGCCAATTCTGCGTATGTGATTTCTGTTACTGATGCGGCAAAAGATTCCTTAGCATCTTCAGATGTTCCTGCGAAGGATCAGTGTACTAGCCACGTAGGCGTGGCGCCACGCCACACCAGCCACCGTGTAGACTGAAGTAAAAGAGGTGAATATTCACAGAAAAAAAGAAAGCGTAGGGGTTTTTTCGAAAAAAATTGAGGGCCTTTTCGCAGTAAAAGGAGAGCGGAGGGGCTTTTTCGTTAAAAAATTGAGGGTCTTTTCGAAAGAAATAAGGGCCTGTTCGTAATTACGGGAACCTGCGGGTCGCTGCCCAGCAAAAAAAGTGTGTAGGGGCTTTTTCGCAAGAATCTAAGGACCTTTCTGTGAAAACCGGGGGCCTAAATGTAATTACCAAATCTTTGTGGGCTGTTTCGCGGGAGGCTGACACGTGGATAGTCTCGGGGGACAGAGAGTCCCCCGGGTTTAATATACGAAGTATTTGCATACTTGGAATCAGGAAACGTAATAGCTGTTTCTATGACATGTGAAGGAAAATTATTGAATAACAACATTAAGGATGGCCAGGCTCAAAGCACTTTAGCAATGAGCTGAGGTCTGATGCAGCTGTATCAAACAATGTGCAGAAAGATGCTCCTCTGGAACAATTAGCAATAGCTAAATCTGGAACTGAAGGTACGAGTTGCATTGAAGCAAGCGTAGATCACACTTTCTGTTTGGTTCCTTCGTGTTCACAAAAGGGGACAATTTCTAAGTTAATATCTGACATCACGGAGTTTAAGGGGAA
This sequence comes from Dendrocalamus latiflorus, assembly GCA_017311315.1. NCBI lineage: Eukaryota > Viridiplantae > Streptophyta > Magnoliopsida > Poales > Poaceae > Dendrocalamus > Dendrocalamus latiflorus. The sequence continues at coordinate 25,384,597 of CM029645.1, forward strand.
AACATCAAAGCGAGTTTCCCAGGATTTTCATAGGGTGTTGCCATCGAATTCAACACAATTTAATATCTCAGAATTGTTTAAAGACACAAGTCTGATGAAAAATGACAAAAGAATTAGAGAAAAGATTGGTTTGCGCAAGTGGCGGTTGAAATTCGAGGAAATAATTTTAGCCCTCAATATCATGACAGCTCACCACTTGTGGAAGAAGCACCCACTCTTGCTTCCCAGCAACAGAGGGTCCAGAGAACTGAATAAGCTTGTAGACACTGTTAGAATAGGATAGGAATTTTTTGTTTCCTTATATGCTATTGTTTCTTTATGTGTATATGGTATATTTCTTTGTAATATCTTCTTGTACTCCCTATATATATTGTCCTTTGAATCTTATGGATATATACACAATATTTATAATATGGTATCAGAGCTAAGGCACTAACCCTAGTTTTTCCGCACCATCGTCAGGGATCCGCCGTCGCCAATCCACGATCGAGCTGCCGCCCTCTAGTCATCGCCGCTCTATCTCGACTATTGTTCGGCCATCCACGCCCATCGGAGCCGCCACTCACGCCCACTGGAGTCGCAGCCACACACGCTCACCCGGCCGTTGCCCGCCTTTGTCCCTTCGTCCGATGCCCGCCTCAGTCATCGCTAAGCGGGCCTCCGCTCCAGTCATCGTTGGCGCCCGCCGCACGCCTCGGCCTCCTGCAGTGGCCCGCACCTATCGGAGTCATTGTCGCTCGGCTGTCACCCACACCCGCCGAAGCCCGCTCGGTCGCCACTCAAGCTCGCCAAAGCAGGCACCACTCATGCTCACCAGAGACACCCGTGCCTACCCAGCCACCGCCCCTTTGGTCGCCTCGGTCCCTTTGGCTGGGTATAGAAACCAGTGTTGGTTTCTATATAAACTATTAGTTTCCAAAAAAAGAAGAGAGAGAGAGAGAGAGAGAAACACCTATCTAACCGCCACACCGTCTGTTAGACTTCATTACCTTGATCGCTGTGCCGTCCAGCGCTGCCTACGATGGCTTCCGTTCCATCTGTTGCGATCTCATTCTTGGGAACAAAGCTACATGGAACGAACTACATATTATGGTTTTCACTCATGAAGATCGCACTCGATGGTCTCTATCTTTGGAGACATGTTATTGGTGCACGACCTTCTCCACCACCGTTGGTTCAACCTCCTCCCAGACAACCTACTTCTGCACCTCCTATAGAGGATGAGGCTACCAAGAAGGAGGCAGAGGCTGATGCTACTGATGAGACCTTTCAGTATGCCATTGACACTTTTGAGCGCTGGTGTGTTGATGAGGCTCGTGTTTAAGCCATCCTGGTGGTTAACGTCGATGACTCTATCCAGCTAGACATTGTTGGTCTGTGGTCTACTTGTCTTCGCTAGGGGAATTCTTCCGTTGATGACTTCTTCCGAGTCCGGACCAGTGTCTAGCGCCAGCTGGATGAACTAACCTCTTCACTTTATTAGGAGTGTCATAAAAGTGCAGAAGACAGATCATGATCGTCTTTACCTTTATGATTTCGTCTACCATCTTCGTCCAGAGTTTGAGTTTGTCAGGCCTCAACTGCTAAGCCGATCACCACGACCAACCATCACCGAGGCCCTTCGACGCTTCGGGTTGAGGAGGTTCGCCTCAGGTTAGCAGCATAGTCTATTCTAACTATGCTTGTTGCCCCTTCTCCTTTGACTGCACCGACATTTTCTGCTCTGGCAACGGTCCCCTTCCCAGGTGCTGTTTCCGCTCCTATTTTCGCACCAATTGGAGTTCAGTGTAGCTACTGCAAGAATATCGAGCATGACTAATAGAGTTGTGCGGTGCGAAAAAATAGAACAAGGCGTGTGGGGTGGACGATCCAAAGGGGCATGGAGGCCCTTCCTAGACCAGCTCGTTAGGTTCTCAGTAAGGTGACTCTGTTCGGCAGCTCTGTCAGTAGGTTCTGTTAGTCTAGCTCAGACTTCTCCTCCAGATACCTCTTGAGTTCCAGAGATTATGATGTCTCTTTCCACGTGACACCGGAGAACTGGTTCCCCTGTTTATGCTTTACAGGAGATGAAATCGTTGTTCCCTTTTGTTTTCTCTTAGGTGCATGGATGTATAGCCATGTTGTATGTTTCATCATGTGCACATTTCAATGAAGTTTGGCATGTTCAGTGCACAGGCTGGTATCCCAATTTCTTCGGAATGTCTGTCCGTCTGGTATGTACTGTACATGTACATAATAGATGGCCCAGTTGATAGTGCGGATGCCATTTTTATTCAGTGGGTATGGATTTGGAGGCTGGATGTGTGTATGTGTTGGTGGGTGGGCCTCACGGCACTGTAGGTGTCCCATGTAAAAGAGGCGAATATTCACAGAAAAAAAAGAAAGCGTAGGGGTTTTTTCGAAAAAAAATTGAGGGCCTTTTCGCAGTAAAAGGAAAGCGGAGGGGCTTTTTCGTTAAAAAATTGAGGGTCTTTTCGAAAGAAATAAGGGCCTGTTCGTAATTACGGGAACTTGCAGGTCGCTGCCCAGCAAAAAAAGTGTGTAGGGGTTTTTTCGCAAGAATCTAAGGACCTTTCTGTGAAAACCGGAGGCCTAAATGTAATTACCAAATCTTTGTGGGCTGTTTCGCGGGAGGCTGACACGTGGATAGTCTCGGGGACAGAGAGTCCCCCGGGTTTAATATACGAAGTATTTGCATACTTGGAATCAGGAAACGTAATAGCTGTTTCTATGACATGTGAAGGAAAATTATTGAATAACAACATTAAGGCCCTGTTTGTTTCCACTTAAGATTATTATAATCTAGCTTATAATCATAAGTGGAAACAAACAGCCCAGATTATAAGGTAACTTATTATAATCTAATAGCCCAGATTATTGTAATCTAATAAGCTCAAAAAAGGAGCTTATTTCAACTTATAGATCTACCTTTTATCTTAATGGCCATAAAACTTTAGGAATATTACCCACTTTTGCCATTCATCCATCCCCTAACTCCCGTACCTCTCTCTCAAGGGCATTGTGGTCTTTAAACATTCGAATACAACAATCTATAACTCTAATAATCCAGGCTGTCAAACACCTGACAGCTTATTTCCCACCAGCTTATTATAAGTTAGCTTATATAATCCCCACCTATAAGCTAGATTATAATAATCTTAAGTGGAAACAAACAGGGCCTAAGGATGGCCAGGCTCAAAGCACTTTAGCAATGAGCTGAGGTCTGATGCAGCTGTATCAAACAATGTGCAGAAAGATGCTCCTCTGGAACAATTAGCAATAGCTAAATCTGGAACTGAAGGTACGAGTTGCATTGAAGCAAGCGTAGATCACACTTTCTGTTTGGTTCCTTCGTATTCACAAAAGGGGACAATTTCTAAGTTAATATCTGACATCACGGAGTGCAAGGGGAAAACATCAAAGCGAGTTTCACAAGATTTTCATAGGGTGTTGCCATCGAATTCAACACAATTTAATATCTCAGAATTGTTTAAAGACACAAGTCTGATGAAAAATGACAAAAGAATTGAAGAAAAGATTTGTTTGCGCAAGTGGCGGTTGAAATTCAAGGAAATATTTTTAGCCCTCAATCTCATGACAGCTCACCACTTGTGGAAGAAGCACCAACTCTTGCTTCCCAGCTACAGAGGGTCCAGAGAACTGAATAAGCTTGTAGACACTGTTAGAATAGGATAGGAATTTTTTTTGTTTCCTTACATGCTGCTGTTTCTTTATGTGTATATGGCATATTTCTTTGTAATATCTTCTCGTACTCCCTATATATATTGTCTTTTGGATCTCATGGATATATACACAATATTTATAATATAGTATCAGAGCTAAGGCACTAACCCTAGCTTTTCCGCACCACTATCAGGGATCTGTCGTCGCCAGTCCACAGTCGAGCTGCCACCCTCTGGTCATCGCTGCTCTATCTCGACTATTGTCTGGCCATCCACGCCCATCGGAGTCGCAGCCACCCACGCTCGCCCAGCCGTTGACCATCTTTGTCCCTTCGTCCAATGCCCGCCTCAGTCATCGCTAAGCGGGCCTCCGCTCCAGTCGCCGTCGGCGCCCGCCGCATGCCTCGGCCTCCTCCAGTGGCCCGCACCTGTCGAAGTCACTGTCGCTCGGTTGTCGCCCACACCCGCCGAAGCCATCGCTCAACCGCCACTCAAGCTCGCCAAAGCAGGCACCACTCATGCTCACCAGAGCCGCCGTCAATCATGCCTACCCGGCCGCCGCCCCTTTGGTCACCTCGGTCCCTTCGGTCGGGCGTAGAAACCAGTGTTGGTTTCTATATAATAAACTATTAGTTTCCAAAAAAAGAAGAGAGAGACAGAAAAAAAACATCTATCTAATTGCCACACCGTCTGTTAGACTTCATTACCTTGGTCGTCGCGCCGTCCAGCGCTACCTACCGATGGCTTCCGTTCCATCAGTTGCGATCTCATTCTTAGGAACAAAGCTACATGGAACGAACTACAAATTATGGTTTTCACTCATGAAGATCACACTCGATGGCCTCCATCTTTGGAGACATGTTACTAGTGCACGACCTTCTCCGCCACCGTTGTTTCAGCCTCCTCCCAGGCAGCCTACTTTTGCACCTCCTGTAGAAGATGAGGCTGCCAAAGGAGGCAGAGGTTGATGCTACTGATGAGGCCTTTTAGTATGTCATTGACGCTTTTGAGCACTGGTGTGCTGATGAAGCTTGTGTTTAAGCCATCCTGATGGTCAACGTCGATGACTCTATCCAGCTAGACATTGTTGGTCTGTGGTCTACTTGTCTTCGCTAGGGGGATTCTTCCATTGATAAATTCTTCCGAGTTCGGACCAATGTCTGGCGCCAACTGGATGAACTAACCTCTTCACTTTGTTAGGAGTGTCATAAAAGTACAGAAGGCAGATCATGATCGACTTCACCTTTATGATTTCATCTACCATCTTCGCCCAGGGTTTGAGTCTGTCAGGCCTCAACTGCTAAGTCGCTCACCACGACCAACCATCACCGAGGCCCTTCGATGCTTCAGGTTGAGGAGGTTCTCCTCGGGTTAGCAGCACAGTTATTCTAACTATACTTGTTGCCCTTTCTTCTTCGACTACACCTACATTTTCTGCTCTGACCACGGTCCCCTCCCCAGCTGCCTGTTTCCGCTCCTATTTTCGCACAAACTGGAGTTCAGTGTAACTACTGCAAGAATATCGGGCACGACTAATAGAGTTGTGCGGTGCGAAAAAACAGAACAAGGTGTGTGGGGGTGGACGATCCAAAGGGGCAGGGAGGCCCTTCCTAGACCAGTTCGTTAGGTTCTCAACAAGGTGAGTCTGTTCAGCAGCTCTGTCAGTAGGTTCTACCAGTCTAGCTCAGACTTCTCCTCCAGATACCTCTTAGGTTCTAGATTATGATGTCTCTTTCCACGTGACACCGGAGAACTGGTTCCCCTGTTTATGCTTTACAGGAGATGAAATCGTTGTTCCCTTTTGTTTTCTCTTAGGTGCATGGATGTATAGCCATGTTGTATGTTTCATCATGTGCACATTTCAATGAAGTTTGGCATGTTCAGTGCACAGGCTGGTATCCCAATTTCTTCGGAATGTCTGTCCGTCTGGTATGTACTGTACATGTACACAATAGATGGCCCAGTTGATAGTGCGGATGCCATTTTTATTCAGTGGGTATGGATTTGGAGGCTGGATGTGTGTATGTGTTGGTGGGTGGGCCTCACGGCACTGTAGGTGTCCCATGTGGCCGGGCTTCTTCACCTGCATCTGTGCTGGAGGAAAGCAGCAGTAGCTAGCTGGGACGTTAGGAGTGGAGCTAACATTCGGTTGGTAGGGTTTGGTTTCTTGTAGCAATCTTAAGGAATTTAGGATCGCTGATCATTTTTTCTGTTTTTTGATTCATAGTCAGGAAAGAGTGTGGCAGGTTTGGGTCAAGCATCCGTCATACAAATGCAGGCATAAAAATGTGGCAAGAACGACATACGTGTACTCAACAATTTGGCGTGAAAACGTGGCAAGACACACACTTACGACTTGTTTGGAACACTTGAGTTTTTCTAAATAGCTTTCCGTCCCATTTGGCAACTAGGAATTGGCTTTGGAATCGTAGACTTGGAACTGCTAGAAAATGGGTTGTTTGGCTGCCACCAAGAATTGGAATTAACGATTCCAAAGAGACCACCGCCTCTCCCAACTGCTAGGTGAGCTAGTGGTGATGGGGTGACATGTGGGACCACGAGGAGATCGGGAGGCAGCCAAACAGAAAAATTGAATTTAAAATGGATGGAATCAAGTTCAATTGCTACTAGAATAGGATTTGGAATCTAATAGAATGAATCAAATTCAATTATGGGGAGCCAAACGGGGCGTATGGTAAACGGTGTTATGAATATTGTGCATGTATTGAAGAGGCCCAATGGGCAATATATATAGGGAGTACAAAGAGATATTACAGGGGAATATACCGATTCTTATTCTATCTCTAATACCCTTATCTCTAATACCCTTAACACCCCCCTCAAATGCAAGGCATATGCAATAGCGTTGCATTTGAAAAAGGGTGAACACTTAAACAAGAAAAAAAACCGAAATCCGAGTCTTGATAATGTCGTCGTTGTGTGCAGTTTTTGAATAAACTGTCAAATCAAGCTGAAGAAGAATAGATAGAAGCATGACGGCGCAGATCGAAGCTCAAGACGGCGACGGCGCAGTGCACAAGGTGCAAAAGACGCGCGGCGGCCTTAAAGCTCGGGGTGGCGGCTAGAGAAGCGGCGGCATCATGATGACTTCTACGATCTGCACGCGGCTCAGAGAGTAGAGCGGCGGCTACTGTCATGCAAAAGAAAATTCCTACACTTCTATGACTGACAATAAATTTGTGGACTCGCACAGCTTGAACGAGCTAAAAATTAGAAACTACGAACTTTTGGATGGACGCAACGGAAGACTCACGAAAAATAATTTGACTGACACACTGAACTCAAACACTAGAACAGCGGCGCCCTCTCGCACCCGCCCGCTTCTCTCGCTTCATTCCCTCCCGTCTCTGAGATGCGGGCACAGCGGCCAGGAGGCGGCGGCGTGGGCACATCGAGGGAGGTGCGAGCACGGCGGCCACGAGGCGGCGGCGTGGGCGCGTCGAGGGAGGTGCGGGCACGGCGGCCACAAGGCGGTGGCGTGGGCACGTCGAGGGAGGTGCGGGCACGGCGGCCGGGAGGCGGCATCCGAAGGCGGCGGCTCCGGCACAGAGGTGCAGACACGGCGACCGGGAGGCGGCAGTGGCCGAAGAAGGTGGCGTCGGGGTGCCCGGATCCAGCAGCGGCGGTCGGCGCTGCCGGGCGTAGTGGAGGAGAGGCGGAGGCACCCGAATCTAGCTCGAGGAGCCCGAATCCGCGCCGGATGGAGCGGCGTCGGTGCTGAGGCGCGTTGGTGCTGCAGCCAGGCGGCGGCTGCCACGGGAGCGACCGCGGCGGCGAAGATGGCCGGATCTGGGCGGGCGTTGGCGACAATGGCAGCGTGCGAGACGGCTGGCGACTGGGAGAAGGCGGCTCCCCGGGGCCAGGCGGCGGCGGCCACAGGAGCGGTCGCGGCGGCGAAGACGGCCGGATCTGGGCTGGGCGGAGCGATGACGGCAGGATCCGGCGTGGGCTGCCACGGGAGCGACCGCGGCGGCGAAGATGGCCGGATCTGGGCGGGCGTTGGCGACAATAGCAGCGTGCGAGACGGCTGGCGACTGGGAGAAGGCGGCTACCCAGGGCCAGGCGGCGGCGGCCACGGGAGCGGTCGCGGCGGCGAAGACGGCCGGATCTGGGCTGGGCGGAGCGGTGATGGCAGGATCCGGCGTGGGCTGCCCGGATCCGACGAGGTGACGACGCCATGGGAGGTGGGAAGGTGCTGGCGGCGACTGAGGCAGCAGGGGCGGCAGAGGGCGGCCAAGAGCAGCCGGCAACGTGGCCACCCCCGGGAGCGGAGATTGTTTCTCCCGGGGCAGCAGATGCAGAAGAGATGCCCGCCAGCGGCTGGAGCGGAAGCGGAAGTAGATGAGGTTAGGGTTTTAACCTAAGCTCTGATACCATGTTATGAATATCGTGCATGTATTGAAGAGGCCTAATGGGCAATATATATGGGGAGTACAAAGAGATATTACAAGGGAATATGCCGATTCCTATTCTATGTCTAATACCCTTAACAAACGGTACATTTCCTCTGGAGCTTCTGCTAAGGGGTGTTTTATTGACTTCTGTTGATAGACTTTGGCTGAAAATGAATAGTTATGACTGAAAGAAGTGGCTTTTAAAAGAAGGGACGAGTGATGCAAAAGTGATAGAAAGACACGAGCGCAAGACAGAGCGAGAGAAATAGGGTATATGATGTGCCCGTGACCCTATGACTTATCTACTTATCTTTGGAGCGGGAAGAGTAAAAAAGCCGTTTTGAGAATCTAAATGTTTATATTAACTTCTGATTTCTCAAAGTAGAAAGCAATATGAATAAGACCTAAACCTTTCAAAGTAAACATGCCTTGCTTAGATGAGTTATAAAGATTCAATGCACGTTCAGGAACTAAATAGAAAATGGTAGGAAAAAACATTGAAAACACTCTTCATTACAAAATAGGCGCCGCTAGCAGCGGGACCCCCCCCCCCCCCCCCCCCCCCCCCCAAATGAGTCGCAGCAAACATCAGGATGAGAATCTGAGACCATGAGGATATTACAACTTTACAAGTTGAGCTACTTCGCGTTTTCACCTCGCAGAATGTAGCCAGAATTTTCTCTCCGTAGCAATCAACGTCGCGCCGGCTCCTTTCTCCAATTGCGAAGAGACGCTAGATTCGTTGAGATCCTCGGAATGACCGCGCGTCTTTGCCTTTCGTTTTCCATTCCTCGGAGCTGCTGCGCGTTGTGATGGCAGTACCATGCCGGAGTGACGACAGCTCATGATTCAGTAGTTCATGATAGAGGCAGGCGGCAGCGTTATCTTATTCCAGCCGGCCAATGGCGTAGGACATCCTTGCGGTCTCGCTTGCTTTCTAGACCTACCGATGAGCTAGTGCTGCTTGTTTAAACGATCTGCCTTTCTAGGCACAAGATTTGTTCAGGATATATAAATCCCTTTTGCTTTTTCGTACGGAGTATTATATTTGTGGAATACTTTCAAGGTCTGTTAATTCTCTTTCTGAAATCTACGTAAGGTTAATTGCTGGTTTCATTTCTAATTCTTTCCATGGTACTGTTCCTTGTCAAGCGCCATGACTGCTTTTCCTGGAGAGAAATTGTGGATGGGAAAAGGAAGAAAAAGAGGGGAAAGAATCAAAAGACGGGAGAAGAGAGAAAGCTGTAGGACAGTGTTGGAATGGAGATCGTATATATGGTTGGCACCTACCAATAGCATATGCATGGTGCCCTCTTCATCCTGCCGCTGTCTGTGTCGTGGCCACCTTTCTTGTCGTCCATGATTAGGGCTTTAATCGATGTGAGCGAGTAGCAAACGAAAACAAAGGGGAGAAGACACATCACGATCGCCATCAGCAAGCACCACATTAGTGGGGTACATGGATCCCCCATGCTCAACAACTGTATGCTCCTCCGTTCATCTCTCTCTCTCTCTCTCTCTCTCTCTCTCTCTCAACCCTTAAAAGGTATCTGCAATGAGCCAATAAGCATGCTACAGATCAATGAAACTCCCAGAGTAATAACAGCTTTGTAGTTTAGCTCGATCTCATGCTATGCTTATCGTGTAAATTATGTAACTGACGCTTTGTGTAATGGTGGTCAAGATACCTCAAAACAGTTTCTTAATACTACATTTTCACAGGAGTTTTAGAAACACTGCTCTATAGAGCAAGAAGAAGCGTGTTATCGCCTCATGCGTCGGTGTAACCAGGAGGGTTTTGTAGTTGTCGAGTGAAAAAAAAAGAACCAAGGTTTAAAAAACAGTTATATAATTAAGGAGATCTTGATCTTCTGAAGCACTGAAATGGTCAAAAGTTAATATCGACCTTGAGCAAAATAAAACTGAGATCGAAAGAAAACCCTTGATGAAATGTCCACAATTTTGCGTGCCACGAGAATCTCCAACCGCAGGGGATCAAAAACGCTATGATATATTGTTGGCAGTAGACAAATGATCATATTGGGGGGAGGGGGGGGGGTCCAATTTTACTGGTATCGCTGCTGAATGCTGATCCATCTGTGCCGCTTTCTTGGGGCCAATACATGCAAATACCACCATCAGATTTTGCTGTGGGGCAAAGCAAAGCAGGCTTCAAATCAAAGAAACGGTTGCCCTATTGCCTAGGGTTTGTAGTAGTGGTAGTAGTATTTGCAAGATGCCAAGGTCAAGATTCTCATACGGAATGTGTCCGGTAGTGGGTTGGTGCCTTTGCTATTTTCCATCTCTCCTAAAGCCATCTTGCTCAGGGCAACTAACACCACTACAAAACAAACTATACTACACGTCCCATCACAGACGGTTAACCAAAATAGTTAGTATTAAGTATAATCATAGACGGTTTTAATACAATCTATCTGTGAAAAGAAATATCACAAACGGTTCATGGTGAAAACCGTCTGTGAAGTATCACAGAGACTGTTCTTTTGTGGCTGTGGCTTATGGCTTTTGGCTTTTGGCTGTTCGTGTAAGAGATTACAGAGTAACTGAAATTCACGTGTGGCTTTTGCCAATATAAATGAAATCGTTACAGTATGTACTACAATTATCTAGTAGACCACATTTTAAAAAAATACCCCGTTTAAAATCTATTTAGTGTAAAAAAGCCAAAATCTGAAGCCAAAAGCCACAAAAGAATAAGCCCATAGATCTGTGATATTACCAAATATCACAGACGGTTTTTTATTTAAACCATCTATGATATTTTCCCGCCTCACAATCCTCCAAAATTTCATAATCTCCCGCCTGAGTCCGAGTAAGATTTCGTTTCGAGACATATTTAGTAAAATAGACATAACTTTTGCATGGGGTATCCGTTTTCGACATTCTTGTACTCGTTGGAAAGCTAACGACGAGCCCGATCTAAAAAAATGACTGCTTGCACCAATCACCCTCTAAGACCACCAAAATCGGCCAACATTGGCCCCAGATTTGTGTTGTAAGTTTTCGATTTCTGTTTTTACCCTTTTTTCTTAGTCTTTTCTTCGGAACTTGGGTTTCGCTTCAATTGCAAAGTTGTAGATCTCGTCGAACATTTCAAATGAGTATATATAAGCCATACAAAACTTTGCTATTTTGTCTTTTAAAACTAGTTATTTACATTGCACCAATATATCATGTTTGAATTGTGATATATCGTCTGGCCATTATCATCGGCGGTTTTTAATAAGAACTGTCTATGATATCTCCCGTTATCATAGATGGTTTTTCTTAATAATCGTCTATGATGTCCCTATCACAGATGGTTTGTAATCTAAACCATCTATAATAATTCCCTGCCACGTCACCAATCCGCGGCATCTCCTCTAAGATCCCGATCTCACCCCGTCCATTCTCTCCACATCGAACGACAGGCACTGGTCTTCTCCCCACCACTCGCCCCTTATTAATCCCTCTCCCTACTCTAAGAACCAACACCACCAGTATTACCACAACTTGTTTGTGCACGGCAAGGGTGAGAAGGGGTTCGGCAAGGGCAGCTGAATATTCACCTAAAGCAAGATGGAATGAAATAAGGCAATGGCAGATCTGTACTATTTCAAATCACCAGCATCAGCACGAGGCTTCTGCTTGTTACATCCTAAAAGCGTGGCATTCTGTTGATTTTGGCATAGAAACTGATAATGGTGTTCATTGCCTTTTGTTTCTGCTACTTGAAACTTTTCCCACTCCACTTTGTTTTAGATTGTAGTTTAAAGATGAATATATAACTCTAGCTTACATTAGCCTGAAGTTTCTTTTAGTGTTAAATATCTTTCTGAATTTGTAACTGTGAAGCTTATATTTGTAACATTGTAATTGTTCTCTTATGTTATGCTATAATGGTGAATTCTGATTTTAATGTAAATAGAATGTACTATTGTGTTTGTTGTTATATTTGCTTATTTTCAAAGGGCATAGCTAACATTTCTTAAGGCTAACCAAAAAATAAAAAAATAGGTATAGAATGAACTATCATAAACAATTCTGTAGTATAAACTATCTATAAAGAACTATCACAGACGACTCGAACGGAAAACTATCTGTGATACCCGTACATCATAGATGGTTTTATCTACCAACTGCCTGTGATGGGAAAGTATCACAGACATTCTATATACCAACCGTTTGTGATACTCGCCCATCACAAACGGTTGGTAGGTAGAACTGTCTGTGATGTGTGAGTATTACAGACGATTTTTTGTTTGAGCTACCTGTGATAGTGTTTTTCACAAACGGTTCTAGTTACAAACTGTCTGTATTGTATTTATCACAGACGGCTCACAAACCGTCTGTGATAACTTCTGATTATCACTGATACATAAATTCAGACGGTCCAGAAAACTGTCTGTAATGACAATTTCAAACCATCTGTGATGACCTTTTTTTATAGTAGTACCAATCTATGTCTATATTCCCTCTTAAGCTGATCTCATTCCTGCCGCGACTCAGATGGTAGATCACAAGGTTGCGACGGTTGAGGTTATAGATTCCTATCCCTATTCTCCTGGTTTAAAACAAAGTTGCAAAGTTCCTCTCTCGTTCTATCATTTCTTTTCCTTGGCTGATCTCATTCTTCAGATGGCCTAATGGCCTATTTTGCATTCGTCCCATGATCTCATCCCATATTTAATACACATATATAGCCATAAACTAGATGAGATGCTAATGATCTTAAATCCAACACCACATCACAACAAGACGAAGTGGCCATCTAATTTGGCTTTACATGAGAGCCAAAGCAACTTTAATTTGGCTTGTTGCATATGATGTGACTAAACTCAAATAAACGTCCCTGTTTTCGCTCTAGTGGAGCACTTCTAGAAGCGACACATCCACATCAAGGAGAGTAGCAGGATGAGCTTGCAAGCCTCCACTAACGAGCTAGCATAAATCTTGGATTAATATTTCACTTATCTTGGATTAGGCCAGCTCACTTATCTTGCAGTTGTTTTCATTAATTGTATAAAAAAAGAAAGAATGGATGTTTTCTTGCTAATCCAAAAGTGTGAATTGTGAGATGAGGTCTGAATTACTGTTTGTTTTTGGTGATTTAAAAGTCGATTGTGTTCTTGTCCTGGAGCTTTTGGCTTTCTGACCATCAAATGGAGAAGCAACAAACTTGGACCGGAGCTCGAGTAACAGTTGTTCTCACATGGCACTCCGGTCAAGAACTAAAGCACAATAACCTGTACTTATATGCTAAAGCTTTTCTTCTTTGATTTAACATAACTGCATATACTAAAACCTTTTCACAGAACATGTGTAAAATCTTAATGGGTTGGTGTAGCCAGCGAGCGAGAGAGAGAGGGGAACTTGAACTTTGGAGCAATGTTATCACTAATCAGAAGTTATGAAAGATGCGGATCAATTTATTTAGTGAGTTTGTGAGGAATTTTTAGTACTTCTTCCCTGAGATTGCTAAAATTATAATCGGTATCGTGTGATCTTAAAACTCTACTATCCCATGAAGGAGTTCCGATCGTAATCCTAGGTAGGATCTAATTAGATCTGGTATAAGTGTATGAAATAAGGTGTTCTAGGTCATAATTTTCTTTCCTAATCATGATTTCTGTGGTACTATCATGATCTCGATTCTATCAACACGGAAAACCTTCTCAATCCTAACAACGTTGATTTTCTTTCACAGTATTAACGAAAAATGATTTAACATATACCATTAGAACCTTTTCAGTTTATAACAAATAAGGGATCCTAGAATAAAATTTACATGGTAATTTTCAGGTAATTTTGCTAATCATCTAATACAGAACCAACAAATTCATGCACTGGGCCTACAGTAGCAGTGTATGTAACACACTGTCTTTTTAGAGCCTGTTCATATTAACTATGTCTAATGGATTTTAGCTGTATCTGATATCTTTTGGCTAAAATAAATAGTAGTGACTGAAAGAATATCTTTTAGGAGGAAGAGGTAAGCGATAGAAAAGGTTAGAGAGATACGTGTGCGAAACGAGAGTGAGAGAAGTATGGTACATGATACATCCATGACCAATAAGAGAAGTAAAAAAATTATTTTAGAAAGTCAGATATTCATATTGATGTCTCTTCGAATAAAAACGAAGCAGAAGTCAATACCCTTAATCACAGCTATAGGATTGCAGGGAGTTAACGACTGCAAGATCTCTGAATCGACAGCTAAGGCCAAATCCTTTTCAGATAATAAAGCCAATATCAAACAACTTAAGATCTCACAAAGCCCCCATCATTATAAAATTATCCCCAAAAAGGAAACCAACTAAGCAAAGAGTTGCTTGTTGCTACATCCTACATGTACATACCTGATGCAGCCATGCCACTGATAGGTGGGCCATGGTGCACATAAACTTTAGTGTGCCCACCTACCAGTGAATGTTGGGTTCAGGACATGTCCAATCATGAAAGAGAAATAAGCTCACAAGATCATTTTAAATTTTAAGCATTTTTCTAAACACACATTGCATCTGAAAACAACTTTTTGGAAAAAAAAAATTATGTTAAGACAGGCTCTGCCATCTGATTGTCTTAGCCTCACCTTTTGCCTTCGCTGTAAAAAAAAATATTATGTGTTTGTTAATTTAAAAATTACGCCACCACCCCCTCAAAAGCATACACGACCACCTTTTGAAGGGCCATGTTGGCATTACTGTAATTGTTCAGCAGTCTCGAGGGCATAACTGTAATTATCTAAGGTAGGGTACGAATGTTAGTTGTTTCAACATTCCATTTGTTAGATCGGATAAATTTAAATTATCCAGTTTGTCTTCTTTTCAAAGAATGCTACATGGCACAATGTAACGAAAGCTTCTCCGACTGATTATTTTTCTGTCGCAAAAAGAGAAGGAAGAGAATTCTAACCATCTATAGCTTGAAGCTTCTGGCACAGGATGCTGTTTTTAGCGTGGGTTTTTTTTTGCGTTGTGCCTTTAAATTTTGGTTTATAGTTTTTAAATTAAAGATGTTCGTAAGAAATAATACATAGAGAAAAATAATCACATATGATTTTGACTGATATAGCTAAATTTGGTGCAGTGTCTATTACAATCTACTTATAAAACTCGTCTTAAAAATACAACGTTTAACATATATATAACACACACACACACACACACACACACACACACACACACACACACACACACACACACACACACACACACACACACACACACACACACACACACACACACACACACACACACACACACATATATATATATATATATATATATATATATATATATATATATATATATATATATATATATATATATATACAGAGAGAGAGAGATTTCTAAAACACTGTTTGCCTGGTTCTGAGTCCTGCTCCTGGTCTCTATAAGCTTAGTTTAAATATGAGCTAGCTCAAGCGGGAACTGAAGCCCAAAAGATTGGGGTGTCTGACCCAAACTGCCCCAATAGAATTCCCTTTGATCCACCCAAAATCCATCACGATTACCTCCATAATCGACAAATCCTGTCGATATATTGCAACTGCAAAGGCCAACCAAGTGCAACCATGGTAATGCCCCCAACATGTGACAGCCGGCTTCCTCCACAGCATTAAAGTAGGTTTCAAATAGGCTTGAGTCTACCTGCGCCGCTTATGCTTTCACTAAGGGTGTAAGTGGCGCGGGTCATACCGCCAACCCGCTAAGCTCCCCGTTAAAAATGCTCAAGCGGCCGTGTGAATCTGACTGCTTTGTTGAAGCATTTCGCTGTGGACTGACACACATAGTCCAATGGGTGCCGCGGCTAGGACCACATGCAAGGAGAAGGAAGACTCTAGATCGCTCGCACGCGAGACAAGAGCATGCCTTCTCTAGATTGTAACTCATAAGAGCACACACATGCTGCCCCGCAACACCCGCAAAACTGCTTGGCATGCAAAGTTACAGGCGGTAGGCTGCCGCAAAGCTCGCCAAAAAGTTTGGCGACCATTGCGGGGCGAGTGTGGGCTGATCGCAACCTGCACTGCTTGCATCCCTAGCTTTCACCTTCATTTCGTGTAGAGATTAACTTAGGTATTCAAATGCATTTGGCACTTAGGCTTATATGTGGTGCGCTCTCACCCTAAACAAAAGCAATGCGGGTCTACCTCATTCCTATTGCACTCATGGCGCATACGAGTTACCTCATTCATATTGCACTCATAGCGCATACAAGCCTCGTTTGGGATCAAGCCAACTAGGCTTGGTGTCGTAGTCAAGTGATATTCATGGTTTGCTTGACCACCACCAGAGAAATTATGGTTGACGGTAGGTGATTCCCTTTGATATAGACTGCTATATCTAGATTGATAACTTTCTTTCTCTCTCTCTTGATGTTTAGGGCATCTCTAATAGTATTATCTAAGCTATATTAAAGTAAGTAAAATTTTATGTAAAAGAGATAAAGAAAAATACTATGCTGTCTTCAATGTTGGCAAGAGAGGAGGAGATTAGTAAAATTCTGTTGAGCATGCCCATTTTGCCCCTCGTGGAGGGAATGATGCTGCCTCGGGAGCTGCGAGGGAGAAAGAAAAAGGGTAGAAGGCAACAAAGAGAAGCCAAAGCGAAAGCGAGAAGAAGGGAGAGAGAGATTGACGAGGAGGGAGGGGCAGCAGCGGTAGCAAATCCAAGAGCACATTGAGAGCGAGCGCTCGCTCGCCGCCGTGCGGCTCCGGCGCTTCTCTACGCTTGGTCTTCCACCCACCTCAACCTCTCCGGCGAAGCGCAGCACCCCCCCCCCCCCCCCCCCCCAGACGCTGGAACAAGCGCCCGCCGGGAGTGGGCCCCTCTGATGGCTGCCCGTGCGGCGAGGGGAAGCGTTGGGATTCCGGCGGCGGCGGCGAGGAGGGGCGGCGGGCTCCGCGCAAAACAGGCCGGGCGCGCCAGCTGCCGCGGCGCCTAGGGAGGCGGATTAGGCGGCGTTCTTGTTCATCTTTCCCCCCTCCGGCGGCCTCTGGAGGAGCTAGGGTTCGTTAGGGTTTCTTTGCGTCGGGGTTTGCGGAGATGGCGGTGGGGGACGCGCTGCGGCGGCTGTGCGAGGAGGTCGGGTGGTCGTACGCCGTCTTCTGGAAGGCCATCGGCGCCGCCGACCCCGTGTGAGCCTTCCCATCCTTTTCTTGGATCTTTTTGTGTCTTAGCTTCTCCTCTTGCTCGATCTTGCTAAAAATCTCAATCTCTCTCTCTCGTGCTTTTTCCCTCAAACAAATGTCTTCTCTTATTTATTTTGTTGGGTTTGGAGTTTTCTTGAACATTCCATTTCAGCTAGACTTGCCTTGTCCTACTACGAGTGAAGTGTCCGTGGGGAAGATTCCTATGGGTGTATTCTTGAGCAATTACTAATAAGGGACTGCTTTGCTTGTGAGAAACTAGTGCCTGCAAAAGAACGCGTCTGTGCTTGTTTGCGTGTGCTGATGCTGCAAATTTAGTATTACCTTTACTAGAGCATGAAACAAAAAGTTAGTGCCGCATATCGAATCAGCGCTATTTGTGTAAATGCGTATAGTTCTTGGGGCATGCAAGAGCGTGGATGCGCAAATTGTTCTTGCAATTCTGTACGTGTATGCTTTGCCGAGAAAAGATGAGAAATGGGCAAGGAGGAATGCTAAATGCGCTGTGAATTCAGCGTCTTGACGTACCTAATGCTTCAAGAATGAGTTCCTTGTTTGCTGATTTGTGTGCATTTTTGCCTTGGAGATGTGCAGGCATTTGGTGTGGGAGGACGCCCATTGTGGCCACGCATCGTGCCCCGCTGGATCTGAGGCTTCAGAGGTTGGGTGCGAATCAGGCAGCATGGTGTGCACGCTTGTTAGGAAGGTCATGGCATCGCAGGTTCATGTTGTCGGAGAAGGGTAAGCAAGAAGGGCGGCATTTCTTTGTTACCAGCCAGTACAATGTTCTTGGTTTATTGCTTTTATTGACGGATGCCTGCTTCATTTGTGTTTTTCAGTACCATTGGCCGTGCTGCTTTTACTGGGAATCATCAATGGATTGTCCATGATACTGCCAATGATCACGGGCTCGTATCCGAGGTATAATTTCTTCTTCTTTCTTGTGAACTGATATGAATGTAACAGAATTTCAGTTTTGTCTAGTCCATTTTTGCTGCCGCCTCATTTAAAGCATGAAATCAGGCGATTTATGTCATTGCAACAGTCCTTGTGGGGTTATTTTGTCCTCACATATTTGTTCCTTATGTGCTGAAATTTTGGCAAGTAGTGAGTTTGGTCTATTGTTCTGCCGAATAAATAAGCTAGTTGCAAAAGCACACAAATGGACATGTGAATAAGTGGAAATGTCTGTCGACGTTCTCATTAGCATGGTTTGACCTAGAAGCTTAATTTAACCATGATGTTGCTTCCATTATGATTTTCTAATTGTCTTGTAAGAGCAATGCGACGGGATTTAATCTCTTGCTTTCTTGGTTTGGATATGTTAAATTGTAATTTGATCTTTCGCAATGGAACAATAAGCTAAGGACTTCTGATGATGATAGGTTGCTGCTGAGATGAATCATCAGTTCAGAGCTGGCATTCAGGTTAGTAGAGTTATTGCCCTTGCATGGTAGATTAATTACCGACTTTTTACTTATAGGCTCGTAATAATTTACTTGTGCAGACTATTGCAATCATTCCTGTGTTACCACGTGGTGTACTACAGCTAGGCTCTACTAGTGTGGTAAGATACCGAAGCTTTAACAATGCAGATTAGTATATCTCTTATCTACATGTCTTGAAGTTTGTTCTCTGTGTTATTATATTTACCATGAGGTAGTACTACTTTATGACTGTATTACATTGTTGACTGGTCAAATATTCTGTTCTCTGGATTCGTATAAAACTATATTTGTGGTGAGGTCCTTGGAAGACCAAACCTTCTGTGGATTGGAGTGGGAAGCTGGAGAAGAATGATTTATGATTGTCTCTAATATATGTTTAGCGCTTAGAGGACTGCATTAGGAGGAATTGCTTTTGAGTTTTACTGTGACCACTGGGCTATGCTAGCTCTCTTGTTTGTGTTTTCTAGATGTTAGGGCTTATAAATGTTTTTTTTTTCTGACAGGTTATGGAAAACAGAATTTCTGTGATCCAATATAAGAAGCTGTGTTCTCAGCTAAACAATCGATCAAGTATGGTTGCATCTGCTTCAGTTAAAAGTGACGTGAGCCAGAAGGTTCAGTCACGTTCTTTACATGGTCTCCCAAGTATCTACCCTGCAGATGCTTGCTCAAAAGCTTTCAGTGGATCCCCAGTGACTTATGAACAATGCTATGGTCCTGGTGCCACGACTGTGTCAAGTAGTACATCAGCAAACACAGGCAGGAATGCGTCATTGCTTAAGGTTGCACAGAGAAATGGTCAAGCTGTTAGAGATCACAATTTATATGCTCCTGATATGAGGTTCAGACAACAAACTCCTTACTGTGACAGGAGAGTTGAAAGTACCACACAAAGTAGTGTTGTGAGCTCAGGGTTTATCTCTTCTATCTCAACATCAGTGGAAAAACATCCATTGTTGATGACCAACATTGAACAATTAGAACTGGGAAACATGGCAGAGTCATCAGAGCCCAGAAATCTTCTGTTAAAATCTCTTGCATCCCGGAACCCTATTGTCCATGAAAATACAAACATGCTTCCGTTGCATGGAGGAGGTGAGGTGTCGGACTTTCTAAATGGTGGTGGGAAATTTGATTTTCTCCCGGCAGGTACTAGAGTAGTCAAGGCTAACTTGTATAACAGCACAGCAAGTCAAGTATTAGATCAAAGATGTAATTCTAATTCTGGGATGATAGGGCATAAACCAGCTATTTCATATAAAATCCCCCAATCTGCCCAATTCATTATGAAAATGGAGAGTCCCAATAGAGAGTCATTTCAAGCTCCTGCAGCTCCATCCTCTGGCTCGAATGTTCAAGTTTTGAGTGGATTGAAATCAGCCATTTCTCAGGAGAATCAACCGAGTAGCTCGGATCATGTTTGCCGAAACCAAAAGGCTAATGAAGTAAATGACCAGGCTAATGAAGTAAATGACCCCAGTGTTGCTGTAAGCATGCAAGGTGTGAAGAATATGGATGGACACAAGCTCCCAGACATTTCTAATGAGCGAACTTCCTCGTTTCTTTTGGATCCTGCTACAGAAAATGATTTGTTTGATATATTTGGTATTGGATTTCATCATCTGTGTCGCAATGTGGATGGTGATCTGACCTGGAATGCCGCAAAACCTGAGAGTTCAGATAGAGATGCACCTGAATCATCGGTTTATCTTGATACCCCTCCAGTCTTTGGCACACTGGACGATGAGTTCCCTTATTCTGGGATCTTCTCACTAACTGATACTGACCAACTATTGGATGCGGTTATCTCCAATGTCAATCCTGGTGGCAAGCAGATCTCTGGTGACAGTGCCTCTTGCAAGACTTCATTGACAGATATTCCTAGCAGTTCTTATTGTGGCTCAAAAGGGACGAAACAATGCGAATCATCTGGTGCTCCTCCTTTGCTAGTCAAGAATGAGTTGGCTGTTTCAAATTTTGTTAAACAACCATGTTTTCAAGAAAAGGCTGATGATGGCTGTATTTCCCAAAATAATGGAATGCACAAATCTCAGATACGCCTTTGGATTGAGAGTGGACAGAACACGAAATGTGAAAGTGTGTCAGCCTCAAACAGCAAAGGTCATGATACACCAAACAAGGCAAATCGAAAGAGATCTCGACCAGGAGAGAACCCTAAGCCCCGACCAAAGGACCGTCAGCTTATTCAGGATCGTATAAAGGAGCTCCGGGAACTTGTACCTAATGGGGCAAAGGTATCCTTTGATGAATAAGTCCCTGTACTGTGGTCTTTGTGGGGCTGTGGTAGTTTTTGTTTTTTGACTGCTTTAGGACAGCATCTGGTTTTGCTTTAGGACAGCATCTGCTTTTAGGACAGCATCTGCTTTTGCTTTAGGACAGCATATTGACCGCTTTAGGACAGCATCTAGGATAGCATCTTAGCATATGCTTGGCTGGTTCTCAGCCTATAAATATGTATCTCCAACCCCTCAGGTTGGTATGGCATTGTGTGAGCAATAAACAAGAAGAAAATTGCCCCATCTCCTAGTGTCATCCTCTCCATGAGAGTTAGGATCTTGCTATCACCAAGAGCAAGAGTCCAGCGACTAACAAGTGGTATCAGAGCCTTAGTATCCTGTAGCCTGAGCATCTCCTGCTCATCTCCTTCTCCGGCCTCGCAGCAGCCCCGGCCGGTAGCAGCAGCAGCTCCGGCTGTCCCCGCTCACTCCTCTCCGGAGACGGACGGCAGCTCGACAGAAGCAGCCCTCTCTCCACGCAACAGCCCCCCAGTAGCGCGCCATGTCCGCAGGGCAGTCTCAGCGCTCGGTCGCCTCGAGCATGCGGCGTCAGCAGACGGCCGAGCTCGTCGCGGCAGAGCAGCGCGAGCGAGCGGCGGCAGAGACCGCTGCGGCGGCGGAAAGGGCGTCAAGGCTGGCAGCGGCGGAGCTGGCAGCAGCCAGGGCGGAGGTGGAAGCAGCGGCGGCGGCAGATGCAGCGCGTGCGGCAGCAGCAGAGGTCAAGGATCTGCGCGGCAGCAACAGCAGCTCCGGCTCTGTTGATGGCGGCGCCGACGCGGACCCTCAGCTGCTGGAGAGGGAGGCAGCGCAAGGGCGAGCGGCGCAATGGGTAGCCGCGCACGCCCACGAGCGCGGCGGCAAGCCCAGACAGGCGCGGACGCGCCGGCGGCGCTCCTGGAGGAGGCACGCACGGCGGCGGCGTACGGGTCGACGGAGAGCGCGGCCCTCACAGGCAACGTGGCTCTCTCTCCCCGGTACGGTACCGTGGTCACCACGAGTACCAGGCTGTCGTCAGGGACGTCGGCCCCGGCGGCGGGTGGCCTACCCTCACCAAGACCAACTATGTCGAGTGGTCTGCGGTGATGAGGGTAAGGCTCCAGGTGCGGCATATGTGGGATGCAGTCCGGTACGGCGACGTCGACTACGACCAGGATCGACGGGCGCTGGATGCTCTCATCGCTGCAGTCCCGCCCGAGATGCAGTTCTCGCTTACCAGCAAGCGGACTGCCAAAGAGGCTTGGGACGCCATCGCTGCAGCACGCATCGGCAGCGACCGCGCCCGCAAGTCTACACTGCAGGCACTACGCACGGAGTGGGAGAACCTGGCCTTCAAGCCAGGTGAAGACGTTGATGACTTTGCTCTCCGTCTCAACACTCTGTTGCAGAAGTTGGTGCAGTTCGGTGACGACACCTACGGCGAGGAGAGAGCTGTGGAGAAGCTCTTCCGCTGCGTCCCCGAGAAGTACAAGCAGATGGCTCGCTCGATCGGGTCTCTGCTGGACCTCTCCACGATGACCATCGAGGAGGCGTTGGGTCGCCTCAAGGTCGTCGACATCGATGAGCCACAGAGCCTCTCGGGACCCGTCACCATTGGCGGGAAGCTCCTTCTCACTCGGGAGCAGTGGGCTGCCGGCCAAGGTGACAGGAAGAAGGGGGAGCCTTCCTCCACGACAGGCGGCCGCAAGCATGGCAAGCGCGGCAAGCCGCGCAAAGACGCCCAAGCAGGGGCGCGAGGAGGCGCCCAGGGCGGCGATGCTGGCAGGCAAAAGCCGGCACGAGACGACTCTTGCCACAACTGCGGCAAGCTTGGTCATTGGGCCAAGGAGTGTCGACAGCCACGACGCGGCCAGGCCCACGTCGCACAAGCGGAGGAGGAGCAGCCGGTCCTGTTCATTGCTCATGCGAGCATCGAACTACCTCCAGCGGCACCGGCCGCAGTGGCTCTCCTCCACCTTGACGAGCCCAAAGCACACGCCCTCCTCGGCGACAGTCCCGGCAAGGACAAGACCGACGGGTGGTGCCTCGACACCGGCGCCACCCACCACATGACCGGGCGGCGGGAGTTCTTCTCCGAGCTCGACTCAGGCGTTCGAGGCACCGTCAAGTTCGGCGATGCCTCCGCCGTGGAGATCAAGGGCGTCGGCTCTGTCGTCTTAGTCGCCAAGACTGGCGAGCACCGGCTGCTCACCGGCGTCTACTACATCCCCGATTTGCGGAACTCCATCATCAGCTTGGGACAGCTGGATGAGAACGGCTCGCGTGTCGAGATCGAGCACGGGGTGCTGCGAATTTGGGATCTTGGACGCCGCCTTCTTGCCAAGGTAACCAGAGGCGCAAATCGACTCTACACTCTTCACGTGCAGGTGGCACAACCCATCTGTCTCGCTGCTCGTCGAGACGACGAGGCGTGGCAGTGGCACGAGCGCTTTGGGCACCTTCACTTCGAGGCCCTGAAGCGGCTCAGTGCCACAGAAATGGTGCGAGGCCTGCCGTGCCTTGACCATGTGGAGCAGCTCTGCGACGTCTGCGTGTTGACGAAGCAGAGGCGACTCCCCTTTCCCCAGCAGGCGAGTTTCCGAGCCAAGGAGAGGCTCGAGCTCGTGCACGGGGACTTGTGTGGCCCGGTGACACCGGCCACACCAGGAGGACGACGCTACTTCCTGCTGCTCGTCGACGACCTCTCCCGCTACATGTGGGTGATGGTCCTCGGCAGCAAGGGAGAGGCTGCGGACGCCATCAGGCGCACGCAGGCTGTTGCGGAGGCGGAGTGCGGCCGCAAGCTGCGCGTGCTGCGCACAGACAACGGCGGCGAATTCACGGCGGCTGAATTCGCGTCGTACTGCGCTGATGAGGGCATTCAGCGCCACTACTCCGCGCCGTACAGCCCGCAGCAGAACGGCGTCGTCGAGCGGCGCAACCAGACGGTTGTGGGGATGGCTCGGGCCCTCCTCAAGCAGAGGGGGATGCCGGCTGTCTTCTGGGGAGAGGCGGTGGTGACGGCCGTCTACATCCTCAACCGCTCGCCTACCAAGGCTACCAAGGCGCTCGACGGCAGGACACCGTACGAGGCTTGGCATGGGCGCAAGCCGGCGGTCTCCCACTTGCGGGTCTTCGGCTCCCTCGCGTTCGCCAAGGAGCTTGGCCACATCGGTAAGCTCGACGACAGGAGCACTCCGGGAGTGTTCATCGGCTACGCGGAGGGCTCGAAGGCCTACCGCATCCTCGACCCTGACACACAGCGCGTCCGCATCTCGCGTGACGCTGTGTTCGACGAAGGGCGAGGCTGGACGTGGGACAAGGCGGTGAACGACGGTTCGGCCTCGACTCTCAGGGACTTTGTTGTGGACTACGTCCACTTCGAGAGAGCCGGGGGAGCTAGCAGCTCGTCTTCACCGAGCTCGTCCACCTCGACACCTTACCCGCCATCAGCTCCGGCGAGTGCTCCACCACTTTCGGCACCGGCTACGCCCCACTCTTCACCACCGGCTCACCACTCTCCTGCACCGGCGGCCACATCACCGGAATCGGCCCCAACAGCTTCGGTCCACAACGAGCAGCGCACGGTGGAGTTCGCTACTCCACTGTCTCACGACGAGGATCGCGTCGACGCCTACCACGACGGCGAGACTCTGCGTTACCGTACCGTGGACGACCTCCTCGGCGAGCAGCCGGTCCCTGGACTGGCGCAGCGTGACTTCGAGGCGGAGCTGCACTTGGCATGCGACGACGGCGAGCCCCGCTCCTTCGCTGAGGCGGAGGGAGACGCGGCGTGGCGTGTCGCGATGAAGCAGGAGATGGACGCCGTCGAGCGGAACCGGACGTGGGAGCTGGCGGATCTTCCTGCCGGTCACCGCGCGATCACCCTTAAGTGGGTGTTCAAGCTGAAGCGGGATGAAGCCGGCGCCATCGTCAAGCACAAGGCTCGCTTGGTAGCACGAGGCTTCGTGCAGCAGGAGGGGGTCGACTTCGATGACGCCTTCGCACCCGTCGCGCGCATGGAGTCCGTTCGTCTTCTCCTCGCACTTGCAGCCCAGGAGGATTGGCGCGTCCATCACATGGACGTCAAGTCCGCCTTCCTCAACGGCGATTTAAAGGAGGAGGTCTACGTCCGTCAGCCGCCGGGATTCGTCATCCCCGGCAAGGAGGGCAAGGTTCTCCGCCTGCACAAGGCCCTCTACGGCTTGCGGCAGGCACCACGAGCCTGGAACGCTAAGCTTGACTCCACCCTCAAGCAAATGGGGTTCCAGCAGAGCGCACACGAGGCTGCGGTCTACCGGCGGGGCAAAGGCGGCAATGCTCTGCTGGTAGGCGTCTACGTCGACGACCTGGTGATCACCGGCTCCAAGGAGGCCGAGGTCGAGGCGTTCAAGGCGGAGATGAAGACCGCCTTCCAGATGAGCGACTTGGGGCTCCTCTCCTTCTACCTGAGGATCGAGGTCCACCAGGACAGCTCCGGTATCTCCCTTCGTCAGACCGCCTACGCCAAGCGCACCGTCGAGCTGGGCGGGCTCACCGACTGCAACCCAGCCCACACTCCTATGGAGGAAAGGCTGAAGCTGAGCCGCGACAGCACGGCGGAGGAGGTGGACGCGACGCAGTACCGGCGCATCGTGGGCAGCCTTCGCTACCTCGTCCACACGCGTCCGGATTTGGCGTTCGCCGTCGGCTACGTCAGTCGGTTCATGCAGCGACCGACGACGGAGCATCAGCAGGCCGTAAAGAGGATCCTCCGCTATGTTGCGGGCACCTCCGACTACGGCTTGCACTACCCGAGATGTCCCGGCGCGGCACACTTCATCGGGTACAGCGACAGCGACCACGCAGGCGACATTGACACCAGCAAGAGCACAAGCGGGATTCTCTTCTTCCTCGGCAAGTGCCTCGTTAGCTGGCAGTCAGTCAAGCAGCAGGTGGTGGCCCTGTCTAGCTGTGAGGCCGAGTACATAGCGGCTTCCACCGCTTCGACTCAGGCGCTCTGGCTCGCTCGACTGCTTGGTGATCTCCTCGGCAGGGACACTGAAGCAGTGGAGCTCAGGGTGGACAGCAAGTCCGCTCTAGCCCTGGCAAAGAACCCCGTTTTTCATGAACGGAGCAAGCACATCCGGGTGAAGTACCATTTCATCCGAGGCTGCTTGGAACAAGGAAGCATCAAGGCAAGCTACATCAACACCACGGATCAGCTTGCGGATCTGCTCACCAAGCCTCTTGGAAGGATCAAGTTCCTTGAGCTCTGCTCCAAGATCAGGATGGTTCGATCCTCCCACAAGACAACGCACAAGACTTAGGGGGAGAATGATGAATAAGTCCCTGTACTGTGGTCTTTGTGGGGCTGTGGTAGTTTTTGTTTTTTGACTGCTTTAGGACAGCATCTGCTTTTGCTTTAGGACAGCATCTGCTTTTAGGACAGCATCTGCTTTTGCTTTAGGACAGCATATTGACCGCTTTAGGACAGCATCTAGGATAGCATCTTAGCATATGCTTGGCTGGTTCTCAGCCTATAAATATGTATCTCCAACCCCTCAGGTTGGTATGGCATTGTGTGAGCAATAAACAAGAAGAAAATTGCCCCATCTCCTAGTGTCATCCTCTCCATGAGAGTTAGGATCTTGCTATCACCAAGAGCAAGAGTCCAGCGACTAACATCCTTTAGTTGACTTGAACATTTTAATTGTCCTTTATGATTATTTAAGATTTGAATTGCACTGAGTTCACATTGGCCATAGATGTGTAACGGCTGCTATTGTCATGTGATTTTTTTGTCAACAGTGTAGCATTGATGCTTTGTTGGAAAAGACCATTAAGCACATGCTTTTCTTGCAAAGTGTGACAAAGCATGCAGACAGCCTCAAGGATTCTAATGAATCTAAGGTATACACACACTTATTAATTTGGATCCCCTTCACTTGCGTTAGGATGAAGAAAACTAGCTTTTAGCCTATTCCATGAGATAATAGTTGCGAAACTCATGAGATCCTTTGCTGTGCTATTGGTAAACTTCAAACAGATACTTGGTGGTGAGAATGGTCCGCTTTTGAAAGACTACTTCGAAGGTGGTGCGACTTGGGCCTTCAATGTTGGCAATCAATCTATGACATGCCCAATCATTGTTGAGGATCTTGACCGGCCTCGTCAGATGCTTGTGGAGGTAAATGATTTTGCTATTGTTTGTTCTTTGTATCCTGTGATTCTCAATGCACATATTATACTTTCCATTTGTTGATATCAATACATATGCAGATCATTTGTGAGGATAGAGGTATATTCTTGGAGATAGCCGACTTTATCAAAGGACTTGGATTAACCATCTTGAGGGGTGTGATGGAAGCACGCAAAAATAAAATATGGGCACGGTTCACTGTTGAGGTAAGTAGTCTGATGTTTTAAGAAGATCGTTTGGTTGGGTCAGAAGCGAAGAATAGCTGTTCCCACATTTTGGTTCATGAACTTAATACAGATTATCCGCATATTTTGCATGTTGTGACATTTTCCCCTATGAATTTAGTCTTCTGTTGCTTCCTTCACCGTCTGCTCCAGAAAGTTCTTATTTGATTTTGTTCATGCAGGCCAACAGGGATGTGACTAGAATGGAAATTTTTCTCTCGCTTGTGCGCTTGTTGGAGCCCAGTTGTGATGGGGGCGGAACAGGAGAGAATCCTAACAATGTAAAAATGCCTCATGGGATTGTGCAACATCCGGTTATCCCAGCTGCAGGTCACCTCAGATGAGCGATCGACTATGGTCATCAGAGGCATCTTTGAAGTGCTAAGAGCGGGAGTTCAGTTCACTTCTGCCATGACTAGCATTGTCAGTGCACGACTAGCTGGATTCTGGTGGCATACAGTGCATCTTTCTGGCAATGTGCATGCAGAAAGCCTAACAGTAGGTGTATCATCAAGACATGGACGGTTCAGCAAGTGATCATTAGGCAATATTTTGGCATGTATAATCTTGTCTCTGTTTGTTACTGATGTCTATTCTCTTATTAGAGTGGATTTTGTTCTGTTGATCTACTGAATGGAAATTCTGAGTTGATTTGTCTAGCATGAGCGGGAAAGCCTCTTTTGTCGGCCTACTCTTGTCAATGATCCAGAGCTCGTAGTGTGTGATTATTCCCCAATATAATGCATTACGAAGAGCTAAAGTTTTAACAATTTCAGAGGCTTTATTTCCAAATATATCTTGCTGTCTTTAGTGAGCTACATTCTGAGGTTTCATCAGTTCAGCTGCAATTCTCCAATCATCTTCCCTGGACCACTGTACTGAGACTTCAACCCATGATACAGTTCAGATTGAATGAACGGAAGAACAATTGGATATAGTGGAACGTTATGTATCTCTTCCCCACTGGATATAGTGAAGCAAAGCTGAATTACATACAATACAATATCCAAAACTAGTGCCAAGTGACCCGACTTCTACATACTCTTCCAAACCACATATATCCCTTTTTTTTCAGATATGGTGCCCATCTATGCACTATAAAATCCTTTTTTTTTTTGGTTATCCTATATCTACTACATACATTATCCCATATACTCCCATCTAGCTATACATGCCCTAAACCCAATGATCAAGCTCAAGCATGTCTAGGCATAACCCTTATTTCTATACAAGCCCTAAAGTAACTGGTTAATTGTATTGTAGTAATTAAGCCACGAAGTCTCTCATGAGCTGAGCTGCGAAGGACTTGGTGCTCTGCATGTTCATGTCGTAGCCCGCTGTGACCGCGGCGACGCCGTCGCTGGCGTTCCTGCTGCTCATGAGGAACGACGTCGTCTGCTCGGCGGCGGCGGTGCCGTGTGGGAGGCCGAGCGTGAGGGACACGCCCCCGCCGTTCCCGGCGAACGCGTACTGCTCCGAGCCGAACTGCCCGTACGGCGCCGGCGTGAACAGCGAGTACCCGCCGACGTCGTCGTCGTCGTCCTGTTGGCCCCTCGCGCCCGCGGTGGCGCCGCTGCCGCCGGCCTCCATGAACTTCATGAGCAGCTCCCGGTGGCTCACGGCCTCGTCGTGCCTCACGGCGGCCGCGGCCTGCGCCTGCAGCGTGTTCACGTCGGAGATGTGGAACGCCGCCGGATCGTTTGACTCTGTCCTCGCCTTCTTGAGCTTATGCTGGAACGAAGCGCCGCCGCCGTCGCCGCCGCCGTAGAAGCTCGCGTGGGCCTGCTGGTCTCCGGCGAGCTCTAGGAGGGACGCGTGCACGTCAACCTTGGAGCTTCCAATCCCTGCAATGCGCGCCGCTTTGGACGTAGCCCCCGCCGACGACGACATGCCGTTGTCAACGTTCTTGGGAGGCTCCGTGCTGTCGGTGTTGTTGCTCATCTTGCTGCCGGCGCCGGCCGCCGCGTTGGCATCCTTGTCCTTGGTCTCCTCCAGGTACATCTCCTCCACCATTGGCTTCCACAGCCTCACCCTCGCGTTGATGAACCAGTTCGACACCTACGTACACAGATATTTCAACAGCCATAGCCACTGTAACTTCGTATCGCATGGTGCAAACTAGTTCAACACTCTGAACAAACTGTGTACGTGTACATATCTATATGTGTACGTATATTGTACGTATATACATACCTGGCTCCTAGTGAGGCCGGTTTGCTTGGCGAGCATGATCTTGTCCGAGTCCTTGGGGTATCTGCATGACATCACACAGGAATCGCAGCCACCAGTGAGATGAGGACACGAGGGCTCGCGCATTCACAGATTTGACTTGAGCGAGCACTCAGAAAAATGTAGTTTGGTAACTGTGCGCACGTGTGTGTGCGTATATGGATCAAGAAAGCCTCCAAATATTACTATCTGCGCATAATACGGGCATATGCTTTCCGGTTTTGATTTATAGCTTATGGTTATGATTTATAGTTTTTTACCATTAATGAAAGAAAGTATAGAGTATCAAAAAACTTACGTATGGTTTTGACCGATATAAATAAAATCATTATAATATGTGCTTATGGACTTCACCTTGAAATAATATTTCGTTTGAAAGTTAGTTATTGTAGAAAGCTGAAAAGCAACTTTTATTAAAAAGTTGAAAAGAACTGGCGTGCTTGCAAGCTTGCAAGAGCCAAGGACATTTTTGGACGTTTCAGCCCCCTCCGAAATTAGTTTGTAAGACCAAAATTTGAGTTTAAATTCAAGTCTTAAGATGAACTTTAAATATTAGAGCAAGTTTCATCCACATTTTCATATCTGTTTTATCTATATCCAATATCTAGTTCATCTCTACCATCTTTAATAGCCTTTTTCTCAAAATAATGAAGTTTCATCAAAATTCAAGTCATCGAAATTTGCTACCATCCGAATTTTTTTCCAAACGAAATTGTTAACCTGGTGTGTTAGAGTTAGTAATATTGTTTAATCGTATTCGAGTAGGTTTAGTTGTTTAATATGTGTTCGAGTTGTGTATGAATTCGAGTTAGTTTTCGAGTCGTAGTTGTTTTCGTGTCGTAGTCGTAGAGTCAGGTATAAAAGGAGAGCAATGTAACAAGAGAAGAGAGCGAGAGATAAAGCGATCGGTGTGATGGAACGAGAGAGAAGAAATAAAGGAAAGACGGAGCGGTTGGTGCTCTCCCGGAAAAATCAACTGCGTTCAGAGTTGCTTCATATTATTGTCTCGCTACTGCTTCGTGTGCCTTAGTGCAACTTTGGTTGATCATCACGTCTAGTAGAGGTGCTACTGTCCCATCGTTGATCACATCCAGAGGGAGCATTACGTGGAGATAGCAAGCAGCAGAGGGGCTGCATCTTATACGTTCGGCAAGGCATTCCATCCAGCGGATAGCAGTGACTATGGAGGGTCACGTCGGAGCAAGAGGACAGAAAAATTCTAACAAGTGGTGTCAGAGTCTGTTGATTTCAATGATTTTTAAAGATTATGGGTGATAAGGCGAAGGTCCAGGGTGGACTAATCTCCCTCCAGTACCCACTCCTGACGACCGACAATTACCCGGTATGGGCAATGAAGATGAAGACAAACATACACGTCTAGGGAGTCTGGAGTGCAGTCGATCCGAAGGAGAAGGATAAGGAGGTGGATGACAAGGTGGATCAGGCGGCTTTGACCATCATCTACCAGGCGGTGCCAGATGTGATGATGCATCAGCTCATCGGCAAGGAGACGGCACGGGAGGTGTGGGAGACGTTGCATGAGGGCGTTGATCGTGTGAAGGAGGTGCAGCTCCAGAATTTGCGGAGCGAGTTCGAGAATCTCAAGATGGAAGAGGCCCAATCGGTGGACGAGTTCGTTGGCATGCTGACTTCATTGTACAATCAAATTAACTCTCTTGGCGACAAGATGGAGGAATCTATGGCGGTGAAGAAATATGTGCACGTGCTTCCGGAGAAATATATATCTGTTGTCACCACACTTATGTACTCATCCGATCTGGACAAGACAAAGATAGAGATCACCAGCTCTCTCAAGGCATATGAGGAGTTACTAAAGGGGTTTTAGTCATGTAATGAGCAGGGATCCCAGACTCATAACGAGCAGGCGTTGCTAGTAAAGGAAGATCCGAAAGACAGTCATGACTCATCAAACAACCATAGGAGGTGGCACGGTCGAGGTGGCTAGAGTAGTCAAGGCGGCAGAGGTGGCCGTGGAGACAAGACTGGGCAAGGCGGTGGTGACAGATCCCGTGATAAGTCACATGTCAAGTGCTTTGCATGTGGCGAATATGAGCACTACACGTCAGGATATCGTAGCCATATAAAGTGTTTCAACTGTAATAAGTACGAGCACTATGCTTTGGATTGTCGAAGCAAGAAGAAGGACGGGGAGGTGAACCTTACCCAAGACGAAAAAGAAGATGAAGAACCGGGACTACTTCTCTCCTCATATGTTGAAAAGGCGCCGGTCATCGTGATACTAAATGAGGAGAACATAGTTCCAAAACTACGTACGAAAAAAGGTAGCCACGATAACATGAACCAGTGGTACTTGGACAATGGAGCAAGCAACCACATGACGGGAGATCAATGTACGTTTCATGAGCTCGATGAGAAGGTTTGGGGCAAGGTCAAGTTTGGCGATGGCTCCACGGTGGAGATAAAAAGGCAAAGGGACGATAATGTTGCAATGCAAGAACGGACATAAGAAATGGTTGACAGGGATTTACTTTATACCAATTTTGTGTAACAACATGCTTAGTTTCAGACAAATGACAGAAAGAGGGTGCAGGGTAGTACCGCAAGATGAGTTATTGCATGTGTACGGCAACAACAAAGATATGTTGATGAAAGTGAAGAGATCTCCAAATTAGTTGTACAATATTTTTTTTGAAAACTTGTAAACATGTTTGTTTGAAGATAGGCACAGCTGGACGAGGTGCAAATACAACAGGAGGCAAGCATGGCGCACATGCAGGCGCGACACCCCATCCTTATGCAAACGATGCTGAAGGAGATGGCTTGGGCAGGAGACCACAGGTGGACGTGGCGTCCCATGCGCACGGCCCGTGTGAAGTAGACGTTGCAGGCGACAGCTCGGGTGATCACGCACATGCAGGCGCGCATGAAGGGAGCAGCGGCTCCAGAGCTCATGTAGTTGGCGGAGGCGATGCGAGTGTCACTCCAACGAAATCATGCATGCGGGAGGCATGTGAAAAAGATGCACAAGGTCCAAGAGGAAGAATTGGAGTACATGTTGGTACAGTCTTCTGTGGTTTTGCAGAGGGAACGCAGGAAGCATTGGAGATAGAAGTTAGGGGCGGTGTAGCCTCAGCTGAGACGTATGCCGGAAAGTGGACAAATTTAGTCCAAGAGAGAGGAGTGGGAGGCTCAGGTAATAGCAAAGCCAAGATAGCTGTGGGAGCAGGTGCTCTAGCCTAGGTAAGCGTACAAGGAAGGACAGGTTCAGTCCAGGTGCAAGACGTGTCAAGCATCGAATTGTGCAAGGCTCAGGAAGGAACGGCGCACAAGAATGCAGGTAGAAGGAAGAAATGGAAGCAAGAGAGAAGATTAGCGTGATCAAGATGGAAAAACAAGATTAAGGAGGTGATTGTTAGAGTTAGTAATCCTGTTTAGTCATATTCGAATAGGTTTAGCTATTTAATATGTGTTCGAGTCGTGTACGAGTTCGAGTCAGTTTTTGAGTCGGTCTTGAAGTCGTACGTAGTTGTCTCCGTGTTGTAGTCGTAGAGTCGGGTATAAAAGGAGATCAATGTAACGAGAGAAGAGCGAGAGATGAAGCGATCGATATGATCAAACAAGAGAGAGAAGAAATAAAGGAAAAGCGGAGCGATTGGTGCTCTCGGGAAAAATCAACTATGTTCAGAGTTGCTTCATATTATTGTCTCGCTGCTGCTTTGTGTGCCCTGGTGTAGCTTCGGTTGATCATCATGTCTAGCAGAGGTGCTGCTATCCCATCGTAGATCACATCTAGAAGGAAGCATTACGTGGAGATAGCAAGCAGCAGAGGGGCTGCATCTTGTTGGAGAGTCTTACGACCTCCCAGGATCCTTTACGACTTGTTAGAGTCGTTTACGACCAGATAGAAATTGAATACGACCAGTCCTGATCGCTTCAAACTCTATCGATCGATTTTCCTCCGTAGTCGTAAAAACACTGTAGCAATTACGACCACTCCTTCTTATCGAGTGCTGTCTTCCTCCAGCCGCTCTCGAAGAATACCGTGATCGTAAATCTTTACGAACACGCAGTGATGCTGGCGATCACCGTTCACCGTAGTCGAAACACCCTTTCGACTACGTTCACTTCCTTCGAACGTGATCGGAGTTGCTTCCGATCACATACAAACCTTCTCGGCGTAGTCGCTGCTCCTTACGACCACCTTCACCGTGGTCGTAGCCTTCTCAATGTAGTCGGAACAACACTGTTCCTTGCCGTGATCGTAGCACCCGTCGATCACGCCTGCTGGAAACTTTTCCGTGGTCGTGACTCCTCCTGATCACGCTTGCGGTGATCGTGAGTCCTTCCGACCACGTATTGCACAAACACACGACAACACAAAGCTTTGTGTCTTTCCCTCTTTTTGTATTTTCTCAATTGCTTGGTACATCTTTGGTTACATGTCTACCCCTTCTTTTATACCCAACTCTACGACTCCTACTCGGATTCCGATTAGGAATACAAAACCTATTCCGACTCCGACTTCTAATTCCTACTTCAACTCAACTTCGATTACAAACCCGACTCCGATACGACTTCTAAAACAAGATTATTTCCAACATTCTCTCCCTAATCTTGTTTTAGTAGCTTCCATCATGTTGATCTTCTCCTTCTCGATCACGTTGATTTTCTCCTGTTTCTTCCTTGGATGTTTTTCTCCACCAGCTGCTTGTTTCACTGTTGCGTGGTCTTGCTTTCAACCACCGTTCTTCACGTCGTGCTTTCTCCCGCCACCTCGGGATCCAAACTTCAGGCTTTTGGCTGCTTCGACCATCCAGGCCGATCCTGGGACCTGTTTGCTGTGGTCGAACGATTTCTCGACCACGTCCATTCTTCATTTGCCGTGGTCGTAACACTTGCCGACCGTGCTCGATCATCTTTTGCCGTGGTCGTGGTGACTCCCGACCACGTTCGATCGTCTTTTGCCGTGGTCGAATTTCTTCTCGACTACAGCCAAAACCTTCTGCCAACTTTCTCGTTACGACTTCCTGCTGTTTTTCGACCACCAGGAGATGAAGTCTTTCAGGCTCTGGTTCCTTTAGATCATTCTTCATGCCATCTGGTCTCCAAATTTTCAGCGGTATTTTGTACAACCGATTTGCTGATTTTTGTGCTCTCATCAACAACTGCTCTCTGCTGTCAAAAACCCTCAGATAAACTCCTTTTAATTCAACTCGGCACCCTTCTTCAGTCAGTTGGCCCAAGCTTATCACGTTGCTGCAAAGACTTGGTATATAATATACATCTGACAACGGTCTTTGACTTCCATCCTTGCACTTTAACAGGATTGTTCCTTTTCCTTTGATTTGAACTGTTGAGCCGTCTCCAAACTTTACTTTACCGAGCACTCTCTCGTCTAGTTCATGAAACAACGAGTGTGTGCCCGTCATGTGGTTGCTTGCTCCGTTGTCGAGATACCAATCTGTTGACTGGTCTTGAGTCTTCTCTCCCTTCTCCATCAAACTAGGAAATACTCTCCCTTCATGTAGCATCACCATTGTCGGTTCAGCTACAGTACATTGCGACAGCAGCAGAGTCGGTTCCATCTGAACCAGTTTGACTTCATCCTCTCTCTTCTTGTTTCTGCAATTCGCTGAAAAATGCCCATACTTTTTGCAGTTGTGGCATTGTATGTGGCTTCGACATTCAGCAGCGTAGTGACCGAATTTCTTGCACTTGTGGCATTGTATACTCGATTTGCCGGTTTCAGAGTTATGCCCACGACTGCTCCCGTCGTTGCGTCCTCCACCTTTCTTCACATCGTCGTTGTGACTTTCATGGCTCTTATTCTCGTTCAGTGCTTCCCACTGAGCACGAGATAGCAGCAGCTGATTACCTCCTTCCTTGTCCTGATGCCGTCTCTTCTGATTTTCTTCAAAGATTCGCAAGCGACCGACTGCCTCAGTTAGCGACATCTTCGTCATGTCTCCAAATTGCTCAATTGTGCTGATAATTTGGAGGAAACTGTCGGGGACTGCGCTGAACAATCTCTCAATAACTGTTGAGTCTGGCAACTCAACACCCAAAGCTCGGATTTCGCCAGCCAAGCTCGTCAGTTTTTGTGAGAACTCACCGACGCCTTCGGTCTCTCCCATGACCAGGCGATCGAACTGCCTCTTCAGCACTTGTGCTCTTGCCTTCTTGACGCGTTCTTCTCCAATGCGCATCTCCTTGATAGCTTCCCATGCTTCTTTTGCAGTCTCCTTCTCTGCAATGGTCATCAAGACTTCGTCGGGGACAGCCTGCGATATGACGGCCATAGCACTTTGGTCTTGAGTCTCTTCGACCGGTGCATCTCCTTCGATAGCCGTCCATACTCCCAGAGCGCGCATGACAATCTTCATCTTCACGGCCCACAGGCCGTAATTTGTGTCGGTCAGCATAGGAAATTGGAATGGTACCGAACCTCCTCTCATTGGTGCTCGTGGTGGAGGCTGCGGTTTCTTTTCACCGGAGCCTTCCGCACCTGCAACTTTCTTCTCATTTGACTTGTCCTCCATTGCCACCTTGCTCTGATACCAAATGTTGGAGAGTCTTACGACCTCCCAGGATCCTTTACGACTTGTTAGAGTCGTTTACGACCAGATAGAAATTGAATACGACCAGTCCTGATCGCTTCAAACTCTATCGATCGATTTTCCTCCGTAGTCGTAAAAACACTGTAGCAATTACGACCACTCCTTCTTATCGAGCGCTGTCTTCCTCCAGCCGCTCTCGAAGAATACCGTGATCGTAAATCTTTACGAACACGCAGTGATGCTGGCGATCACCGTTCACCGTAGTCGAAACACCCTTTCGACTACGTTCACTTCCTTCGAACGTGATCGGAGTTGCTTCCGATCACATACAAACCTTCTCGGCGTAGTCGCTGCTCCTTACGACCACCTTCACCGTGGTCGTAGCCTTCTCAATGTAGTCGGAACAACACTGTTCCTTGCCGTGATCGTAGCACCCGTCGATCACGCCTGCTGGAAACTTTTCCGTGGTCGTGACTCCTCCTGATCACGCTTGCGGTGATCGTGAGTCCTTCCGACCACGTATTGCACAAACACACGACAACACAAAGCTTTGTGTCTTTCCCTCTTTTTGTATTTTCTCAATTGCTTGGTACATCTTTGGTTACATGTCTACCCCTTCTTTTATACCCAACTCTACGACTCCTACTCGGATTCCGATTAGGAATACAAAACCTATTCCGACTCCGACTTCTAATTCCTACTTCAACTCAACTTCGATTACAAACCCGACTCCGATACGACTTCTAAAACAAGATTATTTCCAACACATCTTGTGTGTTCGGTAAGGCGTTCTATCCTGCGGACAGCAGTGACTACGGAGGGTCACGTCAGAGCAAGAGGACAGGAAAAATTCTAACATGGTGGATAGGTCGTTCCAAGAACACTAGCAACAGGAGTGTCTTAGGGTTCTTGGTACTGATGAGACGGCTCAGACCGTGAGCGTTTAGATTTTCACCGAAAGATGTTGTAGCGTATGTACTTACGGGTGGAGGAAGTGCTCGAAGAGCCATGCCCGGAGGACGGAGACGGAGCGCTCCGGCAGGCCGCGCTGCGGCCGCCACCCGCCACCCTGCATCATGCCCAGCTGCTGCAGCGCGCGCTGCTGCCGGAGCTGGTGGTCGATGAACCGCAGCCGCGACCCCACCGTCCGGCCGCCCGTGGCCGCCTCCGCGTCCTCCCCGAGGGCGTGGCTCGCCGACCGCACCTGCGCCGCGATCGCGTCCCGCAGGCACCGGAACTGCCGCGAGATCGTGCGCAGCGCCAGCGCCGTGTACGTCCGCGCCGACCCTGCCCCGGCCACCGCCTCGAACGACGACGCCACCGCCTGCATCTGGTGGTGGTACTGCCGGTACCGCTGCTCCACCTGCACGCGCGCATTCATCCATGCCGCAGAAGATCCCGAAGGATCCCGGAGAAGATATTAGTAGCGACCTGGTGGTACTAATTAATTGATGTAACAGTTCGCCACCGAGCTAACCACACTTTCCTATCTTCTTTGTTAATAGGAAAAAACTAATTAATTTCTTTAATACAATTTCTGCCTCCTACTACTACTGCTACAGACAAACAGATAGCACATAGTATTTGAGCAAGCAACAATCAAGCAATTAATAATCAAAGTAGGAGTAGTGCACAACTGAAAGAGGTGTAGATTATTCATGTGCTTTGCTTTTCTAATCTTATCAACCAAAGAGAGCTAGCCACTTGCAAGATGCAGTAGCCATCTCACTGCTCTGCCTTTTGTCCTTCTGGTAGTATCGTTTTGTTCTCTCTTACAAGTAACAACTAAAAGCTTTTTGCTTTAATAGCTCAACTAGACTTTGTAATGAAGTGCAATCTCAAGCTAGCTAGCCTCTAGCTCAGGGAACAAGAAACAAGTTTGGAATATCTAACAATATCCTGTTATTTCAACAAAATAAAAGATAAAACAAATTGCATTTTTCAGATAGTTAAGAACTGCACTTTCTGAATCAAAGCTCAAAAGAGAAGTAAAGAGAGTAAACTTTTTTTTTTTGGAAAAGAGAGAGTAAAAACATTTGCAGTAGCAGGATTAGTTGCCACGGTCAGAACAATATCAGCAGATTAAGAATCATTAACAACGATTTAGTGACACTTGATTCTTTATGAATGGTTTAATAGTAAAAAAAGTTAAATTGATAATCTAACTCTACTAATTAATTACCTCATCAAGCATGTTCACAAGCTTGCTCTTCTTCATCTGCAGCTCCTGCCGCTCCGCCGTCGTCATCTCGGCCGCGCCGCCGCTCTTGCCGCCTCCACCATCCTCCGCGCCGCCGCCGGACACTCCTTCCGAGCCCTCCTTCTTCTTCACCGCCATCGCGCTCTTCGCAACCGCCACCGCCGCGTTGGCCTCCTCTACACCCTTGCTGACGCTCACCGCCTCGTCGAGCAGCTCCTGCGCTGCCTTCAGGTACTTGGAGCTCATCACCGCATGCTCCTGCGACGGCGTCGGCGACGCCCCCATGTACTTCCCCTCAGTGCCGGGGACGGCGGCCACCGTGACCGTCGGCGCGTCACGGGACGACAGGCTCAGCACGGCGCTGACCGCCGACGTGCCGGAGGCTTGCTGCCGTGGCGACATGTTGGGGGCGCCGCCGCCGGCGGTGGCTGGGGCCCACAGGTTGTAGCCCGACGGCGGTGGCTGGAGAGGGATGCCGACGAAGTGCTGCGCCGCCGGTGTCGGCTGGTGGCCGAAGCTCGCCGGGGTCAGCGAGCTCACCGCCGAGTTAAGGAGCATCATGTTGGGCGCGGCCGCCGCAGCGTCGGTGTAGCCGGCGTAGTTTGGGTTCATAAGGTAGAGCGTCTGCAGGCCGTCGGTGCCGGCCTGGACGTCCGTGCCGGCGCCACCGCCGGTGAAGTAGGCTGCCATCGTGGTGGCCAACTCCGACTCCGGGTGATCGATCGAAGCTGCAAGCTTAGCCTCTCGGAATGTTCAAGATCACAAGGCCGTGACTTTGCCTGTGACAAGAAACCAAGAAACTCACTATGCAATTACAAGCTGCAAATTAAGGAATCAAAATTAATCAAGGTACATATGTATAACATAAACAAGAGAGATCTATCTAGGACCATGGAATATATAGTATGATCAGTGAACTGAGGAGATCAGTGTCAACTGTGAGCTAAAATTGGAGCCACTTGTTTCCTTTTTGTGAGAGAGATGTATGCCATATGTAGGGGGTCATGCAAGAACTCTAGCCTCTGGAAAAAGAAAGAGAGAGGAAGATAGAGATGTAGCAGAGGCATCTCTTGCATAAAAAAATAAGGGAAAAGGAAAGGTATCCATCCATCTTCATCAGTTGATTTAACAATGGAGGAGTGCGCATGTGTATCACACATACGCCAACACAAGCACAAGCACACATCATTGGGCTTGCTAATTTGCTATATTACCTCAAGGATTGAGCTGCAACACGTGCTATATACTGCATATAAGAATGGGGGGCTTCTCCCTCCCTCCCTCTCCTCCCTCTCCTCCTCCTCTCTCTCCTCCTCTCCCCTACTCTCTCTCTCTCTCAAGAACAAGAAGGGAAAGAACCTAAAAAGATGGAGGACAAGAGGAGAGAGGATAGCGAGGAAATGAAGCTAGCTAGGTATCAAGAACATGGGATCCGTGATCGCTCAAGTCAAGGTCTTCTTCAGTACATGCAAATCTATCTCCCCTGATCTCTCTTCAGAGCACACATATAAATCTTTCCTCTCGTCTCCCGGCTTCAGAGAGGGAAAGGAAGGAAGGCAAGGAGAGACAGGTAGCTAGAGAGGGAGGAGACTGACAATTAGCGAAGTCTTTGGAGCTAGGAAATAAAAATGGCCAGTGAGCAGCAGCTAGCTAGAGGAGAGATACCGACCTCCCACTTGAAATATCCTCGCAACCCCAGCACAGGCCTTTCCCCCCACTTCCCCTTTTATTTTCTTTCCAAATCTCTAGCTAGCTAGAAACTTAATTTTATTCTTTTAACATAAATTAAAATTATGTGTGTGCTTAATGTCGTCATGCTAGCTTAGCCTTCAAGCTCCCAGGGACAAGTCAACAGGAACATGATTTTTCTCTGTCTACTCTGATCTAGACTAGCTTGTCAGCAAGCGTCATATGTGATATTTTTACTGGTAGATTTCATTATTTAGACAAGTCACTTTTTTTAATGTGCTTTGATGGTGTCAAAAAGAAAATTGTACAGATCATAGGTAACAAGGATTCGCCGGTATATATGCATCAAGCCGCAGTCTGTAACCAAGGGTTATATGAAAATCGGCTGAAAATCGGTCCTCCCAGACACTCCGATTAAAGTATAAATCGGTTTCAAATATTTCGTTTTACTCCGAGTTACTCCGAGTTTATCCGATTTACTCCGATGTTCGTCCGATTTAGACTGATTTCAACCATTTTTTGAATTTTGATTTGAAATTTACTGGACCCCAGTAAAAATTCTAACCGGTTCTGATAACTCTGGTAACCATACTAGCTTTTTTGACACACATGGATTAACTAGCGAGCATGAAAACATTCCTTTCATTTCAATACGAGAATATAATAATTATACTGATCATGATAATTTGGTAGAAAATTTGCTATATGTCAGAGTAGAGACGAAAAGCAAGGCAAATGCTAGAAGGTTCGTGTGATTTGATACCCTCTTTTCTCGTCATCATTGATTGCAGACAAGGGGAAGGCCAGGGTTGCACTCCTTCAGCCTTTCCTCCTGTTAATGTGTGTGCATGTGCAGAGACTGGAAAGCAAGATGCAGATAGGGATATCTGAATATCTGATATTACTATTCCCAAAAGGACGCAGGTGATTGGGCACATAGAATTCAGAAATTCAGATAGATGTAGCTAGTGAGAGAGCAATGTGTGCTCGTGTAGAGAGAGAGAGATATATATATAGAGAGAGAGGACGATGTAGGACACTGGCACAATCTTCCTGGCACAGGTGTGCTGAGTGTCAGAGGAACTAGGAAATGTCCATGTCTTAGTCAGATTTTAATACTCCTGCATGCTTTGTATGGAAGAAAAGGGCATGCAGCAGCCGCGGCTTCTAATTAACCCCTTTCTTTTCTCATCCTCAGTACGTCAGGTGCATGTACTCTGATGTGTCTGCTTGTTTCTTAGGTTTTTTGTTTATACATTTGTCTACTTCACAAGCTCACGTCTTCTGCAAATCGTACGTGAGGCAGTATTGTTTTTTTTATCTGTGGTTTCTTCCATGGTTTTCTTTCTTTTTCTATGGTTGGACGCAGGCTTTGGACTTTGGCGGATGATAAAAGCAATTGAAAGCTATGGAAGTAAACCCAACGAGCTACCGGCATTACACCTACTCGTGTGTGTGTGTGTGAGAGAGAGACTACCTTTTGTGTTTTGTGACAATTCAGAACTGTGGTGTCTTAATTAGTTTTAGTTTTATCCACTAGAGAGGTGAATGTCTCATTCTAAAAAGATAGATATTTTCAAAGGGAAATTTTACCATCCTTGAGGGGGAAGAGGTACCAAATTTGAGCCGTTGATCACACTGATCGAACGGCTGAGATTTGGCAGTACCTAGTGGTACCGGACGCGAGGTACCAAGAGGTACAAGGTACCAAGAGGTACCAAATTTTGAACCGTTGATCAGACTGATTGAACGGTTGGATCTAATTTGGTACCTCTTGGTACCTTGTACCTCTTGGTACCTCCTCAAGGATAGGAAAACTGCTCATTTTCAAATGGTATAATGCAATTTTTTTCCATGGGAATATGTAAGCTAGCGACCACGGGAAATTCAGGTGGATATTTTGTCCACCACAGAGCCCTGAAAAACAAAGGAAATTAACCAATATAGCAAGATGACTTATCACAAACAATGTGTTAAACCCATTAGGCAATCATCGGAAAACAAAGGGTACCACATTCTTAATTTTTATGTGATTTTTGGTGATACT
Organism: Dendrocalamus latiflorus; assembly: GCA_017311315.1. Taxonomy (NCBI): domain Eukaryota; kingdom Viridiplantae; phylum Streptophyta; class Magnoliopsida; order Poales; family Poaceae; genus Dendrocalamus; species Dendrocalamus latiflorus. The sequence continues at coordinate 25,426,679 of CM029645.1, forward strand.
CAGGACAGTATTTATCACTTTATTCGTTTGGATTTGAAGAAAAAGACTGGAAAATAAAGTCCAATTATTGAGTGCTTTTGGGCTGAAGATACCATCCTTTATTTCCTTTCTGATTGGACCAGAAGGACCAGTATGTTTGACAAATCTGTTTGATATGCCCACGTTTCAACCCATCTTCAACAGATCTTACAAATATTTTATATATTATATCTTCATGGACCAGTAGTCGATGTCTCGAAATCAAATTATGAGTTGATTTTCCATATATTGTTTTTCCTGACGAGCAAATATTATTTAATAAAACATCCAAAATTGTACTTGTAAGTATGTAAGTGTTAGGTTATAGATGTTTTGTTCGTAGCTCAGATTAACTACGTTGAGATGGGAATGCGCAGTTCAAACTGAGCTCAACAAGGAAATGATACGAAATCTGAGTTAAATGTTATATACGCTTTCTTCTATTGTGAACAAAACTGTGCTATACTTCATGCATGCATCTCAATCAGACCCAATCAACTCCAAATGAAAATTTTGAATGGCCTTAATTCTACTGTAAATTCCCAGCTTAAATAAACTAATGTCACTTACTGAATTTAATTACTCTTTTTAAAGGTAAATTCAATTTCTCTGAACCATGCACCGCATGAATGCGCTTAATTGTGCAAGAGAATAAATCCTTCTATATTTTGTTCTATTTCCATGAATTTTATTTGAAATCATCTTATAACATAAAAGGAATGGAGAAATCATCAACTTGAAAAACAATAGGATGAAATGAAGATTATCCTATATGAAGAAAAATACATGCGTATATTTCTCTGTTGTGTTGAAGGTTTTGCGCCAATCAGTACTCTGAAAGTCATTATATATAATAGTTTGCTGTTACCGTAGTCGATTATCGTCGACAACAGTACCCAACAACAAACACAGTTTATCTTATTTATAGTGAATTGAAGCCTTTGGTAGAGAGCCCCATTGTTCAGTTGTTGAATTGAATTAGTTCTCTCCATGATTATCTATGAGGCCATGGCACCTTGTGAGAATGGAACAGTACTACCAGATGCTCCAGAACTCAACAGCAGATTATGCAGCGAAGGAATCAAAATGGGGACCCCTTCCACAATATATGGCATGGAAATATTGGTGCTGCACTATATATGTTCTTTGCATGTGATCCATATTTTTCTTAAGAAAATCCGACCTCTCTAGCTAGCGTAATTCACACGTCTCATTTGCTGATATTTGTTGGTTGTCCAGCTTCAGCCACATAACCCTAATCTCTTTCCCTTTTCCACTTCCAACATGGTGAATCCCCTCACATTATATATGATCCCCTTTCTACCTCTTGCACCTTTTATTTGTCCGCTTTTTATCACCTTTTATCCCTCTTGATGATGATTATATGCCAATTCTAATCTATCTGTCAACTTCTAGACATCCACTTAGTTGGTGCCAGCGTCACAATTCATAGCCAAAATATGCCTAAAGTTAGCCGAGTTTGGCTTTCAGAGGCCAGTGTTTGGTTTATTGATGTATTTATGGTATGCCACGCTTTTTTTAATTTAGCTCTGTTCCCCACACGTTATATATATATATATATATATATATATATATATATATATATATATATATATATATATATATATATATATATATATCCTAGCCAAGTTTTGCTACACTTAATTATGACTAAGAATTTTTTAAGCCATAAAAACTATGGCATACCACATATCGCCACAAAATGTCTAGTAAAATAAGGCTTCTAATCAAACATGTCCTTAGACTTATAATGCTAATCGACCTGTATTAGCCGACGTTGGTATAGAAGGGTTGATTCTTCGGCGATTACAAATGAGAATTCATTATGTGCAAGAGAGTTTTTGTTGTTATAGTTAATCGCAAAATTAGCTTTCACACACAGAAGCAAAGTAGGAGCACATCTAAGAGCTTAATTACATACCCTGCTTAGAATATTGCATGCTTTGCTACGTAACATCAGCAGTCAGTTCATTAGGCACTGCGTAATTGGGTTAGACATCGAAAACATTTTTCAAATGGGACTCATGTTGCACAGACGTCATATGGCATACGTCGATCCTTGCCTCATTCAACCGAAAGGTGTGCGTCATAAGCAGTGCCGGAGTTAAAATTTAGTTACACCTCAAACTCAGTAGTGAAATGATCTAGGCTATTTGGGCTGGACTATGAAAATATTACCCAGATTAAACTGAATTTACTCAGGATATACACCAGATATTTTTTCACACCTCAAACTGAAACCTACCCTATCTAGGGTATGACTCCGCCCCTAATCACCTGATGATACACATTGCGGGGGGAGTGTAGGTGTAGCAATACCAGATCGGGACGAAGCAAAGAAACCGATAGACGGAGGAACTGTTAGCATAAATATCATGGTAGCTATTTTTTTAAATTTACATACAAATATTTGTTTTTATAAATCTAATCAAATGTGCCAGCAGTTAATGCTGGATGATTAATGATTAATTAAGTGTATAATTAACACTAATTAAATATAATTACTACTCATTAGCACTAACTAAATGCATATATTATATACACACTATATACATAGTGCTACAGTGCACATATACAGTGCAGTGCAGTGCGGCCGGAGGTACCTTGCGGAGCTAGGGGAGCACTTACTGGGTTTAGTAGATTCACGACACTAGTAGACTAGATTTGCAAAATGGATGTTTTAGTCATGTGACATACGTGGATCCTTACCTCATTCGACCGAAAGATGTGTGTCACCGCTGAATAGTGTCTACCAATATATCAGCAAAATGGATCTAACACGCCATAGTAGCACATGCCTAACATATATATATTACTATGGCTTCGGCCAATGGATCCTTCAACTCACACCAAAAAGATGAAACCAAATTATATTTACCCTTACAACAAAATGTTCAACTAAAACTTAGATCCCCTTCTTTTTAGCTAATGCATTCTTTCGAACAAATAAATAAGATGATTTCTTTATCGTCTATTCGAAACCGTTTATTAGGATAATATTTTTGAAATAATTTATCGAGATAATCTTTTAAAGTGATTTATCAGTATTCAATTCATTGGTTTATTAGTATTCGATTCGTTTGTATAAACACGTATGGTAGGACTAAAAACTATCGGCTACAATCATAAACCAAGTCGAAAAGAACCCAAGCTCCGAAGTCCCTTGATTGAAGTGTTGGTTGGGTTCGGCAGGGCTTCCCGCTTATGTCTTTTGTACTTTGCCATAGTAACTAGTTTTCAAACAGTATATCTTTTTAAGGCGAGATTTATAAGTAGATTATAATAAATAATATACTGATTTCAACTATATTTATTAAAATTATATATAACTATTTTACTCTTCGTAATCTCTCTTACGAACAGATAAACAGATAGGGTTGGAAACAAAAAAAAAACACGGCCAGAAACAACCCACCCGTTATCTAGAAAATTAAGTGCCCATGACAGAGGGCTGCGAGGTCCACACGTTGCTTAGGACTCTGCCACTCACACTTGAAACCTTTGTCATGCTGACACATGAGTCCAAAGTTCATCGGGTCCACATGTCATCGACGTAGCTAGCCACTTCTGATTGGTGGTGTTCCCACGTGCCAGCTACCGTGATAGTGCGGTGCACTCGTGTGGGCCCACTGGGCTGAGTTGTTTATGTGCACCAAGAGTGGTTTTCAGTCCACGTGTCGACTTCTTATGCAGTTAACGTTCCTCTCCTAAGCTCAGGTAAGAGCAAGTATAATAGAGGCTGTTAGTAGGCTGTATGCTGAGGTAGAGGAGAGAGAAGAGAGGTGGGCTGTAAGTTTACAGCCAGCTGAAGCATAAGAACCAAGAAACTTTGTGAGAGAAAAGGATATGTCATACAGCCTTCAGCTGACTATAAACTACTATAGACTACTAAGAGCAAGGCTAATAATACAGCATTCAGCTGGCTGTATGGACATTTATAGCCTACTTATCAGTCCATTCATAGTGCTGCTCCGAAGGATGGCATACTACTTGCTGTAAGCTACGCTCGGATTATTTGATATTGATGTTGATGTGGTCAAACGTTAATGAACTCTATAACAGTGGGGGAAAAGTTAGTATTCGTTTGAATATTTATGTAGCGTTTTGATTCAGTGGGAAAAATTAAGTTAGTATTCGTTTGAATATTTATGTAGCGTTTTGATTCAGTGGTAACGAACTCATACGATGTTGTTATTTTTAGTACTTATAATAAAGGAAGATGTCAAAATGTGTTACTTCAGCTCTGCCTTTCCAACTAAGGCCTCGTTCATACGGATGTTTGCTTCTAATTTCTATTTAGAGAAACAAAAACTAACATGACGTCTAGCTTATTCAATTCACTCCTCTTACACCTGTCTTGCTCTGGTGATAAAGCAAGAGATCATGAGAGCATCATATACCCCACTCATCTCACTCTTGTCTCGTGCACCCATCTCTCTCTCACTTTCCCTACCACTCGTGTCCTCCTTCTAAAAGCTTCTTCTTTCAGTCACTACTATTTATTTTCAGTCAAAAGCCATCAGCCGTAGCCAGTATGAACACCCCATAAAATGTTTAGGATGTTTGATTCATAGTCACAATATGCCACGCTGGCCGAGTTTGGCTTTTATAGGTCAAGGTTTATTGTCGTATTTATGGTATGCCACACTTTTTTAGCTCCGTTTCCCACACGTTATAAGTATAGAGCCTGTTTTTTTTTGTTTATGGTTGTGATTTATTATTTTTGGCTAATTTTTTTGAATTTTAGACTCTTCGCAACAGAAATTACGGAGAGATACTTACTTGCTATTTTAATTGGTTAAAATGTTACGCTTTTAATGTGTATTATAATTAACTTGTAGACTTCGTCTTAAGAAAATACTCGTTTAAAAGTTAGATAATATAGCAAAAACCAAAAGTTATTTTGAGAAGCCGCAAATAATAGATCCATAGATCTTAGCCAAGTTTTGCTGCACTTATGACTTAGGAATTTTTTAGCCATAAAACTATGGCATACCACGTATTGCCACAAAAAGTCTAGTGAAATAAGGCTTCTAATCAAACATGCCCTTCGACTTTAACTGCTAATCGATTCGTATTAGCCGACGTTGATATAGAAGCCTTGATTCTTGGGCGCTCCACGTATTGAAGGCCCGCGGTATGGCACCGCCACACAGGATCGTCTTCCATGCCGGGTTTGGTGGGGGCGGGCCCGCTGTCACTGTCGGTGGGCCCGCGCGGTGGGCAACGTCAAGGCCACGGCCAATCAGCGGCCGGCAGCTTCCGGCCACGTCGCTTTCCACCGCGCGGGGCCCACGTGGCGTCTCCACTTCCCCATTGGCCGCTTCTGCCCTCTGGGCCCCACGCCAAAATGCGTGTGGGCCCAAATCGATGATCTGTTCCTTTCCTCTTTTTTTCTCTGGGAGCAGCTCGGATTTGTTGCGGTGCGCCGCGCCGTAGCCATCCGTGAGGGGTGTGGCTGTCGGTTGATGGGGCCGACCTTGTGGTGGAAAATTTTATTATGAAACGGGGGTATATGTGAGGTTGTGTAACAAACCAATAAGGCGGTGACACATGGTGATTAAATACTGTAGCAGCTATTAAAAATAATATTTCCGTACAGCCACAGTGGCAATAAATACTGTAGCAGTCATTAAAAATAATATTTCCGTACAGCTATAGTATTTTTTTTTGCACGTGGCCATCTTGGATTGGCTTGTGATAAAAAAACCGGCTGTACAACCGTGACACAGTAAAATCTTTCCCTTGTGGCTCGATCAGGCCCTCTTCACAAGTGGAATAGCTTTTAGTTTCTCCTTGTGTCTTATGATTTTTTGATTTTTTTACTGATTGAGATAGAGATTGAGAAAGCAAGAGTCACTCGTATTAAGAAACCACTCCGTTCAAAACGCTACAGTAATTTCTACAAACAGCTTATATAAACTATCTTGAGAAGCTACTTCATTCAACTTTTCGACTTCTAAAAGTCAAAGTTTAGAAGGTGTTTGGAATAGGACCTTAATTAATTGTGTAATCGGAGTTGTGTCGTTTATTGTCCAATATAGTTCAACATGTCTTGTAAAAATACTAAACGTGAGGGTGTAGAAGCAGTGTATGAAACAAAATCTTGATTAACAGCATGCAATTGGACAGGTAGGTGCCCTTTTTTCTTCTGAGGAGACTTCGATCGGATGATGATCTCACATGAGATATATAGGTCAAGCATGAAGTGCCACCAACAAGAAAGATACTAATTACGCCACTGATTAACGACCACATGAACAGTAGGTAGCATTTCTAGCGTCAATAACGTACGTAGTGAGCGTGCATGACCAACGATTTGATCAATCTTTTACACTGAAAAAACATGCAGTCCTATGATCGACGTCTTAACTTACTCCTTTCGCACATCGCTCTCCGTATCTTTCTAGAGAAACCCTAATCGATCGATCGCCATTGAAATGGCTTTAGTTTCTCAACACCGTACGTTTGGACGTACGCTGCCCGTCGTTCCGGAAGAGCGCGGTGCATTTCAATGCATGCACGTCAGTGATACGCATGCGTGCATGGGTTCAGGATTAGTGTTCACAAAGCCATGAATAATTTGTTTGTTATTAAATGCATGGATTTAGAAATCCCCTTTAAATTAAATAACATTTTAAGTTAGGGACAGGTTAATTTTTTGTGTTATGGCCAGGTTAGAATTTGTCCATCAAATCAACAGTTAGCAGCTAAAGTACACCCGCAAGCATATCTTAACGGTCAGAAAATCCAACATACTTAAAAAAACATAGCGCACGATAATAAGCAAAATCATATTTTAAATGCTTATATTTGGAAAGTTTCCCAGTAGTTATTTTTTCTCCTTGATTTCCATGCCTTTTTTACCGCAAGTTTTTGGTCTATTTTTTTTAATGGATTCTAAAAACGACTTTTGACTTTTATTACAGAACCTAACTTTTAAACGGAATATTTTTTCAAGACGGAGTCTACAAGTTAATTGTAGTACACATTAAAAGTCCAATATCTGTATTAACTAAAATTACAAACGAATACATCTCTCCATAATATCTATCGTCAAGATGTCCTTTTTTTGTTGTGCGGGTTAGAGAGAGGCAGAGCTCTGGAGTCTAGAGGGACCCGTTAGGGGGAGTTTAGTTAGAGCAAGTACAATAATGGTCTTCTAGCCAAGCTAGTCAGCATTTTTGCTGATGTGGAGGAGAGAAGAGAGGAGAAAGATGAGAGCTTGGCTCTCATGCAAGCAACAAGCTAGGCACGGGAGCCTATGCAGTGGTGGGCCTAGATAATAAATGTATGTGAGGAGAAATAGGAAAGAGAATGTGAGACATGGTACCACATAATAATAAAAAACTTTTTGTAGACAAATTATTGTATAACTTGGCTCTTATAACTTGACTTATAGCCAAACACTTGACTCTATTATTGGACTTGCTCTTATGGACCTGGTATCCCTTTAATCTAGAACATTTTTTTCTCCTCGATTTCCATGCCCTTCTTTTTTTGCGCGAGTTTTTTTGTTGTGCGGTCAGAGAGACAGAGCTCTCGAGGGGGGAATTTTAGTCGCGAACTCCGTATCCTTTAATCCAGAACATGAATCCCAAAGCAAAACGAACAGCCTAAGAGCAAGTATAATAAGAGGCTGTTAGTAGGCTGTATGCTGAGGTGGATGAGAGAGAGGAGGAGAGAGGAGAGGTGGGCTGTAAGTTTACAGCCAGCTGAAGCACAAAAACCAAGAAACTTTGTGAGAGAAAGGGGTGGGTCATATAGCCTTCAGCTGGCTGTAAACTACTATATGAATGAACTGATAAGTGGGCTGTAAGTGTCCATACAGCCAGCTGAAGGCTGTATTATTAGCCTTGCTCTAAAACCTTACTGGTTTGGACTAAAAAACAATCGAATAGAAAATTTTCTATAGACACTCCCTTAATTTTAATCCTACGTGGAAATTCATGACGAAAGTTGATGCATATCGATTACTTTTCTGGACAAAAGTATCCTTAGAGAATCTAGTTTAGCTAGCGATCTATCGAGTGCAGCACCCAGCACTCAAGCCTGTGAGTTCGATGTGATGGGTGCTTATCCTACAAGGCTAAAAGATAAAGTGCACAATCACCCAGCTCGCACCCTTTGGTCCCATCCCAGCTCGATCAATTGGCTAATCGATCGACCTGACTAGGCATCTGAATCCTGAACCATCCAGGTTCCATCAAGAGGGGGCATAGATAATTAAGGTAGGACCCCTATTTATCCCAATTCAAGCTCCTTTCTTTTTCTCTCTCTCTCTCGTGGCATGTCTCCTCGATGCCTGTTCGATCTAAAGTATAATTCAAAGGACTGCAGTAGTGCCTACATATGCAATTAGAGATGCCTTATATATGTGTTTATAGTTTCAATTACCATAAGTTGGGTTAGTATCTAGAGCCATATTACTCTTATGTTAAAAAGGAATGGAAAGAGTTATTCTTGTAGACAAATCAAGGAAATCGATAGAGGTGGATCTTGGCATGTAGTTAACTCGACAAAAAAAATCACTATATATACACAAAGAGAGGAGGCAAATTAACTAATTTTTTAGAAAGCAAAGAAGATAAACACATATCGCTGTAGTTGCTTTACCTATTATTTCAATATCATATTAAAGGGTAAATTCTTAGTAGTCACAACTCACAACTAGCGGAATATACACACTCTCTCTCTCTCTCCAATGCGAACCCCACGAAAAAAATCTAAACGAGCATGTAATTTTTAACATATTTTGCTAATACATTTATATTCACATATAAAAAGAGTATATTAAAAAAAATACATACCACCATTAAAAATGAAATACATATCACTAGATGGTCTTATATACTCTTATACTTTATGTGCATACCGTCTATTGTGCTAGATACTCACTATTTTGTGAGATACAATATAGAGAGTAACTACTCTTAGGAGTAGAAAAATGCTACATACATACATACGTACGTACAGGCTAGTAGCGAAGGGAGAGGAATTTTACACTATAGTCTTTCATATTTCTAGTCGGTCCTTCTTACCAAATATAATTACATTGTATAGCTTATTTGTCACCTCATCCCTAATTCCTGGTTTCACTCCGATCATTTTGATAAAATTCTGAAGTCTACGTAGGATATCACCTTCAATTGAAATCGTGTCACTTGAGAGCAATTGGATGAGATTAAATCAAGCAGCACTTATCAACCTCTAGAGATGAGTCCGTAAATCATAGTTATTAAAGTGTGATCCAAATTTATCATGGTGTCCTTGCTGAACACTGTGCCAGACGTGGCGCTGAGCGGTGTATGCGCTAAGCCATGTCAGACGTGGCAACGATTATCACATCCGACTCTAATTCTGTTTCCTTCTCCGTTAAGGATATTTGTTTCCTAGTGTGTGTGTATACTCCTATAGTCATACGATTGAGATACGCTGAAGTTTTTCATGCTTGTAATATCTTCTTGTATAGTGATTTTTGCCTTCGTACGTCTGTGGTTTTTTCTGTAAAGGTTTTTATGTTAAATCCATGTATCATATTTTTTCGATCATCTATTTTTATCATACAATTTATAACAAGTGATATTAAAGCTCTGGATTCAAAAGTCGACAGTTTAAATTCAAGAAGGAGTTTATTTTTACGTGGATACTTCAACGTTTATTCAATTGTAATAGCTCAATATGAGAGGTCTACTATAGTTTATATGCCGTTGACAGCACGAGGGTTCCTTTTAATGCACGAGAATTCCTTTCATCTAGACAATTTTACATGAGCGGTTTCAACCATATTATGGAATTCAGGTATCTTTGAAATCAATAGTTTGATATATGTGATAACGACACACGTGTAAGTTGCTCTTTTAATGAGCATTATTTGCCGAGGTTTGTGCTCCATGTCGAGCATGTCAGATTCTATGATATGAGTTCTTCGTTATCTGTCCAGCGTCACATGTGGTATTTTGGCTTATGCCATTCGACGATTGAGAATTTGTTTTAATAGGTCAGTTGCACAGACTCAGACTTTGATAGAGTTATGAACTGTTGAAGATCTAGATTTGTTCGTCTGCTTTGTTGATAACCGTGTATTTAGATCTGCTGGTGATTTATTCAATTTTGTTTCGCGAGAAGCGCTTGAAAAAGACTATTCCATTCTTTCTTGTTGAAGATTAGTTCCATAGACTTTCGAGCCACAAGGTTTGATGATGAAGACTTACTTTAAGGATATTTGATATTTGGCTACAGGAGCGAATTCATCTCAAGGTGAAGATGGTTAAAGTGTGATCTGAGCTTGTCATCGTGTCTTTGCCAAAGACTGCACCGGACGTGGTACTGAGTGGTGCATGCTCTAAGCCTGTCAGACGTGGCAACGGCTAGCGTATCCGATTCTGATTCGGTTTCCTTCTCCGTTAGATGTTCTTGTTTTGTAGTCTATATATATATATACCCCTATAGTAGCATGGTTGAGATACGTCGAAGGTCTCCGTGCTTGTAATATATCTTCGTATAGTGATTTTCGCCTTCATGCATCTGTGATTTTCTTCGCAAGAGTTTTCATGTTAAATTCGTATCTCATGTTATTTTTTGTCCGTGCGTTTTATGACAATAGCCTTTTTCTATTTCGAAGCTTCTAAACCCGGTCTTTTGGTGATGAATGCACCGTTGTGCAAAGAAAAGGCAGAGCTGGCCAATGGCCGTCGTACTCCTCGTCTAGTAGCAAAATAGTTCTTGATGGAGAAGCCATGATCTATTGGGATTAAAAGTAGGCCGTTTGTCTAGATCGTAGTTTCTCGCCCCACATGCACTATTGTGGGTAGAAATGAGTCAGGCGATGGATTGAAATGACGTTAGTTCTCGATATGCGGCGGGGCCAAGGGGACATCAAATCAAATCATTTGATGTGTAGAAGTGGAACAAGAGGTGAGAAAGAGTGTTAGGCAGCTATAGCACACTGCCAGATAGTGCGATACAACGTTCATGATTTCATGGCATATCTAGCTGATATTTAGACCTATATTATTACATCCCTAATCAAGTATCAGGAGACCTAACTTATGGCTCTTCATTCCTAGCTAGTATATCAATTCTTGCAACTGCAATAGGGGAAAACGGCGCAAAAGATATGCGGAGGATTTCTTATGAAATTCTTACACCTTGGCTGATCAATTGCAGCCCTTCCGTCACCATATACTGAATCTCCACATTGCAAGTCAAAATCCAAGGCGCTGCAGCACTGTGCAATTCTCTCTCAGCCATTGGAACAATTAATCGATTTCCTTGCTACAGGTTTCGTTTTTTCCCCCCTATCTTTTGCGAGGGGACAGGCTTCACTGTCGACTATTGTTCGAAAAAGATTTTTGTTTGTGCATGCAGCAACTGTATTTAGTACAACGAAAACGATCGGGCAACCACCTGATTGCAACTCTAGAGCTGGAACACAGTGCAGCGTTACTTGGAAGAAGAAAGAACAGTATGAATTAATCAGAATTCCCCGTAGTCCCAAATCCTTATCTTCAGATATGATCCATTAAGGCCTTGGTTGATCATACGACGCCCCGTACGAAAATTTAGATTTTAGATGTTTGGTTTATCTACACTTTGTGAGATTTTAGATGTCTTTAATAAATTCTAAGTGTGTAGGAGACATACATAGGATCTACGCATAAGTGTGGTGTGTGTTGGATATGTGAGCGTGTGCGTCAGCCTTTTATTCTCGTAAAAAAAAAGAAATGAACCGGGTCAGGAGCTTAGGATGCTTTGGACCCTGAGGCAGGGCCCATACCGGCCCATTATGGGCCCATATAGCTCCATCCAGGCTGATTTTCTTCTGTTAGTACTGAAGCCCCAACGCAGCTTGCTTGGATTGAATTGGCACAATGCGTAAAGCGCATTTCAGCGTTAGGGTTCAGCTTCGGAAAGGCACGCTTGAATTTGCTATTACGGATCGAATCTGAATGTGCTTCTTGTATGTCGGTATCTCGTTCTCATTTGTGTTTGTCACATCTGTAATTTGTTGCACTTTCTGGTTGACTTTATCTATAATTTCATTTTGATTGACATGTGCACCAATAACGTTGCCTTCTGTGGTGGATCATGCAGTAATGGAAGGTACCAGCATCGCTATTGGGATCGACCGGGAGGCAATATGCCTGGACGGTGTTGGAGATAATGAGCAAGAAACTCAGGAGAACAGAGAGGTGCAAATCATTTATGATGCTGAAAACGCGGGGCAAGTAGATTTTGGCATCCGAGAACAGGGAGGCGTGGAAGATCCTGCGAGGAATGAAGAAGAAGATCAGGAAAAAGAATTCTGTAATTCCAACCCGTGAGGAGTTGAATGAAGAATTGGGAAAGCAGTACTATTTTACAGGGACCAAAACTACTCGTACGAAAGACGATTACTGCTCAAAGGAAGGTTTAAAGGATGATGAGCAGCTTTAGAGACCAGAGACCAGAACTAATTGCAAAGCGATGGTCCGTTTTAGAGCTGATTCTGAAGGCCAGTGGTGAGTTATTCAGACAATTCCTGAACATAATCATGAGTTGGTTCGGGCTGAAGAGATACACTTGCTGAGATCAGTGAGGACCCTTTCAATTCCAAAACCTGGTGTGCTGAATGCAATGGTGTAGGACCGGATAGGCAACAGAAAAAGGGTAAATGGTGCCTTCAAATTCTCTCTAAGTATTCACTTAACCCTTTTTCTGATACCTACAGAGTTATAAAAATTAGGGTTAAAAACCTACTTGAAAACTGGAGCAACAGAGAGAACACGACAAGAAAACATACCGTGATCGGAAACTAGCAACGTGATCTAAATTCGACAACGTGGTCGTAAATTCAACAACGTGGTCGAGAGTTGACAACGTGGTCGTAAACTCGACAACGTGGTCGAAAGCTGACAACGTGGTCAGAAATTGACTACAGAATGGAAATCATTATAGTCGATAACCACTAAGACCAAAACCAACGTGATTGAAAATGAGTGCAGTCGAAACCAACGTGGTTGTAAACAACGTGGTCGAACAACCAACGTAGTTGAAACCAGTCGACAACCAAAACGATCAACGTGGTCATAACCAACGTGATCGTAAGCCATTGAGGTGGTCGAACAACCAATGTGATTGGAACCAGACTGCAACCAAAATGATCAATATGGTCGTAACCAACGTGGTCGTAAACTAACAGGTGGTCGAACAACCAACGAGATCGAAGGCCAACAAATGATCTGCGACCAGCGAGATGTAGCTTCTAAGTTTTATTTCTGATGCATAATGTTTTTGTTGATCCTGTTCAAAGAATTGAGGCTAAAAAGAATTTCCTACAAGAGAGAAGGATTTTACTGCTTGCAACACTATTTTTGTATTCGATTGATGTACTCAGCCAAGATGTGCATTGTCCATTTGCCACTGAACGACTAGTCTTTTCTTAGGGTAGAAAGATGGTGTCATCCTGGTCCAATTTGTCATAATCTTGTTTGCAACCAGTGTAATTATTCAAATTGTATGGAAGCAAGCTGTAATCTCTATGCCCCCTTACCCTGATATTTGAATGCTTAAGTAAATAATATGAATTATCACTCAAAGCACTTCTGTTTTCTGTAAACTGAACATGCTCCTATAAATGTAAGTTTAGTGCTCATGGGATTCACCAATACAAATACACTGCATAATACTCCAAGTTTGGCCACTCGTGTGATATAGATGAAGCTTTTGGAATCAAACCAAATGCCAGCCAAGTTGCCAACCAGAGGGACTCACTTTCAAAGTCACAGTCGAGCATGCCTTTATTATAGACGAATCCATGCACGAATATTTTTGGTAGGTCAATTGGCTTCAAACCAAATGAGGGCCTAATGACACAATCCAAACGGCTCTGACGTACCAAGTTTTTATAGACGAATCCATGCACGAATATTTTTGGTAGGTCAATTGGCTTCAAACCAAATGAGGGCCTAATGATTTTACCAAAATTTTGGCAATTAAGTATGACACAATCCAAACGGCTCTGACGTACCAAGTTATTATAGACGAATCCATGCACGAATATTTTTGGTAGGTCAATTGGCTTCAAACCAAATGAGGGCCTAATGATTTTACCAAAATTTTGGCAATTAAGTATGACACAATCCAAACGGCTCTGACGTACCAAGTTTTTATCGACGAATCCACGCACGAATATTTTTGGTAGGTCAATTGGCTTCAAACCAAATGAGGGCCTAATGATTTTACCAAAATATTGGCAACTAAGTATGACACAATCCAAACGGCTCTGACGTACCAAGTTTTTTGTGCTGCCCACACTTTAGTCATACCTAAATTTTGGTGAAGCTACTTGGGCCTCAAACCAAACACACTATAATTCTTTCTTTAATATAAATTTTGGTCGCAAATATTTTAAACATCCCTTGCATCTGGTTATTTTCTGAATTTTGTTTTTAAAAGCTGGTCTTCACGGTCACATGTTTTCAATACTTACATGATGGAATTTTCAGAGGATATCCGTTGGAGTATTGGGCATGCTCATTATTACTGTCTCCGTTTCATTGTATTTATCTATGGTCTCAGGAGTATCCGTTTTAATATATTTATCCATCGAGAGAATAGTGTAGTTATTGTAATTTTTCTCTATCCTATTTAAATTCTTTGAAAGTGGTTATGGTATATAATTTAATAGAAGTATGTATGATCATTTATCATTAAGCATTTATTAGATTTAATGCTTTTTGATCTGTGCACATGGTAGACTGTAGACAAATATAGCAAAACATAGGAAGTACTTCCTTCGTCCCGCAATATAAGTCTAAAGTCCATCATGCGCATAGATCAGTGAGATGTTAAATTTAAGAAAAAGTTAATATTATTGGACTATGTATATCCCTATTAAATGGTATACTACAACTATTTACTTATTTTTCAGCATTAAAGTAGAGATATATGGTAGAAATATTGCAATAACTATATCTTTGATCTCCACAATGAACTTATATTGTGAGACAAAATTTCTTAAGAATGAAGAATTATGGGCCTGTTTGGGAGAGCTCCACCACTGAAAACGTGGATCTGGAGCAGCAGCTCCACCGTGGATCTGGGATCCCACCATGGAGTGTTTGGCTTGTACAGCAGCTCCAGATCCACGAAATTGAGGTTTTGGTGGGAATGGCCACTTTTGTGTGTAACCAGTGGCATTGGTGGGTAATTACCACCCAACTCCACGGTGGAGCACCCCTTGAGAAGCTCCATGAAATCCATGGATCTGGCCCTCAGATCCAGAATTTTGGTGGATCCAGATTTCGCGGAGCTGGAGCGTTTGGGTAAAATTTCGTGGAGTGGAGCTGTTTTTTGTGGATCTGGAGCTGGTGAAGCTCTCCCAAACAGGCCCTATATTGCGGGACAGAGAGATTATATTGTGGGACAGAGCGAGTTCAATTTCAGACTCTCGCAGAGGTCGGTGGTCAAATGTTATTAGTTTTGGTGGCGCCAAAACTGAATGCGGAGGCATTCTGATCAATATCTTGGAGACTGATCATTGACTGCAACCATAATTCTCAAACCCTTAAACACGCAAGAAACTGGATGGAAGGGTTGGTCGGTCAACTTGACTAAAACCGCCGCTATTAGTTCTCTGTTCATATAAACTAGTCACTCCTTATACAAGAGCCTTGGTTAATTTCGACCTTCAAATAACGTAACGTACATGGAAATTAATGGTTTCAGCTTCGGCAGAGGTCGCGGTCGTGGACCTCAGACGTCCGGCTTCGAGCCGTGGTCGGCCTATTTTTCAATGGTATGAACAGTACTTTTAGGTACTGTTGATGTCAGATATCATCTCGTTTTAAACGTATGTATTAAATGTATCTCTGTAAATGTATGAGTGTGTATGATATCGTATGTATATAGGTACGTTATTATTGTATTTACTATTAAAAAAAAGAAGGGGAAGCCGGGCACGCTTGTGCTTTGGAATGGAATCACACAAACTTTTCAAGTGGTTTGAAGATCACTGGGCACGCCAACCGTGCGGTGCACCGAAGGGTTTGGAGGCCCGGTTTATCAACTGTGTCAACCTGCCTTAGGAAGCGACGTGGTATCATCAGTATATTAAAGCCCAGGGAGTTCCTGGCCCTGAGCGATGCCACATCAGATTTCATGCGAAAGGCCCCTTTATTTTCCGAAATAGCGTAAAGATCCTCAGTTTCTGTAAAAAGGTCATTGCCAGGTTTTTTCCGAAAACCCCCCTCCACTTCACCAAAATTGTGTATTCTTTGTTGGATAGCACCCCACAGTTTTCCAAAATTACGTACAGGTCCTCGTTTAGTTACGTACAGGTCCTCGTTTAGTTACGAACAGGTATTTACATGTCATTGGTTTTTTTACGAAAAAGGTCTTTGGTTTTTCCGAAATTACGCATATGTCCTCGATATTTTTAAGAAACTCCCTACGAATTATCATCTCTTTTACTTCGGTTCATATGGTAGCTAACGTGGCGTGCCGCGCTTACACTGCTAGTTATTAAACGTAAAACAACGTATCCAAACTATTATTGACCGTACAGATTGTAGTTCCAGCCAGGCTTCGGCCCAAAGTGCCGCGGACTAGGAAAATTGGTTGGTATTTTTTTCTTTCTCCTTGTCAGTTGACCAAAACCGCCGCAATTAGATCTCTGTTCATATAAAGTTATAAACTAGTCGCTCCTCCTATGAGACCATTTATTTCCAACGGGAAAAAAAATTAAATTATCTTCTTTTAGACAAGGAGTTACTTGTACTCCCTTCGGTTATAAATAGAGTGACATTTTAGACATGAAACAGTCACCAAAATGTGACTTTAATCACTATTGTAATATGTTTATAAACTAGGTACATTAGGAACCTAATAAAAATTTAATGTTATAAAAGTACTTTTAGAGACAAATCTACGTATCATTTTTATGTGTCTACTCTAAATATTCATAGAGATATCGATAGCCAAGATTTTATAATATTTGGCTAAACATATTCCCAAATGTCACTATTTTGTGACCAGAGAGAGTATATAGGGTACATCCCTTAAAACGACAACTTTTTTGTGATTACAAGGAAGACACGTGCATAAATGTGAGCACAATGATTTGAACTCTACTTCCTCCATCCCGTAATATAAGTCATCATTCATGAAAAGCGCCGTCCCACAATATAAATCTATTGTGGAGGTCAAATATTTACTTATTATAATATTTTCATCATATCCCTCTACTTTAATACGAAAAAATAAATGGATAATTGTAGTATGTCATTTAATAAGGGTATGTATGGTACAATAATATTAATTTTTGCTTAGTCTATGCGTATAGTGGGATTTGGACATATATTACAGGACAGAGGGAGTAGTGAGTATAGTTGTACATCCATAGCTCCATCATCCCACAAAGAGGTGATCCCCCCTTAAAACAACAACTTATAAAGATCTAATACTCCCTCCATCCCACCATATAAATCCCTCCTCTTGAGAAGCCACGCCACACATTATCAGCTCATTGAAGGAATTAAAGTGTAGTTATTGCAATATTGTTCACTCTATACCTTTGTTTCAATACAGAAAAAGTGATTGAGTAGTTGTAATGTGCCTTTTAATAGAGGTATGTATGTTCTAATGTCATTAGCTTTTTCTTAAATTTAGTACTTTTTTATTTGTGCATATGGTGGGTTTGGATTTATATTGCTGGACATGTGAGAGTATATGTTTGTCTAAAAATATTGTAGATTGCTGAAATTTTTGTGTGCATGATTTGGAGTAGTAAAAATACAGTAATTTTTATAAAAAATAGTTTAGTTCCCACGAAAATCTAGAAAAATTTCTGTGTTTGGAACGGGGGCAGGGCACGCCATACGTATATGGCTCCAACAAGAGCCTTTCATTTAGACGTGTTTTAAGAGACACTGCAGGGAAGCCTTGTTGATTAGTGTACACACGGTAGATAGACCGTACCAGTAGTCCAGTCCAGTCGAGTCCAATAACTATATACGGCCGGGTACAAACAAAAAAGTACATGCATCCGTTTCCTACTAGAGCTACTCTTTCCATGGGAAAGCAAACAGCTTGGCCTCCGGTCAAACCTCAAATGTTGGATCAAATCGATGCCTCGGCCGGTCCAAGAACACGTACGTACATTGATCTCGACCATTACACCTTATTTATTTCAATTTGAGCTTCTAATTTCTAATTTTTTTTAATTATTTCTAAATTTTATTTTTTTTCTATCATTCTAGTTTTTAAGCATTTTTATCAATTCCTTTTTCTCGTATTCATTTGCATTATCTATAATGGGTTAACCTGTTTTTTTTCTATTTTTAAATTTAATTATGTCAAATAAGCCACCATCAGTTACAGTGTAATTCCAGTTAGTTACAATATAATTTCAATCATAAACCAACTTATTTCAGTCTAACCGAGCGGTATCTAAAAGAGCTGGTTCCAAATCCCCTCAATATTTACTTCAGGATTTGGCAGAAAGGACTTCATGTTCCCGCGTCTAAAACCGGCCGAATGATGTGGACGATCAATTAAGAGTATTGCTATAGAACATTCGACTGTTTTTTAGGACAAAAACAGTCAGATTGATCTGGGACGTTAGATCTCCATCCAACGGATCCACCCATACAAACCCCCCTTCAAAAAAATGACCCCCTTCAAAAAAAATGATCTAGGACGTTGGATCTCCATCTAACGGCTCAAAATCTGACTGTTTTTGTCCTCAAAAATAGTCGAATGTTGTATAGACACTCCCATCAATTAATCTGACAGTGGTACGTACGTATGAACACACACAAATTAACCAGCAACTTACCCGTACTAAATGCTGATAGAATCATGCAAACCACTCCGAATTGTCCTTGTGTTTTGCCACGTTACACACGCTTACATACCAATTGCAACATAGCTACATGAGTGAGAACGTGAGATGCATTCGCTTCGCTTACTTATATATAGCAATCGAGAACGCATGAAGTAACACCGTGTTGGGAGAAGTCGCAAGGCTACAGAGGTGGACCATGGAGTCGTTGGGTGGCAATGGTGCGCTGCCTCACCACTTCGTGTGCCCCATCTCGCTGCAGCCCATGCAGGACCCGGTCACGGCGCCCACCGGCATCACCTACGACCGCCGCGCCATCCAGCGCTGGCTCGTCGCCGGCCACGCCACCTGCCCCGTCACCGGCCAACCCCTCTCCCTCGCCGACCTCACCCCGAACCACACCCTCCGCCGCCTCATCCACTCCTGGCATTATTCCGCGCAGGTGGAGAAGATGCAGCAGCCGGCTCCGCCTGATCCGGAGGTCGCCGCCCTCGTCGCGAAGCTGCTGTGTCCTTTTTCTTGTCCATCGACCGACGTGCTCCGCGAGGCGGCGGCGGCTGCCTCGGAGAGCGACGCAGCGCGGCGGTGCATGGTGGGCGCCGGTGTGCTCCGGCGCGTGCTCCGCTTCGTCGTGTCGTGCGCTAACAAGGGCTCTCGGGACCAGCTGAGCTTGACGATGCCCACCGTCGAGGCGTGCCTGGCTCTCCTCGACGCGCTCGACGTCTCCGCCGACGAGCTCCGGCCGCTCGTCGCCGACGACCACGACCTCGTCGACGCGCTAACGCAGGTGCTAGTAACCGGCGGCCGCGCTGCGAGAGAGAGCGCGGTGCGTCTGCTCGAGCCAGTCACCGAGGCGGCCAACGCGGCGCTACTGGAGCGGCTGCGGCCGGAGCTCTTCCGCGCCGTCACGGCGGTGGTGCGCGACCGGTTGTCCCCGGGCGCGACGCGCGCGGCGCTGCGCGCGCTCCTCAACGCCTGCCCAAGCGGCAAGAACCGCGCGCTCATCGCCGAGGCCGGGGCCGCGCACGAGGCCATCGAGCTGGAGCTCGCGTCGTGTGTTAGCACTAATCTTTACTTGTACGTTTAAGGTTCTTGCATTAGTAGGTTCCTGTACGTGTGTGTCATGTACAGTCTTGCACTGCATGTAGTTTAGATGTGTCAGTCCGTTAGTTAATCAGTAATAGGCTGTGCATGTGTTGCATCTCTCTAGGCTAAGCACTAATCTTTACTTGACGTAGCGGTGGAATAGGAGCTGCATGCATGAGTAGTGGAGGCGTTGCAGCGTGGCTTGCGGCCAGAGTGGAGGGCGATCACTTCGTGTGCAAGAGTGAGTGGCTCATGTACTGGCAGTGGAGATCGTGGATGATGCGTGTGTGCGCATGAAGACTCGGCCAAGCAGTTGTTGCTCATGCATGTAAGCAAGGCTTCTTATAGCCGTGTGTACCAGCTTAGTTTTGGTGGGGTGTGGAGAAAATAGAGAAAAGGGCGTTCGTCGCCGTGGGCGTTTGTCGCCGCAAAGCTCTTGCGTGTGTTCTCCTGTTCCACTCCAAACTCTGTCTGTGTGTGTTCGAGTTTGCCGAGCTCGCTGCTCAGCGTTCTTGGGAGTTGCCGCGCACTGATCTTGGCCTGAGTTTGCTGCTCGATTCCAAGTTCCAACAATTGGTATCAGAGCCGGTTGAGGCGGCACAGCAACACGCCATCGACACTGTGAAGATGAGCACTAGCGACAAGGCTACTCAGGACGTCAGGATGGAGCGCGTGATCGGCGGCGTGATGGAGCTCCCGATGCTGACGAGGACGAACTACCACGAGTGGGCGCTCGTGATGCAAGTCAACCTGGAGGGCATGGAGCTCTGGGATGCTGTGGAGGCGGGCAAGGCCGAGCGCGCCAAGGATCGGCGGGCGTTGGCCGTCATCTTGCGCGCGGTGCCACCGGAGCTGAAGGCCGGCCTCGCCGTGAAGAAGACCGCCAAGGAGGCTTGGGAGGCGGTCAAGTCGAGGCGGATGGGGGACTCGCGTGTGCAGGAGGCCAAGGCACAGCACCTCCTCAAGCAGTTCGAGAACGCGGCGTTCAAGGACGGTGAGGCGATCGACGACTTCGCCGTGCGGATCGGCTCCCTCACCACGGAGCTGCGTGAGCTTGGGGAGAAGATGGAGGAGGAGCGCGTCGTGAAGAAAATGCTGCGGGTTGTGCCGGCGAGGTACAATCAGATTGCGTGCTCCATCGAGATGTTCGCAGATTTGAAGACGATGTCGCTCGAGGAGCTCGTCGGGAGGCTGCGCGTGGCGGAGGAGCGTTGTGGCGGCGTTGAGGAGGCTGCGGATGGCGTCCAGCGCCTACTACTCACGGAGGAGCAGTGGGAGGAGCGCCGGCGTCAGCGCGGCGGCAAGCAGCGGGCGCGCGGTGGTGAAGGAGCACGGCGCGGCAACGGCGAGAGGCGTGGTGGCCGGAGCGACGACGACGACGACGCGAGCAGCATGAGCTCGGATGCAAGTAGGCGTTCGCGCCGCACCAAGAAAGGCAAGTGCTACAACTGCGGAGTTCGTGGGCACTTTGCTAGCGAGTGCCGCAAACCAAAGAAGGAAGAGGCGACGCTCCTCGCGACGGCCGACGACGAGCCGTGCCTCCTGTGATGAAGTGTACGTGAATAACACAAGTCAAGATTAGGGGGGAAATTGTTAGCACTAATCTTTACTTGTACGTTTAAGGTTCTTGCATTAGTAGGTTCCTGTACGTGTGTGTCATGTACAGTCTTGCACTGCATGTAGTTTAGATGTGTCAGTCCGTTAGTTAATCAGTAATAGGCTGTGCATGTGTTGCATCTCTCTAGGCTAAGCACTAATCTTTACTTGACGTAGCGGTGGAATAGGAGCTGCATGCATGAGTAGTGGAGGCGTTGCAGCGTGGCTTGCGGCCAGAGTGGAGGGCGATCACTTCGTGTGCAAGAGTGAGTGGCTCATGTACTGGCAGTGGAGATCGTGGATGATGCGTGTGTGCGCATGAAGACTCGGCCAAGCAGTTGTTGCTCATGCATGTAAGCAAGGCTTCTTATAGCCGTGTGTACCAGCTTAGTTTTGGTGGGGTGTGGAGAAAATAGAGAAAAGGGCGTTCGTCGCCGTGGGCGTTTGTCGCCGCAAAGCTCTTGCGTGTGTTCTCCTGTTCCACTCCAAACTCTGTCTGTGTGTGTTCGAGTTTGCCGAGCTCGCTGCTCAGCGTTCTTGGGAGTTGCCGCGCACTGATCTTGGCCTGAGTTTGCTGCTCGATTCCAAGTTCCAACATCGTGGCCCCCCTCCCCGGGCAGGCGCGTGACGGAGCTGGTGATGGCGCTGCTGGCGCAGCTGTGCGCGTGCGCTGATGGGCGCGCCGCCGTGGCAGCGCACCCGGCCGGCATCGCGGTGGTGGCGAAGCGGGTGCTGCGCGTGTCCGCGGCGGCCGACGCGTGCGCGGTGCGCGTGCTGGCGGCCGTGGGCGGCAGGGCGGCGTTCCCGGACGTGGTATGGGAGATGGCCCGCGTGGGTGCCGTGGGGAAGCTCTGCTGCGTGCTGCAGGCAGACTGCGACACCGCCGTGAAGGAGACGGCGAGGGCCGTGCTCAGGCTGCACTCCGGCGTGTGGAGCGGCTCGCCCTGCGTCAGCGCCTACCTGTTCTCTAGGTACCTTTGATTAGCTAGCCCAACGACACTTGTATTAATGCATGGTATAGCATGCAATGCAAGTACCTAGTATACAAGTAGCAGTATATTCAGAGGCCTTGCAATTCTGGCAGCGTGTGACATGTCGGGAAAAAACTTCCGGTGTGAGAAAATTTTCGCCGGCCAACGAAATAGCGAAATTTCGTTAGTTTTGGCTAAAATTTTGGACGAAAATTTCAAACATTATTTAAATTTTGATAAAATTTAACCAAACTTTGGACAAAATTTAAATGATGAAAAATTCAGATAAAGTTTGGCTGAACGCTCCTTCTTTCGCTACCCTCCGAAAGGAGCGAAATTCCTGAAATTTCGTCACCTTTCGGATGAAATGTTCAACCCTGGACTGACATGTAACATCTTGTAGGTGAAATTTTGTTCGTTTCTTGGTTAATTCTTGCAGGTTGTACGTTAGTTGTATCCCGGCCGGCCGATCACGATAGAAGGAAAAGATGAATCATGCATACGTTGCATGCACGGCTATGCATGCTATGTGGATTTCGTAGAATTACTGTATTTGTTTTGAGATATCGTAGGATTATACGGAGTAGAAAGTGAGGATTGTATCGAACGTTTGAGGAAACACGTAGGGGCAGGACACGCACGGTTCTGGACACTAATCATCTTATAACATAAAAGGAATGGAGAAATCATCAACTTGAAAAACAATAGGATGAAACGAAGATTATCATTGTTCAGATGTTGAATTGAAAAACAACTTGAAAAACAATATAGTGTAAGCCTTTGGTAGAGAGCCCCATTGCTCAGTTGTTGAATTGAATTAGTTCTCTTCATGATTATCTATAAGGCTGTGGCACTTTGTGAGAATGGAACAGTACTACCAGATGCTCCAGAACTCATCAACAGCAGATTATGCAGTGAAGGAATCAAAATGGGGACCCCTTTCACAATATATGGCATGGAAATATTGGTGCTGCACTATGTTCTTTGTGTGATCCATATTTTTCTTAAGAAAATCCGACCTCTCTAGCTAGCGTAATTCACACGTCTCATTTGCTGATATTTGTTGGCTGTCCAGCTTCAGCCACATAACCCTAATCTCTTTCCCTTTTCCACTTCCAACATGGTGAATCCCCTCACATTATGATCCCCTTTCTACCTCTTGCACCTTTTATTTGTCCACTTTTTATCACCTTCTACGGTACCATCATCAAGACGGGTCCTGATCGATATCAATGGGCACGTACGTCATATACACACACAAGTTAAGATCACGTGCGTTGCTACGTAATAAAAACATTCAACAGATATAAATATATAAGATTTGTTGTAAAATTTACGGTATAAGCATATTTTTAGATTTAATTCCACCCAAAACAGAAATATATTCCATGTATTTCCAGCATAACATGAATGCCATATATTGCATATAATCATGTAATTTTATCTTGCCATTCATACTCAAGTAAATATTCAAAGAATATAAACACCAATATGCTGAAAATAACATGACAATCTGTCCTCTAAGCAAATAAACAATTAAATCTAGCATATGACAAATGAATTGTTTTAGATTTGCTCTCAGAATAGAGTTGCACAAGTTGATTAAACTCGGCCTTCTCATGCTAATATCGAAATTCTTCACAAACGATCTGATTGATTGAACTAAGATTTGAGCTTGCATAAATGTTTTCACTGTCTCGAACTGAGCTAAACAGAGAGCAACTAATTGAATACTTTTAGTTTAAATGTTCACAAACAGTGAAAGAACATGTAATGTCCAGACAATGATCATATTAGCACACTGCAAGTAAAATTAAACAGAATGAAGAAGTAATCTAATCTGGACCGAACTGGACAGAAATAATCAGAGCATCACAGATAATCTCAGGTGCATGTAAACAAATCTCCACAGTTGCTAGAAAATCAACCACAGATCAGACAGTGAAAGACAGTCTAAATGAGCTCAAATTTTAATTCGGTTAACCAGATCAATTTCAGCATTCGATATTATCATCACAGAGCATGTAATCCAAGCCCACAAGCAAACATGTCATTTACCAGTTCTTAATCTTATACTGAATTTAAAGAACAGATACTGCCGACAAAGTTTGCAAGAATCAATGATACTCACAAAGCAGACGGTACTCAAAACCGTCCAAGATCAATCAAGCCGAATAGGAACTCGAAGAATAGGGCAAGGCACGATGAAATCGCTGTCCCAAAAAACCTATCACCCCTCTGTACCGATGAAGAAGAGGAGTGTGGCTTTCGGAGATACAAAACCCTCACCGACCTCGGATGCCCGATGCCGGAGTCGAGGGTTAGGGTAGCACCGCACAAGACCTCAATGAGCGCACTGGCCGAGTGCGTTCAAGAACAGCAGAGAGTCGTCACCCTCTTCGTCCCTTTCCTCGGATTAGGCTTCAACCTCCAGATCCACTCACCCCCACAAAGGGCAGCCGAAACCAGAAGCAAAAGGCCCCCAATCGGAGATGGGGCCGAAGCCTCCAACCACCGCGCAACCCGAAAAAGGAGAGGAAGAAGAAGACTCCAGAGAGCAAAAACCAGATCGGAAGAGATGAAGCCCCCTTCCCGCACGAAGGAGCCCCGGCCTTTGAAATAGTGGACACGGGAGGTTGCGGAGAGGAGATGCGAGCGGCCGGCCCCAAGGAACCCGGGCCTGCCCACGTCTCCGTCGCGGCCCCCATTCGCCACTCCCCACCAAAATCGCCGGATCTGAGCGAATCAGCCGAAACGGCTACTCGGGCCTGCACCTTCATGCACGCACGGGATGCGCCCGGGGAGGAGACGAGGTCTCCTTCCCCCTTATCTCTTCGCGTGGCTCACCAACAAGTGGGCCCGATTGCATTTCCCTTTTTTCTTTTTCAATTGGGAAATTACCAATATGCCCTCGCATATACAACAGGATTTAGCACAGTTTGCCACGCGAATACCAAATTTAGTCCCCAAATCACCGTAATTCTATTTGTAGCCCCGTCCCCGAGCACGGGACTACGCAAGTGCGATGTGTGCAGTGGTGCGGTCGGGGAGCGCATGACAAACTATGCACTGGTCTGGTCGTAAGCATGGTCGTATAAGATGTGGTCATGGTTGTAAGACATGGTCGTGGTCATAAGGCGTGGTCGTGGTCGTAAGGTGTTGTCTTGAGCTTGGTCGTAAGCCGTGGTCGTGGCCATAAGCCATGGTTTACAACCACGCTCACGACCACGGACCACGCTGACGACCACGGCCGCGGCTTATGACCACGCTCACGACCATGGCTTATGACCAGTCCTTGTAAAAGTACTCAGATTTGATAGAATCATCATAGTAGCCTCCAGTTCCCGTGTGCGGTTACGACCACAGGCTACGACTACGAGCTACGACCACTGCCTACGACCACCATCTACGACCACTGGCTTTGACCACAGGAGAGGGGGTGCCCTTGGAAGCAGCGGCTGAGCTCAAGCACCGTGCGTGGGTCGAGTTTGATGGCCTTGACGCCGGCTTACAAACGTCCTAATCGATATCAATGGGCACGTGTATGTATGTATGTATGTATGTATGTATGTATGTATGTATGTATGTATGTATGTATGTATGTATGTATGTATGTATGTATGTATGTATGTATAAAAGGATGTTTTAGGTCTACGACCGTACCCTCGCCTTCCGCGAAGTTGAACCCTGCTTCCCATTGTCACCCATGGTTGCTGCCATGCGCATCGGCTGCCCTTTTTTTGTTTGTTATATGCTCTAATTGAAATTTGATTTTATTAAAATTTAATAATGCTAGCAGGAATTAGATATAAATTATATTTCATATCTTTTCTCAGATTTTCTAGCCAGCCTAACAACTATTTTTTCTCTACCTATGTCATCATGTAAATGATATGAACGTGTGTTATTTTATTTTTAGATTGCAAGAAAGACACACACCACTACGCACACATACGTGAATACGCATTCTTAGCACAAGTCTAGAAAGACACATGCTAGGATAAATTCATGCTTGACAGACGCAATCACTAAAGTTTAATCCCAAATAAACCTAGTATTGACCCAAAAAATTCCAAAAACTAGGTGGTGGCGTTTGAACCTTGGTAGTCACCGGGGAATCGATGTCTTACCATTTGAACTATCAATGATATGTAGATCATTAACAAAAGCATTATCACTTGTGAATGCATAGAGGAGTCACTACTATAGAAAAGGTCATCACAGACGGTTCGAAAACGTCATCACAGACGGTTTTGTGAACCGTCTGTATTTATGGGTCAGTGATAATCGAAGTTATCACAGACGGTTTTTGAACCGTCTGTGATTATGAGATATCACAAACGGTTTTTCATTAAAAACCGTATGTGATTATCAGATATCACAGACGGTTTTTACTTAAAAATCGTCTGTGATATTCGTTCCTCCTAAATCAAAATCTATTTCTGTTTATTGGCTAGCCTCAGGAAATGCTAGCCATGCCCTCTGAAACAAGCAGATAATCACAGACAAAAAATATACAATTCACACATCTCATTTCCTTTCATATACATTTCACAGACATGAAACATCCAATTGACATCGCACTTCATTTCACAAACATAAAGCATGCATCCATTTCGCAAATCAATTAATTGAATTGAAATGAAATATCCATTAACAAATGCACAGTTACAAAAGATCTACACTGCATTTGCACTTAGCGATAAGACCAATAAGAAATCATGGTGCGCAGTGGAACCGTCCTCCTGGCTTTATGACTTGAGTCAGCAAAAAGTACGCCAACTCTCCTCGAATCCCTCCAAGATCAGACTGTTTCAATGCAGTTGACGGGATGTACGCAGCTTGTCGATAGAAAAATCAATGTGCGTATATATGTAACGTGATAAGTATAAAATAATTATGGTAAGACTGACAAACCTTGCGATTGGTGAGCCTCGAGAAATCGAGGAGTAGTTCCATATGTTGGCAAAGGTAGTATCCACATGTGTTGCCTGACTGCTGCTGATGGCACTGCAAAAAATGGAATGTGTTAGTTCAAGAGGCATTAGTACCAACTGTTGCATAGGATTAATTAATGTGAAATAGCGAATACCTTAAAATCTCGAACATGTGTCAACAGGCCTTTGGCCCCGCGCTTCGAGTCACCTCCCTTTTCAATGTACATCGCGAACGCCCTACGTAATTCGAAAAAGTTAACCTTAGTCATTCGGAAGGAAAGAAAGAGTACAATGTAGATATGTATGGGGAATATGTGCTTACCTATCGATTACTTGGCTGACAACTGTGAAGTCCATTTGATTCTTACTTAGGGAATCAAGGTAATATACCTTGTTCCATTTTGGTACAATTACTATTAAAATCCAATGAAAGTTCTGATGGAAGGGCATAAGTACATAATCCTTATTGCTGCAACCCAGCAGTCCTGATGCAATGTACCTCTCGACGAGGGGTGTATCCCGGTCGATGGTATCCTTGGCGACCAAGTGTGGGTCCAAGAAACCAGCTGATGAGTTGGATAATCTAGCTCTAGTCAGCATGTGTCTATATATGTACACACGAAAGCAACAAATTAGATATGGCATTTATCGGTATGACATTAACGGAGACTGTGATTGTACACACTTACAGCGTCCAGCATCGAATGATTGAGACGTCAAGAGCGTTGAGCGTGAACAGATCGAATAAATCCTCAAAGTCGACCACGAACATGCACTCTTGAAGACTGTGGTATAAATCATCCGACGTGAATTTGACAGTGATACTTGAAGTCCGTTCTCTCTCTAGCTTATTGGACTGCTGGATATACCACATGCGCAATTGCATGCAACTATATGGTAGCTTTTGGAGGTCTTTTTGCTCGAGCAACGGCTCGTCAAGCACGAATTTGCGGGCCAAAGGTAGGTACGCTATATCATCATTGGTTTTCTTTGCTTTGCCCTTGCTGGCCTTGCTGCCTCGGCTATAGGTCGACTTCACGGCAGTCGACTTTGAAGGTAGCAGCGGTGCAAGTTGCTCTGGCGAGAATAGGACCTGTGGAGATAGCACTGGTGCAGTATCCGGTGGTGGAACCGACTGGTCTTGTAATGGAGATAGCACCAGTGCATGTTGCTCTGGCGAGAGTATGACCCGTGGAGATAGCACCGGTGCAGTATCCGGTGGTGGAACCGACTGGTCTTGTAATGGAGATGGCAGCAGTGTATGTTGCTCTGGTCCTGCCACCGGTGAAGAAGCCTCCAGGGAGATGTCGCTTTTGGGCCACTGGATAAATGTTCCAATGGCCTGTCCTAGAGTCACGATCTCGTCGTTGGGGGGCTTCAGTAGCGGGACCACATCAAAATTGACATGCACACCATCCACATTAACTTTTGCGAAGCCTGGCGCTAAAGCTTGACCGTGCATCATGGCCCCGATACCAGACGAATATGCCTGGCTCCAAGCAGCGTACAAGGGAATAGAGCCATATCTCACTTGGAGCCTGCACTTCGTAGGCTCCTACATAACGATACTAAATTAGCTACTCGAATAGGCCTATCAATGGAGTAAGCATTCGAGAGGTAATAATTATTACCAGGATGTCGTCCACAGGAAATTTGGCCGGGGTTTACATCGGATTGGACGCGCAGCTACTTAGACGGTTGTGCGGGCTAGCTAGCACAGGATCGGCGGTAGCGGCCTGCTGACTTTCTGTTTGTTTCCGTACCTCATCTCTGATTACACCAGCCAGCTCACCTATTAGCTCCTCTCTAAGAGATTCCTTGATCTCTTCTCGGAGCTGTGCGTCACGCTCCGCTTTGTTTCTCTTCCTACGCCGATACATTCCGGAGTCATCTTGGAAACCATGTTTCCAAGGAACGTAAAGCCCAAGGCCTCTCGTACGACCCGGGTGCTCCTTGTTTCCCAGAGCCACGGAGAGCATATCATTCTCCCTTGTTCCCTGGAATGATCCCAGGGTAGATTCAAAACTCAGCTCTTCCTACAAGAGCACGAAATGTCATTTCAATTCGTACGAAGTTGTGGAGTAATTACAAACTACGTAGTTCTATCGATATCTTACCAGGCGCTGGGACACTTGTTGGTCTGTAGGGTTTCGAAAGGAGACGTCGATGTCGTTGTAGATGACCTTGCTCTAATCCAATTTAGAGCGCGGTCATCCGGGATATTGGAAAACGGCGGGGCGATGTCCTGTGCAGCTGCCAGGTCATCCTCCTTCCTCCACTGTGGGATTTTACCCGCATACCCAGCTATGCCAAGTCTGTGGGGGTGTGTATTTTTTGCCTGGAGGGCCTTGTGCGCCGTACTTGTACTTTTGAAATCTTCGGATGTCTTCATCGCCTTGAACTCTTCCCATTGTGGTTCCAGGAATGGGTATTTATGAAAAGGCGTTTTGTCCGTATCCACGTATTTCCTGACAAGCGTGCTCTTGAAGTTCTTCCATGCTTTGCACGCCGCTAGGTAGGTTTGGTGTTGCACAGCGTATAGGTGTTCTTCTGGGAACTCGAACGATGCCGAAATTTCGGTCCACAGCTCACGTTTCCGAGTGTCAGGCACGTTCTTCCACGAATTGTATGTGATCTCAATTCGTTCTCGTGCAACTGTTCCGACCATGCTTCGGAATGCGTTTACCGCTTTTTGAGGAAGGATTGGGACCCCAGATGCGTTTACCGCTGTGATGGTCTGTCGGCCCTCAGGCTTCTTCGATAGCCCTCTTCCATGGCGTCTTGATGTTGGAGCGGATGCCTCCGGCGATGATGTTGAAGAATGCGCGGGTGACATGTTGCTCATTTTGTGGGTCTATTAGGCTAAGATGAGAAAGTGTCATACCATAAGATAAGAAAATGCAATATCTATCTATTTCGCTCAATATAGGCGATTAGAATACATATATATGTGTATATACATACATATACTTATTTATACCTACATATATACATATATAATGTAAAAGGCATGTATCAATTAAGACTAGCAACAAGCTCAAGTTTTAATTGATTAATTTGTGCTCTCAAATTGTAGGGTTGCACAAGATTAATCTTGGCCGTCCCGCTACTAAATAATATACTCTTCCTTGATTGGTTATGCCAAATAATGAATTCAGTATTTTGAGCTCTAGATACAAACTCTACAATCTCAAGATCAAGATATATTCAGCATGCATATATTCAGACAGCAGTATTCATACAGATCAAGACCATACAAGTTAACTTTGCCCAATAATTCAGTCTTTTAACTTGTCAAGATTAAATCCTAACAGATCAATTTAATAACATGCTATAACCTGAAAACTGCATGAACCGACAACTATTAGAGCTCAAAGACCGAATGAACCAATCTCAGTATATAAATTTATCATCATCGAGCAACTGTAAATCCCACAGGCAATCTCAGTATATGGAAGTAAGCAACTAACAGTAAGCATATACATGATAGTAAGCAACTAACAGTAAGCATATACACGACAGTAAGCAACTAACAGTAAGCATATACATGACAGTAAGCAACTAACAGTAAGCATATACATGACAGTAAGCAACTAACAGTAAGCATATACTAACAGCATCAAGCATCAACCCTAAACCCTAACAGTAAGCATGAAGCTCGGGGAGGGTTTTGATGACCTTAGGGTTTTGGTGACGGAGGAGGCGGCGGCGACGGAGGAGGAGGAGGCGGCGACGCAGGAGGAGGCGGCGGCGGCGACGCAGGAGGAGGAGGAGGCGGTGACGGAGGAGGCGGCAGCGACGCAGGAGGAGGAGGCGGCGATGCAGGAGGAGGAGGCGACAGGCTCGGGGAGGCGGTGACGGAGGAGGAGGAGGAGGCTGCGGCGACGTCTTCGTCTGGGGAGGCGGCCGGCGAGGGCTCGGGGAGGCAGCCGGTGAGGGCTCGGGGAGGCGGCGGCGACGACGGGCTCGGGATTTAGATCTAGATCGAATAACTACAGCGCACACGGAAAACCCTAGCGAGAGAGTATATATAGGGAGGTTTTCACAGACGGTTCTGAACTTAGAACCGTCTGTGATATCATATCACAGACGGTTCTAAGTTTAGAACCGTCTGTGATAAGCCTTTGCCGACTGTTGTTATTAAGACAACACCAATAACTACACAGCTGCATTCATATCAACCACCAAACAGCTGCATCCATATACAACACCAACCAGCTCTATACATAAATGCATACCATTTATGTCATATCCTTGCCATGTCACAACTGTAAATGTCGGCCCTTTTGCCAACCATGTCAGTGTCTCACTCGGCGAGCTCCTAGCGATTTGCTCCTTCAACCAGTGGTTGAACCGACGGTTGTGTTGCCTCATGATCCAAACATCCAGCCGCTCCGGATTCTGTTGCCGAAGCACATCTAGTCCTTCGGGATCGATGACCTTCTGAGCAATTGTGTTAAAGAAATAACATAGCCTCATGATTGTCTCTCGGACTTTGATCGGCAAAATATTTCTAATTGCAATAGGGAGCATCTGTGTCATCAGCACATGACAATCATGAGACTTCATGCCATTTAACTTCAAATCTTGCATCAAAACAAGTTTCTTCACGTTGCCGGAGTAACCAGACGGAACTTTGACACCATACCTGCACCCCTTCGTTCCACAGTACTTTTAGATCTTCCACCAACGGTGCTAGGAACACATCGATATCATTCCCAGGTTGTTTTGGCCCTTGGATAAGTATCGACAACAAAATGTACTTTCGCTTCATACACAACCAAGGAGGAAGGTTATAGATGCAGAGAGTCACGGGCCATGTGCTATGTCGGCTGCTCATGCTACTGAAAGGATTCATTCCATCTGTACTCAGTCCAAACCTTATATTCCTTGGTTCTGCATCGAACTCTGCAAAACTCCTATCGATGTTTCTCCACTGCGCGGAATCAGCAAGGTGTCTTAGCATTCCATCCTTCTTGCGCTCCCCCGAGTGCCAACGCAGCAGTTTTGGCTCCTTTGGATTTGCAAAAAACCTTTTCAAACGGGGAATTATAGGAAAATATCATGCCACCTTAGCAGGAGGTCCTTTCTTCGCCTCTGTTCCCTCGCCATCATCTGATTGATTGTTACGTTTGTATCGGGATGCGTTGCACACCGGACATACATGCATGTTTGCATAGTCTTTACGGTAGAGGATACAGTCGTTCGGGCATGCATGTATTCTTTCTACTTCCATTCCCAATGGACAAAGAACCTTCTTGGCTTTATACCTAGCAGCGCCGTGAAACTCTTGTCGGACCAACCGTTGCTTGCTTTCAATTTCAACAGTTCAAGCACGGCCGACAACCTCGTGTACTTGCAGCACGTGTACAAAGGTTTCTCCGAGTCCTCCATCAAGCTGCGGAATTTAACATACTCTCTCTCATCATAGTTCTCTTCTACATCGCGAAGCATCTGATCCAGATTATCATCGTGCAACCTATCCGAATCCGAACCACAATCGACATCAGCCGGCGGTATGTCATTCACTTCACCGGCGATGTCATCCGGCGGCATATCATTCATTTCACCGGCGATGTCATCCGGCAGCATATGATCATTCACTTCGCCATGACTGGTCCAACATGTATAATTCTTTTTGAAACCCCTCCGAATCAAATGCGCTTCAATTTGCCCTCAGTTCTTAAATATCTTCAAATTCTCGCAATCAGTGCATGGACAGCACATATATTCCACCCCCCTTATTCAACATATCCTCCCCGGCGGCTCTTATAAAAGCAGACACGCCATTAATGTACTCTTCACTCACACGGTTCGCGGCATACATCCAGCTTCGGTCCTACGTTACGTACATATATAACAACTTAGTATTAAAATCTAGATTAACTAATTATAATTACTACATATATACCGGCCACATTTATTATATTGAGACTTAATTTGCTAGCTCAATTCATATTATAAACACAATAGCTATTATATAACCAACAATTTTGCAAATTAACCATCTTCAATAACACTCATGGATTACTTAGATCTAAATTGTAATGCAATTAAAGAAAAAATAAGTTTCACTACTAACCATATCTAGAGCAACCAGGAAAGTCTGAATCTTCAAAGCTTAATCTCTGCCTCTTCCCACCAAATTAACTGGCCTGAAATCGCCTAGCTTCCTCCCGAGTGAAAAAGTGTGCAGCAGCGGCTAGATCTGGATCGAAATGAAGACAGATGTGGTCTGAGCAGCGCAATAAATGCCTTAGAGTCATTATCACAGACGATTTTTAATTAAAAACCGTCTGTGATAACTAGCTTATCACAGACGGTTCTTAATATAGACCGACCGTCTGTGATAATCCTTTTTCCCGTCACAAATACCACAGACGGCCTCCAAATTACAACCGTCTGTAATAGTGTTAATCAGAGACGGTTTCACAAAACCGTCTGTGATGAGGCGTCTACTATGAGGCTTTTTATAGTAGTGAGTATTGGGCGCGATCAATATTAATTCCTTTGTACAGGAAAATTTTATTGTTGCCCCGTTGGCATAGAAGTGGACTGTACTCTTGCCCAATCTTACTATATTTCTATGAATTAGACCAGAGTTTAGATGCGAGTTTGCATGCACTTCCTCTAGTAAAAAAAGTTGTCTAGTCAACAATGTATGCATGCAGTTAAACCCCGTTAATTTTGATCAAAGATATTATCTATAATATAATAATATAAAAATGATACGGTAGATTCGTCTGAAAAATACCTCCATAATCTGGAAAAGGTTGTTTTACTTCGGTCTAAACTAATCAGGTCTTGTCTGGACAAAAGATTTTGGTGCAAATTCTAGAGTAATTCATGTGAAATTACTTCGGTCAAACTCAATTGCTTTGCTTTATACAAAAGTCCATGCGAAATTCCTGTGTTCCAAGTCAGGCGTTCCTTAGCGCGTCGATTAGCATATACGTACCAACGGATGTAACGTTTATGCCATACTAGACAAAGTCAAAATTTTCAGCTAGAGAAACATGCATGCGTGTGGCCGGATAGATCGACGCGAAATTGACTCGAGACCGATCATATTCATATTATCATATTCTATGCAAAGTTTTCTTCAGTTCCAGGCCTCCAGCGTTCAAATGGTCTATTTGAAAAAGAAAAAAAATTGCAAGCAACGTACTGGGTCATCCTCCACATATCTGAACATTCATACGTATCGAACGTTCGTACTTACGAGTCACGCTACACTGAAAAATGTGCAATTAAACACTGTAGAATGCCCGGCTGTGATCAACTCGGCTTCGGCTTCTGGCTTCTGGCTTATTTTTCACTATTCATAAGTTTCGTCTTTTTCTGAATTTTTGGCTTTTTGTTGAGTTTTTTTGCCGGTTCTTTTTTTTCCCGTATTTGTTTGTATTATACGTAATGGGCTAACATATTTTTTTATTTTAAAATTTTTTTAATTTTAATTATGCTAAATAAGCCTCTGTCAGCTACAGTGCTTTTTTCAGCCAGCTACAGTGTTTTCAGCCATAAGCCACGAGCTTTTCAGCCGAACCGATCTTCAGTTCAAAGTAGATATCATCTTTGACTGTCGATTACGATTGTAATATTTGCCATGTTTTCATATGGCTGGTATATCTAAACACTTACAAAGACATTAGCGGTCAAAGCTACGCAAAGCTGACTGCGAGCAGCAGCAATTTTGGACTGAGTTACTATCGCCAGGCTATTATCAACATCAATCTGGAACAGCGATGCATGCATCATTATTATCTGCAGGGGAACTTGTTACTGCTGATATCTTTACAAGGCTCAGCCAGGGTGACAAAAGATAATTAAATCAAATCCGAAAACTTTTATTGAAGAAATGGCCTACTTCTACCATACAAAACTCACCTGAATTGAAGGCGTTGTTACTCTTTTGAATGTATTACAGTATTGGGGACTAACTAATATTGTACAAATTTCCTTGTACACATTTGCTCAGATTTAAACAGGATATATAAACTCCGGCCGCCGCTAGAATCTGACTTTGCATTGGTCCTTTGTTCACTTGTGCAAATACTAGACCTGAAAAACTTCGTATTCAGTTTCAGTGTGGACGAAAGAGACCAGAGGCTGGAGTCCTACAACGCAGCCTGAAGTGTAAACCATGCCAAAAATAAGGTAGGTAAGATATATTGCATTTGAACTTTTAACTGTACTCTTCTCATATACAGGATTCTCTAGTGGTGTCATGATGAAGCTACTTGATCAGCTAAAAGCTGAGTTTGCACGTAAGGATCTTGGCGAACTGCACTATTTTCTGGGGATTGAAGTAGCCAAGACTGAAGATGGGCTACTTCTCACACAATCCAAGTACATATCTTATCCGTTGAATCGAGGTGCGTGGCACGAAGAACTGCAAGCCTGTGACCACTCCATTATCATCAACTGCAAAGCTTTCACTAATAATAGGAGATGCTCTTCAGTTAGGAGACTTGGTGCCGCTCGATTGGATTGAAATAAGCTGATTTATGGCTAAAATTGTACTATAGCTAGCTGACATTATACTGTAGCTGATGATAGCTTATTTGGCGTAACTAAATTTAAAAAATTAAAATAGAAAAAACAGGTTAGCCCATCACGGCCAACGCAAACGAATACGGGAAAAAACCGGTAAAAAAGCCAAAAAGTCATAAAAGGACAAAATTTAGGAATAGTGAAAAATAAGCCAGAAGCTAGAAACTCAAGCCGAAATGAGAGGAGCCATAACCAGGTACCAAAGTATAGTTGCTGCTTTACAGTACCTTACACTAACTCAACCTGATATTTCATATTCAGTGAATAAGGTGTGCAGTCCTTACATGCACCAACAACACAACATTAGACTACAGTGAAGAGAATAATGAGATAATTGCAGTTTACACCAAGTATTGGATTGTCTATACGAAAATATGGTTCAATGTTGCTTAGTGCATTCTCTGATGCTAACTGGGTAGGTTGCCAAGATGATAGGAGGTTGATTGGAGGCTTTGCAATATTTTTTTTTGACCCTAACTTGATTTCATGGAGTGCTAGGAAAGCAAGCAACTGTGTCTAGATCGAGCACTAAGGCTAAATATAAGTCCTTGGCAAATGCAACTGCTGAGCTGATATGGATTCAGTCTTTGATAGGTGAGCTTGAAGTATCAGTCCAGACCTTCGGTACTTTGGTGTGATAATTTGGGTGCAACATATCTATCAGCTAATCTAATTTTTCATGCACGGACTAAGTATATTGAGGTAGATTTTCATTTTATTAGAGAATGTGTTGCACGCAAAACACGTTAGGTTTAGTTCATACCCTCCAGGAACAGGTCGCAGAAGGTTCCACGAAGCCACTTCCAGTTCATCAATTGACATAGTTTCGACAGAATCTCAATTTGAGATCTAGCATAAGTTGAGATTGAGGGAGAATGTTAAAGATAGAATTCTGTTAGTTGTTTAGATCATGGAGACCAGAACGTATATGTATAAGAAATTGTACCATATATATACATATACATAAATAACAGGGGCACCATGGTGCCCAGGCTTTATGACTAAAACTTTTCATCCATGATTAAGACTTTTCATCCATAATTGAGACTTTCCATTCATAATTAAGATTTTCCATCCTGATATATTATATGTCATTGCACTTGCACGCATCTAAAAGCAATCCAAAAGAAGGGAGGCTTGGTACCCAGACACCATGGTGCCCCATTTCAGCGTCCTATGTGTGTGTGTGTGTGTATGTATGTATGTATGTATGTATGTATGTATGTATGTATGTATGTATGTATGTATGTATGTATGTATGTATGTATGTATGTATGTATGTATGTATGTATGTATGTATGTATGAAAATGGTTACATAATCTGAGAGTACATACTCTTACTTTTATATACTGCTTTAATGGTATTGGTATACCTCTTTATCTATTTGAGCATACTCTAATAATTATTATAATATACTCCAAAGTGAAATCTATAAAAAATTTCATAAAAATTCACTTTTTATAACATAATTTGCACATATATTCTTTTTATGTATGAAAAAAGATATATAGCAAAAATAAATGGGTCCGATGAAATTTTTTCAACCGAGTCACCTTGGAGTATTTTAGAAATAGTATTTAAGTATACCGAAAGTGATAAAAAGTATAACATATTCATTTAAGTGGTATATTGGAAGGGAAAGTATGTATTCCTGAGAATACGGAATATACTTCCTGGACACACACACGGTAGCGCTATTCAGCGCATGCGCACACAGTACATGCGGGTCGTTGACTGCAGTACGAATTGATGATAACCAGTTCATGAATTGATGATATATAACTAGCGCGTCGGAAGGTTACTAACGTTTCTGAATGAAGTTATTGCCAAACCTTTACAGTGCCAAAAAGTTACCGACGTTTCTGAATTAAGTTACCATCGGTAGCAAGTAAAGTTACTGCTAAACGCTTACCGTACACAGTCGGTGGTAACTTTTCTCATAACATGTCATAACTTTTCTCACAACAGGTAATAACTTGACTTGCATGCAGTAGGAGAGAGAAGAGAATAGATACACTTGACTTGTGATTTTTTTATCTTATTTACAAGCTAAAAATCCAATAACTCTTTCACCAAAAATCTAATTTGCGATCTGTTTTCACTATTGTGTTCGAAATTATGAGTTTAATAAAACAAGATCCATATTGAATATGTTTTGACGCTGCGAAAATCATGTCATATAAAGTTACTATCGTGTATGAGTAGAGTTATTGTCAGTTTTATAGTGATAACTGTAAGTACCTTTATGCATTACAGATGATAACTTGATGTACATTCGATAGTAATTTTACTATAATTAACAAACACTAGTAACTGAGCATGTGGTGGGATGGTGGAACGGTTAACTGCTTGGGTCAGTTAGGGGCGTGCGCTTATTTTACATCTGCGTGCTTGTTACTGTTTTCTACATGAGGATATATACACACACACATATACATATACACACACACATACATATATACACATATACATATATATACACATATACATACATACACATATATACATACATACATACATATATATATATATATACACATATATAGATACATATATATCTATACATTCGTATATATACATACATATACACATATACATATATACATGCGTACATACATATATACGTACAAACATACGTACGTACGTACATACATACATACAGACATGTGTGTGTGTATTCAAGACAAGGCTAGCTCAAGGACACAATGGCGGTCTACTACAACTACACCGTCGGCTTTGGCGGCGTCAGGGACAATGACCTGTCCGACACCCTCAACGGCTGGGGCTAGCAAGTGGTGCTCTAAATAGTTTATGGCTTAACCTTTTCATTGTGATTTTTAACTGAAATTACACTATAACAGTTGTTAGCTTTTTCTAGAAACAATGAGCAAAAATTGAAAAAAAAATCTATATCGTCACGGACAATACAAAGAATAAGGAGAAAAAGACCAAAAAAACTAAAATAAATTAAAATTAAAAATCGAAAATAAAAACAGCCAATGAGGCGGGGCTTGTCCGGTTGATGCATTCATCCATCCATTAAAAATTACTCGAGTGCGTACGTGTTGCGCTTCGTCTGCTGCATCTCGTCAGGCGTGCACGGAGTTGGTACTGCCGCTGAGCTACGGCTGTGACGTGAGCAACAACAGCATCTTCCCGCCGGAGCCGTTCAACTCAGCGAAGCTCGTCGCCGGCTGCCGCGAGTCCACGGGCATGCCGCCCCGGCCGTACTGGATCGAGGCCGAGTTCGGTGGATTCGTGAGTATTACTCCAGTTGGGCCGCGTGGCTGCAGGATCTTACTCCTTATTGGGCTCTACTCTATTTGCGTTCTAAAACTCGGCCGAGATAAGCGTGGCCCGAGTAGCACGGACTGTTTTTCTTTTCTTTTTTCCCTTCTTCTTTGCTTCACAACATCTACCGTACATTAAAGTTAGGGGACTTCCCGGCCGGTGAGCTGTACCACGTCACGTTTTTTGCAAAAAAAAAAAAACCCTGCGTTTGGCAAACAAGTCCCTGCTTCTCGCAAACAGGTCCCTGCCAGGTGTTTTTTTCCAGAAAGCACCCTCCACTTCACCGATAGCAGCTCGCGGTTTCCAAAATTATGTATAGGTCCTTGTTTAGTTACATACAGGTCCTTGATTTTTTTTTTTTGCCAAAAAGCCCTTTGGTTTTTCTGAAATTACGCATACGTCCTCGATTTTTTTAAGAAACGCCTCACGAATTATCGTCTCTTTTACTTTAGTCCACACGGTGGCTAGTGCGGCATGACACCGCGCTTACGTAGCTAGTTGCAATTGTTTCGAGAAGGTCTGCAAGCTGTTTCAAGAACCGCCTAGTTCAGTTTGATTCAGACAAAAAAAATATTTACAGCTTAAATTCAAATTTGGAGCAAAAGTCACAGGGAGAGAGCTCGAGCTTATTGCAAATGTAGAAATTACTATATCCTACAAATAGCTGCAACTTCTGAAATGGTCTGTTTCTGTGGAGCACTCAAGTTTATGCTTAAACTACACCAGGCATGTCCTTGAGCAATCAGTAAAATACCAGCACATGACTGCATTTTCTGGGCATTTCTTGCAGTGTATTCAAGAGTATTTCCAACAGCATCATTGCGCTTGTTGAGCCACAAGGTCAGTCATCACAAATTTACAGTCTGTTTCCAAAATTTTACTCTACTTCTATAAAAATGACTTGCTTTGTAATACCTGGGCTGGATTAGGCCCAGCCCAGCCCACACTGTGCCCCTATAAGAGAGAGAGAGAGAGCAGCGGGGGAGGAGGCAAAAGCCGAGTTGCCTTCCCCTCCTCCCGTGCTCTCCCTGCCGTCGCTGCTCTACACGCCTCCCCCTTGCGCCTACTGCCGTCGCTCGTGCAGCCGTCGGCGCCGTCGCGTGTCCCCCTTCGGCAATTGCCACCGCCTCACCCTATTGCGTCGCCGTCGCCGCCTTGCTTCTGCGAGTCGCTACCTCCCCCTTGCGTTTGCTGCCGCCGGTGCTGCCGTGCCCCGCCGTCGCCGACCCCGTCCCCTGTTGTCAGTGGGTCACCATCGCCCAGTGCGCCACCGCCGCCTGCCGCCTGCCCTCGTGCTGCCCCTCGCCCGCGCCTCGCCTCCCCGCCCCTGCTGCCACCGCCGCTCCACGGGAGTGGAGGGCTGCCCAGCCGAGAGCAGGGAGTAATAGAGGAGAGGTTGAGGAGGGAGGCGGGAGACGCCGGCCGAGCACAGGGAAGACGAGAGTGAGGTGTCGGCCGACGGAGGAAAAAGAAAAAAGGAGGAGCGGCAGAGAAGAAAGGAAGAAGGGAGCACGACCGAGTGAGGAAAAGAAGAGGAAGGGAGCCGTCGGCATGAAGAGAAAGGGAAGAGGAAGAAAAGAGAGTGCCGGTGCTGGGAAAAAAGAAAGAGAAGGAAAGAGGAAAGGAAGAAAGAGAAGAGAAAAAAAGAGGAAAATCTGACCCGTTGCCAGATCTGTCATATCCAGCTAAGAAGCGACAGGAAGTGCCCCGCTCCAGTTGTTCGGAGCCAGGGTAACGCCTCAAAAATCCTTCTCCATACTTATTTTACCGAGTCGGGTATAAGTTAATATGTCGATAATTAGAATTGATGCATGTGACCAATTAAATATCGTTTATTAATATGAATGCCTGATCAATGCAATCGGTACTGTCACTGTTGATCTGGTCGATCTGTGGTAGAAGAGGGAGGAGGAGAGCATAAATTAAGGTTAAACAGTGTAATCGATTGGAGAGAGATTAAGCATGTAGAATTCGATCTGTGAGTATAAATGATGAAAAACGTTAATTTTACAGACTGGTTAAGCAACGGGACAATAGGAAGTTGTCCGGTGGTACATGACTTGGTTATGTCAGGTTGGACGTTAGAGCGATGTCATTTGCTCGTATATGAATGTATTGCATTAGCAATGAATTGAAATAGTTAATGCTTATTCAGGTGGCGGTTCGAGTCTGGTGCCGTCCATGCACCGTCCCCCAGGTTAGCAAACAAGTGCATGGTAGAACAGTAAATTGTGGTGAATGTTTGTTATTTGTGTTTCCATGCCATGATTTACAGTATTCATGAGATGATGTATATGAAGTGTGCTAATCATACCTTGATGAGTACCGTTTATGATTAGACATCTATATTTGAAGCATATTGCCTCATGCAAAATGCATAAGAGCCAGGTCGGTGAGAAAAGTCATATGACTAATCCGGAGTGCTATTGAATAAGACCTACAGAGGTAGACACTCCATGGGAGTGAAGGTTGAGACCTCGTATGAAAGAGGACGAGGTGAATGAGTGGTCCATCAACGGGTGGACACTCCGCTATACCGGTATAAGCTATAGTTACAGAGCATACAGATGCATTGAATGATATTGCATTGCATGAAAGTGACAGAGAAAGCAATACAATTACAGACAGTTGTGATTTACAGTTTACAGTTACAGAGTGGATTTACAGTTTATAGTTTCAGATTTGACTTACAGTTTACAGTTACAGATTTGATTTACAGCTCACAGTCGTAGAATTGATTTACAATTTACAGACATAGAATTAATTTACAGTTTACAAACATAGACTTGATTTACAGTTTATAGATGTAGAATTGATTTACAGTTTACAGACATAGAATGGATTTGCAGTATACAGTTACAGACTTGACTTACAGTTTACAGTCATAGAGTGGATTTACAGCTCATAGTTCGTGAAATCGTTTGAATTGCTAAAGTGATGTTACTATTTTATCGTGTGCTTGCTGAGTTTCCGGACTCACTCTTGCTTTGTCGTTGTTTTAGGGTGATTGATGGCGACATGCATGGAATGGGATAGTCATTTTGGCACTGCATTTGTGAAATAACAGTTTAGCCTTACAAAGCTTTTATGTTTAGTGAAGTATTAAGTTTTTTGTGGCTCGCCGTTTGGTTTAGTTTGCTTGCGAGCCGTGATGGTGGGTCTCACATGGTTGTGGAACCCAAAACCTGTTTATGTTATGGTTTGTGCAATATAAAGTTAGTTAGCTTATTACGATTATTCTATATTTATTTGTTGTTTTCTCCCTGTGAGTAATCAAAAACAAAAAGAGTGGTGCTGCTAAAAGTTGGATTAGCAGCACCTTTGAAATGGTAAACGTATGGTGATAGCATCTTAGGCCCTATGGAGAGTCGGGGTGTTACATGTTTTCTTCTGGAAATATTTTTAGGGGGGCGCCGTGTAGATCTCAGATTCTCCACAGGGGAAGACCCGGATTGGCTTAAACAAGGACGGGGAAAGGAGATGAGAATCATAGCACATTGGCTCAGACAAACAACAACGATGAAGGCCTAGCTTGAATTACCTCGCCATATATGGGCATAAGATCGATTCTATTCTCGCTTTCATTCTGATATATATATTCGCCGATCACAAGGCGATGATTGCACGCACACGCGGTAGATGCTCCATTCTCATCATCATATGTTCAACCGAAAGATGAAGAGCAAGTTATAATTGATGGAATGAACAGATCCATAGAAATTGGATGTCTGAATAGGGCAAATTATAATCGATGGATTAAATAAAGCTTCTGTTTCACATGATCAGCTATGCTTCGTCCATGAACATGACAAAGTAAAGAAAATGCTTCCTGTTTTGAACCATGCAAGCACCTCATCTAACCAAAGGAGAGCTATAAACTTTTCATGGAGGTCCACCAATCAGGAGGAGAAAATGTGCAGAACAACGTTCCGGTAACTTAAAAGGCCAATGCATGTGAGATTCATGACGAAAAGATACTTTGCATATTAGCCGCTTCGAAAGGGACAAGAACGAACACGATCACCAAATACTAAACCGAAACATTGACCATCTACATTATTTGTGCCAGCATATCGCGTGAAGTGAAGCCGGTGCTGCCTAAAAACTCTGCAAAAAGAAACTTTTAGCGGTTTTCTCAGATCTAACAAAGCCACCAGGGGCAGAGCCACACCCCGAGCAGGATAGGCTTCAGCCCAAGGTGTAAAAAATATTTAGTGTAAAATCCGGGTAAATTCAGTTCAGTCTAGGTAATATTTTTATGATCCAGCCTAGATAGTTTAAATCGTTCTATCACTGAACCCGGGGCATAACCAAATCCTGGCTCCGCCACTGAAAGCCACGCTATCAATAAAACCCGAGTAGCTAGAACCAGGGCCATTTGCCCCTTGATCGAGCTCAATCCGATCTGGCCCAACTCTTTCAATCATCACCGTAACATGCATTGCCTTGTTAAGCAGATAGATCCACCACAAAAATCAGAAAATAATTTGTATGCTCCCTTCGTACATGCTCGTTTGTTAGATTTTTCCCCCTCCTATACAATAGACGCGTTTTCATCATCTACACCTAGGCTCCATTTGGAACCCATCATTCCTTCTGAAATTTCGTAGGAAACCCAACATACACTGAGAGTGGACGTTTTCTTTTCTATGAAATTCCTACAAAACTCGCGCATTCCAAACAGGACCGGCCCTGAACGCATTTTCCTTCTGGTTTGTTTTCCATGATATAAACAAAATGCATTATTTTCTTCACAAGATTTCCATTATTTCCATGATCTATGGTGGACAAGAAACAGTTGGGGCGGAATCAATGCTTCGAACGCTTACATCCCAAAAGCATGCGGATGTTACTTCGAGAGAGAGAGAGAGAGAGAGAGAGAGAGAGAGATTGGGGCACCAGCACCTGTCATCTGGCCCCCATTCTCATCCCATCTTTCGCTAGCTCGCTCAATGTCTCAATCTTCCCTTTCCTCTACTCCATTGAGTGATAGGTACTTTTTTAGCCTCGCGGACCCACACGGTGCCTTCGACCTCGTGCTCTCCGACGACCTGGAGGCGCTCACCGGCGCGCCTTCCCGTCCCGATTTGCGACCAAGATCGGGCGGCGGCGCGGGGACGGAGGCGGAGGCGCAGGCGCGGGCGAGCGGGGAGGCGCGAGCGGCGGCGCGGGGACGGAGGCGCGGGCCAGCGGGGCGGGGAGGCGCTGACATGGCATGATTTGGCGCCTCGTGGGCTCGAAAGTGGCAAAAAATTAGTCAACCACATCTTAAGAGTGGCAAATTGTTGATTGCAACGAAGAAGATGACATTTGAATAGGTGACATTCTTAAGGGTGGTAAATAGTTAAATTTCCCCCATTAGCAAGCTCTTCTGACACCAGCTGAAGCCACCACCCTCAACCTCTCTCTCCTCCACCGAACCTAGCCTCCAACGTGGCACTGTGGGGTTACTATCC
Organism: Dendrocalamus latiflorus; assembly: GCA_017311315.1. Taxonomy (NCBI): domain Eukaryota; kingdom Viridiplantae; phylum Streptophyta; class Magnoliopsida; order Poales; family Poaceae; genus Dendrocalamus; species Dendrocalamus latiflorus. Next base: position 25,471,435 of record CM029645.1, read on the forward strand.
ACCCTGGAACGTTGTGGATGGCCTAAAGCCTAAAGACCTCTCTATGCTGACAGAAAGCGAGTACTAACATGACAGCATGCAGGCCCTGCGAAGGTAAAAAGGCATCTGAAAACATACCAGTTTTTCTCTCTCCCCATCATCTCCTCCTGGCCTTCTCTATCACGTCAGTCTTCAGTGCGCAAGAAAAGCTCCAATGTAGATATCATCTGCCTCTCTCCTTTACGCACTCCCACACCACAGCCAAAGATCTGTTCAAAAGATACAAATTTAGCTGCACTTGGTACAGAAATTTAGGCAGTGTTACATAAACAACTGCAAGATAATACTGGGAATTCTACAAATGGCCCCAACCGTCAAGTACTCAGTTAACGTGTGAAATCTTACACAATGAGTTCAACAATGCTAGTGAGAACTGACCAAAGGTGACCAACACTGCTAGTGAGAAACCAAGCAAGGCCAGAAAAAACATGAATTAGTAGGAGTTTAGGACGTGTGTATTTGCCATAAGTCGCCATAAGACCCGTAGAATAGGCATCATACTGAGCGTTAGTACACAAGAAGAAGAGACAAGCCACCATACAAATATTTCAAAGTTCGTACATCTTAAACTAATACCATCCTAAAGACTGTTTCCCACATCCATGATGCCACTCAAGGCTCTCGGTCCTACATCTGCATGAACCTGGCAAAACATACGTGGCCTCATGGAAAGGAACAGAGCCACAAGAATAACATAATGAGGGGCATTAGCATACGTCCCCTAATCTCCGATTATCACATATTCAATTCCATAAGATAACAATTCGTTCATGTGCATGGAAAAAACCAAACTTGCATTATCAAAAGATTGGGCAGGTGAGCTGCATGATTGAGTTATGAAAACAACCTGCTGCGTGGCTCCCTCCCCATGGTCATGTTTAAATATGGTACACTTGGGCACACCTCACAACCAGTGCATGCACTATCCCGATTCCCCGATGCTGCAATCAAATGGGTTCCAATGTAGTTACGATCCAGTGCATTTTGCCACTCTTCAACAAATATACACGGCTAATTAAGCCAACTAAAATATACTAGAATGCATCTTGATTCTTGGTCAAAGACAAGATTCCATAACAAAACGAATAACTTGAAGTTAATCATGCACGTTTTCATAGTCCAAGAGATGCTAAGCATATAGGTTAATCAAAGTACATATGTATGCAGTAAAGTATACATACTCATTTGCAGTACATGTAGCTAGTGATCTTCATTGCATATCTCTATGTACATGCACGGAGAAAACAACAGCAGAATAATCTATAGGGATTAGTAGGAAATAGGGAAACTAGGAGGACCAGGAGTTGTACACGCAGTAGGTGGAAAGGAATTGGGGACAAATCTGCATATCATCTCATTCCTGAACTTGTTGGAAATTGGAGAAGGGGGATCTATGCGCAGGTCCTATCTTGATCCTATTTCCCATTTCAGTGTCAGTATATTTTGGCGTTTGGGGACTTGGAGCCCCAGCAACAGCTAATAATAATCAGGTAATGCCAAGGTCACGTGAGATAATAATCAGTAATCACATATTCCCATTTTCCTGGCGTTAGTTAGCGATAGGTGAGGGAAGAAGAAAAGATAATTTGTGATCTAACCGTGCCTGGCTAAGTGGTTTAATGTTAGAAATTAAGGAGCAAATGATGAATTGAACGGGGCGATTATTTATGGGATCCGTTAAATCGCCGTTATGATTGGATTCTGGACATAACGTACTGACAATAACAATGCCGCCTCTTGGCCCCTCCGGTTTCTCCAAAGGTTGACAAACTGAATAATACTTACATAAGCATACATTAGTGAGCACACAATGTATCTAACCATGTACCACTTACTTCAAAACCATGTGATCGAATACTTGTCTCCAAAGAAGCAAGCAAAGCGACATTGCTGATTTTATCCTTAATATTTAACGGAATCTGATACAGATATGCCATTAAAAATATAACGAACAGATCATCTTATGTTCTGTATTCCGATCCTCCAACAACGAGGTGCTCCCCAAATGCCTAATGCATGTTAAAGGACCGCTAATCTCCCAAGGTCAACACAAGGAGCGGAGTAATGGCCAATCGCTTTACTCCCACGCAAGCTCCCTCTTGACACCCCCCAGTGTCCTGACCAGGGCAGGTTGTCCTAGCCAAAGATTTGAATGGAAATAATATCTTACAGCCAATTCAATTCATTGTGTAAGGATCCAACCAAAACCAGCTCGTTACTTGGAAGACTTGTCCTCTTAAGAGGTGGTCAACAATACATTCAATGAGACAGGCCTGACAAAACCCTTGAATTGATTGTGTTGAAACTGAGATCAAAAAATGGCTGGTGCCAGTACATAATAGTTCGTGATAATTAGAGCACACAGCCCATACACCTCAAATGTCACCTCTCACAAGACCACACTACCCTGAACAAGTTATTGCCTACCAGCTATTCCAAGTGGACCACAGCCACAGGAACTGCTACCAATCTATGAATCCATCTCTTTCAGTTAATTTATCCCTAAGGGAGCTCCATGTCTCCACAAGTTACAAACTTGAGTTCCAAATGCACAGTGGGATTGGGATAGAGTCTTATTGGAAATTGAGTTGCTAACCAGGGCTTTCTTGCACCGTCCCAAAGCCAAATAGAAATTGAATGCCCTGCAACACCAGGGTCCAGGAACCTGGACCTCTACAGGTTAAAATGGGGAGTTAAGGACAGTGGTCATACATAGGCCCGAACCAGTCATGTCCACACGGGTGGTCCGGCACGCCTTGGCATGAGCACGGCGCAGCACGGATCCGTTAGGCATGATCCGTTTAGCCCGTCAGACTAAGGGTATGTTCTTCAACGGCTTCTAAAAGCGGTTTTTAGCTTTTGCTAAAGTAACTAACTTTCAAACAGAGTATTTTCTCAAAACAGGGTCAACAAGTTAATTGTAGTACACGTTAAAAGCCTAATATCTGTATCAACCAAAATCGCAAGCGATTATCTCTCTCTCCGTAATCTTTGTTGCAAACAGCTAAAATTAAAAAAATCAGCCAAAAGCTGCAGCTATATCAAACAGGCCCTAAATAGGCCATGCCGTACTAGCCCGTGGACCGAGGTGCCGGCCCAAGCACGGCCCAGCGGGAAGCTATGCCATGCTAGCATGAGCTTGTTTAGCCGAGTCCGGCCAGCTCGAGTCGGTTCAAAATTTTTTAAAAAAATGTAAGAAAATCTTAAGAAATACATAAAAAAATAAAAAATAATATTTATACTTATAAAATTAACTGTATAAAATTTTAGAAAATATATAATAAAATTGTATGAATATTAAAAAATGAATGGGTCTAACGGGCTATACCGGGCCTATCATTATTCATGCCGTGTTGGGTGGGGGCCCAAACATGGCCCGACACTCCGTGCCAGGTCAGCCCGGGACGATGGCCAAATGGGTCGTACCGTGCCTGGACTATGCCTGCAGTAGTGTGCAGCGGACCCATCCGGTGGACACAACCGATTTGGCTACCTCTAGCCTCAACCACCCTCGCACATGGAAAGCTAATGTAAGGGCCTACTCCGCTGCACCTCCTGGATGGCTGTGATTAGGCCACAATGGTCAGGCACCAACTTTTAAGTACCACCACCTGATCATTCCTTGTCAGCCACACTGAAACCTAACCTTAGCACCTTTGAAGCCCTTCACTGCTCTTCACTTTGATTCTTCCTGTCTACGTAGGTTAAAATACTCCCCTCTCTTCAGGATCAAATGCACCAAGTCCTCATGTACCAGAGAAATATCAATACATTATATGTGTACATCCCCAACCCGTCTAAAGTTGTACTACTTGGGAGGCTATAAATGCCTAGCCATGACATATGCATGGTTCTCTACACAACACACCATCATCACTGCCAACTAACCAGCTTTTGCCACAGACAAGAACCAAACACACACCTTCGTTTCAGCTCAAGATTTCCTCTAGAACAACAATGGCCATGCACCCTCACTCCCAGGGGCACGCGCAAGCCTGGCCATGGGGGGTAGCCATGTACACGAACCTACACTACCACCACCACTACGAGAGGGAGCACCTGTTTGAGAAGCCCCTGACGCCCAGTGATGTGGGCAAGCTCAACAGGCTGGTGATCCCCAAGCAGCATGCAGAGAGGTACTTCCCTCTCAGCGGCGACGCCGGCGAGAAGGGCCTGCTCCTGTCCTTCGAGGACGAGGCCGGCAAGCCGTGGCGGTTCCGGTACTCCTACTGGACGAGCAGCCAGAGCTACGTGCTCACCAAGGGCTGGAGCCGGTACGTCAAGGGGAAGCACCTTGACGCCGGCGATGTCGTGCACTTTGAGAGGGTGCGCGGCCTCGGCACCGGCGACCGGCTGTTCATCGGCTGCAGGCGCCGTGGCGAGAGCGCGTCAGCAGTGGCTCCGCCGCCCACGCTGAACAGCGGGGAGCAGCAGCCTTGGAGCCCAAAGTGTTACAGTACGTCGGGGTCATACCCTACCAGCCCTGCCAACTCCTATGCCTATCGTCCCTCGGCGGACCAAGATCACAGCGACATACTACACGCAGGTACAGCACTCAAGAACAAAACACTGTGATAACATGCAACGTAGCTAGTAGAGGGTGGCAAAAAGTTCATACCGCTTGCACCATTTTCGGTGAACAATTGCAGGAGAGTCGCCGGCGGACACCAAGAGCAGCAGCGCGGCATCAGCGGCGCCGTCGAGGCGGCTCAGGCTGTTCGGCGTGAACCTCGATTGCGGCCCGGAACCGGAGGCGCCAGAGCCAACGGCAATGTACGGCCACATGCACCAGAGCCCCTACGCTGCAGTGTCCACAGTGCCAAATCGCTGGTTACTACTTCAAACATCACCGAGTTCAATTGCAATGGGCTAGTAGAAATCAAGTTAATTAGATACATCATCAATATTTCTCAGAATTAATGAATCTATGCTTTTCACAACAGGGGCAGTTCATAAGATGATGATGATGATGATGATGAGATCTGAGGCCAAATGCCTGCAGAATCCTAACAACCAACAGCGAAGCTAGTTACTAGCAGCCTACTACTACTATGCTCTAAGTGACAGGTTTGAATTGACCTGTGGAAGGAAAAGGAAGTGGGGAGACCCCTTGTTTCCCGGGCAATCTTCCTTCCTTCCATCCGCAGAGTGCCCTTTTTCTGGGTTTTTTTCTTAGTCTTCCAGAAACCCTACTTACAGTACGGGGGCCCTTGCAGCAGGTGGGAGGTTTCAGGAAACATCAGGTTGAAAAGGAGAGAGAGAGAGAGGGATGGTGAGACACATGAAAAACAAAAGAACATGTTTGCAAGTATGCATGTGTCATCTGTATGTAGTGGGTCCAAGAACAAACTACAAGTTGATGTATGATCCTCTCCTGCCTCCTGAAGAAACAAAGTAACATCCCCATGGGGATTTTGTTCTCCCCCCTCTCCAGTATCCTGTATCCTCTCTTCTACTGTTCTACTAAACCTCATGCAAACAATTGGTTCAATGCTTCTACTTTCATGCCATCAATTCATTCGATGCCTTCACCTAAGGGCAAACAAGGAGTGCAAATGCAATGCATTTCACCTTCTCTATACAATGTACGGTGGTAATGTACTAGTAGTAATGTGTTACGGCGAAAAATCCGTAGATGCCCCAGGACCATTAAAGAACTGATGTGCCACAAGCGATGCCGACGCCCGGGCATTTTCATGTCCTGATCTTTCACTAATCTATTAATGGCCGGTCTCCACCTTTTTGTTCCCTCGGGAAGGAAAGACTCAAGCAAAAGTTTAATTAGTGTGCAAGTGGGGCTCAATTTGGCCTAATAGGATACAAAGAAAAATGCTGGCCAAGTCGATGGTCTAAGAGGCAGGTTCAGACACAAAAGGCCACTATATGCTCCAATAATCAGCAAGAATCCCCACAGCACGTATCGAAAGAAAAATGGAGATCTATCTCCTGCTTTTGTTGCCTATGTTAGAAAGGCTTGTACGAGGCAAACCACAGGTTATTGTTCTGGTCGGTCGATAATTCAAAGTAGTAGATGCCTGGAGAAACTTGACCTAACTGAACTGACGTGGTGCTATCAGCTCTTAATTAAGGTCAAGCTGTCAACCTGTAGCTAGCTGTAAAAAGATTTACCCCCCGTGTCCACTCGTGAAACACACCAAAGCTAAAACAAAGTACCTGAAGAATCTAGAGAGAGCCTGTGTTACCTAGGTGAGGTCACCTAATTTGGTTGACGAGCACATCTTAGGCTTAAGTTTAAAGCTTAGCTTATTTTACTGCCTCAAAAAACTATAAAAAAACGAAATTAAGAAGATAGAAACTAAAAGCTTAAGCTTGAAGCAAGCTTGAAGCCCAGTAGAGCACAGCAAATCGCAAGTTGCCTGAGCGGTAGGTACATAATTGCTACATGCAGTACAGAAAAAGTATTAAACAAGGTCATAGAATACTGAACTGGTTACGATAAAAAGAATGAGATGCAGGTTATCTGAATGGAACTAGCAGCAATCGTGGCAGTGATGATTAAACTTATAGGTTAACTACCGTATCAACAGCAAGATTTCCTGTCCGCTTGCAAGAACACGAGCCATGTGCAGGGGGGAGCTTTCCCTAATAACAAACGATGAACCTTATCCGAGGCACTCCAGGGTTGCATGATTAATGCCTTTGAACACCAAATAATATATCTTAGCATTAGCACAAAAGGGTCAAGTGAGTGCCATAATGATAAAGTAGACCCTCAGTCTACTTAACACATACCAAGGAAAGGGAATTGTTTGTTTTAACGGAAAACAAAGGGATTGTCAAAGGATGCAACCGTTAAGTACAAACCAATCACGTCATCCACGTAAAAATATACAGCTAAATGTGCAGTTTTTATCTGGGACTGAACCTTTGTTCTACCTACTTACATAGTTACATAGTAGTTTCATTTCACTGTAACTTGCCTGGGACACAAAATACAGGCCTACGGAGTAAATGAGGTGGTTAAACCAAGAATACATATGGCAGTGTCATGATGATAAGGACTAAGGAGACAATGGAAGTAACCACCGCGAAAATAAACGGCCAGACGAGATGAGGACGCATCGCATGAGTGAATGACCCCCTGGGCTAATGGACTACCAGAGGCCTGACCAACAAAACTGGCGTATAGGGGCCCAACCCAAACTGGACCTAAAAAATGCTATGATATACCCATCAGGCATCAGCCACAAGATCACTTTTTCTTTGCAGGAGGCTGCTGCCTTCATGAAGCTCATGAATGAGCATGGTCCACAAGAAATGGCCAACCTGATGAATGGTCATCTCTTACATGTAATATTTGCCCTTTACTCAGTACCTGCTAGTGGTTCTAGACGCCAGCTTTTGTACACAAATAGTACTTTCCTAAGAAACAGCTGTAACATGCGCAGATGGTGGACCAATGGAGACTCTGTAAGGACCAAAGCTATGTCTGGTTGTACCATGATGCAGAAACTATGCATAGCTAGTAAGTTGGTAAGGATGACGAATGACAACGACAACCACTTTCACTGTATTGAATTATTGATACTTCCTCCTATGTTATACCGTAGTAAGAGAGTGGAAAGATGTTCAGATTATTGATGAGAAATGCCTCGAAATAGCAACATCCTAATCACAACCAAGAGGATATAACGGTAAGAAAATTAGATAAATGGTGAGCAACGAAATTGGCAAGATTTGTCAAATGGAAGAGGAAGCACCAGACAGCACAGGTTTCGTCCATTTTTTTTAAAAAAAAATATGTGCTGCACAGATGAACCGTCATATTATTAAGTAATGAAAATTGGAGCCAATGTTTTGGCATTATATATAGAATATTCAATACTTTCCTCCTTGCCATGCTAGAGCCAAAACCTAGATGCTAGAACAACAATTACTGCAAATTAAAAGTTCACAAAAAAAAGAGAAAAACAAACTGTCCCCACCATGCTCCCGGGAAACGTGGTTGTCAATTGTAAATTCAGAATAGATGAATCGCTAGAGGCTAGAGCAAACTACAATCAATACGGATTATTGGATTTTAAAGCTTAAATGAGTAGGTTTCTGTTAATACCACAAATTTCCAGTACAAATTATGTATGCAAGATAGTTAAATACAGTATAGGAAGTAAAAGAAGTGTTTAAGAAATTGTAAAGCACATGGTAGGAGCAGTACTAGGGGAAAAGGAGAGCGAAACATACCACTTTTCAGAGTTGGTCATTTTTTGAATGGAAAGATTGACGAGAAAGATTCGATCACGAGGAGCTGGAGCCAAAATGTGCATCAATTGTTGCAGTTCTCAGTAATTTACTGCAGTACTAGTACTAAGTAAGTCCCATTGTAAGCTTCTTCAGGCACTGGTATCAGCAAATGTTAAGGTAAGAAGAAATCCACTTCCCATGTATATTTCTATAAAAACAAATCTTACATCCACGTCCCATGCACATCTCTATAAAAACAAATCTTGGATCGCTAATAAACATTGGCTTGTGAGTTGTATTGTATGACAAAATCACTGTACAAGATGCCGCTTTGTAGGTCACACAATCTATGCAGATAATCAACGACTCACATCTGTGCTTCCATTTGCTATACATAGTCCGGATGATAGTGCTGATATTACACCAGTTGGGGCCAGAAGCATGGCATTATTGACTTGAATGACAAAGCTATCAATACAAGTCCTGACATAGATCTTTAGTGCGGCAGTGCCACTGACAGGGTAATAATTTGCTACATGATGAGAGTACCACTGGTAGATGATCATTCAGTCCTAAATCACCAGAAGTCCCCACAAGAACATGAGCCATTCTTAAAATGGTGAAATCAATTGATATCTCTGACAATGACTAGACGTTCAGTAACAAGGGTTGTAATCTTCATAAAGAATGACAATCTCCACAGATCCTAAGGTTCTTGTATATTGTAATTGGTATATTAGGAGGCAAGCTGATTAATGTTAGATATGTATAGCTGTAGCATTATTGCTTTGTATAGGGTGATATTTGCTTATTGTCCCTTTTGTATAGTTGGCCTTTGGCTCATTGGAATGTCACAAGCCCATTTCATAACATGGTATCAAGCCAGCAAGAACCCTAACCTGCAGCAGCCGCCGCTACGTTTCTCCCCTACCGCCTCAGTCCCGCCTCGAACTAGCCCCACCTTGTCTATGCCCGCCTCGCGCCGGCGTCGCAGGCCTCGGGTTGATGCTGACGTTGCTTGCCTTGAGCCGGAGCCGCCTTGCCTCCACCCACCTCGAACCAACGTCGCTTGCCTTGGGTCGACGCCGTCCAGGCCGCACCGCCACCACCTGCCTTGGGCTGATGCTGTCATGGCAGCGTTGCCATTCGGATCCCACCAGGCTGCAACCGCTTGAGCCGTCGCTGCCTCGCCCTACCTTGGGCTAACGCTATTCAGGCTGCACCACTGCCATCCAGATCCCACCGGGCCACCACCGCACGCGTTGTGACGTCAGCTTGACTCTTTGGAACCGGATGTCTGCCAAACCTGTCCCTGCTGTGTGCATCAGCGTGCTGACTCGTCTTCAGTCAGAGTTTGAGCTCCGTGCTCACCTACTAACTTGTCAGCCGCACCCGTCCATGCTAGAGGCTCTCTCCGCTGTTCATGCTGAGGAGACTTGTCTTCGTAGTGTGAGCCAGCTGCAGCCCACCTCTATTCTGGCTGCTCCGGCGTCTTCGCTAGCACCTACTCCCACTGCACCAGTGCCTCCAACTGCACCAGTGGCAGCGGCTTCTACTACAAGTCTTCACTGCACCTTCTGCGATCGTGCTGGTCACACGTTTTAGCAGTGCTATAGGTGGAAGAACTAGGGCAACAGGGGTGGTCGCCCTCCCAAGGGCACTGGTGGCTCTTTCCAGTCAAGTTATCGCCAGACATCCCCTGTCGAGGTTTAGCAGGAGATGCTCACTTTGCTTTGGTGCCTTCCTACCTCAGCTCCGTTTGGTTTTGCTACTCAGTTTTTTGGTCCTCCACCACCATCTCCATCAAGCAATTTGTCTAACAACAGTGCATCAAAAAGTGCACCCCAGCACAGAAACACAATTGGACACCTGCTTGTTGTAGTACGCGCAATTTCTGAAGGAACCATTAGTACAGGTCTACAGGAGACATCTAAACAAGGCCCAAACCTTCATGACCAGACTACTGTACGGATTTTATCGCAAGCCATTGCTATGGAATGCTCCATCACCACAGCACATAAGCACAGAGACAAACTTTTAGCAACCTATCCCAAGACCTCATTGCGAACAACTCCCCTTTAACAACCATAAGTCCATAACTAACAATAATCTACTCCCTCTACCTTCCTTCAATTTTGCATTCCACCTGTGGTCAGGTACAATCTCCGCGCTCCTTTTACCGGTTTATCCATCACCTGGAATTACTACCGTACCACTAACCAACAGCATCCCCAGAAGGAAAAAACAACAGGGAAGGCCCTGAAACGCATACAGACACCGTCACACGAGACTTCCAGAAATCGCACGCTCACTTACAGCACAAGGAGAATCATAACACAAGCAAACAAATATTTGCGCGGCTATATGTTACCTCTCTCGGTCAGCGGGGCATTCTGTCGAACACCGTCAGTGCGCGCCGCGCACGAGCCCGGTCGCTGCCAGAGGCGGCGCCACCAGCCGCGGGGGTAGAAGCATCCACCACGCGCCTCCGGGGAGCGGTGGGGTGAGGAGGAAGAGGAGTCGGCGCCGGGGAGTCGGTGGAGGAGGAAGACGAGGGAGCGGAACGATCGGAAGGCGCGCGGCGTGGGGAGGAAGACGAACGAAGTGGGATCGGGAGGGTGGGTGCTCGAGTTGAGGCCCAACTACGATATAGGCCTAATTTGTTACAGGGCCCAAATCAATTTGTACGCTGAAGACTTTTCTCTTTAGGAAGTGGGCTAATATTTCTTTGATGGGCTCGTTTAAGTCAACAAGACATATATTAATATTATAGTCCCATTCATTTTTGCTTCGCCTTGTAGCTTTTGGCTATAATTTAGGAAGTGGGCTAATATTTCTTTGATGGGCTCTTTTAAGTCAACAAGATATATGTTATAGTCCCGTTCTTTTTTGCTTCGTCTTATAGTTTTTGGCTATGATTTAAAGCTATGATTTATGTTTTTTGAATTATTCATAGGAGAAAGTACAAAGTAATAGAAACTCATATGTGATTTTGACTGATATAAGTGAAGTCGCTATAGTGTGTACTACAATCAACTTATAGATTCTATCTTAAAAAGATACTTCACTTGAAAGTTAGTTACTGAAAAAAAAAGTTGAAAAACAGCTTTTAAAAATTGAAAAAAAGAGACTCATAGCCCAGCTTTTGTAGAAATTCCACGATATTAGTATGTTTTGAAAAAAAAATTCTTATAAAATTCTTCCAAACAAGAGGTTTTTGCACACAGTGGCACCAGTGAGGCTACAAAATAGAGAGACCTCTGAAAAACCCATGTTTTTTTTGGCACCTCTGAAAAACCCATGTTTTTTTTTGGCTATGTTCGGGCTGTGTATGTGTCCTTTGAGCATCCTCGCATCATTGCTTTGTTGAACATTCACAACTGGCTCGTTAATTCCTTTTGTTTTCTCCTGACTACTGGTAGTAAGCAAAGGCTGATATAAACTGATAGGTTAGCACAAGTTGTGCTGCACAACATAGTTGCACTAATCTTGCTTTATAAATGAAAACATGAAAGATGAAACAACGAGAGGAAACTTTTCATCAGAGTATTTCATATATGCGAGGTTGATTCATCAGGAACACCATGAGAAAAGCATTTTTGCATATCAAAGTGCTATTAGCACCAGCTATATATACACTTCGTTTTCCTCTTCACAAAAAAGGTATCCAATTTATCTAAAGATTTGATCAGAAAATCTACCCTCATGTACAGAAACCTAAAAATGAATTAATGGCAGAATAGTCAGTATTCGAACGGAAAAATTCAGGTAAATTATTACTAGGCTTTGCCAATCAACACCCGTTTTGTTCAAACCAAAATGCATCTTTAAAATCTTCCAACTGGCATGAAACCGAATCCCCAAATCTCCAAAAGTACGATCTCAATGTCCTACTGTCCTTAATTCTCAAAAAAGAATGGTCTGAAACACATGTAGTCTTCCTCTTTAGATCGATTCCCTGATTCCCATATCTTCCTCCGCTCTAGTCTTTGCTTCCCATCTTTTGCGGCTTTGCGATGTTCCGAGAACATGCCTGAAGATTATAACCAGCCGGCTCCAATCTTTTCATCTTTATGAAGGTATGGATCACATCAGATGCTTCACACAGCATGATCAGATGGTCACTACACACATTACTCAGTCCTTTGTCTTCCATAATCCATGAGGTTAACCAAGAGTCTTGCCTGCTTTCGTGCTTCCCCTCTTTTCACCTTCTCGGGCGGCGCCTTTTCTTGCAATGTTTATTTCTTTCATGCTCATCTGGACTTCATTTTGAGATGATCTTTCCTGCATTTTCCACGCTTCACTTTTCAGAAAGAGATGTCCGTTTGCACGCACTGAGTACTGAAACTCTAGTTTTTTTACTACCCCAGTCACAAAAGAGTGGCGATCTAGAATTCGTATAGACAAACTTTATTAATTTTGGTCAAAGATATTATTTAAAATGTATAGTTTGGATGTATGAAAAGGATACGAGTGAATTTATGATACAAAATACTTTCGTAATATTACACTTTAACAAATTTTTTAAATATAGAATAAGAGAATTTAGTGATTAAAAGAGCGCCTTATTGATTTAAAAAAGTAAAAAACACAACCCTTTTGTGACTAGAAGCTGTACCACTACTTATACCACTGATAGTTAGTACCACGCCCACGCGTAAATCCCCCCTTTCATGCGCTGGTGACGCAAACACCTGATGTGATCTGCATGATTAGGTTATTCTATTGCTTGGTGAAAGGGAAATCCATTGCCATGAAGAGCTTGGAAGCACACATAGAACAACCTGTTTTCTGCCTACCAAAGTTAAAAGACTACAAGCATGCAGCAGATTTCAACGCTACAGAAACATAGAAGAGTTAAATAATCTGAAGTGATGCAAATTACTGTAATCTCACTGTAACAGCTCAGCAGATCAGCCAGTTAGGCCATGGGTGAAGTTAGGAAAGGAGCTATAAGTATTTTACTTGCAGGGCATGCAATCTGCAGCTTACATACATGGTTGGAATTTGGTATTGAGCACTTCAATGTTTGTTGATAATGTAGGAAATTAATACGGCTCTTACGTCATGTTTTACTTGGCCACTCCACTTGAGCGCACCCCTCTCCAAACTCCATAGCCATCTCTCTCTCCAATCCTGCTCACCTCCTCTCCCACCTCCTACCTCCCACCACTCCCAATCCCCTAGATACATCCCCTACGGCCGTGTGTCGCCCAATCGCTCCGCTCATGCAATCCGCAAGTGCGCCTCCCACCTCCTCGGCTCCGTTTACACCCCCGCGGTGCCAGGGCCCCGATTCGAGCTCTCGCTCCCGCCCTCGCCGCTAGCCCCGAATCCTGCGCAGGGGCACCGGCTTCGTGGCCACGACTACCACCTGGGAATCTGGCAAAGTTAGTTGCAGTCTCCGCAAGCTCTGTGGCATCCTAACCTCGACCACCGATAACGGCCTCGTGAACGCTGCACAAGCTCCGTTGTCTTCTCTTACTAGCGTTAGATCCACGCCGCCTGCCACCGCCGCACTCGAGACCTCTCCGCCGCCTACGATGGGAGGTATGTGTTATTTTTTGTTGCAACATTTTTTATTTCATGCATGTAATATTTTGATTTCATGCATGCAATTTTGATATTTTTATCAATTTTTTATTGTATATATGGCCAAGAAATATTGCATAGATGGATAAAAAATATTGTAACCGATCGTACGACCACGCACTACTAGAAAACAGATCATTCCTCACGGTTCAAAACCGTCAGAAAAATACAAAAAATCGTCAGGTTAAATATCCCTGACGGGTTCCCGTCAGGCAAAACCCCTCAGGGCTGGCTGGTCAGGGAAATTTTATTTGGCTGACGGGAACCCGTCAGGAATATTTAACCTGACGGTTTTACCCGTGAGGGAAATAATTTAACCTGACGGTACAATTCCCGTGAGGAAAAATAAATTTTACTCACGGGCGAAATGTTACCCGTGAGAAAAATGCATTTTACTCACGGGCGAAATGTTACCCGTGAGAAAAATGCATTTTACTCACGGGCACGGTCACCGTCAGGAAAATTAATCAGACCCGGGGAAAACAAATTCCTGACGGTTTGACCGTCAGGAAAATGTATTTCATTGACGGTTTGAACCGTGAGCAAAATTGATTTCGTATAGCAGAAAATTTTGCATTCTAGTTATAACATATTTTTTTTTCAGCCATAATGAATTAGCATTTACAAGATAAGCATTAATAACTTACAAGATAAGCATTGATATCTAAATATTACACATCCGTGCATCATATAATCAAATTAATTACAACACCATCCTTGCATCAATCAAGAAACATAATTGAACAAACATATAAAAAATTCAATTTTCATAAACAATCCATAGATTAATTCATACACAAGCATCCAGGAATAAGGCTTTTACAATTAGAGAATCCAGGAATTAACAATCTTAAGGATGTGCTACACTTCAGACACATCTAATGTTCACCCCCACATACTTTTTATCATCCGGCCACCATACTTTGATCTTTGCACCAACTAGGCTACCATCCAGGCCTTTGTTTTTCCTTGAACGAGGAGTCTATCAAAAGCATATAAACTTAAGAATCAGGTCAAATTACTATAACAGAAAATACATATAAAGTAAATCACACGCTAACTCTGGAGCAGTCAGAAAAATAAGGAAAGCAGGAATGATGATAACACATTTGTATTGATCAACAATACATGATCCAATTATGGAAAACATGGATATACAAAAACAAAAAAAACTTGTCTGGTATCATCATGAAGATTCTCGAGTGCGACTCAACCAAGCATCTTGAAGTACAACCATAAGCTTTTACAACCATTGTATTACATTAAGAGATTTTGATTCTAAATAACCTGAATAAGCTAGGAATTCTATGAAGGTTGTTCCCTAGGGTACACCCAAGAGATCTATTCAAATTCTCTACAAGACAGGCAGATGTACTTAACAGGTGTTCGCTAGGCACATTACATTGAGCTATTAGCTGCACAAAGTTAAGGAAAACAAGAGTTTACTTATGGTACACTTTTATGAGTAAGTAATCAAATGAAAGACAATTTACATCCATAATCAAGATAAAAATAAGAAATTAATGAATGTTTACTCCAACCGAAATGACATCCTCAACAAGCATGATACAACAGAATGACAGAAATTCACATTCTCAATTCTGAACTACCTAAAGCAATAAACAAGTCCAGGAAACTTGATATACAAAAATGAGATCCTTAACAAGCATGATGCAACTGTCCCGAAATTCCAGTATCACAACTCCTTGTCGAAATTCCCAGTTTTCACATGTATCCATTCATTAATTTAGACAACAGCAACAGCTAGACAGTACCCCACACACCATCGGCAATGACCCTTTCTTGGCGTCTGTCCCGAACCTACTCTTCTCCTCCCAGAACTTGGCCTCCTGCATGCAAGCAAATTAGTTCTTTGCACAACTGCAGTTGGGGACGAATCCAATCGAGAGAAAAAAGCGGATCGGATGAGGGTGTGCTTCCGCCGCCGCCGGGGGGGGGCGGTCCGGCCGGCGAGGGGAGCTCAGGCGGCCGCCCGGAGCTGGGGTGTCAGGGCGGCGGGGCAGACCTGGGGAGCCGGGGTGGCGGGGCGAAGCTGGGGAGGCGGGGCGAAGCTGGGGAGGCGAGGCGGCGGGGCGGAGCTGGGGAGGCGAGGCGGCGGGGCGGACCTGGGGAGGAGGGGCGGCGAGGCTGACCTGGGGAGGCGGGCGGAGCTGGGGAGGCGAGGCGGCGGGGCGGAGCTGGGCCGTTGGGGCGGAGCTGGGGAGGAGGGGCGGCGAGGCTGACCTGGGGAGGCGGGGCGGAGCTGGGGAGGAGGGGCGGCGAGGCTGACCTGGGGAGGCGGGGCGAAGCTGGGGAGGCGAGGCGGCGGGGCGGAGCTGGGCCGTCGGGGCGGACCTGGGGAGGAGGGGCGGCGAGGCTGACCTGGGGAGGCGGGGCGGAGCTGGGGCGGCGGGGTGAGGGGATGGGGCGGATCGGAGAAGGTGGGCGAGGGGATGGGGCGGAGGAGGCGGGCGAGGGGATGGGGCCGGCGGATCGGAGGAGGCGGGCAAGGGGATGGATCGGAGGAGGCGGGCGAGCGGATGGGGCCGGCGGATCGGAGGAGGCGAGCGAGGGGAGGGGGCGGAGGAGACGGGCGAGCGGATGGGGCCGGCGGATCGGAGGAGGCGGGCCAGCGGATGGGGTGGAGGAGGCGGGCGAGGCGGGCGAGGGGATGCGGCCGGAGGAGGCGGGCGAGCGGATGAGGCGGAGGAGGTGGGCGAGAGGAGGCAGGCGAGGTGGGCGAGCGGATGAGGCGGGCGAGAGGAGGCAGGCGAGGGGGGCGAGAGGAGGCGGGCGAGGCGGGCGAGAGGAGGCAGGCGAGGGCGGCGGCTGCAAAAATTGGGGAAAAGGGGAAAAGTTTGGTCCGCCGCGCTGCACGAAATGTTGGCGGGCTGGAAATTATCCTCACGGGTTTTTTTCAATTATCCTCACGGTTCACTCAATACCGTCACATAAATTGTGTGTTTTCTTGGCGGCTTATGGAGCCCGACAGGAAAATGTATTTTTGTGACGGTGATACGTGGGCCCGTCACAAAAAACTGATATCCCTCACGGTCTATGCGCGCCCGTCAGGAAAATTAAACCCAGTGAGGAATGATCCGTTTTCTAGTAGTGACGATCGCTATCTCCACGGTCACTTCGACCACGGCTGCTACGATGGTGGTCACTACAACCACGGACGCTACGACCACGGACACTTCGACCACAATCGTTACAACCACGGCTGCTACGATCACTGCTACTACGACCACGGCTATAGTCGAAATGACCGTGGTCATAATGGCTATGGTCGAAGTCGTAGTAGCCGTGGTCGAAGTTCCTAACACTTCTGTGGCCTCGTCGCCGACCTCACGCTCCACATGTCCACCGTCGTCGGCAATGGCTGCGGTCTCGCGCACGACACCATCCTAATGCTGGCCTCTCTGGGTACCTCCACATGAGCTGATGCTAATAAAAGACAGGGCAAATTATCAATTATCCCTTTCTGATTTTATGAATGCAATATTTTGATTTTATGTGTGTAATATTTTAATTTTATACGCGCAACATTAATATTCTTATCAATTTTTTTGTTGCATATATGCTCAAGAAATATTGTATAACTGATAGTACGGAGCTAGCGCTTCCGGACGCTAGCAACTCTCGATAATCTCTCGATAATATATGCTTGACATGGACACGTCATTTCTGTACAAGCATTGCATTATGGTATTTGTTTGATTGTGATTGCAGAAAACAGTACACTCGAGAATATTACGAACACATGACAACTGTTTCACTGTTTGAGTTTTACAACATGCTTCCTCCGGCACAAAAAGTGATCTAGAATGTATGTTGTTAAACCCTACTAATTTTGACAAAAAATATTGTTTACACATATTGTTTGGATACATGAAAATTATACTAGTAAATTTATCATAAAAATACTTTTGTAATATTGCACATTTATAACTTTTGTCAAATATGTGATAAGAGAATTTGGCAGTCAAAAGATCATATATTTGACTTTAAAAAGTAAAAAAAAACATCACTCTTTTATGACCGGATGAAGTATTTGACATGTGATCTCCTTCAAAAAAAACATTTGACATATGCATTCACTTCAAATACTTCTCTTTGCATTTTGCTATCACATGCACTGCATTGCAAGCCTCTGATTTTTTAAGAAAAGAAAAAAAAAACAAGTTGAACAATTGCATGTGAATGTGCCCATCCTTCAATTAAGATTCTCTCTTTCTGAAGGTGCAAAGTAGTGCAGTGAACCAAATATGCATGCACTCACTAGCAACCAGGTATATTATTGCGTAAGCAGGCCATAAGATTTGGTCTAAAGCAAACAAGTGCACACGAAAGGGTGATGATCAATTGCGAGAAATGGAACCAACCGCCACCATTGTCACCGCTTAGATAAACCTCAAACAAATGTGTGTCGACAAATTGAATGAACCAACAGAAATTCTGAATAAAAGAGAACGTCTGCTGTAGTTGTCACACTGCAGTTTCAGAGTTTTTTATTAAGTGGTGAACTGATGGATGTGGAAGAAAATTTTCTTCGGCCGCCCTTTGCTGCAGAGCAACTCCATCCCATTAGTCATTTCTCCCTCTCTATTTCCTAGGATGAAGAGGCTAGCTATTATTTTCTGCTCTCTATTTGAGTTAGCATTCCAATAGACTAGCTATTTGAGAAGCGAGTGAGGAGGCGCTCGCCAAATCTAGCTAGCGGCCGGGAGAAAATAGCGACTCGATAAAAATGAAGAGGAGGATAAAGAACCGGTTGGAGTCCATTTCTTGAGTCATATTAGGTAAATATACAATGAAGAGCAGGATAAAGAACCGGTTGGAGATGCCCTAAGTGGATACTGGATTTGATTCTTGCACTTATCGTTTCGGAGGGAACGAGAAAGGATTGTCTCTACATCTGGAGCTTTCTGCTTTTCTGAAAACACAAAGCAAATTCATTAAGAAAACCAAAGTTACACGATGCAATGGCACCTCTGTGTGGGTCAAAAAATATTACATGCAATTAGTGTGTTTATGTACAAAGAATACAGCAAACTTCTGCACCAATGCATCATAGTATTTTTCAAGATAATCGGCAATATAACTCGCTATTTCCTTCAATATTGCTTGATTGACTGGTCTAGGCAATAAAGCTCTTTGGTGTCATCCAGAAATGCAAAAGATATTCTTGCAACCTGTATCAGCCAAATCAACCCGTTGCCTGAACAGATCAGCAATAACGTTTGTCAAGTAGCACAACGCTGTTTTGGAGAATTCTTTTAAGTTGCAACCTGTATCAACTTTTCAATCCATCAGAAGATAACTTCTTCGACCCTCATCCCCCAGGTTATCCGCAGTTAAGAACGAATGATTCAGAGAGCACAAGTACCAGAAATGGAACAGTACAAGCATCTGATCCTTTGACGACTGGTACCTATCAGATGATCCACAGAAAGCCTCTCCACTTCCCTCATCTTTCACGACCACTCATCATTGCTATCGTTGTAGGACATTTCTATGCACGAATGCGCATCAGTGAAAGGATGATGCAAGCATGCAATTTGGCAATCCATCCCGTTTTCCACGACCTAGCGTTGTTAGCGAGAATAATCCAACTGGAAAGCAAGTGGCTCCGTGCACATATGCATGCCTATCATCTCATCATCTCGATGATCTACACAAGATTAGGAAGGATCACGATCTATGTTTTGATTTCGATGTTCTTACTTTTCATTGAGCAAAAATTCCATACAACCAATCGAACTGCAAATTATTGGAAAAAAGAATGTGGAGGTGTAGTAGAGCCAGCTCAATCCTGCTAATGGACGTCTCTGTCTGAGCTCTCGGCTTGATCTACTAGTGGCAAATGTATGTCCAGTCCAGTGCAGCAATCGTGGATTTATTTGGATTTGGGTCTATCCTGATAATCTGCACAAGGATGTAACTCTAGTGACATGTGCGGCGGCGAGAATCCTTCTCCAGTTGTGGAAAAGCATTCTGCATTTCTGTTGGTAAATAGTGGTCGTTCCAATGCTGATTGTCACATTGTTTGATGCAGTCTGCTGCTACATTGATTTTCAATTACTCCCTCCGTTGATTTTTCTAAGGCCAGTTTGACTTGGTTGTAGTCTCCAAAGTTGAACTTTGATCGTTGATTTATTTTACACTAGTTTGTTTATAGCTACAAAATCGTAATAATAAGAAAGTGCTTTCAAATAGGAGTCCAATGGTATCACTTTTGTGTCATAGGATCTATACATTATTGGACTAACTGTTGGTCAAAGTTTACAAACTTTAGATCTCGAATTGCGTGAGCAACTTATAAAAATCAACAGAGGAGTAGTATTTAAGGACACAGTTCTCGGGAGAAGGTAATGTTATACACGAAATGGTGAGGAAAAATAAAATCTAGGGCTTACGGTGGTTGCAAAAAAAGGTTCAGATTCTTTGAGAGGTAAATGCCAACAAAAAATAATGTGTTATGTATGGCTCATATATGACACAGCTACAAAAGAAGGAAATATAGTTTATATTGGGTTACAAAATATTGTGAGCTGGGGTGCGAGGGCGAAGCCCCCCGCTGTATGGACTAGGTGTTTGAGACGAACATATAATCAGGGTATAAATATACCGCTGACCTCTTATAACCCTAATTGTGATAAGAAACTTCTCATACGGACGAAACCATCGCGATATGGCTCCCGGACATGTAGGTATTCCGAACCTCGTAAATAAATCGAAGTGTCTCTTGTGTGCTCTTGTGCTTACTAATATGATTCTTCTCTTGTGCTAGGGTTGTCGCTAGTTTCAACAATTGGTATCAGAGCTTGTTGAGATAGCAGCACTGGGTGCTCAGTTCGAAGTAGTGAAGTTCGACGGAACAGAAAATTTCGAATTATGGCAGACGAGGGTGAAGGATCCGTTGGTGCAGCAGGGTTGTTCTAAGGGGCTGTGTGAAGCAAAGCCAAAGGGCATAGAGGACAATGATTGGGATGACTTGAAGGAGCAGGCAACCACGATCATACGATTATGTCTTTCTGATCAGTTCATGTATCACGTGATGGATATAACTTCACCGAAGAAAATATGGGACAAGTTGCAGGCTCGGTTTATGTCCAAATCATTCACAAACAAGTTATATCTGAAGCAGAAGCCATACGGGCTAGAGATGCAGGAGCGTTCTAATCTTTTCACAGCATGTCAATACTTTCAATCAGGTGATCACCGACCTAAGGCGTTTGGAAGTGAAAATTGAGGATGAAGACAAGGTGATAATTATGCTATATTCATTGTCACCTTCCTATGAACTCGTAGTCACCACTTTGATGTACGGGAAAGATACCATCAATGTTAATGGCATCAATGCAGATTTGTTGGCGCATAATCAACGAAGGCAGAATGTATAAGAGAGTTCTCATGGTGATAGTTTATACATAAAGGGCAACCGTAGAAGGAAGCAAGAAAAAGATAAGTCTGAAAGGCATAAATCCAGATCAAAGTTAAGGAGCAGAACGAAAGTGTAAAAAGATGGGGCATTATAAAAGAGAATGTCCAAAGGTGAAAGAACATAATAGTGGGTATCGTGATGAGAAAACTATGAATGTGACTCAGAAAGATGACTTAGACAACAACAATGTAGATGTTCTCTCGGTTGCAAATAGTCGGCTGACAAATGCGTGGATTCTTTGATTCGGGGTGTTTGTACCACATCACGCCTAATAGGGATTGGTTCGCCTCATATAGGTCAGGTAATTTTAGTCCCGTTTACCTTGGTGATGATACATGCCATAGTATTGTCAGGATAGGTGATGTTAAAATTAAGATGTATAATAGTAATGTTAGAAAAATGCGTGATGTTACGCATATACCAGGGTTAAAAAGAATCTAATTTTTTAGGCGCCTTACATGATAGTAGTCTTACTTATAAAAACTGATAAGGGTAATGAAACCATGAAAATTTATAAGAGTGCATTGACTTTGATGAAGAGTAGAAGGACTGCTATAAATATTTACATATTGTTATGGAGCACTGTTGTAGATGAAGTTAATTCAGTTAAGTCACATGATGATATAGCGAAACTTTGGCATATGCAGTTGGGTCAATTTAGTGTTTGTGGGATGGCAGAACTGCATAAGAGAAACCTATTGGCAGGAATTAAAAGTTATGAATTGGGTTTCTATAAGTTTTGTGTTCTTTAAAAACAGTCTAAGGTTAGCTTCTCAAGTGGCAAGCATGAAACTAAAGGCATTCTTGATTATATACACTCTGATGTGTGGGGGCCTACAAGAAAGTTATCAATAGGTGGAGCTCAGTATTTTGTTACATTTATTTATGATTTTTCCTGCAAGGTTTGGGTGTATTTCATGAAACAAAAATAAGAAGTGTTTACCAAGTTCAAGGTGTGGAAAGCTGAGGTGAAAAATCAATTCGGCAGGAAGGTAAAGTATATGAGATATGATAATGGTACCGAATATACTGATTCATAATTTCAGAAAATATTGTGAGGAGTAGGAGATTCAGTGGCATTACACAGTGCATAAGACATCATAGCAAAATGGTAGTGCTGAAAGGATGAATAGGACTATCTATGAAAGGACAAGATCTAGAGGCTGAATGCAGGACTTCCTAAATGTTTTTAGGCAGAGGCTGTGAACATGGCGTGCTATCTCATAAATAGATCACCACAGACAACTCTAGGTGCTAAGGTTGCAAAGGAGGTATAGATTGGTAATTCAGTTGATTACACTAATCTAAGAATTTTTTGTTATCCAGCCTAATGCGTATACCAAGTAATGAAAGATCGAAACTTCATGCAAAGTCAAAGAAGTACATTTTTCTGGGCTACAAAAAAAGGTGTTGAAGGGTACAAGCTTTGGGGTCCGACATTAAGGAAGGTGGTGATGAGCAAAGATGTTGTCTTTAATAAGAAATCAATGCTACAACAGAATAAAGAGGAGGTGGCACATGATATTGCAGGTTCAATTACAGCGCAGGTGGAGTTGAAACATTGTTCAAAGACTCAAGATGGGAGCTCCACTATAGGAGGTTCCACTTCAGATGATTTGTAAAATTTTCAATTGGCAAGAAATAGACGGAGACGCACCAATGTGAAAGTTGCAGAGAGATTCGGGTATGAAGACAAGCTTTCTTTGCTCTTCTTATTAGTACTGATGATCTAACTAATTTTCAAGAGGCAATTACAAGCCAGGAAAAAGATAGATGGATGACTGCAATGACAGAAGAGATGGAGTCTTTATAGAAAAATCTGATTTGGGAGCTAGCACGTCTTCCTGTAGGAACGAAGCAATTGAGTGCAAGTGGGTCTACAAGAGAACACCAACAGTTTAGAAAAAGAAGGGGCAAATTCAAGGCTTGGTTAGTTGCAAAAGAGTATTCATAAAAGAATGGGATTGATTACGATGAGGTATTCTCTCCGGTTGTGAGGCATACTTCTATTAGGACAGTTCTTGCATTAGTAGTCAGTTAGGATTTGCACTTAGAATAAATGGATATGAAAACGATGTTTTTACATGGTGATTTTGATTAGCAAATCTACATTGACTAACCAGAAGGGTTCACTAAACCAAAAAATCAGTACCTAGTTTGCAAGTTAAAAAAAAGTCATTGTATTTGTTGAAATAGTCACCAAGGCAGTGGTACAAGTGTTTTGACTCCTGCATGTTGAAGATTGGCTACATGCGATGTGAGTATGACTGTTGTGTTTATATTTAACACCTTAATGATGATTTGCTTATTTTTCTGCACTGTATGTTGATAATATGATAATTGCTACAAAGCACATGAGTGATGTGATTGGCTTGAAGAATTTGCTAAGTCAGAAATTTGATATAAAAGATTTATGGCAACAAAGAAAATATTGGGCCTGAAAATATACAAGGACAGAAGCTCAAGGAAACTATAGTTATCTCGACAAGAGTATGTTGAGAAAGTTTTAGAATGATTTGATATGAGCAAAGCCAAACCAATAAGTACTCTATTAGCACATTACTTCAAACTCTCTTCCGAAAATTTTCCAGCCAGTTTCAACACAATGCATTGTTGAGCTCGGCACAAACTCGTGAGAATGTGAAATCCAATGCTTCAGTTGCGTGGAGATTACATTTTGTTCGAGTAAAGTCCCAGGCTTGCGCGCATCAAGCACGTATGATCTGACATAAGATTCACAATAATTTTGTTTGAGCGTTACCAAGACTTTGAGGACTCCCCCTGTCCCTCCCTACCAAAATGAATGTCGTGTTTGAAATACAAAAGTTTCCTACGAATCTTATGGAAACAAAATTCTTGCGAAATTTTCATGAAATTCCTACCTTCCAAAACCACGAGTACATGTACACAATGCAACCATTTGCGCTAAAAGATTGTTCTGCAAAAAGAACATGTACCCCCCACCCCACACAATTTCTCTCTATTATCGCGTTGTTAGCTTCTTTACTTTACTCGTAAGAGAGAGTATGAAAAAAGATATACTCACATGTGATTTTCATTTATATAGATGAAATCAATATAGTGTACACTACAATCGTTGAAAACTAGTTACTATAACACAAGCCAAAAGTGATAATGCTAAAAGAAACAGCCATAAAACCTAAAACACCATGGATAAAGTCAAGACGACCAAAACCTAGAGCAGCACTTAACTAGCTCTCTCCATGTCACCCACCCACCCTAGCTAGTAGCTACACCTTGCAAGCTTCGTCCTGCACCTTGGCGCCGTCGAGCGCGCCGCTCTCCTCGGCGACGTAGCTGGCGTGCACGCTGTAGAGCACGTACACCAGCACGGCGGCCGCCGAGAAGAACCCGAACCGGATGTAGGACGGCCGGTCCAGCGACCCGAGCAGGAAGACGTTGAGGAAGACGGACGCCGCCGGCACCCACGGCATGCCGGGCACGCCCCACAGCTCGGGCTCGTGCGCCTGCGGCACCAGCGCCTGGAACGCACCGACCGTGGCCACCGCGCCGGTCGCGCACGCCACGAGGAGCCCGACCCTGGCGCCCCCGTGCGGCGCCAGCTTCCACACCAGCGTGAAGGAGAGCGCGATCAGGGAGAAGGCGAGGATGAACGCGAGCGCCGGCCAGGCGCCTCGCCGCTCGCCGGAGGCAACGTAGCGGCGGTACACGACGGCGTTGGCCACCATGTAGAAGACGAAGAGCGTGCCGATGTTGACGAGGTTCAGGAGGATTTCCAGCTCCGTGAAGAGCGCGAGCGCCGCTGTGAAAAGCCCTGTGAGCAGGAGGACCAACTTGTGAATGTAAAAAAGTCAAGGTGGTCAGCGGTTAATGCAAAGGAGGGAAAACTGTTGAAAAATCGTTTGACCTCTCGAGAGGACTTGTCATTATCTTTCCTTCCGTAGAAAGGTGCAATTGGTTATTGCCGTTATCATTAAGGTTAGCAAGAAATTATTCAGTAGCAACTCTAGAAGCCTTAGCAACCAAAAGGTCACAAGGATCAAATCATGGAAAATTCATAAATAAAGAAAACCACCTAACATACAGTTCAAAGATCCCGTGGAATGATCAAAGTCGGAATATTGTTATTCCGTTATCTAAAAAAATGCAGTTTAAAGACACGGGTGTCTCACCAAGTGCACTAACAACATGTCATCGTGTCATTAACTTTAGGACCAAATAGTTAATAGGAAGGAAAAAAGGTCAAGGTAGTCAGCGGTTAATGCAAAGTCAAGAGTGTAATCATAGGCGTTCTTAAAGTTCAGCAACTGAGAAATCACGAGCCATTTTATCTTTCTTTTTAGTAGGGGATGCACTCTGTTATCCATATCCACCTATCCTTAAGGGTGTTAACTTGATCCTGACCTTTCTTTTCATCAGAGAGTGTAGTCGGTTATCTATATGTCATTCTTAGGACGGAGCAAATGAGATCATACGATTTGAAGACACGGGTGTCTCACCGGGTGCGCTAGCTGCAGCAACGCAGGCCATTATCTCTCTCGAATAGAGCTGCGAGAGATTGACGGCCGAGTAGACATGCACAAGCACGATGGTACGACCCGTGTGATTCGCCGTTCGTCTCCATCAGAATAGACTATACCAGCACTAGTGCTAGTACTGTTCTTCTTTTGCCTGTTCCTCTGGTCTCTTTACCTCGCTCGTAGGAACCCAAAAACCCGAGTCTTGTCTGCTTTTATCGTGCGTGCGATGCCCACGAAAGTAGAACACAGTTCCCAGGCCGCAAAGTCCACAGAAAAAGCAAAGAAAACGCAGCAACAAGGATGCAACAACGGCTTGTCGCCGTCGCCCTCGTTATATCGCTCACAGGAAGCAATTTGGTTACTGTTGCTGCTGCTGATCGATCGCCAGGTCAAGAGCCCACTCATTCTTTTCTGAAAAGTGATGCATGGAGCAATTAAGCATGCTATGTGCAAGAATTCATTTGTCTGCAGAACATCTGCGAGCTTTCGCTGAAGAACGGGTTGGATAGGAACTGGGAAGGATTTGGATCCAAATTCTTAGGATCGAGTTGACATTTGAGCTAAACCCGAGAAATTTCCCAAAGAAACATCACCAAAAAACATTCAAAAGATGTTTTTGTTGTTGTTGTTGTTGTTACATTGGCAACAGCTAGCTAGCTTTTTCCGTCAAGCAAGAAGCTAGTACCGGCGAGCTAGCACATGTCACCGGTCAAAAGTAGAACGGTTGCTGCAACGGAAGATGGAGAAAGAAGTGGCTTTCGTACGTACCGAGGAAGGCGGAGGCGTTGACGGGCGTGGCCGTCTTGGGGTGCACCTTGGCGAGCCAGGCGGGCATCACGCCGGAGCGGCCGATGACGCAGAGGTACCTGGCCTGGCCCAGCATCGCCACCGTCAGCGACGCCAGGATGCCGACGCTCGCGCCGGCGCCGATCACGTTCGACACCCACCCCCACCCCGAGCTCCCCTTGAACGCGCCGGAGAAGGGCGCCTCGATGTCGATCTGCACAGCACACAACATATAAGCTCAGATGTCGATCTGTATCAGGTTCTGTTCGGAACACTGTGAGAACAGCCACTGATGATCATGGCCATGGGATGGGCCACCAAGAAAGACGAGGCTCGGAAAGGTGACATTTTGCAGATGCTTTATTCTGCTAGAAAGTAGGTTTGGCCCGCCCTGCGATGTCGACGGTGGATGCATCCCAAAATCACATGACCAACATCCCAGAAAGGAAGAAAGCAAAACAAGAACAAAAGAGAAAAGAAAGGAAAGCGAGAACTGGAATCGTATGCCGGTGGCATCGACTGTGCCAACCTCCTGTTCTGTTGAACTATAGCCCACATGACCATGGCCATGGGCAATATATTCCCAGAATTGTCCTCACCTATACAGGTAAAGGTGAGCTCTCTTCTAGCTGAGACTGACAGGTAACAAACACCTTGATCTCTATGCCTATATGGGAATACCAATTTTGCTAAAGATGGTGACCTGCAAATGGCAGGGTTTGGTTCTCTTCGAAGCTTGCGTACTGACCAACGAGGCAAATAGCTTAAGCTGAATCAGGTGAGAGGTTGTGGCACTGAAACATGGGACCGGCCATACCAGAACAGAGGTTACGTTACGTACCGTGTCGTAGGGGAGGAGCATGGACATGGAAGCGGCCATGAGGCAGTAGAGCGCGGTGACGAGGACTACGGAGCCCGAGACGCCGACGGGGATGTCGCGGGCGGGCCGCTCCACCTCCTCGGCCATGGTGGACACGGCGTCGTAGCCGATGTAGCTCAGGTACACCATGGCGGCCCCGTTGAACACGCCGCCGACGCCGTGCGGGAAGAAGCCGCCCGGGTGCGCCGGGTCGGCGGGGCGCGTCAGGTTGCGGGCGTCGCCGCGCCAGAAGCCCATGACGATGATGAACAGGATGAACGCCACGTGGACCGCCGTCAGGACCATGTTCACCACCGAGCTCTCCTTGGTGCTGCCATTGCGGACAACAAGACAATCCTTTTGTCAATTTTTTTCAGGAACACTGGATTTGGTCATAAATCATAAACAATAGTGCTTTCGAAATCTAATCATCGTATCGTTCCTCAACTTTCAATCGTTCAGGATGATATTTATTCCAAAATTCGCACAGGTACTACAGAAAACGAGTGGTTCGGGTTCTTGACTGTTTTGGCCGATGAGAGAACCGAGGAACAGACTGGACACTTTTCGAGATTCTTTCTTCGGGGAAAGCCTGCCAACATTTACCACAGAAAACATTCGATTGCGAAAGGAAGGAAAAGGTGCAACAGTGACGGACAAGATCCTTTCTCACAGAACAAAATCTCGAATATTCTCAGGATGAACAGAATTAGAGCAATAGTTAGCCCCACTTTGCATGGAAGTTATTGAATCTGGCAAAAACAAAAGTAGAGGAGCAGCTGAAGAAGAGGAAAGGGAGCAAACAATCACCACCAGAAGCACCTACACCAGCAGCCATGACGTAACAAAAGTGATCTGCATTTGCTTTGGAGTGCAGAGAAACAGGGGATTCCTAATTTCAGTCATGCAAAACAGACAGTTCCAAGAGCCACAGCAAGAGGCAAGAAGATTTGACACTTGTAAGCAGAACCAAACGGATTTTTTAATTTTTTAGTTCTTTGACTTTTTTGTGTGAAAATTTTAATGTTGTGACACAGGCGTTTGACATTGGGAAGCATTCTTGCACACTCGAGTGAGGGAACGTACCTGTAGCAGATGCAGACTGAGATGAGGAGGATGACGCCGACGGCGACGAGGTCGACCTCGTTGAACCCCTTGGGGAGGCCCGGCACGACGAGGCGCCACTTGCTGCGCGCGTCCACGCCGACCGCCGTGCCGAGGTACGCCGTGAAGCTGCGCGCCACGGCGGCGTTGGAGAAGACGTACTCCATGATCAGGTTCGCGCCCGTCAGGAACGCCACGAACTCCCCTGCACACGCACACACAACATCCAACAAACGCAAACCGCACGTTACATCCGAACAAGATGGTGCCGGGTGCTTCTCTTCGGTTTTAAAAAACTACTTTTTATAAATTTCGTTTTTTTCTATACTTTTGATTGTTTTGAACTTTTTTGCCGGTTCTTTTTTTCTCATATTTGTTTGCATTATACGTGACGGGCTAACATGTTTTTCTATTTTTAAAATTTTTAATTTTAATTATGCTAAATAAGCATCCGTCAGCTATAGTGTTTTTTTCAACCAACTATACTGCGTTTCAGCCATAAGCCACTTAAAAAAAACTCTTTTTAGATAAGCTGGAGGATGCCTGTTGCATGCAGGGAAATTTACATGCATGATGAGGAAATTGTGCATAGCCTAAAGAATATGTGTATAGGCAATGTCCAATGTTACATGCTGGGAGTGTAGTAATAACATGCAAATTACAGAGAAAATGCATGGTGGACTTCGTTTTTTTCTTGGTAATAAGGAGAACGGTGGCTGTGAAAATGAGTGGGATCTTTTCTTTCAACAAAGTCTAAGTCCCATTGACCAATTTGGACCAAGAAGAGCAAACCGTTTTGGAGATGCAAGAAAGGGACTTGCAACATTATTTGGATATGGATATGTGTATCTAATAAAATTTGTTGAAGTCGCAATCTAACTTTTTTTACTTGTTCGTGCGGTTTGCAAAAATCTTAATCTAACGTCGATTGACAAGCCAACAGGCATGTACAAAGTAGGGCAAATTTAGGTCTTGTACTTTTAGAATGCTCCATCCTAAAATAAATAAATAAATAAATCATAAATACCGTGCAAAATGGAAATTTATTGAAAAACACAAACAAAGTGAATAAACCGACAAAGCGAAAAAAAACAAATGTTTTCAAAAAAGAGAGAAGGAAAAAGGGCAAACAAATCTAACCTTTAAGACAACGAGGAGCCAAAGAAACCATGAAAGGTAACACGAGGAGACAGCTCGCACACACACAACGGGGAACATGGAAGAACAGCATCAATCAGCAACATCACAAGCATTATAATTCCGTCAAAAACATGCAAACAAACAACACGACAAGGGAAGCAGGCCTAAAGGGCGTCGGGTTCACATACGCGAGACCACCGCTTTGTCTGTATTTTTTAAGACGGTATTGGCATGAGAAGAGCAGGTTCAAGGTTCGAAATATTGTTTGGAGAAATATAAGCCATCCATCAATGAATGCTTGCTTCTGAGCAACCGGACAAACTGAAGAAAGGGGAAATTAAAGAGCTAGTACAAATGAAGAGGATGGATCAAATATTTATGTTCTTAAGAAAAAAGAAAGTGCACATCTTTTATCCCCAATATGCGAGTCATCGGGTCCCCAATGACGTGAGTAAATTGCATGAACAAAAGCAAACTGATCAAACATAAAGAAATCCTAAAGAAATGCTAAAATCAAGCAGAATATTTTATTTCGGGAGCAAACAAAATAAAATGATGTATGCAGGCCATGATCTTGGCATGAATAAGGCCAGCTAGCTCACCGAAGGTGACGCGGAGGTAGCTGAAGGCGCCACCGGCGACGGGCATGTCGACGGCGAACTCGGTGTAGCAGAAGGCGGAGAGCAGCGCGCAGAGGCCGGCAATGGCGTACGACACCACGACGGCGGGCCCCGCGTACAGCCTGGTGGCGACCCCCGTGGTGACGAACACCCCGGCGCCGACCATGCCGCCGATCCCGAGGCCGACGAGGTCCGGCCACCGCAGCGCGCGCGCCATGTCCGCCCCAGACCGCGCGCGCACGCGGCTCATCTCCTCGGCCGGCGACGTCGCCGCGCACGCCCGCCGAACCAGCGCGCGGCCGTACGCGCGCAGGCTCGAGAACGAGCCTCCGCCGCTGCCGCTCTGGTCCGACGACACCAGCGCGCCCTTGTCCATGGCCATCCGGAGCAACAAGAAGGATCGATTCCGATGGGGATGTCACGGACGGACGTATGAATTGTTGAGGGGTTTGGAGAAGGAAATGGAAGAGGAGACGTTGTGGCGAGTGAAGAAGGGTCGGAGAGCTAGCGCGGTATATAAAGGCACCGTTCCTCTGGCTTGGGTTATGCCTCGTGCCACAGTAATAAGATTTTAAACGAAATATCTTTTAAAACACAATCTATAAATTAATTGTAATAGATATTATATCAATTTTAGTTATATTGATTAAAATCACATATAACTATCTTTATATGTCCTCTCTTATAAACAATCCAAATTTAAAAATTATAAGCTAACCAGAAGAACGAGCTAGGCGAGGGCTGGGAAATTGTAACGGTAAATAAGGTGATAGAGACGTACCGTAGCGACGCACACCACACATGCGATCCAACAAAAAGGAAAAAGAAGCAAGTTTCCAGGGAGGGATGTAATGTAAGGGCCTGTTTGGCAGAGCTCCACATGCTCCAGATCCACCTAGATTCACCGTAGAGGCGTGGAGCAGCTCCACCGTGGAGCTGGTCTCCCATCAATGTGTTTGGTAGAGCTCCACCGCAGATCTGGACTAATATGCAATTGTAAACAAATATTTAGGGGGCATAATGAAAAATGAAAAATGAAGAAAAAAAGAGAAGCACCGTTCTCTTTCTTCTTCCTCCCGATGAGAAGCACGCGCGCAGAGGAGGAGGCGGAGCGGCGGCTGGGGGGCGGGCGCGGCCGGCCGGGGGCAGCGCGGCGGTCGGCCAGGGGCGGCGCGGCGGCTGGCCGAGGGCAGGCACGACGCGCGGCAAAGGAGGAGGCGAAGCGGCGGCTGGGGGGCGGTGAGGCGGCTGGCCGGAGGCAGCCGGCCAAGGGGCGGGCGCGGCCGGCCGGGGGGGGCGGCGGCTGGCCGAGGGCGGGCACGGCGCGCGGCAGCGGGCGACGGCGTGCAGCGACGGGAAGAGGACGGGAAAGAAAGAACGAACCGTTTTTTTGTGTAATCAGTGGCATGGTGGGTAATTTTCCCCAACTCCACGAATCTCTGAGTTTTCAGAGCACCCTTTGAGGTGCTCCATGGATTTGGTGGATCTAGGGGCAGATCCATGGATTTCGTGGAGCTGCTCCATGGTGGATCTGCGTGGAGCTGGAGGTGTTTGGCTTGGAAAAGTGGATCTAGATCTGTTTTTCGTGGATCTGAAGCTGATGGAGTTCTGCCAAACAGGCCCTAAGATACATGAGATCCAAGGAGAGGTGATGCATGTAAATCATTGTCATGCATCAAACGCCCGGTTTACGCGGGAATCCTGCTCTGTTTTCGTAAACTTTTGCGTGTTTCAAATAAACCTTTTCCGAACACGGGAATCCTTTATTAATTCTCGACGAGTTATGTCTCTTGTACACTTGTCCAGATCCGATCCAACCCTATCCAAAAATGAGGAGGGCGAGATTCCCTTCATCCATACATATCTTTGATTTTTTTTAAAAATAATTCATTTTTATTCAAAATTACATAAATATACCTGCGCAAATTTTTTTTACAAGAATGGACTTCAGTCACCCAATCGTTAGGCGACTGGAACCTATCGCCCAACGGCCGCATGACACGAATGCAGTCGGTGGGTTGTTGGGCGACATAGTTGCAGTCGCCGAACAGTGGAGCAACCGGATGCTATCGTCCAACCGTTGGACGATTGCAGTGTCCAGTCGCCTAAGTGTTCGGCGACTAGACACGATATATATTCGATCGCTCGACCAAGCCCCCGGCCGAGCGACTGATTCCAGTATAGCGCGCGAGGAGAGAAGAGAAAGAAAAAAGAAGAGAAGAAGAGAAAGAAAAAAGAAGAGAAGAGAGGAAAGGAGAGAAGATGAGAGGTTCTGCTACTTCTGTGAGGTAAATATTTTTTATGTTTTAGTTAATATTTTTGTATGAAGTAAATAATTTGTTCAGTGTAAAATTAGAATCCATAGAAAATTATAGTTATAGAACTTTGCTATGAAGTAAACAGTTGTAAAAAAATTAATCAACATAGTGATGGAAAAATAACATACGTAGAAAATTATAGTTGTAGAAAATTTAGTAAATATTATAGTTGTAAAAATTTTAGTCAACATAGTTATAGAAATCTAGCATCCGTAGAAAATTATAGTTGTAGGGTTTAGCATCCTTAGAAAATTCTAGTTATAGAAAAATTAGTCAAAATTGTATACAAAATTAGCATATGTACATAATTGTAGTCGTAGAAAATTTAGTCAATATTTTTATACGAAATAAATAGTTCGCTTCGTGCAAAACATTATTGGATAACATTTACGATTTATTACGAAAGAATGTAATGTCATTAGTACATTGAAAATGCATGTGTACCGTTAGAACTGACATATTGGCATTTAAATCATTATGTCATGTAAATTGTCGAAACCCATTAGGAATAACTTACAGTAGGAGAGAGCGTCGGTGTACGTTGGAACAGATAGGGAGTTGATGTGTATTGGTGCGGAAGATAGAGAGCGGTGGATGTGCGAATAAGGTGGGGTTATGCTATGAGGGTACTGTAGTAGTTCAAGATAGGCGAACGGTTATAGAAATGTAAATTACAGTATAGCAGTAGTTCCGTATTGTGCGATGCGATTTAACCAGTAGCAACATTGAAAATGTTTATAGGCAGGCATCAGCAATGCCGATACCCACTACATTGAAAGTGCATTACAGTGTCGGCATCATCCGTGAAGGTCCGAACGGTGTTGACTTAATCAGTTTTGCGCAAGTCATTCTCGTACACCCGAATGACGAGAATGCTCAAATCATAGATGTGATGTACTAGCTCACCCGTAACTTCTCCTTGGACCCTGAGTTGTGCAGCGTCATCATACAAGGGTTTTGGAGCCAGTCTCCCACGCACATTAGATGGGAGTTGAGATCTTTAATGCACACTGCTGTATGAAAGGGCTTTGTGGAAAGCTATAGGCATCGTGGATACAAGTGCACGCTGCTTGTAAAACCATACCTAATAGAAGCGGTACAAGGCCCTACCAGCGGCCATGCGGATGGTGCGAGCAGCTCGGGCGCCTAGCATGTTGGTGAATAGAAGGACTCGGGGGTCGGTGTCAGAGAGGTTGCAGAGGAAGTTGCTCGTGATAAGGCTAATGTGGTAGATGGAGAGGAAAAAGGGTCACAACGTGCTAAGCCTACAGGACAGGTTGATGAAGGGGAGCATATAGAGTAAATAGTGCATCAAATGGAGAGTGATAACCGAATGGCCAAGGCCAAAGAGGAAGCACACGCAGGGAGTTTGACGCTCACGAGAGGGAGCGCAAGAAAAATAGCAGTAAGGCGAAAGAGGCCACCGAGGAGTTCAACGCCGAGCTTGCAAGGAAGGAAAAATGGTCCCAATCCACGCAGTAGGTCTGGCCACTCCGTACTAGTTCCCCGAAGGTTAAAATTATTTCCATTCTAAAAAGGCGCATATGTATTGTATGAATACTTCAATTTGTTGCATCGTGCATAATATTATTTTTTATGCACATAAACAAATCCTGTGCGTCGTGTTTTTCCCAGCTTATTATGAAGTCTATTTTAATTCGCAACATTACATGTCGTCTTTTCGTATTTAATTTTTCACGTACCAAGGCATCCAACATCATAACAAAACAAGTTCTCCTCCATGTATGAATTCTCAGTAGCATCACAATATCACTTACCTTCGTACTTACCAATTGTTTCTATCTCAATTGTCCTCAGAAGAAATTTCTGAAAATTTCTTGCACTACAACAACATACAACGATAACAAATTGTTAATGCGAATCTAACATATTTTGTACTATTCATAATCTACAAAAATCATAAGTAGATCATCCAACATTGTCTGTCATTTTTTTCCACA
This sequence comes from Dendrocalamus latiflorus, assembly GCA_017311315.1. Lineage (NCBI taxonomy): Eukaryota > Viridiplantae > Streptophyta > Magnoliopsida > Poales > Poaceae > Dendrocalamus > Dendrocalamus latiflorus. The sequence goes on from CM029645.1 coordinate 25,506,008, forward strand.
AAATACAAATCACAGGCAAAATTTGGTAAATATCACCTACCTACAACAATTGTCATTTACCTGTATGTACTGTCAAGGGTGCCAATTACGCAAAAAAAATGGGCTAAGGTGGCAGTTGTCAGACCGTTGGGCGACTGGATCCTGTTGTCCAATGGCCCACCGACTACATTCGTGTCACGCAACCATGGGGCGACAGGTTTTAATCGCCCAACGATTATCGCCCAATGGTTGGGTGACTGGAACCTATTTCTGTGAAACAAATTTTACACAGGTATATTTATATAATTTTAAATAAAAAATAGTTTATTTAAAAAAAATTCGGCTACAATCCACTTATAAAATGGTTTCTATATCGGTCCGTTTACATGGCTACCCACATGCTAAATACCACTTTGAGAAAAAGGGGTTAATTTGGTATCACTGTTGCTGATGGCCGTTAAATATGCGTGAGATTCGCTCACTGTAAAAAAAGAAATTGCTGACGGGGATATCTATTGTGATTTTGCTGTCTTCTTAATTTGCCAAGTTATCTGTAATTTTTGCTACGGGCAAGCTCACGTGCGACGTTGCCTACCTACCTGACCTGAATATCTGGACGGTGTGTGTTGAAAGAACTGTGATCTTATTGGTACCTATGTAGCATGAAATGGAAGTTTGTGCTGTTCCCTCTTCGCTGCTTGTGTCTATGACGCGGCAAATGTGCAACCACAAGTAGAATATCTATGCAAATTATACGAGTAATTTTTCCTTGTTTAAAATTGCATGGATTAAATACTACTAATAGTGCGAGTTTTACAACATGAATCTGTTTAAAGAAAATGTTTTTGCAACATGAGAAGTCCCCAATATCATCAATATCTCTCACTCAAACTACACACCCATTACACAACTTGCACCAAGTCCCATAGGAACATTTGTTGCTTTGCAGCCTCATGAGCCATGACTTCGGTGACTTCAGTCTTGTTCTTTGGGACTGTGGCTGACGACAGAGACGTTAATATAGATGGCGTACTTGTCCACGAGTTCAAGAAGCCATTTAGAGAAGTACCTTCGAGAAACCACTCTGTTTGTTTTGGCTTTCGAAGAAACTGTGCCATAGTTCTGCCAATTTATCTTTCCCATAGCTCTGTTTGATTGGTAGAAAATGTGCTACCTTGGTTAATATGTCAACAATTACCCAAATGGTATCATACCTTTCTTAAGTCACAAGGAGTCTAGTAATGAAGTCCATACTGATATCTTCCCACTTCTATTCTGAAACTGGCAATGGTTGTAGCAGACCTGATGGTTTTTGATAATCTATTTTTATTTTCGAACACACATCACATTTTGACGAGGGGAAGCCGAAACAAGAACCCAAGGGAGCAACCAAAACGAATCAGAGGGGGCGTGCCTGCAAATGCAGATCGATCTAAAGGCGCAGCAGACAAAGCAGAAACAAGAAGGCAAAAGAGCGAGCCGGAACAAGGAACCAAAAAGGCGCAACACACGGACGCATGCCGAGGCTAAAACCGAAAACAAACTCCCTGGCGAAGTCCACGATGAGCAGAACCATCCCAAAGCGCAGAAATGAAGCGTCGAGGGCATATACATAGCACTGCTCCCACGCGTCGACCAAAGCGCCAGCCAACCCAGCGAAACCGCGGGCCACCGCCTGGTCAAGGAGAGCGTGCCTGGTCAAGGAGCGCGCATGCACCCGTCGACCGGAGAGCAAGGCACGCGTCGAACAGAGAGCAAAAACGGTGACGTGCCCCAAGCAGAAGCCAGGAATCCACTCATCTCTAATATAGGTATGATACCCAAGTAGTAGTAGTGGTAGATTCAACAACCCAAAAAATGCAGGGTCAAAAAAAACTCGGTAGATATTTGAAGGAGTCGATAGACCATTTCTGGTGGGTTCTTTTGGAATTTTAGTTTAAATTTTTGAATTCTGGTGTTCGTGAGAGAGAGTACGAAAAGAGACACACTTGTATGCGATTTTGGCCGATATATATAAAGCCGGTACAATGTTTATTATAATTAATTTATAGATCCCACTTTAAAAAGATGTACCGTTTAAAAGTTAGTTATATAGTATAAGTCAAAAGTCATAAATAACAAACCGAAAAGAACCCGCCATCAGAAATTTTCACAGAAGAAACCATCACTATCAACTTTCCTAATGCATAAGCAATTGCACATGAACGTCCATGTCCGTCAGAGGAAAAATGAACTTTTGCCCACTCTTAGCTCTCACACAGTAGATATTTTACTCGTAGGCCAAATCACCACAATTTCATTGTTACCGATTACCTCATAGCATAATAGGTGGGTTTTTACAGTTACGGCTAATGGCTTCTAGCCTTAGTCCGAACACTTGTACGAATGAACTAAATTTTAATAAAGCAGTAAGATATTTTAAAAAGACTGTTCTGATAAATTACTTAAAAAATTGACGAAGAAATCATTCCGTCAGTTTGTTCAAGAAAGTCATAACCTAGCAAAAAAACTGGCCGATGTCCTCCAACCATTCATACCGCTTTGTTTAGGATTGTAATACTTCTTTAAAATTAGAAAACGGATAAAGGATACTGATAATAATTCATCGGAGATGGTCATGACGCATACAGGACAACTTTTAGTTGCGAAAGGTTTTTATACTTTTTTTCCTTATTAACCTTATTGCCGCTTTTCATCACTCCCACTGGCAAAAAGGATAAGAGCTAGCCTCACTTCGGCTTAGCAGGTGAGGTAGGGATCAAACGGAAGAGGCAAGGATAAAAGCACATACGGAAGAGCTAAATGAGTTATCTGTAGGGGTGCAAATGGGTTGGGTTAATCCCGATCGATTCGGTACCGGATTCGGGAAGGAAATTTGGTATCCGGTCGAATTCGGATAATTCATGTCGGATTCAGGAGAGTTGTTATCCGACAGAATAGTATTCGGATTCGGATAACTTATCTGATACTATTTGTGTTTGATTTTGAGAAAAAAATATGGAATATGATATGAGATAAGTTTTATATGTCCGTATATATCTGTATATCAAGTAAACAGGCAGAGAATATTAAGTGCCCTTCCTTCGATATCTCGGCGACCAGTCTATCTATGTTCACTCTTATTACACGGTATTGTTCATTGTCCTGTACAGGAGTGCAAAAAAAGGATGATTTTTGTCCGACCGATTGTCTAAAGGTTTATGAAACAAATACAAAATGGAGAAATAAGTATGTAGTATTATCTGTATTCGACTCTAACTTTAAAAAATATATAAAATAAGATACAGAACGAACGATATCCAGCTGCATCTACTCAGATTGCACTCTTAAACTGATGAATGCCACGCTTTTCGAGGAGAAGCTAGCTGCCCCATGCCATGCATGTCGGCACGGCATCCATCGCCGCAATGCACTGTGGAGTAGACTGCTTTGCTTGCTGCTCTCCTGCAACTTGCCATCGCTTAGATCCATTGAACCCAGACACCAATTTAATTATAGCATCTTGATTTATGATTATGCGTTGATCTCATAGACTACTTTTCTCAGGTTTGGATTCGTCGTTGAATTACAGTGAACCCTTGATTATTTCGATGTAACGTTGTTGTCCATATGAGTACTCCTGACATGCTCGATCGCGTGTATTGATCACTATGCTGTACTCCCTCCGGTCACTCGTAAGTGACGTTTTGGGTATATTTACGCGTACCAAGACTAAATATTTGTGACAGAAATGCTCTTGCTGAGTTGTTCTATCTCAAATTAAAGTTTCGATAGTTAATAAGAATTGATCGTTTAAGAACAACGCTCATTGGCCTCAAGGAGCCATCAGCTCACCATGACACGAGTTGTTAGCTTTGGGAATACAAGAATTCTTTATAATATATATACAATAGTATAGACAATTGTTGTTTATAATACTCTCTATATTATTTATAGATAGTACTAAAAATAGCTCTTATAATATACTGTTTTTTACATATCTCTACAAACAGCTTCTCTATAATATAATGATCTTGTTTCTCGTGTTACAGTCGACTGCTGCATAGGAGATGGCCTAATTATCTATACTTTCTCTATCTTCTTTATATTATCTCATGTCTTATATGGTAAAATTTACATATAGTTGACGTCACACCATTGTATACGTTCTCACGAGGAATTGAGGTCATTATTATCATGATTAACAGGGAGCAAGTGGTGGTGATTAATAGGGGTAATGCTGACCATCTTTGCAAAAAAAGCATGGACAACGACGCTCTTTGTTGAACCAAATAAACAAGGCTAGAGCTATTCTCTTTAACGGCTGGAGGAAGCCGTACAAGTTAGGGAAAAAGCTTAGCTGCGCTTTCAAAAAGGAGAGTTTAATTTCCTTCCATTTGCATCTCCGTGTAATTTTAATTAATATAAATAATATTATTGCTATATATACTATAATTAATTAGTAGATTCTATTTTAAAAAATACTATGTTTAAAAACTAGATACCAAAAAAATAACTTTAAAAACCAATACATATGAGGCTTAGACTTAGAGCAGTAATTTGTACCATCACAAGTTATATAGGGCCCGCTTGGTTGGGATTGCAACTGAAGGTAGCTTATTTGGTGTAATTAAATTTTAAAAAATTTAAAAATAGAATAAATATGTTAGCTCATCACGGATAACGTAAATGAATACAAGAAAAAAAGAACCGACAAAAAGCTAAAAGTTCAAAAAAAAGACAAAAATTATAAATAGTGAAAAATAAATCAGAAGCTTAAACCGAAATAAGCGATGTTATATAATCAGCAGCCAAAAGCTAGTGACACTGATGAAAAAGACAAGTTAGGTACTCGTACGTACGCGCGTATCACTGTGTGATCGATCGTGATCAGTACGTGGTTCGCTGGGTGATTGGTGGTGCGGTACGTACGTGTTTCTTTCGCCGAACGTTGGTTAGCCTTTTCTGTACGCCTGGCTCTTGCTTTATGCGCCTGCATACAGTAGTTCGAGAAGCATCAAAGCAAGTTAACGTGTTGTGTGCTAGGGTGTTTCTTCCTCCCTAAGAGCAAGTATAATAATGGTTCTATAGCCAAGTTAATCAGCATTTTTACTAATATGAAGAAGAGATGAGAGCTTGGCTCTCATGCAAGCAACAAGCTGGGCACAGGAGCCTATGCAGTGGTGGGCCTAGATAATAAATGTATGTGAGGAGAAATAAGAAAGAGAATGTGAGACATGGTATCACATAATAATAATAAACTTTTTGTAGATAAATTATTGTATAATTTAGCTCTTATAACTTGACTTATAGCTAAATACTTGGCTCTATTATTGAATTTGCTCTAAATGCAGGTCAAATTGCGTCGATTCCGATGCGTGTCCTCACCACTAGTGCTCCACGCACCGCATGCATGCTCCCCAGTCTAACCATAGTGACATGCACGTAGGAGAAACCGCGTAGGCTAAAGTACCTACCACGAAGAAATTATAGCCTTGCTTATTTTAATTTGAACTTCTGATTTTTAATTTCTCTTTTTATTATTTATAAATTTTTATCATTTCTTGCTTTTTAGTTTTTTTGAGCTTTTTTACCGGTTCTTTTTTTCCCGTATTCGTTTACATTGTTCGTAATAGGTTAGCCTGTTTTTTATTTTTGAATTTTTTTTAAATTTAGTTACACCAAATAAAGCACCATCAGTTACAGTATAATTTCAACTAACTACAGTGTAATTTCAGTCATAAATCAGTTTATTTCAGCCCAACCGAACAGTACCATTGTGCTTTGACCATGTTCATCCGAGCTTATAGTGTAAGGCATGCAGTAGCTAAGGCTATCTCTAATGTTATCGTTTTGCCGGTTCAAACAATGGGAGAGAAGAGATTGAACCGACTCAATGCGAATTGGAGCTATAGATTCCAGCAAAAATTTTCCTGGATCCGAACTCAAATCTTGAATCGATGCCCAGCAGCATGATGTATGGATCTTATGATTGCAGGGCCCGTCTGCAGTGGGCTACAGTGCTGGCTGCTGGCCCGATAAGAGGATTCATTCAGTAAGGACGGTGGGCCCGTGTCCATATGGGCTGTGCCTGCAGTGCAGATACGTACGTTCGTTCGTGGGCCTCTATTGATCGATCTCCATGAACAATGCATCTTGGGCCCTTTCGTTGTCCCCTCAGAAAGAAAGAAAACCATTTCGCTGTCCTGTCATACATGTGCTGTGTAGTGGCACTAATCTAGTCATGTTCCTACTTCCAAGGCTAGCTCAATTAGTGACTTCGTATCACACTACCTGTCGGTTCCACCGTGGAGATTGATTGATCATCCTCAAGTGAATGAATGGCAATATCCAATTCTTTTCGTTTATGGCTTATAACCTTTTAAACAAATATTTTCGAACAAATAAACAAAACGATTTATCCATCGCCGTTTCAGAGCGACTTATCGAGATAGTCTTTTCAAAATTACTTATCAGCATTCGATTTATTATCACAAGCACTTATACTAGATCAAAAACTATCAACCATAGCCATAAATCAACCGCAGCAGAAAAAAAAACTTACACCTATATTAGTACTATTGAGTGCAGTACAGTACCGTGTCCAGTGATGTACATGATAGTGGTAACAGCTCGCCTAACTAGCATAACCTTTTCTAGACAGCTACGACAACATCATACGTCCTGCTTATTTTGGTTTGAGTTTCTGATTTCTGGCTTATGTTTCAATATTCATAAATTTCATCGTTTTCTTTTTTGCTTTTTGCTTTTTTGAGCTTTTTGGCAGGTCTTTTTTCGTATTCGTTTGCATCGTGTTATCCTGTTTTTTCTATTTTTAAAATTTTAAAATTTAGTTATGTTAAATAAACTACCATCAGTTATAGTGTAATTTCAATCAGCTATAACGTAATTTCAGTCATAAATTAACTTATTTCGGACCAAACAGCACCTAAGCCAAAATATATACTACTACTCTGCGTGCAAGTGCAAGGTAGCTGGCAAGCCAGCTAGGGTTCCTTTCGAAAGATACGGCTACATACTGATCATCCATTGATAGGCTATATGAGTGTGTCTGCTGGTAGGATGTGGAGGTGGGAATTGGGCCGTGCCGTGCCGGCACGGCCCAGGCCCACCGTGCTTCGGGCCGCTTCGTGCCGTGCCGGTTCGGCCCAGTCATCCCGTCGTGCCGTGCCGTGCTGGCCCGCCTCGTCTTCGGCCAGGCCCAAGCACGGCCCAAAGCCCACCGTGCCGGCGTTCGTGCTGTGCCAGCCCAAGCCCAGCCCAAAGTAACTATACACGACAAAAGCGATAGCGACAATGGTAGCGGTGGCCGCTATCTTCCTTTCTCTTGTATCCACCTTATTAAAAACCTACTTAAAATTTGATTCTATTGTCTCATGTCATTTCACCTTCGAACTTGGTCATCTAGTCCAATGGAATGCATATTTTGGTGCAAATTAGACTATGGCGTACGTGGACATCGCCTGACAATCTAGCATAGGCCTACCCAACTAGTCAAATAGAAAAGCTCAAGGAGAGTCATGAGTACAATTTACTATAGTTAAGAAATCAATTTTAAATAGTTTCTGGCCAACCGTGCTCTTCGTGCCGTGCCGGCCCGAGCACGGCCCGATCTGCCGTGCCGTGCCGTGCCGCCCACCGTGCCGGATTTTGAAGCCCAGCCCGGCCCACCGTTCGTGCCGTGCCGGCACGGCCCGCCACGTGTCGGGCCGGGCCGTGCTTGGGCCGGGCCGTGCCGGCCGTGCTTCGGGCTGGCCCAAAGAAGCCCGGCCCAAGTCCCACCTCTAGATGTGGTGGTGGATCCAGCCAGCCCTGTTACGTGTGCGTACCCTGGACAAGTCTTCTCCAATGTTAAGGCCAACAAATAAATCGATCGACTGCGTGCATGCATGCTTGTTTTCACGCACAGATTGAGTGTCCTTCTGAAGGAGGATTTTGTACTCTTGTTCCAACCGACGGCCGGCGAGCTCTAGCTACATGCATGTAGGGCCTGAACGGCTAAACCTAACCATTATTAATTGAAACCTGGTCCCTGCTAATCATCTGTTTTGTACTCATGATCATGTATATGCTGTTTGTGGCGGTGCTTGTACAGTACTGTCGATGCTAGAAGAGCATGAAAGTACAAGTGCCTATGTCACAATGCGCGTATGAAGTACTCTTACGGTCCTACCTGCTTGTGCTAGTGTACTGGCAGTCTGGCGGGAAAATTGAATATATAGGACTGAGTTGAAAGTGCTTTTGTAAAATAGGATCGAGTTATTTGTCCTCGTAAATATAGAACTGAGTTGAACACCTTCTTGCAAATATAGGATTTTTCCCATTTTAATTTCATTTTCATTTTTCAGCAATTTTTCTCCACGCGAAATGACTGTTTTGCCCTTCTTCTTCCTCCCGCTCCCGGCCGCGCCGCCGCCGCCGCTCCTCGCTTGCCCCGCGCCGCGCCGCGCCGCCGCCGCTCCTCGCCTGCTCCGAGCCGCGGGGCAGGCGAGGAGCGGCGGCGGCGCGGCGCGGGGCAGCGAGGGAGCGGCGGCGCGGCCGGGAGCAGCGGCGCGTGGCCGGGAGCGGGAGCGGGAGGAAGAAGAAGGGCAAAACAGTCACTTCGCGTGGAGAAAAATTGCTGAAAAATGAAAATAAAATTAAAATGGGAAAATCCTATATTTGCAAGAAAGTGCTCAACTCAGTCCTATATTTACGAGGACAAATAACTCGGTCCTATTTTACAAAAGCACTCCCAACTCAGTCATATATATTCAATTTTCCCTTTGCAAGAAGGTGCTCAACCCAGTCCTATATTTACGAGGACAAATAACTCGGTCCTATTTTACAAAAGCACTCCAAAATCAGTCCTATATATTCAATTTTCCCCAGTCCGGCAGTGCTATAGGTTCGCGTTACATAGCTATCTGTGAGTTGTGATTACACATGGGCCTAAACGTAGTTTTATTTTTGGAACAGCTGCGCCAAGTGTCATTACCGAAACCATGCTACAGAGTTTGAAACATAAGGCCCCGTTTGACACAGCTCGACCACCAGCTCCTGGAGCTGTTTGGAGCCGTTTTGTGCCAAACGGGGTACAACAAAATAGCTCCACCCAAGGAGTCCCTTAAAACCCGCTGAGACAAAAATAGCTCCACCCAAGGAGCTGAAAAAAGTAGTTTCACCCTGCTCCACTTGTGAAGTAAAAAAAAACAGCTCCACTTGTGAAGTGGAGCCGTGCCAAACAGGGCCTAAGATAAGAAGGTGAAACTTAGGCTCCGCTCGGTTGGGCTGAAAACCGTGCCTTATGGCTGAAATTGCACTGTAGCAACTAAAATTTCACTGTAGCTGAATGTGGCTTATTTAGCGTAATTAAATCTAAAAAATTTAAAAATAGAAAAAATATGCTAGCTCATCACGGACAACGCAAACGAATACGGGAAAAAAAGAACCAGTAAAAAAGCTAAAAAGCCAAAAGTTCAAAAAAAGACGAAATTTATAAATAGTGAAAAATAAGTCAGAAGCCTACTTACAAAAGATTTTAACCTGCCGACCAGAACAAGCTAACAGAATAAAACCAGACAGCAGCTAACTAAATAGAGTACTAGCGACAACAAACTTTTAGGTTTAAAGTTGGTTTATGTTTGTACTATCTATAGTAAATAGCTTTTAAACAACACATTTTTTAAGACGGGGTCAATAGAAAAATTATAGTAAAAATGTACTAAGTTAGCTATACCAGTTAAAATCGTATAAGACTATTTTACTTTATGTACTGCTTCTCACGAATAGTCATAATTCAAATATTTAAATTATAAATCATAAACAATCAGCCCAAAAAAACCCACCCAAAAGCTCAGTTCTTCAATCTTCTTGCGGCTGGCACCCATCCTTGCGCTCTGCTGAAGGCTTTATTTGCTACCTGCAACACCCTCCTGATGCCTTGTCGCAACACCTCCCGTTCTTCCTCTTTCTGCAAGATCAACCAATTGTATAGCCAGGAACAAATTTAGTACACCACTGCTGTTAGATCATCTGGTTTGAGAAGGCAAAAACAGGCATCATTCCTTGTTTTCCACACGGTCCAGATCTCACTGCCGCACATCCCACCGCCATCATATGCATCTCCTCCTTGATAAAACTCTGCAACCAATCTCCCATCATTTGATCAACATTTTCTGGCCTTTTCTTCAGCTCATCATCTCCACAAAACTGACAACTTTTCTCTTCTCTCCATCCTCTTCTTAAAAGATTATCTTTTGTCACAATCCTATTTCTGACCACCAACCATAAAAAAAAATCTTGATCTTGTATGGGATTTTCACCTTCCAAAGGATTTTTTGTGGGAAAACAGCCCCTTGATTCCTGAGGAACAAATATAACGATATGACCGAAAACCCTTTCTTACCTAGTTTCCATCTCAAACCATCAGGTTTGTCACCGAAGTTAATAGCATCACACCTCTGTTGCAGTTGTTGCCACATTTGAGCAGTTCCCCCAAAGCCATCTTGTTTATAAAACCCTGAAAAAGCTGACGTGTGTTGTCAAATCACTAAAAAAAACTAGTATATGTTGTCCGCTGGGTGAGAAAAACTGATACGTATTATCAAATTACTAGAAAAACTAGTGTATGCTGATATCTTAAGAAAGGATTCAAAGAACCAAGCGAACAAAAAACAAAAAATAAACCACAAGCCCTAAAATGATTACATAACATTTATAATATTTTGATCAAGTTGCACATGTCATTTAGGCCATGCTCAGTCATGCTCCACTCAAGCACTTAGGAGCGTACTGAGCACGGCCGAATTACTATTCACGCACATTGTTCATATGCGTGAATAGTGCATGGGTACTGTAGCAGATAAGTATGGCAGGCTCGGATTAGTTAGGGTAGAGATAAGAATAGTTGGTTTACTTATAATATGGGTTTACTATTTTATAGATATATCCCATCTATTAGAGATATATTTTCTTAGAAATAGAGATTATTTCTTAGAGGTTAAGTTAAATTATTTCTATAAAAGAACGATATGTATCTATTATCATCAAGCAATGAATAATGAAGAAGTACTCTCGAGTTCCCGATTCCTAACTTTGGTCTTTCCCCTAGACCGGCTACTATAGGTTCATTCATCTCCTCCAATTGATGCTCTCCTTCATCTAGCATTGTTCTATCTCAAATCGTCGTTATCCAATCTCTCTTCGACAGCCGTTTATCTTATTATGAACTAAGATTCATGACAATAAGCAGCCCCGCAAACAGCATATACATGATCAGTATACAACAGATGATTAGCGGGGACCAGGTTTCCATTAATAATGGATACGTTCAGGCCCTAGATGCATGCAGGCCGGCCGTCGGTTGGAACAAGAGTACAAAATCCTCCTTCCAAACAACAGGGTCGACTGGATCCACCACCACATCCAACCAGCAGACACACATATAGCCTATCAATGGATGATCAATAAGTAGCCACGTCTTTCGAAAGGAACCCTAGCTGGCTTGGCAGCTAGTTTGCAGTTGCACATAGTAGTACACACATTGGGCTTTGTGTACTTATCATGCTGTCATAGCGTTCTAGAAAAGGTTATGCTAGTTAGACTAGCTGTTACTACTAGCATGTACACCAGTGAACACTGTACTGTACTGCACTCATAGTATGCATATAGGTGTGTATTCTTTTCTGCTGTCGCTAATAGTGTATGGTTACGGCTGATAGTTTTTAACTCTAATATAAGTAATTATGCTAATAAATTAAATGCTGATAAGTAATTTTAAAAAACTATCCCGATAAATCATTCTGAAACAACAACGAAGGAATCATTTCGTTTATTTGTTCGAAAAAAAACTATAAAAATATAAGCGAAAAGAACGGGATATATTGTCTTTGATTCACTTGAGGATGATCGATCAATCTCCATGGAGCAACCGACAGGTGGTGTGATACGAAGTCACTAATTAAGCTAGCCAGGAAGTAGGAACATGACAAGATTAGAGCCACTACACAGCATATGTATGACAGGACAGCGAAAGGGTTCTCTTTCTTTTTGAGGGGACAACGTAAGGGCCCAAGGTGCATTGTTCATGGAGATCGATCGATGGAGGCCGACGTACGAACGTACGTACCTGCACTGCAGGCACAGCCCATATTGACATGGGCCACCGTCCGAATTGAATGAACCTCTTATCGGGCCGCCATGTACTTCCAGCAGCCAGCACTGTAGCTCACTGCAGACGGGCCCTGCTATCATAAGATGATACGTCACTGCCAGTCGTGTCCAAACAGTCGGCCCAGCATAGCCCGACACAATACGACACGGATCCATTAGACATAACCCCATGGACCAAGGAGGCGGCCTAGTTACGGTCTAGTGGGAAGCCGTGTAGTGCCAGTCCAGCATAAGCCTGTTTAGCCCGACGGCCTAAATAAGCATTGCTAGCCTGTTTTGGCTTGAAAATGTTAAAAAGAAATATAAAAAATCCTAGGGAATATATAAAAATAAAAATATTTATACTTATAAAATTAACTATATAAAATTTAGAAAATATAAAATAAAATTATATAAATATTAAAAAATGAGCAAGCCTAACGAGTAGTACCAGGCTAGATTGTGCCTAGGCCAGCCCCAGCACTATTCGTATCGTGCTAAGCCGAGGCGGCAGCCCAAACACGGCTTGACACTTTGTGCTGGAATAACTCAGCACGATGGCTAAATGGGCCATGCCGTGCCTGGGTCGTGCCTACAATGGTGTGCCATGGGCCGGCCTGGTGGGCACAACCCATTTGGCCACCTCTATATCATGCATGTATGTCGTCATTCTGGTGCCGTTGTATGAACGTGCACCAAAATCACACCATGCGTGCAGTATTGGTCCATCTATATACGTTCTAGTACGTATTTGGTGCAGCGCATATCATAGACTTCTCTACGGTCAATCTTTCTTTATCTACTAGTCAAGTGTCCGTGCGTTGCAACAAAAATCCATACTCATGCATAGTGAAGGCATTGCACTACCTTATGGTACAAAAAAACTAATTTTTTTGTACCAAACTAAGTTTTAATAAGCTATGATGGATAACAATTACCACAATAGAAACATTTACAGCGGCACAGTCAATGTGACCTTTTCGACCATAAGTAAGAAAATAGCGTGTTCACCAAATCATAATATAAACTTCACATATCTCCTATACTTATTTTATGTTATGTACCAAAGCATAGTGTATCCTTTGTTTCCTTAACAGAAACCTGCATCGAAGATGTTGGAAAGGTGCATCTCCATTGTGGTGCACCGTGCACAATATTATACCTTTCAGCAAGTCAATTAAAACATCAACCTACATCTCTATCAGCAAGTTCGCTCCATCTCTATAATTGCAGGATTCAGGAGTAGATAGACATGACTTTCATTCATGTCCATCAGCTGGATAACAAAAGAATTGGTTATGTTGGCAAATGAAATATTATATACATACAGAAGAGTTTAAGAATAGTCATCTTAATCAGTAAGTATGCAATCTCAGGCTCTCAGCCAGTCAAACAGTCAAAAACAAATGTCCAATCATGTTTCCCACATAACATGGTCATGCATACTTTGTTTTAAGTAGAAGATAAACATTAGTGACATCACATCAGTATAGTTCTCTAGTTGCATACACAGCATAATCTTCTCATCTTTTGGCATATTCAATGAATTGAACAAATAACAAATAATCCGGCTTCAATTGTTGTACTGGCCCATGTGTTAATGTGTGTGCATGTTGATATGGTCTTTGGAAGAAAGAGGAATTAGAGGCTAGCACGGTCTACCTTATAATAGGATTTGACTCTAACACTTTTGCCTAAAAAAAGTGATTTAAGGTGGTGATCATTTGGGCTTTTTTTGGTGGCTTATAGCTAAAAAGCATTGTAGCTGGCTGAAAAAACACTGTAGCTGACAGATGCTTATTTAGCATAATTAAATTTAAAAAATATAAAAATATATGTTAGCCCATTACATATAATACAAACAAATATGGGAAAAAAGAACCGGCAAACAAAGCTCAACAAAAAGCCAAAAGTTCCAAAAAAAGACGAAATTTATGAATAGTGAAAAATAAGCTGGAAGCCAGAAACTGAAGCCAAAACGATCACAGCGGCAACCAATTTGTGCTGGCCTCATATAGGTTACCTTAGTAGCCTTGCTATCTTGTAGTTTATTAGGAGAAATAAAAGGAGGGAACAAAAATGGTATATGGCGCCATTTCTAAAATTTGGGTATTGATAAATATCATCCGGATGTTTTCTTTCTAACTATCATCCAGATTTGTGACCGTTGGATTAGAGATCCAACGGTCACGAATTCTCCCCACCCCCTCCAAAAAACAAATCTCCCCCCTCCAAAAAAAAACTCCCCCCTCTAAAAAAAGAGGTCGTTGGATCTCTAATCCAACGGTCCGAAACTTGGATGATTGTTAGGAATAAAACATCCGGATGATACCTATACACACCCCTAAAATTTTACCACTTCACCCAAATTTGTTTCACACCACCTACCATGCATCTTCTGATTTCTTTCTCTTTTTTTGGCTGGCTTTGATTTTATCTAGTTGCCCCATGTCAATATGTTTGGAGGCAAGCATGACCAGTTAGCCTTGTAATATTCTAGGGGCAAAAGCAGCTGCCTCAAAATTTGGGTGCTTTGCCTCATATTAGAGTATGGTCCCAAGGCAAGCGATGTTTGCCTCAAAATAGTATTGTGAGGCTAACCCTTTGCTTTGGAATATATTGTTAAGATAAATAATTATTGTTTGCATTAGACAGGCTGCCTCAGTATCCTGCTTTCTTGTAGTGTCAGGTCTTACTATTTCTACAAAGTATCAGTTACTAATATCATTTAGAATAACCCGTGTGGGTCAAATGCACAAGTTGACAAGCAAATATCAGGCCTCCTAGAAGATATGCACATTAATCTTAGAAGGAAAAGAAAACAATTCTAAAAAATAGAATCTTAGAAGGAGTTAAAAATTCCTAAAGATTCTATTATATGAATTGCATACGTCCCCATATATAAATTTATAATAAAATTAAGAATTTCCAAAATTTCAAAACATCCAAAATTAAGACCTAAATTCCAAACTAATTTTCTAATATTATTCAAAATATAGAACACATGCAAAATTGTAGATACATGAGTTGGCGATGCTGCCACCATATATACTTGAAGGAAAACATGCTACAAATTTTTACACTAATTGAAAGAAAGAAAATCGCGATAAAGTCACATACTAATAAGAGAGAATTAAATAGATATAATACATAAACCAAATGAATCGTCTGATTATAATAAGCAAGATTAGCTTAAACAAAGGGTTCAATATAAATTGGAATCTAGGACCCATATGCCATATTTGAAGCTATATATACATGCTTCAATTTTAATCTCTTTTTTTCTGCGAGGGCTTGGATTTTAATCTACCAGGTAAGAACTAAACTTTATGTATTATTCAAATATAATTAGATTCAAAATCTAAAATAAAAATATGGTGTCCAAGTATCTATATGAATTTAAAAATGAAAGAGAACTAAAACCGTGAATTTTCAAATCTTAGAACGTTCGAAATTGAGAGGGGAAAGTGCAAAATTAAATTATTAGTTCTAGAAATGATATTACTGGTAAAAATATTGTTAATAATATGTAGCCACGGGTTGACGAACTAGTGAAGCTAGCCGCTAGCGAACACATGGAGAGAGTATGGGCCTAAGGAAGGCGCGCGCGAGCAGCCCAGGCCACAGATAGCGGCGGCGCGGGAAGGAACCCGTTGCTTTGCATGCATGTAGCTTATGGCTCTGTTTTTTTAGTTTTCAAAGGTTATTTTTTAGTTTTTTTATAGTAATTAACCTTTAAATAAAATATTTTAAAAAATATGTCTAATAGTTAATTGTAGTATATACTATATCGACTTTATTTATATCGGCAAAAATCGTACGCGAGTTTCTGTTACTCTGTAATTTTTCGCATAAACAGTCCAAAAAGACACAAGCCGCAGCCAAAAATCATATGTTTCAACCAAAAAGAACAGATCCACGCCACGTGTGTCGGAAGGGAATCAGAGCAGGGCGGGACGGCGCCGCGTGGACGCGTGTATCGGTGGCGCTGCCGCAAAACTCGCTGCGGCGCATCAGATATTTTTTGCTGGCTAGGCGCCGCACCAATGGTTTTCCTCGCCGCGCCCGCTCGCCTGATCGAGTGCGTACATGCCGCAGCCCACAGGCACGAGTTAATCAGAGGTGCAACCGCGATAGCCGGCCGGTTCTTCCAACTGCGCCGCGCGCTTCGACGCTGGCAACACCCGTACGTCCATGGGCGGATCTGCAAGGGTGTTCAGCCGAACACCTAAAATTTTTTTTATAAAATATCATGTATATAATAGGTATATTAGATGTATATACTATTAGTTGTGTTAAAACTATATTTTTATGCCTTTAAATAAATTCATCCCACACTCCCCGTATCTTTCCACCTCACCCCTCCTCACGCCCAAAGAGGTATAGAGATAAACAAAATCCTAATATTTATTCCATTTCTAATCTTATGGTTGTCTGTGTGGGAGGCGGTTTGGGCCTTCGAGTGGCGAGCAGGTGGAGGTGCAGGCTAGAGGCGAGTGACGACCGGCGGATGCGGACGTGGTGCCATTATGTGACGACAATCATGCGTGAGGTGGTGTGTGGTGCAAAGTGAGCATGTGGCAGTGCGGGTGAGCAGAGAGGTGTCATGGGTAAGCAGGCAATGGCACAACGAACACGGAGGTAGGGAGCGGGCGACAGAAAGGGAGCAACGCAGTAGCCGGGAGGGAGTGTGACATTGGAAAGTGAGTAGCACCTCCAACTTATTGTCATCGTCCTATCTTCAAATCTAGGTGTGCTCCACCCCTCCACTTATTTTCTTTCTTGTCTGTTTTGCTGTATGAAAGGAACATACAATTTCCTTTTAGATGGACAGTTCTTGCTGATGGAGAAATAGCAAAAAAAAAGGGTAAGATCAACAAGATATACAACTCTCATTTATCTCTATAATGTGTTGTTTAATTCATATAATTATACTCTTCTTATATCGCCCATTTTCACATAGGAAATCATTAATTTCTGTAATTTATGTATTTTTATTATATCTACATACACGTATCAGTGTTTTGAGGGCGGAGACGGTGCACTGCGGTATCGACGTATTTGAGACCGCACGACCGGCCTGGCGCCGCGCCCGAGCGCGCGAGCTCCCGCCAGCGCGCGACCGCCTCAGTGACCGCGCGTCCCCCGCTCCGACCGCGCGTCTCGCGCCCGTCAGCGCGCGTCCCGCGCCCGCGAGCGCGCGTCCCGCCCCGCCACCGCGCGTCCCGCGCCCGCCCAGCGCGCGACCTCCCCGCCCAGCGCGGGAGCGGTGCAGGCCGGTCGTGCGGTCCCCGACCGCACGACCGGGCCACGTGGCGGCCTGGGGTGATGCCGCGGTGGGAAGGGGTCCAAAAGTGGAATTTTTTTGTACAGGGGGTCAAAAACGGAATTTTTGGTATTTTAGGGGTCCAATAGTGTCCAAATTTCCCTCAACTGCCACCAAACTTTTCTCTCTTTTTTTTTGAAAAAAAATCTGTCCCGGCTGCGTTTTGTCGAT
The DNA here is from genome assembly GCA_017311315.1 of Dendrocalamus latiflorus. Lineage (NCBI taxonomy): Eukaryota > Viridiplantae > Streptophyta > Magnoliopsida > Poales > Poaceae > Dendrocalamus > Dendrocalamus latiflorus. The sequence goes on from CM029645.1 coordinate 25,523,616, forward strand.
GTCAACCAACCCAAAATAATAAATTGTTATATGTCGTCTGTCAAAGCGCAAAAACAATTTTAATTCCGGTACTGGTTGTTACAAGTAACTAGTCAAAGAATATCAGATCGAAACGCATCATGTCATTCTTCTTATTTATTCATTACCAGCTGCATGCATTCGATCCCAATAGGTCATCATATTAGAAACTAGTAAACTACTAATCTGAAACTCTGAACAACTCCTTGCCTTTGTCACTTGTAGAACTAGATGCTGGTAGTTGAAAGGGGTACTTGGAAGCTGAGTCATTTGAAAGCCGTAGGATTCTTCTTCTTCCTCCTCCTCTCTCTCTCCCCCCAACAGCTTATATTAATCATACTTAGTCACACTTTGAGAAAATTTGTGCTCTGGAGTATGCAACAACTAACAAGCGAAGTGGTTAGTGTATTTCAGTATTTTTTTTTCTGTCATATGAGCATAAAAAATTGAGTAAGTGGTGACTGATCCGATCGGTATGCAAAGGACGGAGTGTAAGTGTAACGTGTGCTCCAGCTGAAAGTCTGACGAAAGTGACTCGCCAACGCTTTTCGATACAAGTACACGTCCTGCTAGATCTTCGTGGCCGAGAGGAATTTAGAAGTAGGTCCATAGCACGATCAGATCGTTAGACGTCAAAAGCGTATATATATGCTAGAAAAGAGAGGTTTTACGAAGAAAAGTGAATATAAGCGTATATAGGGTCTGTTCTTTTTTGCTGTAGCTTGTGACTTTTGGTTACGACTTGTAGTTTTTAAGCTATTTGTACGAGAGATTACAGAATAATAGAAACTCACATGCGATTTTTGCCGATATAAATGAAATTAGTAAAGTATGTACTACAATTAACTAGTAGACCTTATCTTTAAAAAATACTTTGTTTAAAAGATAGTTACTGTAGAAAAGCCGAAAAGTAGCTTTTAGAAATTGAAAAAAACAGAGCCATAGGCTTAGCCTACGAATACACGCAGCAGAAGGCCATTGTGTCCTTCAATCAACTGCTGCCAACTTATTTTGCAACTTTGTAGAAGTGTGTTAGATTTGGGTCGTGTTCCAACTAGCTTTTAGCTTAAACTTATAGCCGTGTCTTTTAGGTTTTGACTGAAATTGCACTGTAGTGGTTGTTAATTTTTTCTAAAAAAATTAAAAAATCGTTATATCATCAGAGATAATGCATAGAAATAATGAAAAAAAAGAAAAGATAAAAATTTTAAAATAAATTAAAATTAGAATATGATATGCTCTAAATGTCTTTTCGTCTAAATAAGCTGGAAACAAAAAAAAATTAAAACCTTAAGTCATCTAGAACAGGACCAAAACGTGTTATAAAGTAGTTGTAGTAATAATAAATGAGTGATGACTTCATCAGATATCTGGAAGTAGTGCTCAATCCGAAGCTGACAGTGACATAGTCGCAGATTGGCGTGCGATCAGAAGTGCTACCAGCTACTGATAATCTGCAATGTTACAAGTGTCCTTTTCCATCGAATGCTTGGTCCCGAACAATAGTTTCATGTTGGCTTTGGGCGGTAGATTATGATTTTTTGACTAAAAATAAAAAGTAGTGGTTAAAAAAAATAATTTTAAAAGAAGAAGATAAGTAATAAAAAAGTGAGGAAAAGAAATATGTGCATGACGAGAGCAAGAGAAGTAAGATTTGTGATACACTTATGACCTATAACTTATCCCCAGAGCAAAGTAATAACAAGAGGATTAAAAAAAACCGCTTTAAGAAACTGAATGTTTATACTAATTTTTATTTTTTAAGCAGAAATCAATAACAGAAACTAATACTAATACGAACAGAAAACGAGTATGTACATACAGATTATTGGCTGCAGGCTGCGGCTCCGTGGAGCAGGTTGTAATCTGATGGGGAAGAACAGGACAGTTACTGTAGGACGGTCAACATCTCTTTGAGGGAAAAACAGTGGCAAGGCAGATAACACATGGCAAAAAGAACCTCACCAGTAGTCAAACATTCTCGAAAGGAAAGCCTCACATGTCAGATACCAGCAACCAACCAACCCAACCGTGTGCTCACTGCTCGGCACACGGACGGGATGGCTGTGAGCACACGCTCTCTTCCATGGCCGTTCACGGATCAGAAGCGTTCAGTCCGAAGCCATTAACGGAGAAAAAGGGGACCATTGTGTCGTTGCCCATCGACGTACAGATACACGGCGCATATGCAAATCAGCAATAGTCTTCCTTTGAATCTCTCTTCCAAGGCACAGGCTCTCCTCCCTCCACCGTTGACACGCTCTCGGCTACAGGCGCCATGGAAACTTCTGTGGAAAAGGAAGCTGTCGAGAAACCGGAACCGGCCCACATCCGGTCTTGATTTCTCGAAACCGTTTCTCCAAACAGCTTTTCAAGTTCACCAATCCGTGTGCCGTTTATATCAACGTCTTTATCAGATACCACTTTCTTTAAAAAAAAATACAGATAAAAATCATCAGACATAGCCCGGAACAAAAGACCCATAGTTTAAGCCGTTTTTAAGGCGACGTGTGCGTCCGCTCGTGCCAGATAATCTGCCAAATCCCACTGTTGGCACGTCAAAGAGCTACCAGCGCATCGAGCACGGTGTGGCCCCACACGTCAGTGTCGCTAAGTGAGCGCACTGCAGAAGAAAGAGGCGAGGTATAATGGTTGTGATCAAAATGGCTTGAGCTTTTGGCTTCAGCTTATTTTTGCACTATTCATAAATTTCGTCTTTTTCTGAACTTTTGGCTTTTTTTTGAGTTTTTTTACCGGTTCTTTTTTTCCTCGTATTTGTTTGTATTATACGTAATGGGCTAACATGTTTTTTCTATTTTTAAAATTTTTTAAATTTAATTATGGTAAATAAGCCTCTGTCAGCTACAGTGCTTTTTTCAGCCAGCTACAGTGTTTTCAGCCATAAGCCACGGGCTTTTCAGCCATTTTGATCACAACCAATATTTCAACTTTGCTTTTCCGCGACGCAAGGGGAGGGAGGCGGACGGCTGCACCGTAGCTTCTCGTCTCTCCCGTGCAGCGCAGGAACGAAGAACGAGTCCAGCCGACATAGGAAACACTTGCAGGCTTGCTTTCATACAGTGATCACTCACCCCTTCTTTCCTCATCATATATGAACTGACTGCCTACCTTCAAGCCCCAACCAAACACACCGCAAGATCTTCAGAAGCGTCACAGATTCGCAGCTCACACCACAAGAAAAAGGAGTTACATTGCACCATTGCTACAGATATACGAAGCTCGGCAAATCCTCTGATCATGGCAAGCGCTCGTGCTGATCAGGCAATGTCCCACAGTTCTCCGGCGTTCGTCGACAGCGAGGACAGCGGCGCTGCGACGGTCATCGAGGACCTTCCCACGGACGTCCTGGCCCTCGTGCTCCGCCGGCTCGACGGCGCGTCGCTGGCAGCGCTCGGTTGCGCGTGCTCCAGCTTCCACGAGCTCGCCGCCTACCCGGACACATGGCGCGGGCTCTGCCTCGCCATGTGGCCATCGGTCCGCGACGTCCTCTGCTGCTGCGGCGACGGCTACCGGGCGCTCTTCGCTGACGCGTTCCCGTTCCCGGCCGCGTCGCCGGCAAACGACGTCTCGGCCGCGGGCTCCCTCCCCGCCCGGCTCATCTCGGCCGTTGACCTGCACCACAAGGGCGTCTGCATCATGTCGCGCGTCGTCGAGACGGACACCTCGTCGGCGTGGTTCCTGGGGTCGCCGTTCCGCGTCGACGCGCTCGTCCAGGAGGGCTTCTCGGCGCCGTCGCCGATCACGCCGGCCGAGCTGACGCTAAGCTGGATACTGATCGACCCGGCGATCGGCCGCGCCGTGAACGTCTCGAGCCGGCGCCCGGTGTCCGTCCACCAGAAGTGGCTCACCGGGGAGACCGTGACACGGTTCACCGTGGTGTTCGGCGGTGCCGCCCTGGATGCGGCGGTCACGTCCGACGATCGGTACGGGCATGTGAGTGAGGTGAGCCTGTGCGTGGAGGACGCCGAGGCCGTGAGCGGCCGGGACGGGCTAGCCGCGGTGGCCGCGGCCATGGCGAGCGCGAGGCAGAGCCGTGGCGCGGAGGAGGCGGCGAGGCAGCGGTACGAGGAGTTCGTGAAGGGGAAGACGGCGAGGAAAGAGTGGAAGGCGAGGCGGGATGGCATCGTTGACCTCTGCTGCTCCGGCGTGGGGGCTGCGGCGTTCGTGGGTTTCTTGGTGATGCTGGCGTTCCGGTGACCGTACGACGTCCGGCGTGCCCATAGTGTACAAGGAGTTGTAAATACGACCGCGGCGTAGGCTACACGGGCGGCTGTCACAATGCACGGTGCAGCTCGGAACAAAAGTTTTCCTTTTTGTTCTTAGTTACCAAAACAGAAAATTGAGAAGAGACTGTCGAAACTTACAGGTCTTAGCATGCCCATTTGTCCATGCGACTTTCAGGCTCAAGAAATCGTATAATTATTATTGTTGAGTATTTCCTGATTCTTCTGATGAGTATTTTCAGAGCAAAGTAGTATTTGCTCAGGTTCTCCTGACAAGTTTGGACATGTACGAAAAATGATGCTAACAGAAGACGGTTCTTTTTCTTGCAAGAAGGAAAAACCTTTCCTTCGTTCCATGATAGATCCATGTAAAATCGTCAGCTCCGCACAGTCTCACGACTTCTCACCAGGTTATGCAGACTAACACGGAGGGCACCGGGTATTTTTAGAGATTTTGCCACAAGTCTCACCAGAACATTACGCATAACTAGTAGGCAATGAATTCATACGCTCCCTTGGCAAAACTGGCAAGAAGTCATCAATCATATGGAAGGAAAAGTTTTATCACTTTACTAAAGCCGAGTAAAAGAAAAAAATGGTACAAGTGTGTGGTGTGTCACCTCATTTTCTCTGTACCGTTTGATTTCAGATCCAGTGAACATCGATGAACGTAAGAAACCCCTCAATAGGTCAAAGAATCTATTCTAAAACCCACTACATATTTCTGAAGAATATTACAGCAACATATTCCACGAAGCCCTGAAACTGAGGTGGTAAATGGTAACTGCTCAGTATATCACACGGAAAAGATGCTATTTTAACGTTGTTACACAAGCCCTGTTTTAATTCCATGTTTTCAATTACATAAATACTATATGATAATACAGTGATTTGGAAAGAAGGAACAAGATAAATACTACCGACCATTGCTATAAGGACTCTACATCAAGGCATTACGACAAATCTATACATAACTGAGGACTAAAGGTAAAGCATACACAACTCACAAAGAACACAAACACTTGTCCCAGACAGAAACCCCATAAAGACTAGCAAGCAGTCTATATATGTGCATTCTGCAACTCCCGATAGACTAAATCGATGAAATCGTCGCACTGTTGGGCATAGATAAGAATTAACGCATATAAAGAACAAGTATTACATCTTGTATTTTCAATGTGAAACATACCTGAACAAGTCTCTGGAGGGCGTCCTTAACTTTATCCCTTGAAATAACAGGCCCATCATTGTGTGTGGGGGTAAAGGATGCAGGCGGAGTCGGTGGCGGGAAGGGATGTAGAAGGGGGGTACCATACGAAGGACGTTGGGCAGATGTGGAAGCTGGAAGAAGAGGTGGTGCTGTAGGCATCAAGGATGAAGCTGGTGGCACCAATGATGTGGAAGAGGATGATGGAGGTGCAAAGCACGCCGGAGTTACAAGATTTGTCAAGCTGCTAGCATGGGCATTAGTGTCATGGAAGGGCAGTGGTGGAGCTGATGAAGCACCTAAAGGAGCGGTCATTTGATGTGTCGGAGCAGCAGATGGAATGATCAACGGTACGTGAGAGGATGCAAGAGACACAGTGGACGGATGTGCTCTTCCAGCCATTGGTGCACTTGATACACACCCATCGCTAGCAGCGCCCTGTAGATTTGTTCAAAACAGAAATTCAGCAGTGTTTGACACTAATGCAGTGTAGTACAAACATATGTACAACTGTGACCAGCAAGGAGCATTATACTGGTATACATGTATCAATCAAGATGCTACAATGGACACTGAATTAAGAATCCAGATAAGTGAAGATTTACTATTGAGCTTATGCAAGGAAATTCAGACTTTCTGAGACCACAGCCCAAGCTATTGCAAAGATACACTAATTGATGAACAATGTTGAAAAGGAAGAAACAATATTTTAGAATGAAACAAAAGAAAGTTAAAAGAGAACATACACTGAAGTAATTGGCCAACGATTCATCAGGGGTATCAGAAACTAGAGCAGTGGACGATGGCGGAGGTTCAATGGGACCATCAATTGCAGCGGGTGTAGGAACAGACTCCAATTCCTCGAACTCACTGTGGCACAACAGAAGAATCCACCATAAGTAAATCCAATATATAAATAAATGCAAAGCAGTATGCAATAAACATTAGGTGATTGGATCCAAGAGATGAAACTTAGTGTATCGCATACAGAAATCCAGAGGAAAAACCTTTTTGTGGAAGGCACTTTTGGTTTTGGAGGCACTTTGGCATAAGCATTAAGTATCCTGCAAGGAAACGATTGATTGAAACACATTTTCGGTAAAAGTGTCCATACAATTTTCATAAATAATTTTTCAGGGGCATCATGGGCAATAATAGTTCAGAACCAAAAAGAAAAGCAAGTACTTGGCCCATAGGCTGTTATAAAACAAAGTTTATGCTAAAGCAGTCTTAATCATGCACACACATGCCAGATATCTACCAAAGTATAAAACAATTTTGACATACTTTCCACTACATCAAACTAAGACTGCTCGCGTACGATATGCATTCCATGTGAATATCACTAATAGAAAGCTAGCACAATTTACAGAGACAAGACAAATTGTAAAAATCAGAGTCTCTCTCTCCTTTTTTTTTTTGCACAAAACTGTACTGTTAGTAATGACACCAAGTCAGGTGATCGTATTAAGCCTTTCAAAAAAAATGTAGTCAGTCAAAAGATCAAAATCTTCATATCACATGGAATGTTAGAAGAGCATGATCCTCCTCCTTCCCAAAGGATCACAAGATAATGGTACCCCGTACCCCTACCTCGAGTATTACAAGATCATGGAACTTCCTCACCTCTTGTGTGATATGGGGATTTCATTTGTTAGGGCTCAAACAATTGCATTTTTTTCTATTTTCTGGAGAGGAGGTGATTGCAGTTGCTGGAGAGGAAAATTGCCTCTTTAAAGGGCATAAATCATTGCATTTACTTCTTATTGCCAGATGAACAGAAGGAAACCACAATTATGTATTACTTCCTGCTGAAGGGACATAAGTACCTATTGTAACTACCGATTTACAAATTGGTGAATGTACTAAAACAACAAAGTAAAATAAATCAAATGGCTTTTGCACTAAATACTAACTAGGCAAATAAGTTCATGGCTTAAAGAGACTATTTTCAATTGTATGATTCCCTCATTCAGGAAGATATCTCTGGCTCTGGCAATTTATATAAAATTGAAGCTTTCATTCCTGGAATCTATGTTTCGATGTTCAAGTCAAATGAAAATATTAGGCAGAGTATTCAACAGTTTTCAGTTAGAAAGTTCAAACATCTCCATCCCAATTCAAGTCCTATAGCCTGTCCAGATTGTGATTCCACCTGGCGCAACCGCCATTGGTTGATATTGTCCAGTACTAGATAGTTCTCATCCATCCATTTCTAGTTTGCCACATTTAAGTAATCACATCAGGTCATCCACTTCAATTATGTTACGTATGTACAGTTTTCATTATACACCTTAGTCACAGCAAAACATGTCATCAACATGAAGGGAAAAAGATAGAGAGAAGTCTTACCTTCCAAAAACACTCGCAACAGCTTCACAGTCATGTTGGTTATAAAACCAAATACCATTTACTTCTTGTGCAGCATTCCGGTACAACAAATATGGAGGCTGAAGTTCATATTCAAAATCAATCAATAGATCCTCCACAAGATTATCTGTTTAGACAAAAAGAATATATTTTTTCATGAGGAATCGAGCACACCAATCAATTTACTTTATACAGTGAAGCAGTTTAACATCTAGACGCGATGTACAAAGTTAGCAGTTTTAGCCTTAAATCCTAACCAACTTATGTTAAATACTATGAAAAATATAAAAAACACACCTACCGTGGTTTATAAAGAGAATGTAAAATCACAAATAGTTCTGCTACTTATATAGAAGTGGACTCAGCTTGTTCACAGTGGGTTCGCATGGACATCTGTTTTTTTCTTTTTTGGTGTGTGCATGTGCGCGCGCAAAAGGTCACATCATTCTCTATACAAAATCCAATTCCTAACAAGAATTAGCCCACTGATATCTGGATACCTGTCAGGACTTTCTCCAATGAATCCACTGACTAAGAATTATTGCTCCATGCCTGCAAGACTTGTATGCAGGCATAGAGCTATCCCAAGATCCTAAGCATTCGAGGATTGTCTCTGATCCCTGATATGACACTACAAAAGACCTACAGTTGGCCACACAGTCACTCAAAAGTCTCATTCAAAAGTCAAACCATCAGCAAAACTAAGCCAAACATGGCTCAACCACAACAATACTCGCAATTGTTCTTGGCTGCTCAAATCACAATAAACAGGTAGCGGGAAGCATGCAGGCAGTAAGATAAAAATTAATCACTCTTATCCCTGAAATTGTTCACTGCCGTTCCTCTTTGCATGAGTTATTCACAGATGTTAAGATTGATTCCATGATCAATTAGGAGTTCTATATCATTCACATCAAATGAAAAAAAAACTATGTTGGAAGTTTGAAGATCTCAATGCACCATAACTTTGCATTTTTTTCCCCTGTATCTGCTTCATTACTTTATCTAATCTATTTCAGCATAAGTTAATCTTAAGATTTAGGACATTTACCAAGACCCAAAAGGAACGCGTTCCATTTTGATCTATATCCTATATTCCCAATTGCTTCAGAAGAACGTAAAGGTCCCAGTGTACGACAGATCAGCTCTCAGTGCAACATCTAAACCAACATCCAACAGATGAACTCATCAGGTAAGATCACAGATGCACGTACCGGTGTTGCGTCTGTTCATGACGATAAACTGGAATCTCGGCTGCGTGTTCCTACATGCGATCCAACACATACCAGTAATAATTAGAACCCCAGACACACGCAAAAAACCCCGATCCAAACCGTAAACCCCGTTCCCAAAAAAAATCTCCCCACCTCACCTCTTCACCACGAATAGCGACCCCTCCACGTCCTTCCGGCTCTGCAAAAAAAAAAAAGCATCAGATCGGATCGGATGACGGCCGAGTGACGCGAAACAGCGGGGCGGACGAGACGAGAGGAACCGCGCTCACCCACTGGTTGAGGTCGATGTTGAAGTCGTATAGCGTGACGTGGGCGGCGGTGATGAGGATGTCCTCGACGGCGGGGTCGAGGCGCTGCAGGACGGTGAGGTTGAGCAGGCGCGTGCCCTCGGCGTCCATGGCCAGGTTCGGCGTCACCTTCCCCTCGTTCTGCGGCGGCGGCGGCGGCGGCATCGCTCGATCTCCGCGTGCTGGGCGCGGTGGGGTGGATCTGAGTCTCAGAGAGCAGCCAGCTTTCGAGCAGGGGAGGATACTGGAACCATCACAGCACAATGCTCTACTCCTCGGACACGACGACGGAGAGGGATGGGGGAGATGGGCCTGGCCTAGGGTGGAGTGGGCCCCTTATAAGGTGGATAGGGCCCACTAGTTTGTCTTGTTGGGACACGCAGCGATGGGCTCGGCCTAGTTGAGGCCCGGGTATGTCTACCAATTGCACTCACGTGGTAATGTGTGAGCTTCTTCTTTCTTTTTCTTTTTCTTTTTCTTTTTTTTCCTTTTGGAAATAAGTCATGTGCGACAGCGTCATCTGTTCTTTTAGCTTGTGACTCATATGTTTTAGCTGTGACTAATATTTTTTATCATGCTTTTTGAGATAGCGACGAATGATAAAGACGCTTATGTGAATAGCGCACGTGTCCATAAGTTCAGAAAGCCGTTTGAAGAAACTATCCTACTTGTTTGTTCCAAAAAAGCGAAGCTAAAAATAAAAAGAAGATGCCGCAGTTCTGCTATGTAACTTCATGTATATGCACGTTACAGGAACTGAGGAGATCCTTAACCATGTGCATATTTCTACGGAAACTTTGCACTAACCATGAGTCCACATGAAAAGCAAGGTGCATGTAGATCCTTCGAGGTGACAGTACAATATTACATTGGTTTAGTTTGCTGGTACAGGAAAATTATACATAAAGAATCGTTACATTACACATGACTCCGGTGCTACATCATCGAACCTACTAGTATTTTTTTTTCAGTTACAGATTGCACCAAAGGACCAGAAGATAGAGAAGAGAAAATTGAGAATATACCCTCCAACTAGATGGAAATCTAGGATATACCCTCCTTTAGATCCTAATTGATAATATACCCTCCTTTAGAGTGTTTTGTTGAGAAAATATCATTTTTATACTATTTAGTACCTCTTAAGTATACTAATCTGTATTGTACTGTATTTTGACATTAGGATGACCATTTTGCCCCCATGTACGGCCGCCGGACCTCCGCCCCACACCCTCTGCCGTGCCGCTGTTTGGTCCGGGAAACCCTAGCCAAGCACTGCCCAATCGAGACTTATCTTCTTCACAGCTGTACATGGGGGCAAAATGGTCATCCTAATGTCAAAATACAGTACAATACAGATTAGTATACTTAAGAGGTACTAAATAGTATAAAAAGGGCATTTTCTCAACAAAACACTCTAAAGGAGGGTATATTATCAATTAGGATCTAAAGGAGGGTATATCCTAGATTTCCATCTAGTTGGAGAGCATATTCTCAATTTTCTCGATAGAGAAACATTCCTCGAACGCCTTGGGACATGATCAAAAGGCAAACCTCCCTTTCGCCGCCGCCTCGCTATCGCCCATCGCGTCCCGCGGTCCCATGACACGGCTGTCACTCTTGGTGCTCGATGCACCATTCGTGCTTGTTAGACGGCTCGGTTAATATATTAGATGTCTCGATTTTTTATTTATACTTGAGGTATGACATGTTTTCATATATGCTCTCTTATATGTTTGGCATTGTTTTATATTTGGCATAGTTTCACACTTACCTCTTCACCTGCTTGGCATAGTCTACATATGTAACATTTGATTCTTCATTCTATTCATTGCGTGATTGCCCTAAATATTCCACGCTCTCATGGTATCAGAAGTGATCGCTCCTGCGACTTCACCCTTCCGCTAATTCCACCGACATAGTCACGCGAAGACAATGCCGCCGCCGTCACACGCCGCGAGCAGGAGGCCACCGCTGCTGCACACTGCGCGCTAGGAGGCCGCACAGGCACTAGCCCTCTCCAAAGCCGCCGCCGTTGCTTCCCTCTACGCCAGGCGTACGGTGTCCTCAACATCAAGGCCCTCATCTCTGTCGTCCTCGACCTCGCCTCTCCAAACTACAATAAATGGCACAGCCTTTTCCTCATCACCCTAGGCAAGTACGTCCGCAGGCCTGTGCCCGCTTCTGTCTCCACAGGCTTTCCTCTGCATATATGCCGACACACTCAGGTTAGACAACAAGATCAAACCCAACAGTTGTCTCATCGGTCTGAGGCTTGTTGATCTCCTGCGAACGAGGCTTCTTGTGCATGTCCCAGTGCTCCGCGCCGAGGATGCGCGCGCGGCTGAGAGGCCGCTTGTGGATGTCCCACCTCTCGCACGACGACGCCCGATCTGGGCTCTTGCTGCTCCCACGTTGCCGCTCTGTCGGCGCAGACGTGCAGCTCCTGCTCGGGCTCTTGGCCTTGTTGCTGTCCCAGCGCTCTCACGTGGACGCGGCGGCCGGGACTCCCGCTGCTGCCGCTTGACGACGCAGGGCTGGAGGGCCTCTTGTGCGCGTCCCACCTCTCGACGGAGTCCGCGCGGCCGGATGATGAGGCAGAGCGTCGGCAGCAGCGCGTCATCTTGCTCCTCCGCGGGGCCGGGAGGCGGGAGCAGCGGCGGGATAACCGCGGTGACCGCGGGACCCCCATTACTCGATACAAGTTGCAACTTGCAATACATGATTGGGGGTGAATTGATGATAATAGAGTAGGGATTTGGGAAGTTTACAGGAAGGGATAGAGTAGGAGCAGCCAAGGAAGAAGTAGCAGGCTGGGAGAGTAGAACCAAGAGCAGTGGCGTAGTCAGGATTTGTAGCTATGGTGGTCCATTGTCTAAAATTTATTTAACCGCTATAAGTTTAACATGTCGGTACACAAGTATATGAATTACGAAATGCAATTAAGGTAAAAAGGACATACGGACTTCATAAAATAGACGAATATAGCTTTCTTAACATAGAATTGAAATATTACATACACATAGTAGTTGAAGAATAGTACGTCACTACTTCTTCTTGTCAGGCCTGCGCCTTCTAATAGCCATGAAAGTATTGATGATCTCTTCTTCACTCAATTGTAAGAAGATATCCCGCTCAATAAAAGTGACTAGACAATCATCCAGAAGGCTATCACCCATCTTATTTCTCAACTTATTCTTGATAAAGGTCATTGCAGAAAGTATTCTTTCAACACTTGCGGTAGCCATCGGTAGAAGCAATACCAATTTGATAAGTAAATAGACCCAATGATAAACTTTATCCCTCTTTGTTTCAACAAGTTTTACTGAGAGGTCAACAAGATTGTTTAGGCATTTGAACATTTCATCTTTTCTCATGTCATCAATAAAGGTTTCAAGTTGCAAGTCGAGTCTTAGCAAGTCAGAGCTTGAAAAAACATTAGGGTAAAATTCAGCAAGTCTATGTACCTTGTTTGCATCAAAAGAAGCGAAAGAATCCGCTGGATTCAAAGTAAGTCACTAAGTAGCACGCAAGGTCACCAAGTAGCACGCAAGGTCCTGCACAGCTAGCCCTTACAGCACGCAATTCATCTAAAAAGGCTACCTTCTCCTCGTCTTCTTGCGGCCCATAAACCGAGGTTAACCACCATGAGATTGAATGATCTCCAACTAAAAAATCCGATCCAAAGATTTCAACACCACGCCAAGCAAATTTGATGTACGTACCTGCTGGCTGCTGGGCTGCTGCTCACTGCTCAGCGTTTGCCGTCGTGGTCCTCAATTCCTCATGGAGTCGCCGCGCCGATGCTCGATGGCCGCGCCCGGCTCGCCGTCGCAGCGTCGCCCGCCCCCACGGCTGCACCGCACGGAGAAGATTAGAAGAATACGAACGGCCTCTCGTACTTAACATGCAATACGTGTATTGCATATCTATCAAAGTATCAATGGGCTTTGGTTGGATTGGACCGAGCGCAGGGTGGTCCACGGTCCACAGGGATCACCCTGTAGCTCCGCCAGTGACCAAGAGGAGCAGCAAGGTAGGGGAAGCGAGGAGGAAGAAGACGAACTGGGAGAGAGGAAAGCCAAGCTAAGCCTCGTTCTGTTCGATCCTTCTCCACTGAGCATGCTGCCTCCTTCTATGGTTCTGATCCCCGTCGTCCGTGGCCAACGGCCCATCTCGTAGCTCAGGCCCAAGCCCAGCCCAATGCGACGCCCAACACTCGGATCAGTCGCCGCGCGAACGCTCGGTTGGAGACGCAAGCGGCCAGAGAGGAGAGCGGTGCAAGGAACGAACCAACTGATGCGCTGCGCCATGGAGTGGGCTTCATATCTATTATGCCACTCCGTGCCACCCACCCCCGGCCCACTAGGCCCGGTTAGTCCAAAGTCAGTGCACGTAATGCGAGACACTTGCTTTATCAGTCCGAAAAATCAAAGGATCGGTGCTATTGAACCGAGCATTGATCAGTTTGTTCTTTATGATAAGAAATTCAAAACTAGATATCACTTATATATATTTAGACTTAATAAATAATGTCATTAGATATATATTCAGTAGATAATATAAAGTGTTCTATGTATTACTTCCTAAAGTTTCATTATTTCAGGGTGACGTTCCAGCGTACATCTTTTGAATTGAGTAGGAGGTATAAATCAGAACAGTGTTGAATGTTGAAATAAATTATTTCACATATTTGGTTTTGATGTTCCAACAACTCATTGATAATGTTCTATGCAATAAATGACATCTTCTTTTTAGCTTCTAAAAGTTGATTTTTAGCTTTTCTACAGTAACTAGCTTTTAAATGGAGTGTCTTTTTAAGGCAGGGTCTACAAGTTGATTATAGTACACACTGTAACGACTTTATTTATATCGGCCAAAAACGCATATGAGTTTGTATTACTCCGTACTTTCTCTCACGAATAGCCCAAAAACCATAAGCCGCAATCAAAAGCCATATACCGAAGCAAAAAAAAAAAAAAAGAACAGGCCCAAAGTTTTATATTCAATGTATTTGGTTTAATGTTTCAATTGTTCATCGACGATGTTCTACGTATTAAAGTTCTATGTTTTATACATTCGGTTTAGTTAGTCGATGATGTTCCAATAGTTTATCGGTGATGTCACGGTGGCAAGGCATAGTGAACAAATCAAGACTATTAGTGTAACATTTGGCATAATCTCCAAATGGTAAAGATTCCAAAAATATATACTATAATACAAATGAGATCTTGTTTTGAATATCTTCTAATAAGTAACAGGATAGTTGAAATGATCGCGAATCCGATACCCCAGCTTACAAGCTATGGACTCTTGAGATCTTGGAATTAGTTTTTAAAGCTGCTGATGCCATCTTTTAGCTAGCTTTCACAGGTTCTCCCCGCCTTTGCTTCCTTACTTGGCCGCGCAAGACAGCGGTGGCCGGCGGCCTGCTCATGGCCGCTCCGCCGTGACGCAGCAATTCTTTGCCATTACAACGATATGCCCGTTCCGATCAGGTGAAAGCGATGCCGCTTTCGAATACCATGAGACAGTACAAATAAATGAAGGGGCATTTGTATTAAATTTTTGCTAATATAAATAACTGATTTTTTGAAACGGTTTCTTCACTTCTTTTACTCCGAGGATAAAGTAGAGGTCACGGATGTATCATGTACTCCACCACTCTTACTCTTGTCTCGTACATGTATATATCCCTCACAGTGGCGGAGCCAGAAGTTTTTTTAGAATCCGAGCACACCACGGTGGTGTGCATCTTGCGGCCCAGCGCCCGCGCGGGGCGTGCCGCTCCTTGCGACGCCCGACTCTCCGCTTCTCGGCCATGAGCCGATATGCACATACAATCAAACACGCACATGTAAGTACGACCTATTAGCACACGACTAGATAGAATGAGGCCGAAGATAATATTAAAGAGCACTTGTGTATACGTAATAGGTGGATACTAGAATTTGAACATTCATAGATAGAGTCATACTCATACCATCCATCAAGAGATGGTTGCTGATTCCGAGTTTTTAACCTCCTCGATCTCAATAAACACATTGCATTGTATACACGGAACTAATCGAATTGATCCAAACACTTGAAATCTCTGGGCTAAGCTTTTGCACTGCTGCATCTACAATGTAGTCACACCGGGCTGAATAGCCTAGAAAACCGTTAAATTTTTACTCGAGACCTAGCGACACTTAAACCTTCTACTCAACGAACTTGAGTGAATGCACCAGCGGGTATATAATCAAATTTGTGGCCACGCCCCAATAGTACTAGGATTGAAGTTGATGTCGAAACTGAAATCGTCGGCAGCGGTGATCAGCGAGTTCCAGTCGATGGCAGCGTCTTCAGATGATCCATCGACGTCGACGATCCCCCGAGATCCTGACGAGGAGCTGTCATGAGAGTTCTCGTCTTGTCCAGTACTCACGATGACATCGTCGGCGAGGTTTGTGTTCGCGGCCCTCGCCGACGACGGTACATGTTGGTGCACCGCTTGATCATGGCCGGCCGGATTGAGGGGGCGACGATCGAAGGATCGCAGGGTCCCTGTGCTGATGTACACCCGGCACACGCTGAATTCGTTCCTCAGCTGCACGAATGCATATAACAGTGATTAATTCATCATGAGATGCATGCGCGCGCGGCGCGTGAGGTGAAAAGTTGGAATCATGCCTTGAGGGGTGCCATTGCTGGCGCGGCGGCGGCGGCACCGGCATCGTCGGCGACGGCCTTGTACTCGTTCATCTTCCACCTTGTCTTGGTCCCCGTGGGCGCGCGGCCCTGGTAGAAGACCATGGTCCTCTTCACCCCGACCACCTTGTTGGCCGACGAGAAGACGCAGGACGGCGACCCCGTCGCCTTCCAGTACCCCGACGGCGTGGTCCGCGCCGGCCTGCCGCCGTGCACCTCCCTCTCCGCCCGCGGGCAGAAGAAGAACCACTGTTCCGTGTCACGCACGCTCGCCTCCCCCGCCATCGCTGCAGTACATCACACATGCATGTCCATGCTCGATCACATCTTACCAAAAGAAAACGAAGATGTGCCAGCCATTGGCTCAGCGAACTTACAGCGGAGGTCGGAAGGATGGAGGCTGTAGACGTCGACGACGGGGATGAAACGCTCGATCTGGGGCCTCGTGTTGGCGAGGCGGTGGCGGAGGTAGAAGCTGAGCAGCTCCTCTTCCGTCGGGTAGAACCGGAACCCCGGTGTGCCGAACGGATCACTGCTACTACTACTAGCCGTCGTCATCAACTGCACGATCCAAACCTGCTTCTTTCTTCACCACGTTCGACTGCAACTCACGTATGTTCTTTCTTTCTTAGATGCTCCTTTGGTTTGTGTTCGATCTCAACGTGGTGCACCTGATGCAACAGCAATGGTGTGTATATATCTGGATGGTCTATATCTAGGTTATATAGATCTAGCAGCTACCAGATGGAGTTGGTGTTGGATCACGTACGCTAGAGAGAAGAAGAAGGGAGGCAAAGCTTGAATGGTTTCCGAGAAGTTTACACAACACAGAGGCCAGGTCATGCTTTTTGACGTGGACACCGGACCAGATCAGAACGAGACACCAGCATAGCTAGTCTTCGTACGTACTCATGTGATGATGTCTAGACACACCTATATATGGCTATATATATATACTGACAACAAGTGACTGCCTCTCTCAGTCCTCGTGGGGGATTTTACTGTGTCACGGTTGTACAGATCGATTTGTGTTACAAGCTAATCCCAGACCGTCACGTGGGCAAAAACACTGTAGTAGTACTGTAGATGTATGCCTGCTACAGTATATAATGCCATGTGTCACCGTGTTATTGGCTTGTTACACCAAGTCATTTGTGTCACCGTTGCATATTAGAATTTTTCGTCCTCGTGTCCTTGCATTGCATGGGACGACGAGCGCTGGGTTCTGGTAGCGAGCACGAAACAACATCGATCGCTATCGTTGTGGAACGGAGAGGACTTTAATGGATGCATACTACATTATACAGAAATAACTCTTAAGATATAATCTTGCTAATGAATGGTATGTAGCTTCAACACACTCAATTGATTTTTTTTTTCTTTTCACATCTCCTCTCTCCCAATCCACACCCTCTTTAACTTTCTTGATTGTCTCAAATACCCTGTTTGTTGTATGAGACATAGCTTTAACCTCTGTTTTTCTGAACTCTCTTTCTATATCAGATTTGATCATACATGACAATATGAAAACTGCTGACATAAGTGCATCGGAATTGCCCTAGCATTGCTCGTACGTCGAGTCTATGCGTTGGTCTTCTGTTCATACCGTATTCTTTTGTCGTACGTATGTTAAATGGCCAATATGATTAAGGCACCCTCATGGTGTTAACTTAAAAGTCTGCAATTCCGCATTGTAGTAGCGGACCCAAAATTTCTATAATGGGTATTCAAAGCTGACAAATAAAATGTAAAAGTTCACAATAGCAAAAAAAAAAAAACAAAAACAAAATGTTTCGTGCTAGATACAACATCTGTAAATAATTTAGAAAAAATAAAAAATAATTTAGAGAAATTACGAAATAACTTAAGTTGAAACTATATTGATATAGTCTGATATGTATGGCCTGCGTGCACCAGTGCAAGGCAACGTGTAGTTGTTGCCTGGTGTCTACTGCCTCGTCGACCTGACCGCCGCTGCTGCACGCTTCCTTCCCGGCTCTTAGGTGACAGCTGTCGCTCGTTTGGTCCTTATCATGGTTATGCTCCTTGCCACCAAGATCAAGTCAGAGACCAGAGTTGCTCTCAATCCCTCACTAAGTCGCTTGGTGGCCAATTGCCCCTCAATCTCATGCGCCAGTGTCATCGAGTTTGGCAATTTTGGTCTGAATTAGTGGAGCCTGAGAGAGACACAAAGAAAGATAGGGGAGGGATAGGTTAGGGTTTGAGGGATCTACGGATGGGCTAATGAGTCAGTCTAATGAGGGGGCGGATGCTTTATTAGACCACGCTATTTTAGGTGAATTGGAGAGGAGATGTGTAGGAGTGGATTAAAATCAACCATGGAAGGGGAGGTGTAGGAGCGGATTGAAATCAATTGGGGGTACATATATGAAACATTTTATCTAATTATCAGTATATATATATATAATATCTACTAAATATTATGTATTACATGAAAAAAAATCAAGTATTCAATTGAATACCCTTAAATTACATTGGATTCACCCACGCCGCATTGTACATAATTCTTGAATATGTCATGTTTAATCATGAATATTGATCCCCATGGCTAGGATGAATATCTTCTCCCAAATAGTTGCAGGATAGAATCTAATTTTGCACCCCTTCAAATTCAGAAACGGAGCTACCATCACGAACGAACAAATGTCTACATCCGTATGCACGTACTGCTAAGAAAGTAGGAACACAAGCAGGACGAGCTACCATCACGAACGAACGAACAAACAAACTGCATTGACTAGCTACACTTGGGTCAAGCTTGCCAGGAGACAAGGTTCTAACAGATAAACACGGACTAATACTAGTCTCAGTGCTCCAAAAAAAAAAGTGATCTAAAGCGGCTCAAAATTGTCATCACAGATGATTTTCTGAACCGTCTGAATTTATGTGTCAATGATAATCGAAAGTTATCACAAACGGTTTGTAAGCCGTCTGTGATAAATACAACACAGACGGTTTATAACTAGAACCGTATGTGATACTCACATATCACAGATGATTTTAGCTACCAACCATCCGTGATGGACGAGTATTATAGACAATTGGTATATAGAACCATCTATGATAATTTTCCATCACAGACGGTTTTTAGTTTGAGCCGTTTGTGATAATCCTTCATTGACGGTTTGTACCATAAAATCGTTTGTGATAGTTCATTCTATACTTAAATTGTTTCTATTTTTTGGTTAGCATCAAGAAATGTTAGCTATGTCCTTTGAAAACAAGCAAATACAGAAGCAAACAAAGTAGCACATTCTATTTCTATTAAGATTAGAATCCACCATTACAGCATAACAAGATAATAAGCAGATTAACCATCTAATACAGCAACAACATGGCAAGAACACATCTCCTAATCCTACAAACCTAACTCTTAACATGGCATCCAGGAACATAGAAGAAGCAGCGCGAGAGTTGTATTTAACGCCTGTCGTCGCTGGTACCGACTTGAGCGCCGTCTTGGTAGCTACTTGCTTCCGCAGTGCCTTGCTGCTCGTAGACTTACGTACCGTCTACTTTGTAAGGGCCACTAGGGTCGAGGTCAAAGAGGAGAAGGGTGTAGAGAGATTTCGTTGAAATTTTGAACGCTTATCCACCACAATCTGGTCCAAAACACTTCCTAATCGCTGAAGCGCGTTTGCTGATAGCGGCCGGAGTTTAGCAGGAATATATATATCGATCTCATGCATGCAGTCATGGGGGAACTTGACACCGATGGTACAATACGCCAGTTTGGAATCTCACGCATGAGGAACAACGAGGATTGAAGGACGCAGCATCACAGAAACAGTCTTATGTCGATCGCCGGTTACTTCGAGTCCCTGACCTGACCTGACCTCCAATCAATCTGCCATGCGTGTCGCCGATCACACCTGGATGACTCGCGTGGTGTGCTGACTCGACCTTTTCAACGAAGCTACAGCGTGTGCTGGTAAACACGCTGAACAGTCGCATCCTATGACTCCTTTCTTTGAGTACTATTTTCAGGACAAGTTGGGCACTAGCATTACGGACGTGCTCATTTAAAATTAAGCTTTAAGCTTTTAGTTTTAACTTTTAGCTTTTTAGTTATGTTTTTTTAGTTTTTAGTTTATTTTTAGGTTTTTTTGCCTTTTTTAATTCTTCCTATTGTCCGTAACGATATAATCATTTTTCCAAATTTTTTAATTTTAATTACGCTAAAAAGGTACCAACAACTAAAGTACAAAAAAAACTGCTATAGTAAAAAAAAGCTAGTAGCTTGTGCATTAAATCCGCATGCACGAAGGTAGGGATGCAAATGGATCGGACGGATAATGCATCTACTATATTTGTTTTTATATTTTTTTTCTCGAATGCGGATACGAATTCAGATACCTCGGATACGAATACAAATATGAATAATATCGAATACAAATACGGAGTGAATACGAATTGAAACGAATATGGTCACGAATATTTACCGGAACATGAAAACCCCTTAAATTATACATCCAAAATCAATGAAAATACATAAATGATTTATCTTGTCAAAGCATTAATGAAATCTAAACAAGCATAAATATTTTATTTCACAATAGTCATATCATTGTACAAATTTTAAATTTTCAAATGGCAGTTAATATTTTATAAAGTCCTAAATAATTCTTAATGGATTTCTACCATTTACATGTGATTAATAAATTAATGAAGAATTTAAATTTGCATCAGAATGATTTAAACGATAATACATCAATTTAATCAGTACAAATTTTAATCTACCGACAATACTAAATTTATTTTTGATAAATATAAATATTTGCTAGTGGGCTGGTGGTAGGGGAGATGAGAGAGGTTGATTTATGCTTGGTAATGTTGGGCTGAAATCTCGGATATCCGGATAATCTGTATTTGTATTCGTATTCACCAGATATTAGGCCTATTGTATTCGTATTCGTTTTCGACAAAAAAATCCATATTTGTTTCTGATCCGAGAATTATCCGAAGAAAATCTGATCTCACATAATCCGTATTCGTTTTCATCCGAATTGGTCGGAAACTATCCGATCCGTTTTCATCCCTACACGTAGGGATCCAAACAAATGGAGAGAGGAGATCGAGAATAATAGGCCAGGGCAAACAAAGAAAATAGTTGGCCCTGTCCAATTCTTGTACCAGCATACAGGTCCTGTTTGGGACACAATAAATTTATAAGAATTTTACAAAAACTTCACAAGAATCAACTCAGGTCGGGTTTTTTGGGCTTAGAGTTAGCTTATGTTTGTACTGTCTATAGTAACTAGCTTTTCGATGGTATATTTTTTTAAGACAGGTCAATAGAAAAATTATAGTAAAAAGTATACCGAGTTCAGCTGTACCGGCCAAAATAGTATGCGACTATTTTCCTCTACGTACTGCCTCTCACGAACACTTAGAATTCAAATATTTAACCCATAAGCCATCAATCTAAAAGAACTCACCCTTATTTTCGGTAGAAACAAGAAATTTTCCCGCATTCCTAATAAGACCTTAGTTAGTTGCCAACATCATAGCTGCATAGCAGCCCGTTCATTTCGGCTGAAAAAGTGATTTATGGATGAAATTACACTGTATTTAGCTGAAAAGCCAAAAGTCAAAAAAAGACGAAATTTAAAAATAATAAAAAATAATAAGCTAAAAGTCCGAAGTTCAAACCGAAATAAGCAGGTTGAGAATCACCCGGAAGTTGCAATAAAGATTCAGGGAAAACTCGACCGAGTTTCCCATGCAGACAGACAGGCTTAAGCACTAAGTTTACTAGCACAGCATCCTGAAACTCTCCATGATTGGACCTGAGCAGCAAATCTAGCAGGAAGACTGACATGACCAGGTCAAGCCCAAGACGACTCCTCAGTCTTCAGAACTTTCTGCAGTACAGCAGTATACCCAAGATCAGTTGAAGCGTTCATCCAGCCCTGAATTAGACCCGTCTTTTTCTCTCTGACTGGAGAGTGATTGCTCTTCTTGACTCTTGACTGAACGCGTACGTACGTTCGTCTTTCGTTGGCCAAAGCCACACGCTCGCAACAACGACAGGTCGACTCGCACTTCAGAGAAGGACGCGTTTTTCTTTAGAATTTTTTGTACGGATAATCTATTTTTTATTCGAAATTACATAAATATACCCGCGGGAAATTTTTTTTGTAAAAATAGGCTCCAGTCGCCTAATGGTTGGGCGACTGGAGACTTTCGCCCAACCAGACCGCGACACAATATATTTCGCTGCACAGTAGAGCAACTGCATTAAGTCGCTTTTCCGTTCGGCGACTTAAGGGTAGTCGCCATCCCGTTAGGCGACTAGCATGCAGTCGCCATCCCGTTAGGCGACTGCATGTAGCCCCCGTGATTGTTTTAAATTTTGTGGATTTTGTAACGTTGAACCGGTAAAAAATACGGTGAAGTTGTAATAAAAGTTTATGTTCATTGTATATTGTAGGTATGTAAAAAGTTTTTTAAATTTTTTTTTATGAAAGATTGAGTAGAAAACGATCGATACATATACTGTTAAGTGAGATAGTTTATGTGCGGAGAGAGATGATAGACTATGTAAATTTAAATAAACTTCATAATATAACTGAGAGTAACATGCCGCATGTTTTTTCATTACATGCATAACATATATAGCATCTGCAACACGCCTCACTGGTCACCCTGGTGTGCCCCGTCACCGCGCCCGCGTCCTCCCATACGGCCTCGCTTGGCCCTCCTCCGGTGCAACGGGTTAGGACGATCCGAAAAAGTAAAACGAGCAGGAGGGTGTCTATCCCGCCCCTGCGCTGGTGGAGTCAGCTGCACCTCTGGCTGTGTGCCCTCCGGTGCACCGGGGAGGGCACTGACAGAGAGAACCTCCGGTGCTGCGTCGGAGAACTGCCCGGGCCACTCCGCGAAAAACTGGTCCACATCGTCCGGGCCTGGGGAGACGCCGTGCTGCTGGTAAGTACCTGCAATATTAATATCGTTAGTTCGTTGCATGTCGTCTTCGGATAAACACGATATAAGACCCTCTGCGTACCCGTAGCTGGCGCCATGGAGGAGGCGTACACCCCCTGCGTGGGGAAGACAGGGGTGTGCGTAGGAGGCGTGAAGTGAACTGGTGTAGGAGGCCCTGCCCAGGCTGAACCCCCTGGCTGCTCCGGGTGAGGCGGTGGAGGACGTGTCCACGTCGGTGCACCAGAGTAGTGGCACGCTGGTCGGGGTGGCACTGGTGGACGAGCAGGCGGAGCGGTGGGCGTGGAGACCGCCGGTAGCCTCGTGCAGGACAGTAGGCTAACAATACGTCTACACCCCTCGTGCATCCGACGCGCAAAGTTGACGCCCTCCTCATGGGTCAGCTGCCCACCACTGGTGAGCCTCTCAAGTACTGTGCCGGAGTCGGCACATAGGGCAGAACCGACGTCAGCCTGGACACAAAGACATGAAATGGTCGATTATCGAAATGACATTACCATTCGGGAATCTTTGAAATGACATGTAACGTACCGCGAGGTGAGCGTCGCGCGCGAAGTGCGCGGGGTACGTGTCCGTCGGAGCGGCGACGTGTGTGGCAGACGGGTCTACCACATATACGAGCCTGGTACGGGTCTGTGGCTGGTACCAGCGAAGGTACTCCGCGTACTCCGTGCTGTCGTACGGGTGGTCCTCCTCCACGCGGTTGTCGAGCGCACCCTCCCACTGCTCGACCCAGGGATGCATCTTCAACGACCAGTCCGTGCCTCTTTTCACTCCCTTCGCGTTGTGCCTGCGTATAGAACCATTACGTAATGTGAGATACTTGCGAACGCAGTAGTAAGTATGTACATATTTACCACAAACGATCACTCACCCGTGCACGTGCCGCGGAAGCGATGGTTCGACTGGTACAGGAACCGGCTGCCGTAGCCCGAACTGCCGCATCACCCGCTGGGGTGCGTAGTCCTCCACGTAGATGAGGTACACGAGCTTCCGGCGGGTGAGCCAGAAAGCCCTGTCACGCCAGCAAAGTGAGGACAGACCGGCAGGAGCCACTGCCGTATCAGCGTACGGCTCCCAGCGCACGTCGTCGGATGTGATGCGGTCGAGCTGCTCCACAAAGACCCGGTATGCCCGCGTGACCTGCACGTGCGCGAACTGTACCTGCAAGAAAGACAAGTTGTTTAGATTGACGATCGTCAGTAAGAAAGAAATAGTAGACTGTGATAACACTTACTCGACGACGGCACCAGATAGAACCCATCGTCGGCCGGTCGACGTCTCCCCCTCCCCCTGGATACATCTTGGGCCCGTACGGACCCATGTCGTCCAGCACAGGTCGTCCGATGCTTAAGCGCTCGAACGACCACAACTGCAGTAGAAGGGGACAGCCCGTGAGGATCGAGTTTGCCTTGATCCTCGTGCACGCATCGCACAGCGCGCGGTACGTCGCGTCAAGTACGGGCGATCCCCAGCTGACCTGGTGGGGCTCGCCGTCAGCGATCGCCCTCGCATAAGCGATGAGGCGCGCATCCACCGAGTTGCCGTGGCTGGTGGTGAAAAGCACCCAACCAAACAACCACAGCACGTACGCCTCCAGGTGCCGCGAGACCTGGTGATCGTCTGCCTGCGGAACCATGCGCTCCACCTGAATGCAAAAAAGTTGTTATTAGTACGTAATACCACAAATAAGAGCTTCGAAGACACGATCGATTTTATATACCACGTACCCGGTACTGTCTGAGCCACCTCAGTGTCGGCCCATGGGTCTGCTCCTCTCCGAACACGTGGTGGTCATCGGCCAGTGGAACGACACCCTGGAATCTGGCGAGCAGGTCAGCGCGCCAGTGGACCGGGGCCTCCGGTAGGAAGGCAGCGTCTCCCGCGATCGGAAGCCCAAGGAGCAGGGACGCATCCTGCAAGGTCGGCGTCATCTCCCCGAATGGGAGGTGGAAAGTGTGCGTCTCGGGCCGCCAACGGTCCACCAAAGCCGTCAGCAGGGAACGGTCGAACGGAAAACGTCGTGATCGCTCCCCGCCCGCCTCGTCCCTGCCCTCGTCCCCGCCAGCGGTGCCAGCGCCTCCATCCTCGTCCGTGGCCTGCACCATCCGGGCAAGAGGGAGTAGCCCGGCATCCCGCAGCCTGCAAACAAAGTGAAGGTCAGCACGGAACGAACTTACGGTCGCACTAAACGCTGGAGTAGTGCAAACCTAGCGGTCCAACGAGGGTCGAGTCCCCAGGCCACGCGAGGTGTGCGTGTCCGGACCACTCCCAGCTGAGGCGGGTCGTCCGTGCTCCCCGGTGGCGGGACTAGACGGGAAGTGCGATGAGAGCGGTCCACGTGCTCGTCCAACAGCGCGAACCGCCACTCCGAGTCACGTCCAGCACGAGTCATACCTGGAAAATTTGTACAATAATTTCAACATTCAATGTTCTACATCTAAATTTGTATAAGAATTGCAACATTAAATTTTCTACATCTAAATTTCAACACTAAAT
Organism: Dendrocalamus latiflorus; assembly: GCA_017311315.1. Taxonomy (NCBI): domain Eukaryota; kingdom Viridiplantae; phylum Streptophyta; class Magnoliopsida; order Poales; family Poaceae; genus Dendrocalamus; species Dendrocalamus latiflorus. Next base: position 25,549,129 of record CM029645.1, read on the forward strand.
TTTCTACATCTAAATTTGTACAATAATTTCAACATTACATTTTCTACATGTAAATTTCAACACTAAATTTTCTACATCTAAATTTGTACAATAATTGCAACATTAAATTTTGTACATGTACATTTAAATACTATTTTTTGTACAATAATGCATTATAAATGGTATACAAAATTTAGTTTATACATTTTTGTAAACTAAATTTCTAAACTATATTTACTAAACAAAATTTGAAAATTAAATTTGTAAACTAAATTTCTAAACTAATTTTCTAAACTAATTTTCTAGACTACATTTTCTAAACTAATTTTCTAAACTATATTTCTAAACTAATTTTCTAGACTACATTTTCTAAACTAATTTTCTAGACTACATTTTCTAAACTAATTTTCTAGACTACATTTTCTAAACTAATTTTCTAGACTACATTTTCTAAACTAATTTTCTAAACTATATTTCTAAACTAATTTTCTAGACTACATTTTCTAAACTATATTTCTAAACTATATTTCTAAACTAATTTTCTACACTACATTTTCTAAACTAATTTTCTAAACTAATTTTCTAGACTACATTTTCTAAACTATATTTCTAAACTAATTTTCTACACTACATTTTCTAAACTAATCTTCTACACTAACAAAAAAATATAACACCAAAAACTTACCTGAAAAACGCGCACTCCTTCTCCTCCTCCCCTTCTCTTCTCCTCTCCCTCTTTCCCCTCTCTTCTCTGCGCTGGCCGAACGGAAGAACAGTGCGGCGCTTCGTCGTCGCCAAGCGCGGCCTTATATCCCACCTTCAGTCGCCGAACCGTTGGGCGACTGAATCGCAGTCGCCGAACCGTTCGGCGACTACATTGAAGGCGCCCAACGGTTGGGCGACTGCAATTAATCGCCCAACCGTTCGTAGACTCTCCAGCTGTCGCGGTCTGGTTGGGCGAAAGTCTCCAGTCGCCCAACCATTAGGCGACTGGAGCCTATTTTTGCAAAAAATTTTCCCGCGGGTATATTTATGTAATTTCGAATAAAAAATAGATTATCCGTACAGAAAATTCTTTTTCTTTACACCTCTGCACGCCTGGAAAAACGCTGAGGTCGTCGTCTAACATCTCTTGAATCGAGTTCGCAAGATGCCATATCCATTCCTTGAATTCAACCTCTTCCTGGATCGATCCAGAGAGAAGCCTGCGACTGTACAATTGATGAACATTTGGAAGTCTAGTACTGTCTGGTACACACACCGTACCGGTTCAGAAATCAGGGCCGTCACCATCCGGTGGATGATGGCCTATGGGTCTTACCTTGTTAATTTTGGCCCTGAAAAAGCTGATTTATGAGATTTTTTCTCTCCCAAGTATTTTCTATGATGTTTGGTTGATGCATTCCCTTTCCAAGATATACAATTTTCAGTAAATGATGTGGTTTAAGGTTCGGTAAATTTGGAAGGGAATAAAATGTGTGAGAAATGACAAAAAAAAGGAAAATTCTTGAGTGGTATTTTACTAAGTTCATCATTCTGAGCGGCATTCTCGGAATTGCGCGCTTTTGGAGTGGCATATAATATAACACACATATACACATATACATGCATATATATGGAAAATAATTCCTCAGAGCATGTACTCTCACTTATTATATACCGTTTAAATGATATTGTTATATCTCTTTATTCTTTTAAATATATTGTAATTATGATTATAAGACACTTTGAAATGAGTTCTATAAAAAATTTCATTAAAACCCACTTTTTATAATATAATTTATATATATACCCCATTTACCTATGGAAAAGGGTATATAATAAAAATAAAGAATTTTAATGAAAAATTTTCAACTATGTCATATTGGAGTATATTGGAATTAGTATTTAAGTGTACCAAAAGTGATAAAAAGTATAACATGTTCATTTAAGTGATATATTGTGTGCATGTAAGTATGTATGTATCCAATTTTGCCTTAGAGAGCGATCTAGGAGAAGCTAGGGCGGCTTGCCCTAGCTCCACCATCTGCTCCGCCGTCCGCCCCATCGGTGGTGGTGGAAGCGTGGACCACCGTTTGTGCCACTTGGACGTCGGCATTGGTGGAGGTGGGGGCGCCACGACCGAGGTGGTGCGGCGGTGGTTGCGACACTCGATTCAAGGACGCGTTGGACGACGAGCGTCAGCACCACCATGAAGACAACAACGCCGATCACTAGCATAATGACGCACCCAGGGCTGACACCGGTCTTCGCCGGCTGGCAGTGGATGATCACAGTTGCGGAGCGCTCGAGGAGGTCAAAAGGGTTGGTTTTTGTAGACTGTGTTGCGGAGCATTGTAGAGCCACTGAGTTGCCTCCAATGCCACCGTCGTGAGTTAGGAGAAGGTCCTGGCAGGTGAGCTCGCCTCATTAGTGGCTGCGGGGAAGAGGCAAGGAAGGAAGCAGGATCGCCGACTCGAAATACACCGTCGTGTGGAGGTGAAAAACTAGAGAGAGGCGCATGTGACTCAGGTGGGGGCACGGGGTTTTGGCCGGATTGGGCTAGGGATGCAGGAGAAGTGCTGGCCAGCCTTGGGTTTCGACCCCAAAGGTTGGAAGATTAATTAAAATTGGATTTATCACAAGAAAATGATATGAATAGATTTCTCATCAAAAGTATCTCTAGATCATTATACTTTTGCTGATTTTATAACATATAGTTAGAAAAACTAATAGTTAAAAGTGTTTATTGGAGACCGTGTCTATGTCCAAAATGATAATAAAAGAGAACATGCTCGTTTTAGTTTCAGCTTCTGACTTCTAGCTTTTAACTCACTATTCCTTTATTTTATTTTTTCTGGCTTTTTGATTTTTTTTTGTGTTTTCTGTTTTTCCTATATTACTTTGCATTGTCTGTGATGGGTTAACCTATTTTTTATTTTAAAATTTTAAAATTTAATTACGCTAAATAAGGTACCACTAGTTACAATAAAAAAAATAAACCAGCTACAGTGAAAAAACCATAAGCTATCGTCAAACTGAGCCCCACCTAAAAGGTGGATCGGCTTGGGTCCAAGTTCTTGCTGAACATTCGTTCAAGTTCCTAACGAACATACAACATCTTTTTAATTCAAGGGTCAACCAGTCAACAGCTCAATTGAATTCCATCTCCAGACTTGTAATGAACTTGATATAGGCACATTAATTAATAAAGGAGCTGGGGCTCCCCTCACAAGGCCCATGGTTAAAAGCTTGGCCATTTAGACATTTAGGCAAAAGAAAGAAACAAAGGTAACAATGCGATGCACTACCAAATCGAATCTTCCTGTAAGATGGGCGCGCAATTTAGGCCACCAAATCAAGCGATTTGATTTTGTTCTGGTCTAACACGTACGATTCATGCAGACAGAACAAGTATATGGTCATGTGTTCATACCAACGTCTTAGTAGAAATCTTCCAAGGGTCAGGTCAGGTTTGAGCACGTAGCATGACTCGACTGTACATCTTTCTCGCTCAACCTCAAGGCTGACTTCAAAGTTCAAACAGTCCACAAAACGATTCCAAGACGTTTCAGATCAGTAAACAGATACACCACATAAACGCAAAAGCACCTAGCTTGCCAGGTAAATTGTAGCTAGAATGTGTGTAGAATAAAGACTACTTGAGATTCTTCTTACGACGGCGTACGTGTGAAATCAAACAGTGAAAACATAGTTAGTCCATGCCCTTCGGTCTCCATTGATTAGTTATTCCAGACATCCACTAGAAATTAGCGAACCAAAATTTCGGTAGGTTTCTAGGTTTATAGCTCACGATGATTCGGCTCCGGAAGGCCTCGCAACTGTCGAGAAACCTGCAACATTGGACCTGAGTTCCAATCAAATAAGCAACTTCTGATTTTTTCTTTTTGAGCTCCGGAGGACATTCAGACATCAAATGCATCAGCTCCAGAGGACATTCATACATCAAATACCTTCACTGACTGTTATCCTGCTTGCATTGTATCATGAGGATTGAAAGCTTTGCCTTCTCAGGAGGAATATATTTATTATAGCAACTTCTCCGAGTAAAATTTCCACAAACTGCCACAGAAGTTGAGGAATGGATTCACAGAATATTCATTGACAAACTGAACGACACGATCTTCCTGTGAACCATCTTTACAGGCTAGGACACCATAAAGTCCAAAACTCTTTCTAACATATCATACCATCGTAGCACTGGACCACAACAGAGCGTCAGAGCCCATACCACCAGAAGTGCCACCAACAACAGAAAAATTCGATGACAAACGCGTAGATCACATGACCACAGAAAGTAGATCTGGGCCAGCAAGAGCACAACATTTACTAATCTCCGAATGGGGCTCCAATTTTTCTTTCTGCACGCATTGATTCCCAAATATAATTCGGTCCATGCTGCATAACCACACAATACTATCATCATATCTGATAATCGTCAATGTGATTACAGCAGCAGTAATTATTGTGAACATCAGTGTTGAGATCATATACAGCGCTGATGGTAAGATGAAACTTTGCCAAGAGGGAATGGATACAGGGAGATAACCAGAAATATACGCAATAATGTGTAAATACATCATACATTGGCCAGAACTGCAAGCAACAAAGGTATTATGAAGCAACATATCCCTTTGAGATTTTTCCCACACATGGCAGTCACATCATTACAAATTGACACCCAAAAATCTGAAATAAAATAAGCAGTTGGCGATCTATGAGATGTTCCGAACACACTAAAACCAAATGTGTTTTTATAATGACTTGATCATTGAGGAACCGCAATCCCCCAGTTTTCTACTCCATGAAGTAATAATATAATGGAAGTATCATATGCTGTTTATTCTGTAATAAAAAAATGTGAGTTGGACTGATTCAAAAAAATAGAATGAGCTGGACATCACATATGCCCATTATATAGGTTATGGTCATCAGCAGTACATAAAGGAGGACACATAGCATATTCAGAGCAGTTGTTATATAATGTAGAGCCCACAGGGCAAAAAATTCAATGGTCCAATTGTACAATGGAATCAAATAAAGGGAGATCAAAGGGACCAAATCTTGAAAGGGCTATCAAATTGTTAGACATAATGATAGTGTTACTTTCAGCACGTAGAGGGTCAAAGCAATATGTATAGGTCAGCATTAGTTCTATTAACAACCAAAGTATGGAACCTAACATTGGACTAGAAACAATGCATCTGCATGGTGGGTTGCCTTCAGAAAAACTGTTCCTGTGGTCTTAATATTTCAGAAGCCAAGTGTAAATTGAGTATAGTTCATAGAAGTACAGAAAATATAACCAATTGCAAAGAGATTCGCAGATGTGGTGGGGCATCCATGAAGACAATAAATATAGAATTGACCTTTCGAATAACAAATCATTGTTTATTTTAATCTGCAACAACTGATCATTACACAAAATGGGCAAATTCACCAAAGATGGCCATGGTATCGTAACCTCAGTAGCAATGGCTAGTCAAGTTCTTGAACTAATCTCTAATCTCCTGCTAGCGACAATTCAACACAAATCAATCATGAAACATTCTATTATTTGCTGATGGTACTATTGCTGCCATTACCAGAAAACCAACAAAGCGTATTGTATCACACACTAGTAACAATTCTTAACACACAGAAACTTTTTGACAAATTAGCTTTCATCATCAAATGGCCTCAGATTTTGAAATGACCGAACCAAACAACTTTATTCTAAAGGATAAGATAGCAAAGACATGTGAGCTGTATCTTGATGCATATTATCCAAGGACCTTGTGCAATTGAGGTATCACTGCATTTAAATTAATGGACCATTTCATTATAACACTGTGGTAGTGCAGTGGTGGCCCTTGTACCTAAACAGAAGAGTGAAAAGGCAATGGAATATTGGAATGCCTTGAAAGAATTGAGGGTAAGTGCAACTTGAAATGGGCGAATACCTTCCTTTAGATCTGGTCCTGGACAAGTCACAACTGCAGATGATTCCATGACAGTACTAGGATGCTATGTAGTGATTCCACAATTAAATAAATTTGAAGAAAGTATACCAAATACTGGTGTACAGGATTTCCAAGGAATCGGAAATTATGCTTTAAGATGCATTTGTTCTTATTGAGATGAACGTTGAAAAAGAACAATTCTTCCTATATCAATTCAATCTGTTTGACCTACAAGCTACTTGCCTCCAACCTCCACATGAACACAATCATTGCTTACCAAATAGAACATGAAACAAAGACAACATTCATGTTCATCCCCATGTGACCTTGTTCAGAATGTATTAACTTGACTCTGCTAAAACTAGAATCAGAGACAGTAATGACTACTAACAGCCCTTATAACAGTTATTGTTACCACTTTTGTTAAGCCCCTAACAAGGAGAGGAAGTTTGCACCTTGGAGGTACACGGCACAAATACTTCAAAAACATTACTCAACTTCCACCACGCTGAACTACAATTTCAGCCAATACAATACAAATTATATTATTGAGCTGAATTTTCCACACCATTAGCTAGAACTGAAAACAGGCTATATCATTCCTTTGACCTCAATTTCACAATATATCATCAACAGCAATAGGCGAAACACAGGCATATGAACTTCCTTACCCATACTATGACATAAAAACCCAAATTCAACAATTCCTATTAATCACTATCTCTGTGCCAAAAACACAACAAAGATTTTTTTTTTCAGATTTTAGACACCCATTCTGCATGAATCACAACAATAAGCTCGCACCTTCAAGGTGATTAGCACGTAGCTAAACATAAGCATTGAACTGGACATAATCCATAAGAAACAACGTTTGTATACCACCCGACCACTAATGCCTTGCCTCCATACCGAAACCCAAAATTTTCACCTTTTTTTAGATTAAAAAATTCACTTTATCAAGAAACACAGCATACTAATTGAACAAATATAAGCACCAAAATTCCCATATATATGTGATGGAATAGAACAGTTATTATGCCGTGTTACTCCTCGCTCACTCATCTCACCTCACCTCATTTCTTTCCATCCCCTTCTCCTCAGGGGAAGAAATCAAAATAGCCGGAAACACAAAGGACGAAACGACGGGGGGAACATAATAATAAAAAAAGTCAAAATTTGACCGCCTCTCAGTCGAGGAGGCCGGTGCGGCGCAGGACGGCGTTGCGGACGCGGCGGAGGTCGCGGCCCTTGAGCGTCCTCCCGGCGCCCTCCAGCACCGAGCTGTGAGCCCCGGCGCGCCGCGCGACGATCTCGTGCGGCGGAACCATGGCCTCCCCATCCTCCACGCCCACGGTCTGGTCCCATCTCCCCCTCCGCGCCGCGGCCTCCGATGGTATCCGCACTGGGGCCGACCTCGCCACCGCCAGAGGGGTCAACGCGGCCGTCTCCGGGATGGGGCGGGCCGCGGATCGGATGGTGGGGCCCGCGCTCTTCTTCTTCTTCTTGCCCTCGTCGTTGGGTAGCGCGGAGAGGAGGCCCGGGGCCGAGGAGGCGGACCAGAGGAGGTCGAGCTCGAGAAGGTCGCCGTCCGCGGCCGCGGTAGCGGCGTGGGCTGAGGTTGGTCTCGGGGGCCGGAAGAGCAGGAGGCGGTCCATCGTGGTGCTCCAGGGATCACCAGTACGGCGGATCTCCGGCGAGGTGGCGCCGCTCCGGCATCGGAGGTTGGGCGAGAGGTGGGTAAACTGCGCGTGAACGAGGACACTAATCAGGCGAGAGGAGGCGGGCGCGGCGGAGTGGAGTGGTTTATATTGTTCTTTTGCATTTTACCCCGTATATTGTTTCTCAATTTAAGAAAATTCGACGCGGAATTCGCAGGGGGCGCCAAGAGATCGTACTCAATCTGAATCCAATTACAAAACAAGTAGATTCACAGTTACGCGTCCATATAAATCGGACGTGCCGCACAAATCCAGGCTTTTAGATTTAGCTTATAAATAATATAATAAAGTTACTACTGTTTATATATACGAAATCTTTGTTTTATCGGACGCTCGATCCACCTTGGACTCTGGTCCACCTTCTACTCATTCTCTCTGTTCTCTCGCTCTCTTCCTTTCTCCGCACGCACCCCTGAACCCCATGCACGGCAACGACCACGAGCCCAGCCATCTCGTCCCTGGCGTTGGTGCCATCGGATCCGGCCACCGCCGTCGACTTGCTCTTCGACCGTGGTGGCAGCAGAGGAGACGAGGTCGAAGGCTCCAGGGGACCTCGTCGGAGTCGAAGTGGAGGAAGTCAGTGAGGTCAGAGCTGACCTGGGAGAGGGCTTCGACGAGGGAGAGGACTGCAGCGAGGTGGCGACGGTGGTGGTGGTAGAGGCCGTAGCCTACGATGGCAGCAGTAGAGGTAGGTGGCGACGAGGAGAAGGCGGCGGCGGAAGAGGCAGGTAGCGGTGAGCGCATCCATCGAGTGAGAGTAGGAGAGGAGGAGCGGCATTCTTCGGTATGCAACATTTTGATTTCGTGTATTTAACATTTCGATTTCATGTATATAATATTTGTATTTCATGTAAATATTTCGATTTTATGTTTGCAACATTTTGATTTTATATATGCAACATTGAGATCTTTATCAATTTTTTTATTACATGCACGACCAAAAAATATTGCAAATGAGCATATGGAGCTAGCACCCAGATCGGACGTCCGGGCACTAGCGAATCCCTAACAGTAATAATATGTAGAGAAACTTTTAGAGAGAGACTTATGTGCCATTTTGACTGATATAAATGAAGTCGCTACAGTGTGTACTACAATCGACTAGTAGACCCTGTCTTAAAAAGACACTTAATTTAAAAGACAGGTACTATAGAAAAACCATTTATTATAAAAAAAATTAGTTTTTACATGCCAATATAAACATTAACCTCGGCAAAAGTCGCTGTCTACAATCACATCTACGATCTGTTGCATCATGAGCGCCAGGCCAAGCAAAGCTGCTCCTGCCGCCGCGGCGCCGGAGTGTTAGGTTCAGAGTTTGATTGGGTGTTCTTTCTCTCGGTGTGTCCTCCCGGACGTGTGTTCGTGCTTGTAATACTCTTTTAATTTCCTCCCTGAAATAAATGGACAGAACTCCTGCCATACGTTAAAAAAAAATCTGCTACTGGATATTCAAATTACTTTTGAAAGGATTATCGGATGTTTATTAGTTGTATCTCCATATATTACCGCCGTACCGCGTGCTGGAATTAAGTTGGCACGCTAGTGGAAAATTTGTTGATTCCGAGTTTTGGTTACGCGATACAGCTTAAATTACAAAGTTGAAAATTAACTTAAATTACATTCCAGTGTTTTTTTTATTCTGACTTTTTGGAGAATAGACCAGCGGCCCTATCTACTTAGATGGTTTGGTTAAAGGGCTCCGACCAAGAATAGCGAGTATACATGGGCTGTTTGGCAACGGCTGCGGTTTATGGCTTTTGGTTGAAATTTTTGAATTTTGGCTGTTTACGGTACAAATTACGGAGAGTAGATACTTACTTGCTATTTTAGATGGTGGCTTTTAACGTGTACATCGTTTAACTTGTAGATCCGTCTTAAGAAAATACTCTGTTTGAAAGTTAGGTACTGTAGTAAAAGTCAAAAACGTCAGCTTCGGAGGAAAGGAACAGGCCCATGCGCCAATCATAGCATAGCATGCTGGTGATTTAAACCTGTGGCCTGTTGGTTGTTGGCCTTAAGGCCCTGATCAATTCGGCTTCGGCTTCTGGCTTATTTTTCACTATTTATAAGTTTCGTCTTTTTCTGAACTTTTGACTTTTTGTTGAGCTTTTTTGCTAGTTCTTTTTTTTCCCGTATTTGTTTGTATTGTACGTAATGGGCTAACATATTTTTTATATTTTAATTTTTTTTAAATTTAATTATGCTAAATAAGCCTCTGTCAGCTACAGTGCTTTTTCAGCCATAAGCTATGAGTTTTTCAGCCGAACCGATCACCACCTAAGATGATTGCACCATCTTGTTCCTTCCCTCTAAAAGAAGTGATCATGCATCCAGGCAGCACACTTAAGCTAGGAGCTTAAGACCCAACAAATCTTTGCATGCATTGCATGCTGTTCATCAGACAACAGTAATCTAATCCTTCGGCTCTGAAGAAGAGAGAGCATAGTGCCTTAACCATGCATGCATACAGAGAAGCTAATTAAGTGAGCGCGGGCTGTTAATTCGTCGGACCTGCATGCTCTGTTCGCCGGCCGGCGCCCTCGTCTGTCCCGTGGTGGCCGCCGGCGCTACCGTGTACCAGCTTCTGCAACGGCGCCTACCAGAGCCTCCCCGACGGCGAGCTGCACGTCCTCCCCGTCTCCAGATCGGCGCTCTTCCACTGCTCCTTCGGGAGCCGCCTCTTGCTGGAGCCACGCGACCCTAGCCGTATGCGCATTTTGATGAACCCGTGCTCCTCCAAAGCAACCATACTGCTACCACCGCCTCGATGTCGTTGTTGGTCCAGTCTCTCTCAAACGCATGCTTTGATAGTGGATTGACGCACACAAATACAATGGATAGCTTCCTAGAGACGAGAACAGTAGACGGAGCTAATAACAAAGCCAAGCACAAAACTGAGACACGAGTTATGGTGCTAACTGCTCACACCTTTTTTTGCATTTCTTTGTTATTCTCTGGCTCAACTCACTCAAAGATTTATAAGGTACTAGTTGAATGTCCGTGCGTTGCTACAGAATAAAACATTCAACAGACATGGATATGTAGGGGAAATATATATCTGATAGTTCATGAAATATTAATAAAGAAAAATATTTGATGATGGATTGATTTTTAAGAAACGAAAAAAAACATTGTTGTAGCCTCCCAATTTTTTTATTAAAAGAAGATAGAGGTAAGTTATCACTTCAGTATGTTCATCCTGACTCTTTTAACATTTATGCCTTGCTCTGAAAATGTCAATTCACAGCATACTCTAGAGGTACTTTCGTTGTATTTCTCTTTTTTTTTTGCTTTGTTTCTCTTGTATTTGTGTATGAATTTGAATTAAAATAGAGTAAAATACTGTATTTGTTACAATCTAGCTTAACGTCTTAGCCCACCCTCGAGACGCAAATAGTTCTGGATATGCATTCATTCCTTTCTTATTCGCTCCGCAACTCTTTAATCGATAGGGTCAAACAAAAATTATCCACTCTGTCTGCATCCCCTACAAACCAGATATGGACAAACCAGTTTGGGGTTATGGGCAAAATCGTACTTTCACTTGAGTTTTTGGGCAAAAATAAAAGAGGAAACACCGAGATATGAGCCGAGTAGCAAAGTACAACTATTTCAAGTTTTAGAGTGGCAAATCATCAAGAAATTTATTTTGGGTGGCAAATCCTCAATTTCAATTCTTTAGAGTGACAAATCATCGATTTTCACTCGGGCAGGGAATGCCCACTTTGATGAATTTGTTTACACCACGTTAATTCATGGGGTCATTAGGAATGAGCATCTTGGTGACGCAAGGAAAATATTCAAATCACGGAACAAAAGGGTGTCCGCCGCGACATTGTTGGCTACAATGCTATGATAACAGGATATTGTCAGTTCGGAACGATGAAAGAAGAAAGCCTATGCATGAGCAAGGTCGAGTGTATCCCTGACGAGCTTACATATACTACACTTGTCAGTGGCTATGCTAAACAAGGTGACATAAGTGAAGCTAGCACTAAGGTTAATTATCATGTGATAGATGAAGCGGATATGCAAACCAAATGTTGTTACGTATTCATCGTTGATAAAATGGATACTGCAAGATAGGTGATACAGACACTGAAGGTTTGTTCGCAAATATGTAATCTATAGGTCCCTCTTTCCCAATGAGATACCTTATATTATTCTAATTGGTAGTCTGTTTTAAAAATGGCTGCAGTAGCACTGTTAAGATGCATGATAAGGGTGCCCATTAGACGTATTATAAGAGATTTGTTTGTGACAGCGGATGGGATCCAAGGAACTCAGCATACAATGCTACCATCTTCAGCCTCTGCAGACATAACATGCTTGGGAACGCATTGGACTCAAAAAATAAGATGGCCAACAAAGGCTACTCACCAGACCATCACTTTCCTTTCCACTTCTTTATGGCTTTTGTTCTGTTGGAAAATCAACGGATTTGTTGTCAGACCAATATGTGTTGTTTGACCAATATGTAGGAAAGTAAGTTAGTTGTAGATCCTTAAAACAAATGGAGCACAAATTTGCTAGTTCTTGACTCATGGTGTGCCTGGCATTTGCAAATGAGGGACTACATTTATTTGGTTTTCGACTTAAGCAAGTGGAGATAGAAAGAAAAGGATGGTTCATAACTCATAATACCATACTAACAGGGAATTTCCTCGAGCACTCAAATTTGGGTAGTGGTATTAGCATGACAAAAATCTCCAGTAGAGATGACCTCTCCTGAAGGTAACAATCTTGTTACTCATGATCATATATGAGTTTAGGCAATGCTTGAATCTCCGGTGACAATTTTTTTCTGTATTGCTGAATATCCCCTGATAACCATTTAAAATTTTTAATCGTGGACATGCAAAACTGCTAAAATTCCTTTATCAGAACTTTTGTAAATTTGCTAAAAAAAATACTTTGCATACTTTCAATGTATTGTTTCTGCCGTTTATATGTCAAGCATTTGCATTTTGTATGCTGTAGTGCTGCTACCTATTATGCCCATGGTTCCAACTTCAGCTAATCTATCCGTCCTGTATAACCGATACTGCAATGTGTGACATCTTCTGTACAGAAATATAGTGATCACTAGTCAATGCCCGGCACTGATGTTCATTCTCACCTGCGTGTAGTTGTAGCATAGCAGATACTGGTTCTTCCTCTCTGATGCTTCTTCCTTCTCTTGCTAAGCAGCAATTCACCATGCGAGCCTTTTCCTCTTTTTGGAATTGCCTTTGTTTTCCTGATCATGCAAGCTAGCCTTTCCACTATTCTTAAAACACAACCCTCCAGATAAATTCTTTCATAAATCGGCTATAAAATTCGATTCCCCAGGATCTCTTTAATTGAAGCAACAAGTATTACGACATGTTGTCATCAGATCAGGCCGGCCTCATTCTAGGCAGCCCCCAAAACTCTGGGCAGCTCCCAGTTCTGCTGACAAACCACAAACAACATCTTATCTGAGTCCTCCGTAAGAGTGCAAAATCAATGGTGGCTGGCTGCTGAACCGAGCAAAACAATCCTAGGAAAAAAGGCACATATTCAAATTTTAACCTGCTTGGAACAGCATGGCAACAGTAACCAAAGCTGAGCTAGCTACCTAATGGTGCATGAAGAATAAAAACTATTTTCAGATTACCACAGGATAACTGAACAGCCTTTCAAAAACAAAACTGAAATGCATATGAACGGTAACCACATATCTACAAAACGATGTCCTCACTGAAGAACAAAACCGAGATGCTTATGGACGGTTACCGCCAAGGATCGAAATCCCGGCGGTAACCGGCCGGTTACCGCCGGTTACCGGTTGTACCGGTCCCGACCGGGAGGAGGAAAACCGGCCGGGTTTCAATATTCAAAAAATTGAAATTGTAGATGTTTGGATGGGTTCCAGGGGACATTATAGCTACATTGGATGCTTAAGAATCAATTTAGACATGGTGGGTCCATGGGCATGAGAAAGTCATGGCTTTTTGTGTTGCATGTGAACTTTTGAGGACAATACTCTACGAATTCCTCCGGTTTTCCGGTTTTTTTCCGGTTTTTCCGGTAACCGAACCGGTAACCGGCCGGTTACCGGAAACCCTCCCGCCACCGCACAAATTTTGTTTGCCAAATTTCATCCGGTTTGTAACCGGGTTTTCCGGTAACCGGCCGGTTACCGGTACCGCCCGTCCGGCGGGATTTGACCCGGTTCCGGTTTTTCGATCCTTGGTTACCGCATATCCATGATGCACTGAGTTAAGGTAGTTCACTGAGATCAGCAGCACTAACAAAATCCATCCGTGTAGAACACCATAAATAACATGTTTTTCAACAATGAACAGTTGAACACAATGGAAAAAGATTGTGAATACATGTAAATCCATGAACCTACTACAATTTGAATCATGGCCTGGTTGATATATCGTAGGGAATCATACAAATTTTGTGGAGCAACAAGATAAACACCAGAAATAGTTGTACCCTGAACTAAGTTGACGTACATTGGAAGTACAAAACACGCTCAGGCTGAGGTGTGCAAGACAGCAGAAATGCAAGTAGGAAGCCACACAAGGCGCTCAAATGGCAAATGGGAAGGAAGGAGGTGTAAAAAGTCTCCAATTGCTTTGATCTATTCATCACCATCCTTGCCGGAATCACTGACTAAATACCTTGTGCTCGACCATGGCATGAAACACCAGAATCGCAAAAGTCAGAATCTTGACAACATCACTAAAATTAGTAAACCGATAAGTAGCATCAGTGACATTTAAGAACATCACTAAACTTGCTACTAGTTTCTTTCACTTGATAACATCACTGAATGAGTCGACAGTATCAAGATGGCAGGTCCCAAGTGGATCCATCATGGAGGTGTGTGCAATGCACCCCTGCACTGAACTGTCATGAGGAGAGATGTGTGAATGCATCCGGAATGTGAAATCAAAGATTATTATTTGCGTAGACAAATCGTGTATTACCCTCTCGTCTCCAGTGGGGCAGCAAGCTAGAAGAGGCCGCGCTGGCGGGCGAGTGCGAGGAAGTCCTCTACAGGAATCTGCGAGGTGGTGGTGGTGGTGGTGGGAATCATGAGCACGGCCTTGTAGAGAGGATCGGGATCGTCGAGATGGAGTTGCTGCTGCTGCTGCTGCCGCTGCTTGGGGCTCGGGGTTGGGGTCCTAATCCTGGCGCCTCTGACCTTCCTGGTGCAAACCCTAGGCTTCCGGCGCTGCTTGAAGGCCGCCATGTCGTCGTCGTCGTCGCCGTCCAGAGGAGGAGCGGGGGTGGTGCGCGGCGCGGGCGACTTGGGCGGAGGAGGTGACTGGGACTGGGTGAAGGGGAGGGTGCACATGGTGATGGGGTCTTGGGTAAGAGAAGGGGTGCTGAAGAGCTCCTCCTCGTCACCGACGTCCTTGGCGCAGCCGCCGCCGAGGAAGGAGGAGCGGGCGAGCAGGTCCTCCTGGGAGGCCGAGATGTCGCCGCCGCACTCCAGCGCCACCTTGTCCATCATCGACTCGCCTTGGCAGCCGGAGGCGTCGCCGGCCATCGTCGACTCGGCCCGAATTTGGTTTGGACAGAGATTTTCTTTCTTTCTTTTTTTTTCTTTGAGAAACGTTTGGATGGAGAATTGGGGATTGCAGCAAGCAAATTTCAGAGAAGAGAATTTTGGTCCTCCTCAGGCGAGCAATCAGCGAGGACCTTCTGGGCTGGGCCTCACGGCTCGGTTCTCCAGTCCAGCCCAGCCCAGCCCAGCCCACCATCTTGTCGAACTGGGCTCCTGCTTTTCGGCTTACGGCTAAGGCAAAACTGTGCATTTCTTCCCATCTACATGTATGGGCATGTCCATATTGCCCCGTAGTTGGTGGATTTTGATCGAAAATAAATAATAGTGATTAAAAAAAATATCTTTTAGAAGAGGTGAGCGGTGGAGAAATTGAAGGAGAAATGCATGCGCGAAATAGGAGCGAGAGGGTGGATTGCGTGATACGTCTGTCCCCCTACCTTATCCCTGAAGCGAGACGGGAGCGAGAGGAATGGAGAAGCCACTTTGAGAAACAGACAAACAGAAATCAGAAGCATAAATTAATATGAATAGGCCTTAAGTCTATGTCGGTGTAATAAATCCAAATACTTCTGCTAACTATATTGTACCGTATTACATAATGTCCTCTCAAAACGCCAAAGTACTACTAGTGGTAGCATAGTAGTACGGGGTGTTTCCGTGTTTGGCAAAGCTCTAACTCTTGGATTCTCGGGCCTTTTCTTTTTTGCTGGGGCATGTGACTTTTAGGTGTGACTGATGAATAATAATAACTTATAGAGAAGTCATATGGAGAGAGATACCTATGTGCGATTTTAGCTATTATAAATAAAATCGTTATAGTGTATACTACAATCAACTAGTAAATTCTGTATTAAAAGGATATTTTATTTGAAATCTAGATACTACAAAATATTATTTATTGTAAAAACAATCAGAAGTTAAAGTTGAATAGAAGATGCCCTCGTTAGGAGTAGCTAGAGCCCTCTCGAATCCGTCAAAAATGGAAAGGAAAGGAGCAGAGTTGGAGTGGAGTGCATCCCAGTACAAATGGGAAAATTGAATATATAGGACCCAGTTGAGAGCACTTTGTTAAAATAGGATCAAGCTATTTGCACTTGTGAATATAGGACCGAGTTGGGCAACTTCTTGAAAATAAGGTATTTTTCGCATTTTAATTGCATTTTCATTTTCCAAACTGGGTTTTGCCCCTTTTGCCCCTCCTCCCTCCCACTGCCGGCCGCTCCCTCGCCGCGCCGCCGCTCCCCCGCGCCGCGCCGCCGCTCCCCTGCGCCGCCCCGCCCCGCGCCGCGCCGCCTCGCCGCTCCCCCGCCCCGCCCCGCGCCGCGCCGCCTCGCCGCTCCCCCGCCCCGCGCCGCGCCGCCGCTCCCCCGCGCCGCCCCGCCCCGCGCCGAGGCGAGGCGGCGCGGGGGAGTGGCGGCGCGGGGGAGTGGCGGCGCGGCGCGGGGCGGGGCGGGGGAGCGGCGGCGCAGGGGAGCGGCAGCGCGGCGAGGGAGCGGCCGGCAGTGGGAGGGAGCGGCCGGCAGTGGGAGGGAGGAGGGGCAAAAGGGGCAAAACCCAGTTTGGAAAATGAAAATGCAATTAAAATGCGAAAAATACCTTATTTTCAAGAAGTTGCCCAACTCGGTCCTATATTCACAAGTGCAAATAACTTGGTCCTATTTTAACAAAGTGCTCTCAACTGAGTCCTATATATTCAATTTTCCCCAGTACAAATTGGCGGAGAGAGGTTGCGCCTCGTGAGCAGCGGCCACCATATTACCACTCTACCTTAGGAGCAGTGAGATTATTACCCGCAAAATGCAACGTTGACATCTCGGATGCTCAGTACACACAAGCATGGTTGTGCAGGATTAAGTATGACGATTAGAGAAGGTAAATAAGGGTCTAAATTTAATTTAAGGTTTTTTTTTAAATTTTGAGTGAAAACAAAACTTTTGAATCTAGTAGCTATAAGAGCTATGAAGATTAGAGACAAATAATCACAAAAAAAGATCCAATCAAAACTAAGCAAAATGCGCTTTGACAACCCCGATGATCTGACCTCTACATATATGGTGGTCTGGCCTCTATGAAGAGGGCGGTCTGATCTCCAGGCCGGTCAGACCTCTGTTTCAATTGTAGGTAGACCGCTATAAATAGTAAAATCAGGCAAAGCTACAATAACCCTGTCAGACTACTGCTATAGTGATTTCAGGATGAATAGTATTTTTAGCTCTATTTCAAATCCTAAAATTTATGTAACTTTTGATCGGTTAATCTAAATGATTTAAAACTTTGCATACACCTTCTCTAGGATGTCCGAAACCTATTACAATCAATAATTAAGAAAATCGTTGTCAAAGTTCTGATCTTTTTCCATTCAAAGGAAGGGTACACCAAACCGATCAAAAGAGGGAAACTTCAATATTGTCTTGCTCGTGAGTCCTAAATGGTCTAGATGACCTGGGATGGGTTCTCACATATTATAGCAAGCTGAAACACAGCACAGATTCAACCCCAAATATCCACAAGAGCAAAAACCAAAAATTACATCTCTCTTGAGAAAAACCAAGTAAACTCAAGAACTTTTTCTAGATCATGCTTAGATGGACGTGATCTTGTCTCTAGGAGACATCTCTAGGAGAAGAGAAATCCAAACAAGAAAGCTAAGAAAATCAAAAGTATATGAGGGGATTCATAGCACAACTCATTTTGGTAAAGAAGGATGTTCATTTCAGAAACTTGCTGGTTCCCCTAATCCACTTTGAGGAAAGCCTAAGCGACTTGGACCGACTCCACGAATTAAATCTTAGATCTTCAATCTACTAATGGTTGTCCTTTCTCTGCTCCAGAGATGGTAGATACTAAACCACTCACAAGTCGGCGCCAGGTTTCTTCACAACCTTCTTGAAAAAGTCACCGCGTAAACTCCCGCCAAGCCGTCTAGGTGCCGGCAAATACCAAGAGTAATAAATCACAGTTTTGCTTGATGGCGATCAAGTGTCAAAAGGATCAATCTAAGATGTATGCACTTGATTTTGGCTCAACCACCTCAAATAAATGCACAATGTGAAATTGAGATGTGGAGTGAATGCTCAATGCTTAAGGATGTTCAATAGAGTATTTATATCCCTACCAACCAAAACTAGCCGTTACAGGGCAATCCCTAAAAGAATCAGGGCGAGCAGAAGTACTGCCATTCATCGGTCGGTACTGCTGCACCTGTTCTGACACAACAGTAACATCTATTTCAAAGCTTCTGAAGTAGCCGTTGAAAGTTAATGCGGTACTATCGCCGTTGTACTCACGGTATCTCCGATATTCGGAAGTTCTAAAATTTCGACATCGTACTTCCGTTTGCTTTAAGGCCAAAAGTTGGCGCTCTCTGAAAAAACCGTACCACCTGGATTTTCAAAGCTTCCGTGATCCAGAAGTATCGTTTAAGGGTTGCGGTACTACCGCTCTGCAATAGTTCCGCCGTTGAAACTTCGGTACTTTCGTTTTTTGGAGAGACAAAGTGATTCCAAGGGTGTTCTCTAGAAAAAAACGTACCACTCGTTTTGATGGAACTTCCAGAAAGGGGAAGTATCACCGTTTACACTCCGATATTTCCGATTATCCAGATATAGCACATATTGGCTATCAATTTTAGTTTTAAGTGAATGCATAATCCTAAATTGATCCAAATGGCACAAGAATATGCTATCAAGTTACTAGTCATGATCTCTTTTAATAGTACAGCGTTTATCCTATAATCCGGTCTTCCACCCTTTCTCCTAAGACCGATAAAAGCAAAAAGGAATCCTGTCTACTTATACCTTTGTCTTGAGCCACATTGATTTTCATGTTGATCCTTAGCGTGCATCTTACAATCATTTTAGGGATTAAACCTTTTAAACACTCAGTAAACATGTTAGTCTCATATTCATATAATGTCATTAATTACCAAAACTATTTTTAGTGGCCTAGACGCTTTCAGTAGGATCCAAACAAGCCATTTGAAGAAGCAAGGAAATTTCCCTTCCTCTTAGAAGTTTCATTTTCATCATGACCGCGAAACGGCAAGTCCAAAATAAAAAAGCAATCTTGCAACATCAATTAATGTAATTAAACAAGTCTTGTACTCTCTCTTATCTTGGCCGGGCCGGTGGTGGTGGATCTTTACCTCTTTGGACTTTGGGGAAGGGACTAAGGGAGAGCCCGAGAGACACAGACTAGGGATTTAGGATTTCTGATCTGACCAAGTGACCATTGGGGAAGAGAACTAGAGAAGGTGAGAAGGGAGATTGGGAGACTTGGAAGATTGGCCAGGCCCCGCCGTGAGTTGCCCAGCAGGTTTGATGACTAGTGTGTGGCCGACGTGTGGGGTAGGGCCTGTGGGGTAGGGTGGTGGGACCTATGGGGTCAGTGGCAGAATGTATGCATGGCATCAGCTTGCTCCGTCCGCCACTGGCTTAGCTAAAGATAGTATAAACAGTTGTCCATCCATTCCTAACCCGCTTAGCTAAATATCACTTTGAACTTA
This sequence comes from Dendrocalamus latiflorus, assembly GCA_017311315.1. Taxonomy (NCBI): domain Eukaryota; kingdom Viridiplantae; phylum Streptophyta; class Magnoliopsida; order Poales; family Poaceae; genus Dendrocalamus; species Dendrocalamus latiflorus. Next base: position 25,568,824 of record CM029645.1, read on the forward strand.
GAAGCATTAAACAACTCCTCTCCAACGATTCAGTGAGTGACACTGCACCCCCAAAACCTGGTCCGGAATTCACAGCTTATTTCTTTGACCCACCGCTTACTTTTCTGAGTCGTGACACGCCCAAATAGAAGCTAATGAAGATTCGGCTCGACCACCTGGGCCACTTTAGATTGTACTGAATCTATCTTGCTTAAGCATCGAATATACAAATACCATGCGACTGAGCTGCAAACATGTACAGATGTGCTACTAGGATCCATTCAGATAAAGAGGAGTCAAAGCGTTTGCATTGCAGTGGATGCATGCCAAGCTCTAGAGCTTGCTAGTCTGATTTAAATGTTAGTCGCTTCTCAAATGTTAGAGTGATCTCAGGGCTTTGGCCCACGGCCAAAGCCCATCCCTTGACCGCGCCCTGATCGGGGGCGCCCAGCCCGTTTGGCTGGTGGGCCCCTGTCGCCAGCGCTATAAATACAGAGGTGGGGGCCGGGCGGCACGCATCACGAGGTTGACCGCGCCGCCGTCACCCCACCGACAAACCCTAAGACCCGATCTGTTGAGGGGGCGCTGAAGCGACGGGAAGCTCCACCGTGCCTCCAGTTCGCCGCCGCCCGGGACACGCCGCCGCCGAGGAGCCCCGCACCTCTTCCCCGACCGTCGCTGCCCGTGCGCAGATCTTCACCAACGAACCCGCGATGGCCGGCTCTGCTTCCTCTACATCCGAAGGTCGGTACCCCTCTCTCCCTCTCAGTGTAGCACTCAAGAACCCTAGAGAAAAGGATAGCCCCGCTAGATCTAACCTAGAGATCCTAAAGATCTATTCTATCATGAAGTAGTTGTAAGGCTCGCCATGCGTGGGCGGTGGCATCGGGTAGGACACCGGATACGGCATTGGCGGCCGCCCGTACCCGTAGCCCATCGGCGGGTAGCCCGCAGGCGCCACGCCGGCACCGCCGTGGCTCTGGTGGCCATGGCCGTAAACGTGGCCATGCCCATTTATCATCATCTGTTGTTGCTCCAGAGATGGTAGATACTAAACCACTCACAAGTCGGCGCCAGGTTTCTTCACAACCTTCTTGAAGAAGTCACCGCGTAAACTCCCGCCAAGCCGTCTAGGTGCCGGCAAATACCAAGAGTAATAAATCACAGTTTTGCTTGATGGCGATCAAGTGTCAAAAGGATCAATCTAAGATGTATGCACTTGATTTTGGCTCAACCACCTCAAATAAATGCACAATGTGAAATTGAGATGTGGAGTGAATGCTCAATGCTTAAGGATGTTCAATAGAGTATTTATATCCCTACCAACCAAAACTAGCCGTTACAGGGCAATCCCTAAAAGAATCAGGGCGAGCAGAAGTACTGCCATTCATCGGTCGGTACTGCTGCACCTGTTCTGACACAACAGTAACATCTATTTCAAAGCTTCTGAAGTAGCCGTTGAAAGTTAATGCGGTACTATCGCCGTTGTACTCACGGTATCTCCGATATTCGGAAGTTCTGAAATTTCGACATGGTACTTCCGTTTGCTTTAAGGCCAAAAGTTGGCGCTCTCTGAAAAAACCGTACCACCTGGATTTTCAAAGCTTCCGTGATCCAGAAGTATCGTTTAAGGGTTGCGGTACTACCGCTCTGCAATAGTTCCGCCGTTGAAACTTCGGTACTTTCGTTTTTTGGAGAGACAAAGTGATTCAAAGGGTGCTCTCTAGAAAAAAACATACCACTCGTTTTGATGGAACTTCCAGAAAGGGGAAGTATCACCGTTTACACTCCGATATTTCCGATTATCCAGATATAGCACATATTGGCTATCAATTTTAGTTTTAAGTGAATGCATAATCCTAAATTGATCCAAATGGCACAAGAATATGCTATCAAGTTACTAGTCATGATCTCTTTTAATAGTACAGCGTTTATCCTATAATCCGGTCTTCCACCATTTCTCCTAAGACCGATAAAAGCAAAAAGGAATCATGTCTACTTATACCTTTGTCTTGAGCCACATTGATTTTCATGTTGATCCTTAGCGTGCATCTTACAATCATTTTAGGGATTAAACCTTTTAAACACTCAGTAAACATGTTAGCCTCATATTCATATAATGTCATTAATTACCAAAACTATTTTTAGTGGCCTAGACGCTTTCAGTAGGATCCAAACAAGCCATTTCAAGAAGCAAGGAAATTTCCCTTCCTCTTAGAAGTTTCATTTTCATCATGACCGCGAAACGGCAAGTCCAAAATAAAAAAGCAATCTTGCAACATCAATTAATGTAATTAAACAAGTCTTGTACTCTCTCTTATCTTGGCCGGGCCGGTGGTGGTGGATCTTTACCTCTTTGGACTTTGGGGAAGGGACTAAGGGAGAGCCCGAGAGACACAGACTAGGGATTTAGGATTTCTGATCTGACCAAGTGACCATTGGGGAAGAGAACTAGAGAAGGTGAGAAGGGAGATTGGGAGACTTGGAAGATTGGCCAGGCCCCGCCGTGAGTTGCCCAGCAGGTTTGATGACTAGTGTGTGGCCGACGTGTGGGGTAGGGCCTGTGGGGTAGGGTGGTGGGACCTATGGGGTCAGTGGCAGAATGTATGCATGGCATCAGCTTGCTCCGTCCGCCACTGGCTTAGCTAAAGATAGTATAAACAGTTGTCCATCCATTCCTAACCCGCTTAGCTAAATATCACTTTGAACTTAGAAGCATTAAACAACTCCTCTCCAACGATTCAGTGAGTGACACTGCACCCCCAAAACCTGGTCCGGAATTCACAGCTTATTTCTTTGACCCACCGCTTACTTTTCTGAGTCGTGACACGCCCAAATAGAAGCTAATGAAGATTCGGCTCGACCACCTGGGCCACTTTAGATTGTACTGAATCTATCTTGCTTAAGCATCGAATATACAAATACCATGCGACTGAGCTGCAAACATGTACAGATGTGCTACTAGGATCCACTCAGATAAAGAGGAGTCAAAGCGTTTGCATTGCAGTGGATGCATGCCAAGCTCTAGAGCTTGCTAGTCTGATTTAAATGTTAGTCGCTTCTCAAATGTTAGAGTGATCTCAGGGCTTTGGCCCACGGCCAAAGCCCATCCCTTGACCGCGCCCTGATCGGGGGCGCCCAGCCCGTTTGGCTGGTGGGCCCCTGTCGCCAGCGCTATAAATACAGAGGTGGGGGCCGGGCGGCACGCATCACGAGGTTGACCGCGCCGCCGTCACCCCACCGACAAACCCTAAGACCCGATCTGTTGAGGGGGCGCTGAAGCGACGGGAAGCTCCACCGTGCCTCCAGTTCGCCGCCGCCCGGGACACGCCGCCGCCGAGGAGCCCCTCACCTCTTCCCCGACCGTCGCTGCCCGTGCGCAGATCTTCACCAACGAACCCGCGATGGCCGGCTCTGCTTCCTCTACATCCGAAGGTCGGTACCCCTCTCTCCCTCTCAGTGTAGCACTCAAGAACCCTAGAGAAAAGGATAGCCCCGCTAGATCTAACCTAGAGATCCTAAAGATCTATTCTATCATGAAGTAGTTGTAAGGCTCGCCATGCGTGGGCGGTGGCATCGGGTAGGACACCGGATACGGCATTGGCGGCCGCCCGTACCCGTAGCCCATCGGCGGGTAGCCCGCAGGCGCCACGCCGGCACCGCCGTGGCTCTGGTGGCCATGGCCGTAAACGTGGCCATGCCCATTTATCATCATCTGTTGTTGCTACTGCTGCTGCATCAATGCCATGTAATGCTGCTGCGCCATGGGGTTCCCAGCCGCCGCAGCAGCCTGCAACATCTCCGGCCCGGACGGCATGCCGGCGCCGCCGCCCTGGCAGAACCCCGCCGACGGCACGACACCGCCGCCGCCCTGCACGCTCCGCATGTGGGGGTGGCCAATGTCTAGCCCACCCATCGGGCCCATACCGGGGAAACCGGCGCCGCCCATCATGTTACGCCTCATCATGGCCGGCTGCTGCGTCATGCCGCCCATCGGGCCACCGACACCGATGGTGGGGCCGCCACCGCCGTCACCCTTCTTCCCCTGGCCTGGGTGGTTCCCACTGCTTGGGGCTCCTCCTCCCTTGGCATTGTTCGGCTGCCCACCGCCTCCGTTTTTACCGCCCCCGCCACCTTGGTTCTGCTTGCCACCTGCGTCTTTCTTCCCACCGCCGCCGTTGTTGGCTATCGCCTTGATCTGCACAGGGATCTCGTTGCTGCCCCCGCCGCCCTTCTTGCCACCATGGACGATGCCGTTGCCACCCTTCTTGTCGCCCCTACCGGGGTTTGGTGACATGGCCATGGGCTTCATCATCTTGGGATCATCATAAAAGTCGTCGATGCCGTCGTCGTCGAAATCTTCGTCGTCATCATAGTTGTCGAACTCGCTGCCACCGTCGCCCCCGAAGTCGTCCTCGGGGAGGTTGAACTTGACGGACTCGGGGGCCTTCAACGGCGCGGCGCCGCGAACGTCATCTTTGCATCCATGAACTGCAGCGGCAGCTTCAGCCCCTTCATCTGCATCTGCTGTTGCAGCTGCTGAAGCTGCTGCGGCGACAGCTGCGGCAACACCATCTTTGCGTCTTTGCTGCCACCCCAACCACCACCGCCCCCTCCGCCCTTCTAACCTTTGCAACCGGTGTCCTTGGGCTAGCCCTTGTCATCGGCTTCCTTGGGCTGGCCCTTGCCACCGCCGTGAAGGTGGAGCTTTTGAAACTGGTTGGCCACGCCAGCCTTGGAGCCCCTGAGCTCGGCCGGCTTGCCGGCCTTGTTCAGCTTCTTGATGATGGTGGCCGGATCCACCGTACCGGACACCGTCACCTTCCCCTGCTCCAAGTCTATCCTGGTTTGGTACACACCTGCAAATCAATACAGCGTATTTCCCTTAGGAAAAATAGCAAAAATGAGCAAGAAAAAAAAGAAAAGAACTCAAGCAACTTGCTTTTTTCTAAAAAAAATTCTTTTTAACCTTCAATCTTGTGGAGGATCTTCTTGACCTTCTTCTGGCACCCATCACAATGGATATTCACTTTCAGCACACAAGTCTGGGAATTTGGGAGAAACAGATAACACAGATTTACCAAAATAGCAAAACGAAGAGATCTCAAAAAACATAGCAGAAGCCATGGAAGGAAACAATGGTAAAACGAAAATGGCAGCAAAAACAAGGAGGAACATGGAATGTCTGCACTACCACTTGAGTTGAGAGGAAGCAAAAGCTCACCCGTATGTTGAGGGCTTCCTCCTTACTCATCCCTGCCTGACCACCTCAAATGCCGCAGTCCCACAGCCAAAGGCACAAGAGGCTTCACAGATCTGGTACACAGAGGCCTGAAATCAGGGGAAGAAGGCAGCAACAAGGAAACAGTGCTCTCTCACAAAGAAAAAGAAAGCAGGGAAAGAGAGAGAGAGAGAAGGAGGCTTACTCATCCCTGACCACCTTAAATGCCGCACTCCCACAGCGTCGTCGGCAGCGGTGGAGGTGGCCTGGTCGGCGGGGCGGGAGGAGAGGCGGCCTGGTGGCGGCGGCGCGCTTGGTGCGACCGGAATCGGAGAGAGACGGGTGGTGGTGAGGTCTGAGGAGCGCGGATTTCTTTGCGTTTTTAGGGAGGAGTGAGGAGGATGAGCTGGTGTGCTACAGTCTTACAGAGAAGATTGTTGGGCTAACGGGCTGGGCCGAAAAGCCCATGTAGGAAATTGTGTAGACGGGCCGAGCTCGAGCAGCTCAGCTCGTCGATCCAAGGATTCGGGCTTTGGTATGGGCTCCGAGTGGCTTGTCACTTGTCAGTGGGATATTTCGTTAAGCATGTGACAAATATTTGTCTACGTGGTTTTACAAGAAAACAAACTGGTTGTAAACTTCGACGTGCATGGGCTTGCACTGAGACGTTGTACGAACTAAGCAATAATACAGTTGAATCCTGACAAATATTCTGTCCTATTGTAACGTATTTCATCCAAGTCGTTACTGTTTGTGTATGACAAAACCATGCAACGTTATATGCAACCATTATGGACAACTTTTTTTACTATATATGACAGTACTTAGATTCCGCTCATTTTAACTTGAATTTCTTGTTTTTGACTTATTTTTTATTATTTCTATTTTTTCTGATTTTTTAGTTTTTTTAACTTTTTTGTCAGTTCTTTTTTCCTATATTCGTAATAAAGAATACGGCAAGGACCCTAGTAAAAAAGTGCCTCCGGTGTCTTACTCAATCTGCACCGCACAGATGCGATCGGACGTCTCACGGATAGCAGGACCGGAACAGGATGCCGATGAGCGTCTAGGGCGGTGGATCACGCTGACACATGGGGCCGTAGTTCGCGCGGGTCCACCCGTCAGCGTGATGCAGCGGCACGCAACGTCTCCACTATCGTCGCATCCGCGGCCGCTCGCCGTAGCTCCGCCCCCGGACGGCGTCCTGGAAATGGATTGATGCTTCCTCGCGGCCAATCTTCCAGTTGCCGATCGACTTGCGCGGCGACGCGAATGTTGGTCGGATTATTGCTGTCAGCCCACGGCCAGGGCCGTGGCTCTTCCCTAGACCACGGGGTCGCCGCCATAGCCATCCTCTATTCCACATCTCCACTGCACCGTAGTTGAGATTAAGCTCCTCCCTCTTGCACTTCGCAACGCAGCATCTTGCAAATTGCAAGACATGAGCACGAGAAACCAAGGAGGAAGACGCGTGCTCTTCCATTCACGTTTCTCGTCCTATACTTGCCGTTTATTCTTCTCGTTCTGCATGCTGCTTCTGCTAGGACCAATGTTACAACCTCGGGAGCTCCTAAGATGCATGCCAGATATCAGTTTCTCCGTATCTTCATTAATTCGTTCCAATCTCCTTTTGCCTTTCTCCTCTTTTTCATTTCTTTCTTCTGCACGGTGATTGTTCGCGCGTGGATCATTTCTCTACTACTTAAAAAACATGAGTAGGTGCATTCTCTCCTCGTTACTTCACGGCTGTCCAATTATCTAAGCCATTATCTCTTCTCAGCCATCCTATCACCTCACCTCTTGTATCTAAACCGCCATCGTCCCACTCCTCCCCCGATCTCTCCTAGATCCTTTTTCTTTCCTCCCGTTTTATAACTTCCTTTGCTCCCCTCACATTCCAATCGGCGCCGCCCTATGAAATCCCATCTCTTTCCCATGGCCATGGGTAGTAGTGATAAACCTCACCACCACCATGCTGGACAGGTAGAACCCATCTGCGTGCCTGCCGCTTTCCTTCATCGCATGCCATGCATCAGATTGAGATCTATGGGTGTTGGTGACCACATCAGATTTGGGCAGGATGAATGGATTAGTGAAGGACCTCTTAACGATAGTTTCCCTGAATTGTTTGTGGTGTCTTTGTAAAGGAGATGATTGAGAGGCATTCCAATTTTGCTACAAGGAGAGTATTAGCTAGAATCCTGCAATCACAATATCAAGACATGGGGATTTTATGTGATGGGATGAGCCTTAATGAAGATGCAGATGAAGAACGCTGGAAGTTGCAGAGCAATGTGAAACATTCAGTGATATCAGCTTACAGGAAGTTGTCCTTGGTTTAATCCTCCAGGAGAAGGAATCAATGTTTGTGGAAGGCCAAATTGCCTCTGGAGATTAAAACTTTTATGCGGTTGATTAGCTAAAATGCTATATTAACAAGAGATAAACTGCTAAGGAGGGGAGGTCATTGTGAGAAAACATGTGAATCTTGTTTTGCAGAAGAGAGCGTTAATCGTCTTTTCTTTCCATGCCCGATTTGCCAAGTGTATGTGGGGGGCAGTGAGTCACAATGTGTCTAGGAATATAGGTCAGTTGATGAGTTAGGCTCGCCAAAATGTTTCTGGTGACAAGGAAATGCATATTGTATACTTAGCAGCAACTTGTTAGGCTATGTGGCGCACTAGAAATGACACTCGTTTTGAGGGCAACAAGTTGCGAGATGCTATATATTGATGTCATTACTAAAACAGTTGTATTCCTGATATATTGGACAGGATTACATAAGGATAGCAGATAGAAATAGCAGCGACAAAACACAGTTTTAGAACATGGATATTTTTTTTTCAAAAAACATCCATAGCAACGCACGAGATCTAACTAGTCTGAAATAAAAAACAACATTTAGCTAGAAATCTGCAAAAAAAGAGAGAGATAAAGACAAATATTAAACTAACTATCGTCTCTGGGATTTTTTTTTCTAAAAAAGGTTCCAGACTCCCAGGTCCCACCGTCCCAGCCTTGCAAGATGAAGTCATGAAAAAAATCTGACAAAAAATTTCCATTGCCGGTATTTGAACCCGGGTCGTCTGGGTGAAAGCCAGGTATGCTAGTTGCGCTCCTTTGGCTCTCAGACTGAATCTGTAATCGCAGATGAACGATGTAGTGATGCATCAACTGTAACGCAACTCACAGGAAGACGTTTGATAGGGTAGCACGCATTGTGCTTGCAAATCCTGAGTCCTGACATTCCAAACAAACATAACTGTTAATTTTAATGTACATCTCATGATTGTAATTATGTAAGTTCAGGAGTTGACAGCTGGTGTTGTGACTGGATTATGATCTGATGCTATCTGATTCAGTCTTATACTAATGGACTAATGGTTTATGGTGAACCTGAAACGAAGGGGATTTTCCTTGCATGTCATATGCTCACTCCAAACGAACATGTTTGGTTCAGTAGCTTATAAATACAAGCCAAGCACAGAAGCACTTACACATCATTATTACTTCAGCCAACTTCAATCCACAACTTACTATGGAACAGTTGATCTAAATGTTCAGTACAGTTGACATGCTGAAGCATCTTGCAAGTGTTCCATGCAAAACACAAACCAAGCCCTGAAAAGGAAATACCTTCTAATCTGAAAGAACTACCAAGCTAGTACACAATTACACATCACTGAAACTTTCTGACCAGCTCAAGTTTACGGGCCTCGAAGAATTTGCAACGGCCTTTTCCACTTGATTCGATCTCCTCAGACTTTCTTTTAAATCCTGTGAAGCCTAAACTCGACAGTTTGACCTGCCGCTTGGCACTTCCACTGCTCGCTGCATCTTCGTCAAGTTCATCGGACTCCCTACATGTGATCCCATATGGCACAAATTATATTAGTGGACACAGTCACAACTTGCTGTTACCAAAGCACAGTAACATAAGAGCTCAGATTAAAACTCACCAAGTGACTTCAACTCCATCCTTGAGGTAAGACGTGCAAGTTCCCCAACTAAAACGAACCAAAGTTGGGAAACCAAATACCGGGTGCCTGTGATCTTCTAGCCATTGTTTAGTACCAGGGTCTGTTCAATTAATTAGGAAGGCCTTTAAGAAAACAGTCACAAGATTACGCATTGACAAAATCACTTATGATGAGGACACAGTTACCTCCCGGATAACCTGATCCAGTTTTCATATGCATATTCTGAGCCGTTTCATCAAATACCCAGTTTCGCAAGGTTCTATCCCTAGTAACCTGCAATTGCACATCAATACTTCACAACTAGCAAAATAAATTTGAAACTTGGTCGAAACTTTTGATAAAGATATGAAGTTCAGATATGTGAGTCTTGACTATATTAGCTGGATGAATTCATGTCATGGAAGTAATCACAGGTGAAAATTTTCATGAGGAATTACCTTTGCAACTATACTTGCTCCACTAACAATCGGGTAAAGACTGTCAGCTTTCTTGGCAACCACAAATTTGATGCCTGGAAACTTTTCAGTAAGTTTGATCCTGTACTTTTCAGGATCTCCAACTGTGTCGATATAGACCTATGCAAGGAGGTATATATAATTGTTCAGACGATGTCATGAATATTTCCGGTTAGAAAGGTTTACTGCAGATAGGAATCCTTTTTTAAGAACATAAGCTCTTACCTCTGCCAGCAGAACTCCCATGTCAAGAACTTTTTTAACAAGGCCCATTGCAGAGTTGTGAGATATTTCATTTAGATTAATTTTCGTCCTGAAACCAAAAAGACTGTTAATCAGGAGAACAAGGTTGAGATTTGTAGTTTCCTAGGTACAAAGGCCAGGTACCTTTTTAACATTTTGGCAGATAGCTCCTTTGGGCATATGACATCCACCTCCCACCCAATGGAGGTATTGGCCTTCAGACTTTCAAACAGCTCCTCTCTTTGTTCCTCCTTCAAGGTCTTCGAATCTGTTAAAAAAGAGAAGAACAATAAGCTAAGCAAATTCACTGGCAAGGAAACTGCTGCAGAGTATGGGTGATTGCACAACTTATCAATTACTATTCAAGTTTTCACACGTCACCTTATACAGGACTCATGGAAAGTCATGTTACCATCCTGCTCTAGGACTTGAAAATTGTAGAATAGTAAACATGGCAAAACTACCAAAATAAATTCGAGATTTGGCCACCCTAAAGTTTGAAATTCATTCACCGTGCCACAAATAATTATGAGAAGTCTCAAATGGCAGAAACTGCAGTATTTTTTCCTAACGAAAAACACTGTTTGGTGTTAAGCACCAACACGATAAAAGTACATGGAAGCAGTTACAACTTACAAAAATGAAGAGAAAAGGAGGATTTTCTTCCGAAATCAACCAAAGTACTGAGCACTAGTGCCCAAATCTACATTAGGGATTCAGTATGAGCCAGGTTGAAGTTAGCTGAAAAGATAATGTGTTCCAACTTCCAAGTTACCCCTTTTCCCTCTCAGAGCAGGCTGCAGAGAATTATAGTAGTCTGTTACTGTTCTTGAAATTAAAATAATGTTTGTATGCCTCTGAAACTTAAACTACTTCATGGGTTAAGCCAAATGTGAATTGCAACTAGCAGAATGGTCAAGTACAGTACTAAGATACTAAATTAATAGACAACGAGAAGAAGACATGAGTAGAGACCTGCAAATTTGAGGGTGGCAAGAGTGCCATGGTAGGAACGCGCGCAGTACATGCAGCCATACACCATTGGACCTGCGGCAGTGATAACACGAAGCAATTGTGATTTCTAGCAAGATTCCATCTAACATTTCTGCTCAAGACATCATGCAAATCCGAGTTCTGCGCAAGACATTTCAGATGGGAAATGCGTTCAAATCAACTAAAATTTCAAGTAAGATTCCATCTTTCCGTCGAAACGAGGTATGACCAATCTAATTCACTGTAACTTACTGCAGATTTGTAAAACCCCAAAATGAGAAACCGAAAAGAAGAACACATCGACAAGAGAAGAAGGGTAAACTTCACCTTAGATGCAAGGGTCCATGCACCAAACTGAAAGCTGAAATTAACGGAAAAAAAATAAGAGACGTGGGAGGCTACCAAGAACAGGGCCACGGCCAGCCTCGTCGATGCCCATGAGGCAGGGCTCCTTGGTGGCCCACTCCGGCGCCGCCGTCGCAGTGGCCGCGACCGCCGCCATCTCCACCGCTCAAGGGAGTCGAGTGGGTGGAAACCGGATGCTACTGCCACAAAAAGGGCGAACTTGTATGGGTTAGGCCACAAGTCCAGCTATCTCGGCCCAATTACTTGCGTAGCCCACGTCTGATTAATCGCCTTTCGGCAGAGCCCAACTGCTCTTCAGCTTCTTATTTTCTAGGTAAAATTGGCTCCGTGACACCGCAAAAATTGTCATAATTAAATTTAATTATGGCTCGTTCTAAACAACCATAATGTCTGGATTCTATAAGTTAGAGGCTATTTAGAACATGCTAGCTTTTTAACATGGTTTTATTCCTTTATATTATCTGTAGAGATATAACAATGATTTTTTTTTAATTTTTTTCTTCATTTCCCTTTAATTGAATATTTTAGAGAAAGCTAACTGTCACTACAGTGTCATTTCAGTCAAAGACCATAGCACTTTGGAACAAGGGCCAAACAATGTGTATCCCTAATCATCTGCCAAAACACATTCTAGCAGTTAAAAGTGTTGAGGAACCGTCGCTGGCGAATCCAGTCCGGTCAACTCCTCCTATGCAAAAAAAGGTGAATCAAACACAGCATAATGCAATAGAATAATAGATTGAACACAAGAGATGAGAGGGGAGATCATTCTTTATTGCTTTCTCTTTTTATAAGGTACACATAATGACAATTGGGACCCTTATTTATAGACTAAGTGGAGGGTGCCCACCTCACTAATAAGCTGGGCTTGCAGGTCCAAACCTAGGTTTTTCAACACTCTCCTTTGGGCACTCATCCGACACGATTATGCCTCATTAAAATTTCATTAAAACCCAGTGGAAAAAATTTGGAGAAAGAGTATATGATACATGTTATATTGTGTTGCACGAATTTCCTCGTTAAAAATCTTAGCTTAGAAACTTCAGAAAAACTCGTCAAGGAAAAAAAAGAGTACAATTCACCTAATTCCATCAATTTACATGACTTATTCTTTAGGTACTTGATCTTCGTGATCAAGTTTTAATAGTAAGTTTGAGAAAAATCCCCCCTGAATTATGCACTTCCCTAAGTCTCATCATTCCAATTCCATATACACATCTTTTAAAACTAGATACTAAAAGTGACTTAGTGAATAAATATGCAAAATTTTCATATGACTTAGTATGTAATACCTTAATTTCATCCATCTTTTACAATTCATGAGTATAAAAGAACTTGAGGTTGATATGCTTTATAAGATGGTGAAGAATAATAGATTGAACACAAGAGATGAGTGGGAAGCTCATTTTTTTATTGCTTTCTATTTTCACAAGATACACATAATGATAATTGGAACTCTCTATTTATAGACAAGTGGAAGGTGACCACTAATGAACTAGTCCAAGATTTCCCAACAAAAAGATGGGTTTTCTCAATGTACATCCATAAATAAACACCATCCTGTGGCATGTTTAGGCAACGAAGGGCAACCGCTAGCATAAACGGTTTAGACAAATTTGCAGTGGCAGTTAGCCATAAACGGTTTTACACTGCCTTAGCAAATGCCAACCAAATCAAGGGCTCTTAAGAGCAACTCCAAGAGATTAGCCAAAAGGATTAGCCAAATTTACTGATTTAGCTACTTTGTAAAATAGATCTCACAAAAAAAGACTAGACTACTCCAACAGACTCTGTAAAATTTAGACTCTCCATATTCAAAAGTGCCAACAGACTAGAGTACTGAGCATCTGCCGTGCGCTTGAGCTTCTCGTTGGCGAACTTGTACCGGAAGTACTCCGTGATGAACCGCAGGTCCGGCGCGTCGAGGCAGAACGCCTGCGTCGCCTCCACGCACTCGAACGTCGCCGACGACGCGGGCAGCCGGTCCACGAACGACCGCCGCAGGCACCACGATAGGAGCTCGTCGCCGAGGAAGTTGCCCGCGCCCAGTATGCACGTGGCCACCACGCCCTTGGCCAGCGGCTGCGTGCTCTGGAGCTTGCCCTGGAGGATGAACACCATGCGCTGCACCGGGTCGCCTTCGCGGATCACCTTCTCGCCGCTGGAGAACACCAGAGGTCGCAGCCGGTCGCAGATGCTGTCCAGGATGAGATCGTCCATGCCATGGAACAGAGGATCCTGGCCAACGCAACCATAGTAAGCCGCCCAGCGCTCACGCTCGTACTGCCGGACCCTTTGCCTCAGGCGGGACGGCAATTGCCTCCTCCTCATCCACCATTCCATGTCCCGGAATCGCAGCTGCATCTTTCGTTTTCTCGCCAAGACGGCATGCAAGAAGACCTGCAGCATCAATCATTGTTTGTTATTAACGAAATTAGATGTAATACAAACGGAACAAACAAAAGATGGCTAGCACTTTACCTATATGTTTCCGATCAGTAATGTGAAGAGCATCAGGCCACTGAGCACATTAATTATGCTGAATATCACCTCAAGCCAATTGCTCGTAGGCTCAAGATCATTGCCAAAAGTTGTCAGCAACAATATGACAGATGTGATTGTCCGGGACAGTTTCCCTGTTCAGCAATAATATGAGCAATGGTATTGTCTTGAAAAGAAACAGTTCATATATATACTTAGATTCAAATTTGCTATTATCATGAGCAACAATTTTTGGTACTTTCCTTTGAAACAACCAATGCTTCATAAATAAGTATATATATCTTGCTCTGAAAGCAATTAGGCAGGACTGGCAGTTGAAATTCACAAAGATAGTGACAATCTGAGAACAAGTACTTGTAACATATAAACTTGTATCACTCCAAGAGTAGCTAAAAAATGAAAACAATGACACATCTAATTATTTAGGCGTCTTGCAAGTATGTCATTCTTGAGCCCTTCATAGTATTGCTGCTGTTTAGTGCACATGATACTTGTGTCGACATTCATAATTCTCTCTTCTTCCAGGTTCCTTTGGAACTCAAATTGGTCCCTTTGCAACTCAAATTTTTCTTTCTCAAGTCTGATCCTTTCTTCCTGTAATGCGAAGGCTTTCTTGCACCGCTCCTCTTTCTTCAACTCCTTCTCCGCATCGGCTTCTTTCTTTTTTGCCAAAAGATAATCTAATGCTTCGATGCTAGAATGTTGCCGTAATTTCTGCTTCGCCTTCTTCTGCCCTGCAGGTCTCTGAAGTGCACTATTCGAATGCTGACTCTCATCAACAGTACCAGGGGCAGCAAAGGAGGAGCCGATGCAGGACTTGAATTGGCTAAAACCTTCTGCTTTTTATTGATTGTCTTCTGGGTTTCCATCTGCTTGCGCCTATCTGCCCACTTAGGTTGGTCTTTTAATTTTTTTTCCAGCAATGCATGTATGGAAAATGCCTATGCTGCTTGTCTTCATGGATGAACATTTTCAACGCATCTGCTTGCTACATAGTGGACAAAAATGAATGTATGAGATGCATCCAAATCATATACAATTGGAAAGGGAAAGGTATGTCGTCAAACCTTGTCATCGATAGACAATCCACTTTGATTTCTTGCCTCGATCTTGGAAAGACAACCAGCAAAGATGTTAACATCGTGTTGTATACCAGACCAACGGTTCATTAGAGAGCCTTGCGAGTGATCAGATATGAATTCCTTGTGGGCATGGAAATATGCATGTATCCTTTTCCAATATGTGGTACGTGATTGGTCAACACCTTTCACTGGATCCAAACTCACGTTTAGCCATGCTGACACAAGTAGTTCGTCCTCATCAATTGTGAAATTTTTGGTTCTTTTCTGATTTGCTTTCCCTATTACTTGAACCTCATCTTGTGCTACTACTTCCTGAGCAGGAGGTGGATTTTCAGACTGACCAGCAAGACCAAAGCTTTTTGTAATCATGTTGGTGAAATATCCCCCTGAATCCATGGCACCTGTGATAGCAAATAACAAAGAATATTGAATTAAGAATAACAGAGAATACCAGGAATGTGCCCAGAATGAAAACAGAACAGTGCACGCCCTGAAATCATAACAGAGTCCGCCCAGAATTCAGAGAACGAACAGCACTGTTAGCAATACGGCACTGGGTTCAGAAACTGAATTTTCTCAATGGACTACTCAATTGTCTCAACAGAACTTCTGAATACCTTCAGAATACATGACAGAAAATGGCTACAACTAAATGCACCTAAATCGGACCCAATATAAGCAGACCCAATACCTCTAACAATGTCATCACCTTCTGCATCAAGAGTAACGATGCAACAAGTAGAAACATGTTTCCTTTTCATGTTTGAACAATTTGTATTTCCATTCAGTTATTGAACAAGAAGTTCACAAGGCCATGTAATGACTGCAAGTACATCAGTAACATTTGTGAAATTAGAGATCAAGTACTGCATATATATTAATAAGGACTGGAAATGAAGTTCACTCACAGATATTGCAAATGTCACAATCTCATTACAACTACTTAAAATTTGGGTAACTTTTCTAACTTTGGGTAGCATCGAACTCGAATCACATACACAATCTTTAACTTTTGCAAATTGCAACTACATGAAGCTTGTAAACAAAAGAACATACAGCAAATATTAATGAAATACAAGGATGAAGACATCACCAGGTAATTCCTCCGAATCTGCAAAGGGGAACTGTGGCTGCTGGCTCACATTTGGGGAGGGGGCCTGCGATGGATGGACATTGAATTCATTGGGAGGAATCACTCCACGCCGCATCAATCCAACCTCTCTGTTCTCCAACCAATCCAGATCGACATGGTCCTCGCAACCTCTCTGTTCTCCGACGACGAACTGGGCCATCGGAGAAGAAGAACCGGCGGCCAGGTTGCCATACACCTGGTCGCGGCGGCCTGGTCGCGGGGAGAAGGAGGCGGCGCGGCCGCTCGGGAGAGAAGGAGGCGGCGCGCCCGCTCGGTGGGAGAAGGAGGCGGCGCGGATGCTCACGGGGAGAAGCAGCGCGGCACGGCGGCTCGCGGGGACAACGAAGGCGGCGCGCCCACTCGGGGGGAGAAGGGAATAGCGCGGGAAGAAGCAGCCTGGCGCGCGGGAAGGAGGAGCCTGGCGCGCGGGAAGCTCGGCATGCGCGCGCGCGACGGAGAATGGCGAGCCGCGCAGGCTATCCATGTTTCGATAGCGACAAACCCGGGATACACAGCTCTCCAATTTGGATACCCATCTAGACAATCTGTTGGAGACCATTTTTACCTAAAACTAGCTATATTTACATCTACAAAATGATTTACCTAATCTGTTGGAGATGCTCTAACAGATGATTTTGACTATTTTGAGCTAGAACTGCATGCAAAACCAAAGTCCCTGGGTGCTCTCGTGGTACGATCAACTTTGTTTGCCTTTTTTTTTAAGGAAAACAGTAGAAGAGTATTCTACTAACCTTTTTTTATCTACCTTATGACCGCTTGAGCTCTTTTTTTGCTTTCAGATAAAACCGCAACAAATAGAACAATTTCTTCAAATAATTTTTTAAAACCCCTTCTTCAAACAGTTTCTTGAATATAAAATTGTGTACACCGTTTACGTAGACAGCTCCATCTTCCGCCACCATCTTGAAAAACACAAACAAAAACCACCGACCACAACCAAGAGAATCAGACATTTTCTTATATTGGTAACACAATACCAATGTCGTTCATCCAATAATGTTAAATTCAAAATATCACTTATAAAAGAGACGTGGGATGGAAATATCAACCCACTTTACAAATATACGAGCGTACAAACTCAGCCTGCCACGTAGTCACTATTTAAACAAGCCCATAGTCTTACACCGCAATAAATGCAACAAGACGCTGCCAAAAAAAACTCAAAATTAATTTATAGCAATTTCTCCGGTACAATAGAGGAATTCGAAAAGGAAAAAAAATGTTTACACCGTTGCAGTACATCAACTAGTAGGAAACTAGGAATACATCATTGTCGAAGAAACAAGGTCATTTTACAATGAAAGAGCTCAGCACCAGGACGAGGATATGGCGCGAGGCATCTACATGACTCGAACGAGCTGAAGGGCACTTTCAGATCTTGCAGGAATGATCGGACGTAATGTAGTATACTCCTAGTGGTTCTCGGCTCCAGCAAATTCATCGTGAATTCCCAAGAGTTGCTACAAGACTTCCAAAGCAGTAAACACGAGATAGAGCCAATAGAGACATAAACTTGTCATAACATGCCAAGTAAGCACTAAAACCAGAGCATGCTCCCCAGTTGCTAATTGCTATAAAACTCAGAATACTCACCGTACAACAAAATAAATGTCCACTGACAACCAGGGATAAAAAACCGGCGGTTTTTCGAAAACCGGTAGAAATGAAAACCAGCCAAAAAATTTCATTTGTAAATTTAAATTCATGACTACAATACACTTTATAAGTTGGTTTAGGTTTTTTTATGTTAAACTACCTATTGTATGAACTAAATATATATATCAATTATCTGAAATCCTATCGACAATTTCCTGTCTGATTCTCTTGGCAATTTGCTGTCTAAAATGCACGCTTGCTAACACCCAATTCACATGCAAAGCTCATTGGGTCTATCAGAACAAGCAAACCATATGTAAAATACCCAAAAGACAATATTGCATCACGAGGATACCCTCCAAGTAGGTTATGGAACCCACAGAAGATTCCCAGTTTTTTAAGCAGTTTTTTTTTGTTTTTAACGGTTTTGCGGTTTTTGTTCTAGATACCGGTTTTCAAACAGCACAAATTCAAAATTTGATACCTACTTTTTCAGTAACTAGCTGGTTACCGTTATCACCCGCTGGACATGTTTTTCTCCTATTCCGAGATTTCTATCTCTGGTGACAACAACTCATTGCGCCAAAGCTTATATTTTCTCTGTAAGTGGCCCAAAACCGCCACCCCCAGCCACTATCGTCAATGTGAATCCAAGTTTGGAGGGAATCGTGAACCCACAAGGCCTTGTCGCGGCAACAGACCACATATCCCATCAGAATGGACAAAAACAATATCCCTTTTTTAGCTTTTCCCAATTAGTAAATATGATTTGCGTGTCAATGACAAAACGTTTAGTGTTTGTTTACTATAGCACACGGCCGGACTATATACATGACCCAATCTTGCACACAACCAGGGGGCAGGGTAAGAGTTACGAATGCTGAATGATTTCCAAACTTACACATGATTGCTACAAATCAAATGTATCAAAGAAACGTGATGTTCAATGGATTTCTTAATTACAAAGATCACCTGGCTAAGTAATTACAAGACAAAAAGATGCAAACATTGCAACATGAACAAAGCCTGCCTCAAAGTTCTACAGGAAAAGTAATATCTTAAACTAAGGGGTTTAGATTTTGGAGCAGCAAACAATTCAATAGATAAATTAGAGATCTAAAGTGTGTTGTAAGCAGCAAATAATTTCTCCGCTGCATCTTGATCACCATGATTTCACGTGATGGTATTAAAGAGTGGCAAGGTTAAATTAAAGGTCACAAACCAAAAAAAAACCTAGTAAAAGAGAGGTCAAAGAAGCTGCACATATGTGGTCATTGAGCCTATTTGAATATGCTGGGGTCAAATTCACCAGCAGGTCAAAACAATTTCCACAAAGGTTCAGTCTCAAGCAACCTTGTTTGGAAGTTTGGGGGAGTTTGGCCTGTTGCTGAACTTTGCCTCACTTATGTGACAAGTTTGACCTTTCGTGGCTAAGCGTTTAGTTCACAACCACAGCTGTGGCTTGCCACGCTTCCCTAGCCCCCAATCCTAACTGTCGAGAATCATTTTCTAGCCAAAACTTACCACGTGTGGTGGCTGACTCGTCCACCACAAAAGTATGGCTTGCCACAGTTCTGGTGCAATCCCAATATTGTCAGGTAAACTAACTAAATGCTGGGAACTCATATCAGTCCCATGTTACACCAACAGATGTGCCCTAAATGCCAGAACAAGTCCTAATAGCAGCCCCTATAACATGAAATTAGTGTGTATATGCGATCAGTTAGCTCAAGCCAGGTTTTACAGATAAACCAGATGTGATATCATGTCCTACAAGATCTAAAAGCACAGCAGTCCTGATGGACACATTAAATCAGTATCCAAGGCACAAGCATTTGGTCCAAGAAATTGGGAAGCAAAAGACTAGAATAATCAGTTTTTCTACTTGGGCCACAAATTTGTGGCAAAGTTAAAGCACATCGTAAGAAAAGCTCAGAACATATCTACCCTTACCGCCTTCAGGAAAGCATGCAAGTACGTGTACGACAGTAGAGCCCTCGCAGGGAATTTTCCTAAACTTGTCAGTTTCTGCTTAGCAAACAAAGAAACAAATCATTCAATGATCACCTTGGAAGAAACACATCTAGAAAAAGGCTACTGCCAAGGAAACTAATCGCATGCTAATAACCAATCATCATATCAAACATTACAGGAGAAGCCATAATAAACTGTACTGAATTCAAAATTAAATCCCCCAAATCTGTGATAATCAAACCAAGAACCATACCTCACTATGTGCAAGAACAAACTAACTAACTAGAAGTAAACAATACAAGTCCTGTATTGGTATCAACAGCTCTGCATACAACCGGCTCATACACCAACGTCCATCTCAAACCAAGTTGCAGAGCTTTTTTTCTCCCTTTTTTTGGAGCATGTTTGTGCATTCCTGCGATGCACACATTTCTTGGGTGAGTTTTTTCAATTGGACTACCCCCAACATCTCTCTCTTACTAATTCTAATATGCAGGATCTGTGTTCCTGTCAGATGCCTACTTGTTTTGTGTTTTCTCCCTCCATTCTAGGTCTCTACCTCTTTTGACATTTTGGAATTTGGATGCTATCATGGGAATTAAACAACCGATCATTGTAGTGACATATCATACACATGAGAACAACTCAAGTCCATACTTTAATTAGGAATTTAGCAGATCCTCCAATAAGTGATTCAAATACAAGATGATAAAGCAGCAGATCCTTCAAATATCTATCACGACTAAGAAAACATAAGTGGGAAGTGGCAAACCATCATATAGGCATGATACCTAGAGCTAGGATCATAGGGTTTGATTCAAACATACTTCTATGATAAAGATTTTAAGAATAAAAAAGTGAAGGTTTTTTTTGGAATTTAATATAAGCAAAATGGTGGCAATTTAGGCACTGGAAGTGCCCCGAATAATTTCCATTGGAGTCACTTGCATACACATTAATACGAGTTTTTTGTGGATTTATATGAAAATACAATATAGCTAATTATGGATCTTTTTAGTAAAATTTCTATGTGATCTTTAGGCCCCAGTACACAGTGACAAAACCCATGTGTGCCTAGTGGATAAACATGGGAGTCATGTAATATCATATGTGCAAGATTAGAAGACTGCAGGCTCAGAAAGATAAGCATCTTCAGAATAACTTCTGCAATTAAATATCCAAAATAGCAACGGTATATACCATAAAAACATGTAAAGTCTGAGACCAACATGGTAACAAAAGTTCGGGACAACTCCAAGTTCCATTCCAAACATGCAGCACTACCTTAACCCAAATGTATGAACAGGTCTCAATTTTCAATGGCCTCAGATAGGTCCAAACAGCATTAGCAGCACCCTGGCAAAAGACAGGGAGGTAAACAACTGAACCAGTGAACCCTACGGCAAAATGGTTGCAGTTCAAGAAAACAATTAAACCGCCAAACATACCTTCAAAATCTTATCAAGTGCTGAACTACATAACAAGAGTTCTAACGCCTATTTCCACGGAAGTTGCCCTTCCCACCTACTTTTTTGTTGAACGACTTGGGGCCTCCAGAATTCCTGAGAGAGGAGTGAATGTGGAGAGTTTAAAACCAGGGAAACGCTTGACCGGGGATACTGAAATTCAAATAAGTACAAAAACCCACATCTTTTGCCTCTTTGCAACATCATGCTTCATTTTCAGAACGATATCCATTGCATACTGCTGATGCTCCCTCGTCTGTACATGTAGATCCAGGTGCTCTGCACTCCCACAGTTAAACTTGCATATTCGGCACCAACCGACATCTCCGTTGTGTCCACCCTAGGCAGGATTCCAAACAACAGTTCAGTAGTTAAACAATACATCAAGTAAGAACAATAGCATATGAAAGTGATAATACATATAAGGAATAAATTGATGGGTTCAACATTGATAACCCACCGAACCAAAGTGACCAGATTCTTTTGGGAAACCATGCTGAGAATAGTCAAGATTCGGATCATCAGGATGCATGTGGCCATGGTAGTGGTAGCCAGAAGGTTCAATTCCATGCAACTGACCATGTCCAAGGGGTTCTCCACCACCGTGTAGATTTCTTGGAACAAAAGTATCACCAGGGTGCAAACGAGTATGGAACTCTGGACTGTCAAAACCATGCTGTACAATCCCAGGTAGGTTGCCAGAGCCTAGTTGGTCTTTACGGAGACCTCCAGGACCACCTGTCATCCCTTGAAAAAATGGCCCTGAAAATCATTTGAACCCATTAGAGGGCCATTGAAATATTGAAAAGGATGAAGGAGTCATAAGCTTTTCACCATTCATGAAACCCATGAAGACCTGCTGACAATGAAGTTTGAAATCAAGCTTCAAATTATTCAAACCATCTTGTAATCCTTACCTGGGTTTCTAAGAGTAGGCATTCCATCAATCCTGTGATGGCCAAATTCTGCACCAGGTGACACAAAGTCAGGATGATCAACAGTTGAATGGGGTTTCCTTGCAAAATCTTCGGGGAAGCCTATAGGATATGGACCTGGCTGGTTTGGGAATGGAGGCCTTCCAGGTAATGAATCATCGAAACCATCAGGTCTACCCATGCCTCCCTCAAACAGTCCAGGGCCCCTTTGAAGGCCCTCACCATCAAGATGAGTTGGCCTTGGAAATTGCTTCATATTCTCATCAATATCTTTACGGCTGGCATTGTGTCTGCCAGGATATGCTACAAATGGCCTGAACTGTTCCCGTGAAGAATTGAACCCCTCTTCATGGAAAGCCCTTGAAGTTCCAAGTTGCCCACCACCAACACCATTGCTCTTTGCCATTCCTGAATGGATGGAAGTTTGTTCAGCATGCATAAAATAAAAAAAATCTCAAAAGTTTTTGCTTTTGGTTCCAGATAATTACCAAGAGGATGTGGCCGACCCACATGTTCAGGAGCAAAAGGAGGCACTGCTGTGTCATGCTGTCCAGGCAATGGCCCACCCATGGGTGGCCGAATCATACCATCATTAGGCCTGATGGTTGCAGGCTGTGGAATCGGCATCTGATTTTGGTTCGGTGCAAGCACCCTTGGTGCCATTTCAGAATTATATGAATCATATGATGGTTGCTGCATTGGAGGCAGATTATTTTCTGGAAAATTATGCTTAGGTGGCCTCATTTGATTCGGCTGCCCTTGCATATACGGCATAGAACCAGGATGCAGCATATGCTGAGGAAGCATCCTATCAGGTCCAGATGGATGCTGTGGACCCATGCCTGGGGGCACATAGGACCCCAGTGCCCCCGGATTTTGCTGTGATTGCTGTAATGATACTCCTTTCTCAAGATCATTTGATGTATCTGAAGCCTTTGACTCTTTGTCTCCCCGTACATCTGAGCCATGCAAATTAATTCCCCAGCCAGCAAATTCACCCTTTCCTTTGACATTGTCTGAACCATCTGCACCATCCAATGCAACGCTAGTTTGTGCCGCATCTTTTCTAACATTACCAAAATCATTCTGTTCTCTGTTCACATTTTTATCACTCAAAGATTGTGACATCGTAGGCTTTATGACAATAGATTCAATACCTCCATTTTTATTATCACTTACTTCAGTAGTGCCAGTAGCATTAGTTGCATTTTCTGACTTCCCTGATTCTGAAGCATGGCTTTTCAAAACTGAAGAACCCTGCCCAGTAGGTTGTCCAGCACCATGTAAATCTTTAAGTGGACCGCTAGGTTGATTTTGGAACTGCTGTGGTGGTGCAACATAACTCATAGACCTGCCAGCAGAAGTTTGAACATGATGCTGTTGCACATATGGTGGACCGTGAGGCTGGAAAGGTTGGGAATGCATCTGTTGTTGCGATGAGGGCATTCCTTGTTGGTATGATTGGCCTGTTTGTGAGGGAACAATTCTGTTAAGAGGAAATTCTTGTGGTGGTGCCTGGGAAGGGATGCTAGGCTGCATTGGTGGGCGCTGTGTATGATGCCCAACATGTTGTTGTGTATGCTGAGTTCCTTGAGGAGCCAGCATAACTAGCTGTTGGCCTTGCAACGGAAATTGACCCTGTGGAGGGCGTACCAGTGCAGGATACTGAGGACCAACTACTTGTTGGTGAGATACATGTACAGGGCGTGGCAGTGCAGAACCTTGTGGCATCTGATGTGCTGGCTGAGGCTGTGGATATGATTGATGACCCATTACAGCATGCACTGAAGGATTCTGAGGTTGTGCATGAGGCATTGGATGAGGCTGATGATAGGTGTGAGGTTGTGGGTAAGAATGCCGCTGCACTTGTGGATGGTGGGGCTGGATTTGAGAACTTAGCTGGATCTGAGGTTGAAGATGTTGCTGCTGAGGTAAATGCTGCAGTTGCAGATGTTGTTGCTGGGCAACAACCTGCTGATGTTGTGGAGGATGAGTCTGAACATTTGGCTGCATTTGGGGGGGTGTTGCTTGAGCAGCAGGCATTGCAAATGGCTGACTACCAACTTGAGCAGGGGCTGGTTGATGGGCCATAGGTTGTGCTTGGGGGCGAGGCAGCTGGTGAGGTACTTGGCTTTGTGCTTGCATCTGTGAAATTTGAGGTGCTGACTGCAATTGTGGATTCTGCTGAAGCTGCTGTTGAACTACTGGTGCTTGGAGTTGGGGAAGGTTAGGCTGATTTTGAGGTTGGGATGGCAACACATGTTGAGGCTGAGAGGGCTGCAGAACTTGAGGTTGAACATATGGAACAGGTTGTGCAGGAGCTTGAGCCACATTATGGGGTGCCACCTGCATTTGAGGTTGCATGTACTGCTGGTACTGGCCATACTGTTGATACTGCTGCATGTAGGGGTTGTATCCAGGGTAATGCTGCTGGTAGTACTGCTGGTACTGCTCAGCAGTTGGAGTTTGGGGAGCAACAGCTTGCCCTTGACTAGCAGCAGGTGCCGCTGCGAGGAAAGGGGGCACAGCCATTGTGCTTGTTGTAGTTGCAACAGCTGAACTAGTTGCCACTGCAGAAGCTGTTACAGTTCTGGCTGTAGTTGTGGATGGCACTGTTGTAGCAGGAGCTGCTGCAGGTGCCGCTGAGGCAACTGCAGACGGATCTTGGGAGACTGCCTGGGTTGTTGCAGCTGATGACTGTGTCAGACTACTGTCAGACTGTTGTGTTTGAGGTTGCAAGCCCTGCAAATAACACACAAAGGTAACAAGGATTAATGCATAGGAAAATAGTTCTAGACGTACATGGCAACTTAGCTAGTCAGTGTAGTCACTCAAGACATGATGAACATACAGGGCAGAGTTGAGCATGTTCTTGCACTTGACGATGTACAATCTGAGCAGCACAACGGTTACAAACAACAGGAGAGTTCCCATAGGCACAAGTAGTACCATGTGTGATGCAGTCAGATAACTTTCCTTGCCATTGGCAACCACTCTTATGATACAGGCAGTGGACTGTTACTTTACCAATTGTGTCAGCAAGGGATTTATTTGATTCCATCAGAGGCTGCATATTGCAAATCAGGTTGTAAACAAAGGGGTCAATACTGTAAAATATACTTAACTAACTGAATATGCATAAGTTACTTCCTTAAGAAGATTTCAATACCTTGGAATCGGCTTCTGTCACCAAGTAGCCATCATAAGGGCAGGCTTGTGTTGTTGCCACTGTATAAGCCAAGCAGGGTTTGCAGTACAGATGTGTGCACTGAGTTTGCAAGGCTTCATTGGGATATATGAGTGTCCGACAAACAGGGCAGAAATATTCACCAGGAAGAGATTGAATATTCAGAATGCATTCATTATCAAAACCCATTGTCTAATGTCACTAACTTTTACCCAATCAGGGTTCTGGTGCCTGCATATATGCTAAATTCATAAACTTGTGCACTGAATGAATGAAGAGTTAAAGCAGAAATCCGACAAGGGTAGAGAATAATAAATTATTTGCACGTCAATCATCCAATAAGTGATGAAAGGAGCCAAATATGAACTTTCATAATATTACCATAAAACCACAAGTTATCAACACATGACATCCACAACATGCAGAACACAAGCATATAATGAAAAAAATTTGAACTAATGACGCACGATGACGAAGCGATGATTGAATTTTTGAACAATAGCCACAAATTATATTGATCAAGTGAAGAAACCTCGCATGACAATTGAGTCAAATCTTAAAACACAGTGGGAAACAGTATAAAAATATATAAAGATACCAAAGTTACTAAGGCAAATATCAGGACTCAGCTAAATAGAAAAGGTACTGCTTCCAGCTAATAATGGATAAGAGCAGAGAGTATCAGGGCTGCCTAATTTGTTGCCACGCTCTTCGTGGCCAATGCTTGATTCATAGCCATAAAAGGTGTGCCGTGTAAAGCATGGCAAGTGGGGTCCATACATCAGCCTCATTTTTTTGCATATGAACTTATGAAGACTGGTAGGTGTTTCGTTCACCACAATAAGACAAACGTTTGCTAAAGAACCGAGTTACCAAACAGTGGCCCTAAATCCCTAATATGATAGCACGATAGGCAGTTGACATATGCAACACGTGCCATCACTATACAGAGTCGAAACACATTAGAGAGAGAGACACTTGGCATATACAACAAACAGACATATGGCAGGTAATCAATGTAGCAAAAATTAGTGAATAAATTACTAATCTCAGCAGAAGAAATACATCATAGAACCAAAGAAACAATAGTAATCAAATATATTATTAATGCTGAAATGGCTATGCTAACTATTGTGAATAAGAAAATATGGCAGGTGATCAAGTTAACAAAATAAGCCAACTACGTCACTGAGCTGAACAGAAATGATATACCATGGGAATCAGAGTGTCAATAGTAACGGAGTACATTATTAAAGATGAAATTTCCTTGCCAACAATATCCAAACAAAATTATGGCAGGCAATCAAGGCAGCGAATCTGGAACTACATTAGTAAGCTGAGCAGAAACGACATACTGAGACAGTCAAAGTAGCACTAGTAACGGGCAACATTATTAAGCTGTAATTAAACGATTTCCAACTAAAATTATGGCGGGTAATCAAAGAAGCGAAGCTAGTCAGCTACATTATTAAGCTGAGCGGGAAGGACATAGACATACTGGGGGAATCGAAGTAGCACTAGTAACAGACTACATTTCTAAAGATGAAATTGCCTCGCTAACATGGCAGCTAAAAGGTTATCAAGGCCACGAAGCTAGCCAACTAAATTATATGCTGAGCAGAAACGACATACCAAGGGAACCAAAGTGGCAATAATAACACACGACATTGAAAGTTGAAATGGCCATGGTATGTATCACCAACAGAAAATACTCGAGCACTAAATGCTAACGCAAAAATAATAGCATGCAGCCGTGGACTAAGAGCAATGCTAACAGTGCCACATAGCAAAACATTGCCCAACGCAGAAACAAGATGTACACAAAAAAGAGACCAAGCAAGAGCAGGTATCAACACTGATCCGGACGTCACCAATGATTTCCAAAAAATATGGACACGATTCACACATTCTCGAGCAACCTATCAAATCATCACCACCAGTAAAATAGACATGAAGGAAAAAAACTAACAAACCGTTGCAGATTAGGCAGCGTCAGTATAGTGAAAATCTATATGACCATATCGCCCAGAACAATGAATCACTATGTCACCTAAAGGCCTAGAAATTCCAAAAAGTGCCGCATTTTATGACACAAGTTCCTGACTGAACGATATCTACCATAAAGTTCTACAGATCAACGCAAGCGAATAGACCACCGGTATGGCTGAACAGTATGTAGCATAATCTGCCAGAAAATTCTACCTGAGAAGGACGGGGGAACGCGCGGAGGAGCTCGGGTTGGGACGGTCGGCGGAGAGGCGGCGTCGCGCGAGGGGCACCGGTCGGCGTCACGTGGAGGCTGGCGGAGCCGTTCCAGAACCCTACCTGGTGAGTGGCTGAGGAGGCACAGCCCAACCCTAGACGGAAGCCGACCCCGGCGTGCCGGATCACCTGGGGCGGATCGCCGGCGGCGAAGGGGCGGAGGTGGTGATGGTGGCAAGGGTTTTTCTTCTCTCGCTCTCCTCTCGTCGCCTGGATCGTTCCAGAAGGAGGGGAGTGAAATGCCTTTTGAGGATGTGTGTGTGGGTGGGTGGGACCCTAAATAGCAGCAAACAGGCGGGCCTGCATGGGCCTTTAGGGTCTGGGCCAATGATGGGCCTTGCGAGGCTCTCGTGGTATTATTGCGGTTGGGAAGCTTTTTTCCCGACTAAGGCCCGTTCTAAACATTTTCTGGTTTCGCAAACTAAAAGCCATTTGGAACTATTAGCTTCTTAATATAATTTTTTCCTTTTTTATTTTGTATTATCGATGAAGATATAAAAGTATTTTTATTTTTTCTATTTTCTATTTATTTCCTATAATTGAATAACCCAGAAAAAGCTAATTGCCGCTACAGTATCATTTCAGCCAAATGACTGTGGTCCCTTTCAAAACAGCTTTTAGCTTTTAACTTCTAGAAATCGAAAGTTGTTTTTGAACATAACATGTTTTTTTATTTCTTTTTTCTTTATTTTCCTTTATTTATATGCCTCAGTCGAAAGCTAATAAGCCGTTACAGTGTCTATTTCAACTAAAAACTAATAGACACAGTAAAAAAATCATAAACAAAAACCGTTTTAAACAAGAGCTATCTATCTTAGCTTATAACAGGGTTGCCTAAGTGTTCACGCAAGAAATTAGGTGCCTGTGCACGGTGCACCCCTTCATGTTGCAGGAAGCTTTGCTTTGCAAAGTAGCGGCACTACAATTCCTACGAACAAAGCAAAACTCAAAATCGATAAAAACCTTGCAGAGCTCCTGGATTTCTCAAAGAATCGGCAGCACATCCGAACGGATAACATCTTGATGTTTCCACGTCTAGTACCGTACATGCCTTCCAAGGAAAACGTAGACAAACATTTGCGAACAGAAATACGTAAAATTCTGAATCATGCTGTCAAAAACAAATTGCAGTAATCAGTTGATGCGTGTGTGATTTTATTTAACTCTCTATCATTAATCACAGAGTGATCGTCGCAAAAAAAAATCACAGCGTGGGGGAAAAAACAATGCTAAATCGTTTTCAATTGTTGATCATCGCATCGATCAACTTCAAGTGTATAAAACCTTGATTCGCACAAATCGTAGACCTCGAGTCCGACCAAAGTTTGAAAAGAAAGTAACGTTCTTCCCGTTGCCGCTCGTATTTACTATTTTGTAACTTGAATCCTTTTATTTCTGAGGTACGCCTTGTTTCTTTTGATCCGCAACTAATATCTTTTGTCTGTGTTTTTTGAAACTGTAGCGAGTGATAAAGATAATTACGTAGTACAGTATATATGATTTTATATTTGAGAAGGCATTTACGATGCGGCCCATCTCCTCCTAATCCTTTTATTGTTTTGTAACTTGAATCCTTTTATTTCCGAGGCAAGTCATGTTCTTTTAATCTGCAATTAATGGCTTTTGTCTGTACTTTTCGAGACTGCAATGGACGGTGGATATATCAACATGGACAGCACATGTGGTTTTGTGTTTGAGAAGACATTTGTAAAATCTGATTTAAAAAGTTACCATATTTGTCTCGATTTTTGAAAAAACCAAAAGTCCAGAGCAGGGCCGGCTCAACATTTTCAAGGGCCCTAGGGCGAATTTGGCTCTATAGGCCCTTTACTACAAAATTTTTTTCTACTTATAAAATATGCAGTTTAAACTTTATATTGTCTAAAGTGACACAAATCAATAGTTCTAACAAGATAAACTAATTAGGTACTAACTAGTCCATAAACCGAATGTAACTAATAAGAATTAATTTACCTCAAATAGGAGCGACAAATATCCAATGTCTTTCATAAAAAGGAACTTCTTCTAGCACTTCTTGATGCAAAATCATTAATAATAACATCGAGATCAATGTCGTCCAAGATATTCTTCTCAATGCAGCACATAGCCAAGCCATTCAATCTTTCTTGTGACATAGTAGACCGCAAATAGTTTTTCAGATATTTTCAATTTTGAGAAACTCCTTTCAGCTGAGGCTACAGTCACAGATACAGTTAGAAGAATTTGATATGCAATAGAGACATTTGGGTAGCAATCTGCAGCTGTAACGAACTAAAGAATCTCAGATGCTGACATCTCATCATTTGACAAGGTGACTTACAGCACTTTTAGTCGAAGCATCAAATCATTCCACAACCTCTTGGATCAAGAAAATTTCACGCACTGGTGAGCTCAACATGAACTTGTCACGACTCATGAGTCATGACAAGCACCTTAAGTGGCTGTTGAATCTAGAACTTGACGGAGGCTCTACACAGCTTGATCTTTCATAGTCCAACAAATCTGAATTGTTCTTCAGTCAAATTGGGCAAAAAATAAGCTAACGCCATCAACGGGTCTTCCAAATGCTAACCCCTCCTACAGTGGTGCTAGATACAGGAAAAAGACCGAGAATAACAAATTAACAAGAAAAGTAAAACGGGGAATACTGATTACCAACTTGGGCGGTTGCCTTGCTTCAAATCTGAACGCTAGGTTGGCCTGAGACCGCCTGCCCAACCGCCGCCGCGCGGCCGCTCGAGAGGACCACAGACGTCGGCAGTCATCTAGGGTTAGAGCCGCTTCTGGACTTGTGCGTTAGACCCCCTTGGATAGAGTTAGCCCTTCACCGATGGACCGAGGCCCAGATGCTACCCTCTCGGCCCAGAAAGCGCGCCCGTCGACCTCAGCCTTCGTCTTCACGCCCGGCGAGCTGCGGCCATGCGGGGAGGGCTTCTGGGCTCTGGCGTAGACGTGTAGTCTGGCGCGGCCGCGCGGGGGGCCCTCCCTGGCCCGGGGCCCTAGGCCGGCGCCCCTCCGGCCTACCCCCAGAGCCGGCCCTGGTCCAGAGTCCAAGAGAACATAGCCGTAATATGTGGTTTTCAGTGGATACCGAAGTCAATGAAAATAAGTCATAACTCTGTCATTCCGTGTGTTGTTAATCCGCATCCGTGTCGGGAAGAACGCGGAGCTCCCATCCATGCAGATGCAGCTCTCTGTTCGAATCCGAGTCTGAGTCGTCGTGCCATTCTTGCGGATTCGTGAGCATAAATACGCACCCAGCGGCATGTCTCCGTCCATCAGTTCCTTCGTTCCGCACTTCACAGCTCTCGGTCCTCTCCTCCGGCCGCTTGCGTTGCTTCCTGTCGATCGATCGACCGCGACGACTGGTCCGCGCAGCTAGCTAGCCATGGCCACCGCAGTTCTCCCGCCGCTGCTTCCGATGCCGCCGAGGAGCAAGATGATGCCCCTGCTCCCGACGCCGTGCCTCATCATCCTGCCCTCCTCCTTCGCGCTGCCCTCCTCCAGGCCCGGCCGCGCGGACTCCGTCGAGAGGTGGGACGCGAACAAGAAGCCCTCCAGCCCTGCGTCGTCGTCGAGCGGCAGCAGCGGGAGTCCCGGCCGCGCGTCCACGTGCGACCGCTGGGACAGCAACAAGATCAAGAGCCCGCGCGGCACGTCCTCCTCCAGCGAGCGGCGCCAGGACAGCAGCAGCAAGAGCCCCGGCCGCGCGTCTGCCTGCGAGCGTTGGGACAGCAGCAAGCGGCCTCTCAGCCGCGCGTCATCAGCCGAGCGCTGGGACATCCACAAGAAGCCTCGCCCGCTGCAGGCTGACGAGTTCGACGTCGGGAAGAGCAGTGCCGGCAGCCGGACGGGCGACCTGGAGATCGACAACAATGCGCAGACCGACGAGAAGACGAAAGCTTCGACGGTGGCTCTCAAGGAGAAGGTCAAGCCGCCGGCCGTGTTCTCTGGAGCGAGCTTCTTCGCGTCGCCGGAGCCGAGCCTGCTTCCCATGCCATCCTTCCTGCTGGCGCGCTAGAATTCATGCTCTCTCGTGACACACTCCATCGTTGTAACGTAGTGATGCAGCTAAGCAAGTTGCTAATTAGTGTTTGTGACCCATTGGAACAGAGCCTAGGTAGTTAGTTCTATGTGCTGGTACATGAAGCTGCTAATAATTAGTTTATGCAAAGTGCTCTCTGCTGTTTTGTTTTGTTTTGTTTGTCCTTCACGTAAAAAGATGCAAAATCTTTGTGCGATTTTAATCCTAGGATGGTAGAGCAAAAATGCAAAACTATAAAAATGCAAAATCACATATACATATGGATATATGCACCATCTTAACCATAAAAAATGTCTTGAGGTTCGTGTAAAAGATATTCAATTATTAGAAGATAGGGCGGTTGTTTTAATTTTGAAATCAATCTGGATGTACATTTGACGGTAGCAAGCAACAGTATATATGTACCGCACGTATACATGAAAAGGCCACATTTGGAATTGCATAAAGTACGTGAATGAGCTAGCTCAGCATGTGCAAATCCAGCACCGTCCAATAAATCTCACATTAACTTTTCAAAATCATTACCTGAGTTTTTGAATCACTGAACTATCATAAGTTACAGAAACAAAAGGTCCCCATGATTTCATTCACGACTTGGCCTCGCTTGGATTTCATTTGAGTTATGGGGCATATATCGCTATCACTAAATATCCAGTCGATCTCCAACTAGCCTGGATGACAAATCTCGAAGAAATGCATGAAATCAGGTTGCATGACACTCTTAATCGTTGTCACGTACGTAGTGATTGTAACACCCCTATTTAGGGAAGCGCTAGTAATCCCCGTAACTATTCAGAACTATTCAATTGCGGAGTACTGTACACAAGTGAGCACTACAACAATACATACTTATAATAAAAGAGTCATACAAGATTATGATTTAACAACCTAGTTTTGACGCAGCGAGCATGCAAGCCCAAAGTTGTCTTATAATATAAAAGAAACTCTCAGGCAAACTTAAGCACGGTTAAGACATAAAACCAGTCGTCTTCAGCGAAGTAGGGTTCTTCTTGAGCTTCATCAGCAACTTGATCATCACAGCTCTACTGATCTTCTATTTGTTGTTTAGCAAGTAATGATTACAACCGTACCCAACAAGTCACAAGGGTAAATCTCAACTTAACTGATTGCAAGGATATTCAAAGGAAGAGAATATATTGGTTCTATTAATTTGAGTGGATATAATTTTATTTACAAATAGAAAAACAAAAATAGAACCCATTAAGATTAAAGCGGTTTTCTTTCAATAGTTATTTACTCAGCTTACTCAAATTAAAACATAATGAAATCTACTTATGCCTCACTATTGAGATCACCCATTAAACACAGCTTTATTTATCGGAAGCATGATGTATTCGAATACCATTTATTTCACACTGCAGAGACGTTGCTCAGGTTTACCCACAAGATTTCTTAGATTCTCAATGTCACACGATAGGCATGCTTCAACTAGTGTGCGACTAAGTTGAGAAAACAAGGTTTTTAACTGCTCAACTCTTTATGTAGGCTTTACCTGGTAGATCCATTCAGACCCGGTATAACTAGCTAAACGTAACACTTTTGTCCGTCCTAAGTGACCCCTACCGTTGTTAGGTATAGTTTTACCATTCCACATACCAACTCCCCATCATCTACACTCCTACCTCCTGTAGATATTCAATTGAGTTGAGCAGCTACTAAACCATAGTTGGCAAGTCAACACCTATGGTTGAGCGATCATTGTGTCCTTTACTCAGCATAAGGTTTTTGTCCTTACTTTTCATTTGAGGCAACCAACCAGATCCCCCTGTGCTCGACGGCACTACCACCCCTCTGCTCAGGCCTCCACCTAGAGTAAGGTCATGGATTCCAACCATCTCGTGGCTTTCCACGATTCCTCCTTACCCTAGAACCAATTTAAGAATTCTACCGGCTAGAAGCCAAGTTACTTAGTAGTACAAAATTTTGAATGAGCTAATCTACAATTGTTTATACAGTAATTAAATATTACTAAGGTTATCAAGGTGAATATGGCCTCAAATCAAACAAGACATTTTTCAGTGGTAGGGTATAACTAATTAATAAGTCATTCTAAATATTTATTTTAACTAAATAGCATTTCACAAATAACATTAATGCAAATACAGTAATTAAATAATTTAAATTTCATGGGATTCAATATGATTAAGAACTTGTAACTTGCCTTGTTGCTCTGCAAACTCTACTATCTCGAAGACTTCGTTGCATGGTTCTAGTATTTGTATCGTCGCTTCGGAAAGCTCGGGAGCTAGTGCAAACACATAAAATAACATAAGTCCGTACTTGAGTTTAATCAAGTTAGAAAAAATTAAATAAATTAAAAAGGAATAAAATGTAATAAACTTCAAATGGAGGGGTTTGGATTTATTTGGAGTTCAATTTGGTGGAATGAAGATCAAAAATGGATTCGCGGCGTTGAAATGATCGAAACAGGTATTTTGGAATTTTTCTTAATTTTTAGGTGAACAGTGATAAATAGTGGTGAACAATGTTGGACCGGCCCATTGGAACTGTGCAGCCCACCCACAAAATCAGCCCGCTCAGCTAAACAGGTCAACTAGCCTTGGCCCATGCTGCGCGTGGTCGAGAGGCCCAACGTGCGCGCACACGCCCCCGATGGGCGACGCGCAGACGGCCATGATGCGACCACGTTGCGTCCACGGTCGTCTTCAACCTCCAGTTGCTTCTCCTTGGCGAAAAACAAAGGAGTAGCGGTTTGAGCAAAGCGGCACCAACAAGACTCTTTGGCAAAAACGAGTGGCATGGTTGGGCGCTAGGGTTACCATTAGCATAAGCGGTGGCGGCTAGTGGTAGGAGAGAAGGTTTGGAGCTTCCCGGCGGCATTTGAGTGTCTTGGTGGTTCTCTGGCAAGGCTAAGCGTGATTTGGCCATCTGTGGGGTATGGTCATGATCATTCAAAACTTTCTCTGAGTTCATGTCTAGTGCAATGGTAAGCCGTCTCATGAGAAAGAATGGGTGAAGTCAGTTTTTTGCACATAAAAGAGATTATTTTATATTTTAGTTTCTAGATCAAGAATAATGAGCTATTTCTGAGTCTATAAGCATTACCTGACCCGAGCCATAAAAGCCTACAAGAAGTAAACTCATGCTTCAACAAATAACTAACATAACTTAATCTACAGCTTAATTTAGATTCAAGATTCAACAAAGCATATTTGACATTGCATGAATCATACAAGGAGCACTAAAGCAAAATTAATCATTAGATCAACCACTAACACACATGTTAATTCAAGTTTTGCAGTAACACTTACAATTTTAATTTGCTAGTAGGGTAAAAGCTAAGCTATACAAGGAAAATCATAATAAATCAAGCTAACATATTATAAACCATGGCAAGGAGCAATTTCATATAGCACATCATACATGATAATAGTTAGAGCTCTAACGATATTTGGCTAGATCTAGCTGCAATAATTTAGATATGTAACATCTTACAATGAATACAACAAAGATTCAAACTCTCCCTCAAACCAAGCAAAAAAGGCAAATAACCTTAAACTCCCTCAACATGGGTATAAAGAAAGAGAACAGAATGATATCAATTATGGAATTGATACCATTTGCAGGAAAGAAATAAACCAATTGGAAAAATAGAATCTGAGATAAGAAACTACAACCAATTAGAAGAGAGCCTAGGGTCACTAAGGTTTAAACAACAAGCATAAGACACATAGTCCAAGATACAACTCTCTACCCCACAAAAGTCTTTAGGTTAAGAGAAATACAAGCTAAGGAGTGAATCAACACCACTAGGTACCCCACTACTAAATACTAGTGACTGAAGAAACTAGTTCAACCTAGACAAGATAAAAGACTCTAGAAGACCTAAGAGAGATAGAACATCTAGCAAAACCCCCAGATCCTCAACAACAACCCACATGATATGCAATAATGACAATAGAAATTAAGAATCTAAAAGAGTTCAAGAAATGATACCACTCATCCATGTGACCACTTGATACCACTTATAGAAATCACCACTTGTAAACCTAAAGTTGATATCACTCGTAGATGACAATGAAGTAAGAGCTCATGAAAATAGGTGAAGACGCTATTCATGAAAGCATATGTCTCTTAGAGGCCATCAAGGCAATAGAGAACCATCAAATATTCTGATCAAGTGATGAAGCAAAAGACTAAAACCTTTTAAGTCTATGTTCTCTATCCCGCGTCCCATTAACTACATATGGGAAGAAGAGGGTGCCAAAATCTTGGATTCCAAAGGGTTAGTGAGCAAATACTTGAAAACCTAAAGCTTGGACACACCACCACTAGAAGAAATTGAATTTTTATGTGAGTTAGCATGATGCATTGGATGATTCATGCAAGAAGATTCATTTTTAAAGGCACACCATGAGGGGACAACTCAATGAGGAGAATGAGTGCCATATCTAGAAAAGTAGTGAATGCTTTGCTTAGAAGCACAATGATGAGAACCAACACAAGCACCAAAAGAACTCACGACTCCTCACTATGAGTGTGCATCTCGATGAGGAAGACGAGGTTCACCACTTAAGAAAATGGTGGAAATCTTTCCTTAGGATAGTACGTGGATCAAAATCAAAACCATGAGAATCAAGTCCATGACATTGTCCAACACTACTAGAAAAGGTGTCAAAGAAACTATCAACAAGATAAGACTTCATATTAGACTCACGAGTATTTATGCCATGAGAAAAACTATGCACACCCGGAGACTTAGAAGTATGGGTATGACGTATGCATTTTGCATATCAAAAGCAAAAGTCGACATGATATCCATCCTTCTCACAAAATGAGCCATGGCGCAAAGTTCTACTATGAGACATGTCGGGGAGGATAAAACACCATTATTACAAAAAGGAGAAGTCCCTTGCGACACGTATGAAGACCTCGTGTCGGTACTAGATTCACACATGCCATGAGATGATCGATATGTATTCCTTAAAACTCGATGACGGACTCAACGCTCATGCTTGACATGTTGAAAGCAAAACTCAACAATGTATCTATCCTTCCTGCAAAAAGTGCAATGGTACTTCTCTTGAAGATATATTGTATTATGTGAGAAAGAAGCACCCTTGTCTTTGTAAATCCCTTGGACAACACTAAGAGAATCACAAGAAGCATCACTAGCCGAGCCAGAATGATCCAAAGCAATGGCACAAGTGCCAACATCAAGCAACTCAAGAGTAGCATGGGAATAATCCAAATCTGATTGCAAAGAAGCAAAATCAACTCTAAAAATATCAATCTTGGATTGAAAGCAACACAAGAGTTACAAGACTTGATGCTCATATCATCGCACACTCTCTTCAAAGAGTCAACCTCATTATTCAAAGAGAAGCACGATGTGCAACATATGAATGATGCAACCTTAACAATCTTACAATTTAATGCATCAATTTCAATTTGTAACATAGTACAATTTGCATAAGAGACTAGGCTATCTTCAGGCAATTTTTTAGTGGCTATGCAAGATACACAATGAGTAGAAATTAGCTCACTAATTTCAACCCTAGCATTCTCTAGTTCCTTAAGACAATTGGTAAAGCTTAAGTTTTATTTTTTATTTTCAGCTCTAGCAAGTTCAAGTTATTTAACACGTATGGAATAAATCAATTTTAATTATCCAATTTCAGCTAACATGTCTACACAAGAATCATGTTTATTTCTAACCATAGACTTAAGATTGCATATTTCTTTCTTAGCATTATTAAGCTCATGATGCAAGGCAACACATGAGTCACATGGCATAGAGGCATTAGATTTTAGTGATTCATTTTCAGATTTTAAACGTGCAAGAAAATCATTCAAGATTTTATTATCTCCAAGCAAGGATTCAAGAGGATGCAAAGAATCTTTCAATTTAGCAAGCTTAAAGGATATGTCAATTTTCTCCTTCTTTAATTTCTTAATTTTCATCCTAAGAGTAAGCAATTTAGATTAATAAGACACTAAGCAATCCATGAGTTTCTCTTTACTCACCTTA
The DNA here is from genome assembly GCA_017311315.1 of Dendrocalamus latiflorus. Taxonomy (NCBI): domain Eukaryota; kingdom Viridiplantae; phylum Streptophyta; class Magnoliopsida; order Poales; family Poaceae; genus Dendrocalamus; species Dendrocalamus latiflorus. The sequence continues at coordinate 25,606,276 of CM029645.1, forward strand.
TTTAGCTTATGCAGAGGATTATCTTTAGATGGCTCATCATGATCATCCTCCAAGAGCTTTCTATGATGATGATCCTCAAAGACTAGTGGCTTGATGGAATATTGATCTGATGCAATTGGTCTAGACCGATTAAGATCTATCAAGAAGAGTTAACTGGATTCTGATACCACTTGTAGAACCAAAGATGGCCATCAAAGGGAGGAGGGGGTGAATAGGGGTGGAAATGGATCAAATACGAATTAAATAGTCTCACATATGAATATAAATCCATATTTTTAAAACAAATATGGATATGAATTCATATTTTTAAAACAAATATGAATATGAATTGAAACATTCTCAAATACGAATATAAATCAAATGTCGTAACGAATACGAATTTGAATTGAATATGTATTTAATTCAGTCGAATGCTAATATCCTAAAACTTTTGTAACATATTTCGATAGAATAAATTTATGTAACATGACCACATGTCTACACAGCTAGTAGTGTAGCACATAGAGTTAGAAATTATGCAAAGTAGTTTCCACTTCTTGCTTGTAAACCTTTGTTCATCAGAAAATTACTCCCTACAATCATCCTTAGGAAGGTCGCTAGGGATAGAAACAGATCGAATATGAATCGAATAGTTTCGAATATGAATAAGAACATTCTTGAATATGAATACAAACATTCTCAAATCTGTATACGAACATTCTTGAATATGAATACGAACATTCTCAAATATAGATTTTGTTTACCACATTCATGTTTTCTTACTTACGAATATCGGATAAAATGGATTATCGTTTACCATTTTCCATCCCTAGGGGTGAATGATGCCTCCCCAGATCGTATTCTAAAACATTCGCTCCAATAGCTACTAGAAGTTAGAAAGGTCATATTAGCCCACCAAGAAAGAACTCACATAAATGTGGAAGCAAAATGAAGTTCAACTCCAGGCAACCGATCAAACTGCTATGGACACAACGATTAGATCGGCTGGCAGTCTAATGCCCAGGAGCACCGGTCTAACCACCCTCCCCTATTTCATAATAGAAAAACACTGTGAGCCAAAACCCAAAAAGGTGCGATCTCTAAAATACAAGTGGCTGTGGCTTATGGATTTGGTTGAAAATTTTTAATTTTAACTGTTTGCGATAGAGATTACGGAGAGAGATACTCGTTTGCAATTTTGCATAATACAGATGTTGGGTTTTTAACGTGTACTACAATTAACTTGTAGATTATATCTTAAAAAATACTTCCTTTAAAAGTTAGGTATTATAATAAAAGCTAAAAGCCGATTTTAAAAACCAAAAATAACAGATCCATAATATCTATGTAACTTGACATATTAAACCTGGGAAAAGAATCGCATGTAGATGATGACGTGTCTTACAATTGTATGGATAGCTGCCTAAAAGAGCTCGTGAGTACTCAATGACAAACCTTGTTTTTGTACTCTCATCTCACCAACCAGCTTAGTACTACCAGGAGCTAGTACTACGGTGCCATACAGCAGAATGTTCTTACAAAGCTTAGGGGCAATATGTGGTAGTAGTTGAAGAGGTGGTTTTTAGAATAAGAATATAAGTAGTTAGAAAAGTGAAAAAAAATGTGTACGAAATAGAAGCGAGAGGAGTGAGGTGCGTAATGAGCCTATGATTTTCTACCTTATTTTCAGAGCAAGACGAGAACGAAAAGAGTAATGAAGCTACTTTAAGAAGTTAGATGTTCATATTGGGTTTTTGATGTGGCACGCATGCATTCTGCTTTGGCAAAGATTAAATGCATCAACTTAAATTCGCTGGCATCTTAATTAGGCAAATAATAAATGACCAAACCCTAAGTTTAAAGACTCATTAGGGCATCTCCAATGGTTCTAACTAGCAACTAACTAGAAGGCTTCCACATCATTTATATAGTACACATTAAAAGCTAGCATTCTAAAGAACTATCTATAAGAGCATCTCCAATAGTGACTTATGAGCTAGCTCTAAGCATATTATTTCATATTTTAATAGAAGAGAGAGAAAAGATATCTCTTGATCAAGAGCTAGTCTCATACACACATTCCAAGATTATGTGAGAGTGTCATGTGAGGCTATTTATGTTATGAGCTATGTGCTAAAAGTTAGTACTATTGGAGAAGTTGTCTTAGAGCTAGTATGAGCTAGTTACTAGCTCTAAGACAACTTCTCCAATAGTACTAACTTTTAGCACATAGCTCATAACATAAATAGCCTCACATGACACTCTCACATAATCTTGGAATGTGTGTATGAGACTAGCTCTTGATCAAGAGATATCTTTTCTCTCTCTTCTATTAAAATATGAAATAATATGTTTAGAGCTAGCTCATAAGTCACTATTGGAGATGCTCTAAGGATAGCTATTTGATGCTTACATGCACACACAGAAAAGGACTATCATTTATAGAGGCTGCCTCGTTTTGCGTTATAGACTAGTGCTTAAGAGCAAGTCTTATAATACAGCCTTCAGCTGACTGTATAGATACTTACAGCCCACTTATCAGCCTACTCATATAGTAGTTACAGCTAGCTGAAGGCTGTATGACCTACCCCTTCCTCTCACAAAGTTTCTTGGTTCTTGTGCTTCAGCTGGCTGTAAGCTTACAGCCCACCTCTCTTCTCTCTCCTCCTCTCTCTCCTCCACCTCAGCATACAGCCAGTTTACAGCCTCTTATAATACTTGCTCTAAGGAAGAGCTGGTTCGATTTTTTTTGCATACTCTCTTTCCTCCACATAGGATATATGCTGATGTGTACATATATATAGCTAGCTGACTCAGACCATTGGAGATGCCCTTAGCTCTTGTTGGCTGTTAGGTCTATTCTTCAGAAATGCTACTGTTGGAGCATAAACTCCAAATCTGAAGCCTATTTCTGAAACTGCAATCCAACCAAAAACTCCTGTTGTGTCTTCAAGCCACTGCCAATTCTCAGGCGAGCACATGCCCAGCACGTGATGGGCAGAAGAACCCTATGTCGTCTTCATTTCTCTGGTTAATGAGCTAGCAGATCTTGTCTCAGCATACTGAATAGCCTTCAGTCATATATCCTCTTCTTCTCTTGTTAATGGGCTAGTAGATCTTGTCTGTTACCTGAAAAATTCATATTTATTGTCTCATCAGGTGATGAAAAAGTAACAAAAAATGCCTAGATGAAAGGAGAATGTCTAGATGAAAAGTAACAAATGCCTTGTTAATGCACGGCATCCTTCTCGCACTTTCACAGAAAGGAGAGTCTATAGATGAAAAGTAACAAAATGCCTTTATGAAATTTGAACTTGGGTTTGTCAAGTCAGAAAGTTGTAGAATTTAGTAAGAAAAAAGGTTTCTTCCAATCAAGTACTGCATTTTATGCTGACTAGACTGCTTTGAGTACATATCAATTCAGCACGGCAATAACAAATCCTTGTAAAAAACACGATGGAGCAGATCAGGCCTGTTCTTTTTAGATCGGCTTATGATTTATGACTATAGCTTAATTTTGGTTATTTGTGAGTGGCAAGTACAGAGTAAGAAAAACTTGCTTGCAGTAAGAGAAACTATAATTAATTTTTAGACCCCACTTTAAAGCACTCCGTTTAAAAACTAATTATTATAGAAAAGATGACAAGTATGTTTTAAAAGCTGAAAAAAAGACCCATTTGATTATGCTTAGCTCATTTGTGTTGCTCACTTTGTTCGTTTGCAGCAGATCGCAGTACATTCATATGCTTCCTTTCCAAATTCTTTTTCCTTTCACATACTTCACTAGAAAATCTACCATAATTCTAAAAAGTGCTGAGAAAAAAGGGTTATTCCAAAAGCCACTGTTTGGTGGGTTCAAAAGGAAAACAAGAATACCAAACAGTCAGTTAAATCAATCAAGTACTATTCCCTTTATTTTTTTACTTGACTGTTATTTTATATAACTTTATATTAAAATATATTGTTAACATTATAATATTATAAAAATATTTTTAATAAAAAATTCAATGATATACTTTTCATATGAGCATTTTATACTGTTTTAAATATATAGGTGGCGACATGAATTTTGTAATGTAAAGTTAAAAATGGGGCCTAAAAAAGCAAAAAAAAAAATCGAGGGAGTAAAAGTTAATTGCACATCACATCACCCATTAAAAACCAAAATTAAAAGAACTAACAACACACTTCTCACAGTTAATGGCTCTGTTCTTTCTAGTTTTCTTAACTACCATTTAACTTTAATTTTCTTAGTAATTACTATTTATTAAACTAATAAGCTGTAACCAGAAGCCAAAAGCTACAGTTTAAAAGAACAGACCCAATGCCATCTCTCTCGAAAGACTGGCCCTAGACACCCATGGCTGTGGTGAAGTATATTCAAAAGAGTTAGAAATACGTAGACTTTCTTCGGAACTATTTAGTCTTAGATATCTATTTTTAAAAATCTAATCTCCTGTATAGACCTATCGAGTTAGAAGAGCTCGACAAACACCTACCGAGCACCCTGCATAATTAATTAACATTAATCATTAGATTAATTAAAAGCACTCATCACATGCCTTTATTTCTGCCAGCTCAGCAAAGATCTGCCGAGCTATAGGTGTTGTTGAGTTTCTCTAGCTTGATAGATACCTGCTAAGCTCAATAAGTCTACGAAGAAAACTAGATTTATAAAAATAGACCATGCTAAATTTAAAAAAAAAGTTGCTACAGCGTTATTTATGTAAACCGTTGCTTTTCTTTGATGCCGCGTGAACGAGAAGCGAGGAGCATGGCCATCAATGTGTGCATAGCCTGAGGAAGAGAGCAGTAGGAGCAGGAGAGGAATGATGATCCCATCCCACCCGGCCCTAGCCCTCCCTTCAATCCAACTCCACCTCCACAAGAATCCTATCCATTATCCACCAAACAGTCGGAAGAGAATTGATCTTTTCCTGTTAAAAAATTGCGTCTTATTTGGGCTAAAAATCCCTTCTTTTCTTGTCCACTTCGGCGAGGCTCCAATTATTTTTTCTCGATACAATCGATCCATTTGTTGCCATTGCATCGTGGATTTGGACCACGCGCACAACCGCAACCAATCCCCTCCAATCCCGCCCCCAACAATCGCAATCTCCGAGCGAAAGCAAACAGAGAAGAAATCCTAAATAGCAATTCACCAAGAACTCCACTACAAGAATCTCCCAATCATTTCTCGTTTCATTTGGCCCACTCCACCATCCGAGAAATCCCAAGAAACGCCCCACGAATCGCCCCCAAATCGGTCCTACGCCGCACCAGATTACAGCTCATAATAGCCAAGAATTAGAGCAGACGCGAAAAGGAGAAAGCAATGACGGAGGTGGCGCTCCTCCGGGGCCCGACCAACCTCGCTTCCTCCGCAAGCCGCGCCTCCTCCCTGCGCTATTTATTCAATGCCGATAGCGACGTGCTCCAGAGAAGCAGCAGCCCGGAGAGCCCTACAGGATCTACAGGAAGCTTAGGGCTCCAAGCACGGCACGAGCAAGAGGTAGAAGTATCAAAGGAGGAAGAGGAGGAGCGGTGGTCGTTCTTGGCGTTGCTGCTTGCGCTGCTGCGGAAGTCGCTGCTCGGGTGCAGGGCGGAGGGCGGTGACGGCGGCAACGAAGGCGGCGGCTGTGGGATGGAGATAGGGTGGCCGACGGATGTGCAGCACGTGGCGCACGTCACGTTCGATAGGTTCCATGGATTCCTGGGGCTCCCCATCGAGTTCGAGCCCGAGGTGTCCCGCCGCGTTCCCAGTGCGAGGTCTGTCACTCTGTCTCATGTTCATCAATTGGTATTAGGTTCAAGCTCCGAAAGAAGTGGTTGCTGTTCTGAATTCAAAGGTTTCTGAACATTCAGTTTTCAGTTCCAATTTGAATTTAAATTTGTGGGAAAATGACATCTTTTTTCCCACCCTTTTGCATATGGTGGTGTTTCCTTATGAACTGTTGCAGAAAGATTTGGTATCTGTTTAACTATTTGAGAAACAATGGTTCTGTTCGTTAAAAGTTCTGAAATTTAAATGGTGTTGGCCTGAAAACAGGGTCTTTTTAATAGTTCAGTAGTTTTTCACTTTTCAGCATTTAGATGGCACTGTTTGCGTATTTTGTTTGTGATTTTAATCGAGGTAAAAAGATGGTATTTTGGTTCGCATTGCAACCTCTGTGCTGCTTTGATCTGAAGTTCGGTAGAAATACAAATTTTCTTTATTTTTCTGGTGAAATTTAAACTCCATTTGAATTATGTGTGTATTATACTCCGCCTGGACTTGGTGTTTTGTGTTGGTATTTGGTTGCATTAGCTGGCTTTCAAATGTGGTAGATAAGCTGTGCATGTCTTGATGATGGATAGGCTTTGGACCACCATTCTGTGTAGAAATAGTTTGTGTCTTGTTTTGGCCACATTCCAATAATAACTGGCCAATCATGTCTCTAGATGTCCTTATATTTGATAGTGTCGCATGATTTTGCTGTAGATACTTACCTCATAAAATTCTGTAAAAATAATTATGCTTTCAGCTTTACATGAGGTTGTAGATGTAACTGTTATTTTTTGCGTACAAATGAGGCTGATGGGATCGGTATAATATAATTCAAAAGAAACTGTTGTCTTTGCATACTATTTCTCTCTTTCATTCACAGCTAACCCTCAGTATACCTACCCCACTAATGAAGAGAAACCTTCGCTAGTTATAATTAGAGTTAAAAATAGACTGTGATATTTGAATTGTTTCAAAGCTTCCGAATTTTATTAATGGTAACCATTTTGTTCACTTGCTTCCTTAATTCCTGGGGTTTACAGCAGTAGTATTTTGCCTCTGTTCCTTTAGTGTCCCCATCAACTCCAACCATGTTTTGACTTGTAAGAAAATCCACCAAAAGACCCCTCAATATTCATGTATTAGAAACTATGCATGATTATTTTATTTGGGTTTGGGTTCAGAAAATAAGGAAGCAATGCTTACCTGACAAGCCCATGCCTTTTGTTAAGTCTTTAGTTCTAGTTGGATTAGCTCAGCTGTATCACCTATTGTTTGTGTTTGGTGGAAGTGCTTAAGCTTGCTATGCAAATATACTATGTATCAAGTATTATTACCAAGGCATTGCATCCAGTGCAAAATGTATTGGGTGGTGCCTGTATTGTTGCATTGTTGTTCTTTATTTTTCTCGCCCACTCCTTTTGTATGTACAACATTTTCTTGAATCTAATCCAATAAGGAGGAAAATTACGCCTGTAATGGCCTGTTTGGATAGAGGGGATTGGGATTCAAATCCTTAGCAGCTTAGTTCAAATTTGAGCTACATCCCAAATATTTCCAAAGAAACCCCCCCTCATCCAAACACACCCCCCTGAAGGAACACCAGACTCTGGACAAAAAATATTCTAGGAATTCTGTTGATTGACCTAGGAATATCAAGAAGTAGATTATTACATCATCTGTTATTTACGAAGATCGAAAAGCTGTTCGGAATTTCATGATTTACTAATGACATAAGTTGTCTTGATTAGATGATTCATACACCTTACTCCTTTTGTTATCATTTGTCTGCATCTGTTTGTTGTGTGTTGTAGACTTCAGTGGCTTGAATTATTAATTTCTGCTTTGCTTTCCTAAGTTTCCTTTCTGACTACTAGGAACAGAGCAGAAAGAATAAGGAAAGTACATAGGTATATTGTTTTCTATTGGGAGTTCTAGGATGTGGGTTTTTAGTACTGGGCAATCTAAAAAGAATAGACAAAACGGTTCTGTATCCAGTTTCTACTTTATGGAAGGATGGGAGCCTAGTGCCTCCAAAAGAAGATAAAGTGGCACAAACACCTACAGCCAATCTTCAAACTGAAGGATTACTCGTATACTATCAATAAAACTGCAGCCGATCAGTTGTGCTCAGTCAATAGTTGGAAAGCTTCTGCCTTCTGGAATGAGCAAAATTCCCAAAAGAAAATGAAAAGAGTTTCCTTGGATAGTTTACGTGCTTGAGTTAGCAAACCAGTATATTCAGCACCTATATAATAATGCTAATTTTGTTCGCATCCTTATATCGATGCGAAGTTTTTAGGCATGCAAAGATTTGTAGGGGTCCTGGTATAACTTATGAACAGAGAATGTTCTTGTGTACCATCTTAATTTTTAAAATATGGTTCTTTACAAGATGCCTTGGCCTGTCTTCAAAACAAAAAAATTCCTTGACCTCAATGGCAAGGTGCTCTCATTTTCATGTGGTGATATCCTAGTTTTGCAAGATGCGTCTATTTTGCTATGATAATGCGTATTTTTGCACAATATAGATTATTAGTTCCAGTTCATGTTTACTTTAGCTGGTGGTATTCTTCAGCTGATTGAAACTTGAAATGCAGTGCAAGTGTCTTCGGAGTTTCAACAGAATCAATGCAGTGTTCCTATGATTCCAGAGGAAACAGTGTTCCAATGATTCTCTTGATGATGCAAAGACATCTTTATGAACAAGGCGGTCTTCGGGTGTTGTTTTTTAGCCTTTAAGTTGATTTTCACTTGCTTCTTATCAGTGCTTTGTAGCTTTGTTCTGGCCAAATAAATGTTGTCTTGTTTGCACTTTTGCAGGCAGAAGGTGTTTTTCGTATAAATGCAGAGAATAGCCAGGAGGAACTTGTGAGAGACCAGCTAAACAGTGGAATTGTGCCAGATGGCATTGATGTTCACTGTTTGGCGGGTCTAATCAAAGTAAGCTTCTTTCTATCATGTAGCTTGTGTGATTCTATTGACAAAACCAACTTCCTAATCACATGTACATTACCCACAGACTTATTAATTGATGATTGCACTTATCTTCAATTGTGGAATTTCGTATAAACACCTGTCAGAGAGTCCAGACTTCGCTTTCTAATGGAACCCAATCTTCTCCCTTTCTTGCACAAAGATATTGTTGTCACAAGTTTTTTTCAATAAATACAGAGTTGTGACCAAGGATCAAAAAACCGTTACCGGGGAGAATCCCGGCCGCCGGGCGGTACCGGTAACCGGCCGGTTACCGCCCGGTAACCGGTAATCCCGGTATAAAACCGGATGAAATTTATCAAACATTTTTTTTGTTCGGGGCGGGAGGCGGCCGGTAACCGGACTGGTTACCGGTTTTACCGGTGAGAAAACCGGAAAAACCGGATTTGGTTGCTATTCTCTATCTGCTTGATGATTTTCAGCTGTTGTTAGTTGGTTATTTTCAGTTTTGTTAGGCTGAATAGGTTTTTCAGCTGTGCCTTAGTTCCTGTGGAACTTTGTATGTCACTATGTAAACTATTTTATATTATACACACACACACACATAATATATAATATATATTTCAGGAGGGCTCTCCCTACTGTTCTAAAAAAAATTGCAACTAAAGTCTAACTGCCTGTCTAATTTAGAATACTGAAATGAATATGAGTTAAATAGTCTAGCACTACAGAATCTTGACAGAGCAGCACTCTACCACAATCTTACATCAACACAAGAGCAGCCAAGACATCATTTAACATTACCAGATTGGAAAGGGTATAAGCACAACTATATTTTACATGCATTCTTTTGTTCGGCATTGTCCCATATGTCCATATATGGTAACCTTGGCCTTTGGTATATTTGAAATTCACTCAAATATCTTACATGTGAAGTCATGAAGATGTAACCATTAGAAATTTATATAAGCATCTCAAGCCTTTTGTCTCCCACATGCAGATTATTTCTTAAAGTAGTTCATCTATCTAGTACGTAATCTTCATAACACATTTTCACCCAAATATCTTACATGGGAAGTAATGAAGATGTAACCATTACTTTGTTTCTTCACATGCAAATGATGCAATAGACAAAATCACAAAAGTCTCATGCCCATGGGCCCAACATGTTCCTAAACATATGCTTAGCCATCCAAAGTAGCTACAAATGCCCCCTGGAACCCATTCCACCATCTACAAATTCAAAAATTTCAAATTTCCATCTCGGCCGGTTTTTTAATCCCGGTCGCCGCCGGGAAGAACGGTTACCAGCCGGTAACCGCCGGTATTCCGAACCTTGGTTGTGACCGTGCAGTTCAGCAATCTTCTGTTGCAGAATCTAATCTTGCTTTTGGAAGAAGTTATGGGGTTCGGTCGACTTAATGTCTTTCATATACATTGCACTATGTTGGCACACCAGCCTCTTGAGCCGCTCCCACGGGCGACTCAGGGGCGACCCAACCCGCGCCGCCAAAGGCCCGGAAGGGACTTTTCTGGGGACTGTCTCCATTTGCTTCCATGGGGATGCCTTTGGATAGCTTACACGTGGCGCTTGTTTGTCCAGATCCAGCCATGCATGTTTCGTTGGTGTACTCCATATTTTACCATAGAATATAAAAGCCATAATTTCTAGAAAAAAAGCTATGAACACGTTATGACCTCCTCGCTACGATAAAGACATGGGAAACGGTGGTTCTTAATTTCGCCTTTATTTATTTTTTTAGTTTTTTTTTATTTTTTTCTTGTTAGTGATGATTAATATTTTTATTATTTTTATTTTTAAAAATCATGTAGAAAAACTAACAGTAATTATAGTATATTTTCAATGGTTATAGTATAAAAAAATGGAAATATGACCTTACAAGTCTTTGGAACATAAAACAAAGCCTTGTGTTTTCGGTTTTGTTAGTTTGCATACTAAGACAGAATACAGAATAAACTAACAAAGCCGAAAACACAGAGCTTTTTTTTATGCTCCAAAGACTTGTAAGGTCATATTTCCATTATTTTATACTATAACGATTGAAAATACACTATAATTACTGTTAGTTTTTCTACTTAATTTTTAAAAATAAAAAATAATAAAAATATTAATCCACTAACAAGAAAAAAAGAAAAAACTAAAAAATAAAAAAGGCGAAATTAAGAACCACCGTTTCCCATGTCTTTATCGTAGCGAGGAGGTCATAACGTGCTCATAGCTTTTTTTCTAGAAATTATGGCTTTTATATTCTATGGTAAAATATGGAGTACACCAACGAAACATGCATGGCTGAATCTGGACAAACAAGTGCCACGTGTAAACTATCCAAAGGCATCCCCATGGAGGCAAATGGGGACAGTCCCCAGAAAAGTCCCTTCCCAAAGGCCCTCCCCGCCGGCGTCCCCCCTCACTGCCGTCGCCGTCGGTGCAGCGATGGCAGCAGGCCCCTCTGCTGCAGCTCCATGCCATATCTACATCAAGCGCGGTGTCGATTTTGGAGCTACGTCGAATGTGGCGTCGTGAAGCCCGGCGGCTGGAGGCTACAGGAGGGGAGCCGGATTTGGCCGTCTCTAGGTTGGATGTTTGGTAGGGCCTTCTCTCTCTTGCCCCCTCTGCACGTCGCTGCCTCTAGCGCTGTCGCCAACCCGTTGGTGGTCGTCTGGCCGTCTCTTGGCTGGATCCGGGCTTGGCAGCCAATCTATGTGAGCTGGAGGCGGTTGGATCTGGCCGTCTCTAGGCCGGATGCTTGGAGGTGACGTGGGGGGAGCCGGAGGCAACCGGATTTGGTCGTCTCTAGGCCGGATGTTTGGTAGGAGCCTTCTCTCTCTTGCCCCCTCTGCACGTCGCCACCTCTAGCGCCGTCGCCAACCCGTCGGTGGTCGTCTGGCCGTCTCTTGGCTGGATCCGGGCTTGGCAGCCAATCTATGTGAGCTGGAGGCGGTCGGATCTGGCCGTCTCTAGGCCAGGGGCCTTCTCTCTTGCCCCCCTCTGCATGTCGCCGCCTCTAGCGCCGCCGCCAACCCCAATGCCTTGCAGCCAACGGCCATGGCGCAGAGGCACGTCGTGAAGCCCGACGGCTGGAGGTGACGTGGGGGGAGTCGGAGGCGGCCGGATCTAGCCGTCTCCAGGCTAGATGCTTGGCGGGGGCCTTCTCTCTCTTTCCCCCCTCCGCACGTCGCCGCCTCTAGCGCTGCCGCCAACCCCAATGCCATGCAGCCAACGGCTGTGGCACAGAGGCGCCGGCTTGGGCGGCTGCTGGCGTCGGGGGTTCGGGCGGACGCTGCCTCTGGCTCAGGTGTAGAGGCCACTGGTCGGGTGGCCATTGGCACGGGCGGGCATGCGGAGGAAGCGAGCACCGGAGTTCACCGGGAGCAGCCGCCTGAACTTCGTTGGAGCAGGCGATGGTGCGCCGAGGTGAAAACATCAGGTCCGATTCTAGATGGATCGGGCGACGACGACGCCTTCGGCACCATTCTCTCCTTGGAGGTGTTGTCTTGGGCCACCTAATCCCACTCTCTTTGTCTTTCCGCGTGTGCGTTGGCCAATGTTAGTTCATCGGTGGTGGTAGTCCGCTCGTCGTTGGGGTCCACTCGTCGTTGGGGTGTGTTAACCACGGACGTTTGTCTTGTCGGGCTGGTTGGAGTTGTGTTTTTTGTAAACGGTCTTTCTTTGAGCCTTTAATTTGGCCTTTGGCCACCGCTGTACTGCTTTTCTTCTTAATGCATGAAACGTAATTCACCTGCGTTTTCGAGAAAAAAAAACAATTTATGCTCTTGAGTCAGTCAGCTTTACTTCGCAAAATGCATGCTTTTGATGACAAAAGTGTATTCTCATTCCATCTATTTTTCCATCCTTTTCAGGCCTGGTTTAGGGAACTGCCAAGCGGGGTGCTGGACTCTATCCCACCTGAACAGGTGATGCAATGCCAATCTGAAGAGGACTGTGCTCGGGTTGCTAAATGCCTTCCACTGGCTGAAGCAGCCTTACTTGACTGGGCTGTTAATTTGATGGCTGATGTTGTACAAGAAGAACAGATAAACAAAATGAATGCTCGCAATATTGCTATGGTTTTTGCACCAAATATGACTCAGGTAATGCATTGTCCTAATAGCAGACTAACAATATTCAGTTTGGTGGATGCTAACTGTTGCAGACATGTAATGCAGATGGCAGATCCTTTGACTGCACTTATGTATGCAGTGCAAGTGATGAATTTTCTCAGGATGCTAATACAGAAGACCCTCAAAGATAGAGAAGAGTCCAATCTGGAGGATGTGTCTTTGCCCCAAAAGGATCCGTCTGATGAAAATGGGCATCAGAACCCCAGCCTTCCTGTTGATTCTCATCCCGAGGAAGGATCCAGGCGTCCCTCTTTCATCAGCGAGGAGCCCCTTCTAAACAGTCCAGCACACAGCCCTCAAGACAAGCCTAATGGGATTAATCCTGCAGAAGGAGATTCTGTAGCTTCTACTGACCAGACAAGTGAATTCCTGGCGAGCATGGAGGGCTCCACTAGTTGCTCACAACCTGCTCTTGCTGCTCCGGCTGCTATTGCTGATGCTTCCTGTGCTACAGCTGTGAACTCGCTTCAAGGCAAAGGGAGCCGTAGCCTGAATACTAGGAGGACTAGAAAGGGCAAAGGGCAGTCTGGAACGCATGCCGTTCCTCCAGATGAGAAATCAAGAGGTGTGAGCATTGCGAGCCGGATAAACTCCAAGGTTGAACGGATCGAAGCATGGAGATAGAAATTAGATGTCATTGCTATTGTTGTTGTGTAATAGATGACTAACCCAATGTTTCCTGAAAATAGGACCGTGAACTGTGTGCTTGCACATTTTGGATTTTTGATGTGCTTATCGTTTCTTGTTGGATCATGATCATGGTGTTTTGAGATTCATTCCCCACCTTCACTAACTTATGTATCTTATGAGTACTTGTGGTTGTTTGAGTGAATGAAACAAAAGGTCATTGCTTCCTTTGTACATACTTTTCTTCAATGCCTGAAGCTTATTCACATTGCATCTTGTCCTTATTCTTCTACCTCTTTTTAGTTGTTTTGGATTGGTCAAAACGGGTTCATGTAATCCTTTTTTTCCCCTGAATTTTGCAAAGAGAAAAGGTAAATATGGTTAAGCAGAAAAACAGGTTTCCTATACTGATCTGTCTGAACTGAACTCTCAACCATCGTATGCATGTCCTTTCATTGCATCAGAGAGCTTATTCTACCTTCTCTCCATTCTTTTCGCTTGGTGAATCCGTCCTAAGATTTTCCAGCTTTCACAAACGAAGTTACTCTACCCTCTCCCCTTCGTTCTTTTTGGGTTATTCAATCCACCAGAAGATTTTGCAGTTTCCACAAAGAAGAACAGCGTAAACAGACACAAATTGCAATTTCATTCAGAAAATTAGGTATGCTTCAGAGAAAATTCAAACAGTTAGAGCAACTCCAGCAGGGCCCCTACTCAGTGGCGAAGCTAGAGCATCAAGGACCCGAGTGCACACTTCATAAGCATAATGATAATCTCTGCTACACAATGACAGTACATACACAGTAGAATTACAGAAATGCTTACCAAAATGATGGATCTGAGATATTAATAGTTAATTCAGATAAACACCCAAAATTTACATGGTCTGCATAAAATACATATGAAGCTGAAGTCCTCGATGAGTCAATTACCTATAATAGAAGTGCTAGTTAGATGACTAAATATGTCAAGAAAAGATTCAGAACTAGAAAACGATAAAACATGAAAGTAATGCATCACCTCCTAGTATTTGCGATTTTTCATTTTCTTGAAGCGATCCACTACAGCCGCATTGGTAACTTTCAACATTTTCTCTTTCTCCACATAACAAATGAGACTGTTACTCATGTACTCATCACCCATACTGTTGTGCAAACATGTTTTCACTTTCTTCATGCCTGAAAAGACCCTCTCAACTGTAGCTGTGGCGACGGGCAATACAAGTACTAGCTTCAATAACCGATAAACCAAAGGATAGGTAAGATGTTTCCTTGTGTCCACCATTTTTTTGGAAAGCTCAGCAATGGTTTGTATGTTAAGAAATCTGTCATCTTGTCGCACATCATCAATATAAAGGAAAAGTTGAGAATCCAGATCTCCCAGTTGCACGGAATCAAAGTCACTTGGGTATAGCTTAGCTAGGCTTATCAAACTATCCACGTTGAAATCATGAAATGAATCCCTTGGATTGAATGCAGCTGAACATACTAGCAATTGAGAGGTAGTCTCATTGAAGCGACTATCAAGCTCCTATAGCAACCAATCAAAGACTTCATTAAAAGAATCTACTTGAAAATGATGCTTGTTGGTAATTCCAGTTTTTTTTTCTTGGCCTAGCTGGATCAATGTAAGGCTCATCCATTTGTAGCTTGGAAATATCATGTTCATCACAAAATGCATACACTTCTCCAAGTGTTTGCTCCCATCCACCTCTTCTAAACTTATTCAAATGGCTTCTAGTAGACCTCACACAACTAACAGCATTCACAATATCTTGATCTTTCCGTTGCAATGCATTTGACAAGACATTTGTGATAGTTAAAATGGTCAACATGAGATGCAAATAAAAGACAAATTCAAAAGACTGGAAGTACACAAGAACTCCCCTTGCCTTTCCATCCTTGTCCTCATTTTCCACAAATTCCAACACTTTGATAATTGTTTGGAACAAATTAACTAGACTTCTAAGAGATTTATAGTGAGAACTCCAGCGAGTATCTCCAGGTCTCTGAAGACATTGTTCTTGATTCAATCCAGTCCCAGTTTTAAGTAACCCACAATCTAAGGCCTTACTAACTTCTTTGAGATTGATGTCTCTAATCATGTCCCTTCTCTTTGAAGATCCACCCACCACATTCAACAAGGTAGAAATCTTGCTAAAAAATTCAGCAATGCCTGTATGCTTTCTAGCAACAGCTACAACCACTAGTTGAAGTTGATGAGCAAAGCAATGGACATAATATGCACTACTATTTTCTCTCATGATCAATGATTTTAAGCCATTGAACTCACCTCGCATATTGCTAGCACCATCATATCCTTGGCCTCTCACTTGCTTTATGCTCAGCTTGAACCTAGCAAATAGAGAATCAATAGATAACTTGAGGTTTGCAGAAGTTGTATCCTTCACATGAACAAGCCCAACAAAGCTCTCTGTCACAACTCCACAACTATCAACATATCTGAGCACCACAGCCATTTGCTCCTTGCAAGAGACATCTCTAGACTCATCAACTAGTAAACAAAATACATCTTGCCCTATGTCTTCAAGGATGGAATGCAAAATCTAATCTATTCTTAGCTCGTTAGCTGGGACGTCTATTCTTAGCTTGTGGCCTGCGAACTCAACATGCATGGACTCACGGTCACGGTGGTGCACATGCTTGGACCAGGGTGGTGCACAAGAGGTAAAATTTACTACCTGTTAACTAATTTTTTAATTTTACCCTGGTGCCTGTGCACTCGGGTGACCCAACGTGGCTTCGCCACTGCCCCTACTTGAGCCCTCAAACCTCATATTTGAGGGCTTGAGGCAAAAATAGAGGTCCAGCAGGGCCCCTACTAGAGCCCTCAAATTTGAGGAGCCCCTCAAATCCCCCCTTCAGCCCTCATTCCTAGGGGCCCCCCACTCTGGCTCTCATTCTTCCGTTTTTTCCCGCTGGTGAAAAATCCTCCGCCCGTCCCCCTCCCTCCCACTCCGCCAGTCCGCCTCCCCGCCTCCCTCCTCCGCTTCCCCGCCCGCCCGCCTCCCTCGCCGACGCCTTCGCCCGCCGCCTCCCTCGCCGACGCCTCCCCGCCGGCCTCCTCCGCTTCCCCGCCCGCCTCCTCCGCTTCCCCGCCCGCCCGCCTCCCTCGCCGACGCCTCCGCCCGCCGCCTCCCTCGCCGACGCCTCCGCCCGTCGCCTCCCTCGCCGACGCCTCCCCGCCCGCCTCCCTCGCCGACGCCTCCCCGCCCGCCTCCTCCGCTTCCCCGCCCGCCCGCCTCCCTCGCCGACGCCTCCGCCCGTCGCCTCCCTCGCCGACGCCTCCCCGCCGGCCCGCCTCGCCCGTCACCTCGCCGTTGCCCGTCGCCGACGCCTCCGCCCATCGCCGTCGCCGTCACCTCGCCGTCGCCTTCGCCACCAAAATCCCCTACCTCTTTCACTGATCGGGATTTGTCAGGAGTGGGTCCCATGTGTCAGTGTGTGGTGTAATAGATTTGAGGGCTTAGATTTGAGGGGTGCTGTTGGAGTAGAAGCAAAAAAATTGGGCCCTTAAAAGTAGGGGGAGCCCTCAAATGAAAAGTAGGGGCTTAGATTTGAGGGCTACTGCTGGAGTTGCTCTTAGGGATAGACAGGTAATGCATCTTCCACCTTGCCTTCTGCCTGTTCAGCTATGAATGGGTCGAATTGCTTTTGTTGTTGTGACCAGGGATCAAAAAACCGGTGGTTACCAGCCGATAACCCAAAAAACTAGTCTATACTAGTAGAAAAAATACTGGCCAAAATTTTTTAAATGTAAATTTAAATTTATGACTGCATAATACACTTCTTATGTTTGTTTAGATTTTTTGTGATAGATTAACTATTGTATGAACTAAAAATATATAAATTATTGTCCTACTGTATCCTCACATTTTGTAGGCAATGTATCTTAGCTAGTGCTTTTTTATGCTACAGACCTTATAGGAAATTCGACTAATTTCAGAACAAATAATTGGCTAACTATTACGAGATATTGCATGCCTTTTTTAAATTGTCTAGGCTCTAGAGTGGTGTCATGATTGTGGCTCTAGAATTGTATTGCCATTATAGTGCGCTTTATTTGGCTGCCTAAAGGATCATTCCTTGTTTTGGTTTATGGGTTAGCTGTTGTTCCAGGATACTTTGGATGGTTTTGATCTGACTTGTAAAATAACTGGAAATGGTATTGATTTTAGTGGTGCTTCCGTGACACTAAGTAGATGTTTGTAGTGTTACTATAGTTGGAATTTTATTACAATTCTGGTGCATTTGATCATCAGCCAGATTTTATATTTGGTCGTTAGATTTTGGGATGCTAATGCTGCTGCATGATATTGTACGTGATGTTTCCTAAATGTATCAATCAAGGTTGTCAGAATTGTGATCCTGAATCGGATCGGAAACACTTTGTTAGGATTGCATTTTAAGATCAAATCGTAGAATCTAAGATCATATCTGATTCTACCAAAAACATATATTTTTTTCAATTTACCGTATATTCCAAGAGTGATATAAATGTTTATTTGGTCATTTGGCATCTAATTTTATTAATAAATGTATCTTATTCACCACTACAATCATGGTTTAAAGTTGAAGCCATTGAGAGCTACAACTAAAAAAGTGATGTTATCAATATTGCCATAATCTAATCATTTTACGTAAAAAAATAAAATAAATAAATAATCAAATTAATTTTTATTATTCCAAACATCCGAATATTAATGTCTAAACTATTAACTACTCAGTACTTAACATACAACTTGAATTGAGAGATAAAACATAATCAAATACCAAAATCTTTCATAATATTGGATACTGCATAATTTTACGATTCTACCATGATTCTACCACGATTCTACTGCGATTCTACACGATTATATGACTATGATCATGATTCTACCACGATTCTACCTGATATGACTCCAGATGCGATTTGAGTCAGGTTGGTTTCGTAGGATCGTAGAATCGTATGATTCTACAACTAGAATCATGTTTTTAACAATCTTGGTATCAATGTTTGGGAGTATGGAGAGTGACTAGGAGGTACTAGTTGAAGTGTAGATATTGTAATCTTACCAATACAGGCGGAGGTGTCATCCACCTAAAAGAATGTCTTGCTGAGAATACACGGGATGTTATTCTTTGCAGTGGGGTACTTACAGAATTCCGAAGGCTAGTCAGGTTATCATTCATTACCATTAACTTATGTTTTATTATTTTAGATGCTTCATAATACTTGAAGGAGAGGGTTTCACTACATAGTTAAGCTAGCAAGGAGTAATTTTTATGTACAATATGAAGCTTCTTATAAATTTATAACTAGATATGAAACTCCTTATGTATTAACCTTCTTATTTTATTAAATATTTTTAATTAATATTTGCATCATTCTAATTTCTAATTATCTATAATCGATTTTCCACTGTTTTTTTTTCGGTTTTTGGACGGTTACCGGCCATTAAACCATCCAAAATTCAAATTTCAATTTATAAATTTATAAATTTTACCTAATTTTTCTCCGAATTTTCAATAACCAGTCAGTTACCGTTACCTGGCCTATGCCTGGTTGTGACAGTCCCATCCTTTATTCCCTGTCGGTCTTCATAGCTCTTGTTCCGTCTTCAAGAGCACTTCACCCTAGAGTGATTCTCAGTGACAAGTACGCTACTGGTCGGAGGAAATCATCCTGCCATTATCGACCGGTCCTCGCACCACGTGAAATCGGAATTTGTCTGTGCAGACCGATCGGAATGCTCATCTTATCAGAATTTCTCTCCTGGGCTATGATTTGTCCAGGCCACGCACATGCCACTGCAAGATCACCATCATGATGAAAGTTCAACTCCTGTTTCAGAATCAACTCCTGCTGCTCTGAAGCAATAGGTGCCAAGTACAAATGTGAATTTCATGGGCCCAAAGATGTGTAAGTAAGCAGCATTATTTTTTGACTGAACTGTGAGCAGCATTATTTTACCCTTTTACCTGCAATCTCCATTCCTAACGTGTGCATCATGCAAGCCAGTACTAAGATTCTAATTTCTGAACACCCAACACTAGCTTGTGCATGTGCTGCGGCGACAGTCATTTTGCTGCAGGCAAAATGACAGGCCTCCTCTCAAGTTGCTGTACGAACTCCACTTGTGAAAAAGAAATATTCCAATTCCACAGCCACAGAAATCCCTGCATATTTCTTGGCCTCTCCTTTTCTCTCACTATATATATATATATATATATCTTCTTCAGAAGTCAGGACAACACAAATATTACTTGAGACAAATTTGACAGTCGCACATATAGACAACTGTTCTGCAAATTGCAAATTCTTCAGACCTGACACACCTTATCTGAATTGACGCCTTTGCAGGTAAGCACAGTGACACATCTCCTTAACACTTAAATCATATTGTGTTCTTGCATCATCACCTCCTATACTTTCTCTTCGTTTGTTTAGGGAATTCCTATCACTCTCCTAATGGCATGGTTTCTTAATAGTCGCATGTACAGAATCAGAAACTGAAACTTCTTCTTCTTTCAAGAACACTTCTTGGTTGTCACGCATGGCGACGGACGGCGGGCTGAGGAGGCTGTTCGAGAAGCCGTTTCCGGAGAACCCGACGCTGCTGGAGGCGCTGTCGGCGTGGAACCACATCCACCACAAGAAGCCCGTCGACCAGGGGTCCTTCACCGAGATCTTCGGCGAGCTCCACTTCCAAGAAAAGCCGGACATCGCTGCCCGAGTCCTGCCGTCACCCCCTCCTCGTCCTCCTCCTAGCACCGTGTCATGGCTGGACGTCGCCAACGCCGAGAAGAGCAAGGACGACTCGTCCCTGGACGCCCTCCTCAAGCCGAAGCCCATCAGCGCCGCGACCATCAAGAGGAGCGCGAGCTTCTGCATGAAGAGCTCTGAGTCCCTGCTGCTCTGCACCGAGGGGCTCGGGTCCGAGAGTACGGTGGACGCCGACGACATGCTCAAGGACGGCGACGACGAGGCCGCCGTTCTCATACACAAGGAGATGGACGCGGAGAGGAGCAGCGGCGCGGACGCCGCCGGTGCCGCGGTGGAGGCAGGGAAGGAGCAGCGGCCGCCGTTCCCGCCGCCGATACGGTCGATCGGGCGCAGCGGGAAGCCATGCGTGTGCTTCCGGTCGTTCCGGGAGGAAGGGAGGTTCGTGCTGATGGAGGTGGTGATCCCCGGGAAGGAGCTGCTGCAGGCGTCGCGCGAGGGCGGCCGGCTCAGGCTGCAGTTCGCAAACGCCGCCGCAGGTGTGGGTGTCGAGGAGGAAATGGAATTAGGAGAAGAAAACGACGAAGCCAAGAACACATGCATAGACGAGATAGAGCTAAGTGAGACGATGTAACAATGGTTCACTATTGGTATACTTGTACGCATGTGTTTAGTCTAGTCATGTGTGCTCCTAACAAGGAGAATAAGTTCATGCAGAGGTAAACTGGTAAATGCAACATGCATGGTGCATAATCAAAGACAGAAATAGGAAAAATGATAAGTGTATAGGTATCACCTGGATGTTTTATTCCTAACAATTATCCAAATTTCAGACCGTTGGATTAGAGATCCAACGGCCTCTTTTTTTGGAGGGGGGAGATTTTTTTTTTGGAGGGAGCGGGGAAAATTCGTGACTGTTCGATCTCTAAGCCAACGGTCATAAATCTAGATGATAGTTAGAAAGAAAACATCCGGATGATGTTTATCAACACCTAAATAGTAAATGGGGATTGCAGAAGCGCTGATAAGAAGCAACATGCAGCTAAGCTTCCATGGCAGCTAATCGAATGAATGGATCCTACTGCTTTGAAGCAAGTTTCCATGCCTGAACTCTTTTAGTTTTTAGCTAGGGTTAGTTGTATGCTCTGTCTACTCCATCAGAATGTCAACACTGTATCATCTTGAAATATCTAGTTCAGGGTTTGTATGACTAAGTCATACAAGAAGGCATCAATCGAACATTTGTTTGTGTTGCATCTTTCACGCACATATCCTAGTGAGTATAGTTCCAGCACAAGTGAATTCAGAATCTTGCTAGGCTGGTGGCCTGGTGCCATTCCTCTGGAAATTAAAGAAGCATGGCCACTTGACCAGGGAATCCTTGGGTGTCAAAGTATCTACCTCGAAACGTGAAACTTTCTCATACTAGCAAGGCAGCAAGGTGGCCTGGAGCGGCCATCGTTTTTATACCATGTTTAAATGGTTTGGCTACAAACATGTGATTTTGCTGTTGGAATAGCAAATGCGTGCATTATTTTTAAAGCATGTTTAAATGGTTTGGCTATACATATGTTATTGTATTGTTTGAATAGCAAAAAACTATGGATAAACATATAGTTGCAGAACACATGATATAATTCAAATTCCAGATTTTTTTGAACTTTTCAATTCAATTTAATTTTAATATTTTGTTTATTAAAATTGTTTTATTTGTAATATTTTAATATTATTTAGTATAACAGAATATAGAATATCATATATTATAGTATAGAATATAGATTATATCACAGGAGGAAATAGTTGTCGATAATTTATAGCTAAATGTTGTTAATAGTCAAGCCATTCTTCTCATCTTTGTAAGCCATCCTTATTAGATGTGTTCATTTCCCAAATATGCATGACTTTTTTTACCAAAAAAATATGTATGACTTATTCTTTATAAAATTTTAATCCGTATCTCCAATAGTAGAGACAATATGTGTGTATTCACCACCCACAATCACTCTAATAGTAAAGACAATAGTTGACACACGTCATACCCAAACTCTCCATATTACGTTGTTTCTTGTGCCAAGATTGTCTCTTGCATGAGAGATGGTTTGGGTTGTCTCTTACGTTCTCTCTCCTCCATGCCACCAACCATCTTATATGGCAAGGCTTTGAAAGACAACTAATTTCACACTACTATCCATATTAATCTACCTTTTTAAAAATAATGTGTACTATGTTTAAGACAGGCACTTGAAAACACGAAATATTAACATAATCACCAAATATTTGTGTGACACCTTCATCTGTCAATGATCAACAGATTATTTTTTCCCTTTTTTTGTTTGATGACAATTACAACATTGCACCGTACAAGTACGTGTTTGCATGTGTTGAGCATCATTCGGATATCCTTATATTAATTACACGGAGTTTGCATGCATAAAAATAGAGTTCGATTACTCCTTCCAGTCATAAATATATGTCGTTACGAGATGTATGTAGTTAAAATTTTACAACTTTGATTATCGATATCTTTTTAAATATTTAGATTGGATACATGAAAATCATATATATATATATATATATATATATATATATATATATATATATATATATATATATATATATATATATTTATCTCGAAAGTACTTTCATGATATTATAATTTTATTAGATTTTATTAATATATTATATTATAAATTAGTGATCAAATTTGTGTTTTACAAACAGTGTCGATGTCCAAAATGATATGTATTTGTGACTGGAGAGAGTATATATCTACCAAACAATCAACGGGTGGGTAGTTTCATGCATCTTAATTTCATCAGTAGAATTCCCCAGCTATACATGCAATGGAGGATAGCGATGAGTACTACTACACGAGTCATCTTGTCATGCGTGCCTGGTACCATCAAATGTTCACCAACTTCAAGACCCTAGTGGGGCGGCTATCCTGGATCAGGCAGAGCTGGGCCGACAGGAAGAGCATGAAGTGATAAGTAGTCCCTCCTACCCATTTATCTTATTGCTATCATATTGAATTTCCATTTACTATCTTATTAGTCTTGCTTACTCCATACACTTGTGATTTTACTCCGGTCTGAACTTTCATGTGTCCACACAGTCACGTGTGGCTCCAGTTACAAACTGGTATGTGCTAAAACTGTGACAGTAATCTGAGTATGCTTACAGATTTCAGTATTGGTATTGCATTTGTAATGTTCTGGCAAATTGAGATATTGTCGTGATATCTGGTAGCAATATGCTGGTAGGTTCTGTGATATAAAGTACTGGTATTGCTTTTGCATTTACATGTGCTTTTGGAATTTGAGATGTTGCATTTTAAATCTGGTAGCAATGTGTCACCTTGTAGGGATTTTGTGATTTCCAGTACTAGCATTGCTTTAGCATTTGCACTACTATTACTGCTATGTTGTCTACTGGGATGTGTCCTGGTGTAGTTGAAGGCCTTGTTCTGATGACCAGCTGCATTGCTTGTAGATGTCGTTGTCAAGCGATTCCGTCTCTATCGCTGCAAGCTCCTCTATTGGGATGTTGGAGCCGGTCGTGTTTTTCCTATGGGGGTGACGAGGGGGAGTCGTTCTCCCGCAGGCCATGACCGGTTCCTAATAAAACTGGTCTAGAGTGGGTTGAGGAGCAGCTCGATGACCCACAGTCATGCCAAGACATGTTTTGGATGAGATCGGTCTTTAACGATTTGCACAAAACACTCATGCGGGAGTATAGTCTGCGATCCACTCGTCAGACGGCATCTAAAGGGGCTCTTGGACTATTCCTATGGACATATGGCTCCCCTCAATCAAACAGGCAGGCATAGAATAGATTCAAGCGTTCCGCGGGTCATGTGAGCGAGATGTTCAACAGGGTCTTGGACGCCGTTTGCAACATGGCAAGTGATATTATGCATCCTGTGGATCCTCAGTTCCACACCATCCATAGGAGGTTGAAGGAGACACGTTTTCACCCACATTTCAACAACTGCATTAGGGTGATTGATGGTACGCACATGGCAGTATCGGCCCCAGGACACATAGCACCAAAGCACTACAACCAACATGATTACACGAGTCAGAATGTATGCGTGGTATATGACTTCGATGGGCGGTTCACGTTCGTGTGTTCCAGATGGATGGAGCTGCGCATGACGCGAAGATCCTCCAGGATTCCATGGTAACCTACGCGAAACCACTTCCCACACCCATCAGCAGGAACGTATGATGCGTGTTCTTACTTAAATGTATGCATGTGCACTCAAGTGTGGTGACTAACTAGGCCTCCAAATGTATTTTACGGTAGGAAAGTAGTACTTGGTGGATTCTGGTTACGTGAACAAGGAGGTGTTCCTAGCTCTATACAGGAATCAATGATACCACGTACCTGATTTCGCACAAGGTGGACGGCCCATTGGTATGAAAGAAGTATTCAACTACCACCACTCCTCCCTGCGCAATGTGATTGAGCGTGCATTCGGCGTTTGGAAGAATAAGTGAC
Organism: Dendrocalamus latiflorus; assembly: GCA_017311315.1. NCBI lineage: Eukaryota > Viridiplantae > Streptophyta > Magnoliopsida > Poales > Poaceae > Dendrocalamus > Dendrocalamus latiflorus. The sequence continues at coordinate 25,630,955 of CM029645.1, forward strand.
ACATCTTGTTGAGAGTGCCAAGCTATGATGTAGACACACAGAAGAAGGTCATAGTGGCAACTATGGCTTTGCACAACGTCATGCCTAATGAGCACATCATGGACACCGATGATGATGAGGACTATGTCATAGGCGAGGGCGGGACACGGAGTCTCCAGCAGGCACTGTTGGGATGTTCGACAGGGCAATGAACACGCTTCAAGATAGCATCACACGTGCTTTGGTAGGATGAATTATGGTTTCAAATGTTGTGTGTATGTTGTATTCTTTTGCTTTGTGCTTTAGCATATTGTAACGCACTACGTATTTTGTTATGTCCCAAATCTATTAGTCATCAGCTCTTTCTTACATAAAGCACTCAGCTTCTATTAGCCACTACTATTCATCAGCCGTAAGCCTATACGAACACCCTAGCTTCTATAAGCTACTTCTATCAGCTAGCACTATTCATCAGCCACTACTATTCATAAACCAAAGAAACCAGCAAAAGACTATATGAACAAGCTCTAAGTAGTCTAATAGCCCCATATTCTAGCATCAATGCTAAGCCAAACCATCATCATCCATTCTCAGTCCACAAGCACAAGCCGAGCACAGCACAACACATAGCATGGCTAAGTTGAGTAGGCAGGAAGGTAGAGACGACTCATCGGTGAGGAGTGAGCCACCGTCGGAAGTGCTAGGATGCTTAGCATCTTGCCATCTTAACAACGGCGGCGACAGCATTGCGAGCGCAGCTGGCCTCAGTGGGGTGGTGCAAGAAATAGTAAGGCGGGGAACCAAGGGGGAGAACCAGGGGAAGGCCTTGCGGCAAGCCAAGCCAGCTTGATGTCGAGAAAGGCCCTAGGACCAGATGCGGCAACCACTGGGAGGCGGAGGACTAGCAGCGGCATCAAATTTGGTTAGCAACCTCAACGTTTAGTGTTAGGCGCGATGGCACCATGGGAGCACGAGAACCAAATCCAACAAGGAGCCAAAGAATGCCATTGAGGTGACCAACACCAAGGCTGGTGGGCCAGAGTAGTGACAGCAGCGGCAGATAAACAAAGGCGATCGCCCGGGCGAAGGTACCAAGAGAAAGAGAGACCAAGAGGGGGGAGTGAAGGGGGTGGCTAGGCTGATTGGCTGAATTGGGCCGGTTGGGTTGGGTTGACCAATCAACTCGGTCAACTAGGACGACTGCCCTGGTCCAAGCCCAAAATCCAATTTAATTCCTTTCTTTCTCCAAATGTTTCAAATAATTTTTATAAACCAAAATTTCCATAGAAATTAACTAAAAATAATTATTTTCCACCAAAAGAAATTATGAACTATTTTCTAAAATTCAAACTTCATTAATTCATCCCCACTCTATTTTCCCCTTTGTTCGAGGTCAGGAGCAGATTTCCGGGTGGTCAATGAAGAAGTGTTCGAGGACCAAGCCCAGGGAGAAGATGGAGGTGTAGACTACTTAGGCCCCGTTTGGCACAGCTCCACCACCGGCTCCTAGAGCTGTTTGGAGCCGTTTTGTGCCAAACGGGGTAAAACAAAATAGCTTCACCCAAGGAGTTCCTTAAAACATGCTAAGACAAAAGATATGTACGAGATGGAGCTGAAAAAAGTAGCTCCACCCGGCTCCATCCGCAGGCCCGCATGCCACTGCCCTTGTACTTTCGTGAATTTACGCGATCTGCCACCGGCTCTTCTATTCTCCCGTTCCCATTCCTCTGTTCGGTCTTCTCGTCTTCGACCGTGAAGGGAGCGTCGCCGCCATTAAATATTGGTTGCTAATACTTTGTGTTATTTTAAATTTTAATTTTTTTTTGAATTCAAATTTACTCGGATGAAAAATCATGTAGAAACATACAGCTCTTGATGTTACTACAAGCCAAATAGACAGGGGTATATTGGACAATTGACATCTCTCAACCATGCATGATAAAATAGGTGGAGCTGTTTTACCAAACAGTCTACCAAAACAGCTCCAGCTCCACCGGTGGAGCTGTTCATGGAGCTAAAGAAAAAAAAAACAGCTCCACTTATGAAGTGGAGTCGTGCCAAATGGGACCTTAGACACTCTGATTTTAGATGGAGCTGGCGTTCCTTAAAGCTGTATCTAGATCCTTAGTGGCAGTAATAATGGCAGGAGAGCCATAATCCGCCAGCGTGGCGTGATGTCTTCTGTTGAACTTGAAGATCTTACAACGTTTTAATCGCAAGTTATGCACTTGATCTTCATGTTTTGGCCTGTAATATATGTTATGCTACTCTGACCAGGTGATGAGCCAAAGAATTAGGCTTGCTACCAAAGGTAGTGGTCGCCACAAAGTCAAAGAGCGCAAAGAAAAGTTAAAAAAAAAAGGTAAGAGCATATATTCTTTTGTCTCTTGAAGAAGTTTCCGATGTTTCTTACGAGTAGGGGACTAGTTAAACTAAGTGGAAATTAAGCACAGCTTTGACGGCCATGCATCTCTTCTAATTTGTCTTGTGCACTAATAAAGTCATTATTTAATCGATGATTCGATTCCTTTTTGTCTTTGTTCTTCATGATCACCTGGAGCTAGCTCATCAGCTTGGACTCTATGGTGCGCAATGTTTGACCTTTTCCTCTTTGTTCTTTATGGTATTAACTCCTACGAAACAAAGATTATGTTAAGGGGCGGCTAGGCTAAACTAGCCAGCTTATTTAGATTCAAAGGGTCTGTTTTTTTACCTCACAAGCTGGCGTTTTTTGACTTTTCTACAGTACCTAACTTTCAAACGGAGTATTTTCTCAAGATGGGGTATAGTTAAACGATCTACACGTTAAAAGCCCAACATCTGTACCAGCCAAAATCACAAGTGGGTATCTGTCTCTCCGTAATCTGTACCATAAACAGCCAAAATTTAAAAATTTCAGCCAAAAGTTATAAGCAAGCCACAGCTGAAAAGAACAGGCCCGGACGGGGTCTTATGCTGTTGGGCCGCCTTTTGAGTGTTGGATGATATTAAAAATTGCAGCTTGCGACTAAAAAAACATTGGAGAAAATCGTGGTTGCAGTGTTTGATCTTTCTAGCTTTTTTTAATTAAAAGTGAGATGGATCTTTGCTATCCAGGGTTCTTCATAAAAATCAATTACTACTATCTTGATTTTGCCATGGAGTTCAAATTATGAAAAACTGGAAGCCAGTGGTTGATATTCATATGACCTGAACGTCATGTAGAAAGTTACAATCAAAGTCAGAAGTGGCTGAGCTTTTTGGAACAAGTCATAGAAATTCAGTGAAGTTGTACTGACATGATGCGGTTGATCAACCAACCACAAAGCCGCACAGGGCCTCTGAAAGGTTTTATTCATCATATACCCTCCCCTTAGATGGCAATTCAGGATTTATCCTCCTGACCCACATGTCAGTGACTTATGATGACCCCACATGTTATTAAGGTGGGAGGGTAAATCCTGAATTCTCAAAATGAAGGGAGGGTATATGATCAACTTTCCCCCTCTGTAATGATACTCCTACCTTTGTTTCTTTCAGGTACATGAAAGAAAGCGGTTAATATCCCCGCTTCAAGAACGAGAGAAATTGTTAGCACTGCTAACCTATGATACACGGACACAGATACGTCGACACGATACGATACCGACACTGGAATTCGCCGTTTTCCCAAAAATACCGATACGCCGACACAGCTATATATATTTAAATAATAAATAAATAATATATATATATATATATATATATGTATTATTTTCTATGTTTCCACATGTTTATTATCTGAAATAATGTAAATTGTAAACTTGTAATTTGTAAAGTGTATACTCGGAATATATACCTCATGAATTATTTTGTTAATCCTGGTGACAATTGTTGATGTGAATACCATTTCTAGAAACAAGAACTCCATTAACCTGGGAAAAAGTAACATGATCAGATCGGCAAGACTACACGGGAGGAGATGCGGGAGCCGGCGACGCATGGGAGATGTAGTCGGCGGCGAGATGCGGGAGATGTAGTCGGCAGTGAGATGCGAGAGATATCGTCGGCGGCGAGATGCGGGAGCCGACGGGCAGAGGAGATGGAGGCGGCGGCGAGGTGCGGGAGCCGATGGGCGACGGCGAGATGCGGGAGCCGGCGGGAGCGGCCGATGCGGAGAGGCGCGAGCGAGCGATAGGAATGATGCGCTCGGGAATCGACACTTATGGTTAGGGTTAGGGTTGGGCCAGCCTAGGCTGGCCGTGTCCTGGGTCATTCGTGGGCCGGCTATGTCCAGGCCGTGTCCAACTCGTATATTTACTGTGTTCGACTCGTGTCGAGAGTTTTAATAATTAAAATTAATTCTGAAATCGGTCGATACGTCGCCGACACGTGTCCGAGGCGTTACAATATTGACAACAAGGTCGCAAGTCTACATGCACGTCGCCTGCATTCATTGGTAGGAAGATATGTGCCGTGTGTCTACGCTTTGGTTCGTAGTCCAAGTCAAGATGCATGCCAGAGATCTTCGTTTGACCAAAAAATAAACGAAAGAGTACATTCGTTTCCAAAGGCCACTAATCCGCTCATTTCAGTTTCAGCTTCAGACTTCTGGCTTATTTTTTTACTATTTATAAATTTCATCTTTTTCTGAACTTTTGGTTTTTTTTTAGCTTTTTTGCCGGTTCTTTTTTCCCTATTCGTTTGCGTTGTCCGTGTTGAACTAGCATATTTTTTTTCTATTTTTAAATTTTTTAGATTTAATTACACCAAATAAGGCACCTTCAGATACAGTAAAATTTCAACCGCTATAGTACAATTTTAACCATAAGTCACAGCTTTTCAGTCCAACCGAACGGGACATTTTGCCTTTGGAACGATGGGTGATCACGGGGACGTTTTGCCTTTGGAACATTCTGCACTGCAGTAGTGATTTCGTCAGTGTGTGCATGCAAGTCAGAGAGTGCGGTACGGCCGACGTGATTGGCAATCCACTGAACAGAGACCTGTGACCGATGGAGCAACTAGGTAGTCTTGTCTGTTGTCTCCACGTAATTTCAGGGCTTGGAACTGCAAGATCAAAAGAAATTATGCTGATACTGATGTCTGTTCTTCGGTACAATGCATGACCTCATGTGATGAAACTTCGGTCCGATGTATGGTCAGTCATATGTAAGGACGATTGCAACGTTGGTACAGCTCTTTTGAACCTTATGAGATAAAGATTTTTTTTTCAAAACAAATAAATAAGATATTTTCTCTGCCGGTGTTTTGCAATAGATTATTAGAACAATTTTTTAAAAATAACTTATCGGTTTATCGGTATTTAGTTCGTTTGCACAAGCAAACACGCTAGAAATAAAAGCAATTACTAAATATCACTCGAGTGTTTTTTAGTCCTAAGAGCACTCATATTTTTCTTCTACATATACATCCTTTCAAAAAAAATATAAGTACTTTGAACCACAAAAAAACATTTAAATCCCTCTTCTCCCATGTACGCACCCCTCCAAAAAAATATAAGTGCTCCTAACAATAAAAAAAACACTTGAATCCATCTTCTCCCTTGTATGCATCTCCTTCAAAAAAAATCTGAGTACTATAAACCACAAAAAATACTCAAGTGATTACTAAATACCATCAAAAATAAAAATCATCAGTCATAAATATAAACCACGGACTTTAGCCGAAAAGAACCCACGGAGACGATGGAAGGCTTGCACGGTCCAAGGTACAAAAAGTCCAAACACCGCGGGAAATCAGGGATGCCCTGAAGAAGATGGCTGCAGCACTAGCTTGGAAAAAGGGCAACAGCTAGGAGCAATTTCCTGCCGTTAATCTCAAGGTAGCCTAATATCAACTGCTCATAGGCATGTGTACCCTCCGTAGTGCCTTCTTTGTATCTAGCTCCGCTCGTTTCAGCCATAGCTTCTGTGTTTTATTTTTAGGGAAAGTTGATCATATACCCTCCCTTCATTTTGGGAATTCAGGATTTACCCTCCCACCTCAATGACATGTGGGGTCATCATAAGTCACTGACATGTGGGTCAGGAGGGTAAATCCTGAATTTCCATCTAAGGGGAGGGTATATGATGAATAAATCCTTATTTTTAAGTTACTATTTCTTATTTTCATCCTTTTCTGATTTTTGGGTTTTTTGTATTTTCTTTTTTCCCCGTATTTCTTCACATTATCTGTAATAAACTAACATGTTTTATATTTTTAATTTTTTTTAATTTTAATTATGTCAAACAAGCTACCTCAGATACAGTGAAAAAGCCATAATCTATCGCTAAACTAAACACCCCTAAGCCTGGCCACTGGACCAGTACTGTTGTACACTCGCACTTACAATATGTAGCGCATGTAACAAAAATGTTGTTTACATAATTGTATCATTCGTGAAGAATGAGATTTGAAAAGAAAATGTTTGCGTGGGGAAATGTCATACTCATTTCGCAACATTTCATCACTAGTAGTACTAATAGTTATGCATCAGATATAAGCATACTAAGTTCAACAATGGCGACCGAAGTATCAATTTCCTTGCTACTCACCAAAGTTGTTGGTGTTTTGTTGAACAATTAGCTGATAGTTATATGTAAACTCTTGTGAACAAGAACACGTCATGTCAATAATTCACACATTCCAACCCGTTGAATAATTTTTCCACCTTACCTAATTAGCGTTGGGACCGTCACAAAGATTACTCCAATTAAAAAATACCATCAATGTCACCGATCTATGATCTTAGGGTCTACTTGTAAATCTCACATGCAATGATGTTGTTCAATCTCCCTGCTCAAAAGTGCTTATTTTGAGTGACTTATAACTGAACAATACTGTAGGTGACGGTGGTTTATTTGACGTAATTAAATTTAAAAAAATAAAAATAGAAAAAACAGGTTAGGCCGTCACGAACAGTATAAATGAATACGGAAAAACCCGACAAAAAAGCTAAAAAAAACTAAAAATCAAAAAAAGACGAAATTGTTGAATAGTGAAAAATAAGTCAGAATTTTAAACCAAAATGAGCGGGGCATTATACATCTGTAGCAAAATTGCACAAGGGATGTTTTTTTAAGACGATTAAGAGGTACGTTACATCAGATATTTTGGAAACCAACACATACACAACCAACGTGCTGCATAAAGCATTCCATGTACTCCCATGTAAACCAGGTCCACAGAAATCCCATCTTGCAGGTTCCAACTCTAATCGTTTACACATACGCTCCTGGGGATCCCAACGGCGCAACTCCTTAAAAACCACGCCACACGCCCCCAAACTCCATCTCTCCCCCATGGCTGACGCGCGCGACCTCGGCGGCGGCCCGCCGGAGTCCACCCGCCGCCGCATCGGCGACGACATCGCCTGGTCGGACGTCAGCGGCGTCTACGACCGCGACGACTCCCTCAAGGAGAATACCAACCCTAAGTGCCTCCTCAAGAACCACCCCTGCCACAACGGCAACGGCGCGTCCCAGCGATTCTCCGGCAACCTGAAGCCCACGGCGGCGCCCATCATCGGCATATCCGGCAAGCTTGGCCAGGGCGGCGGCTGCGCCAGGCGGCACCACCCGCCGGCGATGTTCCCCAAGAAGGCCAAGACCGGCGGCGGCGGGCGCAACCCGAAGCCGGCGGTCCCGGAGCACGAGCCGAGCTCTCCCAAGGTGTCCTGCATCGGGAAGGTCCTCTCCGACCGCGAGAGAGCGCGCCGGCGGCGGCCGCCGAGGTCGCCGGAGACGAGGCCCGGCTGCTGCCCCGGGTTCGGTTTCTTGATGCGACGGAGCCGCTCGAGGAAGAGCGCCGTGGAGTGCGTTGACTGGTCTCCGCCCCCGCCACCAGCAGCCGCCGCGAGGCGGAGGGAGCCGAAGGAGGTGGAGACGGAGGAGGCGGCGCCGGCTCCGGGGCTGGGAGGAATGAGGCGGTTCGCGTCGGGGAGGCGAGCGGCGGATTGGGCTGCCGAGATGGATGTGGACGGACGCGTGGCGAGATCTGGGCCGTTGTAGTGTGTGCAGGGGAATATCAGGAGACATGACAGTTGGTTTGGTAGTCTGGCCGTTGGGTGTTGAATTTTTGGGTATGAATATTTAATTTTTTATTCGAATATATTTGTGGCAATTTTTTTAACATAAATAGGCTTCAGTTGCCTAACGGGGGCAACTGGAACCAATCGCCCAACGGAGGAGAGGCCGACACACGGGCAACATAGTAACTGTTGGGTGAATAATTGCTATCGCGCAATGGACGGGCAATTGGAACTCTAGTCGGCCAACGGGTGGGCGATCGGGGGCTAAAAGGCCCGTACGCTCGGCTATCGCCGCACCCACGTGCAATTGTTTTCATTTGCATTGCCGCCCGCCCGAGAGGAGAGGAAAAGAGAGGAAAAGAGGAAAGGAAGGAGGGGGAGAAGAGGAGAGGGAGAAGAGAAGAGAAAGAATCAGATCCAGGTATTTTTTATTTGTAATATTATATTTGCAGTTTTTTTATTTAATATTAAAAATTGTAAATGTAGATATAACTAGTTCAATTTATAGTATAGAAAATTTAGTTAACTTAGTTATAGGAAATTAGCAGCCGTACGAATGGAGAGGAGAGGAAGATGCAACAGTAGGTGTAGATGTAGATAGAAATATTGTACATGATTGTTATTGTTAGTACAAAATTTTAGACGTAGATAGAAATAGTTAAATTTTTGGTATACAAAATTTAATTAAAATGTAGTTTTAGAAAATTAGCAGTCGTAGAAGCGTGTAGTTGTGTATAAATTAGGGAACATAGTTTTTGAAAATTAGCATTATTACGAAATTTGCATGCGTATGAAATTGTAGTTGTAGAAAATTCAATCACTGTAACGTACAAATTAATCGTCCGTTAAATTTGTACGTATTAAAAAATTGAGTAAATAGTTTTGTTAGAATTTAATTAATTCGTATGTAGAAACGTTAGAAAAATGTCGGAAAAATAGATAGGAAGTTCATAGTATGTGTTTATTGTAGTGGGTTACGACATGGGAAAGATCGGTGAAATGTGAATTGCAGTACGTCGGTACTTTAATATTGTGCGAGGCGATTTGACAAGTTGCAAAATTAAAAGATATATGCAGGCCGACATCAGCAAAGCAATAGCACTACATTGAGAGTGCATTACGGTGCTGAAACCATTCGTAAAAGTCCGAATGGTGTGGATTTGAGCGGTTTTTCGCAAGCCACTCTAGTACATTCGGATGGCCTGAATGCTCAAATATCAGATGTGATGCATTAGCTGACCCGGAGTTTTTCGTTGGACCCCGAGGTGTGTAGCGTCGTCGTGCAAGGGATTTGGAGTCGGTCTCTCATGGACATCAGATGGGAGTTGAGCACATTGTTGCGCATTGCTGTGTGGAAGGGGTTTGTGCAAAGGTGCCGGCGTCGTGGATACGAGTGTGTGCTGGTTGTGCAACCGTGTGCATTAGAAGCTATGCAAGGTCGTGCGTTGGATACGGCCTTGCTCGGGCGGGTCGCATGTTGGTGAAAATGATCAAGTTGCTTGTGATGAAGCCGATGTGGTACATGGAGAGAGGTACAAAGGTCAAGTCATGGAAAGGGAACAGGATAAGCTGACGAAGGGGAGTATATTGAGTACATCGTGCAGCAGATAGACTGTGATGACCAGACGACATAGGCTGAAGAGGAAGCTGTACAGGACGACAACGAAGACAGTTCGAATGAGCATGAAGCTCCCGTCCCGCAGGAATGAAATCGGTTTAATGCTGAGGGTGTTTCCGCACATGATGAGCATGAATCAGCGTAGGAGTATCATGAGACAGAGGTTCGGTTGCATTCTATGTTTGCTGACAAGGAAGCGCTATAGAATGTCATCAAGCTGTGGGCCTTTTCAATGCAACGGACTTTTCGAGTCGTGATATCTAGCCAGGAGCAGTACACCGTGAAGTGCGAGCAGACCGGTTGTCCTTGGAGGGTGCACGCACGAAGACCCAAGTATGAGACTCACTGGATTGTGTCGAAGGTGGAGCCGCACTCTTGCATTCTCAGCAGTGTTTTGGCGAGGCATCGTAACCTAACGTCCGTCTTTATAGCTAATTTGATGTACGGAGAGATAGTGGAGAAGAAAGACATGGAGGTCACGCATATTGTGGTAGCTATTGAGAAGAAATTCATGTACAAAATTAGCTACGTGAAGGCGTGACGTGCCAAGCAGAAGGCGTTGGAAAAATGTTTCAGGTCTTTCGAGACGGCGTACGACAATCTTCCTCATATGCTTAAGGTGCTGCAGCTCAGATCCAGTGCTACCGGCGTCAGGTCACCCTCCCCTATGTTGATAGCGGCGTCAGATCTAGAGGGGTGGGAGAGGAGGAAGACAGGGAGGGCCAGAGGGAGAAGGGAGAAAGGAATAGTATTCCGTGTCCTGATTGGAAAATACTGCGCTGTTGATAACGTATCCTGATTGCACGGAGGTGATTCAGCTAGCGTTGTTTACTCTGGAAGAAGGATCGCGTTGATTTGCTGACTTAAAAGAAGAGAGAGAGACACCGTGTGAATTCAGGCTATTGATTGAACAAGAACCCAAAAGACCTCTGGATGGAATACGGATGACACCGACAGAAGTTCCGGAATTCAGGCTCTGGGTCGATAAGTTGTGCGGCCCATATGGCATATGCTACGCCGTTATACCCTGGAGAGACATGCTATGTAGGCATTTTTACAAAAAAAAAAGCCCTTTGTACTTTTAAAGTCACGTAAAGATCCTCGATTCTTCCAGATGAATCCCTACCATGTCAGCAGTTTCGTGAGAATTGTATAGGTCCTTAAATTTTTCATAAAAACCCTCTTTTGCTTGATAAAGCGGCACGATTTTCCAGAAAAGGCTTACGGATCCTTGATTTTTTTAGAAAAAGACCTTCGATTTTTCTAAAATTATATATGAGTCCTTGATTTTCTTAGAAAACCCTTCCATGAATTATCAACTCTTTTACTTTGGTCTACACGATAGCTAGCGCGGTATAGGACCGCACTTCCGCTGCTAGTGAGAATGATGGCCCGTCTATCTCGCTGCAGCGAAGAAGGTGGTCTGGCTCGACAACATATATGGAGTATGGACGTGCTGCCCTGTGAAACACTCCTGCTCCAACGGTAGGCTACAGGTACGAAAGTAAAGGTCCAACTAATTCCTCGTGGCCGAGGTAAACGGCTCAGCGTTGCAGGCTTGCAGCCAAGGGAGAAACAGCATTTGGCATAGCCCATCATAGGTTTCCGCACAAGTCAAGGGATGTGAAGCATGGTGAAAACGGATCAAATAGTATTTAAACTATATTCGTATTTATATTTATAAATAAATATGAATATGAATCTAAATATTCTCGAATATGAATAGATTATTATAATGAATATGAATTCGAATAAAATATCTACTCAATTCAGTTGAATCCGGATATCCTCATAACTTATGTAGTATGAAGACATGAATGATATTTTATCCTCGTATAATCACGCTTAATCATTCTAATTCATTTACTTTACATAAAGAAACACGAGTTCATGTTCAATTAAAAAAACTTGTCCAACTAATTAGTCGTATTGTAATAAAATATGCATATTGCTTCATCGAATACAGATAGTCCGAATAAAATAATATTTCGGATGGTAAAAGTCCATACTATATTCACATCTATATTTTTATGTGAATTTGAATACAGATACGAATGGGATATAAATTGTTAATCGGATTTCTAAAATCTATACCATATTTATATCCTATCGAATACGGTAACCAAATAATATGAATAATTCGTATCCACTTTTCACCCATAGATGGACCGGCAGAGTATGCATGCGGTTAGAGGTGGAAGCGAGACGGATATTTTTCGCGTGATCCGCAATTGAATGTAGCTCTTCAACCTAGCCCAGCCAAGCCCGCAAATGAATGACGACAGCAGAGCAACGGCAGTACGGCACGATGGAACTTTCTAGAACCACACTAGTTTTTCGAAATGCAGAAATTTCGTAGGAATCGATTCGATTTCGTATGCCTTAATTTTTTTTTTGAACTTGGAAATAATCCATTACTCATCAACTAGTGCCAAATCCTTGGCGACCAAAACTTGAATACAATCAGGGATATCATCCCTTGCCTTAATTTTATGTTGGTCCAAATGCCCCGGATTACAATTGATGAAACGGACTTAGCGGAAGGAAATCACATCTGACATAGGCATCAATGATCTCGGCCGGCCGGGGTGTTCACCGTACGCGTCTCTCGTGAGCCATGATACCCCGTCCACTCTCGATCGAGCTGTACGTCGATTGTCTGAAAAACTATACTTAGCAATGCAAGAACGTGCGAATTCGAAGGAGGCAACAAGATCCAAATAGGAGGCGGCGTATTATTTTGTGCAGTGGTGGAGTCAAGATTTTTCGGAGCTTCGAACCCAAAACTAAGGATAGAAGCTCACCGGCGGACGGCGGTGAGCAGTGGGGCCGGCGTCGCGGCAGACTGGTGGAGAGGAGGCGCCCAGCGGGGAGGGGGGCGTTGCTGCACTGCCGCAGGCCGAGATGGAGTCGCGGAGAGGAGACGCCGAGGCGGGGTTGGTGCCGCGCCGCTGCGGGCCGAGGCGGGGGGCGGTGCCACGCCGCCGCGGGCCGAGGCGGGGGCCGACGTCACGGGCTCACGGCGGTGGCGGCAGAGTCGCGCGCGGAGATGCGGTTGGAGGCAGCTCACGAGGCCGAGACAGGATGGGCGCCTTCACGGCTTAGGGTAGGCCAGCCGCTCATTGGGCCGCGGGGGGCGTGATGGGCCTCTCTCTACTAAGCTGGCTGCTCGCTAGGAATAGTATCGAGTCGGTCAATAAGCCTCGAGCCTATTTATTGTGTAATATTTTTTTGGTATATTTACTTAAATTTTACATTGCTATTCTCTGGGCCTAGGGCCGTTGCCCAACTGACCCGAGGCCCATACCATCCCTGATTTTGTGGGTAAACAGTCTCCAAATGAGAAAACGCGAGACCACGTACGCCGTACCAAGAGCAAGACACGTTTCACTAGACGATATAAAGCACACGTTTTGCTTACGCTGGTGTAAGCATTTCTTGGTAAATCGATTCAAAACGATTACTCTAATAAACTATTTTAAAACCAAATGCAAATGCAAATTAAGCTGTACAACCTATAGCTACTTGAAGACCAACGGCGTACGCATGCACGGCCACAGTTTACGTTTCAACGCACGCGCGCGCGCATGGGCGCGATCGATGGAGCGCGTACGTCGTCTTCCGGCATCGGTTCGTCTAGCTCGATCGCGACGTGCATGCATGCATGCTCTGGTCTTCGCGCGCGGCGGCGCCGCCCCCCTAGCTAGTGCGCTCGGCGGCTTGGCCATTCGTGAGCCGCCGCGTCGTCTTTTTCCCGTGTGTGCGCCGTGACCCACTGGTCGATCGGAGTACATAGGCTGATAAACTAGCCTTTCCCTGCAAGGAATCAACATCACGTCTGCGCGGTTAAAAGTGTTCAACGAGCGGTTAAAAAGAGAGATGTTTTTCAATAGCCAACTTTTTATTAACATTATAAAAAAATGCATAGTCGATTCTTTTATATAGAAATAATACTTCGGTCGCTAAATGAATTGATGACAGGCTGAGACAAAGGCCGGTCGACCAAATCAACGGCGTCAGCTAAGCAAATTGACGGTAAGGCTCTTGTCGGCCAATTGATCTATTGCTAAATGAATTGGCGATAGGTTGACATTGAAGGTTTTGTCACTAGTTCAATTAGTGCCGGGTCCTATTGCCAATTGAATTGACGACAAGAGCTACCATATCAGCTTGTCACTAAATGATTTGGCGACAAAGACCTATCGGCCAATTCAGCGATGTTAGCCAAGTAAATCGACGGCAATGCTTCTGTCGACCAATTGACCTATCGCCAAATAAATTGGTGAAATGCTAACATTGAAGGTTTTGTCATCAATTTAATTGGCGCAGATCCTATTGCCAAATGAATTGATGACAGAAGCTACACACTAGCTAGCCTGTCGCCAGATGAATTGGCAATAGCTTCTGCGCCAATTCATTTGACGACAAGTGATTATTTTTAAATTCTTTTTAACTATTTATTTTTTATACTATTAATAATAAATACATTATTTAAAAGAAAAACCGGTAAAAAGAGTCCGGATGCAGCAGTGCACCAGCCACCACCTACTGCCCTAGTAGTCGTCTACTACTTAGTAAGTTAGTAGCTAAGCTAGCTTAGTAAATTTTAGGGGGAAAATATGGCCATTAGTCATTGTTACTACTAGCGAGTAGCTACCAATCTAACTAACATGCTTCACCAGTATTTGTGCCAACTATAGTCGTATATCGTTTAAGTCAGTGTCTGATGAATCTTTGGCATTTTCGGCACGTTTTGAATCCGTATTTACAAAAAATAGTCATAGTCACGCAACAATTACAAAAATATCATTTTTGCAGCATGATGATCGGGCGGCAGCCTTGTGGAGGTGACATCTGGCCGAAGGAGCCTCGTGACCGTGCGACAGATGCCTACCGCCTGGCTACCGTGCGGCCAAGCCGCTGTCGTGATGCTTTGACCACGTACTACGAGGCACCATGGTCAAAGCGCCGTGATCAAAGCACCGTGGTTGGAGGTCATGGTCGAAACGCCGTGGTCGAAGCAGTGCATGGTCGGGGAGGAGGAGATATAACCGAGCGGCAACGGCTTGGCCGCACGGTGGCCGGGCGGCAGGCGCCTGCCGCACAGCCATGGGGCTTCTTTAGCTAGGTGTCACCTCCGCGACGTTGCTGTCCGGTTACCGTACTGCAGAAGTGATATTTTGGTAATTGTCGTGTGACTATAATTATTCTTGCAAATATGGATTTAAAACGTACTAAAAGTACAAAAACTCCGTGTCTGATTGTACATAGACGAGGCAACCTAAATTGCATCAACTCAGAGAGAAGTCGAGAACCATCCAAGAATTAATACTGTTGTGTACGATGCATTTGTCATATGCCAATTAATTAACTCCCTTCTCTGCACTAGGTTTACCTAATTACCAACATGTGAAATAACCTACTAAGAGCAATCCAACCAACGTGACAAGATATTATATGTTGCTCGTCCCATTTTGGGGAGCTAGCACTCTTTGGTAAGGTGAAAATGGGCACTGCAAAATCAATTTTGACGTACGGACACTGTCAATTCTCCTATTGATCCATCGTATGGCTCCTGATGGAGTTCATACGTCTGCACCGAGAAGAGGACTGGTATATAAGGGCAGTCCCAATGGGATATTTATGGTGGTTTCTATCTCTATTAATTACTTTGACAGCTCAGATTTTTGCTGATGTGGCAATATAATTAATGTAGAGAGAGAGCACAAACTGGAGAAACAGTTTCTTCTTCACGAAACCGAGTCTTCGCTAGAATCGAGACTCGTAGAAACTGCCCAAACCGCGTTGGGGAGACGCTACTAGTTTCCATCTGGATCCATTGTTCCGCGCCTCCGCGGTCGCATCGCAAATTCCTGGCGCATGCATGCTGCCGAAAGGCCATGTTGATTTGCTTCTTTCTTTCTAGTGCACGTACGTGGACAAGCTTGCTAGCTTCTTATCCCTGAAACGTGCTTGCACGTGAAGAAGACTTGTGCAAATACTAGTTTCCTGTGTTGTTCTTTGCCGTGGGATGTTTGATCTGATCTTCAGAAAGCAATCAGGCTATATGGTTACTTGCCACAGTTGATCTATTTCCTTTTTATGTTGCATTTAAGTTATCTCTTGTATAGAAACTATTGTAGAAACTATGGATTGGAAAGGATAGTTTCTACTGCATATTAATTGCTCTTTTTCTCTCTTGGAAACTGCCTCAAGAAATCATCCATTGGGACTGCCGTGCATATATAGGAGGATATATACAATGTAATTAAACTCCTAAAACGGTTTGAATTAGTCTTGTAGGCAATTTTGACCGACCAAGTTAGTGCATATCACTTTATTGTCAGGGATGATAACAAAGTTCCAATGTTGCTGCAAAAAGGGATTTCCCATAGTGCGCATGCACTACTATACAAAGATAAAAATGCATAAACAAATAAAAGTGAAGGAAAGACGACAGAAAGGAGGATCGATCGATCGATCGTAGTGGGGCTTAATTAGAATGTGCGAAAGGATACTTCCTTTGATCGAGATCGACCATGACACGCTTTTGTTTTCTTGCTCTTCAACCCTTCGCTTAATTACGTCGATCGCCCCAACGAAAACGAACGATGATCATTCTCGGCATCCTAATGTATGCATAACCTGAATCGATGCCATGATGCAAATTCATCCTGAATTAAAAATAAAAGGTTATCGGTCCGTTCTCCTCCCTCTCTTCTCAACCGTTCGATTAAAAATCAGCCGTTCAAATCCGCATATAGATAGTTCTTCCGCTCCTCATAGAATGATAAATTTTAAAACATGTAGTACAATAAATTTTAAAAAATCCGTAGTAACGCATTAGCATTCAGCTAGTAATTAATATAATCGTGAATGTCGTGGGTTAATCAATTGTCTAATTAAAAGTCACTTAAGACCATGTAAAGTTACACGCATAGTTCAACAATGATGCAAGCCGGGATTTTACGCCGAACACAACACAAGGTGCCCCTACATGTTTGCGTGGTTGGTGTCAGTGAGTAATCGAGAGGGATCGTTTTGGCCTGTCCCACATATCACCGGCGCACGCATTGTTGGATTTACTTCATTTTCAACGGCAAATTGGACAACATGCAAATGATGCTTACCTCCACTACTCTCCAAAAGGTAGCAATTTTGCAAGCACAACATGGATTAGGGGCGGATTCTTTTGAGCTGTAGATTATGATTTTTAGTTTAAAATTTTGAATTCTAACCGGACGCGAGAGAGAATACGGAGAGAGATATTTGCGTACGATTTTTGCCAATATAAATAAAGTCGGAATAGTATCTACTACAATCGACTTATATACCTTGCTTTGAAAAGATAGTTTGTTTAAAAGCTAATTGTTATATAAAGCTAAGCCGTAAGCTTAAAAAAATTCACCTAAGCCTGCCCCAAATGCTGGGCCCCACATTGCATCCTAGTGGTTTCTCATCTCATCCTTGCCCTAGTATTATGCTGCTGCCGACTTTCGATCCCCTCCTAGCAAGCCCCTCGACTTAGCGCATAATTATAGTTTTGCCATTTGCATTTGCTGGCATGAGTGGGAGTAACGAAATTTTGTGAGAATATTGATTGTTTGATGTAATATGTTGTTGAAGTTACTATATTAATTCTATGGATTAATTTAATAGCTTGTGTAGCCTTTCTTCAGTTGTATTACGAAAATTGATAAATTAATGCATGTCTTCATGACTAATTTTTTTTACACTTTGCTTTTCAGAAAGAGATAACTTTGCAATTATGTAAGGTACTTGGGGATAGTATCATGCACAACAAAACTGATTTGGGAACTAAATCTGGGCAAAACTCTTGGGTTGAATTTTGCTGCCCAGGACTAGCTAGGAACATATTAAAGTGGTGTTATGCTAGGTCGCCATTTTTCAGGCTGCAGTATCTCTGTCCAATCCTGTCCCCAAATCGACGTCTGGTTAATTAGGCCGGTTTTGCTCGGGTTTACTATTTAATTAGGAGTCCTTCAAAGAGCTATTTAATTAAGAGTAGCAGCCTATTGCATTGGTACCTGACCCAAAACGCATGTCAGCTAAATTCAAAGGCAGCAAGGAACAAAAGGGCAGGTCGATTCCCTTTATTCTTAGTGGCTACAGCTAATTGCTTTGCATCTAAGGAGGCAATTTCACTGAGGTTGGCCAATGCCATTCTTGAAATATGGTATTAAATACATGGCCATTCTCTGAAAACACGTCCTTTAAGTAGAGCACTCCACTGATCTCTCCAACCCCCTAGTTGGACAGACACATATATACTACCCATACGCACTTGTGAATTGTGATCGTCTTTCGATTGTGCTTCATAATTCATCACAACTCTGCTTGCAACGTAACTCATCATCATGGGGAACTGCCTGGTGATTCAGGACAGGAAGGAGATCAAGATCATGAGAATGGACGGCGAGGTCCTCAAGCTGCCGTCCCCCCTGAAGGTCCAGGAGGCCCTCACCGAGTTCCCGCCGGGCCACGGCATCTCCGACGCGCTCCCGGCGCAGCAGTGCCTCGACCCGGCGGCCGACATGGCCGTCGGGCGGCTCTACCACCTGTTCCCGGTGAAGGCGCCGGCTGTCGCCGATCAGGGCGTCGTCAGGGTGAAGCTGGTCATCAGCAAGCAGGAGCTGAAGAAGATGCTCGACAAGGAGGCCGTCTCTTTGGACGACATGGTCTCTCTCATGCGAAAGGAAGCAAGCGATCGTGAGAGTGAGCAGGAGTGTTGCAGAGGATGGCAGCCTGCCTTGGAGAGCATACCAGAAGGCACTGATCTCTAGCAGCTGGGATCGTTAGTCTCGTGCACACAAGATACTAAGTGTTGGAGTAAGTGCAAGAAATAGCATATACTAGAGCAGATAGATATGGTGCGTATAGGAGTTTTGGGAGATAAGGATTCTCTTTATCTTTTCTTGTTGGTCACATGATTGTAAAGAAAAGGTAAAGATGATCCTGGAAATCAAGCAGGTCGTTATATAGCAACTACATAGAGCCATACTGTGTCCTCATCACCAAGCTAGCCTTATTAATCATCAAGAAGAACTCAAAAAGGGTTTTGGATATTTCCGTGTGTTATCTTTGTCGGTTGTAATCTTTCTATTAATCTTACTTTTGTTTTTTAATATACTTCTACTGTGCTTTATTCTCTGCATAATTTATATTAGTCTTGGGCAGAAAAAAAATAGTAGACATAACCTTGTCGTCAGTGGCGGATCCAGGAAAAAAATTTGGAGGGGTTGAAGTACCTTCAGCTCGACCTCCTACATTATACATCCATGGCTAAAAATTTAGGGAGAGCTCCAAGGGTCCAGTAGCGGTAGGGGGGCTCGAGCCCCCCGCCCCACCGCTGGATCCGCCCCCTGCTTGTCGTTGTCGTGCATAATCTTATTTGCATATATATAACTAAGCAATGCATGCAGCACACGGCTTCCGGCTTCGAGACTTGAATTTGCTTGTGCGTGCATGTTGTGCTGTACACCTGTAATCTTGTGTAACCATTATTATAATCTAAATTAGAAAGAGAACTTCAACTATGCTAGTTGCTCATTGCAACAATATTAGGCCAGACAGTACACTGCAATTTGTTTGATCGAAAAAATACAGATGAAAATTATCAAGGAAGCGTTTTATTTTAGAAAAAAAAAACTACCGTGAAGAAGAAACGAAACTGCAATCAAAGCAGCTTAAAAAACTTGATGCAATTCTAATGTGGTTTTCACTTAGATGAAAACAGAGCCCTTGTTCTCTTATCAATCATCCTTCTTAAATAAAACCAACGGCGACGCACAGGGGTGGACCTAGGACTAAAATTGAGTAGGGGCATGCATATCAGCGCAGCGCTACGCATAGCTGAGAAGGTACTGCTGGCCTGCCGGTCCTCACTGGGCCACTAGGGGCCTGATGAGTTGTGAACTGGGGGCCTATATGGATTAAATCCAGAGAGTACAAGTGATTAACGAAATTGACTGGGGCCAAGGCCCCCACTAATTATACTTTGGGTCCGCCCCTGGCGACGCACATAACAACGTCGAGCTATAGAGTTCGGAGCATGTATGCAGAGATATAATTACGGCGCGGTAATTGCTACGATCAACGACCTACTTCATGATTGCTACGATCGAGCGCTGGTTCTTTTACCTCAGCAGAAAGCAAATTTGTGAGCTACAGTCTGCTCAATTGGGCTGAAAAAATGATTTATAACTGAAAATGTACTGTAACTGATGGCGACTTATTTAATATAATTAAATTTAAAAATTTTAAAAATAAAAAGCAATTTAATTTATCACGGACAATACAAATGAATACAGAAAAATAACCGGTAAAAAACACAAAAACGCTAAAAAAAATTAGAAATCTAAAAAATAAATTAGGAATCAGTAAATTAAGTCAAAATAAGTGGGCCCTAAGCTAAGCTCAGCTTTACGTTGCATATCACGGGGAGGGACGCACGGTTCCATCGTACGAACGAAAATATCTGTCTACATCTAGCCTTCTAGGTCTGTCGTGTCAGCATTTGCATGCATGCCGACATAATGTTCTGATGGTGATCCGTTCGGCTGAAAAGCTCATGGTTTATAGCTGAAAACACTGTAGCTAGCTGAAAAAAGCATTGTAGCTGACAGATGCTTATTTAGTATAATTAAATTTAAAAAATTTAAAAATATAAAAAATATGTTAGCACATTACGTATAATACAAACAAATACGAGAAAAAAAGAACCGGCAAAAAAGCTCAACAAAAAACCAAAAGTTCAGAAAAAGACGAAACTTATGAATAGTGAAAAATAAACCAGAAGCCAAAGCCGAATTGATCAGAGAGCAAGATATTTCTTCGTTTTTGTGATTACATGTCGTTCACCAGAATCTGGGAGTGATCATATGCATCTAGTCCGGAGTAGATAAGTCCACTTAGATCAGTGGAAGCGACTTCCACTCAAATCTCTCCATTTTTTCCCCTGAGAGATGCAAAATGCAATCCTTACTTTCCATCAAAAGTTTACATAATCCTTTATATGCTACTCATTGTATCACTGATATGTGGATCCTGTGTAAACCTTATTCTAAATCTAAATATGAACATTAGTCTTAATCCTAGATCTAAATCATGAACACCTAACTAATGCCTTGTTCTTTTCAGCTTCTAAAAGCTACTTTTTTGCTTTTCTACAGTAACTGGCTTTTAAACGGAGTATTTTTTTAAGATAGGGTCTACTAGTTAATTGTAGTACATACTTTATTGACTTTATTTGTATCGGCAAAAATCGCATGTGAGTTTCTGTTACTCTGTAATCTCTCGTACAAACAGCCGAAAAGTCACAAACTGCAGCCAAAAGGCACAAGCCGTAGCCAAAAAGAATATGCCCTAAGTCATTAGAGCGGAAGCTTTAGTGGACGTACCCAAACTCGAAGAGGCCATGAGGTTGGTCGGCGATGTCGGTGAAGCAGAGGTGGCCGGCAGGGACGACGGAGCCGTGGACGGGTCGGAGAAGGGCGTCAGTCTTTGTTCACCGCAGCGCACCGTTAGAGATCTAATCTGTTAGGGTTTGAGAAGGCTAGAACAACTCGTGTACCAGTCTTTGCCGAAACCCTCGTTTTTATATGGCGCTAGGTGACCGGGACCGAAACCAAACAGGTTGGTTGCTGTCTCCGATCAAGACGCGCGAGTGGAGGCGTGCCTCCCTGAAATCTCGAAGTTGGTTAGCCGAGATCAACCCAACATCCAGACCCACATATCACTAATACAATAAGAGATTTCTAAAATTTTTAGTAGCAAATAAGGAATTAACCCACTTGTTTTTTGTGGCTAGCTAGACGGAATAACTTGCCTATAAACTAATGAGAAAAGTGGACGGTGCTTGCTTTCTCTTGGAGATTACCCATGAGGACGCACATCACACGCATATACGATATGTACCTACTGAAAAACACGTAAGATCTAAAACGAAGATCGCTAAATAAATCCTAATTAAATCAAGTACCTATAGAGCATAAGTACAAGTTTTTTTTACTGAACACATACGCATGCGTGAAGATAAGCTTAGGGTTTAAATACGGATAGGCCAAAACGCTTTGCCACAGTCGTAGCCAACTGAGCTAGGCTCAGCTCTGTTACCTTATACGGGACGAGAAGAAGACATGATTGGAGGCCCAGGTTCTGAAATCGGCAGATCAAATCCAACAAATGTGGACCCGAAACCTCGTCACGGCCCAAATAGGCCTGAAAAGCCCGGAGCCGCATCCACTTGCGTGCCTAACACCCCACTCAAAGTCCAGCGATCACTTCGAGCCGTCGACCGTCGAGCGGAGGCGCGGCAATGGGCGACGGAGGAGGCGCCCCTCGACCTTCCCGATTAAGTACGGGGAGGCGCGGCGCCCCTGGGGCGGTACCGACTTCTGTTCCGGTGATGGGCGGTGGTGGGGGAGTCGGGGAAGCGCGGCGCCGGCGCCGGCAGGATGGAGGGGGCGGCAGCCGGCGGTCCATCTCCACCACCGAGAGTGCAAGGCAGTGAGCTCCCCCTAAAGTTTCTAACCCCTTATGTTTGTTCTAATCCAATGGTCAGTTTGCGATTACGGTTATGATTTTGTGATTATGGATTTTGCCCAATTCTGTAGTTCGTAAAACCTACCTGCTTGGACTCAACCATGGCAACCGAGTTACTTGAGAAATCAGATCAACATTTTGCCGCGTTGAAATTCGATTTGGAATTTACTAGCAGTGTATCTAGGAAACGAAGTTTTCACTTTTGCATGAACAGCTAAGAAATAAAACGTAAACATTGAATACTTTGGAGCTGTAAATTGTGACTCGTTAATTTGGTGGTCATGGTTCATGCGCATTCACAGCTTTAACACAGTAGGCAATTTGGCATGTGTTTATTGAAGTGGCTGTTGCATATTAGTCATATATATATAGTACATGTGCCTAGACTTGTGATTTCAATCGCTCGTTCGTTCGTCGCTGAACCATCAATAATCTCATCACTACAAAAAATAGAAAAGAACAATACCATTGTGTAGATGAGCGCAGGATAATACAACTGTTTGTGTAGATGAGCATCAGCTGAAATCAAATACACGAAACTTTTAAAACGTGGAAGGTACATGCTCTCCAATCATCTATCATACGTACGGGTGCTCTCACACATATGCGGAAGTGAATCACCTATATTTGGAAGTTTCCAACATGAGGAATAACCTTATCCTCATGTCATGCATGCATAAATCTTAGCTAGTTAATTTTCAACTCCTACCATGTTTCTTGAAATTGTACTCTAACAACAGACTAATCACGGAACTACTGATCTAATTCTAATCTGACCAGCACCACTTTGTTCTACAATTGATAGAAGCTAGCTAAACGAACTACCTCAAATCATGCGTGAGATTTCAACTACTATACAAACATTTAAGCATGCATCCAAACTTGCTATGTGAAGATTATTATGGGATGGGAATAGTTTTTTTTTCTGCTAGTATCTAGGTTCATGCATCACCTAATCCAATCATATAAATTGTCTTCTGTAATGTCTTGGGCACTTTTTTTTTGCCAATCATTGACAGGAAAATAGTAGGTGAGAGCTAAAAAAGGGGGCTTAATAGGCACAGCATAAAGTAATCACGTACTTTCATCTTCCAAGTGTAAAATGAAAGGGACATCTGTTCTAATTCCAGCTCCTCTTCACCCTTAAAAAAGGTTGTATGCTTTGTTGTTGGTGAAATGGTGATAACTGACAAGGGATCATGGTAGGTGTTGTGGCTACTGACCAAACAGTATATGAAGGGATTAACTAGAGAGAGCTAGAGATAACAGAAAGAGAGCTTGTATATAAAATGAGTGGATCCTCCTCCCTCGTACCCCTCTTGGGGGTTTATATACATGAATGGAGTAGGATGAGAAATTCTCATCCTACCCCTTGAAAATTACAATAGGTGAGGGTATATTGATACATTCTTCTATACTATTGGGCCTATTACATATTGAGCCAGTTGCAAGGCCCAGTCATAGGAGGTTGGCCCACTCATACAACAGTACTCCCTCGACAACAAGCACCGAGGTGGTCGAACGCAGTCTCGACCGCGTGGCGGTCGGATAAAGCGTGTAAGACCACGAGGTGGTTCGAGACGACATCTGCGTGGAGCTTGGCGGAGACCATGCAAAGTCTCGTAAAGACCGGGCGAAATCCTCGACAGAGACCGTGCGAAGCCTACACGCGGAGGTCGTGCAAAGTCTCTGCGCGGAGGTCATGCAAAGACCTCAACAGAGATCGTGCAAAATATCCGCGCAGAGCACAGCGGAGACAGTGCAAAATCTCCGTGTGGAGACGACATCCGTGCGGAGCTTGGCGGAGTCCGTGCGAAGTCCTTGGTGGAGACCGCACGAAGTCCCGCGAAGTTCGTCGGAGACGACATCCGCGTGGAGCTCGGTGGAGGCCGTGCGAAGTCCTGTGGAGGTCGCGCGCAGTCCGTCAGAGACGACATCCAAGCGGAGCTTAGTGAAGACCGTGCGAAGCTCTGCGAAGACCGCGCGAGACCGTGCAAAGTCCCGCGAAGTTTGTCGAAGACGACATCCGCACGGATCTCCACGGAGACCGTGCGAAGTCCTCGCACAGAGACCACGCAAAGTCCCACGAAGTTCGTCGGAGACGACATCTGCGCGGAGCTCGGCGAAGACCTTGCGAAGCCCTGCGGAGGTCGTGCGAAGTTTTCGCGCGGAGATCGTGCAAAGACCTCGGTGGAGACCGTGCGAAGTCTTCATGTGGATATGGTGCGAAGACCTTGGTGGAGACCGTGCGAAGTCTTCGTGTGGAGACGACATCCGCGCGTCGAAGATGACATCTGCGCAGAGCTCGGCGAAGACCTTGCGAAGCCTTATGGATGTCATGCAAAGTCTCCATGCGGACATAGTGCGAAGACCTTAGCGGAGATTGTGTGAAGTCTTCACGCGGAGCCTGGTGGAGACCGCGAGAAGTCCTTGGCGAAGACCGTGCGAAGTCCCGCGAAGAAGTCGGAGGCGTGTGCTTCGTCCCCAAGTGTCGACCACAGGGTGGTGGTGTCGTCGGTGAAGACTTGACCACGGCGCGGTCGGAGATGTCGCCGAAGTCATGACCGCGGCATGGTCGTGGGTGTCGATGCAGCCAATGGCGGGGGCGAAGGCTTTGGAGCACGTGCTCCCTGTAGAATCCCCACCGGAGAGGCTCAACATTCACCAGTGTTGTTTGAAGGCCGACTCCCTGGTGTTGAGATGACAACACGGGCATCGTGGTCGACGGTCGTACCGGCGCGGGTGTCATGATCATTGCCATGGGGTACCACCGGCTGCCACGTGCTGGACTTGACTGTCACTGCCACCGTACCTCTCTTTCGCTTGGTTGCCGTCGTTTTCTAGTGCCTTCTTTTTGCATAGCTTCTTGTACGTCCCCACGGACGGCGCCAACTGACCAAACAACATTTGAGGGGACTAGCTAGAGAGAGTAGAGACAGGAGTGAGAGAGTTCATGTATGAAATATGTGGATCCCCTCTCTCATACCCTTCTTAGGGATTTGTATACATGAATGAGGTAGGATGGGAAATTTCCATCTTACCCCTTAATAATTACAAAAGGTGAGGGTATATTGGTACATTTCTCTATACTATTAGGCCTATTACATATTTGGTCAGTTGCAAGGCTCAGTCATAGGGGCTTAGGACACCCCTACAACAGTAGGATAACACTTACGGACCAAATTTATATGATTCTTTTGTGAGCATCTGATGTAGAATCACACAATAATGGAGTTCTCTTTCTATTTAATAAATGAAAAAATTGATCATATACCCTCCATTTAGATGGAAATTAAGGATTTATCCTCCTGGCCCACGTGTCAGTAACTTATGATGACCCCACGTATCATTGAGATGTGGAGGGTAAATCCTCAATTTCCCAACTAAAGAGAGGGTATATGATCCAATCTCCCTTAATAAATATGCTAATTAAGCCTTGCTTTTCACCACTGTTCATAGTGTCGAGGCCCATTCATTCCGGCTTTAACTTATGGCTTCTACATTCCAGAAGCCGGAATGAATGTGTTGCTTCCTAATTTCGGTTTTTCTTCTTCTTTTTTTCCTTTTCTTTCCTTTTCCTTTGCATTGTCCTTGAAGATATAACAATATTTTTTTATTTTTTCTTATTTTCTTTATTTTTTCTTTAATTGAATGACTAAAAAAAATTAATAGTGTAATTTCAATCTAAAGCCGAAAGCCAGAAGCTGCTAAAAAAACCGGATTGAACGCCACCTAAAATACACCAGTCGAAGCATAATTCTAGATTCACTACTATAAAGTTAAGGGGCAACTTTGGTGAACAACGGAGAAGTTTTGGATTTGCGGCATACATCGCAGTGGACAGTGGTGCTAGCTTTGAGTTGCTGTCTAATTGATACCTATTCCTGGAGATTTTAAAACATATATAAAGGAGGCTCAATCCAGCAGGTACATCAAGCACAAGTCAGTATTCAGCATGCAGCACACATTGCGGTGAGTTGACAAGGACAAGCATTCTTGCAATGAAGTAATTAGCTTAAATATATGATGAAAAGTACAGGTGAACATACTAGCAAGACAAGCCCTCTGATTGATTAGACTTAACAATGGACTCCCAAACTTTAATAAGTTTGCTCTGGATTCGGAAACGGATATGATTGGCGAGGTGTGGGTTTAGGTATGGTTTGACAAGGCATGGATGTTGACTCATTAACAGAGGGGGCATTGCCAAGCAAATTATATTCAGAAAATTAAAGACTAAACTAGTGTCTGGTGTCCGGTTGGTTTCTTGCTTAGTATACTTACTACATTATTGTACATTGAATATTGGAGAATACATTAATTAAATGGTACTTAATTATCAATATAAGATTCCATGCAAGGTAGATTTGATTGTTGTAGTTTTACCATAATTAAGGCAATGTTTTACTTAGTTCCGTTATTTTATCTTCAAATTTCTAATCTATTTAAATTAACAATATACTGTGTATAGTTTTTTTTAAGAAGCTTGCATGCCTACAGTTAGATAAGATAGTACACGCATAATGGGGGCTGGGATATTTGTATAGTATAGGTAGGATGAAGTGTAAGGAATTGTTAATATATGGTTCATAGAAGGTACACAATGTTTTTGTAGTAATATAATGGGTGTATTTTTTTTTCTGTGGCTTATAACTCTTGAATTCTAGCTGTTCACGAAAGAGAGTGCGGAGAGAGACAGTTACGTGCGATTTTGGCCGGTATAGTTAAAGTGGGTACAGTGTCTACTACAATCGACTAATAGACTCCGCCTTGAAAAGAACTAGGCAATTAATGTCTATGTTATTCCAATAGGTTAAGTTTGTATAATAAACTTACTCCATATCCAGAAATCAACTAATAACATGGTAAGCAGTCTTAAATCGAAGATCCACTGAATCAGATCATAGGCATGGTCAAAGTCTAAATGGGAGAGATGGTCTTGAACTATTGAGTAGAAAAAACGGTTGCTCCAAGAACAAGGATTTTTTCAATAGCCCATAAGATTATGTTCACCAGTGTGAAATTGTAATTTTTTTCTACTGCTCATAACAATTGAAAAGTACTTCAACCCATATGCTTCCATCTACAGGTCTACCTTTCAGCCTTGGAAAAAAGAAGGTGAACATGAAATAAAGAAATTAGACTTGCTGGGGCCAATCAAAGAGAGCAGTCAGTTCCAATGTGATAAGAGCGCAGTCAGGGATTCCTGTGGCTTCATGACAAAAGCCTTCAACTGAAGACAAGACCCTAGACCTTCTCTCTCCCTCAGACCAAAGGCTAGGGAAGAACAGCACCATCCTAGAAAGGACAAGATCTTCCTCTGAACTGTGGGATTAGTACGCCCCAGAAGGCAGAAGCTATCCAGCGTCAGATATATCAAGAAGCTGCAGGGTGAGCAAGAGCAGCTGAGCACAGAAACGGCCAAGCGCAAGCCTGCTTGGCCTCCTACACTGGTTTCCCTCTCCGCAGTACTGTTCTGATACCTACTCCGCTCTCATTTGTTCTTTTGCTTGTGGTAGAAGCCGAGATCTTGGTATGTTCTTTGACCCCATCTTCTTCACATGTGTTTGTTGAGATGGTTTATGTAGTAGTGATCATGTGATGTCGTTTGTGTCCTGAGTGCAGAAGCCAGGTTGCTAGTTCTCTAGAAGAGGTAGAAGAATTTGAGCTTCTGGTTCGTGGAGATACCGGGATCGTCTTGTGGTTGTGCCTCATAGGATGGGAGAGACTAGTAGTAGTTCTGGACATTCAAGGCAGAATCCTCATGTTTTTGGCTATGGCTTCCATGGCACCATGGCCAACTCCATGCCCTCTCCAAACATCTTGTAAGCGCGCGCTCTCTCTGTGTTTGTGTTATTATTTCGTTTTCCCCATCTTTCTTTCCCCCCTTTTGGTGATAACAATTTATGCGAGGGCAGCAAGAAACATGAGCTGCACCATGAACTTCCTTTCAAGTTTAGTCAAACTTGCTCAATCCTCATCTCTCTCCCCATTCCTTCAACTTATTTTGTGATATTGGTGGCCCTTTTGTTTCTGTACTGTTCATGCTTCCTGCATATGTTCCTACGTACACAACAATCTTTATGTAGATCATTTTGCCCAACCCCTACGTACACAATAATCTTTATGTATTAATCTCCCCTTTTGCATGCCTGGCAGCGAGCAAGGAGGAGCAACCTATTTTGGAGAACTAGAGGAGGCTCTGATGCATCAGGTTGCCACTCTCAGGAGGACTCAACAAACTGCAACCACCTCTACTGCTCATCATGGAGAAACCACGCGTACGCTCTCCCCCCATGTGTGTGTGTGTGTGACCAAGACCAAAAACATCAACTTTGTGAGGCACTTTACCAACGGGTTAGGGCATTGTAGTCAAAAGTAACCATGGAAGGGCAGCAGAAGTGGCAGTAGTGCTGCATGTGTGTGTGTGGTGACTACCTGTGACTCCTCATCTTCTTCCTCTCTCTCTCTAGTCCCTAGTGCAACAAGTCTCTATAGTAGTACAAGTACCTAGGTACCAACTCCCTGTCTCTCTGCAAGCACAGCTCAAAAGGGAATAAATTCCACTCACTTTCACGGCCACAATGGCCCCACTTCCCTCCCTTGTGCTCCCGGTGCAGCCTTGGCCCCTTAAATCTGGCTTTCTTTTCGTGCATTTGTGTCCGGCTGTTGATTTTTCTGTTGAAATGGTAACTGTTAACCTTTTTAAATCATTTAATTAAAATAAATAAATAAACATTATTATATTTTTATGGATAATATAAGGGAAAAAAGAAAAAGCTAAAAACTAAAAAACCAGAATGAAGAAATTATCGTGTTTATTGTGATTTCTAGCCATCAGAAGCTAGAAACCGAAACAGGCCATAGCCTTTTGCTAGAAACCGAATGAACGGCCATAGCCTTTCTCCTCCAATATTTCTTGATCTCCTTCCCTATGACATCTTCTTGCAGCCTTCCCCACTGCTACAGTTGCAGCTAGGCCTCCTACACTGGACATCTTCCCATCTTGGCCTATGAGGTCTCTTCACATCCCAAAGGTATGGACTAGCTACAGGGATTTGTATCTGTACGTCTATAGCTAGCAGTAACAAGTTACAAAAATTAGGAATGTTATGCATGCATAAAGTTACGCAGGCTAACGGCCGTGGCCGTATTTCAAACATTCTCTAGTTTTTAACTTTTAGAAGTCGAATTTTAAATAGATTATCTTTTTAAGATGATTTCTTTAATCTGTTCGTAGAAGTTACTATATGTGCTACTTTGAACAGAGTGATTTCTTAGCGTCAGTGTCACTTATTCTCTTAATCTTTTTTTGTAATAAGTCAAAAACTAAAAATCACAGCTAAAAGTAAAAAAAAAAGTACCTTTAAACAGAGCCTAAGCTGTGTACTGACCTCTTGCTTTTTCTTTGGCACGTAGGAGGGTTCAAATGTGACAGCAGACAGCACACACTTGGAGAGCAGCAGCAAGAACAAGAGCAACCACAAGGACTCATCAGATCAGCAGGGAGCAGTAGTAAACATGGCAAGCCAGTTTGATCAAATTTCGCAGCAGCAGCAGCAGCAACAACACAAGGTATGTGTTACTGCGATCATATCTACTGCTTGCAGATGCTGTATGTTACGGTTACACGTTAAACAGTAGATACTAAGATTTCCGGGACCTGGGAGGGACACTCAGAGCCTAATATTTAGGGAACAATGCAGAAGTGCATGCTCAATTTTTGACCACCCAAACCTTTTTCTTACACAAAAATGCTCTTCCTTTCCTATGGTGATTTAGATGTCATATTTATAGTTACGGAAGAAAGTGTTTACATAACTACCTCTTTAAAGTCTTTAATAACAAAAGCAAACATGTTTTTTTTTCTTAGGCCTGATCTTAGTGGGTTTGCCTTCTAATTATACACATAACTAGATTTGTTGGGCGGATTGGACCATGGTGGGCCATTCCCCAACACTGCAGCTTCTTAGGCCCCGTTTGGCAGATCTCTAGTTCCGAGATCTATGGCTGCGATCAACATGGCTTATGAATAGTGCTCATGGCTTATTTGGCACTATTCATAAGTTTCGTCTTTTTCTGGATTTTTGGCTTTTTGTTGAGCTTTTTTGCCGGTTCTTTTTTCCTGTATTTGTTTGTATTATACGTAATGGGCTAACATATTTTTTTTATTTTTAAATTTTTTAAATTAAATTATGCTAAATAAGCCTCTGTCAGCTACATTGCTTTTTTCAGCCAGCTACAGTGTTTTCAGCCATAAGCCATGAGCTTTTCAGCCGAACCGATCACCCCCTATGTTGGATTTGTAGTTTGTTGACTAAATTAAAGTGATTTAAATATTTCTATTTAATATATAATATAAATGGAATGAGTCATGTAAATGCACTTAACATGCCTGCAACTCTAGATCCAGGATTTCCTAGAGCTAGAGCTAGAGCTCTGCCAAATGGGGCCTTAGGCTGTGATCATTTGGGCTTCAGCTTCTGGCTTCTGCCTTATTTTTCACTATTCATAAATTTCGTCTTTTTCTGAACTTTTGGCTTTTTGTTGAGCTTTTTTGCCGGTTCTTTTTTCCGTATGTGTTTATATTATACGTAATGGGCTAACATATATTTTATATCTTTTAATTTTTTAAATTTAATTATGCTAAATAAGCATCTGTCAGCTACAGTATTTTTCAGCCAGCTACAGTACTTTTCAACCATAAGTTACAAAAAAAACCCAAATAATCACCACCTAATGCATTGGTATACTTGTCTCATGCATGTGTCTGTTCTTTGCTCTTGATGCATACTTGTCTCTTGGATGTGTCTGTTCTTTGCTTCTCCATCATCTCTCCTTGGTCATCCTTTTTTTAAAAGAAATCTCCTGGTCATCCTTACCGTGCAAATGCAATGCATTGTCCCTAGTGTGGCGTCATATCGCTAGCTAGCCCACAACTTCCAAGATGCTCATGTAGCTTAATGCTCCTATAGGTAGCAGAACCCACTGTTCACGGGCATTTAAGATCTTGCTGCTCCCAAGATCGCCGATCCCAACACGTTCGGTGAATCATTTGGCGGAAGTTTCGACTTGCGGCACGCTCCAACCGACTTAAAATATTGGTAGTTGGTTTTTTACTGTAAATACATTACATTATAATAGATGTTAGCTTTTTGGAGTAAAAATAAAAAATAAAAAAACCGTTATATCGTTACGGATAATGTAAAGGAATTAAAGGTAAAAATAAAAAGCAAAAAAGCTGAGAAAGCCAAAAACAAAAAAGGCAAAATTAAGAAGCCGATGTATTCTAAGTGGCTGTCAGAAGTCGGGGCTTTAAACCGGTTGGATTGGGGAAGTCTTCTTCCACAGGACAAGTGCTTGCTATAGTATTAGATGAAGAATATAAGCATTCTTACAATGATCCTATTCTAAACTGCTTCTGTATTTTGGGTTTTAGAGGTCGGCGTTTCAACATAATGGTTTTTCAAGGTGGTTTCTATAAGTTATTTGTAGGAATTATTGTTGGAGCGTTTTGAACAGAGTGGCTTCTCAACGCGAGTGTTTCTTATCCTCTTAATTTTTTCCGCAATCAACCAAAAGTCACAATCAAAAGTTAAAAGCCACCGTACCTTTGAACAGAGCCTTATGTCTAGCTTGCAAAAATTGTGCCCTAATGGAAATGCACCAAACAATACTTAAATAATGGTTGTCTAGCTTGCAAAAATTGTGCCCTAATAGAAATGCACCAACCAATACTTAAATAATGGCACTTCGGTCAGTGGTGCTTTAGGTACTTTCTGGTCAATTGTTGAACTGCCAATAACACATTGTGTAAATAATTACCCAATAATTTTATCAACTAATTAATTCACACTTAACTGAAAAGCGAACTTTGCAAATTAGGTCGCGACAGCAACATAATCAAAGAGCAAAACCAAGTTTCGTCTGTTGTTAGAGTGGGTGGCTTCCACCAAATGTACATGACTGTTTTTTGCTTGTGCAGTTGTGCTTGATGTAACGTGCATGTAGAGATCATAGTGTTAGTGTGTGTGTGTGTATTGTTTACACCATAGACACACATGCACAGCATTGTTCTTCCAATTGTCTCCTAGTTTCTATTAGTACAAAGGTGTAGTAATTTGCATCTTGTGACTTGTTCATGCTCACTTGGCATGCAGAAGACGTCAACAAGTTACACTCAGAGCGACAGGACTGGCAAGACACTTGATCCAAAGGTATCTTTCTCGTTCTATCGATTGATGCTTAGATTGAGCTGGCGTTTGCAATCGCGCATGCATGGTAAATATATGCACAGGACCATGCAACGCAAGCTAGCCTGATTATGTGCATGCAGCATTTGACAATTTGAGACAAGTTCTTCTCTCTTGGTGTCACCAGGCGATGAGACGGTTAGCTCAGAACCGAGAGGCTGCGCGTAAAAGCCGACTGCGAAAGAAGGTGAATGTTATTAGCATTACGTGCTCGAAAACTGAAGTAATGTTGAGCAGCCAGTGAATTTCCAAGTTCTTGACAGTTTTAATCTCTACATATCGATCATAGGCTTATATTCAGCAGCTTGAGAGCGGCAAGCTGAAGCTTGCTCAGCTGGAGCAGGATCTCCAGCGAGCTCGTTCCGAGGTACCTTTCACACGTACCCACCCTTTTTGTGTACTAACAGATCATGTACAGTGCAATCTGAATATCTGATTGAGTTATTGCCTCCTTTTGTATAGGGCCTCTTGCTTGGAGGAGCTCCAGGTGGAAACACCAGATCAGGTCGTAAATTTTGACCATCATTATCATCGTTCTTCGTCATCAGTTAATCGTCTCCAATAACATCACCGATTTGCTATAATTAACGAGCTGCCTGACCGTGACACCCATTTCCAGGCGATGCTATGTTCAACGTCGAGTACGCCCGGTGGCTGGACGACCACAGCCGGCACATGTCCGAGCTCCAGGACGGCCTGCACGCACACTTGCCGGACGGTGACCTCAGAGCCATTGTCGACAACACCTTGACACACTACAACGAGCTGTTCCGCCTCAGAGGCATGGCGGCGAAGTCCGACGTGTTCCATCTCATCACCGGGATGTGGGCGACCCCCGCCGAACGGTGCTTCCTCTGGATGGGCGGATTCAGGCCCTCCGATCTGCTCAAGGTATGAAGTCATGTCTGAATGAAAGCCCTGATATCGAACTGCAGTACACATAATTATGACATCCTCCAAACTTGCTATCTGCTAAATCGATACGAAGGCAAATATTGTCAGAAAAATGGAAGGCATCAAAAGTATGAAGCTCAATTCACAGTTTAATATGCAAATAGATCACCAATCAATTCAGTAGAGGAAAATGAAATCAAGCTAAAGCTGAGCTCATCCTCTTAAGTAAATATATGGTTTTGTAATTTCATTACATACCTTTCATGTTGCTGCAGACACTGATACCCCAGCTAGATCCCCTGACTGAACAGCAAGTGGTTGGCATCTGCAGCCTCCAACAGTTATCACAGCAAGCAGAGGAGGCTCTCTCCCAGGGCCTGGAGCAGCTGCATCAGTCACTAGCTGACACGGTGGCCAGCGGGTCTCTGATTGAGGAGGACAACATTGGGAGCTTCATGGGTCATATGGCCCTTGCCCTCGGCAAGCTGTCCAACCTTGAAGGTTTTGTCATACAGGTAAAGATTTCCAATTTTTCACAACTCTCCAATCTTCACCATTCTGCCAGTGTATAGATAGGGGCTGCCACACTATTTCCCAATTTGACTCAACTTTGTAGGTGGGCAATTAAGCCACTTGATAAAACTTGTAGGTGTAAAAAGTTGTAGCAACGGTGCTGCATTCAGGGGGGATTTTATTTCTCTGGCCACACCTGTATCATATTAAACCTCATCAGTGCCACCACTAACTGTGCCAAAAATAAGCAATCTGTCCATTTCAGAGAACGAAACAAGCTAATTACTCCAGAGTTTGTAACTCCCCCCTTTCTAATATCTTATGCCATTAACATGTAGAGATGTTGCTGTCTCTGCATTGTACAAAGAAATGACTCATAACCTAAACATGTAACATTATCCTTTTTTTGGAGTGCATCTGTTTAACCATAACATGGAGTAATCATAACAAATTTATTACTAGCATGTGCTTTAATTTTTAGCTGCCAAGAATAAGGATACTGCAAAATGTACTAAAACTACACGTGTGACATGTAATTTCCAGGCTGATAACTTGAGGCAGCAGACTCTTCACCAGATGCACAGGATTCTGACGGTTAGGCAGGCAGCTCGATGTTTCTTGGCCATTGGCGAGTACCATAACTGCCTCCGTGCCCTAAGCTCCCTCTGGGCTTCTCGCCCTCGAGAGTAAATACCATGCAATTCCTTACCCGGTGTTCTACTCCTGCCTGTAGTTGAACGTTTTTTTTTTGGGTTAAAAAATGTCTCCTACCTGTAGTTGTCGAAGGTAGTATTTTCTTTGACTATGATTGGAAATTTTTAAGTACACATGATTGAGACATGGCTTAATAGAGGCATGAAGCATCTAATTTAATATACCGAGATGTGCCCTACTAAATCAGCATGGAATGGGCCACCCTCCTACCAGGTACCAGCAATCAAAAGTCAGCAAGCTTATTGTGTACACCATGGCATGCACCTTGAAGGTTAAGAGGTTCCTAAAGAGGCCACCCCTGATTATATTCAACGTTCTTGTACTCATTTAAGTTGGTCTAAAAAAAATTGACAAGACAAAGTGCATGCTATAATGTACAATATAAGGACTACACATGGTGTCTGATGCATTTATCTAGATTTTTCAAAAGTTGTATATGGGCCTACAGGAATAATAGGATCAGCAGCTGTAGTACTATTTTTCTGGATGCATCTCTAATCTATTTATTGCTGGTGCTTGTATTGCCTGCAGGATGCTGGTGGCAGATCAGATGATGGCAATTGTGGAGAGCTAAGCATTGCAGCACAACCATCTGAAAGCCACTTTTCAACCTTCTGATTCAAATGTATTTTGGAAGTAACATTTAAAGCAGGAGCAAAAGCAGAACTGGGAAGAAGTTTTGCGTGCAATCAGCAGATATGTGAGACACAGACGAGAGCTGGGAAACAAAGGAAGCTCCAGAACTGGGAGAATATCTCAGAATGCATAGAACTTTCGTTAGTTCCTGGGAGGTCAAATCGTTTAATGTGTTATGAAGCGAGAACAAAAAAAAAGGACAGCTAGAATTTATTGTTGAAGTAGTACTTATTTATGTGTTCTCGTGGTTACTTCTGCCAAGCCTACATGTTTATAAGAGCATTTTCTACATGATAAAAGGGCCCATTCTACAATATTACAGGTGATGACTGGTTAGAACAGAACCTGCTAGCATGCATCACTACCAGAATATCTTGGATCGACCGGGTGAACTACCTAATAGCATCTGAAAAAAATTTACACTACCGAGAAATGAAGAGAAGGTTATATACAATAGATGAAAGCACGTGATATGCAGTTACAATTTTATTATCTCTAAACATGTGTGCATGAATCTATACCAAATGTCAAACTTGGCACCTCATTCAAAGTCTGATATTGCAACGCATTGCTGTTGAGTCCGAACTACGAACCACATTTGGTTATTATGCTGTGATATGCGCCAAACGGTATTTTTACCAACCTACTAGGCTACATATAAGTAATTTGTTAAGGCAAATGTCAGTAGATAAACAAGTTGTAGAAAGAAAAGAATGACCTTCAAAACCCAACTACAATTTCCCAACGCAGTTTCAAGGGTAAAACACCAAGATCTTGATCTGCGCAGTTCTGAATTTCTAATACTAATCCAAGGCCCCACCTTTTGTAATGGTCGCTTACATTATAAATAGTGTACAGTGCACAACACTGGGTATGCTGTGCAAAGAGTTGCTTACAGGAGCACAACACATACACCTAACAAAAATATAAAAGAGTTACCAAAGCAAGGATTTCTCATTTCATAAATGAGATTGCCATTGGATTATTTCAAATTAAAAATGTGATGGTATTCCTAAACAACACAAATTTATGGTGTTTCGAACATGCTTTAACATCATAAAACCGTTTATATAGTGTTAAAATAGTTATCAAATACAATTATGCACATAACTAGAGTATCAAATTACGGTCACTATATTAATTATTCACAAAAAGTTGAATGTATAATAAGAGATAGTTTGTTACTGACCAAATGCACAGTGGACATAAATTGGTTTTTCCTCGGTTCTCTTTTTGCATGCCCATCGTGCTGCAAATTCAATTTGGTATGGTGCTGGAGCTCTTGTATCCCAAGTAGCAACACAAAGATACTCATCTGTTGGAACAAAGGCACTTCTTGGCAGCTCACATGTGCAATCAATAACAGATGGGCCTCCAGGGGGCAAATCCTTCAACATAAACGGCCACCCTCCCAAATATAGGCCTTCGGCAATCTTGTCATACACAGCCTCCTTCCTCAAAAATCTCTTCACCATTGCATATGCCCGAGCAAGCGTCAAGAAAGGACCAAAGAGTATGTTTGACCAGAGAGGAAATCTCCCCTCCAAGTTCTTCCCCAAGATCCAAGGTACATTGATAGCATTATGGGATGCAACAGTGACAATGTAGGCAAGTTAAACTGGTGGCTAGAAAAGGAACCATAACAATCCTCAAGCCGAGCTCCCACAAAGTGATAGATGTGACAAGAAGTTGCAGCGGTGCCAGTCACCTTGGATATCCCCGTTATTGTCTGCTATGACCAAAACCTCTTTGGTATTACCAAGGCGAAATCTGGATCGAGATTGTCATCAGCAAATATGTTGGTAGAGCAGTAAAGAAAAACCTTTTCCATGTAGGACACTCGTGGTATACGTAATTTGGTGAGTGCATTCTCGAATATAGCAAATGTTGGTATGCAGCTAAATCCATTTGCATGAGAAAGGAAAACATATTGTATGCACATTTTTGGAAGCTAAAAGCCTGACAATCCGCAAAAGGAAAAAAAAAAGGTTTCTTGTGGCCCTAAGTTCGTAACAATGAACAATACGATAACAATGCCTAACAATTAGCCGCCAGCGTCACTTCTAGGCTGCATACTGGCACCGTACAATCAAAGAGATACCGAAGACACTAACACAACAATAAGGAATGACAAATACCGTGAGCTTGATCGACCAATCAAATGCAGAACCAGGAAACCGGATCCTACCGACATCAAACCATCCGGCTAAGGTCGATTAAATCCAGACAGAATGGATCAAGAAGCGATGAGAAAGTTAGCCCGGAACCATGTCGATTCCGAAGCAATTACCACGGGGAAGGAGGCGACAGGTTCGGCGGCGCGAGGGGATAGACAAGAGGGAGCGGCGCGTCGGGATTACCTCGGGGGAAGTGGAGGGGAGGAGCGCGGCTGGGATTGGAGGCTTGGAGCGAAGGGGAAGAGAAAGCGGCAAGGGGGTGAGGAGGACACGGCCATGGATCATCTCCCGGCGTATAGCCGCCGGACATGCTGTTCTCGCGCTGGTTTTTTTTTTTTGCCCCCTTTTACCAAAGAGAAATTTCGATATTTGACACTGAATACGTACGCCTCTCAACTTTTAACCCTTAATTCGCACGCTTTTGAAAATTTAATCCTGTCACTGCGAATTCTTTTGATTCAAGGGATTCTCTTCATTTTCGCAGTGACAAGTGTCAAAATATAAAGGGAAATATAAAAGGAGAGAAAATGAGGAGAATCTTTTGAATCAAAAGAATTCGCAGTGACAGGGTTAAATTTTAAAAGACGTGTGAATTAGGAGTTAAAAGTTGAGAAGCGCACGTATACAATGTCAAATATCGAAATTTCTCTTTACCAAAGAGGCTAGGCTGGCCAATTTTTATTTTTTCTTTTCCTTCTTTCATTTCTTTTTCTTCCCCCTCTTCTTTCTTTCTTTCTTTTTTCCTTTCTTTCTCCCGTAAACCTCCTGCTCGATCTGAACAAAAAGAGGTAGACTGTATTGTGCTGTTCTTTTAAGCTACTATAGATAGTTTTTAATTAGGGTTAATATTTTTTAATTATTTTTTGATAATGAATGATTGAAGCGTTGATACGGACAATGGATTTTTAATATAGAAAACCGTTTAGAGATGGTAATGGTATTTTTCATAGTTTTCGTATTTACCGTGGTATTTTCTAGTTTAGCTTATTTAAGAGGGTATTCTTTTAATAGCCATTCTTCGCGATGCCAGTGAACTCCGTACTAAATTCGTGTGCAAAAGAGGGAAGCCACGCAACCATCTCACAAACCAAACCGCATCGAACTACTCCTCCTCGCCGCCGCCGCCGCCGCAGCCATTCATGGCGAGGCGCTGCCGGGGAGGACTCGAACTTTAACCCATGCTATTCTCCGCCTCATCCCTCAAATCCCTAGTTCCTGCCGCCGCCGCCGTAGCAGCTATCTCCAGAATCCGCTTCTCCTCCTCGTCGCCGGCGCTGATCCCCCCGCCGCTGTCTGAAGACAACCCGTTCGCTCCCCTTCTCACCACTGATCCCCCTCCACCGGAGCCTCTCCGCCGGGTGCTCGCCACGGGCGACGTCCACGCCGCGCTGCGCGGCTTCCCGGGCCTCGCGCGCCAGCTGTTCCGGTGGGCGGAGACCACCCCGCGAGGATTCCCCCGCTCCGCCTCCGCATTCGCCGCCGTCCTTGTCCCGCTCGCCGAGGCCGGCCACATCCACGCCGCCTACCCCATCTCCCTCCGCGCCCTCCGCCTCGGCCTGCTCCTCCCCCTCCTGTCCCTCCTCCTCACCTATCCCCTCTCCCCCTCCTACCACGACCTCCTCAACCTCCTTTTACGCTTGTCCACCAAATTCTCGACCGAATGCCAAGGCCACGACCCAGCGCCCACCACCTGTTCGACGCTATGCCTATCCGCCTTCCGCGAGATGGCTCGCCACGACGTTGCCCCTTTCGTCAAGGACTGTAACCGCGTGCTCCGTGTGCTGCGTGACGCGGCCAGGTGGGACGACATGCGTGCTGTGTATGCAGATATGCTCCAGCTTGGGGTTGAGCCGAGCGTTGTCACGTACAATACGTTGCTGGATTCTTTCTGCAAGGAGGGTAGGATGGATCAGGCTGTCATGCTGCTCAGGGAGATGGAGGCCCGGGCGGGTGGGTGCTTGCCGAATGATATCACGTACAATGTGGTGATTAGTGGGTTGGCCAGGAAAGGTGAGCTGAAGGAGGCGGCTCAGCTGGTTGACAGAATGCGGCTATCCAAGAAAGCGTCGGCCTTCACGTATAACCCACTTATTACTGGGTTGTTTGCAAAGGGTTCTGTTGAAAAGGCTGGAGCTTTGCAGTTGGAGATGGAGAATGAGGGCATCGTGCCCACAGTGGTGACATACAATGCAGTGATTCATGGGCTGTTTAAAAGTGGGAATATGGAGGCAGCGCATGTAAAATTTGTGGAGATGAGGGCAATGGGATTGCTGCCAGATTTGATTACATACAATTCTTTAATAAATGGATATTGTAAGGCAGGAAATTTGAAGGAGGCACTTTGGTTGCTTAGTGATTTGAGGCGTGCAGGGTTAGCGCCAACAGTTTTGACATACAACACTCTTATAGATGGTCATTGTAGATTAGGTGATTTAGAGGGGGCTAGGAGACTCAAGGAGGAGATGACAGAGGATGGCTGCCTGCCCAATGTTTGTACATATACGATTCTTATGAATGGGTCATATAAGGTGAGGAACCTTGCTATGACAAGGGAGTTCTTTTATGAAATGCTGAACAAAGGTTTGCAGCCAGATTGCTTTGCCTACAATACGAGGATTTTTGTGGAGCTGACTCTAGGTGCTACGTCCGACGCTTTTCAGTTGAGGGAGGAGATGATGTTGAGAGAAATTTCTTCTGATACAGTCACATATAATGTTCTTATTGATGGATTGTGCAAAACTGGTAACCTGAAAGATGCCTATGTGTTGTGGATGAAGATGGTTAGTGATGGTTTTCAGCCTGACTGTGTCACATACACTTGCTTGATTCATGCACATTGTGAGAGGGGGCGCCTAAGAGAAGCAAAGAATATTTTTGATGGCATGGTTGCAAGTGGTTTGCCACCCTCGGCTGTCACCTATACCATTTTTATTTACACATATTGTAGAAGGGGAAATCTTTATTCAGCATATGGTTGGTTTCGGAAGATGCTGGAGGAAGGAGTGGAACCTAATGAAGTAACTTATAATGTTCTCATGCATGCACTATGCAGGATGGGGAGAACTGACTTGGCTTATCAATATTTTCATGAGATGTTGAAAAGGGGATTGGTGCCAAACAAATACACGTACACCTTGTTGATAGATGGGAACTGTAAAGAAGGTAACTGGGGGGAGGCGATAAGATTGTATTGTGAAATGCATCAAAAAGGTATTCATCCAGACCATTGCACACATAATGCCTTGTTTAATGGATTTGGTGAAGGCCACATGCACCATGCAAT
The DNA here is from genome assembly GCA_017311315.1 of Dendrocalamus latiflorus. NCBI lineage: Eukaryota > Viridiplantae > Streptophyta > Magnoliopsida > Poales > Poaceae > Dendrocalamus > Dendrocalamus latiflorus. The sequence continues at coordinate 25,671,576 of CM029645.1, forward strand.
TCAGTACTTGGAGAATGTTGTTTTGGGTGCATAGATAAGTCTTTGAGAAAGATGATCATGTTGGCCTTGCTTGGCGAAAATCCCTGTATGAACTTTCCACTATATTCATATTTCTCTTCATCAGTTGTTCTTTATTTACCTATGCTCATTTCTTCCACCTTCTCTTGCTGTATAAACTGTCACAATTTTTCCTTGGTCATATGCTCATGGAGATAGCATTCCGCCCCATTGTTCTTTTCTTTTGATGGGGTGTAATGGAAATCTCTTGGCCATGCATCTCATATACCTACTATCTCAAAAAGTGAATGACTATGGACCTTTGGGACTGAGCTTTCCACAATAATATATAGGGTTTCTCTTGGTTAGAACCTACCAAGAATTTTGTAAAATTAATAATCCTTGTATCACAGACAATTTTGCCATAGGCATCTGGCACATACATTGACCTGTCAGATATGAGTGTTCCTGTTCTTTGGATCATTTAATGGAGAATTTCTTCTTAATGTTAATTATGGTGGAGGGGAACTCTGTCTCAACTGTTGATATGCCAAAATGGGATCTAATTATGAGACCACTACAGTGGAAAGGCCCTTTAGTCGGTCGACCTGTGTTAGCATTTGTTATTTCACTTATTTGTGCTCTAAAGTCATTGCACAGCTTGCTAGCGATTGGATCTGCAGTACAAACCTGCAGTATGTCTTTTGCTGACTCTTGGAGTCGTCAAATTCCATCCAATTTCTGCTCCTGAAACATTCCAAGAGATCAGAATGGTAATTGTGTCCATAACCCTAGGGTCAGCCATATTGTTTGAGAAGGTGATCCACAGTCTTGAAACTCTGATATCTGAAGCATGTGTTCTATGTATTTTTCCACTATTCTGTTTCTTCTTAAGTGCTTCTGAAAAATTATTTATTTCACTGTCAGGAACTTCTCATTTGATTACTCTGATCTGATCAAATTCATCCGTGATACATATATATTATCAATCAATGCATCTCTGAATTGTATTGGCCATTACGTTTTTAGTGCATTTTTGAAGGCTAGTTATCTGTTTCTCCCATTTCCATACTTAAAATGAAAATATATCTGATGAGTTATGAGATAGTTGTTTTCGAGGAGTGCCAGTAATTATGTTACGGTTACCATATGAACAGATAATCTCTCTTAGTTTGAACATTTGTAGTTTTGTACACGATCTTGGTTACATTACATATTTTGAATTATGAGTTTACATTGTTTTCAACAAAAAAACATGACTTGTTTATGCTTAATACATGATAGTAAGTGTTGATTTTCATATATGAAAATTCAAAGTGGACATTCTGGGGTTCATTCCTGAACTTTAGCAAATTTTTGTACTTGTTGGTTAGTGGTTAACCTAATAGAAGTGAAAAGGATGTGGCAGCTTATGCAAGTGCATTGATGAAATTCATGATGTTAGAATCATGGAGCAGTTAATACTGTTAGATGTGTATTATACCTGTATATACCTGTGTATTTTTTCTATTGTATGAGAAATTATCTGCACATATGCTATACCTGTATGTGTATATATACTGGCCCATTGGTCTCATGTTGAATACAAGCGCTATTCATAACAAATACAATTATCTTTATTCACGGGACTAATTTTGTAGACATCTTCCCTTCTTTGATTTGATTTATCTCTCTTTTTGGGAAATGCACTCCTAAGCCTTAGTTAAATCATTTGTTGGAAGCACTTCTGAATGTGCTTATATCTGTTTTATCTAAATAAAGCAATTAAGTGCATACTATAATCATGTGCTACTTGATTGCGTTGATTTATGTCATGTGGCTTGTGAGTTAGCTGGTAGCCTAGTGCACTGGTACTCTGGCAGTAATAGCATTTTATCAGTGCACTTGAAAATACTGTGGACAAATTTTGTTAGGTGTATCAGGAATATAAAATTATTCCCAAATTTAGAATTTATGTAGTGACTTGATTTTAGTATTAGTACCATTTAGCTACTATTTTATAGGAGTGTATTGCGTTCAATTGTTCTTTTTAAAATATTCATTGTCGTGCTTAAATTTATCTTAACATTGTTTATTGTTGTTTGTAGATAATTCCTCATTTACTTGAAAGATGAAGCACATGCATGTTTATCTCTTGCATAAGCATTGTGAGCATACGAATTCCTTGTTAGTTTATCGCACACGCGCACGCGCGCGCGCACACACACTGTTTATCTCTTGCATAAGCATTGTGAGCATATGAATTCCTTGTTAGTTTATCACTCACACGCACACGCACCGCGCGCGCGCACGCGCACACACATAAATACATGAATCTTGCTGTTGTAGTGAAATATGTTTACCCTTTAGCAAATGAAGCGTTGCATACAGACATTTTATGCAGGTATATGTCGAAATAATTTACTCTGCTATTTAGTTAACATGGTGAACAAAGTAAATAGTCACTATATCTTGATGGATTGTTGCAGTTTCTTGTGTTGTTAATTGTAGGAACATGCCTTTTTTGGTGCATTGTAATCACTGCAGATTTCTGTCTAATTCTATATGGTATTTTTACACAAAAATATTTCACAATTATGTCATAAGTTTTATCTGGAGAAAAAACAAATAAGAGGATTTGAGGATTTGTTGCTATTGGATAGAAAAATTGGGCTGCCTCTTTTCTGCAGAAGATCTTCACTATTATTGTAAGGTTATGTATCTGATGAATGTTAGTTGTATGATTTTTGTTAGAACAAAGGATGCTGCATGTATTGTTTCCTACAATGATACCAAGCCACATATTCGTCCAGCTTGCATTGAAGACCAATGTGAATGATTTTGCATATAACGTCATGGATCTGCCTGTGATATTTGACTATCCATTTATACATGCATATGCTCCATGCCTCCTGCAGGCTCCGAGCCTCTTGCATTTCCTGCACGGCTCCCCGGAGATCCGCCGGCTCATGCTACAACATACCGAGGGCCACCAGTAGGGTGTTTTCCACCGTTGAAGTGGCTGCACTAGCCTGGGCGTCGGTACGAACCACCGGGTTGGTGACGACTACAGCCTATCCCCCGGAGCTGTTCAGCGCGTTAGTACGGTGGGCCCCAAGGTCAGTGACGAAACTAGTGCTGCCGCCGGGGCCACCTGTCGCTCCCGCACTGGGCGCTGGGTTGTTGGCTATGCCAGTGTGGTCACTGGCGTCACTGCTACCGCCGACCTGGGCGCCACTACTGAGGCCAATCGTCGCCCCAGCGGTGGGGCCAGTCGCCGCGCCACGGATGTCGACGTAGGCGCTCGCAACACCAGTGTTGCCATTCGCACCAGTTGTTGACGTGGACGCTGGCGGTGCACCAACCGCGACCCTAGTGTTTGCGAGCGCTGCCGTCGTGCTCCGCTTCTTCTTTGCTGCCGATGAAGCTTTCTTTGGTGCCATCATTTCTCAAATTTTACGGCTTGCTCTCTGTCGTCCCCACGGACGGTGTCAACTGTTGTGGCTACCGATCGGACCTCAGAACCGAACTTGATCCTCCAAAGCGCCCATTCTCGGGGACCTCAAGCTTCCCCACATCTCCATCTTCCTCCGTTAAATCCACCTCCACCTCTACACGAACCACAACTCCAGTAATCCTCAACCAGACGAGACCACCACTGCAGAGCTTAAAATGATATGATGGGTTTTGAACTTGTGATGGGGAATTGGGGATTTGTGTTACGCGGGGGGGGGGGGGGGGGGGGGGTTCGTCGAAGGAGACGAGGCGGGACTCGACGGCGTCAGCGTGGCGGGAGACGATGTTAAGCGCCTCGCGGCAGTGGCCGAGGAGCTCCTCAAAGGAGACTATGCCGAATGCCATGGACTTGAGGTGGAGTTGGGGAAGGGAAGAGGACTTCACCAGCGAGTTCCCGCCGCCGGAGTGGGAGGAGGAGGAACTCGCCGGAGTGGGAGGAGGAGGCACTCGGCGGAGACGGCTGTCGGGAATGAGATGAGGGGCGAAGGCAGAGGCGACCGTCGAGAACGAGACGGGGGCGGAGGCGGAGCGGGAGGCGATCGGGAGTGAGGGCGAATGAGGCGGCGACGGGAAGAACTTCCCGACCAGCCCATAGGAGGATTTATTTCCCGTGGAAACGGCGCGGATTGGGCTGGAACATCCTCATGACATGGATTTCTAAATATATCTTTTATCCGGTGAAAAGCTCACTCTGTGGATTTTGGACCTATTTGATATGGCTGCAGATTATAGTTTTTGGTTAAAATTTCTGAATTTTAACTGTTTACGACAGAGATTATGGAGAGAGATACTCGCTTACGATTTTGGTTGATATAGATGTTGGGCTTTTAACGTGTACTACAATCAATTTGTAAATCATGTCTTGAAAAAATACTCTATTTGAAAGTTAGGTACTGTAACAAAAACCAAAAACTATTTTTAGAAACCGTTAGAGAACAAACCCTTTACCTTAGGGAATAGGTCGGGATCTTTATAGAGATTTGTGTTTTCAAACAAGCTCTTAAGAGAAGAGAAATCAAGAAAACAAAACCAATGAGTGGGGAAGCTCAAAAATAGCACCGGAATAGATAAGGAAGCAGCTAGAAGGAGGTAGCCAGAAGGCCTGCCGTCACCGGAAAAAAATGTTTTTGTCGATATGATAAAGATTCAGAGTATTCTCTCTGTCCCTTTATGTTTCTCTAGTGCTATGGATTTTCACCACGTCGACGAAAACATGAGAAGAACATAGAGAAGGAAACAGAGAAGCCGCGTTTGAGAATAAGCATGGGCTGCTTTGACCATAGAGACATATAACACATGATCGCTGCAGTGCTACGCTTCAGCCACATAACAAATGCATGGCCTGAATGGTGCTGCCGTACAGAAACCAGGTCATGTAAAAGCTAACAAAAAGCGTAACTAGCGTTGGACCAGAGTCACTAGATAAGCACTAGAAGTTAGAATACTAACAGTAGCATTAGACTTGGAAAATTAACTAGTGTACGTTTAAGCTAAATACTAATACAACAACATCACAGTATATGGTACTTGACAGTAGAGAAAGAAGCCAGGGGATGGCTTAAGGCCATATGGCTAAATAATGAATTTAGGAGAGACGTTAGGCACGTAAAATTAGTAGCATACTTAAATATCTAGTAATTTTTGCTAGTAGCATTTAAATTGTAGAACCTCATTAATAATTAGTTGTGCTTGTTAAACTTAAATAATTGTCATCAGTAGACTAAATTGTGCATGATGATTTAAAATTGTATGCAGAGATTAAAATTGTGTGTGTCAAATTAAAATAGCAATTAAGCTATAAAAATTTGAAGTCAGCTAAATTAATTTCGGGGACCGCACGTGACACATGGTATAGTTTATATTATGTATCCGTAAAATGAAATACAGCGTATGTGCTAATTGCGGCAAAAAGAACCAGGTCCAAAGGAAGAGCTTCATCGAGAGAACCTGAAACCGAGATTTCCGATCTATACTTAGGCAAGCATGCCTTTGATCATTGAATTAGAATAATTTCATCTAAAAGTTATTTTTATGCTAGATTAATATCACTCCCTGAATAAAATGAATTTTAAAAGAAGTCATGTGCTTGAGATTATTAATGATGATGAATATGAAAGAGGTAGATAGTTAGAGAAGCCATTGTCGTACCGAAAAATAAGAGGTGGGCGGAGGGTGCCTGGAAAGGAATGTAGTGGCAGGTCGGGGCGCTCTGCATATGGTTATAATAAAAAAACCAATTAACTTTCACTCATGTACGTGCCATATCATCGTATCGACCATGGTCTCGTTTAGGACGGATAGAAAATGCTACTCTACCAAAGTTTGTTATACGCTCCATTTGGATACAAGAGACTAGATAAGGCCAAGAGGGGCAAGACCCATGGTGGGTGCTGAGTGATGGATGAGCCTCCTCAGAACCACTATTATCAGAATCGGACCGACCCGGCGGTTCGACCGAAAAAAACCTGGACCCAGAAGCTACGCCGGGCCGGTCACACTCACAGGACCACCCACACAATTGACCTGGGAAAACCCGGGTGACCCAACCGAGTTTTAAGCGACCTGATTGACCCGGCCAGTTTGCATCAACCCGATCTCACTCACAGCGTCGCCAACCAACTGGACTACGCCATCACCGCTCTTCACAACCAAGCTATTGGTGTCCTCAACATCAAGGCCCTCATCCTAGTCACCCTCGACTTTACCTCCGCTAACTACGGAAAGTGGCGCAGCCTCTTCCTCGTCACACTTGGTAAGTACGCTTTGACAAACCACATCCTCTCCGACGATGCCCCCTTCCCGATCAGGCGGATTGGGCACGCATGGACTGCATGGCCTTATCGTGGCTTTATGGCACCATTGCTATGGACCTCTTAGAGATCGTCATGTCCCCCACCATTATTGCCCACATTGTGTGGACTAACCTCAAGCACCAATTCTTTGGCAACAAGGAGACCCATGCTCTGTACATGGAGATGGAATTCTGGAACTTCGTTCAAGGTGATTTATCAATCTCTGATTTTTGCTGCAAACTCAAGAGTATTAGATGGTCTTGGCAATCTCGACGAACCTATCTCCGATCGGATACCCGTGTTGTCTGTCCTTCGCAGCCTCAACGAGAAGTTCTCTCATATGGTGCCAATCCTCAAGATGTAATGGATGTTTCCTACATTCGTGGAGACTTGTTCACATTTCTCCTCGAAGAGATCGCCAAGAACTCCAGACCGGTCGTGTCGCCCTCCGTTTTCCTCGCAGCTGACAACATGATTCCCGCTCTCCGAGCCCAGGTGGGGGTGGCGGCGGCAACGGCGGGAATGATGTCTACAAGAAGAACAACAGCTGCAACCTCCGCCGTAACAAGGGTACCAAAGGCAATAGTGGGAATAGCAGCTCAGGTGGGGCCAGTGTGCCACCCGCCACTAGCCATGCGACTGGCAAAGCCAGGCAGATGGGGTGACCATCCTTTTTAACCCATGGACCGGGACTATTTAGGTGTGGCCATACCGCGCCGATGGCGTCCTTAGTCCTCGGCCCAATGTGCCAACTCTACCGTCGTGTCCGACGCCCCATGCTCTCGTCGTTGCACCCCCTCCCGACCATCCAGGCGTCTAGTTCAGTGCGCCGCCCCCTCCTGGAAATATTGGTGGCTTGGCGGCCCTCCTTAGCCGCCTAAGTCAGCACTGTGGACCCCCATGTCCAGTGTCGGCTCTTGGGACCAACAACACCTCGCCAACGCTTTCTGTACAATGACGCTTACACCGCCTCCCTCCACCATTGAGTGGTATATGGATTCGGGTGCATCTTTGCACATGACTTCAGATGCTGATACTCTCTCTGCTTTTCACCCCTCCTCCACGTCTGCTCCTTCTAGCATTATTATCGGTAATGAGTCAATGCTGCCAGTTACCTCCACTGGCTTGCTGTCATTCCCCACCACCCATACCCCCTCTCTTTGCGTCATGTTCTTATCACTCCATAGATGATCCCTATGGTTTCTCTATGAAGAATTTTCGTACCGACTACGGGGGAGTGTTAGATATTTGCATACGACCATCGACCATCGACCACGTTGTGTCAACCACGACAGGACCTCCTGTTGTTGTTACGTATCACAGATCACGCGTATCTTTTCAAGTCTCTTTCTTTCTTATCTCCTAGGTATTGTTTCTATAAATTGGTTGTTCAGATATAGAAGGAAGATACTGTAACGCCCCCGTTTCCAGGGGCGCGTACGGACACGGCACTCCGCAACTATTCACGCATGAACAGTTATGAAGTGTCGCGCAAGAGTATACCATTGCATGCTTACAACAAAAGACCAGTATATATTTCACATAAGGATTAACATCCATTTTGCGGCAGCGGGGCGTGCAAGCCCAAGGTATACTTACATTACAAAACTCCAGAATCCGCTTGAGCGCGGCCAAGACCTAAAGCCACTAGTCCTCGACGGGGAGACCTTTCCAACACGAAATCTTGAATTGCCTTCTTTTCCTTCTGGTATCTGTGGCATAGCAAGCCTGAGTACTCCGACCCCGTACTCAGCAAATCACAAGGGAAACCCTAAATTTACTATTTGCATGGATCAACAAAGGAAGGGAGTATACTTGGTTTATTACATTTGGTGGATGCGGTTTTATTTGCAAGCATTTTGATAAGATGGACTCAAAACTACTTCTTAAGATCTCAGGGGTTTTCATGAAGAGTTAAATTACCAACTAATCAAGTTAAAGCATGTACAAAACTACTTAAGCTTTGCTGCTGGAATCACCCAAGTGACACAGCTCCATTAACCGGGAGCACGGCGTATTCGAATACCATTTATTTGACTCTGCAGAGTTTGCTCAGCTTTACCCACACGATCCCTTAACCCTCATGACTGAGTTAAGGAAGCCAGGTCGTTTCACTGCTCAACTCTTTATATAGGCTCTACCCGGTAGAATTCACTCGGGTCTGGATCCCACACACACACACACACACACGCACACACAAGAAAAGACAATATCCGCTTCGAGCGGACTCTACCGTTGTTAGGCACCCGTAGCCCGGCCTGCCTAACCTCACTACTAAACCTCCTGTAGAGTTTCAATCGAGTTGAGCAGCTACTAGACCAGTGTTGACAAGTCAACTCCTATGGTTGAGCGATCACTGTGACATTTGCTCAGCGTAAGGGTTTTAATCCTTATATTTTCACATGGTCCGCAACCTCGCCAGGCCCGCGACCCAAACTAAGGTAAGCGGTGGGCGTAGACCGTCTCGCGGTTTCCCACTCACCCTTACCCTTCTCCAACACTAGGGTAAAGGATTGGCGAGGACCGTCTTACGGTTTCCACTCCCCTTTACCCTACCTTGTGCACGCCGGCACTCTCCGCTCTAAGATACGGTGTCCCATACCACCCTACCTTAGAGTCGGGTTTTTCAAATTCTATTGGCCCCACAGCCACAACCTTATTAGTGTAACACTTTGCATGATAATAATAATATCCTACAATTGTCTAGATTAGCAGATAATTATTTCTAGGGTTACAAAGGCATGGCTGCAAGTTTAACATGGCATTTGACAGTGGTAGGATTAACTACATAACATGTCATTCTAAACATTTTATTTTACTTTCGAATTAACATTTCAGAATTAGCTCAATGCAAATAACATATTAGCATAATTAGATAACATGGGTTGCAACATGATCAAAGACTTGTGACTTGCCGTGAATCGGGACGAACTCGACTAGCTTGAACGTAGAAGCTCCTGGATCCTACGACTGCACTTGAGCTTCCGGAATCTCCAACACTAGCGCAAACACTGAAAATAATTAAATCCAGCTTGAGACTAATCAAGCGAGGAAAAATAAACTAATTAAAAAGGAGTAAAATGCATAAATACTTCAAATTGGAATTTTAGGAATTTATCTGGGATGAATTTGGGAAAAAGGAGGTCAAAAATGGGTCCAGGATATTATTTGGAGCAAAGTGGTGAAATTTGGGAATTTTTGGGATTTTCTGTGATTTTCTAGAATTTATTTGGAATTTCTGGAATTTTGGAAATTGGAAAAAGGCTGGAAAATCGGTGTGAACAGTGAACGGCCGGCCCGGTTACTGTGCGGCCCAGCGGGGAAATTCAAACGCGCGACGGCGGCCCAAGCGCGCGCGCGGGAGAGGAGTGGGCCGGGAGGCCGCGGTCCAGGCGCGTCACGCCCGTGCGGCCTGGATGGCCGCCGCGTGGCGGAGCGGGCGGCATCGATGCGGCGAGCGCGGGCGGCCCGGATCAAGGTGGGGAGGAGAGATCGGACGGCCGGGATATGAAGAAGGCGGCGAAGCGGTACGAGGTGGATCGAACGGAGAAGAAGTGGTGCTGTTACACAGATCGAACGGCTGAGGTTAGAAGGAGGGGCCGAAGCGGTACGGTCGATCCGACGGTAGCGGAGTGGAGCTTTTACGATGATCGGACGGCGGCGGAGGAGCCACGTAGCGGGGGAGGGAGTCTTCTTCCTCCTCTCGCCGCTACAGTGTTTCCGCGGCGAGGCTACGGTGGCGGTGGCGGCCCGGGCGCCAGGAGGCTTGCCGGCGGTAGCGGAAGGCACCAGAGGGTGGAGCGGAGTACGGGGAACCCGTTTCGGGTAGTTAGAGTTTGTGGAGATCAAGGGAGAGAGAGGGAGGCCGAGGGAGGCGTCTCGGGTAATGAGTGGCGGAGAGGGTTGCCGGCGGCGAGAGGGTCTAATCAGGGGCGGCTACACCATCTGGGGAGTTGGAAGCTTACAATGGCAGCGGTGGAGGGAGCTGGGAAGCTGCGGAGAGGGCTGGCCACGGAGAGGGTGCGGCGGCCGGGGAGGGTCGTCGGTGCCGGAGCTCTGCGGTGATTTTCCTGGCCAAAAGAGTACAGCAATGTGATCAGTAGGGTTGGAGGGTGCTCTCGGCAAATGCAATCGAGAAATGGTGGGAGGGAGAAGGGGATCTGCTTGCGGGGCTTGCCGGCGCAGGGGAAGACGGCGGCGGCGCTACGGGCGGCGGGAGTTCAATCGGGGGCTTCGGGAGCTCCTCTGGGGTGGTGGGAAGTGAAGGGGGCAGTGGGGAACTCGGGGAGCAAAGGGAGGAGGAGGGAGCAACGGGGGCGGGTTTTATACCCGAGCGGACGGAGGGGGAAAGCTTCGGGGAGAAGGAACGGGCGCAACTGGGGAGTCAACAGGAGCAGGTGGGGCTGCTGAGGCGTCTCCTCCGTGCGGTGAAGTGACGCCTGGCTCTGTAGTGGCTTGATGGCGAGGCGATAGGAGCAGGTGGGCGGCGGGTATGGCGGAGGCGCGTCTGCGCGCGGAAGAGGGGGAAGGCGGCCTCTGGCAGGTGGGACCGGAGCAGCGGCGGGCGACGTGGCGCGAGGGTGTCCACGGCTTCGGACCGGGATGGTCGGGACGGTGCTGGCGCGGAGGGCGGAGCTGGGCGGCGCAGCGCGCGGCGCGCAGCACGGGGAGAATCCGGGGGCGCAGAGGCGGTGCGGCGAGGAGTAACGCGCGGCTCGGGCGTCCGCGCGGGGAGGTGGTGACAAGGAGAGGGGCGGGGCGAGGCTGGCAGGTGGGGCCCGGCAGCAGGAGGCGGAGATCGGGGTCAAGGGCGGTTGGAGAGACGGCCGGCGACGGCGAGCCGGCGGCAGGGACGGCGCGGCGGGGCGCAGCGCAGGCGCGTGCACGAGGAGAAGGTGGGCGAGGGAGAGGCGCCAGCGGGAAGGGGGAGGCAGAGAGAAGGAGATGGCGCCAAGGGAAAAGAGAAGGCGGAAACGCCCAAAAGGGAAAGCGTATTCCGGGGGAATTTTCCAAAAAGGGAAAGTTTCCAGAAATTCAAACAAAAATCCATAAAAATCTAGGAAATTTTCTGGTTTGAAATTTTGGGGTTTTTCAGATACCTATATATATATAACCCTTGATTTATTAATTAGGTCATTGCGTGATTTCTCCAAAACACTACACGCTTTCACCTAGCTGTGGCTGACGCAGCAGCAGACATATGACAAGCTAAGGCAGATCGGATTTAACTGTAAAATTTAAACTATTAATTGTGAAGTTGACATCACAACGTGGACGGTATTGTTTTGAAATTGGAAGTGAGCCAGGAAGATTTGTAGGAGAAGGTTTGATACAGGACAACCGCGAATGGCACTGCCAAAAAAGGGGGAATGGAAATTCAGACTTTGATGAGGATAGCACACTGCATATAATATCTGTTTTGGTATTGGAAGGCATTTTTTCAGCAAGTTTAAGGCCTTTTCCTTATACAACAAAAGTGCCAACTGAATTCTTCTTTTGGTACACGACTGTTCTTCAACCGAAAAATGAGAAAGGCACTAAAAACTGATGAAATCACTTCACACCAATTCCAAAATTCAGCATCATCTGACAAGATATGCATCATCAAGCACTATACGAAGTGTTGTATGCACAGATGTCCAGAGATTCAGAAAAATACAGGAATCCATCGTTTTCACGTCGTCATCTCTGCAATTGCAAAAACAGATTCTCAATACTGCCACGGTACTATCAACACGCACTTCGCTTGTCGGTACTGATCTGAAGCTAAATTTTGTGTTCAGAAACACAGTCACACTAGTCACTACTACAGGTTTCCAGTTGCCTTCCGGTGTATGTACAGAAACTTTGATATGGACCCAATGTTGGCTTCGGCAATATAATTAGCATCTGGAGTTGCAAACAAGTATTCTTTAGATTTCCAGCAGTTTGAATGTACGTACCAAAATACAATTCCTTGATCATGGTTGAGCCAATAGTGGGACTGCTTCCTGATCAGGCTGATCTGGAACTGCAACTACTGTGCATTTGTCCTTGCTTTCTGGATCAAGCATCCAAGCAAAGCCCAAGGAAATTGCCTGTAGAAGAATTTGAGTTCATATATGTAGTTATAAACACTCTACTCATTTTTGTAAACATGCTTGGTGGAAGAGGACTGACCAATAAGAAACCGGCCACGAGGAAACTGAGACCTTTGCAGTTGAAGGGGGCTTCTTTTGAAATGAAGTAAGCTGGAACAGAGTTGCAGAAAAGGAAGATATAAAAAATTCAGAATACACTAAACTGCACGGAGTCTGCAGGATTCACAAACAGCATTTGGAAGATGGAAGAAAACTGCTCGCTTACAGGTCAGGGGGCTCATAAACAATGGGGCCAACAGTATAGCTGTGGATTTCACAGTTGCAATGAATCCTTGCGCCTTTCCCTGCAAAAGTAAAAGCATTTATATATCAAATCTCAATCAGTAACAAAGAAAAATAGACTACAAGGTATCAAGTTTGGATTAATAAATTAAGCCAGGAAATGTTGGTTTAGTATACCTGGTTAGTTGAGACTACTTCTCTAGAAATGATTGCATAAGTCTGCACATGTCCAGATGTTGTTCCACAGTAAGTCTATGAATATTAGTTAAATACACATAAAGCGTTATATCTGAATTTTCTGCTGCAAACATTTGTACATTTGATGCCTTCCTTTTGTTTCCACAAATGTTAAAGGTAAAATACGCAGGACAATTACTTACAGCCGGTTTGACCAGCACATAGATGATACCCAGTGAAGAAGTAAAATAAGGAACCTGCAAGGTTAATGTAAGATAATAGAAACAAACTTCTGAAGTCTGTAACAGCATTAGTCATTGTAGCACTTCTTGGAACAGTGATGAACTGAGGTAAATCTGTGCCCAAATACTTACCCACCAACTCCATGCCAAACCATAAAGCAAAGCCTGAAGAAATATTTTTCAGAAATCATTGTGCTAGATTTTGTAATGCTGTATCTGATATAAGTGACAAAAGTTTACTAAATATATTAGTGAAAAGAAATGTATACACTCACGTAAGCAATCGATGCAAGTATTGAAGCGCATAAGACTCCTTTTTCACCAATTGCTTGGATAATAACGGGGAGTACTAAAATCTACAGTTTGAACAAATCATTACAAAATGCATTTTATCAATGGGGAAAGGCACCTAAAAGGGTGTTTTTTTACACTGCTAAAGTAGTACCTGAGAGAAGATGGAGCAAATGCCTACTACCATTAGAATTTCAGAGAACTGATTCTTGTCAAAACCAAATACTGACTTCAGGTAATACTGCAAAAAAAAAAAAGATGAAGAAATGAAATGGCCTAAAATTTTTTGAACACCATATCATAAAATAGAACTGAGACATATGATTACCAGTAGGACATCGCTAATGCCAATCATGCCCAACTCATAGAAGAAGGAAATGTATGTGATTCGCCTAAGTGTTGCACTAACAACACAACAACAAAGGGAAGTTCAACAAAAAATGCATTAGGTGTTGCAAACTCTTGCCTACTTGAAAACTAGTTAGTAGTCGCTGTATTAAAACTGCCAAATGTGGAATTATAGAACTGTCACTTGACTCCCTTTAAATGCAATTCAAGCAGTTTTCTTGCATGTTCCCTTCAAAAATAAAAAGGAAGAAATCTCACTTAAAATCTGACAGGCAAAACTGTGGAGATTAATAGTTCTGAACTATATGAGCTTTAAAGGATAATGTTAAATACTGCACTGGAAAAATACCTTGCAATTGCTAAGGTTGGTCTAAGTGCAAATGCAGAAGTGTCATTTCGATTATTTTTTCAGAAGAATTAGGAGTGCACCCCAAGACTTGCCTATTTGCTTTATGCTATGACATGACAATTCATGAATTTCTAGATCATTAAATTACTGAAGCATTAAAAATATTATGTGATATATATGGAACATTTACCTGCTTTCAATTATGCTAATGTTCTTCTTGATAGATCCCCAACATTGCTGTGGTAAGCTGACAGCCAAAGATGAGAACGACAAATGCTGACATGAACCAGAAGGAGCTCTTTGAAGTGTCTCAACCAGACATATTTTCATGTAGAGGACAGAACAGACCAACAAAACAATTGAGACCTAGTAATGCATGGTTCCAGCACTTTGTAAGACTTAAAATTAGCAATGCATGGTTCCAGCACTTTGTAAGACTGAAAATTAGCAATGAAAATGAAAACCATCAATGCTGATGAATTGCAAGAAGTTTCAACAAGTGATACCTGAAAAATCCACTGCTCAGGCAGAAACCTAGAGAAGGCATTCCCCAAAGCATGTGAAGCAGATAAAATCCCTGTCATGCAGCCAAATGCAAACGCTCTCTTTGATGGTTCAACCAAATCAGCCTAATCTAGCATAAAAAGTGTTTTTAAGTGTTCGACTAGACAAACTGTTTTTTGTAAGGCATGAAGCATTAGTAATTTTGCAATAACAAGAAATACTGCCATTCGTGAAGTTTCGTTTAGGATTACAAACTAGGCATCACAAGATTCAAGTTTTAAAAATCCAAGGAAGGGCATACAAATTTGACAAAGTGATACCGAGAATTAGCATTTGGAATTGCTCTCACCGCGTATGCCACTGCGAGGCAGGTTATGGTTCCTTGGCCTATCATGAATGATAGAGTACGCAGAATAAGGTAGACATACACAGCGACTTTGGAGTTGTTCCATGCAAGCGCACCTGCAAGCATGAACACCAGACCGAGGGCAAATTATTAATGTCTGGTCCAATTTATGCAAATACAACCGTGTGCCATCTCAAACTCCTACACATTGAGAAACTTACACTGAACTGATGGAATCAAGCATTGACAATTTGACATGCCCCCACAATCATGTACAAAAACCACCAGTGGCTAATGTGGATTGTATGGCCTATTGAGTTGCACACACCAACTAATGCACTCAAAAACTTAAATTGTTGGAAAAAAATTGGACCATATACTAATGCTTCAACGCCCCGTTCATATCTAGACTCCTTCAGGCCTATTACGTGGGCTCAACGTTGGTTGTTTTTCTTTTAAAAAAAAGTGTCAGGCAGATCTTGAACTCGAAATCTCTTGACTCTGATATCATATTTAGCTGTATGTACCAACCAGATCACTGAGAAAATAGGAGAGACATAGTTACCAAATGGGAGGATAGAGGTGGAGGCAGTGAGGAGGAGGAGAGGCTTCCGGCCATATTCATCAGCTAGCTGCCCCGTCAGGGTGAATCCTATTGTCCTGAAAAGCCCTCCCACCTGCACTCAACGGAATTATGAACAAAGGTGTACTAATGAATTTGTAAACTTCTAATTTTCACTTGTGACCTGAATTTGTTTCTTGAATGGGCATATTAGTTATTGCAATGATAAAACAGAAGCGTTGGCACTTAAAATTTTAAATCATATCAAATCAGTCATCATCAGAATTCAGATATATTGTCGTCTTACCAATAATGCTGGCCTAAGAACAGGAGCATTGAAAAGGGAAATTTAACTATTTGCCACCCTTAAAAATGCCACATATCCAAATGCCATCTTCTTCGTTGCATTCAACAATTTGCCACTCTTAAGATATGGTTGACTAATTTTTTGCCACTTTCCAGCCCACGAGGCGCCAAATCATGCCATGTCAGCGCCTCCCCGCCACGCTGGCCCGCGCCTGCGCCTGCGCCTCCGGCGGCACGCGCCTCCCCGCTCGCCGGCGCTCGCGCCTCCGCCTCCGGCCCCGCGCCTCCCCGCTCGCCCGCGCCTGCGCCTCCGCCTCCCCGCTCGCCCGCACCCGTGCCTCCGCCTCCGCCTCCGGCGGCGCGCCGCCGCCCGCGCCTCCCCGCTCGCCGGCGCCCGCGCCTCCGGCCCCGCGCCTCCGGCCCCGCGCCGCCGCCCGCGCCTGCGCCTCCGCCTCCGTCCCCGCGGCCGAGACTGGGGAGCGAGGACACCGGCGGCTCGGGCGGTGGGAGCCCGATTCCTCGACGGTGAAGCATCTACGGGCATCCCGGAGCTCACCTGGGGCGTCGGTCGAGGCCGAGATGGAGCAGGGCGGGCCGGCGGCGAGAGGGAGCTTGGCGGCGAGGATGAAGACGGCGGCGGCTTGCTGGGGAGGGCGGCGGGGTCCGGCGAGGTGGGGGATGTGCTCGGGGTGCCCTGGAGATGCCCCACGCGCGATGAATTGGCCTGAGACGCAGCGCTTCACCGGCGGGATCCCGGCGCCGGACTCGGGGAAGATGAGCTCCGCCGGCGGTCTGCAGAGGAAGAGAACCCTGCGCCGGCGAGCGGGGAGGCGCGGGCGGCGGCGAGCGGGGCGGCGCGCCGCCGGAGGCGGAGGCGCAGGCGCGGGCCAGCGTGGCCGGGAGGCGCTGACATGGCATGATTTGGCGTCTCGTGGGCTCGAAAGTGGCAAAAAATCAGTCAACCACATCTTAAGAGTGGCAAATTGTTGAATGCAACGAAGAAGATGGCATTTGGATAGGTGACATTCTTAAGAGTGGCAAATAGCTAAATTTCCCCATTGAAAAAGGATATGCGACCAGACCGTTTGATGGAGCCCGGTGAGGTAGATGGCCTCCGGGCAGGTCTTCTCTGCGCCGGGGCAGAGCGCGCCGGTGGTGACGTCGACGAGCACGGGCACCGTCATCTCCTCGGCGACCCAGTACAGCACCAGCCCCACCAGCAGGTGCACCAGTGGCTTCAGAACCCTCACGTCTCCTACCAATACCTTCCCCTTCGCTCCTACCATGCTCACCGCTCTACTGCAGCCTCCAGTGTGCCTCCGATCTCCTTATTTGCCTCGCCAAAGTCGCTTAGTTAACCCATGGTGGAGAATGGTTAAGCGGCCATTATCATGAGGGCCTAAGATAGAGAAAGCGAACCGCACGTCACTGTCTTGTTCCAGTGCTTTTTTGTGGAGAATTTTCAGTCTTTGTAGCAACGCCCAACAGCCCAAAAAGCAGATTATTCCGATTACTTTGGTCGGAAATATTTCTATTCATCAAATGTGTAAGATCGTCGATGATAATCAGAAAAAGGTGAAATAATTTTTTTAATGTTTAACCTAAAACAGATTAGAACAAACAGCGAACACAAAAGATAGAGAAAAATAATATTCTCGGATTACTGTAGCAGGAACTGTTCTGCACTGTAGCAGAAACTGTAGCAGCCGAGAACTGAAAACACACTCTCGCTTGTCATCTGCTCCCTTCTATTGCTTTCAATCTCTCTCTCTTCTGCTCTTGATGGACAATGCAGACAAAGAAACAATAAAAAAACTAGAACTGTCAGCTTGATTAGTCACTAAGCCCAAAGAATTAGTCTTATTTATCCTAACCAAAATATCAATCTCATGTGTTTTTATCTTAGAATAAAGATCATTCAAAATGAGTATTTTTATATTAATAGAATGATTGATAGTAGTGACTAATACATTCCAAACAGACATATCCAAAGCATTCAAAATTTGACGAGCATTGTTAGAATCAAAATATGTAACATCAACAGATTGTAAATCACTAACAATTTTATTGAAGCGATCAAAAAAAGCATCTACTGATTCTCCAGGTTTCATCTCAAATTTAGAATACTCCTTTTTGAATTGATTCTGACGCACACCTTTAACAAATTTAGATCCTTTATGATAATCCGCTAGAGAGGTCCAAATTTTATTTGCAGAATTAAGGTGAGCAATTCTGATAAACTCGTTTCTACTCAAACCTTGCAACAAAATATTTCTAACCTTAGCATTAGCTTCAACATCAGAGAAATTTTCAGCTATAACAACAGGAGGCAATTCATATGTATTTTCAATTTTTTGCTAGATAGAATTACCTTGTGCTTGAAGAAAAATAATTGTACTCCACAGTGAAATAATTTTTTTAATGTTCAACCTAAAACAGATTAGAACAAACAGCGAACACAAAAGATAGAGAAAAATAATATTCTTCGGTACTGTAGCAGGAACTGTTCTGCACTGTAGAAAACCACTGTAGCAGCCGAGAATTGAAAACTCACTCTCGCTTGTTATCTGCTCCCTTCTGTTGCTTTCAATCTCTCTCTCTTCTGCTCTTGATGGACAATAGAGTAGCGCCTGTCTTTCGTGTGTCACGTGATACGTAGACATTGCTTCCTGCTCCAAACGTGAAACAGCATCCAGTTCCCTTCCTACTTGTTCACATGATCACTGATAGCCATGCACTGTCACATGATTCTTCTGGAGATAATGTGCTTGCTCCCTGCCAACTAGAGAAATCAACTAGACAAACCATCTCAAAGCTACCAGCGGAACAGCAAAGATGACAAAAGAAATCTCCTAAATCAATGCATGCAAGCACAACGCAGAAGCAAAACCGTAGCCGCCCTCAAAAGCAATCCCTGATTCTTTATTCAGCCAATCAATCACCGACAAAAGTCACGACCAACCAACATATAGCCTATCTCCGTATACAACCGATACGGACTCTCGGCCGCCACACACACCTAATACAATACGATTAACCCTAATACAACTTGTCCAATCGGGCCCCGGCCTTTTCACCTTAATCAGATTTTTGACCCACTACCATTCAAGGGACCCGAAACCCTTTCAAACATAGGTTTTTTAAACTTCCAACTTTTCTAACACGTTACGTGTTGAAGCCTCCAAGACCGCACCTCCTGTAGCTTCTCCACGCATCATCCTCCACGTGTCGTAGCCTCCGGAACGCACCTCCGTAGCTCAACGCGTATCATCCATCCATCTTTGATCTCCATGCGTCTCAAGTATGAACTCGATCATCTCGTGACCAACTTGACCGTCTGAATCTCAGATCTCTCATCCTAGTCCCGGTCCACATCGTCATCGATCATGATCGCCTCCATGCTCACCCTGCATATGCAAAAATCAAAGAACATTTTTCTAGTACAAGTTCATTTCAAGTTGATCAACATCAGTCCACGCACACTACACGTCTCGTATAACATCGATAATCAATAATATCATCAAATATTCATCATCATAAATTAACCATTGTCAATTATTCATCACCAAAATAACTTAAACTTAACCACATGGTCTAACAAAATGGTATTTTCTTAGTAATATTTTGGTCAATGGTAAATATGTCATCAATTAAGAAATGTGCAAGGTCACTGTTTTTGCCTTCGTCGCACTAAAGCGACACTCGGCTATGTATGTACATCCGAACACAACATGTTGGATGGGACACAAAACATAAGATACACATTGTTGAACTATAATCCACAAAAACTTATCTCCTGATACTTCTGAATAAAATTACTTTCCTCAAGCCAAAACTATATTTTTGTCCTGCTCCTCCTACACGCTACAGGCTGCAGCTCAAGTGCAGTCCAGAAAAAAAGCCAAGCATCCCAATTAGGCTCTTGACTGAAAGGCGGAAATTTTATAGGAAACTCCACTACCAAATCTTATGGGAATCTTGCATTCCAAGCGGACCTTTTATTGGACTTCTTTTCTCGTAGACTATGGTTTAATGCCATGTACAATTCCTCAGTCATGGTCGACCCAATAGCGGTTCTTGGACTGCTTCCTCATCAAGCTGGTCTGAATCTGCAACTTCTGTGCATTTGTCCCTGCTTCCTGGGTTGAGAATCCAAGCAAAGCACAGGGAGATTGCCTGCACAAATATTTAAGTTCATATACTCAGACATACAGTGCACACTCATTGTTGTGATTTGTGATCATATTGAGGGGAAGAAAAGGACTAACCAAGAAGAAGCCAGCCACAAGGAAACTGAAACCTTTGCAGTTGAAGGGGGCTTCTTCTGAGATGAAGTAAGCTGAAACAGATGTGCAGAAAAGGAAGAGATCAAGATATAGAATGGGGTGTGCAGGGCACACAGGCAACATGTGGAATTTGATTAGAAGAAAAAACTGATTGCTTACAGGTCAGCGGGCTCATAAATACTGGTGCCAAAAGGGAGGATGGAGGTGGAGGCAGTGAGGAGGAGGAGAGGCTTCCGGCCGTATTCGTCAGCTAGCTGCCCCATCAGAGTGAACAAATTAAAAGAAGCTTTCGCTTTCTTTGATAGTAAGCTTTCGCTCTCTTTGATAGTAGCTTTGTTTTTTCTTGACAAAACAATGATGACCAAGATAAAAGAAAAATCAGCTATATACACTTTCAGTATTTACTTGCGTACTGAATTTGTTTTCTTGAATGCACACTTAAATTCTTTAGCCTCTAGGAAACAAAAAAAATTGGGATAGACTATTGCACAGGCGACTGAAATTTTTTTATCTTTCAGTCACCTAAAATTGCACTTTGAATCACCTGAAGTTGCACATGTTTTTTTTGGAGGGGGGCTGCAATTTTAGTTCATTGAAAGTGCAATTTCAGGTGACTGAAACATAAAAAAATTTCAGTCACCAATGCAATAGCAAAACTGAAAAAAATTTGCCTAACATTGGGTCTTGCTCGCAATGACAGAAGAGAAACATGAATGCTGACTGCACCATCTCTTCACCAAATTACTCATGTGCCAGCTACGATGCCACTTCATCAACCACTAATAGACGATTAATTAAGGAGAGGGGGAGGGTAGGATGTGCAATCAGACCGTTTGCTGGAGCCCGTTGAGGTGGATGGCCTTCGGGCAGGACTCGTATGCAACTATTTCCTTCTGCGTACTGTCTCTCATAAATAGCTAGAATTTAAATATTTAAGTTATAAACTATCAATCCAAAAGAACCTACTTAAATTTTGAGAAGTTAGGTTTTGCTCAGAATTTGGATTTTTTTTATCGTTGTTTCGATCAAGATCACTAAATTTGTCGACACGATACAAAAGCGATGGCGGCGAGCTGGCTTCTTTAGAGCATGGCACGATGGTGCCTTTCACTTGCCGCGCCGACGACGAGAAATTGGACCCAAATCTCTGAATTTTTCATTTGCCAGGTGTATAGCAAATTCACTTGAGAAATTGACGCTGTGGAATTCATTTGGGAACGATGAGGTTCGACCTCCCTGTATCAGTCCTCCCTTCTTTGCATTGTCCATAACGATATAACAGATTTTTTCTTTATTTTTTTAAAAAAATTAGTAGCCGCTAAAATACAATTTTAACCATAAACTAAAGGTCACCGTCTGAATCTTAAGACGTAAATCAGTTGGAGCACTAGCTACGTCTCTACCTGTTCTTTTTTATTATTGTTTTGGCCTTCTGGGCAGTAAGAGGAAACTAATTCATGATTACCTCTAACTAGAGTGAGACCCCTTGTAGCCGTTGTCATAAACTGTAGCCATTGTCAAACAGGCCTAGAGTTCGTCAATGCTTTTGTGAGCACTTTTTGGCGCAAAAGGCTGGTTATTTTGTTTTATTTTGTTCTGTTAGATTTTTTTTATCAGCAATCCACATTCCTTTTTTCTAGCTTTGGCCAACCGTATGATCATTTTTACCTGCCCTGAGATATTGCTCTGTTCACGTCATACGAAAGCGACACTCACGCTACTATTGAGCCACATATTGATTATACTTTTTTCTAGCTTTGTACCTTTCACGTCATACGAAAGCTGTATATAAAATTTTATAATTTTTAGAACTCATTTACTATATGTAAAAACTCATATAAATATCAAAACTGTATAAATTTTTGAGAAATATTCACAATAGATAAAATTACCCAAAAATTACTCTATCAAGTATGTTATGTCAGAAGGCTGTATATAAATTTTTGTAATTTGTTTAGCTCATTTCATATACTTAAAAATTCAAACAAATACTAAGTAACAAATTAGGGTAGGTAATTAAGCCAGCTGATTAGCTAGTTTAATTACCTGTTCTAATATTTTTCACTCTGTATTTGTTTGAATTTTTAAATATAATAAATGAGCTCAAAACATTATGAAAATTTATATACAGCCTTCTGACACAACGTACTTGATAGTGTAATTTTTGGATAATTTTGTTTATTGTGAATATTACTAAAAAATTTATACAATTTTGATATTTGTATGAGTTTTTATACATAGCAAACGAGTTTAAAAAATTATGAATTTTATATGGTCCAAATTTATCATATTTATTTATGTTAATTATGATTAAATTATCATGAATTAACATGATAAATTATGAGCACAAAAAATTCCCCAAAAAATATACAATTAGGTTGACTATGTTGGAAGGCTCCATATAAAATTTTATAATTTTTGAAACTCGTTTGCTATATGTAATAATTCCTACAAATATCATAATTGTATAAATTTTCAAACAATATTCAAAGGGGATAAAATTGTAAAAAAAATACAATAAAGTATGTTGTGTTAGCAGGCCGGGCATAAAATGTTGTAATTTTTCAACCTAATTTGCTATATTTTAAAAGTTAAACAATTAGGATGTAAAATTACAAATTTATGCAGTGATTAAGCCGACTTAATCATCTACTGTCCCGTGGGCGGGCGACAGGCGCCTACCGTTTGGTGGGCGGGCGGCAGGCACCATATGTTGCCTCGCCGGCGCTGTCGCCCGCTCACCGAACGGCAGAAGTACCATTTTTGTAAATATGATACGTATACGGCTAGTTTTGTAAATACCGTGCACAACAGTGCCAAATCCGGCTTTATCTCCATCATACATCATATGTACATACACGTATGCATCTTATTGAAACTAAATACAGGTCACCGAATAAAGCCCAATATCCAAATGGGCTAGTTTTTAACATACCCTTCTAAAGTATTGTTGTTACAATTTTGCTATTGTACAGGTGACTGAATTTTTTTATCTCTCAGTTATCTGAAATTTCACTCTCAATCAATTAAAATTGCAGCTCCCTCTAAGGAAACAAGTCCGTTCAGGTGCGTGCGCATGCTCCTACTGTCCTACGATGAACTAGTGCTACTACCACAAACAGTCACGGCGGCGGCTTGTATGGACGTCCTACAGCTCGTCGGTGTGACGACCGGCGGTCGCTAGGGCCGGTTTTGGACTAGCCAAGCTCTCCAGCCAGACCTCGTCGCGGACGGTGGCGTACTCGTCGTCATTGCGGTGCCACGTCCAGACGGCGCTGGTCTCGTTGACGACCCTCAGCCGCCCGTGCCCGAAGCTCGCCTCCCGGAACACCGAGAGGTGCGCCGACTCGTGATCCTCGATGAATCTTCAACAAGAATCCGTTGGACACATCAGAATTTAAGCAACGTTATTCGTGCATATACAACAACACTAAAATTAGGCATGGGATCACCTACTTGAGAGCAAGGCCTTCCCTGTTGCCGCCGTCGCCGATGGTGATGTACATTGGGCCCCGGCCATCGGCCTCGTTGTCGTAGATCCTCGCCTAGTTATTTGATCGACGATATTAGCTAGTTCTAGAATTAGCTGATAGATAGAGAGAGAAAAATGAATGCAAGACGATGAATTCTGAGACTTACAAAGCGCTCGTAGGCATGGACGTGGCCGGCGAAGACGACGTCGACGCGCGCCTCGTAGAGCAGCCTCTCCATGGCCTTGCGCATCCTCTCGCCCTCGCCCTGGTGCGCCTGGTTGGTGTTGTACCACGGCGCGTGCAGCAGCACCACCAGCCACGGCGTCCTCCGCCTGTCCACCGCCGCGAGGTCCCTCTCCAGCCACGCGTGCTGCCCCGACCCCTCCTCGAACGCCGTGTACGAGCCCAGCATCACCACGTGGACCGCGCCGCCGGCCGCGTCGAAGGAGTAGTAGAGGTTGGAGGCCGAGCCACTCTCCTCGTGCGGCATGCGCCACCGCGCGCTGTAGGCGACGAAGGGCGCGAGCTTGACGACGGGCAGCGCCTCGATCTCGTGGTTGCCCTCCGTCACCATCCACGGACGCGCGCTCGCCAGCGGCTGCACCATCCGCCCGAACGAGTCCCACAGCGGCTGCTGCGTGTCCGCGTACGAGAGGTCGCCGGGGAGCAGCAGCATGTCGTAGTCCGCGCTGCCGATGTGCGCCAGCGTCGACGCCGTCCAACCAGTCATCCCAAGGTCACCTGCAACGCAACATATTACATACGCGCGCGTCACGACTCAATACAGTCAGTATGGGTGTGTTTGGTTGCCTGAATCTCCTTCGTCCTGGCTGGGTGGATCCGTATAATCTGAGAAAAAGTCTGTTTGGTTGCCTGTATGAGCGGATACAGCCTGTATGAGCGGATGCAAAAATACACCCTCATCCTGGATGGGTGGATACGCTCAAAATGAACTTCACTGGCCATCCTGGATGGGTGGATGCAGTGTATCTTATGCGGTCCCACGTGTCAGCCTCTCAGGTTTGGTAGACTGCATCCGCTCATACAGGCAACCAAACAGCATCTCAGTTTTTTTGCATCCGCTCATGCAACCTCACCAAACACCTTCTTTTTCTGAAATACGATTCCACTCAGCCTGCATCCACTCAGTCAGGATATACGATACAACCTCTACCCACGAACCAAACACACCCTATCTGTAACGTGACATACATGCGACCTCTCTGTTTTTTTTTTGCCCTTTTTAAAAACAGTTTTGTTATTGCACAGGTGACTAATTTTTTTTTATCTTTTAGTCACCTAAAATTGTATTATCAATCAATTGAAGTTGCAGCCCTCATTCAAAAAAACACCTACAACTTTAGGTGATTCAGAGTACAATTTCAGATGACTGAAAGATAAAAAAATTTCAATCACCTGTACAATAGTCACTCGCTTTTAAAAATAGGGAATGTCTATATAATATTCGTCTGTTTTTTTAGGATAAAAACAGTCAGATTTTGAGCCGTTAGATGGAGATCCAACGTCCTAGATCATTTTTTTGAGGGGGGCTTGTATGGGTGGATCCTTTGGATGGAGATCTAACGCCCCAGATCAATCGGATTGTTTTTGTCTAAAAAACAATCGAATGTTGTATAGCAATACTCTTAAAAATATCCGTACTTACTAGACGTTAAAAGTATGTTTCCCATGTACTCGGCATGTAACATGGAGATGGAGGACAGATTTGACCAACATTTTTCGTTTCCCTACCAGAAAAGCTTGGACAGAGCTACGGCTACTCACCGATGACGACGAACTCGACGGGCAGGGTGGCCGGAGGAGTCCTGAGTCTGAACTCGTCGCCGGCCTTCCCGCACCGGTAGTAGTAAGTCGTGCTGGGCTCGAGCGGGCCGATGGTGACATGGTGTATCGCGCCGGACTTGTAGAAGAAGTAGCGGTACGTCGTGTGGTCGCCCTTCGCGGACGTCGTGTAGTTCCCCGGAGACGTCCCGTACTCCACCACCGACGGGGAGCTCCGGTCGTCGGTGACCCAGGAAATCCTCATGTTGTTCTTCCCCACGGTTGAAATGTGCACCTGGTGGCAACCATATCAGGAGCAAATGATGGAAAATTTTCGCATTTGCAAATCCTATCGACCGTAATTACGAAGCAGCAAGTTAAACTACTTCTCGTACTAACGATGTCAGTTTATGCCTTTATGGTCTGTACAATTGACAGGTAGGTAGGACACTAAGGATAAGGTGATGTTTATTTTAGCTTTTAAATTAAGTTTCTAGCTTTATTTTTGTATTGAATGGTTTTCTTTCTGTAGCTGTGTTAGCTTTTTTAGTGCAATTAAATTTAAAAAAAGACTATATCAACACTAACAATGCAAATAAATAAGAAAAAAACTCAAACAAATCAAAAGACAGAAAAAGCAAAATAAAGAAGTTTGAAACTGCTCCAATGAGCGGAATCATTCTGTGCTAGCCTGCACAGAATTCCCAAGGGCAAATTGAAACCTCGAATTGAATAGCTAAAGGCAAATCTCATTAAGTAGGATCAAAGATGGCAACAGAAGAAAGTAAATAGTGCCTTAAATGTTTTTTTAAGTATTTATTTATCCTTTTGTTTCAATAGCTACAAAGTTATGAAGTTCCGAATAGGAACCCTACTCAAAATCTGGAGAAACATAGAGTTGTACCACTGTGGAAAACCAGACTCTCAGAGCTAAGCAAAACTAGTCAGAAAACAACGTGGTCAAACTTCAACTCGAGTGGTCAACGACCATAGAATGGTCGAAAACCAACGTGATCGAAATTAGCGTGGTCGAAACCAATGTGGTCAAAAGTCAACGTAGTCTGAATTCGACTTGAGTGGTCAACGAGCAGAGAGTGGTCGAAAACTAACGCAGTCAATGACAAGAGAGCAGTTGAAAGACTAGCGTAGTCGAGGACATTGAGTGGTCGAAACCTACGTGGTCGATCACCAGTGAGCAATCGAAAGACCAGCGTGATCGAGAACCAATGAGTAGTTGAAAACCTACCCGGTCGAAGACCAATATGATTGTAGCCTACATGGTCGAAGACTTGAGAGCAAACCCAAGTGTTTGAAGCAGGTTGAGATTCGACCAGTGTGAACAACTACCAGTGAGAGGTCGACCTATAGGCGGTCGAAACCAAAATGGTTGAACCAAGTCGAAACACAACCAGAGAGGTCGACGACCAATGAATGGTCGAAAATTAGAGTAGTCAAAAACTAAGGACCATGGTACCACTGCTACAAGGCTTGCGGTACTACCTTTTTCAACTAAAGAACAGGGTTTTCAGCTGACCGCGAGAACCAAAATTGACAGAAGTTTCGATCAACTAAACCAAAAGCAGTGAAACTTTGTACGCATGTTTCTTAAGGTCTTAGGAAGCTATTCCATTCCTGGATCGGAAACTCCATGAAAAATTTAAGACCTTTTTGCAATTTAAAGCTGCGCACACCAACCAAGAACTAAAACCAAATCAATGATCATATCTTGCTCGTGGGTAGAAGATAGCCAAGATGGCTTTGAGCACATTCCCACATGTCACAGCAAAAAAGATCACTGAAGGAATCAAATCCAAAGACCTCAGATCAAGAAATCTTTCAACGGGGCCAAACTCAAGTAAAAACAGAATTTCTTGATAAACTTATTATTCAAGTGGTTAGATGATTGGAGATCGATTTCAGGAGGTTATGTCCATCTCGTCCATGTCTTTCAATTTGCGCAATTAATCCATATGTAGCGCCCTAGGGTCCAAACCGGCTTAGGCCTAACCCCATTCTGGATAGGCTACGCACACGTAGCAACCCGCTTACACTTTCGTCATCGCTTCGTGCAAAACGGTTAACCGGAGGTGCTACCATTGGAACTCCTAGACTTATATGTAAGTGCTTCTCAAGCTAAGCTAGACATTGTTATCCACTGTCTGCCCATGAGCTAGACATTGAGGACCCTCTCTGAAAAAATGAAATAAAACATTGGGGATAAAACAGAGTTTAACAAACAAAGAAATGTAGTGCTTCGATTTCTGCCTCGGAAAATTTGGAAGAAAATTACTGGGACCAAACAGGCAAATTCTAATGTAACTATCAAAGAACTCTGCAAGAATCATGACTTAACAAGGTGAGTTGCCATAATGCCACTGACTTTGAGATGGAAGAAAACTAAGAATCCCAAAGCCAACTACTGGCATGTGAAAGCAACAAATGCCAGATTCTTGCAAGCTCTGCACACTGCAAAATTCAGAAACGCACCTGCTGAGGATGAGAGGCCGGCTTGTCGTGCACCATCAGCACCAACGGGCTCGGCAGCGGCCGCACGTACTCGCCATTGTGGGCACACAGAAACATCAGCGACGTCAGGCCCTGCACGAGCAGCCTCCAAGAATTCGCCATGGCTCCGACCAACAAATCACCGCAGAACGTGCCCGTGTAGCTGCGCCCGAGCGCGGCCTGGTTCGTATACCTCAAGCACTGCTCGTTTACGAGCGAGAAGAAGACCTTCGCTTTTAACGGGGACGGCCACCGCAATGTGGTATAAAATGCGTATCAGCCTGACGACCCGGCGGATTGCTCGGCACATGAGCAGTAGCGTGCGGATGAGAATTATTATCTGCTTCTTACGCGTGTCGTCGCGACGGCAGGAGCTTGCCTCCATCTCCATCGCCCAGCCTGGCTTGAACTTGAAGCACGAGACCTGGTAGTAGCAGATAATCGCACGCCATTATGTTATATTATTAGGTTAACTTTGCACAGGGATCGAATCAATAGAGCATATACTGGGAGATATGCCATGCAGTTTCTTGCTGTTCTGGTACGTGTATGCGTGTACCTGACATTTGCCGTGAACGGCGGCGGCGGTTGGGGTTGCCGGAAGAGGAGGAGGTCGTGTGTGGTGGTGGCGGTGTAGAGGAAGGAAGGAGATAGGTTGGCACAAGTTTTTTTTCCTTTTCTTTTTTCTTCTTTTGAGCCAACAAATCGTCTCCGTTTGGTTGAAGCTGAAAGTAACAGGCGAGCCTTCAAGGCACTGCATGCTGATGGGGATGCAGTAAGAGTTTGACTTTAGAATTCCATTACTAAAGTCATATTATTGGATGCGGTTTGGGAGGCTCAGAATATCTGACCTTGCTGACAAAAAAACTCAATTCTTTAGCATAGGACTACCTGCTGGATGGCTGGAATTGCTACAGGTTCGTCAGTTTCGTGGCTTGGGAGCACCATGGCACTTTCTGCAGCATTCCATTACTCACCGCTGGAATTTCTACATGTGGCTATGGGCTAGCTTGCTCGGCCTAAACTTGGATTGATCGGTGTTAGGGCCTGTTCTTTTTAGCTGAAGTTTGTGACTTTTGGGCTGTTCATACAAGAGATTACATAGTAACAGAAATTCACGTGCAGTTTTTACCGATATAAGTGAAGTCAGTACAGTATGTATTACAATTAACTAGTAGACCTCATCTAAAAAACCACTCCGTTTAAAAGCTAGTTTTTTGTAAAAAAAACTAAAAACTAAAGCCAAAAGCTAAAAAGAAAGCCCAAGGCTGAAACCTGCCCGGAGCGGATGGATTGGATAGGTAACTCGTATGCAGCCATGGAGGCGCCGCGGGCCATATACTGGCCTGACATTCTGCTCGGATTGCAATTTACCAAATTTCAACGGCCGACCAACGAACTCTCTCTGTCCCGTGTCTTTGCACGGACATGAACACGAGCTGTACTTGCACCTCTCCTCCGTTTGAGCTTTGAGGACTTTAACTAGGAGTAAGATACACTATCGTCTATCCTCTCTCTCTCTCTCGAAAAAAAAAAAAAACTAGCACACTCTAATTCTACGCCACCAATTGGTATGAGGCAAACATAAACAAGCGGCATTAATTGTTCCAACACCATCTCGCCTAAACTCCAAATCACCATGGAAGGGCCCCCGGCCCCTGTCCCCAGCAGCCCAGCTGGTCGAAGCTGCCGGACGATGTAGAGGCATGTGAGAGGGTTCTTTGTCATTAGTAATGATCAACTGGCACGTCTGTTGAGTTGGAAAATTCAAATTTACAAAAAGTTTAGAAGTTTCATTCTCTGTTTGGTTGGGCCGATTTGAGGGTGCGGTCAAACCGCTGTGCACATGTGGTTAGACTGGGTTGCAGAGAAGTCTGAGGGGTGGTGGTCTGACCGGTATGAAGCTGATGATCAGAGAAGTTGTGAAGAGCTTGTGCCCGGACACAGTTTCTTGGTCTTTGGATATGCAGAAGGCTTAAAGTCAACTATAGTCAATGACGAGGAGGGCCAAGACTTGGTTGGGGGAACCAAGGTCCCGAACGGTCATGATAGCCGGGCAAGATGGTTGAACTCAAGTAAGGCACATGGTGGATAAGGATATAGAAGGCAATATTCGAATGACGGGTTGCACCAAATGGCTTGATTAGTGCAAGTGTGGAGGTGGTCCAGTGGGATCTGGAACGGAAGAGACTTGTCGACATAAGACAAGCTATTGGTGAACCTACACATGTCAAGCATGAGGATTTCTTACAAATGAAGGATATGACTGGATCAAGAGAAGGGTATTTTGGTACTTAGCCAAATACCAGGAGAAGTGAAGATTCAAAACCGTGGTGCTTGGAAAGGTGATTTAGGCCATTGAGAAACCCAGGAGACAAGAGGATCAATACTTATTGGATTTGGGTTTTACGCTTTGAAAAGCGTGCACAAGGTGTGTTTAGTGAAAAACTATTTGTGTGTGGGTTTACAGGTTACCCCACTAGTAAGTGGATAGTATCCACTAATGATTCATATTAAGGTCCATTAGAGAGAGGGGAGAATTGCCTCCTCTATAAGGGAAGGGGGGAGGGGGATGCCTCTTAACCATTCAAGCCTTAAATGGATGGTTTGTAATAGGCGTGAGCAACCTATGTATAAGTGCTTTGTAGTGTTGCCCTTGTGGCTCTTATCCTTTTTGGAGTGGCTGTAAATATCTTCCTCTTCAAGTAGCAATAGATCGATCCATGTTTCTTCCAAGAAGTTATGTTCTTATTGTTGCCACGTTGCTTCTTGATTTGTTTGGATTTTACTCTCCTCTTCTCTCTTCTTGATTTTGCTGGTTGCCAAGGATGTGCAATTGGTGAAAATACCTCTTGGAGGTCAGATCCCATCCATTAAGACATCATCATAGCAAAATATTGAAGTTTGCTCAATCTTTACCTAATTTTGAAGTGGTTTTTGGGAGGATTGGTTCCATGGGGTTTTGCTTGGGGTTTTACTGTTCTTGGACTTGCTATGACTTGTGGGAGTTGGTCTAAGGTCACTTTAACAATCTTTAACCCACGAGAAAGCTCTAGGCTCAAATTTGTTTTTTGGCCTGGCTTTGGTGCAAGTTTGCTTTGAATCAAAAATAGTTGGAACTTTGGCCATGGTTTCTCAGTCTCTTGTTGGAATAGGTTCTTGAGGTTCCAGGAAAGGTGTGTTTCAAGTTTCAAATTATTTGAAGCTCTGACTTAAAAGTTGGATCAAATTAGTTTACAAAATCATGTTGACTTTACTGTTATGAGGTTAAGCGGTCAGACTGCCTGAGAGAGTTCTTGTTGGTTCTTGATTTTTGTTGGGTTTGTGCAGTGCTTGGGTGTTAAGGATTCCATCTTCATAGCTTCTACAACTATCGGATTAAAAGATCCTCAGGAACATTTTTTGGGGAAAAAAATAGAGGCAACATTTACCCTCCCCATGTTTGCCATACTGATCCTACAAGTGGTATCAAAACTATGTTAATTCTTCATAAGATTTTCATCGATCTTTGAGTAATTGTATCAAAGAGGTATTCTGCTAAGCCAGCTATCTTTGATGGGGCCGATTATCCCTATTGGAAGAATAGGATGGCTTGTTCCATCCAAAGAAGGTCAACCGGTTTGAAAAATTGTTCGAGAATCTTTTAAAGTGCTTGAGGTAATTACTCCAGATAACACATTATTAGTGGAGAATAATGACAAGGCAGTAAACATTCTCATGGGTGATTTAGGTAGGAATGACTATAGTTGTGTTTCCCATTTTCTCACTGCTCATGAGATTTGGAAAATTCTTGAGATCTATTATGAAAGCCTTTCCAAATCAAGAAATAGTGCTAGGATTTATACAATATTGAGTTTAATTCCTTTGAGATGAAGCCTAGTGATTCTATTGATGAGCTTTTTGCAAGGTTCAATAGGATTGCGAGTCAATTGAGGTCTGTTGGTGTTGATCTTTCTAAGTTCGAGAAGGCTCGTGTTGTTTTAAACTCTCTTGATTTGACCGTTTGGAGTTCTAAGGCTACCGCCATTCAAGAGTGAACAAATTAAGTGATCTAACTCTTGATTCACTTTATTCAAAGCTGAAAACATATGGGATTGCTTGGGAAAAGAAGAAGTCCAAAAGTCACTCTATGGCCTTGGTAGCAAATTTTGAGAAGAGTTGTTCTTTTGGTTCTTCCTTTGAGACTCCTAGTATTTCTGGATTTTTGATGTTTTGCTTTCTATGTTGTCTAATGAGTAGATCGAAACAATCCCAGAGGAAGAACTTGCCTTAATCTCTAAAAAAACTCATTAGAGCCTACAACAATGTGAGAGAGTGAAAGAGAGAAGGTCTTATTACTTGCTTTGAGTGTGGAGAGCCTAACCACATTCAGGTTAAGTGTCCTAAGCTTCAAGCGAGGAGAAGGAGTACCGCAAAAAACCTCAAGCTCGCAAAGGAAGGAAAAAAAGATGAACTACGAGAAGGTTGTTCACTAGGCCCTTTACGCCTTTGAGGAGATAGATTTGAGCGGTGTAGATCCGCGGACCAAGGACAAAGAGGATGAACTGTGAGCCAAGACCAAGACCATGGCAAGGGACTTCATCAGGATGTGCTTTATGGCAAGTAAGGACTTCGCCAGTAAAGTTGATTCCTACAATGATCCAGATAAGGTAACACCATCCTTTGATGATATGAATCCTACTGTTCTAAGACTGGAAACCGAACTTAGTAAGAGTATGAAAAAGAGCAAGAATCTATAATTCATGGTAGAAAATCTAAATATTGCAATTGCTAGGCTTAAGTCCTTGATTCTAGATGATGATAATTGTGATTCATGTCTAGTCTTGCATAAGGATCTAGAAAATATAAGAAACTCTCACTTAGTCACTGTTGGTCAGCTTAGATATGCTAGGGATGAGATAGAGCAACTTAAGGTTTGTTTCACTTTAGGGACAACAGTTCATACTTATGTTATTGAGGAACTCATGGTTACTAAGGACAATCTAGCCAAACTTAAATCTGTATAACTTGTTGGGTCCTTGACTTACTCTTCACAAGCTAATCAATTGAAACTGCTAAGATTGAGTTGGCACACTTGAAGTCTAGAATGAATAATGCTTGCTTAGGTGCTGGGGATATGAAAGCTATGGCTGCTTCTTGCTTGAAGTGTAATGAATTAGAAAACAAACTTGCTAATGTAACTCAGAAACTACTCAAGTATAGTCCTGAATTTTCATGTGATCTTTGTGAATTTAGAGAGGCTAAAATTCAAGAGCTTACTGAAATACCATTGCATGGTAGAGTAATGTCTTGTGAGAATTACCCCAAGTTAATTGTTGAAATTGAATTTCTCACTAAGACCTTGCTAGAAAAGGGTGCTAACGAAAATCTTGTTAACATGAATGCTTCCAAGAAACTTGACACTATTATTCCCATTGCATGTCTTTTTTGTCTTGAAATTGGGAAAGACTAGGATGAAATGCATAAGGTGCTTAGGTCATGTTTAAGCAACAAATTGTAGGGCCAAAATAGCTGAGTGTGTGTTTTGTGAGGAATTAAAATTTGCAGCAGCTATCCATAAGAAAAGATATTATATTCTAGGGCCACTAGGGAAGTTACCTGAGATTCCTGCTTAGTTTACTAAATTGGTCTACTCGTCAACTTCTATAGTTCAGTGGCGCGGGAGCCAGAGCAACTAAACACACTTAGGTGGTGCTCCAAACAGCTATGAGCTTATGGCTTCTTAGCTTTTTTTGGCGTTGTAGCGGTTAAAATTGTACTGTAGTGATTATTTTTTTTTGTTGAATGAATGGTGTAGATATTTAGATAAAAGGATCAACTTGCAATATTAGTCATTGTATTATGTTGATGTAACCATCAGAACAACAGAATATTAACGAGGTTGGATGATAAATTTTTTAATCAAACTGCTGTTTTTTTTTATATTAGT
The DNA here is from genome assembly GCA_017311315.1 of Dendrocalamus latiflorus. NCBI lineage: Eukaryota > Viridiplantae > Streptophyta > Magnoliopsida > Poales > Poaceae > Dendrocalamus > Dendrocalamus latiflorus. The sequence continues at coordinate 25,705,322 of CM029645.1, forward strand.
AGGGACACTCATGCTCCATACATCCCTCTCGACTCTGCCTTCACCTTAGCATGCTTATGATGACCATGGCAATCGGAAACATGGCATTGGCTCTCCTTCTCCTCGCCGCTTCCGCCCTGTCGCTGCCCCCGGCGTCCCTCGCCGTGACATCGCCGTACGTGCGGCCGAGGCCCAGGGCTACGCTTCCGTGCTGCTGATGGACGACGACGCCGACGGCCAGACACCGCAGCAGGTACGCTTGCTCAATTTTCAAGATTTATTTGAAGACCTCAGATTCTGAAACATCGACATGCAAGATTCGGCCGTACAGCAGGTTGAATTCTTGAGATATCACTATATCAGTAATGCATTAGTATCGTTTCTTAGGATTTTTGCATGGTGAATATGTTGCGTGGTTTGCTTGTTCTCTGCTGGTCATCGAATTCAATTCAGTGGGTGAAAGAAAAATGCTTGGTGCATCAGTCCGACCAGAATCCCTTCCTACCCCAGTAGCAACCTCGTCTGATTCATGTGCACAGCGCGACGTTCCTCGTGATCATGGATTATAATACTAGGAAAGTGCAAAGTAGGAAGGAATTATACTTTATAAGACACTAGTTGGAGTATCTTGGGGCAAGAATATGGTTGGATTGCATGGAGAAACAAGAGTTGATTAGAACATCCTACTGCTAATTTGCATTCGTTTAGCGCCACCGCAAAAATGCGACAAGAGAGAGGAGTCCAGCCTATGATGGTAGCAATAGCAGCAGATCAGCAGTTCGTTCGGTCTGTGCGCCAATCTATGTGTTATGTTGTTGAGTTAGCCTTCGCATTCGCCCTTCCACCCCATCACCTGTTGCGTTTGTGCGAGAGGATTTCGGTTCTTGGTCATGTCTCTGCCCCGTGTCTTGTGCCGTGACATTTTCAGGTAACTTACTGGCTATGTATATCACGGTTTTAGGTAACTGTTTTTATCATGTTTCATTGGTTTCTTTTAACTTTAGAAAATGATGATTTCCTAGCATTTCTTGTTATTTGAATGGTGGATTGTTTAGAAGGACTGAACTAGCTTCTAGAACACAAGAACTAGTGCATTTTCAGCTTGGAGCAAGTTCATGGCATGTCGGCTCACGAGCCCTTACGAGCTAGCTCGAGCTTGAGGTCAAGCTGAGCTGAACAGGTATTCGGGCTTGCTTTCTTAACGAGCCGAACCGAGCCAAGCCGCTGTTGCATGAGAACTTGGGCGCTCGTTTCCACCCCTAGTTGCAATAATTATGAAAAATCTTGAGCCATTCTTCATATTTTTTCCCTTTTCTATCTCTTGGAAATAAAACAAAACCAATAGGAGTATATGATTATCTGCATACATGTCAAATTGCCATGTGGTCTGTGTGAAAACTATTATTGCGAACATAGTACTACTACTGTACTGGCATGGACGCTCAGGTCACGACCAGAACCCACTCTTGAAATGTTCACACTTGTACTAAAAATTAGTATTCACGAGGGGGGATCATATCCAGCTGCAGTAATTTATGCAAATTCTGAATGTAAGCAAGAAACTATTTATAAAAAAAAAACGACAACAATAGAGAAGTGAAAGGAAAGAAGTTACTAGTGTATCCTCTACACAGTTGGATGCAGCAATTGCAAAATTCAGACATGGCAAGAAATCTAACTCACAGGTATATGTTAGTCAAGATGTTGGCAAACAACATAACTGAAAACCCATATTTGGCATTCAGTGCTGCTTATTCTCTTCTGCCTAGGATGTGTGCATTTCAAATCTTTCCAACAAACCATGTATAAGCTGTCTGGTCTATTTCCAGCATAGAATAGAAGAGTTAGCAGTTTTCCTATCCTTGAGGAGGTACCAAGAGGTACAAGGTACCAAGAGATACCAAATTAGATCCAGCCGTTCAATCAGTGTGATCAACGGCTCAAAATTTGGTACCTCTTGGTACCTCACGTCCGGTACCACTAGGTACTGCCAAATCTCAGCCGTTCGATCAGTGTGATCAACGGTTCAAATTTGGTACCTCTTCCCCCTCAAGGATAGTAAAATTTCCCTAGATTTATACAGTTACATGAAGCAAGAAGCAAATATATGCTTGCCAAATTTTGTCAGTATGACATGGCTGGTACTTGAAACATTAGAGAAACAAAGTTGGACCACAAGATGCTGTCACATATTAAGTGAACAAGTCAATATGCACACCTGTGCTTCTCTTAATTCTGTTCCATTTGACATCGGTGTGGTTGAAACTTACACGAAATATTCTCCACACTGCGTACTAATCCAAATTCGGTACATACTTGGATGATTTAGGCTTGCTTGACCTCATCTGGAACACATTTCTACCCTAATTTTTGCAGCACGGCAAGTCATTATCATGTTTTTATCTGATTATAATCGTTTAATTGAGAAAAGTACTTACGTACTGTTATGAAGCTTAGTTCATAAGAGGGTAAACACTGCCGAGAGGATGGCCAGGCAGTGTCGGCGTGGAGGGAGAGAGAGATTATATATGAGAATGACTTTGTTATTTCTTTGCTTGGTTCCAATTGCATGCAGCAGCCCCTTATATAGATAGGCTCCTCATAATATATAGAATCTAATCTCAATCATATCTCTAACAAATAGAAACCAATATCATATTCCTAATAAATAGAAACTAATCTCTAACTTCTTAACAATGAACCGACTCTGTTGGGCTCAGGGTCTACACCCATGACATGTACATGTACGACTGGTGTAGTATTAAACGGAACATGACGAACATAAACTACAACATAGCTTGCTGTCATGTATTGTCAGGTTAGCTAACAAAAATAAGCAATTGTTTTACTTGCAAGTAAAAGACAACCCACGAAGCTCATCTGAGCAAGAAAAGGAAAAAAGAAGCGTTGAATACAATCTGTAAATTAGAAAGATGAAGATGCCATTCATGTTTGCCTATTTATTTACCCTGAATTTGATGAATATTTTAGAAGATTGTGAAGTTATGTTGTTGAAGGTGAATTTGACAGAACCAGGTTTTTCCTGAATTTGTGTTCATAGAACACAAATCCTTAATAATTGCTCTGAAGCAAATCACAGTTTGTCTATCACTCAGTTGACGGCCTGCACTTATTTACCAGAAAGAATTGCATCATGAGCTACCTCACTTGCTAATACTGGCATATTTTTGTGCATCTTTCCGGTGGGTGTATCAGCTGTAGGATCTCACAAGATGAGGGTGGCATGGATCACCGACGACGACGCACCGGCGATCGTGGAGTACGACACGACCTCAGGCCAGTACCCATTCTCCGCAATCGGAACAACCACCACGGCACCACCTACTCCTACGTCCTGTACCACTCGGGGAAGATCCACGACGCCGTTATCGGCCCACTGAAACCCAGCACGACGTACTTCTACCGGTGCAGCTCCAACCCGTCGCGCGAGTTCTCCCTCCGGACGCCGCCGTCCACCCTCCCCTTCAACTTCGTCGTTGTCGGTAATGCACCTTAATTACTGCAATTTGACACCAAATGCTTAATGTGACCTTGCGATGTCTCATGGCATTCGTGCTTTGATGGGCAGGCGACCTGGGCCGGACAGGATGGACGAAGTCCACGCTGCAGCACATCGCGGCGGCGGACTACGACATGCTGATTCTCCCCGGCGACCTGTCGTACGCCGACATGCAGCAGTCGCTGTGGGACTCGATCGCATGGCCGCCTCGTCGAGCCGCTGGCGAGCGCGCGGCCGTGGATGGTAACCCAGGGCAACCACGAGATCGAGAAGATCCCTCTCCTCGAGCCGCACCCCTTCAAGGCCTACAACGCGCGGTGGCGCATGCCCTGCGACGCCGGCGCCTCGCCGTCGGGGTCCAACCTCAACTACTCCTTTGACGTGGCCGGCGGCGCGGTGCACGTCATCATGCTGGGGTCCTACACCGACTTCGCCCGGCAGCGCGCAGTACAAGTGGCTACAGGACGACCTCGCCCGGATCGACCGCGGGAAGACGGCGTTCGTGGTGGCGCTGTTGCACGCGCCGTGGTACAAGTACAACAGCAACGAGGCGCACCAGGGAGAGGGCAACGCCATGCGCGCAGCCATGGAGGCGCTGCTCTACGGGGCGCGCATGGACGCGGTGTTCGCGGGGCACGTGCACGCGTACGAGAGGTTCGCGCGCGTGTACGGCGGCGGGAGGACCCGTGCGGGCCGGTGCACGTGACCATCAGCGACGGCGGCAACCGGGAGGGGCTGGCGGAGAAGTACATCGACCCGCAGGCGGCGACGTCGGCGTTCCTGGAGAAGAGCTTCGGGCACGGCACCGGAACGACGACGACGAGCCGGAAGTGTCCGACCAGGTGTGGATCACCAGCCTCGCGTCCAACCCGGCTTGCAACAAGTGATCATGATAAGCTGAAGCCTGAGCAGATTGTGTTTGTACTCGATGATCGGTATTGTAGTGTTCGATTGTTATTGATAGGGATGAAAACGGTCGGAAAACTCCTCAACCGTTTTCTACTTCTACATTTGAATACGAAAACGAAAGCGAAAGCGGTAAAGTCGGACACGAAAACGAACGCGAACTTACGGAATATCGAAAATTTCGAAAACGAACCAATTCGAGCGGAATTATGTCGAACACGGTCGATATACGAAAATTCAATACGGAATACCGACCTGTAGGACCAAGTGCATAACAATTAACAAGTGACCAAGTACATAACTAGAGCGTATAGGTGCGTATGTATATATTCAAGTTATACCAAGTACATAACAATTATACCAATTTGATTCCTTATAGGTGTGTATGTATATATTCAAGTTATTTAAATAAATTCTTGCTTCTTGATACCGGTTTAAGATGAATCTAGTCATTGTAAATATTGATTACTAGTCTTTTTACTGTTTAAGATGAATCTAACTAAATGGGCTAAGACTACAATACCTTTATTCAATCTATACACGTACAAATTTAATCGACATGCTTATGAAGATTCCAAATTTTTGGTAAATCTACCCTTTCCAGTTTCCACATTTCCTATTTTTCTTCATTATTTTCCTTATCTTTCTCTCTTTCTTTTTCTTCTTTACTTTTTCTTCCTTTCCTTCTTTTCTTCCGCCCGATCCCCTTTTTCTGCTTCTACCGCCGACTCCTTCACTTCTTCCTACCCCCGCCTCCTTATTCTCTCGGCGCCGCCTCTCTCCTCTTCCCGGACTCCCTCCAACCGGCGCTGCGCCTCAGCTTCTCCGGCCGCGCCATCTCGGCGCTTCCTCTCGGCTCGGCTCTCCCTCACGCGCCTCCTTCCCCTCTCGCGCCGCCCCTCCGGCGCGCCTTCCCCTCGCGTCGCCGGCCCTAGCGGCGCCGCTCTGCGCCGCCCGCCGTCCTGCACGGGCGCGCCGGGCTGTGGCGGGCTGGCGGATGAAGTGTGGTGCGGAGGTCCGACGCGGGTGGGGCGGCCGCGCCCTAGGCCCTAGCTGCCTGGCTAGCGGCGCTGGCGGGGCGGGGCGGCGGAGCTGCCGGGGTGGGACGCGAGCGGCCGCCGGGATGGCACGCGGGCGGGCGGCGGCGCTGCTGGAGACGGCCACTCGAGTTCGGGGTGCGAGAGACTGCGGGTGCGGGGTGCGGCGCCGCGGCGGGCGGATAGGAAGGGAAGGGGATTAGGGGAGGAGACGGCCAGTCGGCCAGAGCAGAGCTCAGAGCTGCAGAGGTTAGGGCTGGGGCGCTGGGCTAGTGGGCTGTGTGAGGCGTTGGGCTGTAAGTGGGCCAAATTCGGTTTAAACCGTATTTACAATACGGTATATTCCGAATAAAATGTAGAAAAGTAGAAAACGGTCGGAAAACACCTAAACCGTTTCCGCTTCGTTTTCGAATTTGGTATTCCGTATTTCGAACCGAATTCGAATTTGTCTGAAAATACGAATTCGATCGGGTCAAATGTAGAAAACGATGCGGTTCGGTACGGGATATTTCCGTTCCGTTTTCATCCCTAGTTATTGATAGTATGATTTTTCGTACATCTCGTGTAAATATTCATAGTTGATTGTGTAAGATCATGTGATGCCAACCTTATGAATGTGATAAGTATTTGATCTTACTTGTGCTCTACTTTGTTTGAGTTTGATTTTGAGAAATTATAGTTTGATCTGTTCATCAATACACTAAGGGAAAACATCGCTTGGTGTATGCTTTTCGCTGATGATGTGGTGCTGGTTGATAAGAGTAGGATATGTGTTGATAGGAAACTCGAGTTGTAGAGGAAGATCTTAGAATTGATGGGTTTTAGACTTAGTAGGAGTAAAACTGAGTATATGAGATGCGATTTCAATTGTGCTAAGACAGATGATGAAGATGTTAAATTGGACGGACAAATAGTGCTTAAAAAGGACACGTTTCATTATTTAGGATCGATGCTATAGTGGGATGGTGAGATTGATGAAGACGTGAGCCATAGGATAAGAGCGGGGTGGGTGAAATAGCGCTAAGTATCTAGTTTCCTGTGTGACAAAAAAATCCTCAAAAGTTAAAGGGTAAGTCTATAGGATGGCAAACAGACCCACGATGCTATATGGAGCAGAATGTTGGACGACTAAAAGACAACATATACAGAAAATGAGTGTAGCAGAGATGAGGATGCTAAGATCGATCTGCGGTCACACAAGGCGGGATTGTATCCGTAATGATGATATACGTGATTAGGGCTATAAAAAAAGCTCGAAACTCGCGAGCCACTCGAGTTCGGCTCGCTCTAGGCTCGATTCGAGCTTTAAACGAGCCGAACTTGAGCTTGATCTCGAGCTCGCGAGCTTCACCGAGCCGAATTCGAATAGTTTGCGAGCCCCGATTCGAGCTTAAATAGTAATACATATTAATTCTTACCGAGCTTACTCGAGCCGAACTTGAAATCGAACTTGTCTTATTATTGAAAATTAGTGTGTATTTGAATTATTTTGACTGTTATCGAGCTTATTAGAGCCGAGCTCGAACTTAATTTTCTTATTATTGAAAAATAGTACATAATAAATCATTTTAATTGTTATCGAGCTTCAACGAGCCGAGCTCGAGCCTACTCGAGCTTAGGCCGAGCCGAGCTCGAGCCTACTCGAGCTTAGGCCGAGCCGAGCTCGAGCCCAATTCCAAGCTCGGACCCCAAGTCGAGCTCGACTCGAGCTTCTACCGAGCTCGAGCCTGGAAGGCCAAGCTTGCTCGAGCTCGGCTCGTTTACAGCCCTATACGTGATAGGGTGGGGGTAGCACCAATTGAAGAGAAGCTTGTCCAACATCGCTTGAGATGGTTTAGACATCTCCAATGGAGGCCTCCTAAGGCATCGGTATGTAGTGGAATTTTAAGACGTACTAAAAACGTAAGAAAAAACAGAGGTCGACTAAGACTAACGTGGAAGGAAGCAGTTAAAAGAGACTTGAGAGACCGGAATGTATCTAAAGAATTAGCTTTGGTTAGGAGCACATGGAATTTAGCGATCCACGAGCCGGAACTATAAGAAAGTTAGGAGCAGTGTTTTAGGCTCTTTGCTCAGATAGTAGGATGTACGGCTTAGTGTTTTAGCATTGTAGGTTTTGTTTTGAAGGTTCTCATCTCTTTGATCTTGAGAAGGTTTCATTCCTAGTCTACCCCACCTTGTTTAGGACAAAAAGCTTTGTTATTGTTGTTGTATAGTATGATCTATTGCTTTCTGAAACTAGTGGTCTGATCGAACGTCGATCTGATCGGCCATTGCATGGCAGTTTGACCGGTGTGTGGTAGTATCGACTCTTTGTTGGCGGTAGTTATTTTTCAGAAAAGATCTTTTGGAGGTTTTGGTTCGGTGCGGAAGTACCAGCATAGGAAATACGGTATGATTGGAGAGAAGCGGTCTGGCCGATCATTGCATGACAATCTGACTAGAGTGGGTTTGGGCGGTCTGACCGGTTTGGTGACGGTGGTCAGACCGGTCCTTTGTCTTTAAGCTAAGTTGAGTTTGTTTTGGGTTGTGAATTATGACGGTGTCCATGCAGTTGTTAGTCTTGGGGTTCCATGCAAGTGTGAGTCATGGTGTGTTTGTGCAAATGTTTTACTGATGAGAGTCAAGTGCTATCATGTGTGCTTGGATCGATTTCTTGTTTTTCGTTGTGTAGGTGCTTTCATAACCGAGGCTACGGAATGAGTTCTGAGGCCATAGCGTGTCACGTAAATTTGGGTGGAGCAACATGTCAAGTTGAGAAGCATGGGAGAAAGACAAGTATTGTGAGGAGACAGCGTATGCATGTGGTGTGCCAATTGGATTTTGTGTATTTTAAATGGTGACATTCCTTGGAGTAGGAGTACAACCTTAGCGGTAAGTAATTGAACATCATGGATTGTGGTGTAATGTGGTATGGCATAGGATTCAAGTGTTTCAAGTGGTGAAGATCTAGACGTAGGCACATCGTATCTAGCTTATTATGATATGTGAGAACTCATATAAGGTTCTTTAGATTATCAAGAATCACGAGCAAGAATAGATCAATGTTTCTCTCTTTTGTCTGGTTTTAATGCAACTCTCCTTATTTTAAATTAAGATTAAAACTTTGGCATCGTCTTCACGATCCTTGATTCAAATAGGTTCTTAACATTCTAAGGAGAGTTTGTGCCAAGCTTTATTGAATTTGGATCAGTGGTTTGAGAGCCAATTCTTTTTTTGGATTGTGTGCAGTGCTGTCTGCATTGTTTTCTCGGCGATCGGTCAGATCGCAAGGATCCAAGTAGTCCGATCGCTCACCGGTAAGACTTGTGCGATCAATTCGACGTGGTCAGATCAGCCTAGTTAGTTCGGCCAGCTGTGAGACCACTTATTGGCCACCGATTAGACCAGTTGGAGATAGATTGTTTAGGGTGGATTTTGGCTCGTGGTTTTAGTGAGCTTGTGAGTTGGTGTTTCCGCTGTATAGAGTTGATACCTAGGCGAAACATTTTAAAGAGTTATTCATCCTCTCTAATTCGTCATACTGATCCTATAGATTGATTGGATTGAATCCAGACTGTGCATTTGTCTGACGATTTCCAACGAAATGAAATCAGAAATGCAAACGCCGAAATTTGTCTGACGATTTCCAACGAAATGAAATTTGTCAAGGTCAAATGCTGCCCTATGGAGTAACGGAGTATGAACCATAAATCCAAGGTACCCTTTGATTGAACGATGTGTCACTTGTTCCGGAAGTATTTGATCGATGAACATGGAATCGAAGGCTGGAAAAAGTAGAACAACGAAAACTTGAAATCAACAAAAAGGGATCATGATCACTTGATGAAGGAAGGATCATCTTGTTTGTGTGTGAGCTGCAGTTACTGTCATGAAACTTGCTTAGCGATTCTCTCTTCTTTGAAACCAGCTGCAAGTGGGATAAAGAACCTTGTTATCTTCCTCGAGATGGTCTTGCCAAACTTCTCTTTTACTCGAGTCTTTTTCAAGAACATTGTTCCCTTTCATTCCCTCTCCTTTCTTCTCCATGATAATTCACAAAAGTGTGGTGTTCGTATCTAAGCATGATCAACTTCCTTTTTACCAACTGCATGCCTTCAGAGGAAGAATAGGCTGCCTGACGCCGACTTCAATTCGCTCTGTCTGTCATCATGATTGCTTTGCTGCAGCCAGACACACACATACATAAAGATGCAGCTCAGTTCTAAGATCAACATGTCAAATCAGGCCAAGATTCCAAATCTTGAATCCAAGGTAATACTGCAGGTAGCTGTGTACTTGTTCTGTTCCGTATCTCAAAAGGAGTGCTCAAGATTCATGCAACAAACACGCTCAGTTACAGACTGACAGGAACCATACCTGAGCAGAATCTGGAGTATTTTGAACAAATTATTCATTTTCAGAAATCAATAAATTTCAGGTCCAAGAGTCTAACTGGTCAATGGGTAACACAGGCTGAGAAAATTAGATCGAAAGAACAGGTTGAAATTTGAGTCCAGATAACAGATACAGAGAAGCCTTTGTTGATTGGATATATTTTACAAGAGCTTGCAATGTGACTGAAAAAATAATTAGACAATGCCTAGAACAAGATTATTAAATTTCGTCTTGCTAACAAAGAACAACGTGTGCTGTAACTGGTCAAGTTGTTGAAATGTCTGCAGAATCTACAGGATCCAAAGATTTTATCACGTTCTTGGCGATGCCACAATCTTGAATAGGACGCGATGCATTGTTCACATCAAATGTTGATGTGAAGTGATGTGCCATGATGGGGGACTGAAGAGGAGGTTATATATACTAGATGTAATAGATGGTTCTTCTTAGCAATACATAGGACATGCACTTGAATGCTGCTCATCTTTTAGTTCATGCCTTGGGACAGCAAGAGATCTATATTCCAAGATCAGCTAGGGGACATTTGAGTTGACAGCAAGAGTAAACTTCACCCTACGCACACAAGTACAGTTTACACGTGCTGCTACATGTCATGATCGAGTACAAGAGTAGGAATTTACATTTCTCCTTGAAGGGAAATAATCATTTGGAAAGAAATTTTCCAAAAGGAAAGGAATCCATTACAATTAATATTGCCATTTCTCCTTTGCCAAAAATACGTCCTTTCAACTATTTGCATCAGCACAAAAAATAATCATGCGTGCATGGGCACACTAGGTCGCAACAGAAATAATTGAATTCAAATTGTTTTGTTTCAAATAAAATGTATTCCAAATTTAACTTTTAACATTTATCTCAAATTGATGTTATTCTGAAATTGTCAACTTACTTTTGACCTTGATGGTGACATTTTATATTTTTGTTAATTTGGGAATCAAACTTGATATTTTAGTTTGACCTAAAACAAAAAATTAATTTCAATATCATATTAAAAATACATATGGAGTGCAAAAGAACAGCTTCTGTACATGTATTTGAACCAAGTTCGTGCAAGACCTATGTGATCATACAGTGTGATTTGATCAGACATGAAGAACAATTGGGTGATAAAGGTCTGCTAATTTGGGTTTTTGTTTGTGGCTTATGGCTTATTTTGCACTGTAACTACTAATGGCTTTTTGGCATAATTAAATTTAAAAAATTTTAAAATAAAAAATAGGTGCCCATTACGGATAATGCAAACGAATATGTAAAAAAGAAAAGGCAAAAAAGTCAAAAATCAGAAAAAGACGAAATTAAAGAATAATGAATTGGAAGTCAAAAGTCAGAAGCTAAAGCTGAAACGAGTGGAAAGGATTGAAATAGTTTGGTATGGAAATATATGCCAATTTAATACATTACTATTTAAGGTGCAACTTAAGTAGTGGGTAGCTAGTTTCCTTGCTAGTTACATTTTCATTAGGCCAAACTAACCTCAATAAGTCAAAGACTTAGATTGTCACAATGACGAAGGTGGCAATGGCAGTTGTGAGGTGGTTGGGCGACGGCCCAGCACAGAGCATCGTGCCAGGGAGGTTTGGAGTACGAGAACCGCGGGATCGGACGTAGTACATGTGTTAACCATCGTAATAGGGTGAGAATTGATCAAATGGTCCAAAATTTAATAGAACTTTCTAGAAAAATATTTCCTAGGACACAAATACATATCTTTGGGTATCGACATGGTCTAAAAATACAAATTTGACCACTAATTTCTATTGTAATATAGTTATAACACCTAATAAGATTATAATACCAATACTTTTCATGTATCCAATCTAAATATTTAAAAACATATTGATAATTAAAGTTTTAAAAGTTTAACTATATGAATCTTAAAACCAAACGATATGTATTTATGACTGGAGGGAGTAGTTGACTGTGAAATAGATACTCCCTTTACCAGCATAAATTGGACCATCTAATTGCCTGAGAAAGAGAGGGAGAGTTAAAGATCTTGTTCATATTGGCTTCTAAAAGCTGCATTTTCTATAGTGACTTTATTTATATTAGCCAAAATTATATGCGAGTATCTCTGTAAAAGCTTTTCTATAAACCACTACTATTCATAAGCCAAAGTCAAAAACTAAAGCCAAAACCCAATATGAACAGCCCTAAGGCAAGCTAGCAGGTGGGTGGAAGAAGTGCAAGGCAAGACCGAGGAAGAAGAATGATTGCATATCTTTGGACCGAACCGGAGGTGCGCAATCCATTTATTACCATCATCACATTTTCTTGACAGCTAGCTACTCCCTTCGTTCTTTTTTACTTGACTTTTTTTACTTCTCACGTCTTCAAGATACGATTTTGACCGCTACTTTTTATAACTTTGCACTATATGCTAATAAAATTGTAATATTATGAAAATATTTTTTAACAACAAATCTACAGCACGGATTCTAGAAAGTCAACTAAAAAAGAACGAAGGGGGTACCACACAGGCTAGCTTAACTAGTTGCATAGTGTAGACTGCAGGATGACTCATAGCAGGTGCTACATGCACATCCCCACAAAACATCATCCAGGCAGGCCTAAATAGGCACCCACCCACATGGACGAATTCATCAGAGGGCTTTATCAAGCTTAGTCTACCCTTCTCACCCCGTTGTGCGTCATGGACGGATGCCAGCAACTGCAGACACCATGGATGATGGAGGCATGGAGCAGAAGCTTAGAGAGGAAGGAAGAGATGAAAATAGGCCACCCAGACCCCCCAGGTCACAGATAAGGCCCAGGTAGGACATAGTCCTCGCATCCAAACCCAATCCACCTCGCCCCTCCTTAAATCTAGAATTCCAAATCCTCATATCTAAAATCCAAATCACCACCTCACATCTAGAAATCCAAATCCTCATATCTAAAATCCAAATCACCAGCTCAAGGTGAGGGGAGTCAAGAGTGCGGCGCACCTAAGGGCTGAGCGGGGCCGCAAGCGGGGGCGGGCCAACGACCGTGTAGGGGATCTGAGGCGACGTTGCGAGGAGGTGCATATGTGACGGCTGGATCTGAGGCGGCGAAGGGGATTAGGGGAAGGCAGAGGAGCCGAGAAGGACACTAAACGAGCTGACAGTTGTGCGGTGTGTGGGGGATCTCAGGCAAAGGGGATTAGGGGAGGAGACAGAGGTAGGGTAGAGGAGAGGTCTGGCAGCCAAGGCACAGTGGAAGTGATGATTTAGGGGCGGAAGTGGGGTAGACGGGCAACAAGCTATCAAGCAGAGGCTGCAAAGCAGGACTGCAGGCAAGAGCCAGTAGAGAGGAGATTAAGGAGATAAGCATTTTGGGCTTTGCTTTGGACCTTTGGTAATTTATCTCTTCTCTCTAGACTCATCTTCATTATCGAATCTCTTGATTCTTTACTCCTGTTGTTGTATAGTAATATAGTTTAGTTACATTTTGTCTAGTGATGATTGATGAAATTGTTATTTGGTAATTGTGTAATTGATAATTTTTTATGTAGTGATGAAATTCAAAATTTGTTCATAGATTTGAAATAATGGAGAAACTATCTTTGCGTAACTATTTCACAAGTAATGAGAGCACAACTCAATCAAAGAGACTTTGACTAGAATTTAATACTAACAAAATTATTGCCAATCCAGCGCATCACTTCTGTTTTTAGTTTTGTTTCTCTTCTATTCATGTATGAATTTAGATTGCATAAGAGCACACGACTATGTTTGTCCTAATTTAGATTAGTTCTTTGAGCCTCACCTGTGAAAAGAGATATGAATATTTGATCTGATTTGATCAGTTGTATCTTGGTTGTATCTCTTGCGATCCTCCATCCTTTTAGCTTTCTATTTCCTTGTTTAGCTCCTACAACCTCCTGTAAACAGATCGACATTGCTGTGTATATGTATACGTGTATGGCTCGTCATCTGTAGTTGCACATAGCTTGAAACCAATCTCTGTTGCCATTGTTCTTCACATGGTATCAAAGCCACTTCTTTAATAGAACATCATGTCATCTGGCTCATCGTCTTCCTCATCACCATCTTCCTTCGGCCATTTGGTCAACATAAAGTTGGCCCAAGAAAACTACCTCCTGTGGAAGGCGCAGGTCCTCCCATGCCTTCAAGGGCAGCGGTTCTACGGCTATGTGGATGGATCCAAGGTCGCTCCAGAAAAGGAGATGTGTGTCGATCTTTGAGAAAGGAAAAGAAGTACGGAAGCCAAACCCAACCTATGCTGCATGGTACGACTAGGACCACCTCATTGTGAGCTCTTTGCTCTCCTCCTTGTCTCCAGAAGTGCTGGGGCACATTGTCTTCATGCCCCCCTCAGAGGAGGTTTGGTCAACTCTTGAGCGTATGTTTGCGTCCCAATCGAGGGTGAAAACTATGCAAGTTCGAATGTAACTAGCGAACATGCAGAAGGGTGATCAGACGCTGGCTGAATACTTCGGCAAAATCAAGGTGCTTGTGGATTCCATGGCCTCCGTAGGGCATCCACTCTCTAATGAAGATGTGGTTTCATATGTCCTCGCTGGACTAGATGCAGAATACAACCTGTTGATCTCGTCCATGATGGCCAGGCCTGACTCTTGGTGAGCTTTACTTGTACTTCCTCAGTTTTGAGCCTATGCTAGAGCAACAGACCGTGCCACAGCAAAACATGCCGATGCAGGGATACAACCCATCAGCAAACGTTGTGTTCCATGGTTGTGGCTGTGGAAGGGGCAGTGGTCGTGGTAGTGACAACGATGATCGCCAAGAAGGCGGATTCAAGCACAACAAGCCAGTCTGTCAATTGTGTGGGAAGGCTGGTCATGTGGTCCTAAAGTGCTATAAGCGCTTCGATCACATGTACCAAAGGGAGTCGGCCAGCTCCTAAAGTGCTGTAAAAATAGAATTTATTAGTTCGAGAGGCATTATTATGAAGTGTTATATAGGATTAATGTGTACTAGTGAATACCGAAAAATCTAGATCATGTCATAGGGCGTCGATCCCTCCCTTGGATTTTCGTACCTCTGTAACGTACGTGGCGAACGACCTATATGATTCCAAAATGTTAGTCTTAGTCATCGGGAAGGAAGGAAAGACTACAATGGGGTTATCTATGGAGGAAATATGTTTACCTGTCAATTAATCGTTCGACAACTATGTAGTCGGTTCTGTTCCTCCTTAGGAAATCAAGGTATATATCTTGTTCTATTTTGGTATAATTACAATTAGAATCCAGTGGAACCTACACAAGTATGTCGTTATGGTCATTAAATCTAAATTTGTGTTGCTTATAAAGTATAAATCAACAAGTATAGCCACTAGTGCAGCACTTACTCTTGGTTGTAGGGTATAAGTATAAATTTCTTATTGTGGTGAGCCACCAATACCGTCGTCATGTAATTATGGACGAAGGATGCATCCTCCTTGATGGTATCCATGGAGACCAAGTGTGGGTCGAAGAAACCAACGATTTCTTTAATCTGGCTTCAGTCACCATGTATCTATATATATACCATTGCACTAGCACGCATCTAAAAGCAATCCAAAGGCAGGGATATATTATATACCATTGTACTAGCACGCATCTAAAAGCAATCCAAAGGCAGGAGGCTTCGTGTCTAGACACCATGGTGCCCTCTTTTCTACACCCGGATGTAATTACACCCTATATCGTATCTCGCAATGTAGGGAGTATCTCGCGTAACGGAGGGTATGTACATGTAGTATATGAGTATTTAAGACCATCCAGGTGGTATGAATAATTTTTCAAAGGTGGTATGTACATTTTTTTGACATACTCCTTTTTATGCGCGTATATGAGGGTATTTACAAAATATGCTAAAAACTATGAACTCCTTTACAAGTTTTTCCTATATATATATATATATATAGGACGCTGAAATGGGACACCTAGGTGCCCAGACACCTAGGCTCCCTGCCGTTAGATTGCTTTTAGATACATGCTAGAGCAATGGTATGTATGGTATGTAATATATTAGGCATGCTAAATCAATCATGGAAGGAAAGTCTTAATCATGGATGGAAAGTCTCAATCACACTAGCACGCATCTAAAAGCAATCCAAAGGTAAGGAGACTAGGTGTCCAGACACCTAGGTGCCCCTGTTATTTATACTATATATATATATATATATATATATATATATATATATATATATATATATATATATATATATATATATATATATATATATATATATATATATATATATATATATATATATATATATATATATATATATGAAAAATACCTTTTACTCTCGGGTGTAATTACACCCACCTCTAATATACCACCTAAACAAACTTGAAATACCCCTTTATCACTTTAGGTATAATTGTATACTAATTATAAGATACTCCAATGTAAATCACACAAAAAACTTGTAAAGGAGTTCATAGTTTTTAGCGTATTTTGTAAATACCTTCATATACGTATATAAAAAGGAGTATGTCGGGAAAAAAATGTACATACCACATCTGAAAAAGTGTTCATACCACCAGATGATCTTAAATACTCGTATACTACATGTACATACCCTCCGTTACGCGAGATACTTTCTATGTTGTGAGATACGACATAGGGTGTAATTACACCCGGGTGTAGAAAAGAGGCATATATAAACACACACAACAACAACAACAACAATGAGTTATATATGACATTTATCAGTATTACATAAACGTAGACTATGATTTTACACATTTACAGTGTCTAGCATCGAACGAGTGAGGTGTCAAGAGCGTCGAGTGTGAAGAGAAAGAATAAGTCCTTGAAGGTCACTGTGTAGACACAGTCATGAATATTGTGCTGTAGATGATGCAGCCTAAACTTGACGATGACACCCAAACGTCGCTGTTCCTTCGGCTTGTTGGCCTATTCCATATATGTATGCAATCTCTAGCAAGACAGTCCTAGGGTTAGGAGGCACTCTTTTGGGATGACTAACGGCTCACCTAGCACGAATTTTCGTACCAACGACAAGTAGGGGATCTCATTATTGGTCTTCTTTGGTTTGCCTTTACCGCCTTGGCTGTAAGTCAACTTCACGGTAGTCGACCGGGCATGAGATGTAGATGCACCACGACTTTGCTGCGTCTATGTAGGTAGCTCCAGTGCGGATAGCCCCCCGTGGACTTGGCAGCGGTGCAGATGGCCCTTGTGGAATTGACACTGGTGCAAATAATTCGAGTGGACTTGGTACCGGTGCAGATGGCTCTAGTGGACTTGGCACCGGTGCAGATAACTTGAGTGGACTTGGCACCGATGTAGATGGCTCTCGTGGACTTAGCATCGGTGCAGGAGCCTCCAGGCAGATGTCCCTCTTAGGCCATTGGATGAAGTTCAAATGGCTTGCCCTAGAGTCATGACCTCGTCATTGGGGGGCATTTGCAGCAGGTTGACCTCGAAATTGGCATGAACACCGTCCATATTCACTTTTGTGAAACCTGGCACTAAAGATACACTGTGCACCAAGGCCCTGGGCCCGGATAGATACACCTGGCCCCAAGTAGCGCACAGGGCAACAGAGGCATATCTCACTTGGAGCTTACACTTTATAGCCACCTACATAATGGTACAAAATTAGCTACTCTAACAGGCCTATCAATGGATTGAGCATTCTAGAGATAATAATTATTATCAGGATGTCATCAATAGGAAATTGGTGATCACTTTTCGAGATAGGGTTAGATGCGTAGCAACTTCGATGGTTGGGGGCTACCTAGCACAGGAGCGGCAGGGCTTCTGTTGATTTTCCCTATATCTTTGAATCTTATCTCTGACTAACCTTTGCATCTCATCTCTGATTTGTGCCATAATGTCCACTCATAGTTGTGCCTCATGCTCAGCTTTGGCTCTCTTCCTTCTCCAGTACGTTTCAAAGTCCTCTACGAAACCGTATTTTCAAGGAACATAAAGACCCAAACCTCTCGTGTGACCCGGATGCTCCTTATTTCTTATGGACACAGAGAGTAAATCTCTCACCCTAACTACTTGGAATGAGCATTGGGAAGATTCTACACTCCGCGCTTCCAGGCGGTGGGACACTTCCTCGTCTACGGGGTTTCGACATAGTAGATGACCTTGCTATTATCCAGTTTCAGGTGTGCTCATCATAGATCCTGGCAAATGGCGGGGAGGTATCCCATAAGATGGCCTGTTCATCCTCCTTCCTCCATGGCAGGATTTTACCCGCAAACCCAACGGTGCCGAGTCTGTAGGGTGAGTGTTTTTTTTGCTTGGAGGGCCCTGTGCCCGGCACTTTCACTCCTAAAATTATATTTCATCTTCATCGCCACAAACTCTTGCCAGTGTAGTTCCAAGAATGGATACTTATGGAAGGGCATTAGATCCTTGTCCATGTATTGCTGAACAAGCAAGCTCTTGAAGTTCTTCCACGCTTTGCACGTCACTAGAAATGCTTGTCATTTCATAGAGGCCTTGTATTTTTCCAGGATCTCGAACAAATGAAAGACTTCCGTCACCAGCTCATTTTTTTGGATCTTCGGTCACAGTCTTCCACGAATGGAACGTGATCTCAATCCATTCCCATGCAACTATTCCAACTATTCTCCATAATACAGACACTGCTCAGCGAGGATTGAGAGGGGTCCCAGATGCATCGACATTCGTGATGGTAAATCGTCCTTTGGGCCTTTTTGAAAGCCCTCTTTATTTTCGGGATTTTCTAGAGGATGGTGCATTACACACATTCAACGACGATGTCGAAGAATGAGCGGATGATATCTTCAAAAGATAATAGAAGTGAGCAATTCTTGAGCCAATTCTTGGTGAAATTGGATGACCAAATCAACATATAGGTATGTAAATTATCGCTGTCATTTAAATAATATATTATGCTTAAAACAGATATAGAACATATGGGCTATTAAATTCAGCATAAAGCTCAGACTTTCAGCCAACAGGAAATCAGTGCATATGTGATCATGAGACAATACTCTAGTTTAGCCAACAAACTTGATAAATTTCTAGTATAATGAATCACAGAAACAAGTTCAGCGATAAGCCTAATTGCTAACAAAGAAAGTAATAACTACAAGACTGAATGTTAAAATAGCAAAAGGCAATACATTAGAGCTCAAGTTTGAACAATTCAATTCCAGTATATGATTGACCATTCTTATCATTGAGCTATCAATCCGAGCCCATAGATCACTTTGCAATATCTCCCAGTGCTAGACTTTAAACAATTTAATTGAAATTTCACCTATATGAACTCCATTTTGATGCTACGTGAATATACATATATAAGGCAATATGTTGAATAGTACATAAAAGTAGGCATTGAAAATTTGCATAATGCATAAATTAATAAAAGTGTGTTTTTGCTCTCAGGTGAGGAGTTGCACAGATTCTAAACTTGGCCTTCTTCCACTCTTGTCAATATTTCAATGATCACAGTGAC
Organism: Dendrocalamus latiflorus; assembly: GCA_017311315.1. Classification (NCBI taxonomy): domain Eukaryota; kingdom Viridiplantae; phylum Streptophyta; class Magnoliopsida; order Poales; family Poaceae; genus Dendrocalamus; species Dendrocalamus latiflorus. Next base: position 25,724,591 of record CM029645.1, read on the forward strand.
AATTTCTCAAAAATTCTACTAGATTGTCTAATTGAATATTACCTTAGTGTAGTATCAATGTCAAGAGCATGTAGAAAACAAAAACAAGTAATATATATGAGCTATTGCAGAACCAACATACATTTGGACAAGCAAGAGGATAGCAATAAGCAATACTGAGCGGAAGACGAAGGAATAGCTATTGACAAAGCTACCGACTACACTGCACAGAAGTATACAGCTAGCAAATGTGAATTCAAACTAGCAGAATAATCCTAGATTGTCACTAAGATTTCAATCTTGACAAATTTTCTCATTGAGCAATCAAAAACCCACAATCTATCATGCAATAGTTCGCCCAGTGCCAGCCGACAATCAGATTTCAGAGATAATGAACAGAGACTAACACGGCTAGCTAATGCACAATCAGATCATACAAAGAAATGAAGAACATAAAGTAAAGCTCACTGTGTGGCTCGGGGGAGGCAGTGAGCTTGGGGGAGGCGACGTGCATGGGGGAGGAGACGGCAGGTGATTAAGCCAGCTAATTAGCCGGCTTAATTACCTGCCCTAATTTTTTCTTTAGTGTTTATTTGAATTTTTAAATATAACAAATGAGCTCAAAAAATTATGAAAATATATGTATGCCCTTCCGACACAATGTACTTGATAGTATAATTTTGGGTAATTTTATTCATTGTGAATGTTGCTCGAAAATTCATAAAATTTCAATATTTATACGAGTTTTAATATATAGCGAACGAGCTCTAAAAATTACAAAATTTTATGTAAAACCTCCCAACATAGTCATATTTATTGTGTAATGTTTTGGAAATTTTATGTGCCCTAAATTTGCCACGTTTATTTGGGTTAATTTAATCATGAATTTAACGATACTCAGGCGTCTTTTCAAGTGGCCGACCTCTGTACTTCGCGCATGTGTCGGCCCAATAATGCTATATTTTCTTTCCTGTTGTGTCTGTTGTGGCTACGGGCCAAACAGAGAGATAGATGGTAGTGGAGAGTGATGAAGATGAGTCTATTGGCCTGCCTCCTCCCCATGCCCTGTATTCATATATATATACACACATGAGGAGTGCTTTTATAGTTATACTCTTACATCTGGTTATCCCCTCTAGGGCAGTTATGCCATTACACATGGCCTATTCTGGGCCTTATAATCTTCTACCAGGCCTGCTGGGTCTAGGTGGGGGCCATCCCTACGACAGGAGCCTCTCATGGTAAAGGGCTTCACGGGGCCGAAGCCATGTTGTCGAGTCCTTTGGCCCCCTCCGTCCCCGCGGCCTGTGAACTTTTTCAAACTTGACCCGGGGCTGCGCTGTAGCCGAAGCAGACGCGCGCGCTCCGTTCCTCACCCTTCGAACGGGCGGCGGCGGAGGTAGCCCTAGCCGAGGTAGACGCGCGCCGGGGGCGTTGCACTGGCAAAGGTCAGCGTAGTGGGCCCCTGAGCCGCCGCATGAGCCTTAAGTGATAAGGGACGTGCTGCGACGCTCGGACTTCCGGCCGTCCACGTGGTGCAGCGTGCTTGGCGCGGTGCGGGCGTTGAGGCGTCGTGACCATTAATATGGCGGCGAACTCCCGGCAGTTGGACTTCTGCCGATTGGCCTTCCGCCGGTTGGCTCCCCTGCTGATGGGGTATATATATGGCGCTGGTGCGGCGTTGCTCCTGCGTATATTGTGATAGAAGCTGCTTCCCTAAAATGGGCCCCTGCCGTGCATCGACATTCCTGGGTGACGCTGAGTGGCTTGGGGAATGTTGATGCACAGAAGGAGGTCCATTTTTCTTGGGAGCTTGATCAGCGCCGGCTATCGACAGCCAGCCGCGCTTCCTGCCCCCGCACCGCGTTTCCGCAGGCGACAGCAAGGTCTGCCCTGTTTTTCTTAACAGGCCTACCTACAGTCGGTGTTCCTGATGGAGCCCGCCGGCATTACCTTTTATGTTGATGCACTGTAGGTGGCCTGTTAAGGAAAACGAGGCAGATTTTGCGGGACAAGACCCCCGCCTTTGCGTGCGGTGACTTGGGATCGCGTGATGCGGTCTTGCGCTGTAAAGGTTCCTAGAATCACGCCGGCCCCCGGTCTGCCAGGGTTAGGTTCCCGTACCGTGCGACCCGCCTGGACGCGCACAGGGCACGTGGCGGCCTATGACTGGTGCGCGGCGGGTTGTGGACGGTTGCGTGCTCGCGGCCGCTCGTCTCTTCCCTAGGCAAGGGGGACACGGGGCGGGCGATGAAAGGCGCAGCGCCGAAGCTGTTGTGATCCCCTGGCCCATTAGTGCGCCTTTAATAGCGGCTAGGTAGCGTCGTGCTGTGACGGCCCTTGGCGCTTGTGGTCGTGGCCTTCCAGCTTCGGGTATGGGGCACTATGCTGGACGGGCGCTCGTACGACTGCGGTCGCGTCCCGTACGCGGACCGTCGCGACACTTCGTTTTTAGCTACGGGGAATCGTGCGGGGCGGACCTTTACACCGCTGCGGTTGCATCCGGCACGCGGATCGTTGCGACGCTTCGGAAGCGGCGGTATGGGCAAGGTGGCTTGAAATAGCCCCCCCCCGTAACAGCGTCCCCGCACCTTTACGCCCTCTTTTCTGTCTGCTCCGCCCTCTATACTTTCGCGATATCTTCACTGCTTCAATCTCTCCGTGGGAAGCGATGGCCTCCGGTAGCCAGCGCGGCCAGGCGGTTGGTGGCTCTGGCATTCACCGGCGGTCCTCGCTGTTGAAGGTGAAATACGCGCTCCAAGAGCGCGACCCGGCGGCGGCGGACAAGGAGTGGCTGGTGGCGGAGGAAGGCACGTTCTCCGGCGAGCTAGGCCCCTTGCTCGTGACCGAGAAGACGATCCAAGGGCTTCTGCGCGCGGGAAAGTTGTCCGAGCGCCAGGAGGTACGATTGCCCGCCGCCGACGAGATGGAACCGCATCCCGAGAGGTCGGAGGGGGTGGTGTTCGTTGCCTTTTTCGACGCGGGGCTCCGCATCCCAGCGGCAGCTATCGTAGGTGACGTGCTGCGGACCTTCGGGCTGGAACTGGCGCAGCTAACTCCGAACGCCGTGGCCCGGCTCGCGGTGTACAGCTGGGCCTTGCGCTCGGGGGCGTGTTGGCCCAGCGCCTCGTTGTTCGCCTACCTTCATGAGGCACAATGCCAGCCCAAGGACCGGAAGGACGGGACGCTGTCGAGCTTCGGTAGCGTCACCTTTATTCTTCGTCCGTCGTGCAAGAAGCTTTTCCCTGCGAACTCAACTCGCGGGAAGTGGGAGTCTTACTGGATGAAGCGGTGGTTCTACCACCGTGTTGAGAGCGGGGGCGGCCTTGAGTGCACAGGCCGATCGATCGCGTTCAAGCCCTCGCCCGGCCGAATGCTCGATGATGAGGACAAGCGGAGGGTCCAGCGGCTCGTAGGCGTGGCCGCCCGCTTCAACATGCGCGACCTCGCCGAAGAGTACGTGATGTACGGCGTGGCACCGCTTGCCCGCGACTGGCGTCTTGCCGCCGAGAAGCGTCGAGACGACAATGTTTCGCCATCGGTCTGCTTGCTGCCGGCGCCCTCCGATCTTCGTAAGCCTCGATCGCGTCTCTCCTTTGTTTACGCGAAGTGCGCTATATGCTGACGCTATTCTCCTTTGCTTCAGGGATTTGCTTGGAGGAGGCGGAGCAAGCCGCGCGCATATTCCTGGGGCCGTACACCGGCAGGGAGCACGAGCATCGCGCGTCTGCTATCGCCGAGGCGAGGCTGGGGCAAATAAACCGCGTGTGCGAGGCCCTGGGCCTTGCCGTGCCGGACCGTGTCGCTCCAGACGACGGTGCAGCGAAGAAGAAGGCACCGTCTCGGAAGAGGGGCCGCAGCGGGGCGCCTGCCGCGCTTGGCGCGGCAGCTGCTACTGCTGCTGCTAGTGCTCCCGAGGGCGCGGCGGACGCGGAGTCAGACTCGGCGAGGTATGCCGATTCAAGCTTGGGTGGCGCAGACGCCGAAGGCGAGGTATCTTCGGCGAGCGTCCCGGACGGCGGGTTTGGCGCGAGCAGCCGGAGGGGGGAAGTCTCACCGCCCGCCGAAGTCACCGAGGCGGCACCCGTGCGGACCGGCGATGCCGAGGTGGAACTTTCGACCGTGGCCGTTGTGGTGTCGGAGGCGCCCTCCGCGGGGGCGCACGGAGCCGTGCTGCCTTTACCGACACCGGCAGAAACCGAGGTGCCCCCTGCGACGACTGCCACCACAGAACCTTCGCCCCCGGGCGCGGCAGCCGCGGGGGCTTCCCTAACCTCGGCTGCGGGGGCGGTGTCGCTGTTGGCTGCCCCGGCTAAACGGCCGTGTGTGCGGCCGGAGCTCCACCGGACACCGCGGGGATTCGTCGTGGCCACGGGCATCAGAAGCTTGTGGGACTCCAGTGCAAGCGCCGGAGACCCTGCGGCATACGCGCCTTCTGCCCCCTGGCCACGCCTCCCGCCGCGCAGGGACAGCCGTCGCCCTCCCCGAACACGGAGGCTTCTGCCCGCTGCGGGACCATTCCTTCTGTTACCGAAGGTAGGGTGGCGTAGCTTACTCTGGTGTATGCTTTTATGCTTTGCGGTGCTCACCTGTATCCCTGTTTACAGCGTTGCTCATTCCGGAGGGGGCGCACTTGGCGGAACACGGGACCTCCGCGCTCGTAAGCCCCGCGGACTTCGTGCCGCCTCCGGAGACGCTGAGGGCGTGGCGCGGGATTGTGAATGACGCGGCCACCAGCGTGGACCCGCAAGTGCTGCAGGCCTACGGGGCGGGGCGCCTCGAGGACGCCTTCGAGGTGTCTGGGGTGAGGGTAAGTATTCATGCGACAACGCCTGGGCTGGCTGAGTTTGCTGAGCCTTTCCCTTCTGCAGACACTTGTGCTGGGGCAAGCCTTGCAAACGGCCTATGCTCGTGGCCAAAAGGCTCTCGAGGATAGGCTGCGGGCCGCCGAGGAGGAGCTACGCGAAGCCTCTGGAGCCCGCTCTGCCTAGGACGCCCGCATCCGCCAGCTGGAAGCGGAATGCGCCAAGGCGAGGGCACACGCCGAGGGACTTGTTGCGTCGGCGCGGGAGTCGGCCGCGGCAGCTGCTGAACAGAAGTTTGCGGCGGAGCGGGACGGGCTCCTGGAACAGGTCGCCTCGCTAGAGAGGGAAAAGGGGGAGCTTGCCTTGACTCTAGCGGAGCGGAACCAGACGCTTGGCGACGCCTCGGTGGTTGCGTGGGACGCCATGCAAGCGCTGGAAAGCCATCTTCAAGGGCTGGTAACTGAGGTGCCGGACCGCGCCTTTGGCCCGGAGGAGTTGTCTCGGACCCTCCGCTGGGTCGGGGATGCCGCCGACGTCGCGCGCGGCGCCACGACGACCTTTGGCACCCACTGCGCGTACACGTCGGCATGCTTGGTGTGCGCGCTCCTGCAGCACCGCGGTTGTACGCACGTCGCCGGGCTGGATGACCCCCAGCTGGAGATGCCTGGCGGGGCCGGAGTAATGTCCGGCGCCGTCCGCTCCGCTCGCCTTGCCCTTGGGCCCTTCTTCGACCGGATCTGGGCTTACGTCGGCCGGATGCTGCACGGGTCGAGCTCCGGAAGTCGCTTTACGGGCAGGGGAGCCTCGGCCAATTTCTGGACGGGGTCCCTCGACGCGACGAGGGCGGCGCTGGGCCCTCCGAAGGCGCCGGGAACCCGCAGGTCTGACGCCGTGGTGCCTAGGTGTAGGCGTGTGTTGTAATGCTCCCTCTTTTTGCGAATGGAGTACACTTGCTGCATGCATTCTGACTTTCGCCTGTATCCCGGGCAGCTTCCTTGCTGGGGCCGGCTTCTTGCAGCCGACCTTGCGACCCGGCGACGCCTTCGACGCTGGCAAAGGGCCAAAGAGTCGCTGGACTTTTGGGCGGGCCGACCTTCTTCGAGCGAGGCCCCAGCTTTAGCGCGTGTTAAGGACGAGCCCGCGGGATAGCGGCTTAGAACGGCAAGGATGTTGCCGGACCTTTGTACTTGTGATTTTTCCGGTATGCAGATTTTCTGGCATTTTAGGATATGCGCTGTGTGTTGATGTCACTTCAGGTTCACCGGTACGCCACCTGTTGCGAAGTAGTTGCGCAAGGGTTCCCTAGAACGGCACTTGCGGGGGCAGTCCTTGGCACCTCCCCTTTTTTACAGTCCGTAGACTGGCGTGTGCGGAGGCGGGCCCCAGCACTTCATCTTGTTATAGTCCGTAGACTGGCATGTGCGGAGGCGGACCTCGGCGCTTCGCCTTTTTATAGTCCGTAGACTGGCGTGTGCGGAGGCGGACCTCGACGCTTCGCCTTTTTATAGTCCGTAGAGTGGCGGGTGCAGAGGCGGACCTCGACGCTACGTCTTATTTAGAGTCCGTGGACTAGTGCGTGCGGAGGAGGACCTCGACGCTACGACTTCCTTTATAGTCCGGAGACTCGTGCGTGCGGAGGCAGACCTCGACGCTACGTCTTATTTAGAGTCCGTGGACTAGTGCGGGCGGAGGCGGACCTCGACGCTACGACTTCCTTTATAGTCCAGAGACTCACGCGTGCGGAGGCAGACCTCGACGCTACGTCTTATTTAAAGTCCGTGGACTAGTGCGTGCGAAGGAGGACCTCGACGCTACGACTTCCTTTATAGTCCGGAGACTCGCGCGTGCGGAGGCAGACCTCGACGCTACGTCTTATTTAGAGTCCGTGGACTAGTGCGTGCGGAGGCGGACCTCGACGCTACGACTTCCTTTATAGTCCGAAGACTCGCGCGTGCGGAGGCAGACCTCGACGCTACGTCTTATTTAGAGTCCGTGGACTAGTGCGTGCGGAGGCGGACCTCGACGCTACGACTTCCTTTATAGTCCGGAGACTCACGCGTGCGGAGGCAGACCTCGACGCTACGTCTTATTTAAAGTCCGTAGACTGGTGCGTGCGGAGGCGAACCTCGACGCTACGTCTTATTTAAAGTCCGTAGACTGGTGCGCGCGGAGGCGAACCTCGACGCTACGTCTTATTTAAAGTCCGTAGACTGGTGCGCGCGAGGGCGTCCCCCCGTTGTGTCTTTTGTTTATACTCAGGCCCGTCACCCTTGGCTACGGCGAGTGCACACGCGGACGTGCGACTTCGATTTATACTCAGTCCCGTACCCCTGGCTACGGCGAGTGCACACGCGAACGTGCGTCTTTGTTTATACTCAGGCCCGTCACCCCTGGCTACGGCGAGTGCACACGCGAACGTGCGACCTCGATTTATACTCAGTCCCGTACCCCTGGCTACGGCGAGTGCACACGCGAACGTGCGTCTTTGTTTATACTCAGGCCCGTCACCTTTGGCTACGGCGAGTGCACACGCGAACGTGCGACTTCGATTTATACTCAGTTCCGTACCCCTGGCTACGGCGAGTGCACACGCGAACGTGCGTCTTTGTTTGTACTGCGGGGACGCGCGCGCTGGCCAAGCCTGCGCGCGCCTCCGCCGCGTACTTGCACGTGATGAAGAAAGATTGGTGGCAAACGGCGATCTTCATTACCTCCCCGTTTGCGCGGGTAAGCAGTTACAGGGGGTGGATATACTAACCGTTTGTCATTGATGCGGCCGAAGCCTCTAGTCGCTAGACACCTGCAGGGCCCGTCAAGGCGCCGCTGAATGGCCCCGCGGACCCCCGCGCTGTGACGCCAGCTCTAAGAGCGCCGCTGGGCTTCGCGACGTTGGTACCTGGAACCTGGCTCGATGCGCCGGGCCATATCCTGGTCGCCTCGGACGGTGATGATGGTCCGGGGACCCGGGATCTTCATGCATAGATAGCCGTGATGGGGTACCGCGCCGAAGGACTTGAGGATTGGGCGCCCTAATATGGCATTGTAGGGGTACGGAAGGTCGACCACGTCGAAGGTGGCATCTTCGGCCCGCACATTGTCGTCTTGGCCGAAGGAGACTTGAAGACCTATTTGGCCCAGCGCCCGCAGGGGCTGTCCCCCGAAGCCCTGCAGTGGGATTCCTGAGGGCCCTAGGCGGCTTCGAGGGATCCCCATCTGGTCGAAGGCCGCCGCAAACAATACGTTCGCGGAGCTACCGCCGTCCACCAAGGCACGCCCCACGTCGCATCCCGCGATAGTGACCCGGATGACCAGGGGGTCCTGATGAGGGAAATCCACGCCTTGAGCGTCGTCGGGTGTGAATGTAACTTTGTGCTGCGCCCAGTCCGGCGGCGCTTGTGCTGGGTATGCCGCCACGTGATGTAGTCTTCGCGCATAGGCCTTCTGCTGCCGTGCTGAGGCGAATTCCAACGCAGAGCCTCCGGATATGACGTTAATGACCCGGCGGTGGGTTGCCTCCGGGGCCTGCAGCGACAGGAGGCCCTCCCGAGGCTGCTGTACGTGAGCTTGGATCCGTAAGGGGCCTTCCTGGGGTTGCATCCCTGGCGCCTGTACCTGCATGGGGGCCTCGTACGGGAATTGGACGTGGGCCACCGCAGGCGGACGTGTCTCCGGGTTCCTGTCCCTAGCGACGCTATCGCGGAGCGCCGCGATGGAGGTGCAGGCGCGGGTATCATGGTTGCCGCGGCCGTGGACTACGCACCAGAGTCCCTGGTGCTGGTCGTCGTAATCTCCACGACTTTTATCGTCGCGGCCCCGGCCACGGCGCCCCCGACCGCCTCGGCCCGCGGGAGCGCCCTCATCGGAACCGCCTTCAATGTCGAGGACGTACCGGTTTCACCTCGACCTCTGTTGGCCGCGCTTGGGCCGATCGGACGACTCCTTGTGCGAGGCGTCCCTGCGGTCGGGCGTATCCCTGGACGACTCCTGCTTACGTTTTCCCTTCGAAGAACCGTCCTTCGGCGGATCTTCGTCTTTTGCCGAGGCTCCGGCCTGGTTGGTGTCGGAGTCGTCACCTTGCCTTCGCCGCGCGTCCTCTTCCGCCCTGGCGTATTCCTCCATTTTGTCGAAGAGCTTCGCCACCGTCTTGATTGGCTTTCGCGCATTGTACTCGGCCATCGGGCCTGGACAAAGGCCCTGTATGGCTGCATTAACGATGGTGGTTTCATTAACGTCTTTCACTTGGCATCGAATCTTGGCGAAGCATTTGAAGTAGTCCCGGAGCTTCTCCGAGGGTTTTTGCTTCACAGCGAAGAGTTGGTCCGCGTCGACTCGCTCGACATAGTTTCCTTGGAAGTTGTTGTGAAGGCGATTGCGAAGCTGCTCCCACGCGTAGATGGAGACTGGCTCTATGGTAAAGAACCAAGAGAGCGCCACTCCTTGCAGCGCGAGGGGGGGTCCCTTCGCCTTCGTGGTGTCGTCCCCGCCCGCGGCTTCGATCGCGGTTTCGTACACGCGCACGAACTCACGGGGGTCCGTGTCGCCTTTGTACGGGTCGATGGCGCTAGGAAACTTGAAGTCTTCGGGCCATGCCGCCTGCTGCAGCCCCGCCGAAAGCGGGGACTCCGGATCAACGCACCGCAGCGGCCCGCGGCTGGACGTGGGGGCTTCGCGATTGTCCGCCCTCTCCGGCGTGGGCTCGGGCGCGATTACTGGCGCGGCCTGCTGGCTCCGAGCCTCTTGCATATCTCGGACGGCTCCGCGGAGGTCCCTTAGTTCCCGCTGGAACGCGTTGAGGGCTGCTAGTAGGGCGCTTTCCACCGCAGGTGCTGTCGGGGCCGCCGGAACACCCAGCGGACGGGTCGGTGCAGGGATCATCGCCTCATGATCTCCAGATCCGCCGGATGCTTCATTGCGGCTACCCCCGGCCGCCTGATCCGTGCTGCCGGCGAGGGTGGCGGGGGCTGTCGCTGCAGTGCCAGCGACGGGGTTGGATGTCGTTGTAGCGGCGCTGGCGGGGTCGGTCGTTGTAGCGCCAGCGACGGGGTTGGATGTCGTTGTAGCGGCGCTGGCGGGGTCGGTCGTTGTAGCGCCAGCGTCGACGCCCGCGACCACGGCGCCTACGACGCCGCCAGCTTCTTCGGCGGTCGATGCCGAAGCCCTGGTATTCACGCGCCGCTCCGACCCAGCCGTCTTCTTTCCATTCGCCGCCGCTGATGAAGCTTTTTTCGGTGCCATCCTTCTTCTTCGATCTTCAGGCTTGTCCTTGTCCTCCCCACGGACGGCGCCAACTGTTGTGGCTACGGGCCAAACAGAGAGAGAGAGATGGTAGTGGAGAGTGATGAAGATGAGTCTATTGGCCTGCCTCCTCCCCATGGCCTGTATTCATATATATATATACACATGAGGAGTGCTTTTACAGTTATACCCTTACATCTGGTTATCCCCTCTAGGGGCAGTTATGCCATTACACATGGCCTATTCTGGGCCTTATAATCTCCTACCAGGCCTGCTGGGTCTAGGTGGGGGCCATCCCTACGACAGTGTCCTTCACACAATTGTCACTCTGTGTGTGTCGTGCCCCTCGCGCGCTCCCTTGTCCACACTAACGTCGTTATGTCTGTGTCGTCCGTGGGCACTGGACGAGCGCTATGTCCCAACCTTGCGGGCCACGGGCTTGTTGCCCTTTGTGAGGCTGGTCTCCACTGGACACGAGTTCACCATTGACGGCAGCCTGCTCATAGCACTTGTGGACAAGTGGAGGCCCGAGACGTACACATTTCACTTTCGCTGGGGTGAGATGACGGTCACTCTACAGGACGTCGTATTCTTAACCAGCCTCCCTTTTATGGGTGATGCACTTGTTCTAGCCCGTGCACTAGCCGATTGGAAGGAGAGGCTAGTGGACCGGTTCGGCCGACCTATCCCGGAGAGTGCATGTGGCATCCCCCGCACTTGCTGAATAATTTCAGTGTGTGCCCGTAGGATGCACCGCCAGAGATCATTAGGAGGTACCTCATCGCATTCCTTATTCAACTCTTTGATTGGAGCATGTTTCCAGCCACACATGATATTTGCAACGTTGAGTTCATCGGCCTCACCGAGTCTTTGGTTGATGCAGAGCTTGGGGAGATGCCTTAGTACAGCTGGGGATTAGCAGTCCTATGCGCCACACATCGGGGTTTATGTGACGCTTGCCAGCGCACCACTATTGGTACCCCCAATCTAGCTATCTACTACGTACTCATGCAACTGTAGAGTTGGGAGCATTTCCCTATCAGACGTCCGACCATCGTGACGCCAGTGCACCGTTCGGCGAGTTCACCGACCTGACAGACGGGCCCACTATGGGCATCCGGTGGACTGCTGCCTATCTGCGCTGGGCGAAGGGCAAACCATCGAGGTGCTACTTGCTGTGGCACAATGAGTTCGAGTCATTGCACGACAGCGACGTCATATGGGGTCCATAAACTGTAGATTTTGTGGTTTGTGTATCACCGCACGGGCTGTCCCTGCAATGCCTGGAGGATGCGGAGCTATGGATGATGACACACCATCTAGTGTTCTCGTACATGGTGGAGGCTTACATGCCACAGAGCGTGATGCGATAGTTCGGTTTGCACCAGGCCGTGCCCCCTCTGGACGGCAGGTTCCTACCACAAGCTGTACAATGGTGAGTCAAACTCCATCTGACTGATGTGTACACTTTATATATATTTCTATGTAACGTCCATGATTCTAGAAATACAGACAATCAAGGGCTGGTCGGCATGATACAGACTGGCGGGCACTGCAGCAATAGTGGACAACAGCATAGATAGACATGGCGCACCTCGATGTCATCATGGAGCAGCGTCCGTACAACGTCCAGACGTACGACGAGTACCTGGAGTAGTACGTACCCCGGTCACGCACCAGACTCACCATTCTTCCACCAGATCGCCCCGTGCAGATCACGCACGAGGAAAGTCTGCAACGCTCGCTCGATCCCCACAACGCTTCACGACAGCATGACAGCGTAAGACAGTTTTAATTTCTTATCATTTCATTTAAGAAATTTATACTAGTCATTATTGAAACTATTTCATATGTCACTTTAGCTGAAGCGGGCGCAGTGCATCGCAAGGGCATTCGAGGACACCATCACCAACCCGGAGACACCATTGGTCCTACAGAATTCTTTGAAGTGCATCCTAAAGCAGGCTAAAAAATAGTGTACAACCTAAACTGTAGCCGTTCCATGGATTACACTGTGCACATAAGCCACCTAGTGGGGGCAACATGCTCACCTGTTGGGTCATCGCGACCTAGCGAGTCCGACCAGCCATCGCAATCTACCAAGTCTGCCTAGCGTCATAGTACTAGCTGTCGATCATTCGTGCGCTGTATCGACGAGGAAGTAATTTACGTACAAACCTACATTTTGTTTTCCTATTAGGCCTTGCGTTCCACTAACATCATGGTGTTCTCCCGCCGCAGGCCCGTCGTCAAGATGCATCACTTTTGACATCCACACCACCTGCACAGACTACCGCTACCCGTTCTTCATCTTTGCTACACATTCGGGAGGAGTTTTCATTTGGAGATTTTTTTTCGTCCCTCTCAGCCCTTCATTCAATCAGCAACGAGAGTTGGGAGGTCCAATCCCCTAGCAGCAGAGCGCACAAGTACATTTGTTGAGATTATATTGTGATGGCATACAATTGAAAAGTTTATTATAGGAAATGAACATGTAGAGGGGACTAATATAATTCGAGAGAATGGGGGACAGGAAGGGTCAGTTTACAATCAGATTTGAATAAATCGATAATGTACAGTATGCATGAATGTGTATCAAATGGGCTTTTGTTTTTGGTGTAAGGGCATGATGAAGTCAAAATAGGGGAAAACCCCACTATGTGCACATCCCAGCACTTTTTAGCATACTGGGTAATCCTCTAGATATGTTGGATATCTCCCTTTTATATCTATGTCTCCAAGAATATAGTAGCAGTGCAATACAGTTAAGAGGGTCTTCATCATTCTACAAGGTGACACAGCAAGATCTAACAAAGTTCATTTCCAGGAGATTGCACGTCAGAAAAAGTGCACATAATGTGGAGTCGGCAAGCAACATATAGTGGATGAAGCTTTTTTTGCCAGTTGGGGTTGTCCACCCGATCCTGGTTTCAGTGATAAATTTGCTTATACACAACTTTGAGCCATAAACATGGATTACTTAGTGTACTGGCATTTGTCAACATGATTCTCAGTCTTACTGCTTACAAAACAATCTAATACTAATACAATCTGCAAAATGCATTTGATTTATTTGTGGATTCATGAGCAAGTAATGCAGTAAAGTAGAATTGGTTCACGAGCAAGCAATGTAGCAGAGGAGCATTGACTTCAGAGAGAGGAGATCTGAAGGCCTTTATTTATCATAACGGGACAATCAGAGCTGTATTCTTCAGCGTCTCCTGGCAGCAGTCTCTCTCTGAGCATTGAAGTAGACAGCAGCCACAGGGAGGCCAAGGTCGTTCTCCTCAGCGAACCGGCGGGTGTTGAAGTGATCCCTGAAAGATGGCACAGTAACAGTCTGCCTGCGCTTCTGCTTGAAGAGCACAAAAATGAACCTGTGGATACCAATGCTGGGCTGTGGGCTCTCGTAGCTTATGACCTCTCGTCCTGCAAATCAAAAGGTGGACGGTTGTTTATTCAGAAGAACAAATCGATGCAGAACATGGAGTCGATCTGATTAACACAGATCTCAGGGGAAGGACCTACCAAAAGAAGCATCAGTTGTCCCAGGTATATCAGAGACAATCCTGTGCAAGTGTAGAGGGTAAGATTTAATGACTCCCATTACAAGTGTTCAGAAAATAGGCTGTTTTGTACGAATGCAAGATAAAGTTGCGGTGCTACCCTCCTTAGAAACATATACTACTGTCTAGTTAATCTGTAATGACTTAGCAGAAATAAATGTGCATCTTTTAGATAAGAAGTGCTGGAGTTTACCAGTGAAGGTGCTCCCTTAGGTATGGATCACTTGGTCCTGGCACATCTGGGTCCGTCATAACCTGAAATACGAAGAATTATAGCCATTAAGGAAAAAGTAAGTATAAAATACTCAAAGCTAACTATGGTATTGAGTTGAACGCTCTCTACCAAGGTGAAGAAAGACCGCAAGTCTCCCCCTTGGACCTGTACTCTTGGTTTAGATACAACTGCTGATGGGTAGAGCTCTTGGCCATTGAAGACAAGCCTGTTGGAGTTGTAGGTCACTATCGTCTTCACACATGGGTTAAAGGAGTCGAGAACGTCTCCAATCACCCGCCCGACAATGAGAGGCTCCACAGACCTAGACATGGTAGGAGGGACAAGTACTTGTATTCTGCACAACCAATGCTAGCTCTGAGCAGTTGTAGCAAAGCTGATGCGCTTCGATGTGCCGTGGGCTGCTTATTGGGCATTGGTAGAGTACAAGCCTCTATTTATAGTGGCAAGAAGCCTGCTGTCAAGCATGAGCTCAAAGAGAGTGCGAGACATGAGTGGTATGTGTGTTTTTCAGTTTGGTTTGCCGTGGAAATAACTGAAAAAGCCACAAAAAGGATCTACCACTTTTTCCAAGACAGCCAGCCAATGGTCTTGTTTCTTCTCGAACAGTTGCAGAGATAATCTATACTGTTAGAGATATATGTATAGTTTGTTATTCCCCATTGTTATGAGGGGTTCTTTGCATATTTACCACATGTACTTTGTGTATATATACCGGCCCATTGGCCTCATATTGAATACAAGCGCTATTCATAACATAGTATCAGAGCGTACCTAGGGTTTTCCCGTCGCTTCGCTTGTCGCCTCGCCGCCGCCGCCGTTGGCTCCGCCCGAGCCCGCTCGCTCAAGCCCCTGTCCCCGTCGGCCCCGCCCGACTCCGCCCGAGCCGTCGGCCCCGCCGACTCCCCTGTCGTTGTCGCCGCCGCCGACTCCCCCGTCGGCCCCGCCGACTCCCCCGTCGGCCCCGCCGACTCCCCCGGATTGGACCGCCGCCGCCCAGATCCGAATCGATCTGGTCAAGCCGCCGCGCCGCCCAGGGTCGCCTCGGCGCCGTCGCCCCATCGCCGGTGCCGCCTCCGCCGTCGCCGGTGCCGCCCCCGTCTCCGCCGTTGCTCCCGCTCCCGTTCGGCGAAGTGGCGCACGACTCGGTCGGTTTGTAAACCGACCGGGGAAAAGAAAAAGAAAAAAATGTCGTTCTAACCGCCGCGCCGTCCAGCGCCGCCTGTTAAACTTCGTTACCTTGGTTGCCGCGCCGTCCAGCGCCGCCTACCAATGGGCACCGTTTCCCTCCCTCGCTGCCCGGTGATCTTCGATGGTGTTAATTACACCGACTTCATGTCTCACATGCGCATCCACATGCGTGGTCTTCGTCTCTGAGGCGTCCTCTCTGGCGATGTCACCTGCCCGCCTTGCCCTATTCCTCCGACGGAGCCTACGCCTGTTGCATTGCCCCCGACAGCCGATAAGGCTGCTGTTGAGGCCGCTCGCCTTGCTGATGATGAAGCTGCCTCTGCCTACCAGAAGGCTCTGGATTCCTACAAGAATCGTCTGACCGCCTACACTCAGTGGTACGATGACGACGCACGGGCTGCTGCTGTCTTCATCGCCAGTGTCCAGCCTCAGTTCTCTTCTGAGGTTGTGGGACTCCCTTCGGCTTTCCAGATGTGGACTCATCTTCGTCAGCGCTACGAGCCCTCTGGTGATGCCCTGTACCTGTCCGTGGTTCGCCAGGAGCACTCTCTTCAGCAGGGTGATGCTACTGTTGACGCTTTTTACGCCCAGAGCTCTGCTGTCTGGCGTCAGTTGGACTCTCTCCGCACTGCTGGCTGTCGTTCCTGTCCGTGCTGCCTGGATATACGTGCTGACCTGGAGTTTCAGCGGGTCTACGAGTTCCTTACTCGCCTTCGTCCTGAGTTCAAGCAACGGTGTGCCCAGCTCCTTGCACGCCACCCTTGTGTCACTCTCCTGGAGGCTCTTACCGAGATACGCGCAGAGGAGACTCGCCTGAGTGGTGCTGGTCTGATGCCACTCCCCTCTGTGCTCGCCGCTCGTCTACCTGCTACACTGCCTCCTCCAGCGGCTACCACAGGTGGTGGTGGCCGCCCTCCGTCTGGAGGTGGCCGTCCTCACTGTCCCTACTGCGACAAGGTCGGCCACATTGAGTCCCAGTGCTATAAGAAGAAGCGACATCTTTCACGCAGTTCTTCTACTGGCACTAGTGCTTCTACATCGACTTCTTCAGCAGTTTCTCTCACCGAGCAGGAGATAGCCAGACTTCGACGCCTGCTTGCCGCTTCCGGTTCTCCCTCGACAGGTTCTGCAGGTTCTGCTACTGACTCTTCGGGCACTGAGAAACCACCCCCTACACAGTCAGGTACCTCCCCGTGGATTCTTGATTCTGGAGCATCTTTTCACATGACTCCTGATCCTTCCACTCTGTCTTCTATTACACCTCTTGATTCTCCTGTCAGTGTTCTTACTGCTGATGGTACATCTCTTTCTGTCTCTGGTCGAGGATCTCTTAGCAACTCATCCTTTCATGTTTCTTCTGTTGCTCATGTTCCTCGCCTTACCATGCAGCTTCTTTCTGCTGGGCAGATTACTGACCTTGGTTATCGGGTCATTCTCGACTCTGACTCTTGTTGTGTTCAGGACCGCCACACGGGAGCTCTAGTTGGTTCTGGCCCTCAGCGCCGTGACTCACAGCGTCTCTGGGAGCTTGACTGGCTTCACCTTCCTTCCGCTGCCACCATCGCCGCCAGTTTCTCCGCTTCTGCCACTTCGTCTACCGGCTCTTTCCAGCAGTGGCATCACCGTCTTGGTCATCTGTGTGGATCTCGTATGTCGTCCTTAGTTCGTCGTGGTCTTCTGGGGTCTGTCTCAGGAGGCGTGTCTTTAGATTGTCAGGGCTGTAAGTTAGGTAAACAGATTCAGCTTTCTTATCCTCATAGTGAGTCTGTGTCTCAGCGCCCTTTTGATCTTGTTCATTCAGATGTTTGGGGTCCGGCTCCCTTCGTTTCGAAAGGGGGTCATCGATATTATATCATATTTATAGATGATTTCTCTCGCCACACTTAGATATATTTCATGTCTTCTCGTAGTGAGGCCTTGTCTATCTATAAACAATTTGCCACTATGATTCACACACAGTTCTCCACTCCTATTCGTGTCTTTCGTGCTGATTCTGCTGGCGAGTACCTCTCTCGTTACCTGCGCAGCTTCCTTGCTGAGCAGGGCACTCTCGCTCAGTTCTCTTGTACTGGTGCTCATGCTCAGAATGGTGTCGCTGAGCGCAAGCATCGTCACCTCCTTGAGACGGCTCGTGCTCTGATGATCGGCGCCTCTATTCCACCTCACTTTTGGGCCGAGGCTGTTTCCACTGCCACCTATCTCGTCAACATCCAGCCCTCTTCTGCTCTTCAGGGAGCGATCCCTGTTGAGCGTCTCTGTGGTCTTCTTCCTGACTACTATACCCTTCACCTGTTTGGCTGCGTTTGCTACGTTCTCCTTGCCCCTCGAGAACGCACCAAACTGACCGCTCAGTCTGTTGAGCGTGTCTTTCTGGGATACAGTGCCGAGCACAAGGGCTATCGGTGCTGGGATCCTGTTGGTCGTCGGATGCGGGTTTCTCGGGATGTGACTTTCGACGAGTCTCGTCCATTCTACCCACGTCCTGCCTCTCCTTCGGCTTCCTCTGTGGAGTCTCTGTCTTTCTTGACCTTTCCAGATACACCTATATCTGTTTTGCCCTCGTCCACCTGTCTCACTGAGTCTCCACATATTCCCCCTGTGGCCTCTCCGCCGTTGTCGCCGCCTGTGTCGTCTCCTACGACTCCCCAGGCTCCTCCCACTACAGTACCTTTTCCATCTTCTCCTGATGTTCCATCTTCTCCTGATGCTCCATCTTCCCCTGATGGGTCATCTTCTCCTCGCTACGCTCTCCGCGATCGCCAGTCGATTCGGCTTCCTGCCCGTTTTGCCTTTGCTGGCGCAGCTACTCGTGAGCCTGTCTCCTACCGGGATGCTGTTACTCATCCTGAGTGGCAGCTTGCCATGGCCGAGGAGATTGCTGCCCTCGAGCGTACTGGTACTTGGGATCTTGTTCCTTTTCCATCTCATTCTCATCCCATCACGTGTAAGTGGGTCTATAAGATTAAGACTCGCTCTGATGGCTCTCTTGAGCGCTATAAGGCGCGTCTTGTTGCTCGTGGCTTCCAGCAGGAGCATGGTGTTGACTACGACGAGACTTTTGCTCCTGTGGCCCACATGACCACTGTTCGCACTCTCCTTTCGGTGGCGTCTGTTCGCCACTGGTCTGTTTCTCAGCTTGATGTCAAGAATGTCTTTCTTAATGGCGAGTTGCGTGAGGAGGTCTACATGCATCCGCCACCCGGGTATTCTGTTCCTGAGGGCATGGTCTGTCGCCTTCGTCGCTCTCTCTATGGCCTTAAGCAAGCCCCTCGTGCTTGGTTTGAGCGCTTCTCCTCTGTGGTCACTGCTGCTGGCTTTTCAGCTAGTGATCATGATCCTGCGCTCTTTGTCCACACTTCGTCTCGTGGTCGGACTCTTCTTCTTCTGTATGTTGATGATATGATCATTACGGGAGATGATTCTGAGTACATTGCCTTTGTCAAGGCTCGTCTTAGTGAGCAGTTCCTTATGTCGGATCTTGGTCCTCTTCGTTACTTCCTTGGGATTGAGGTTACTTCCACTCCAGATGGTTTCTTTATGTCCCAAGAGAAATATATTCAGGATCTTCTTGATCGCGCCTCTCTCACTTATCAGCGTACTGTTGAGACTCCCATGGAGCTCAATGTTCATCTCCGACTCTCTGATGGCGAGCCTCTTTCTGATCCGACTCGCTATCGTCATCTTGTTGGGAGTCTTGTCTACCTTGATGTTACTCGTCCGGATATCACTTATCCAGTTCATATTCTGAGTCAGTTTGTTTCAGCTCCCACTCAGGTCCACTACAGTCACCTTCTTCGAGTTCTGCGATACCTTCGCGGGACTATCTCTCGCCGTCTCTTCTTTCCACGTTCCAGCTCGTTACAGCTTTAGGCCTATTCGGATGCTACTTGGGCCAGCGATCCCTCTGATCGCCGGTCTATCTCTGCTTACTGTGTTTTTCTTGGGGGTTCTCTTATTGCCTGGAAGACGAAGAAACAGACTGCAGTGTCCCGTTCGAGTGCAGAAGCTGAGTTGCGAGCTATGGCTCTCTTGACAGCAGAGATTACTTGGCTACGGTGGTTACTTGAGGATTTTGGTGTTTCTGTCACTACACCGACCCCTCTCTTGTCAGACAGTACAGGTGCTATCAGTATTGCTCGTGATCCTGTGAAGCATGAGCTCACCAAGCATATTGGTGTTGATGCTTCTTTCATGAGGTCTTGTGTGCATGATCAGGTGATTACTCTTCAGTATGTGCCTTCGGAGCTTCAAATAGCGGATTTCTTCACGAAGGCCCAGACTCGAGCACAGCACAGCTTCTACCTCTCCAAACTCAGTGTTGTTGATCCACCATGAGTTTGAGGGGGGGTGTTAGAGATATATGTATAGTTTGTTATTCCCCATTGTTATGAGGGGTTCTTTGCATATTTACCACCTGTACTTTGTGTATATATACCGGCCCATTGGCCTCATATTGAATACAAGCGCTATTCATAACATATACAAGCAATACTTCATGTATCTTCTTTCGAGTTATAGGGATAATAGCATGTTCTTCACCAGAATCATAAAGACATGAACGACAATGAATGCAAATATGCACAATTGTTTGATCTTCACTATTGATATGCCTCTTTTCATGACCTTTCTGTGGTTATTGGTATGAATGTTTCGTAGATAAAGAAAATGGTATTTTTGTTTTGATTGAAATGATAAATTTTCCACGTTAACGGATTGCCCTCTCTCTATGTTATATCTTTGTGAAACATAAGACACCTTCAGGCAAGTGGGTCTATGAACATTATGTTGCTGAACTATCTTATATTGGTTGGGAAAAAGTGCTCGTCCTCCTATCTGTGGGTCTGCATGACAACGCATCTGCAGAATTTGATTATTAGTTTTGTACATTATTAAATCGTTGTGTATCATTATTTGTTTACTTTTCCAATGGAAAAACAGATGAGCTATTCCTCGAAATTTACAGTGTCTTTACAGTATCATCTGATCTTTAGAGAGCACACTTCAAATACCTTCTAAAAAAGAAACATCTAGATGAAATTGTTTGCGGCAAGTTAGTAAGTATGCCCTTGTAAAGAAATTAAAAAAGGGGGAATATAACACTTTGGAATTTTGCTTTCCCCCCTAATCTATCAATTCATTTTGGTGTGCTCGATTTGGGAAATATTAAGGCCTATCTTGCTGATATTCTTATCCTCCTGTTTTCTAATGATTTTTTTAATCTAGGAGACAAAAACATGCTGCACTGTCCGTGTGGAAGCTTCTGGACCTTCAAATGTGTTAAACATATGAGCAATATTTTAATTCCAAGTTTTACTAGAAGACAAAAACAATAAACTAGTGATGCAAAACTCGCAACTAACAATATGCTACTCATCATACCTCAAAATATACACAAGTAAATTATATTAACAAAGTCGAACAAACGCGCGAATGACTTACAATTGGACTTGTTGAAGAACAGGAAGCAGCGCAGGTTTGATGCAGTGAAATGAGCGGTCGCACAAATGTGCGGTGCCCAGAAACTTTATTGTCACCCCGTGCAAGTACTCTTTGTAGTAATAGTTCGGAGATAGCTACTCTCCCTCCTTCCAGGTGCACGCCGGAAATAAAGATTGGCGAAGTTCAGACGGCACAGTACAAAAGCACAAGATCGCAGAGAAGAAGGAAATGGAGGCAGTGAGATTCTCAGCTATACACTTTGGACGTCTCCAGGTATATATATAGACAGACTGTGAACTAAAAATTTTAACAACTATTTACCCATTGGTAACTGACACATTCAACTAGCCATTTACCCACTGGTAACTGCCTGTCATCAAAACCGAAATAAAGCCTCAAATTCAAACGTTTGAATCTCATTCAAACAAAGAGAGAGAAAGTGGTGCATGGTTCAGCAAAAATAAAGATGAATTTGGTCTGCCAAGTGGCGCACCATGGTCACAAGTCACATGATTTTCACGTGAAAATATGCGAATACGCACGCGCATGTGTGATTAGCTAAAACCCTTCTCATGCCATCTCTATCCATATTCAAGGAATGGTAAGAACTCCACCTTATAAATTGGTTTACCTCACTTTGCCTCAATAATATGGTACTAAACCATATATGCTTTGGAATTAAGAAAATAAGCCTTGCTCACATGGGTCAATTTTTAACAAAATGTTCATCTTTGCAGCTTTGTTTGTTTTGGTATGCCTCGTGTAGCTGCCTCCTTTTCTGTTGAGGAAAAGAAGTTGTTTAGTAGGTGTTAGAATCTTTCCTCAAACTGTGATACCAACTGGATTGCCATTATTATCTGTTTATTCTCTTCTTTGGAGTGCTATGGCAACACACCATGGGAGAGAATAAAGGAATGGAATGCAGTGCTGCCACCACTTCATCGTGTAGAGGTGCCATCTAGTGCTGAGATGGCATTTCAATGATAAAAAGACAACATGTTCAACTTAATTCAGGTTCTCCTTAATTGAAGCATTAACATCCGTTCATTTTGATTTAAACTTCTGACTTCTAACTTATTTTTCACTATTTATAAATTTCATCTTTTTTTGAACTTTTTGGCTTTTTTGAACTTTTTTGCCCTTTTTTCTCGTATTCGTTTACATTGTCCGTGATAAGCTAACATATTTTTTTCTATTTTTAATTTTTTTTAATTTTATTACGCTAAATAAGCCACTTTTAGTTATAGTACAATTTTAATCATAAACTACTATTTTTCAGCCTAATCGAGCGGCCCTAAAAAGATCTTCCTAGATTTCCTTAAGAAGTGGAGCCAGGTACAGCTTTATGCGGTCCTCTGTTCTGGTCCAATGCCATCATGCCTGCTTGACACTTTGCGCAAGTAGAAGTAATGGAGTTAAGTACAGCTTGTGACACATTTTTGTGCTGCATTCTAATGAAATGATAGTTGCTTGACACCTAGCTGAAGTAGCGGAATCTCGTAGCTATTCCAACCAATGGTACGGTCTCTCTCCATTGGTAGGAAATCCCAACAGAGTCTTTTTTTTTTTGGCAAATTTATACTGTTTAGTGATTCTGGTTATGTTGTTTTATGCCCTACTTCAAATGATTTCCACTGATTTCAGTGAGTTTCACGTTATACTTCGTCGAAGTATATTATTGGTAGAAACAATGGTCAAAACTCCGTATCTCGCCAGCATATACCAAGTACCTATCAAAAGTTTGTATGCAGAAAATTTCAAACCCTGAGAAGTACATCTTTTGTTTGGTACGCTGACTAGGACAGGCTTTACACGCAAGCAAGATCACCTGTAGTGCCCAGTTTGGTTGCCATATTACTTTTTGTTTAAATCACATTGCTTTTTTTTTTTGAAATCACATTACTTACATTGCTAGTTACTTCTACAAGAACATGAACAAAAGAGAGAACTTTGCATATCAACATTCTACCTCATTAGTGAGTTTTACATATCCCTTAGAGTGCAATAATTTGTCAACCATCTAAACCAGCAAAATTTATTGTCTGTACCCAACTCGAGATGCAAGCTATCTAAACCCTTTGCATCAGTATCTCCATGGCACATGTCAGATATATATTAGCTCTGATTTTTTTAATGAGGAAATGAAATTTCAGTAGCCTGGAATCTGTGCATAGGCAGTGGTAATAGGTTGGGCACTGTAACTATCACATCCACGTAGAACCTAGTAGTATACCAGGAAAAACTGAAAATACTTAAGATTGGATCGGTTTTTGTAAAGATTACTAAGAATGGAGTGGTTTGAGTCTAACATCGCAGCTTCAAGGTAATTGACAAGTAGTTTTACCTGGAGTGGAGTAGCATGCAAGAAAGTATATATCCTTAATTATTTCCCTCTGCATATTTGCAACATGCTGTCTGCACTGCACTTAGAACATTGAAATAAGTAAGGTTTGTAGTACTAAGATGTATTAAATGGATATGACAGTTACCTAAGCTAGCTCTTACATCAAGCTCTTCTTTTGTGAAAGGCATCAGCTCGTATGCCTTTTTTTTATTTAAGCACACGAAGAATGGATTGCTTATCTTTCAGGTAGGCTTTCACAATCTGGAACCGAGTGATCCCTTATTTTAGTTGTTTGCCTTGCCGATCAGCACTGCACACCCATCTTTATTTTTCTCCTTCAAAAGGTAGCATCGACGCTCTGGTTTGATGATTGAAAGAGAGGCTTCCTTCAAAAGAGATTGAAAGAGACAAGATTATTAGCAGAAGGTATTGGACTGAAACGGTGTGCATCTCCATCTGATAGGCTTTACTAGGGCCCTAATCAATATGGTAAATAAGCCTCTGTCAGCTACAGTGTTTTCAGCCATAAATCATGAGACTTTCAGCCGAACCGATCACCACCTAGATCTCTTCTCTCATTGTACTCAAACGTCGTGCATCTTCATCTGATAGGCCTCGCTCTTCTTCTCTTATTGTAGCCGATGGACCTAGCCCATTTTGATTAGTCGACATGTACGTAGTTGCATCTACGCAACAGTAGCCTTTTTTTTCTCAATCTCAAGTACGTAACTAAGTTACTTACTCATGGTACTTGTATATGTTTCATAATTAGGGCATGTTGTTTCTTAAATACTAGTTTGCACATGATTAAAATGCGAACGAAAATTGTCATCTAATTTTTTTTTACTATATTGTTAGATGGTACACAAACGATGATAATTGTTCTTCTGTATACGGGTGGTGAAATCCAATACGGAGGGACAGGTGCAGAGTATATAGCATCCCTCCCAAGATCATTTTCCCTGTGCTACTGAGTCTACCACTTTTGAAGACATTAAGACCCGCTCGTTTCGTTTTCAGCTTCTGATTTATTTTTCACTATTTATAATTTTTTGTCTTTTTCTGAACATTTGGCTTTTTTGAGCTTTTTTACCTGTTCTTTTTTCCCGTATTCGTTTGCGTTGTCCGTGATGAGCTATCATATTTTTTCTATTTTTAAATTTTTTTAAATTTAATTATGCCAAATAAGTCACCTTCAGCTACAGCGAAATTTCAGCCACTACAGTGTAATTTCAGTTATAAGCCATAGCTTTTCAGCCCAACCGAGAGTGAGATTTACCGAGGACTTTGATATTCTGAGGCTGAATATTCACTGGTTATACAAGGTTGATATGATGTAGGAGCACCTGGGCCGCATTTGTTCTTTCCAGCGGATCGCCTTATATGATGCGAGATCTTGGCAGACAATCTTTGAAATGACATCAGCACGAACCAATTGGCGAATGTTGGAATTGTATGTTGGGATCACGTCAACCAACAGTGGATCGAGCCAAGATCGCAATATTGGTGGCATGACAAGAGGAAACAATAAGAAGCTAGGAGTCCAGTAGTTGAAGAATGTTGTGTTTGTATCACTTCAGGCACCTGTGCATTGCATCTCTCCTGTTGTATTTTAAAAATACCGTATTTACCGAACTAACAATACTGTATTTACCGAAATAACTGTATGAACAGCTCTAGAGCCACTTGCGGGTAGGTCCAAGAAGCACCCCGTAAGTTCCTTTCATGACATATCTGTGTTATGTCAGCTAACATCTGTAGTGGGATTCTTTGGTTCAGAGAAACAGTTTGAGAATCCATCGGCCAAAGGCCGAACTTTTGATTCTAAAGAGCACTTGCAATTTCTCATAAATGAATTCCATATTGCAACAATGTGGACGTAAAGGTCACTACAAGCAACAAGTCAAGAATAAATTTGAGGTGTGCAGATTGTACTTGCATGTGGCTGCTATATGGCAAAGCAACAATAATTGGTTCAAGTTGGAAGGTACAAACATGCTCACATCCCCAGTTCCCCACACTTGCCATGCATCCGCTGGCCGATTTGACCATGCACAAATGACAGTCGCATCGCTGCTGTGATACCTGATGACTTGAAAGAGAACTTGATGTTGAGTATAATGAATATACGGCAATTAGTTTGGCAAAGGTACAGAAATGTAAAGTCGCACTACAACAAACTATGGCGTGGTTTTTAACATGGAGATCGCTTAACTTATAGATCTGATTTTGAGAAAATATTCCGTTTGAAAGTTAGGTACTGTAACAAAAGTCAAAAGCCGTCAGCTTCGGAGGAAAAGAATATGCCCTATATCTCAACTGTTTGGTTGTTGGGGAGGATCATATGCACTTCTTACTGCTCCCTTATTGGAGGCAATAAAAGCGTCTAATCCAGGAACAAAATATCAAATTTTGTCGCAACAAATGGCTTGTGAAGGGCATCGAGCATTCAAATGTGCGGCATGGGCTTTTGGACCATGCATCGAAGCTGTTGGTCACCATCGACCAGTTATCAGTACAGACGCTTCCTTTTGTCTAGAAGGTACCGAGGTAGAGGTTGTTGATAGCATATGGGTATGATGCTGAAAACAAGTTAACTACCTCTTGCATTCGCAATAATGGAGAAGGAAGACAACGATAACTGGGGTCGTTGGTTTATGAGGTGGTTGCGAAAAGAGGTAATTGGGTTTGGTAAATTATTCATGTGTGTTATTTCTGATCGTCACAAAGCAATCAAATGGGTACTCAAGCAGCCACACATTGGTTGGAATGCAAATGGGGCTGTGTGCGTGCATCGATTTTGCTCGCAACATCACTACTACAAAAGAGGTTATACTGGACGGCTACATCACAGACGGTTTATACGGATGTCAAGAAGAAAGAAACCACGTAGGTATGCAGAAGGTATGGAAGCAACTGCACGAACATGTCCAGGTGCAATTGGTTATCTTGGAAACATGGGAAAACATCAGCAAGAAGGTAAAGACAAGCCTGAGAAACCTGATCGACAAGGTGTTCCAGGGCATGGATGGTGGTTACCGATTGGGGATAATGGCAAGTAATGGTTCTGAATCATGAAACAACGAGTTCAAGTACTCACGAAGATTGCCTGTCACAGCAAGAGAGGAGGAAATATTTAACAAGTGCTTGGAATGATTTGTTGATAGAAGGCGGCCGGTCTGCTCTTGATCTTGCAAACTCAGGGAAAATGTGGTCCCAACGGGTTGACAATTTGTTAGTAAAGCGAGGGAATAAATGGCCTATTCTTTTCCTCCGAAGCTGACGGTTTTTGGTTTTTACTACAGTACCTAACTTTTAAACGGAGTATTTTCTCAAGACGAGGTCTACAAGTTAAACAATGTACACGTAAACAGTTAAAATTCAAAAATTTCAAACAAAAGCCATAAGTCGCAGCCGTTGCCAAACACACCCTTAAGCTGGATCCACGCCTGTGGCATCATATGGTGATGAAGGTGGCGAGTACGAGATTAAGGTTGACCGTGAACGAGTTGCATTGCGTCGAGGAGACCATGTTGTGTCTGTTCGAAGGGATTTCAAGCATAAGGCAATTGTGCACGGTAATGCCGTTCCCATGTGCGAGTGCCTAAAGCCTAACCTCACTAGTGTTCCTTGTGCTCACGTCCTTGCTGTTTTCAAGCATAGAAATCTTAACAAGAATCAATTTGTACATACATATTACTCTTCTACAACACTCGCGAACACTTGGGCTGCTCGGTTCCATCCATATGGAAATTAGAATTGAGTAGCCGGCCACCGTATGTTGGTCCAATCATTGTGCCCGATCCTAGGTTGATCCAACGAGGTCGACGGAGGCAAAATAGAGTGATTATTTGGACTTTTTTGTGGCTTATAGCTAAAAAACACTATAGCTGACAGAGGCTTATTTAGCATAATTAAATTTAAAAAATATGTTTGCCCATTACGTATAATACAAACAAATACGGGAAAAAAGAACCGGCAAAAAAGCTCAACAAAAAGCCAAAAGTTCAGAAAAAGACGAAATTTATGAATAGTGAAAAATAAGCCGGAAGCTAAAAGCTGAAGCCAAAACGATCACCACCGATTCGAATTGTGAGACTATGTGGAGGTCACCTCATATTTGTGATGAGTAATTGACCCTTAGTTTAGAAAGGTTGAATTTGGTTTTTGAGGTTTGTGCAAAAGTTGGCTTACTATGTATGAGGTCTTAAGCACTTATGACCATGCGATCGGCAGTGGCATTTACGACCATGTGGTCGACAGTCGGTTTTACAACTTGGTTGTCAACAAACGGTTTTATGACTTTGTGGTCAGCAGCCGGTTTTACGACTTTGTGATTGGCAGCCGGTCTTACGACTTTGAAGTCGGCAGTTGTTTTTACGACTTGGTAGTCGGCAATCGATTTTCCGACTTGGTGGTCAGCAGTAGGTTTTACGACTTGGTGGTTGACAGAGCCTTTTACGAATTCATGGTCAATAGTCGTAGATCTATCTAGGCGTGGTCGATAGTCGCAGCTCTGTTTGGTCGTGGTCGATAGTCGTAGCTCTGTCTGGCCGTGATCGTTGGTTGTAGCTATGCCTGGACGTGGTCAATGGTCGTAGCGCTCTGCTTGTGTGATCGTAAGTCGTAGCAACCAGGTCTACTAAAGTCGTAGCCACTATGTGTGATGGTCGTAACGACTTGCTGAGTGGTCGTAGATAACTGAGAAGTCTTCTAGGGCTACGAGTACCTCATGTCCTGTGCATCCGAGTAGTCGTAAGTGGTATAAGACCAGCTGGGTTGTTCTCTGAGTACATTCTATTTATGCAGATTGATGATTCCCGTGTATTGTGCGGTGCTATGCGATGCTTTGCTTGTTGTGATGGTTGCAAGATTTTGGAGCTAGGTCATGATAAAGCGTGGAAGGATCAGGACTAGACACAGGGAAGTGTTAGGTCCAGAACGGTCAGGAGAAGCCAAAGATAACTAAGGCTGCAAGGTGGTTGCAAGCGTGGTCGGCAAAAAAAAGCAAGAAGCTTCCTGGAAGGTGGTGGAAGGGCATTTTGGTAAATTGCTCAAGACCTGAAAAGAATGCAGTTTTGTTAAAGCATTCTTGTCCTATATGTGTTAACGATTACATAAGAAAACCCGGTGGTAGGTAGAGGGTTAACTAATTATCCCCATATCTAGAGGCTATAAAAGGGGATGGAGGGCTACCCATCCAGTGGAGTCTTTGGGGTGTTCTTGTTTTCTTGCATGTGTTCGTGTTTTGGGCTAGGGTTTTGTGTGAAGCATTTGTGCTCTTGGTCCTTCGGGATGGAATGGCTGTAGAATCAACTTCCAGAGCAATATATCATCTTTCTTTGACTGTATATGCTCGTATGCTTGGAGCTGAGTTGGTGGTGGTCGTGTCAATTGTGCTCTCTCTCTCTCTCTCTCTGTGTTCTTTGGATGGCTCTTTCCTTTCTTGATCTGAGAGTTTGCTTTCAGTTGTTTTAGTGTTGATCTGACTTGCCTGGTGTTGAAAAAATATACTCGAAGCCATCTTGGTTATTCTACTCCCAATTGCTTAGTCGAATTGTCATTTCTCTCTCTCAGCATCTTTTTTATGCGTTCTTGGAGTTTCGGTAGAAAGATCTTTATCTACTTGCTAAGTTTTCAATTAAAGCTTAGAACAGCCTCTTGAGATCTTATTCCTGCTTTGTTCAAAGTTTCATGACCGGTTGATCCTTGAATCATAAGTTATTCAAAATCTGGATCTTGCGGTTGTGCGCCTCACTACCTATCCTCTGTTCTTCCGAGAACTTATTTGACCGCATTCAATTATGTTGGTCCTCGTTTTCTTTTGAATCTAAACTAACGCAGTCGTAGTCAGTGTAGTCTTGGTCTGGAACGTCGATTGGATTTACGAGTATGTTAGTTTCAACCAAGATCAAGTTTCAGTCTACATAACATTGATTTTGACCACGTCAATCGTTTGAGTTGCAGTCTGGTTTCGACCACGTTGGTTGTTCGACCACTCATTAGCTTACGACCACGTTGGTTACGACCATAGAGCTGAGTGTTCACAACCACGTTGATCGTTCGACCACTTGTTGACTTACAACTACGTCGGTTCTGGTCTTGGAATCTTTGAGGGGGTCTTATGCTAGCCATCGAATTATTTCTAGTACGACCACGTTGGCTTCTGCTAAGGGAGGAATGCTTGGACAAAGTATGACTCTGTGAGTTTCTTTATTCCCTGTACATCTCTGTGCGCCGCATAGTCTATTGAAGGATTTCCAACACTTGACCTGCAATCTGAGCATATTGATACGGGGTCGCCCGATCTTCTCGACGTAGGATTGAATACTCACGTGCCCTCTCTTGAATCATAGCGATCCTTCGTTGCCAATGCAAGAACGAACGCTCTTTAATTCGCAAGATCACACGCGCCGGACTTCACGACCACCGAGCGAAAGCCCTATCGCGCTCTCAATTCCCAGCGGAAAGGTTGAACGATCTCAATTTGCAAGAACTCATAACTTTTCTATTGGATTTGATTGGCTATCCAAAAGAACAAATTCATGCACAAAGTGCCATCTCAATTATCTAGTCTAACACTGTTTTCTAACCTCTCGTCACGCACTGTTTCATGGTTTTCTAGCCCCTCTCTTCTGATCGATCTCACCACGTATTTATACGGTGGCTGTCTGATATGCACACGTACAAATTGGCCTAGGCCCAAAACGTGACATGCATGGGCTTAAGGCCATGCATGGACTTAAGGCCATGACTAATAGCATTCACTAATGACCAATACATGGCTAATCTAATTGATTTTGGCCCATTGTGTAGGCAAACCACGAAGACTCTCGCCATGGCATGTGCCGTCTCCATTCATTGCTTGTTTTCTGTTGATCTGTATGGCATTTTGGATACTAACGGCCGTATGGACTTCTTGCTTGCTTTGTATAGTCCACATTTGCTCCTCTGTGGCTTTGGCCCCAGCTTCCTTCTTGATTCCAAAAATCATTGCAACGTTCAAACCTGAGAATGCATAAAGAATTTGTATGAGGTAGAATACTATTCTCATCAATACAAGAAAATTCATTAAGAAACAAATTCACCTGATAATATTTAATGCGGCTCAATAATTCCTTCCAATAAAATAATATTTTTAATTGAAAAGTGTAAGACATATGCGCATCCGCATCACATATCCTAGAGTTTTTGCCAGAGCAGAATCCGGGTTGTTTAAAATATCATGTACTCGTTGCAAGTTTTGAATAGTTACCGAGGGGCTCGGAGGATTCATGTGAGGGGATACGATGACTCAAGTTCCTCTCCTAGCCCCTAGCATGTCCTATTCGGCCCATCAAGCGCGGTAGTTAAAAGTAGGAGGATTAATCGATCAATGTCCACCAACTCTATTACCTCCATCCTCTCAGAGTGATACAGGAGCGATTACACCATTTCGACCAACGGATCTTGGCGTGTCCTATCGTGAAGAATCATGCACAGCATCTAGATTAGCATCACCGATTGTATTAACTTCGTGCCTTCAGCACAAAATCTCCTAATGAGCTCCCACCGAAACTAAAGGAGAGCCTTCCACTGCTTTGGCAAGTAGCCCGTACGATGAAGAGCAATTGAAAATCATCACCTCTAGTGGGCTTTGTGATAGACTTAGCCTTTCCTGCAGATTGCCGACTGGATACTGAGTATTATCATCTTTACTTGGCTCACTGCTAGAGGTAACTGCATAGACACTGTGAACAAGTGTCGATTAGCTCCTGGAATACGTATGTGTCATCGGTGAATAGTGGTTGTCCATGACTGTATTAAGAGTACACTGGCCCTCGGATCGTGCTGTTGCACTCTTATCGTTGGGTTTGCTGGTCGGAAGCGCTGGACTTGCAAAGATACTCAGGTATTCCGACCTGGTCGGAACAACTGATTCCTCTGGGAGTGTTGTTGACGGGGTGACGAATCTTCTTCCTTTCGGTTGATCTCACTGGCCTCAGCGAGCAGTCAGCCTAGAATGGAAGAGTATGATGACGAAGCATCATGTTCCATGGCGCGGATGCATGCATCCATGTCGAAGTTAGCATAATCTACCAAGTCGAACCATTTCATCGGGTCAGGTACCAGTTCACAAAATCTCCAAACAGCCATCCGATCAAGTAACATGTATAGTGTTTCTCAAACTAAGGTACTCCGGTAGTAACCTCTGGAGGTTTACGACCATAGAGTCTTTTAGCCTTAATTAAATGTTAAAGTTGTACTTAGAAATTTATTCAATCCTCGTTACTTCCTCAATAAAAAAACTTTCAGAGATGGAGAGACATCACATGATGAACCTATCCCTACAGGTCACATGCAAAGCTACAGAGAATTTAAATTTGAATGTTACCGCTTATGTGCTATCATAAAACTAAACTCAAATATAAACAGAAAAGTCAAGAACTACTGATATGCGAAAACTCTAAATACCAAAGATGACCTGTATCACATTGAAATCAACTTGAGTGTGTGCAATGATACTTGCAACCTTACCAAGTGTGTCTTCCGAGCTGTTCATATTAGGTTTTGCTGATAGTTTTGGTTTATACATTGTAATAGCTTTATAGAAGTTATAGGGACAGAGAGACACTCGCGTACAATTTTAGTCGATATAAATAAAGTCACTGTAGTGTCTGCTACGATCGATTAGTAGACTCCGTTTTAAAAAAACAATTCGTTTGAAAGCTAAGTATTGTAGGAAATTTATTTACCGTAGAAAAATGGTTTTTAAAGGACATGAATATAACTTGTTTCATTTGTGACGAAACCTTTTAGTCCTTCACTTGAAATATCTCTGTACAAACCAACAGAACTACGTACAATTCATAACAGCAATAAATTTTCAACCTTCCACCCGGATAGAATGAGCATTCAATTAACAATGCTTTTAAAAGAATGGTAGTCCTTTGACACTGCCATCCAAAAGCTCCATATAAGTTAACATGATGCTACTGATGTACGTCATTTACTATGTTGTAGGACACGGCACTTGCAGCTACTAGCCTACTAGCACTAAAATTAGACAATAGAAAAGATAAGCAACTCAAAGCAACCAAAACAACCTAAGCACAATTGAAAAAACAAACATAAGCCAAATTATGCAGTTTAAGCTTCGTAGGTCAGGTTGGTTGAGTAGTTGAGCGATATTGAGCTGTGAAACTAAGGTGGACAGGTTCATTGGTAGCTATGCATATCTGTTACACCATCTTTCCTTTCCTGTCATCTGCAAACACTATCATTTTGTTTGTCAGAAAATGCTATCATCTTTTGGGCGGAAAACAGGCGTACACTTGGGTAATTGATGATAAAATGAAGGACAATGACTGATAGCAAAGCAGAAATTGCCAAATCAAACAGGGAGTAT
Source organism: Dendrocalamus latiflorus (assembly GCA_017311315.1). NCBI lineage: Eukaryota > Viridiplantae > Streptophyta > Magnoliopsida > Poales > Poaceae > Dendrocalamus > Dendrocalamus latiflorus. The sequence continues at coordinate 25,756,770 of CM029645.1, forward strand.
ACAAAAATAGCATTAAAATATTCAAAGGTACTCACAGTTGAGTGATCACAAACCTGTCAATATTAAAAAAAAGACCAGTAACTCCAAGCAACCAACACACAACTTTTCAGCATATATCAAATTGTGCAGTTAAGCTTCTAGGCGAACAGGTTGGCTGAGTAGAAATAATATTAAGCTGCGAAACTAAGGTACATAAGTTTGTTGCTAGCTCTTTACAATATATTTCCCTTCCAGTGTTCTGCAAACACTGTTGTAAACACAAAAACTTCAGCTTCGATAACAATTATTTAGCAGCAGCAGTAGCAGCACTATATACAGAAACAGGGGCAACCAGCACACTCACCAGGTCAAAAAAAGCAAAGACCTGATATTGCTCTTCTTCTGCATGTTCTTGTATCAGCGGCAGCAACCAATCAACATCACATTCTGAAGCTACTCGTCATTCACAAGTGCATAGGCTGACTCTATCCAGTATCCACAAGTACCTGGGAGGGATCAATTGCACTGAAACTAATCGAAGATAAAATTTCAAACTATAACCGAAATTACGGCAAAATGATGCTTGATCTTGACACACATTACAACTACTAGACCATCACAACATCCTCACAAATAGATGACTCAGTTGATGCATTACAACGGCCTCACCACGCCTTCAATTAGAAATGGGTCAGCACTAGGTTATAATTGAAGCATTCGTCACTTAGCAGATGAATCACAGTGACTTACTAAGGCAGATAGCATAACAAATGAACTAGTGCATACACATACGGAGACATAATAGCAAAATAAACCAAACCATTAAGCAGATCTGAACAACGACTAATGCATGAACAATTAAACATATAATGATGAATTGTTCATATCTCAAGATCCAAGGCACAGCCACATCATAGAGATTCACATAAGGTTCCAAAACTCTCATCGACACATTTTAATTAAGGATAAAGCAGGCAGCAGTTTTCAAGTAGGATAAACTCCTAACAGAAGAGGTGATAACAAATACTAGATATGGAGAGACAGTACGACCAGCAGCAGATCCCCGAGCCTAATCGATCTCCTGGAGCGAGGCGCCGGTGGAGGTGGCGGCCCCGGCGGCAGCGGCGACGTCGTCGGCCGTGAACTTCCCCTTGGCCTTGTCGGCGGCGCGGCCGCTGGCCTTGCGGTCGAGGAGGGCCTTGCGGTCCTTGTCAAGCTTGAGCTTGGTAACGATGACCTTTGAGGGGTGGATGCCGACGTTGACGGTGGAGCCGTTCACCTTCTCCCTGGTGATCCGCTCAACGTGGATGACCCAGCGGCGCCGGTAGACCTGCACGACCTTGCCCTCACGGCCCTTGTAGGAGCCGCGCACCACCTGGACCTCGTCGTCCTTGCGGATCGGGACGGAGCGCACATTGTATTTGTGGCGGAGCTCCGACGACAGCGCCGCCGACATGAGCACGCGGCGGACGGAGGACGGCGCCGTGAAGTGCGCCTTACGGCACTTCCGGCGGGAGCTCGTGACGCGGGGGTTGCGCTTCATGGCAGCGGCGGCGGTGGCTCCTTCCTTACCTGGGCGACGGCTAGGGTTTTGGAGGTGGGCGAGGGAGAGCGCGGAGGCGGCGGGGCGGTGTGGCGGAAGGGATATATCGCGGGTGCGGGTTTGTGTTTGAAGGCGTTCGATGGAGAGTGGACGGTACGGATTCGTTCGATGCTTACTGGTTGGGCTTTTGGGCCAAGGTTACTGGTTGGGCTTTTGGGCAGTCCATGATCTTGAACGCCAGCTCGAGGTGCGCGAGGCAGTCGTCCGCCGTCATGCCGCAGCAGTGCACCGGCGACTCCTCCTCGGTGATCAGCACGGCGTTCGCCCTGACCCTGAACCAGCACGCCGTTCGCCGCCTTCGTGCGGGTCACGGACAGCGTCGGCACGGAGCGTCCGTTGATGTAATCTTGAGCACATTTTTATGTTTCTGCTATTTTAGTTTTAGTCAAGTTTTTGCAGGAATAAAACCGGAGTGACCGGACTATAGTTAGTAGTGCAGTAGCAGATTTCAGTTAGTAGCACAGTAGCCGTTTTTCTGTTTTCGGTTTTTGTCCAAGTCAGAAGGAGATATAGCAGGAGATCCTGCATTTCCGATTGACTAATCTTTGCATGTAACCATCACTAAGTATTGAATAATAGTCTGAAGAAACACCCCAGATCAACTGGAGGTTCAGGGCAATTCGCCTAAACCATTTGTCTGTGCTCCATCCACTCGTTCTCCCTGTTGTCGGTTTTTCGTCAGAGTATTGTTCATTCTCTGAAACATCCACCTGAGAGCGAGTGAGTCCAGAGAGGGATTCAGAACGTGTTGCCGATAGCCAATTCTAATATTTGGTATCAGAGTGCGTCTCAGATCCATGTCCATATCCAACTCTCCAAGTCGCTACACGCCACCAGGGAGGAGGAGCAGCACGGGGGGCACCGGCGACAGCTCAGGCGGCGAAGGAATTTTCTCGCCGGCGATGCCACAGCAGACGGCTAGGGAGTTGGGAGTGGCGCTGAGATACCCGATGCTGACGAGAACCAATTATGCCGATTGGGCGTTATTGATGCGGGTCAATTTGCAAGCTCAGGGTGTTTGGGGAGCAATTGAACCCGGAGGCGGCGACTTCAAGGAAGATCGCATGGCTCTCGCGGCAATACTTCAGGCTGTGCCGCGGGAGATGTTGAGATCGCTGGCGACGAAAGATTCAGCAAAGGTGGCATGGGAAGCTGTCAAGACGATGCGGGTCGGTGTCACTCGTGTGCGCAAGGCTAGACAGCAGGCTTTGTGCCATGAGTTCGACTCCATCCGTTTCAAGGAGGGCAAGTCCGTCGAAGATTTCGGCATGCGCATCACCGGTCTCGTCAATGATATACGAGACATGGGGGGTGTGATCGAGGACGAGCATGTGCTCAAGAAGCTTCTCCGCGTCGTTCCTTCCAAGTACCGGCAAGTGGCGATTGCTATTGAACAACTACTAGACTTGAAGACAATGCCTATGGAAGAACTTGTCGGCCGCCTGTCATTTGTTGACGAACGGTACGGCGACGATGAAGACACCCGCGAAATGCATCAAGGAGGCAAGCTTCTCCTCACTGAGGAGGAATGGATGGCACGTCTGAAGCAAAGGAACCAGGAGGGTTCCGCGTACTCCGGCGGCTCTGGGAGTGGATCCAGCGTCAAGCAAAGCCGCTGGCGCTCAAAGAACTCCAATTTCCAGAAGAGCCGTGATAACAAGGAAGGAACACCGAATGGTGGCACGCGGGATCCATCAAAGGTGAAATGCTATAACTGTGGGAATTTCGGGCATTTCGCAAAAGAATGCCGCAAGCCACGGCGAGAGCACAAGACTCAGGTGAATCTGGTGCAGACTGAAGAAGAGCCAACCCTTCTCATGGCACAAACATGTGCGATCACCACGGCTCGCAAAGAGACACTTCTGCAAATGTCGGTTGCTTAGCAGGTGCATTTGGATGAAGTAAATGCAAAAGGGATTGAACTCCGGGAGGAAGAAACCGACAACACCAGCTCCAACACATGGTATCTTGACACAGGTGCTACGAATCATATGACCGGCACCAAGATGGCGTTCGCAGAACTAGATACTCATGTCACAGGGACAGTGAAGTTTGGGGATGGATCACTAGTAGGCATTTGTGGACGCGGGACTGTCCTTTATGCTTGCAAGAATGGTGAACATCGAGTTCTTGAGGGAGTATATTACATCCCCAAGCTGAAGAGCAATATAATTAGCATCGGGCAGCTGGATGAACAGAAGTTCAAGATCCACATTGAAGACGGCATTCTCTCTGTTATGAATATTGTGTGTATAGATATGAGACCCAAAGGGCCATATATATAGGAGAGTACAAGAGGATATGCCATACAGAGATAAGGCATATATGGAATAGAATACAACTCTATCTCCTAATACAACTCTATCTCCTTAACACCCCCCTCAAATGCAAGGCGTATGCAATAGCATTGCATTTGAAAAAGGGTTAACACTAAAACAAGATAAATCCGAAGTCCGAGTCTTGATGATGTCGTCGTTGCGTGCAGTTTTTGAATAAACTGTCAAATCAAGCCGAAGAGGAATAGATAGATGCATGATGGCGCAGATCGAAGCCCAAGAGGCGGCGGCGCAGTGCACAGAGGACATGCGGCGGCCTTTGAAGCTCGGGGCCGCGGCTAGAGAAGCGGCGGCATTATAACGACTTCTACGATCTGCACGCGGCTCAGAGAGTAGAGCGGCGGCTGCTGCCAGGCAAAAGAAAATTCCTACACTTTTATGACTGACAATAAATTTTTGTGGACTCGCATGGCTTGGACGAACTAAAAAAATTAAAAACTACGGATTTTGGATGGATGCAGCGAAATACTAAAGACTGACTCAAAAGAACATATACTAACAGTAGAAAACTTCCACCTCCCTCAAAACTCACTCCTCTCTCTTTTCACGCCTCACTCCCTACACCCCGATTCATCACACCTGCCCACTCGCACACCCTCCCTCCCGCGCCCGCGAGAGAAGCTCGGAGCGGCGGGCTCCCCGGGGCCAAGCGACGGCAAGATCCGGCGGTGGCGGTGGCCACAGGAGCGGCGACGGGATCCGGCGACGGCTAGAGATGACGGCGACGGTCCGGCAGCGAGTGAGCACGATCGAAATGATCGGGCGGAGATGACGAAGCGGCGACCCTGCGGCGGCAACGGCGACGGGTGTCGATCTGGCGGCGACGCGAAGAAGGCACGGTGGCCGGATCTGGAGCGACAGGTCGGAGAGGAGGGTCGGCACCGGATGCATCTCATCGGATCCAGTCTTGATGGCGGCGGTCCGGCAGGTCTTGATGCAGTTAGTAGCGCAGTAGCCGTTTTTCTGTTTTTGGTTTTTGTCCGAGTCAGAAGGAGATATAGCAGGAGATCCTGCATTTCCGATTGACTAATCTTTGCATGTAACCATCACTAAGTATTGAATAATAGTCTGAAGAAACACCCCAGATCAACTGGAGGTTTAGGGCAATTCGCCTAAACCATTTGTCTGTGCTCCATCCACTCGTTCTCCCTGTTGTCGGTTTTTCGTCAGAGTATTGTTCATTCTCTGAAACATCCACCTGAGAGCGAGTGAGTCCAGAGAGGGATTCAGAACGTGTTGCTGATAGCCAATTCTAACATCCGTCCCCTCGGGCAGGTGCACGGGCTCGCCGTCCAGGGTGAGCTCCAGGCGGTCCACGTCGTCGTCCCACATGGTGGTCGTCCCAAGAGCACGAAGATGTCCTGGATCCAGGTGAGATCCCGGGACATGCCGGCACCGCGCTTGCCGGATGAAGTGGGCGTTGATGTGGAGGTCGCGGTCGGAGAGGACGCAGAAGTCGGCGTCCCTGCGGCCATGGAAGTACGAGGCGTTGTCGTTGCCGCCGATGAAGTGCGGGTCTCCGCACGCCCCCGGCACACTGCTCGCATCACATTACGTGCAGTTAATTGACATGATCAATAGCAGTGAGGTCGAGTGCAAGCAAGCGCAGGCGTAATCTATTGGCCCAGGTTCCACCAACTAACTTACTCAATTTAATAGACACGATCAATTACGTGTAAACTAACTGCTACATAGCCTAGTCTACGACCGCACACAATTTTTCAAGTCTTTCTATGACCACGTCTTGTCGACTACGGTATCTCGACCATGCCTCATGATCACGGATGCTTCGACCACGGTGCCTTCGATCACTTCACCGACTACAGCTTGTCCACCACATCTTCAACCATGACTTCATTGACCACTTCACCGACTACAACTTGTCGACCAGCATCTCTGATAGTACCGCTCACATAAACAGTATTACTAGTCTTCGAACACGGCCGGGATACTGTAGCTTACTAGTAAAGACCATCGACATTATATAGCTACGATCACTGTAGTTACGACCACTACTACGACTACTATAGCTAAGACCACTGTAATTACGACCACTGTGCAGCTCGACTTAGGACTGCAACTGTTACAACCGGTTAACTGTAGCTTCGACTACTACGCAGCTCGACTTACAATTGCGACTGCTACGATCGATCTCTGACTGCTCTCCGACTCCAGGTCTTCGACTTGTACTCTGACACATGAGTACTCGGCACACGACTACAGAGTACTCGAACACATTGAGCACTCGACACGACTACATAGTACTCAAACACACCGAGTATTCGATACCGTCTATGACACAGCAACACAACAAGATTAGTTCCAACATTCACCTCTAATCTTATTGTCTTTATTTTGAGTACCTTCTCCGCCGAGCTTCAGAGCAGCGTCAGTTCATCATCGACATCAGCCGTAACGAGATGTGCCTCATCCTTCGTTGGCTTGCGACACTCGCTGGCAAAGTATCTATGTATGCTACAATTGTAGCACTTCACCTTCTTCTTGTTGGACCTCTGCTCATTGGTCTACGAGTCATTGTCGTACTCGTCGTCATTGTTGCCATGGTCGTCTCTACAAACACCACCTTCTTTGTCGAGGCCACCACCACGATCACGGTTTTCCCCGTGCCACTACCTGACCCTTCACCTTTCTTTTTCTTATTGAGGGTCTTCCACTGCGTGTGTGAAAGCATCTAGGCCCCTAAAAATAGTTTTGGTAATTAAATGACATCATGTGAATATGGGACTAACGTGTTTTATGAGCATGCAAAGGTTAGTCTATATATGTGCTACAAGATGCAAACCAAAGGACATATGTGAAGACCAAAATTGGCTCAAGATAAAGGTATACTTAGCGTAGGATCCTTTTTATTTTTACCGGTCTTTGGTGAATGGTGGAAGACCGGATTATAGGATAGATGGTCGTACCATCAAGAGGGATCTTGGCAAGTAGCTTGAAATCATGTCTCTTGAGTCATATGGATCAACATTAGAAACTTGCATTTATCAAAAAATCTGTTTTAAATCAAAATCTGTGCTCTGTCTGGAAGAGCGATAGTACCGCAGTTTTGAACGTCGGAACTACCGGAGAGCGGTAGTTCCGCGCCCAAATGCGGTAGTACCGGCAAGCGGAAGATCCGGTTTTAGAGCGGATCAATTTTTCCAGAGAGCACCCTTGGTCCATCCTAAAATCTTGCGGGAACGGAAGTACCGGCTGGTTGAACGCCGGAACTACCGCATAGAGCGGTACTTCCGGAGTCTGGAAGATCCGGACCTTGAGCGGATCAAGATTTCTAGAGAGCGCCATAATTTGGGACCTTTCGGAGTTTGGCTAGAGCGATAGTACCGCGCCGACTTTGCGGAACTACCGGGAAGCGGTAGTACCGCAAATGTCAACGGCGGTAGTACCGCGCCGCCAAATCCAACGGTCACTGCAGAGCTCTGACATAGCCATTCTGGCGCGAAGATTTGGTTGCGGTAGTACCGGCCCCAGAGGGCGGTAGTACCGCTCATCCTGATTTTTGCGGAAAATTGTGTCAAACGGCTAGTTTTGGTTGGTGGAGGCTATAAATACCCCCACCACTGCACAAGGGTAAAGTCTAGAGACCCATTGCATATTCTTTGAGCCCAAGTGCATTCATTCCACCCATATTCTCTCTTTGAGCATTAAATTGAGGTGGTTTTGCAATTAGTGCAATCCTTCATTTGTTGATCCATATTGGCACTAGAATTGCATTCAAGCGAACACCGGGGTTTGTTACTCTTAGTGCTTGCCGGCACTTGGACGATCCGGTGGAGGTTGGCTTCGGTGATCTTCTCAAGAAGATTGTGAGAAGACCCGGCAAATTGTGAAGGTTGGAGCTCGCCTACCCGGAGTGGGGAAGAGCTACATTAGTGATCGAGGTGCTTGGCTCAATTCGTGGAGCCGGTCCGATTCGTCCGGGCTTACCTCAACGTGGACTAGGGGAAACCGGCAAGTTTCCGATCACCACGGTAAAAACATCGATTGTGTCTCTTGTCTCTTAAGCTCTTGTTTATTTGCTTCTTTGTGATCATTTAATTGTTTAGAGATAAGTTGGTTAAATTGTTAACTAGAATTGCATAGGATTAATTGCTTTACTTCATTGTCATTTAAATTGTGAAGAATTAATCAAGTGAACAAGAAAATTTAAAAACCTCCTATTCACCCCCCCTCTAGTCGGTATCCTTGATCCTACAGTGTGCATGAGCAACAGATGCTTACTCTATTTCACGTCACAAAGACCGACTCAGATGCGCTTGTCGTAGGCTTTGTACTACCCGATGAGATCTTCGATGTGAGGGTCTTCAAGTTCACGCACTGCTCGATGGACGTGATAAGCTGCATGTAGTGCACTGGGGTAGCCCAAAGAAACCTATGAACAATAGCAATTTCATCTACCATGGTGTCGCCCAACTCTCGATGCTGGTAATGAATGACGTCACCCAACCAGCGAAGTCTTCAACGGACTCCCTTTCCTCCATCTTCAGCCCCTCGAATTCTCTCTTGAGGGTCTGAAGCTTGGCTTCGCACATGCGTTTGTGCCCCATGTGCATCGTCTTGATTGTCTCCCACGCCGACTTCACCATGTCTTTCCCGACAAGGGAAGACATGACGTCCTCCGACACAGACTGATAGATGACGTACAATGCCATCCGATCCTTCTGGTACTCCGCAGCACCAGGCTCCATTGCTTCCCACATGTTCTGAGCCTGAAGAGCGACTCACATCTTCATTTCTCAGATTGTGTAGTTCGTACGGGTGAGTTGCAGGTACGTCAATGTCACCGCGCTCTCCCTCTTCACGCCCACCTGCGAGCTAGAGGGTGAAGTACTGTTGATGGAGACATACTCCTTTCTTCTCTTGGCATCTTCTTCGACTCATAGGAATCTCCAAGCTTGTTCTTCTCTAACACATGAAGAATACCAAGACTTCTTCGCTAACTCACAGAGAACACCAAGTTCTGATACCAATTGTTGGCCCAGGCATGGAATAGAATGCACTCATTCCACCAACCATGTCACTTAGTTTAGTGGACACGATCAGTTATGGACATACTAACTGCTACCAAGCCCAATCTACGACCGCACACAATCCTTCGAGTCCTTCTACAACCACGTCTTATGGACTATAGTGTCTCGACCATGCCTCATGACCACGGCTGCTTCGACTACGGTGTCTTCGACCACGGTGCCTTTGACTGCTTTACCAACTATGGCTTATCGACCACATCTTCAACCACGGCTTCATGACCGCTTTACCCACCACGACTTGCCGACCGGCATCTCCGGTAGTATCGCTCATACAGACGGTACTATCAGTCTTCGAGCACGACCGAGACACTGTAGATTACGAGTACCGACCATCGAAATTATGCAGCTACGACCACTACTACGACTACTGTAGCTACAATAACTATAGCTATGACCACTGCTACGACCACTGTGTAGCTTGACTTACAACTGCGACTGCTACGATCGGTTAACTATAGCTTCGACTACTATGTAGCTCAACTTATGACTGCGACTGCTACGACCGGTCTACAACCGCTCTTCGACTTCGAATCTTCGACTTGTACTCTGACAAACGAGTACTCGACACATAACTACAGAGTACTCAAACACACTGAGCACTCGACACGACTATATAGTTCTCGAACACACCGAGTACTCGACACACGACTTCTTAGTACTCGGTTACTCGAACACACCGAGTACTCGATACCGACTACGACACAGCAACACAACAAGATTAGTTCCAACATGCTTACCGCAGACGGGTTGCATGAGTTGCAGTCGACGTAGTAGGAGGAAGGGCAGGTGGCGGGGCACTCCATCATCCTGCCAGAGCAGTAGGGGCAGAGCTTACGGTTCTCCTGGTACTTCACCTTCATGGGCTTCGGTTGGCTTGTGTTCCTTAGGTTGGCCTGTACTGGGTTTGGCCCCTGGACTTTAGGTGGCCTGTCAGAAGGTGCTGCGGCGGCCGTGGCAGAGAGTTGGAGCCATGGACGACTGCCAAGGTCTGGGGAAGCATTGCTCCCAGCCTTGCCATTACAAAGACATGCAAGATGTCGGCTTTGCTTTTGAGAAGATATATCTAGGTAAACTTGCTAAAGTCATCAATCAAACATAGATAATATTTGCATCCTCCAATAGAGGTTGGAGCAGGCCCCGTACATCATAAAATACAAGTTTCAAAGGATGAGATGACACACTATTAGACACTGGATATGATAGTTGATGACCTTTTCCTTGTTAACAAGAATAAAAAAAATCAACTCTTTGTTAGACAAATCTAACCAAGGTAGATTGTTGGACCTAAGAACTTGTTGAATGACTTAAAAAGAAGGATGTCCTAAATGTCCATGCCATTGCTCTTGTGTGACCTTGGTTGCTGAAAAAACTTCCCTATGTTGCCCAAGGTTCAGTTGAAGAGGATAAAGACCTCCCTCACACTTGCCACAAAGAAGAGTTTTCTTTCTTTCCTAATCCTTAATAAGAAGACAATCAGGATGGTATTCAAGAAATACGTCATTGTCAGTGGCAAGACGGTGTACAGAAAGAAGGTGTTAGATGTATTAGGGATATGAAGTATGTTTTTAAGATACAAATCTCAACTAGAAGTTTTAATTTTGGAGTGTCCAACATGACTAATAGACATAGCTATTTGCACATGATCCTTGCCATGGTACTTGTGACACACTGTAAGCCTATCGAGATCACTGGTGATATGATCTATAGCGCCAAAGTTAGTATACTAGTCGGTGTTGATGTTGTGGACATTTATGAATAAAGCAGCAATAGCTACCCGAGGCTCATCAACTTGATAGGAGTGGTCGAAGCAATGGTAACACTTCAGGGCGATGTGGCCAACTTTGCCACAAATTTAGCAAACTAGCCTGCCATTGTGTTGTTGTGGTTGTTGGAGTTTTGTCCTCTTTTGTCTTCTCATTTATTCTCATGACCATCACGGCCACCTCAGTCACTTCAGTGACTATGACCCCCACAGTTGCTCTTGGATACCATGTTTGTAGAGAAGCCTCCTAGTGACAATCACGAGTTTTGAAACTCAACCTGCATCTCGAAGCTCAAGAGGTGTGCATATAGATCATTAAGGAGTATATTATCAGCCCTAGTTGTGATCGATGCCACCAGGGGTTGTACTCAGCATCTAAACCGGTAAGAATATAAGAGATGACTTTGTCATCTCATAGGGGTGTGCCGACAGATGCCATTGTATCTCCTAGCGCCTTCATCTTACCGTAGTACTCTGCACACAAGAGATCTTTCTTCTGTGTGCTAACCAATTGCATGCGAACCTGCATCATCCAAGCTCTAGATTGAGACGCAAACATGCGCTCTAGAGCTGTCTAGACCTTGGCTGCAGAGGTCATTGAGACGACCTGTGCCAGGACTTTTGGAGAGCGTTAAAAGGATGGAGCTGAGAACGAGTTGCTCCTATTGAATCCATGTCTGAAAGGCATGGATGGGGACTTGATGCGCTCCCGTCTTTGGTCTCTGTGATCATCATCGAAGGAAGGACATTCATCCCATTGACGAACCCTAGGAACTGTTGTCTGTGAAGATACGGCAGGAGTTGGGCCTTCCAAATAAGGCAGTTTTCTCAGTTCAACTGGATATTAACTAGGTGACCGAACCTTGGCAACGGGAGCAGACTAGTGAAGGAAGAGATTGCCGACGATGTGGTTGATGGAGACGGAAGCAGAGGAAGAAGCAGAGTCGATCAACATGATCAGATTGATATGGTAGAAAAGGATACTTTGATACCATATAAAAATGGAATTAGAGATAAATTGGATTGCTCTGTTGTGCACTCAAACCGGTGACGAGCCTCTCTATTTATATTACGTATAATACAAACAAATACAGGAAAAAAGAACCGGCAAAAAAACTCAACAAAAAACCAAAAGTTTAAAAAAAGACGAAATTTATGAATAGTAAAAAATAAGTTGGAAGCTAAAATGATCACAACCTTAAAATTGGAGATACGGGAGAAGGAAACCAAACTCTAGAGAACAACTCATAGGGTTATACTCTTTTAAGACCTGGCAGCCTACTAATTAAATGAAGCAATCCGAACGTACGTACGTGCCACCGTCCCTAAATTACATTATCTCCTAGTCTTCTTGTCCTATTCGTTTCGCTCAAATTAAGGTGAAATGCATTCTTGCATGTGAAGGAAAGATGCAGGGGATCCAGTTCTCTGCCCGCCACGGAACAAGAATTCCGTGTGAAAGTTTTTGGGATCTTGCCAAAGGAGCAGAGAACTGGAGCTTTCCTGGGGTTCTGAGCTCTGGGCATTGGCCATCCGATTTGGGGTCTTATCAGTGGTAAGAAAACTGTGTCCTCCCAATTGCTCTCGCGGCCCTTGAGTTAAAGCTTTCATTTTGCATCTAATTAACTAATCCTGGCAGGAAATTCCGGATAAATTTGAGGCTTTGTGTGCAAGACCTCAGCTTCAACTTCTTTTTTTACCAGTTTTTATTTCGGTGCCAATTGCTGATTGATGCTTTGTTTCCTGACGTTGGGTTTCTTTGCTTGATTTGGGCAAAGCTGTCTCTCCATTTGATTTGAGGAGAAAATACCTTTTTTTTCACTCCACCGTTTCTTAGATTCCAGCAAAGCCTTCCTTTGTCAAATTAAAAAATATATATGTACTCATATTAACACGATGCCTAAACGCACTCGTTAATCCACAACGTGCAAATTAAGATTTGGAACCAAAAGAAAAAGGTTAATTTTGTTGACCATGGATGTTCTGTAACTAGGCCTAATAAGGTGTTCTTCTGGCCTTTCACTCTCAGAAGAGAAGTTGTGCCTCATTTGGTGATCTCTGTAACAAGTATACGACAAGAAGGTGCATCAAATAGGATGTGTCTTCCTGCTAATGTTGACAGATATGAACTGAAAATTTTCGTCTTGTTTCACAAGATAAGCTGGATTTTTTTGAAGCAATTATAATTAGATAAGTGACTGGTGTCCGGTTCTAGGACAGTTTGATTTGGTCCTTGCTGTTTTGATCTGATTGTATTTTATTTCAAATTTCTGCCCAAGTTTGTTATTTGGAATGGCTTTAAAGCGCAACCACAAACGTGCGTTAAATTGTCGATTATGTTGATCACATCAAATTGTTCGTGAGACTGTCAGCTAATATCTGTTCGTGTTTTTTCTTTCTCTCTTCTCATTCCACAATGGAATTCGGATGGTTACCAGAGAGCTCTGCAAACTACCGTCGTTCTTCACCACTGTTCTTTTTGGAAAGATCGACAAGCAGAACACGGGATTCGTCAAAAGGTAGTTGACCACTTGTAATAGTATGCTGAACACAAAAATATTTTCTGTTAAATTGTGCATTATGGTAATTGCTTCCAGGGATGCCTTTATGGATTTCTGGGTGAATAGCAATATGATGACTATGGACAGTGCAACCCAAGTATTCACAATCTTGAAGCAACAAAATCACGATTACCTCACAAAGGTATGTCTCCATTACCAAAAACATAAGTCTGGACTCTGGAGTGTGAAAGACTTCAGAATTGGATTAATTCAACGAAGCATGTTACTGGTTCATCACAGATGGCCTTCTCTAACCAATGTTCCATAATAATTTAGGATGATTTCAAACTGAATCTTCGAGACCTTTTGGACAACCATCCTGGCCTGGAGTTCTTAAAGAGCACACCGGAATTTCAAGAAATATATGGTAAAACTATCCATGCCATACCATCATCATTTAAATGAAATATTGAACCTCATACTGTATTTTCTTCTACTTATACAACAGTATTTTCCAGCTGAGACTGCCGTATATAGGATATTTTATTGCTTGAATCGAATTGGAAGTGGCCATCTTACACTAAGGGAGCTAAAGCGTGGAAATCTACTTGATTCGCTGCGACATGCTGATGATGAAGAGGATATCAATAAAGTTTTAAGGTGACATGTTCAAATCAAAATTTTGACATTTTTTGCTTCTCTCTTTCTATAGAAATTTCTTGGTCTGCAACAAGTGCAACATTAAACTTTCTTTATTTTATGTAGGTATTTCTCATATGAGCATTTCTATGTGATATATTGCAAGTTCTGGGAGCTGGACACAGACCACGATTTCTTTATTGATAAAGAAAATCTTGTTAAGTACGGAAACCATGAAATCTTGTACGCAAACCAGGGCCAGCTCTTTGAGGCGCTCAATGTGTCGGCCCTTTGGAAGCTGCCTGCCATACTGGTCTGCCAGAACAACCATTGTGAGTTGCTGCTCCACTTTTCGGAATAGTGATTGCATCGTGGTATCTGCTTTTTCATTTGATGTGATGTGATCTGGGTTCGATTCCGTTGTGCAGATGGGATGGGAACGGCTGAGTGGAGGGCAAGCAGAATAGTAGACCATCCGTAGGTCCCCCAATAACACTATTCAAATACTCAATCTTGCAAGAAGTCCATCATACAACTGAAGAGTGTAGATATATTCTTGGTTCTGCATTCAGATTTTTTTAAGGGTCAGTACTCCGGAATGATACTTGTGTATCTGTGCACTTGTCCCCCATGGCCATGTGCTTTGTGCAAACCAGAAACTGTAGGCGGCAATAGCTGCACCTTTAATAGGAATGCAATGATTTTTTGGGATGCATTGGTGTCTATTTTATGCACAGATATTTACAATAGTTAAGTTGTTGTAGACACATATCTAACAACTTACATCCACACATTTTGGTAAAAACTTACATCGTTGATCGTTGTAGATTTGGTATATTTTGGTTGATATCATTCGTGTGACTAGCAGACTGAACTTTGCACCTAAACAAGTACATTGTATTGGCAGGTAAGATCCCTGACACTTGATGTCAGGGTCTGGGAGCCATCTGTAATTAATCTCTTCCGGTCATTAGGAAACACATTTGCCAACACTATCTGGGAAGAAATGTTACCTTTATCAAGCAGCGTTGATCATGGTGATATTTCAAGGTAACATTGACGCTGTTTGTATACAAAAGCTGTAGAATCGCTATCCTTCTATTATCATGCAGTTAACTTGCAAGTTTTACTGTTTTGCAGGGCTGATGGATTAGAAAACACATCACATAATTTAGTTGTCAGCAAGCCTAAACACTCAGATCCTATCGCTGTGAAGGAGAAATTTATTCATTTTAGATAATGGATAGAAATCCGGCCTCTATATCCACACGTGGATATACACAGCCAAAGTTTACAGGAGCCTTTAGACTCAATTACACAAAATCTCAAAACTGAGGTACGCAAAAAACAAAAAGCAAAAAGACTAAGAAAGCTAGAAAGACTGAAATTCTAACTTCTATGTCCTTGCTTCAAACTTGCTTTGACCTTGTGCACTGGTAATCCTTCGCATCCTAGTTTACTTAGAAACTCTTAATGTCAGGCCTCAAAATTTGATCTTGTGCAGTAGCAAACCTTCGCATCCTCGTCTACTTAGAAACTAAGATAACAAAACGAAGCCACCAAAGTGAGAACCACGTGTGGAACTGTAAAGACAACGCCTTCAGGAAGGAACACGACGTAGCCACGCCGCTGCTGCCCGTCCAACATGGACAGGGATTTCTCCCGCAAGATCCACATCGAGAGAGGAGGGGTGCATCGACAGACAGACGCCTCCAAGGAGTAATACGGCTCCCAAAGGTATCATCATTGTCAGCCCAACAGCAAGACAAAGGCTTTCGCCTGGCACCCAATCCACTCTCAACGACAGCACGCCAACTACTAGCACAATCCAGCGTTGATGGCTGCACAACGACCACGGACACCACCGCACAAACCCATACACCGACGACCGTGCTCGGCGACACCTGGCACTAGGCCAAAGTCGACGGCTGCTCGCCACACTGTCGTCCTAGCCTCCAGCCTCCGCTACTGCAGCCCAAACGAGGCCTCACCGCCGTCGCCGTGTAGCCCACCCACGCCCTCCGCGCCACCGCCGCCCATCCACGCCTCACGGAACCAACGCCGCAGCACGGACGCCCATCAGGGCGCCTACGAACTGGCCCTGGCCGCCGCTCACGTCGCATTGTCGCCGCCGGCGACCTCCTCAGGGGCCCGGCCGCCGCAAGCCTGTCGACCAAATCCAGATGCAGCCGTCCAGATCAAGGTGGGATAGCCCCGCCGCCGCCTTCCTAATCGGCAGCACCGGCGACTCAAACGGCCGGTGAGCAGAAGCCCACCGCGAGGAGCGGTCCTCTCCGGCTGTAGGAAGCGGCCCCAGAATCAGATCCAAAGGGATTCGACCAAGGAGGCCTAGATCCAAGGACCGGCGATTCCAGGCGTCGGCGAACACCCTCGCGAGAGGAGGGATCCTTGAGGTGCTCGGAGCCGGCCGCCGCCTCAATCCCCGCGCTCGAGGGCGACCGCACGAAGCAGGCCGCCGCTTCCGCTTGATCCCGCCGCCTCGAAGCCACCGCCCCGTCGCCCGCCTCTGGCCCGAAGCTGCCGGAGCCGCACCGGCTGCCCGCGCCCGCGCCCGCGCTGGCGCCGCCGACCGCCGCCCCGAAGCCGCTGTGCACGGTCGAAACCGAGCTCGGCCGCCGCCCGCCCCTACCGCCTGCTCTCTTGAGCTCCTCGCGCCGCCAGGGAGCCGGAACTAGGGTTTTAAAAGACACAAAAGGAAACCACGGGTGGGACCCCCTCCCCCTCGACGCCGGCGAGGCCGCCGGAGAAGGGGGAGGGGGGCCAGATCTGGAAAACGAGAGGAGGAGGCGAAAGGTCTCGCGGAGGCGAAAGGAGGCGAAAGGTAACTCCCTCTCAGTCTCAATCTACTGGGTATTTTTCAGAAGAAATTTATTCATGCCAAGGTACTTTGTTGTTTGCCTATCGCTTCAGCCTATTCTATTTTGTCATCAAACAATTAGCAATCACTGATCAGGAGAATACAATTTCATGAATCGAGTACGATTTGGTGGTATAGGCAGCATCTATTGGTTAGAAGTTATCTTAGGAAATGTCCATGAAACCGCCTGACAAGTGTGTTGCATTTTACATAATTTGTAATGCCTCATCAACCGCCTGCCGTGAAAAAGAAGAAATTGGTTTAGAGAGTGCATAATAATGCTTTTTAAAATGGGGGGGGGGCTAACAGATAATTTCATTTGCAATATTCTAAGTGATGTTTAGTTGTTAATTTTTTTAATATTCCAGTATGCTGAAAAAGATTTTGTACGAAAGCATAATATGGATGAGATTCAGCTAGCACAACAGATGTGGGATAATTGTAAGTTCAAACAACAAGAAGGGGGTGTACAGTTTGATTGTGGGGTCAAACGTCGATGTAAATCTAACTTATGGGCAGACATCATTTAATTCGGCTTTGACTCTTGGAAAAGCGCTTCTTCTACAAGAGCAACCAGCTTCGCCATCAGATGGGAGTTCAAGATGTTTTGATCGCAGTTCGCTTGAGAAGATTTCTCCCAGGGATTCTCTTTCTCCTGCCAGCACAAGTGCACGTATAGATGAATTGGATGACTGTGTTGAAGGATTATCTTTGCTTCATCTAGCATGCCGTGTGGCAGACATGGGCATGGTTGAACTACTCTTGCAGTATGGTACCAATGTAAATTCTACAGATTCGAGAGGTCGAACACCGCTTCATCATAGTATTTTGAAAGGAAGACACATTTATGCCAAGCTGCTGCTTTCCAGGTATGCAAATTCTTATAATATATGACTTGGATTTTTATTGTATGCTTGCATTTCCAGAGATTTAAACAGGATGTAAAAGGGAAGCGTCTTATATGCTATCAGAATGGGAGAACCCTACAAAGATTATCGAGTGCCTTTTTTAAATGTTAGTTGTTATAATGTCTCTTGGTAAGTTACTACTAACTGGGTGTGGTTTTAAAACCTTTGGGTATTAGACATCCATGTTTGCTCGGTAATTGGTACTAATGATATTAATGAAATCAATCTTAGCCTCCCTCAATGAGAAGTGAAAACTAGCGGTTGCTGTTCAAAAGTCCATGGATCAGCTTTTGTGATTGAAATGCTGTTATTATTTATTAAAGTTTTATCCCTTCTTTCGTTCTCACCCATATTAATTGTACCTTGATTGAATGTCATGGTCACTTGACCATTGTAGGTCTATGGTTTATCCATTCAAAACAGACAACTTCAAATACCAGGAGTGGTTTAGCCACTTACAATGCAGAACCCCAGGGCTTAGGCTATGCTGACATATTTTCTTTGGGAAATTTCGTTTTTACCACTAATCTGGAGTGAGTTTCGTTTTTACCACATACCCTTCACCTGTATAGAAGGCAACGGGGCTTGTAGTGGTATGATGTGAATACTCCAGGATGTGCTGCCATCCAAGTGAAAGGTGCAGCAGCTATCGCCTGCCTGCATGGTGTCACAAAGACGACTGCAGATTGGCTTTGTATAGAGGTGCTATCGGTGGGGTGGCTGACTCTGAGATCTCTCACACATGGCAAAGATACTTGCCTGAACGTTGTGTATGCTTTCGATGTAGTTTTGATATTTATATCACACATGATGTAGGTGATGTTTGCTTGAAAGAACGAACGCAAGAGCTTGGGGTGATTGATGGAAATTCGGAGTTAATTGGATCTGTTAGTCATTTTGTGTAATACTACTATGATTATGCTTTTTCCAAGGCGGATCTGTGTGGAGGTTGATCTATGTAACTTGGGAAAGCAAATATTCTGACTTCTGAGGCATGTTTTGGTATCCGAGGCTGGGCCTGTCTTGTGGTTCACTTTACTCTTCATTTGTCTTGTACCCTGTTGCAAATGCCTCTTTTTCTGTGACGAAGGATTGGTGTTTTGATGGTGATGGCTCTTTTTCCATATTTAAGATGAAATCGAAATAAACCCTGATCATTCCACGAAACGCTACGACCACGTTGAAGGTGGTCGTAAGAAGTTGCAACTACGCCGAGAAGATCAGTGCATGGTTGGAAGCGACTTCGACCACGTTGAGGGAAGTGAACGTGGTCGAAAGGGTGTTCGACCACGGTGAACAGTGACATTCAGTCGTTATGTGACATTCATTATATGACAAAAATATTTGGTTATACAATATATGAGACGTGAATCTTAATGAATCTGATTGTTCGTTTTATTTTTTACAAATTTTATCTTGTTTTGTATTTTACCGTAGCGTTAGCACGTACACACTACAAGTCAACGTAAGGTGGCTTGTACAACGTACGTCACCAAATTTACTACGCGACATCCTAGTCAGTATAGTAGCATGCTAGTCATCCTGATAAACAAAGTTTTTTTTTCAGTTTATTATGGTTTATAACTTCTTACAAACAAATAAGATGATTTTTCACTATCGTTTCGAAGCGGTTTATTAGGATAATATTTTTGAAGTAGTTTATCGATATTTGGTTCGTTCACACAAATACTTACGCTAAGATAAAAACCATAAGCCACAGGCGCAAAGAATCTATCCAAAAGCTCGAACCAATAAAGCGTACCAATTATAAGCCCATAGTAACGTCACAAAATAGCTTGGTTAGTCCAACTTGTGGAACAACATGCAACCCTTGATGTTTGACGGGTAGCTATGCTTTCTTCTTCTTAGCTTATGATTTCTTTCGAATAAATAAGTAGAACAATTTCTTTATTGTCTTTTCAATATGGCTTATCAGGATATCTTTTTCAAAATGATTTATTAGTATTTGATTCGTTTGTACAAGTGCTCACGTTAGGATCAAAAACCATTTGCCACAACCGAAGAGAACCGATCCTATATTTACACACACTCAACGAAAACATCCTACGCCTGGCATTGATTGGGTCAACAGGGTTCACAGTGATCGATCTAATGGCCCCAACCACAGATAATAACTGAGTTTATTTTGACTTTTAGCCGGTTTATGCTTGTACTGTCTATAGTAAGATCAGTCTCAGTGGAGGTTTCATGGAGTTTCATGGGCATTAAATACGCTGACATGACACTGTATTGATGAAGAGAGAGATGATAAAAGTTTCATGGGAGTAGAGAGAGTTTCATAGGGATGAAACTCTTCTGCACTGTTTCCAAAATATAGGTGTGTTGGAAACTGGGACATGAAACCTCCACTGAGACTGGCCTAACTAACTTTTAAACGGTGTGTTTTTCAAAGTAGGGTTAATAGAAAAATTGTAGTAAAAAGTGTACTGAGTTCAGCTGTACGGCCAAAATCATATGCGACTATTTTTCTGTACATACTACCTCTCACGAATAACCAGAATTCAAATATTTAAGCCATAAACTATCAGCCAAAAAAAACCCACCCAATATCGGCTATTTCAAAGGCCTCATGGTGCAGTGGTGGAGGAAGAGCAGGCATATTTTAACAATTTCGCACTGCAACACTATATATTGTAAGAAATTTTGTTGTTAGTATTATTTGATCTCCTTATCAAATATAATTATATTATACAGTTTATTTGTCCTACTTATTTTTAAATCTTGGTTCCGCCTCAGAGAGAAGGAAGAAAGGACACGTGCCTCACCTGTAAGAAAGCGAGATAATGCGGCGCAAATGACCTGCAAAATTAAAAGCTGCATCATCATCATCATTCATGCATCAATTAGGAGACCACTGCTTTAATTTGTTTGGCGATGGACCGGCCGAGCTCTTCTTCTGTCCATCTCTGTCCTCTGCGAGCGCCTTTCCCCTTACCTAGTATTATGGCCCCATTTGGCACAACTCTAACTCCGAGATCTATACTAGATCTGTAGTTTGTTGACTAAATTAAAGTGATTTAAATATTTTTATTTAATATATAATATAAATGAAATGAGTAATGTAAATACACTTAACATGCCTACAACTCTAGATCCAGGATTTCCTAGAGATGATCAGCTCTGCCAAATGGGGCCTATATTACAACAGGTGATCCTTACATCTACTAGCTGGTTTGTGTGTGGTGACCGTGCTACACCGTACTACTCCGTAAGCTAGAAAGGACTGCCTATTACACCGTACTGCTGTTAATAGCCCAAGGAGACAACGAGTAATTAACTAGCCAAGCTAATAATGTCTTCTTGCCGCTCGTGCCAGCACAGAAAAAGCAGCTAGCTGAACGCTTGTTTGTGAGTTTTTGACTTCTAGTTTCCTATTTTTAAATTTTATTTTTTTCTCTATCTTTTAGTTTTTTAGACCTTTTTGCTGTCTTCTTTTTTCTTGTATTTCTTTTCATTGTCTATAATGAGATATTTTTCCTATTTTATTTTTTAAAATTTAATTACGTTAAAAGCTATCAACTACTACGGTGCAAAATAACTCAGCTATAATAAAAAAAGCCAAAAGCCATTAAAACAAAGCTTACAGCCACATGCCAAAACAACAACTACCAAAAAAAGCGATAAAATAACGTATCCAGCTCAGGGTTGGGCTACCGATTGCCTTTTTTTCCCACTCATTTGACCTTTTAAGCTCAATCTTTTGACTTTTTTTTATTATAGTGGTTGAAAATATATTGAAACTGTTGTTAGCTTTTTTAACGTAATTAAATTTAAAAAATTTAAAAGTATAAAAGTTATATCATCGCAGACAATGCAAAAGAATAACTAAAAAAAAGCAAAAAACCATTGCAAAGGAATAACTAAAAAACCCAAAAAAAACATGAAAATAAGAAGTCATAAGCAGAAGCTACATGTGACTGATGACTTTTAGGTCGATTGATAGTTTTATCTGTATTTTTTTGATATGGCAACAAATAACAGAGATATCGATGTGAATGGCATATACGACTGTAGGCTCAAAAAGTCTTTTAAAAATCCATTTTAAGCAATTATGTCATCTATTTTGACATTTAGACAAACCAAAAGGCAAAAAAGCAAAGTTAAAAGTAAAAAAGACAGGCCCCACATCCAACCACAACCAGTTTTCTATGTGGAGCAGGTAAAAAATTGGACGTTTCCGTCAAACTTACTACTAGATTAAAGTACTGGTGTTGTCGATCGTGAACCAACCATGAAAACGTGCCGAAATTGTTGTTTACCTTCGATTTATTTGTCAGGATGCTATTAAGTCTACCTCGGTCTTTGTTCGATTGAGATGCAATTAAATAGTCTCCGATTCAGTTTAAAAATAAAAAACACAGTTATATCTTTATATATTACTTAAAAAAGAGAGAGAAAAATCACGTTAAAAATCCAATGCATTCTAAATATTTTTTTACTTGAAAGATAGAAACCCTTGCTGTTTAGAATAGGACTTAAAGAATGAACTTGAGCAAACCCCATATACTCGCACATGGCACGACTGAAACAACTTGATGAGGACATCCTTTTCATATATACAACCATGCCGACTCCACATCAAACTGAAACTATGATACAAAGACCAATGACTAGAGCGCGAGCACGCCAACTTAACCATCAGGTGAATGCGTTCCTAAGTTTGCATACAAATGTTTCAAAAAATGTAATACTACTTAATTCTTGTGATGATTTAATTGTCCTTAGAAACCATGGGGAAGAACCACGTGAGCTCAAGTATAGAAGTGGAACCGTCAAGCGCAAACCAAGTCCTGTTCGCGAGTTCGACTCGGATTCGGCTTTCCCAACAGCATCTACTTCAAACAGCCATAACTTTTGATCCAGAGGGTTTCTCGGGGCCCATGAGTACTCGTTGGAAAGCTCTTGAAGTCTACTTTCAGATGAATCTGGTCTCACCTCGAAATTCCATCTGAGCCGATCAAAAACTGCAAAACAAGTCACATCACTTTTTCAGTCCGAGTCAAAGTGGGCCTTGGACCTTGTAATCGAGTCCTGTTCGGCTTCCATGTGTTTTGGCCGACCCTCCACCTTCCGTGTCCCTTAAATAGGCAGCCGCACCCTCTTCTAGGGTTTGGGTTTTGATAGACTAAGAGCAACTCCAGCAGGACCCCTACTTGAGCCCTCATCCTACTTTTGAGGACCGAGGGGCAAAAAACTCACTCCAGCAGGGCCCCTACTTGAGCCCTCAAAAGTAGGAGGCCCTCAAATCTCCCCCTCGAGCCCTCATTCCTGGGGGGTCTGGAGGGAGCCCTTACTTTTGAGGGCTCAAGTAGGGACCCTGTTGGAATGAGTTTTTTGCCCCTCGGCCCTTAAAAGTAGGATGAGGATGAGGGTGGGTCCTATGTGTCATCCCCTCTAAGAATGAATTTGAGGGTCCTGTTTTGAGGGCTCCTGCTGGAGTGTAGTCCAAAAAACAGAACCCTCAAAAGTAGAGAGAGCCCTCAAATAAAAAGTAGGGGGCCTGTTTTGAGAGCTACTGCTGGAGTTGCTCTAAGTTAGCTTTTGCTACTTTGCCTTGTACTCGCGCGTGTCGGCTAGACCGCCCGGATACTTGTCTTCGGAACCCCACTGTTCTTCTGTTTTCGATTGAATCCTATATCGTTTATTTGCAATTGAGTTGTTGTTCATCTTGTTCTTGCCTGTTCTTCGATTGCTTGCAGGAACAAGTACCCTCGTGGTTAGGTTGATCGTGCGCTGACAAGGTCACGAACAATCTCTGGAGTTGGTGTATCGATCGGTAAGGCGCAACGTCCTTGGATGGTTATAGTCGGGTCGTCAACGTCTTCTCCTTCCCCAATTGAATCTACCACTCTCATCGAAAGATCGGGACCGCTAGTGCTATCACAACTCAACAGTTAGGACACTTTGCCCAATTAGAAATCTACGGTTCCGGAGGCACAGTAGCGAAATCTTACTAGAAGCAGTAAATATTTTCAACTAATTACGTATCACAACGCATCACAGCACAATAACCATGAACCCGGCCTTACGAACAGTTGTCGGGCTCGATTAGGCTACCGGCCGGGCTGGGCCATTTGTTAACCATGTATAGGTCCAGTTCTTTTTCAGTTTTTCGTTTTTTATTTTTGATTTTTTTATAATAACTAATTTTTAAACGGAGTATATTTTCAAGATAGGGTTTACTAGTTAATTGTAGTATATACTGTACCGACTTCATTTATATCAACAAAAACGAAACGCGAGTTTCTGTTACTCTATTATCTTTTGCACGAATAACCTAAAAACACAAACCATAGTCAAAAACCATAAACCTCAATCAAAAAAAGAACAAGCCCATAATTCAAACAGCAACATAACAAAAGCTATGAGCAGAAGATGTCAAAGTCAATATTACACGATCAACGATTCGGCACGGAGAGAGACCGGTGTTGACTTGACAGGACGACAAGCAATACACAGTCGTGCTTCAGGGCTTGTTCTTTTCAGCTGCGGCTTATGGCTTTTGGCTGAAATTTTTGAATTTTGGTTGTTTACGGTACAGATTATGGAGAGACATGTACTCAGTTGCGATTTTGGCTGGTACAGATGTTGGACTTTTAACATGTAGATCGTTTAACTTGTAGATCCCGTCTTGAGAAAATACTCCGTTTAAAAGTTTGATACTGTAGCAAAAGATAAAAACCGTCAGCTTTTGAAATGCATCGACAAATCGAAACCGGCAATTGCCCTCCATGTCCATTGCTCTGTTCTTGCGCGTTTACTTGTTACCGTTGACTGTAACAAATGAGTTGAGCTTGATCTTACTTTTTAAACAACACAAAAATAAATAGATCTAAACGTATAATATTAGTAAAATATTTTTATTATAAATCTAACAATATTATTTTATATTATATAACTATATATTTTTAAAATTATTATTGATGAAAACTCCATCGATCAAATCAATAACGATAAGTAAAATCAAACGGAGGTGAGGGTAGCATGAGTAGAACCGTACCAGCCTCGGACCTGTGGGCCACACGCAATCATGAGCCACCGGCATGGATGACATGGCTGGTAGGCGGAGTCATAACGTTCTTGTACCTCTGGTGTGCTGTTCTTGATCAGTGATCCTGTTTTTTAGGCTCACGGTTTGCTTGAGATTATTGTACACAAATTCTATTTTTTTATCATTTCGTTTTGATTCTTGCTAATAGTTTAGGTAGTGATCGGTTCGGTTTAAAAGCTTATAGCATGACTGAAAACACTGTAGCTGAATGAAAAAAAGCACTGTAGCTGACATAAACTTATTTCGCATAATTAAATTTAATAAAATTTAAAAATATAAAAAATATGTTAACCCATTACGTATAATACAAACAAATATGGGAAAAAAAGAACCGACAAAAAAGCTCAACAAAAAGTCAAGTTGACGAAATTTATGAATAGTAAAAAATAAGCCATAAGACAGAAGCCGAAACCGAATTGATCAGGGATAATAGTATTTGATAAAAATGATTGATACGAATAGTAATAAATAATAACAAGTGATAAATAATAGTGTATTGGGTAAGGAATAAGTCTACCGGCCGGTAGCTGATGCTAAATGAGTGACACAGCCACCTGCCATGGATGACATGGATAGCTTAGCTAGACACACTCATAAAACACCTGTGCTTGTACGCTGCCCTCTACACTTCCCGCGAGTAGCGTACAGTAGAGATAGAATAGACACAACTCTTGCTTGACTCCCTCTTAAACCTCAAAAATGGGGGTGGAAACGGCTCCGGCTCCTCCTCCGGCCGGCTTGGATCACATGGACTCTTCCAGTTTCGAGTCAAATCTTCTTGAAGCCTCCTCGCCGGTGGCGGGAAGCGGCGGCGGCGTGAATGGCGCCGCGACCAAGCTGCAGAAGGTGTACCGGAGCTACCGGACCAGGCGCAAGCTCGCCGACTCCGCCGTCGTCGTCGAGGAGCTCTGGTAACCAGATCATACACCAGCCCCCCCCCCCCCCCCCTCTTTTCACTTTCCTTTGTAAGCTTCTTCGTTCACGATTTGTTTTATCCGTTTGTTCTGTTTAATTTGGTAAAGAAAAGCTGTCCCTTCTTGCTTTTAGTGAATGTCCCCTTCCTGGAATTCTTCTTTTATTGCTTGCTTTTCTTGGTTCTTGCCGTGTCATGAATTGGATTCCTTGAAAATTAAGGTGGCTCCTTCTTAGAGATTCTGGGTGTCCCAATAAATGGCTGATTTGGTTCTTCTTGACGGTCGCGGGTGGTGAAATTAATCTTTGAAACTGAGAGGGTTTGTGGTTGGGATTGATGAAGGTGGCAAGTGCTGGACTTCGCGCGGCTCAGCCACAGCACCGTCTCTTTCTTCGACGACCCCAAACCGGAGACCGCCGCCTCGCGCTGGAACCGCGTCAGCCTCAATGCATCCAAGGTCTTGTTCCTTTTGTTTTCTTTCCGCATCAATTGCTACCATAATAAAGTTTGCGATTTGCGATGGTCTTGTCTTCACAAGAAAGCGATTCTTTTTTGTTTGGACTACTCCAATATTGCTGTGCTGTGTGTATTGAAGCTGTTGTTGTTTGCGAGCTTGATACAGGTGGGTCAGGGTTTATCAAGGGATGGCAAGGCTCTGAAGCTGGCTTTCCAGCACTGGATCGAGGCTGTGAGTACAAATCGTACAAATCTGCAGTATTTTTTAGTACCATAGTATTTGCTTTGGATAGTGCTGCCTTCTTACATGTGTGTGACAAGAGGCCACTTTGCCAGTATCAGTTGACTTGGACTTTTTAGTCAGGTGTGAACTTTGATCATAAAAGGTCCACAGCTTGCGTCGTGGAAGTTCCTGTCCCTTCCTTGCTAGAATCCCGTTTGCAGAATTCTCGATGTAATCGTGACAGGGATGTTCATTTGTTGTTGTATAGATCGATCCGCGGCATAGATATGGGCACAACCTGCATTTCTACTATGATGTCTGGTGCCAAAGCCAGGCCGCGCAGCCGTTCTTCTACTGGTAAGAACTTGACCGCGATTTGCGTGTTTGCATTTGCAAATTCTTAATTGGAACGTGTAGAATCGGTATGGCGCTTTTTCAAAATCTTCCCCTAGGTTACAACTCCACGCAGTGAAAATACGAACTCACAAGTTCATCAAAACCAAGAACCAAAGGATCGCAAAGGTTGCCTGGGACTCTGTCTCAACCGGTCCATTGGCTGAACTGACCACGCCTGTCTGACCGGTGGCCGATTGGACCACATACTGAGAAACAGTGTAGATAACACCACATACGATCTAAGAAAAGAACTAACTTCTAAACTACTGATCCAAAGGCAGTAAAACTTGGCACAATCACTCCCTAGAATGTCAGGAACATATACCAATCATGAATCATGAAGATAAATGTCAAAATTTTGACCTTTATCAAAAACAAAGAGAGTCGCACCAAAACTAGGCAAAAGAGGTAAATCTTGATTTACTCTTACTCTTGGGTCCTAGATAATCTAGATGATCTTAGATGGGTTCTCACATATCATAGTAAAGTAGATCACAGCACAAACTCAAGGTAAAACCTTGACAACAACAAATCCCTAAAATCATCTCTCTTTTGAAGAAAAACCGGGTAAACTTAACAACTTCCCCTAGAAGGCATCTAGATGAATGGAATATGATCTCCAAAAGACATCTTCATTTTTTACACATCCTTGGCACTACGAAAGATTTAAAAGAGATAAATCCAAACAAGAAAGCCAAGCAAATCAAACGTACAAGGAAGGATCCGTAGCACAACTCACTTGGACAAACTTTAGATATTTATTTTACTTCAAGAGAAATGTTTTACAGCCCCTTTCTCATGATGGCAGAACTCTAAGCTTAAGAGTACACAAACAAAAGGGTTCAACACAAGGAAACTCTAATTCTATCTCTCTAATCCTTTATCTCTCTTTACACACAAGGCTTATATAATTTAGGCTTCCACCGCACACTCAACCCTAAACAATTAGTCACTCTTAGTGGATGACACCACTTACAAGTTGGAAAACTCGGTAACCCACACATAAACGGGTTTTACATTTCACACTTGCACGCTTTTTAAAGTACGACTTCCACAAGGCTCCACAAGCACGATAAGATATTCCATCCTAAAAACGTGACCTAAACCACTTAGCCCAATGTCGCGGTTTTGCAAACCGCCAATCCACTTGGTATTGAACAATTTTCTCAATTGCCATTCACCGGTCTTCATAAATATGGGAACCTAATGCCTCGTTGTTAAGATCGTATGCTTGCACCAAGCCCGTCACCACTTGAAACGTCCGAGTCCAATTGGCACACCATATCACACCATAGTCTGTAATGCCCAATTACTTGTCACCAAAATCGTGCGTTTAATCCGAGAAATGTTACCACTTGAAATGTACAAGCCCAATTGGCACACTACATGCATGCACTGCTTCATCACGAACCTTGTTTTTCTCCCGTGCTTCTCAGTTTGAGATGTTGTTCCACCTAGATTTACACGACACACCATGGCGTCAGGACCCTTTCTGCAGTCTTGGTCTTGCTATTGGCTGCAACAATCATCAATGCACCTGCACAACAAAGAACAAGCAATCGATCCAAGTACAAATGACATACACTTGATTCTTATCGGTAAAACTTATGCATAGACACACTATGACTCAAAATTGCATGGACACACCATGGCCAACAACCAAAACTGGCTACGAAGTTAGTTAGACCTGTTAAGGGTATTAGAGATAAGGGTATTAGAGATAGAGTTTGTATTCTATTCCATATATGCCTTATCTCTATATGGCATATCCCCTTGTACTCTCCGATATATATCTCTAATACCCTTAACAAGACCATCAAGCACACTCTAGTCAGACCACCATGCAATGGTCGATCAGATCGCTTTTCTCCAGTCATACCGAATTTCCAATGTCGATACTACCGCACCAGGTCTCAAGTCAAAACATCTAAAAGACCTTCTCTGAAAAATAGCTATCGCTAACAAAGAGCCAGTAGTACCGCACACCGGTCAAACCGCCACACAAGGGTAGGTCAAACCACAAGCCAGTTACAACACTGACCGGTCTAGCCACAGGCCGGTTAGACCGCCGTCACTCTGATTACAAAACTAGAGATTTAAAAGTATAAAATCAAACTCAAACAATGACAATCACACCAAAGCAAAGTTAAATACTTATCACCAACATGGGTCTGCCACCACATAGTCTTACAGAACGATTTGGGGCAAAGTGTATGACAAAAGAGATTTGCATGTAGGATAAGTATGTTCAGTGTTGCACTGCTATACCACAAATTTCAGTGAGTGGTTTTGATTGGACAGCCATTTCAGTGAGTCTTTTTTTTTTGGCATATGTAGGCTTGATATTGGGGAGGGAAAAGATGTTGATCTTCCAGAGTGTCCAAGAGCTCTGCTGAAAAAGCAATGCATAAAATATCTTGGTCCGGTAAGATCATGTTCTGTAACAGCTGCCTAATCCTTATTCCAGATCATGTATCTTGTTGAAAATATTCTGAGAAGAGCTGCATTATTAGGACTTGAGAGTATTAACTTCATTCTACCCTCAACTTTGTTTGGCCGAGCCTTGATTTTGATTAAATGTTACTGACATTGTTCTATTTCTTTTTCATGTTCACTTTTTATAGTTTTCTCTTGAATTGAAAACGTGTTATATCTAGATGTTATTGTTATTAAGTCGCTGCATATTTGAGCTATAAATTATACAGCCAAAGGTCCAGAAGTTAGTGCTTAATAGGTTCTAACATGTTCTGGCCTACTTCCATTCACATATGCAATTTTTCAATTGTTCATGATAACTACAAGAATAACTGACATAGCTCTTGTGTTCAAAATCCTACAAAACCATTGTGTTCAAAATCCTACAAAAATATCGCATGAAAGCATTTTTAAAAAATAGTGTCACATGAACTCTATATTTTGCTGCAGCTAAGCCTACCAGATGGTTCTAACAATTGTCTGAAGTTTTGCAGCAAGAGCGTGAGCACTATGAATACATCATTACAGAGGGAAAGATAATCCATAAACAGTCTGGGGAACCACTTGATACAAGCCAAGGTCCTAAAGGGAAGAAATGGATTTTTGTTATGAGCACAGCAAAGAGACTTTATGCTGGCAAGGTAGTTTGCCAACCCTCACAAGGATTTTGCTCTCTTATTGCTGCTGAACAATGTGATATCTTATTTTGGTAGTTTAGCATCGCTTAATCTGTTTTTCATAAGCTGATTTCTCCACCCAGAAAGAGAAAGGTGTATTCCAGCACTCCAGCTTTTTAGCAGGAGGTGCTACCATTGCTGCTGGAAGGTTTACTGCAGAAAATGGAGTTATCAAGGTATTCTTGAGAAACCATGCCCTATTGAAATGTTACTATTTACGCACAATATTTTGCTTCCTGATATGACTGCTTATATTGTCCTCAATCCTGCATCTGTGACCCAAAAGATTGATTATTGTCCAAGAGTTGATCACTACATGATCCTTCAACATCGCACCATTCTTTTTTTGTTTCATGGGCTGCTATGAAAAATTATTTGAACATGCCTCTTTTTTGTGAGGGAAGATTGGAAAATATCTGAAGATTGGGCTGTATTTATGTTTTATTTCCACACAATTCTAAAAGTTGCATAATGGATCAAACTACTAATACCTTTTTACTAGTATCATGTATCATCAGAGTATCTACTTCATGCTTTGGCCAATATACAAGTTATGAGGACATTAGACCATGGATTGTATTTCCTGGCTGCAAGCACATGATAATCATTTGATACTTTCATTGTGTTTTAATTCTCATGCTTGTTCATTGGGTGCAGTCTGCTTATCTCTGATTATCTGTTCTGATTGCAGTCCATCTGGGCTTACAGTGGTCACTACAAACCAAGTGCACAGAACCTCAGCAACTTCATGAGCTTCCTTGAAGAGAATGGAGTTGATCTGAAAGAAGTTGAGGTACACAATATTCGGACCAGCAGAACCTAAAAATACTCCTATGTTACCAAATATAAGGTGGTTTCATTTATGAGCTTGTTTTGCGTATTCAGGTGCGTTCATCAACCAATGAAGATTACTATGAAGATCCCGTGCCTAATAGCTCACAGAACCCTACTGCTGCTAGCATAGCATCCAATCCTCCACAAATGATTCTCCCTCCAAACATGATAGAAGAAGACAAGGCATCTGGGCCATCTCCACAAACTGAAGGTGATGAAGGCGACAATGTTCCTATGGAGAAAGCCAAGCCATCCTACCAAAGAACCTTATCAGGTGGCCTGCAAAGCCCTAGAGCGTGCGAACTCCCACAGGAGGCAATCCTTGAGAGGGTGAAATCGAAGAGAGAGTCAAAATCCTATCAGCTTGGCCATAGGCTGTCCCTGAAATGGAGCACTGGTGCTGGTCCAAGAATTGGGTGTGTGAAGGATTATCCAATGGAGCTCAGAATGCAAGCGCTGGAGATGGTAGACCTCTCACCGAGGGCGTCAACTCCTTCGACCTCGAGGAGGCCACCGGCATGCCTCTCACCCACCTTACCAACATCTCCGCTCGCGCCAATGCAGGCCTCCCTGCCCCAGCCAAGTTAGAACAGCTGATAACTATGTAACTAGTGTGCACAGCAGCAAGAGACATTTGCAGTTAAGCTATTTGTGTTGTAGTATCGTCATTGTAGTTCTGCATCGCCATGCTTGGTCTAGAATGTAAAGGTCAGACATTTGGTTCGTGCGTGCTGCTTTTACGATGTTCTGTGGATCAATTTATGCCTCAAATGATTTCGTGAGAGCTATATAAGTTTTCCTAGTTGTTTGAATTAGTTTTCTTTTTTTTTTTAAAGAAACGAGTTGTTTGAATTAGTTTAACAATGTTCACTTGGGCTTTTGTGTGCCGAACGTAACTATTGCAGTTATAGTTTTCAGCACAGATTGCATCTGATATGAATATGATAGTACGTTTGATTACGACAATCAGGAAAGATTCAGGGACCCTGGAAGTCTTGATTGATTTAACAGGGAAAGGAAGTGCCGGCTGCAGGTTGCTCCATAGCCTTTCATAGCTCAGTACTCAGCAATAGTTAGCAATGCGTCAAATTCACTACCAAGCTGGTGAGAATGATCAAATTCTACCATATATTCATAAACAGAAAAGGGACATGAAATAAGAATGTAAGATACAGAGAAGGGACTTGAAATAAGAATATGAGATATAGAGTGGTAGCAAACTCGAGTTTTTTTTTTTTTTTGCATTTCCACATGCAGCTTCTGGCAGGCACATCAGGGATAATCACTACATCAGTTTACATTCGTCAACGTATACCTGATATAATTTGTAAAGCAACCTCACTAGTCACTAATTAGTCACCACTAACGCAGCCCTTGCATCCACAGTGATACACTCTATGATCTGTTCTTCCCTCAGATGTTTAGGAACCCTACAAACACAGGTAGTTGCAAAGTTGTGGTCTCGCGTCTGGATACAGTGCCGGCAGCAGAGACGTTCATAGCCTGTTTGCAATGATTCTACAAAAAATCACCGTCAATTGACCATGCAAATTAGACCACAAAATTAAGAACAACGTGTCATCCCATATACAGCGTCCAAATGGACTGATGAAAAAAAAATTCACATTAGGCCATCAGCTATAAAACTATCATTCCCGGCTGATCTACTGCAAGATGCCAACAATTATCGTAGACTTGACTAATTTGAATTCCAGCCATTAGTAAAATTAGGAGTACAGTCTCCAAATCAATTGCGAATTGGTTTAATTTCTGGTCATTCAGGAATAATCAATCTTTTTTATGGATAGTTTTTTGTTCAGTTGTACTTACAGGAGCTAGCCCAGAAATTAACGTAGCGCATGAGTATATAGTATCTCCTGACGAGAAAAAAATGCATACCTTCTTCCACTTGGCAATGAGGTTACGGTCAGCATGGCCCTGGTCAAGGTAGAACTCGTGCAGCTCCTGCGAGATCTGCTTCCTATTGTAGTAAAGATCATACACGTATCGGTTCCTCTGGTGACTGATCTTGAAGATGGGCCACAGTGCCTCGCACTTCCTTTTCCCATCGTGCGGATCACTCTCAGCTGCACCAAATTAACCGTGACACAACGCCGCATTATCATCACTAGTCGTTATAAAACCGACTAAACGAAATATGAAACAACGAAGAATAATAAGGGACCTTGACAAAAGTGTAGCACTAGCTCAAAATCGGATAAAAAATACAATAATTCCATACTCAGATCACAAAATGCAACGTTAGCACTTGAAAAGTTCATAAACATCTGATGAGATTATGGATGACTAGACTGACCTTCCCTCATCGTAGCCTGAAGCTCCAACAAAGGTGGGCTCTATAAGCTCCCCACCATGGGTATTTTACACCACTCGTTTTTATCTTGAGAGCATGTCCTATGCACACACAGGAGACGCTGCCTCGATCTTCCTTCCTCCACGCCCCCGACTTCTTCCACCGTGCACCCCCCAAATCCCTTCTAGGTTTTGCTATAGGTGGCGGCAACCGCCACAACGACGGCAATGGCGACGACGAGTAGTTCCGCGAGAAGGATGGCGTCCTCGTGCGACGTGGCCTGCTGCTTGTTTGCCTTCCACTTGTATAGTTGTATTTTGGCTTCCTAGATAGTTTAATGTAAAATGTTTGGATGCAATTGTTCTTCGGTGAGTGAAAATGTGTTGGAATGCAGATTGCTGACAACATGTTGATTGTAACTTGGGCTCCACGATTTTGGTTGTTCTTGTTGGTAAATGCAAAATTCTGGAATGCTGGTTGTAAGCTTGTTCTGGCTATTGTTGTTCTGCAATGCAATTTTCTAGAATGGCAATTTTAGTTGCTTGTTCTGGAATGCAGGAGAAATATGCATTGATTCAATGATCCCTCAGGTCAAATTTTGGCTACTTTGTTCAATGATCCCTCAGATCAAATGATATTGATATAGAAACGTTAGAAAAGCTTGTATCAGGTTCTTGTGAATTGCACAAAAAAAGCTACAGTATCAGAAAATGGTCTTAAAATTGCAACATCAGAAAAGTTTCTGTCGGAAGACTGAAAGCTTTTGTTCATCGTCTGTTTTCTCTGGTTTTTTAACCACATTCAAGTTTTCAATCACGTTCAGCCTTTTGACCACATTGTTTCTTTTCGACCATGTCTGATTCGACCGCTCATTGGTCGTCAACCTTACTGGCAGTGTTTTGATGAGTTTCGATTACTTCGGTTACGACTGCTGATTGGTTGTCGACCTCACTAGTCGAGGTTCGATTTGGTTTGACCACTTTGGTTTCAATCACTAATTGGTCGTAGACCACTCTGGTCATATTCCGAATTGTTACGACTACTCTGGTCATCGACCACGACGGTTTTAGACCACCCGTTGGCCTTCGATCATGTTGGTTTTCGACCACTGTCTGGTCGTTGACCACTCAAGTCAAATTTCGACCACGTTGGTTACGACAAAGACCTTGTTGGTTACCAATCAGGTTGCGTTCAATTCTGTGGGACTTCTGATCACGTAGTCGAATTTCGACCACGTGGTTACGATCATGTTGGTTTCGATCACGACCACATTGATTTCCAATCAGGTTGTGCTCAGCTCTGTGAGACTTCAGACCACGTAGTCGAAGTTCAACCATGTTATTTTTCTGACTGGTTTTGCTCAGCTTTGAGAGTCTCTGATTTTTCAGTGGGATTTCTATCCTAATCTTCATAGCTTTGTAGCTATCGGAGTAAAGAATAAGTAAATACTTTAGGAAAAAAATTTAAGGCACCATTTATCCTCCCTCTATTGCCTATCCAGTCCAACACTACTGTTCATTACTTAGGCACTTGGCTTGTAATGGATGCATGTGTCTGTCAATTTGTGCTTCTGTCAGTCGGATAATTTTTTGTGGAGTTTTTAGCGCTTTCTAGTCTCTTGACTTTTGTTTGATCGTACTAGCTGATAATGGTTGGTGTGGGTGGTGGTTTAGCTGGTGGCAAAAATTGTTGAAACCTGCTTCATTTGGTGTCAGATGTTGTAAATAATCTTGTTTAGAAGTCATGTGAAAAGTTTGGTTGTAATCAAAGTCAAATCGCAGCCGCAATTGGAAGTCGTATCGGAAGCGGAGTCGAAGTAGAAGTCGTATCGGAGTCGGAGTCAGAGTTGTAATCGTAGTCGAACCCGTGTTAAAGTCACAGAACCAGGTATAAAAGGAGGGGTAGACATGTAACCAAGGGGAACCAAGCAATTGCGAATAATAGAAAAAGGAGAAAAACTCTCTGTTGCTTCGAGCAATTCCGCAGACGTGGTCGTAAGCCCTTACGACCACGGCAAAGGAACAGTGATTTTCCGTCCACGTCGAAGGAGTGCAGAAAGATGATTTGACCACGCAGAGAAGGCTACGACCACGGTGAAGGTGGTCGTAAGGAGTTGCAACTACGCCGAGAAGACCAGTACGTGGTCGGAAGCGACTCCGATCACGTTGAAGGAAGTGAACGTGGTCGAAAGGATGTTCGACCACGGTGAACAGTGATCGCCAGCATCACTGCGTGATCGTAGAGGATTTCGATCACGGTATTTTTCAAGCGGCTGGAGAAAGACAGCGCAGCGATACAGTGGAGCGGTCGTAAACTGCTACAGTGAAGTTACGACCACGACTCAAAGCGATCGGTGGCGAGTTTGAGTGGTCGTACGGCAGCGCAAGTGGTCGGAACCGGTCGTAAACGACTCTAACCAGTCGTAAAAAATCCTGGGAGGTCGTAAGACTTTCCATCAGTTAGTATCAGAGCTATGGCTGATAAGGTAAAAGAAAGCGTGTCGCTGCAGTATCCGATTCTCAATTCGGATAATTACCCGATCTGGGCGATGAAGATGAAGGTCAACATGATCGCGCAGGGTGTCTGGGGTCCAGTCGAACCGAAGGAGAAAGACAAGGTCGTTGATGAACGACTTGACAAGATGGCAATGGCGGCAATCTATCAAGCCGTTCCCGATTCAATGATGCGACAATTGATTGGGAAGGAGACCGCTCGAGATGTCTGGACTACTCTGCAGACAATGCACCAAGGGGTAGACCGAGTGAAGGAAGTTCGACTCCAAACATTGAGGAGCGAATTTGAAGCCATGAAGATGGGGAAGAATCAGACCGTGGAAGAATTCTCTGGTCGATTCAATGAGGTCGTAAACGAGATCAAATCTCCCGGCGACGATCTAAAAGATGAGGTGGCAGTGAAGAAGTACTTGAGAGTTTTGCCAGAGAAGTTTCTTCCGGTCGTAACCACACTCATGTACTCGCAAGACCTCTCGAAGATGAAGATTGAAGAAGTAACTGGGGCGCTCAAAGCACACGAGCAGCTCCTGAGAAGTTATCAAGATGATAGCGGACAACAGGCCCTATTCGTAAAAGAAGACTCGAACCGAGGCGGAGAGTTTTCTACCAGAGGGGGTCGTGGTCACGGTCGTGGCCGCGGTACATCGCACAGTCGCGGACAAGGACGTGGAAGCAGCCAGCAGGGTCGAGGCTTCCTGTCTGGTCGAGGCAGAAGAGGTGGTTGTACTGGTCGTGGAGGCGGCGATTACCAGACAGACAAATCTGACGTCCAGTGCTACACGTGCGAGAAATTTGGACACTACGCTGCCGAATGTCGGAGCCACATCCAGTGCCATAACTGCAAGAAGTATGGTCACTATGCTGCGAATTGCCGGAGTAAGAAGAAGGTGGAGGAAGCAAACTTGGCACAAACTACAGAACAAAAAGAGCCGACACTGCTGTTGTCGCTCTGCACTGTAGACGAACCGACAATGGTTCTGTTAAATGAGGAGAAAGTCTTTCCAAGTCTGTTGAAGCAGGGAGTGCAGACACAAACCGACTGGTACCTCGACAACGGAGCGAGTAACCATATGACGGGCACACACTCGATGTTCCACGAGTTGAATGAGAATGTGTTCGGAAAAGTCCAATTCGGAGATGGGTCGTCGGTTCAGATTAAAGGGAGAGGCTCGGTCCTGATGCAGTGTAAGGATGGAAGTCGAAGAAGGCTCTCGGATGTGTATTACATACCGAGTCTACAAAGCAACATCATAAGTCTTGGACAATTGACTGAAGAAGGTTGTCGGATCGAGCTCAGAAACAACTACCTGAGGGTGTTCGACCGCACCGAACGACTGCTAATGAAAGTACAGAGGACGATGAACCGTCTGTACAAGATTCAGATTGAAGCGTGCAAACCAAGGTGTTTGAAGATTATGACCGATGATACAGCCTGGTTGTGGCATGCAAGATTCGGACATTTGAACTTTCAGAGTCTCAACACGATGGCGAAAAAGGAGATGGTGATCGGACTACCAAAAATCGACCACCCAGAGCAAGTCTGTGAGGGCTGTCTGATGGCAAAACAAACCCGTAGCAGCTTCCCATCACATGCACAGTTCAGAGCTTCTCGACCACTCGAGCTAGTTCACATCGACTTGTGCGGACCGATCACACCTCGCACTGATGCCGGAAATCAGTATTTTATGCTGATCGTGGACGACTACTCGAGAGCCATGTGGGTGTACATGCAGAAGAGCAAAGACGAGGCAAAGTACAACTTTCAGAAATTTATGACCCTTGCCGAAAACGAGGTTGACTGTAAGGTGAAGGCTGTCAGGTCTGACCGAGGAGGAGAATTCCTCGCAAAAGAGTTCGACTTGATCTGTGAAGAAAAGGGCATTGCAAGATTCTTCACGGCTCCGTACTCGCCTCAACAAAACGGAGTGTAGAAAGGAGAAATCGGACTGTGATGGCTATAGCCCGAAGCCTCCTGAAAAGCCGATTTCTTCCCGGGAGGTTCTGGGGAGAAGCAGTAAGGCATGCGGTCTATCTTCTCAACCGCACGACCTCAAGATCGCTCGATGGGACCACTCCATACGAACAATGGTCGGGAAGAAAGCCGAACGTTGAGCATTTAAAAGTTTTCGGCTGTTTAGCTCATGTGAAGCCGTCCACTTACCTGAAGAAGCTGGACGACCGGAGTAGAAGAATGATCTATCTTGGCTCTGAGCCGGGCACCAAGGCGTACAGGTGTTTTGATCTGGTCGAAAAGAAGATTCATGTGAGCAGAGACGTGGTCTTTCAAGAAGACAAACATTGGGAGTGGGAAGAACACCAGGACATTGAGAAAGACGTGTCAAAGTGGGTAACCTTCGATGTCGAAGCAGTCGATGCCGACAATACAGAAGAAGAAGGAGTTACGATCACACCTCAAAGCTCAAATCCAATTGGTGTCGGTGATCAGGAAGCTTCACTTGATGCAGAAGAGACTGATGAAGAAGATTCAACTGGGGGAATACCAAAAATGAGGAGCATTAGTGAGATCTATGTTCAAACTGAGCTGGTGCAGATGGATGAGCTGCTGCTCTACACAACGGCCGAAGAGCCTAAAAATTATGAAGAGGCAAAGGAGGACGAACATTGGAGGGCGGCTATGCAGGAAGAACTGAAGTCGATTGAAGACAATGACACATGGGAACTCATTGATCTGCCGAAGGGTCATCGTGCAATCGGTCTGAAGTGGGTGTTCAAAGTGAAGAAAAACTCTCAGGGTGAAGTCGTAAAACACAAAGCTCGACTTGTGGCAAAAGGGTTTGTCCAAAAACAAGGAATCGATTATGAAGAAGTTTTTGCACCAGTAGCTCGCATGGAAACAATTCAAGTACTTCTGGCCTTAGCAGCTAACGGTGGATGGGAGATCCACCACATGGATGTGAAAACAACGTTCTTGAATGGAGACATTGATGAGGAGGTATACGTCTCACAACCGCCGGGTTTTTAGTCCAAAAGACAAGCTGAGAAAGTCTTGAAGTTGAACAAAGCTCTTTATGGGCTTAAACAAGCACCACGGGCTTGGAATCAGAAACTCGACAAAAGTCTGACAACACTTGGGTTCAGACGGAGTAACTCAGAACATGCCGTGTACACGAGAGGAGACAAGAAGACAAGACTGATCGTGGGCGTATATGTGGATGATTTGATCATCACTGGATCAAATCCAAAGGAAATTATAAAGTTTAAAGATGAGATGAAGAAACTGTTCAAGATGACCGACTTAGGACTTCTGAGCTATTACCTCGGCATTGAGGTAAAACAAACTGACAACGGCATAACACTTTGTCAGTCGGCATACGCTCAGAAAATTCTGGAGAAGTGTGGTATGGGAGAGTGCAATCCATGCCAAGTCCCAATGGAGAACCATTTGAAGTTAAGCAAGACAGGCCCAGGATCGCCAGTTGATGCTACGCAATACCGGAGCATCGTCGGAAGTCTGCGGTATCTGGTTCACACCCGACCGGACATTTCATTTGCGGTCGGATATGTAAGTCGGTTCATGGAGAAGCCGACTCAGGAGCATATGAACGCCGTGAAGCATATTCTGAGGTATATCAAAGGTACTTTGAACCTCGGGATTCAGTACACGAAAGGAGGAGAAAACGTTTTGTCACTGACGGGCTACAGTGATAGCGATATGGCGGGAGATGTCGACGATTGAAAAAGCACGACAGGCATAATGTTTGTGCTTGGGGAGAATCCGGTCAGCTGGCAATCATAGAAGCAAAAGGTGGTCGCATTGTCCTCCTGTGAAGCCGAGTATATCGCAGCGAGTGCAGCATCGTGCCAGGGAGTTTGGCTCGCTCGACTGCTAAGTGAGTTGTTGAATGAGACAGTCCAGAAGGTGACGCTCAGGGTAGACAACAAATCGGCTATTTCACTGAGCAAAAATCCGGTTCTACATGATAGAAGCAAGCATATAGACACAAGATATCACTATATCAGAGATTGTGTCGAAGAAGGGAAGATCGAAATTGACTACATCAGAACAGAAGAACAGAAAGCTGATATTCTGACGAAGCCGCTGGGGCGGATAAAGTTTTCAGAGATGAGGAGTAGAATCGGCATGATCGAAGTCGAAAAACAAGATTAGGGAGAGAATGTTGTAAATAATCTTGTTTAGAAGTCATGTGAAAAGTTTGGTTGTAATCGAAGTCAAATCGCAGCCGCAATTGGAAGTCGTATCGGAAGCGGAGTCGAAGTAGAAGTCGTATCGGGGTCGGAGTCAGAGTTGTAATCGTAGTCGAACCCGTGTTAAAGTCACAGAACCGGGTATAAAAGGAGGGGTAGACATGTAACCAAGGGGAACCAAGCAATTGCGAATAATAGAGAAAGGAGAAAAACTCTCTGTTGCTTCGAGCAATTCCGCAGACGTGGTCGTAAGCCCTTACGACCACGGCAAAGGAACAGTGATTTTCCGTCCACGTCGAAGGAGTGCAGAAAGATGATTTGACCACGCAGAGAAGGCTACGACCACGGTGAAGGTGGTCGTAAGGAGTTGCAACTACGCCGAGAAGACCAGTACGTGGTCGGAAGCGACTCCGATCACGTTGAAGGAAGTGAACGTGGTCGAAAGGATGTTCGACCACGGTGAACAGTGATCGCCAGCATCACTGCGTGATCGTAGAGGATTTCGATCACGGTATTTTTCAAGCGGCTGGAGAAAGACAGCGTAGCGATACAGTGGAGCGGTCGTAAACTGCTACAGTGAAGTTACGACCACGACTCAAAGCGATCGGTGGCGAGTTTGAGTGGTCGTACGGCAGCGCAAGTGGTCGGAACCGGTCGTAAACGACTCTAACCAGTCGTAAAAAATCCTGGGAGGTCGTAAGACTTTCCATCATCAGACAGTGTCACTTGATCCTCTACTATTTTGGTAATCCTAGGATGACATTTGGCCCTGCTAGTTGCTGTGAGTATCGGTTTGCATATTGTTATTTTATTTCTGGCTATTAATCGATAGTTGCATCATTTTAGATTTTAGCCGTTCGGCTTTTGCTATACTTCTATTAAACGTACGCTCATCAACTGCCGGGTTCATAATATGTTTTAGATATGTGAATGCTTCCTTTGTGTAGCTATTTAACATAATAGATGTCATACAACTCAAATTTATAGTATCATGCCATTTGTTAATGAGCTATTTATTCTGAACAGTTGGAGCTGAGGCTGACAAGGAGAGAATAGAATTTCTTCTTGCTGAAGTTAATGGTAGAGACATTACTTGTTGTTTTCGCCTCCGGGTTCCCCTTGCCGGAGATGATGAAGACAAGTACACAACACGCACATAAGCACAAAGAGCACAGGATGAACACAAGTATCTTTGGTGCTTCCGAACTGCACACCTTTTCTGATTCATTTCTTCTCCTTTTATAGCAAATACAAAAGACCCTTCTAACTTCCCACTAACTTCAGTTTTTTCATGTATTAAACTACTTGAAAACTGCTGCATTAAACTACTAATTGCTGCATGCTAGAAACTGCTGCATGCTACTAATTCCAGAGGACTGCATGCGACTAAAAATAGCAAATGCTCAAGATTAAATCCAACAATTTCCCCTCTAATCTTGAGCTTGCTAAACTCATGCTTTGGCTAATCCAAACAAACATGTGTGCTCTCAACTCCTGGCTGGCGATCCGCTCACTACACACTCCAGATCCTGCCACTACGCCATGCAGCTCGCACTAAACCAGTTTGGACTAAGCTTATTACATGCATTGCTGACACACTGCTAACTAATGCAAAACAAGATTAAACTGACAATCTGATACCAATCACCTCCTCGTCGGTCTTCAAAGTAGCGTTGGCTCATCGTCGGCGTCCGCCATAATGAGATGCGCCTCATTCTCCTTCTTCGACTCATGGCATTTCTTCTCCCAAGAATAGTGCCCGTACTCTTGGCAGTTATAGCAACGCACCTTCGCCTTGTCAAAGGTGCTCTTCTTCTTGCCGAAGCCGTAGCCGCCTTCCTTGTTCTTGGCTCTGGACTCCCATTGGGCGCGGGTGAGCAGCAGGTGCTCACCTTTCTCCTCATCAACCATGTGGCGCTCCTCGAACGCCCTTAGCCGTCCGAACACTTCTTCGACCGACATCACATCCAAGTCCTCATGGTTCTCGAGGGTGCAAACGATCGGTAGAAACTTCGGTGTCAAGACCCGAAGCACCTTATCCACCACACAAGAGTCTTCAACCCTCTCTCCCAGCGTCTGCATCTTGCTAAGAGCGAGGGTGACCCTCATGGCAAAAGCATCAATTGACTCATCTTCACGCATATGAAGATTGTCAAATTCTTTCTTGGCAGTTTGGAGCTTGGCCCTCGTCACGCGCTCAACTCCAACGTACATAGACTTGAGAGTCGCCCATGCCTCCTTCGCCGTCCTCTTGCCATTAAGAGCAAGAAGGGTCTCCTCGCTAACACCATGGTAGATGGCCGCAAGTGCCTTCTTGTCTTGGCGCCTCTCGACGCCGTCTTCTTCAACGGCATCCCACACTCCTTGCGCCTCCATGTACACTTGCATCTTCATTGACCATGCAGCATAGTTGCTACTAGTCAACAACGGGTACTGGAGCGTGACGCTCTCCTCCTTCCCGACTCGCGCCAACGGCCTAACGCGAGCCACATGCTCGCTGCGGCTAGCCACATGCATGCCGCCGCTGGCTACCTCCTCTAGGCCACCGGCGATACGCCTCGACAACGACGGAGACACCGATCTTGCCATCCTCGCCATCACAACACCGGCTCTGATACCAAATGTTGTTTTCGCCTCCGGGTTCCCCTTGCCGGAGATGATGAAGACAAGTACACAACACGCATATAAGCACAAAGAGCACAGGATGAACACAAGTATCTTTGGTGCTTCCGAACTGCACACCTTTTCTGATTCATTTCTTCTCCTTTTATAGCAAATACAAAAGACCCTTCTAACTTCCCACTAACTTCCGTTTTTTCATGTATTAAACTACTTGAAAACTGCTGCATTAAACTACTAATTGCTGCATGCTAGAAACTGCTGCATGCTACTAATTCCAGAGGACTGCATGCGACTAAAAATAGCAAATGCTCAAGATTAAATCCAACATTACTGAGCTGATTGCTGCTGGAAGGGAAAAGTTTGCTTCAGTACCTTGCGGTGGTGGTGGTGGTGTTGCAGCGGCAATGCCTGCTGCTGCTGAAGCAAAGAACGAAGAGAAGGTGGAGAAGGAAGAGTCGGATGATGTAAGAATTCGGATGAATATCCTGTTTCGTGAGACCTCGCTCTTGTATTTCTTTCTCGCAATAGTCATTTAGGTTAACAGGGTAGTTGAAGAATTTATCCATAGGTTTTTATGTCAAGTGATGATTCCTTGCCTCACAGTGGTAGACTAGTAGCTCAGGTTAACAGGGTAGTTGAAGAATTTATCCATAGGTTTTTATGTCAGTGATGATTCCTTGCCTCACAGTAGTCGACTAGTAGTTCAGGTTAACAGGGTAGTTGAAGAATTTATCCATAGGTTTTTATTTTAAGTGATGATTCCTTGCCTAACAGTAGTCGACTAGTCAGTCAGGTTAACATGGTAGTCGAAGAATTTGTCCATAGGTTTCTATTTTTACTGATTATACCTTGCCCCACAAATGTTTCTATTTCAACTGTTTAGGTTAACAGGGTATTCTATCAATATGTTGTAATGCTCATGACTCTAGTGTTAGAAGGAGGTTTGATCTTTACTTCGCATTGTCAAACCATCTGACAAAAAAAGATGGAGATCTTAGTGAACTAACCATCTTCCCTTTGTTGTGCCTTGGACTTTGTGCAGGATATGGGCTTCCGTCTATTTGATTAGTCGGCTGAGTGCAGATCTAACAGGACATGCATTGGAGTTGAGTTAAACATGGAACTGCAGAATCGTTTTAGGAGAGTGAAAATTGGTTTGGATCAAGATTTGAAGTGTCATTCCTTTGTTGTACCCTCCAATGAGGTGAATGCAGTTTCTGCTATGTTTTCGATTGTAGCATTTGACATATTTCCTTTCACATATACTATCATGTATTAATCTCTGGCTATGTGTCTTTCCTGAAGTCCTTGATTAACAAAAATCTCTATATCTGGGATTGTGCTGTTGCTTACAGTTATTAGCATTATATCTGGGATGAGATGTGTTTTCATGTTGCTTCCATGATAGTGCAGTTTGCATTGTTCAGGAGTGGCTTAGATTCAACCTTAACTAGTGCTTCAGCAGCCTTTGTTCCCAGAGAATTCCTTGTGCGATCATTTGTTACCTTCGAACCTGTTCTACTTTTGCAGTACACATCTGCCATCTAACGCATGCATATCTGCAGATCCCAGAAAGTATTGTTTTCGTACTTTATGCTTGACTGCTAGTTCTCGGCCATCTTACCATTGCAAACCCCGCTGCTTGATGCTGGTAATTTCGCGACATTTCCTGTGTTTCTGTTGCATCACTGCAAGTCCGTGTGCCATGATGGTAGGACGGTGTGCTTCTTGCAGTGAAAGTGTATCGACTTGCATTCGATGGCGCATAGCATGATCATTGCAACTGCAGCCTGTGTACCCTTTACCTCTTTACAACTGCATTTGGCTTTAACCCAGGTATCTACTCTACTTTCGCTGTATATATAGCAGCATTTTACTTTCTAGCATATGCTCTGCTGCCGCATCTCCATTCTCATAGTCTGCAGGGTTACGGTAAAGCACCGTTGCATCTAGAAGTACGTGTCTTCTGCGAGTTTGGTGATGCATTGCAAAGCGAAGCGCTGAAGCGCGGTGAGAAAGCATCGCGCAGAATTCCCGGGCAATGATCGCCACTGCGCTCTCGCCTCCTTTTCCACACCTCGTGTCCCCCAGTTGCCGCCCAACGCCTAGACCCAAGCCTGTTATATTGGTTGCAGCCGATGACTTTTGGTTACGATTAATAGCATTTGACTGAAAATAAATAGTAGTGTCTAAAATATATGACTTTTAGAAAGAGTCAAAAAGTATCATGCAGAATTCCTGACCAATGATCACCACTGCGCTCTCACCTCCTTTTCCACACATTGTGTCCCTCGGTTGCCACCCAAAGCCTAGAGCTAGGCTTGTTTATATTGGTTGCAGTTAATGGTTTTTGGGTAAAAATAAATAGTAGTGGTTGAAAAAGGTGACTTTTAGAAGGAGGACGCAAGCGGTGGGAAAAATAAGGTACATATACGTAGGTGAGATAGAAGCAAAAGGGATAGGGTGCATGCTTTATCTCCGAAGTGAGACGAAAATTAGAGAACTGAGAAAGCCATTTCAGAAAGTGTTCATATTGATCTGTGACTTCTCTAAACAGAAACCAATTTGAATAGGCCCCAATTTACCCTCCAACCTCGTACCCCAGCACTCCATATTCCATTTGCATCCCAAAAATCGCACACC
This sequence comes from Dendrocalamus latiflorus, assembly GCA_017311315.1. NCBI lineage: Eukaryota > Viridiplantae > Streptophyta > Magnoliopsida > Poales > Poaceae > Dendrocalamus > Dendrocalamus latiflorus. Next base: position 25,801,732 of record CM029645.1, read on the forward strand.
AGTTATAATTTCCCATCTTTGCAAAAAGAACTTGGAGCAATGCCTTCGGACTTCTCTACTCCCTAAAAGTTTGAGTTGGTGGTAGTAGGTGCATTCTCTTTTAGCTCTTCATAGTCGTATATTCTCCCTCCAACTCCCCACAGCCATCTGATCTCACGATGGTCCCTCCCACGCACGCAAACTTCTCCCCAACCGCTCCCCACTACGCCTCTCATCTCCGGCAACGTCAAACTTGAAAATCTCTTCTCTCTCTCTCCATCTCGACTCCCCGCCCTCCACTCCCTCCGTCATCGCCACTCCATCTCCACCGCCCTCGTAGTGTCCTCCCCCTCTCCTACATAGCGCTCGCCGCCTGCCCACCCCGCACTAGGAACCTACCGTAGACGTCGCTCCATACGTCTGCGCCGCCCCAACCTGCTGACATCAAGGGTGTCGCTGAGGGTCAGCGAGGAGGGGGGCAACAAGGGCGGTGGCGCCGGGGTGGAGCTTAACATGGTGACCCATCCCCTCCCTCGAATCTTCACTGCCTCCTTCTCTCACGCACCGATGCCTTCTCTCCCCCGCGCCGCCGCTTCGTCGAAGCTTCGCCACCGACCAGGCCCCTCCTCTCTCCTTTACCCCCTGCCACTGTGCGATGGCCTGCATCCCACCCTTGAACAGATCACAATGCCGCCATTGCCACCAATGGCAAAACCCTAGGCGCTACATCTCCAGCCGCCTCTCGCTGCCGAAGAGACCCTAGGTGTTTCCTCTGCCTCTGCTACCGTTGATTCACTTCAGAGCCTCACTTTGAATGCTGCTGTGGGCCTCACTTTGAATGCTGTTGTGGAGCCGGTGCACGCTCTCGGCCAGCAGGGACCCACCTACGATAGCCAAGTGCGTGGCGGCGGAGGAGGGTGGTTGTGGGAAGTGGGAGGGAGGGGAGGAGATGGAGGAGGACGGTGCCAGCATCATGCGGGGGTTGGGGAAGGAGCATGTGGTGCTGATGTGGGGGTATCTCCCCAGCGTCTTGCCGCTGCTTGGGCCCGTGCTCGTGAGTCTACCCCCCGCGACCGCCGTCGGCAATGGATGGAGGGACATGCGCAGTGGCGGGTGCAGATTTGCCATGGCCATCTCCAGTGATGCCTTGCACTCTCCCTTCTCATTGTTGCTCTGTTTGTTTTCTGTTGCTTCCGGTTTGTTCGTTGGGTGAGAGGATCGGCCACCTTCTCTTGGCTAGAAAATTTCTCCCAAATCTTTTGGTTTTCTTCTTGCCCTCCCTAGAAACCCTCTAGAAGCTTTTGGAACCAACCTTGGTATCAATCTTTGTTGGGTTTCTTTTGTGGTTAATCTATGTCGATTCCTCTGGTTGTAAAGCATTTGCTGTTGTTTTACAGTTGGGGGCTTGTAGGCGAGATCTAGGAGCTGCCTGCCATGGTGAAGGACTGTGCCTACAATGATGACTTAGGGGTCAGTGTGGACGCCTCCTCCGTTACGATCAAGAAGGTATATTATCTCAAGGTGATTCCTTTGCGCCCTTAAATTCTTTGGTTTGTTGCCTTCAGTGTCACGTAGATTGTAGTTGAGCTCATCTCCATGTGCCAAATTGCTAGGTTTCTCTTTCTTTTAGGCAAAGCTGGTGAATCCAGACAAGAATCCCGGGAAGCTCAATACGACACAGAAATTTTAGGTAGATTTTCCATGTCTTCTGTTGCCGCTTGTTCTATTTAATCTGTTGTATTTGACTGCAAACAAATAAAATGGCGTGTCCATAGGCTAGAGATAAAATATTAGTTTTCTGAAGTTTGTTTGGATTTTTTGAAGGAAAAGCAGAATTTTGTTAAATGGGCAACAAGGGGGAAGTCTCGACATCTTCTAGCACATTTTTTTTTCAAATTTTGTTGTACAAACACATATGTTTACAGTCTACTATGTACTATGTAATGTGTCCTTTTGTTTCTAACTACTGCAACTTATAGGACATTTCAATGATTTTAAGCACCAAGGAGCATAATGACATTATGGAGAATATCTCTACCAAATGTTCTATTCATTGTTCTCTTCTTCTAGCTGTGACAAGTATACCCCCAAGGATAGATTCCCAAGAACCTTCAAGTAGTGAAGTGACTTCATCAATTTCTAGCTTAATGGCTAAGATTGATAGTTCAAAGAAAATTAAAGGTGAACAATTTCTGTTTTTTATCTTTTACTGTAACTTTAAATTTGATTTTTGTTGCTGCTTATACTGTACTTGTGTTTTCCACTATTTGTTCTCTTCTATCATGAAAATTCTTCCAATAATCAATAGTAATCCCAGGTATTTTGCGGCTAGCTCCTATTAACCTAATTATGCTAGACTATAATTATGTAGAAGATGATCCCGTTCTTATCCTTTACACAAGTGGTACAACTGGTAAACTAACAGGAGTAGTCCACACTCACAAGGGGATACTTTATTAGGTGCATTTATTCATGTTTAAATAGATCTATACATGTAGTTTAGAAATAGTCTAATTAAAGCTAAACAGTTTTGGCTATTTTGCTGTTGCTATATCTATATTTTTGCCACTTATTCATGATTCTGTTATCTATTTTTTAACTATTCTGAAAGTTTGTACTATTGGTGTGGCTTCTTTTCAGTTGCTACATGACCATATTTTGCTGACTTAATATGCATAACATTTTGTTACTGGTTTGGTAGGTTCAAATTCTGACAGAGGCTTGGGGATATCAAAGTAAAGATCAATTTCTACGATGTCTTCCATTGCACCATATCCACAACAAATGCTAATGCTAGATGTTATTTAATGACTTAACATGATATTCTATACTAATATCTCGAATTACATTTTTTCAAAGCAATTCATTTCCCCCTATATCAATTTTATTCAAGTATTCAACTACACAGATACATCTTTGGATGATATATTCTCCTTTTCTTCCTTCTAAAAAACAGTTGACATCTTCAGTTATTCACTATGCAGTTCAGCTTTCACATTTTGTAGTTGTCCTGGTCATTCAGGTTTGAAGTACCAAGTACATGTACTAGGATAGTAGTTAGAACTTGATCTAGCATGCAATGTTTAATTTCAATGATGACCACTCATAGACCTTCTTCTAATTATGTTTGGAGGATCCATGCTTTTTTTTTAGTTTTGTTGAATGTCCTTAACTTCAAGTTTACATGTGCATGGCCTTTTCAATGCTCTATTTGCTCCCCTCTATTCAGGATCACCGGTAACTACTCTCACTAACTTGTGATCTCTAAAGTGCTTTATTTAGGATATACATAAATTTTCATTTGATCAATAGATACTATGGTTTATTTACTTTAGTTTAGGTGAACTGATCTTGTGTAGCTCTTAGGTTTCTTTTCTGGTCATATAATGTGTGCATTTACTTTTGAATGCATATGCTAAAGTCAATTACAAATAATGTTCTCCAGTCTTATTGTGTCTCCTGTACTTTCTTCCTGAATGCCTCACTCGAAGCTAGCTATTATGTACAAAATTTTATTACTATTTGTTCAACATATGCAAAGATCTATATTATATGGGCGTAAGGTAAATTCACGGGCATAAACCCTTCTATCCTGCTATTGAATCTGCATGGTCCAATTGGCTCAGTGGCTATGCTTGATCAATCAACCACTAAAATACTTAAGTTAGGACTTCAAGATTTATAATACACTTTGTACATCCAATCACCATGAGATTTGCTAATAGTAGTTGTGCAATTCTATTTGTTACATGAGGTCCTCTCGATCAATTGATGAAGTTTTGTAGGGGAAATTAGTGAAGTTTTTAGGCCGTATAATTGTGCATGTTGAGTATGCAAAGATAGTCCCTTTACTTTTGCTAATGTTGGTCGTTTCTGCCTTTGTCATGAAGACCATGCGGCTTGTGATGAGTGGCAAGTCTCCATGAGAAAATTATCAACACAAAAAAGAATGCGCCTTGACTCGAGAATAATCACTATAAAACATGGTGTTGTAGCATATGGCATTTTACAAATTGTAAAGTAATGCAGCCGTATATGTGATAATCACATAGCTTTATACTTCCTAATTAGAAGATGTCAACAATATACTTCTAACATTACATATAAAATTAACTGACAAATCGAAGTCTATTGTCATTTTCAGTTTTCACTATGACTTTTTCTCTTTTAGTATTGCTAAGCTTAAAGGAAAGCTACGAAGAAGCTCTTTAGAGAAACGATGTCAAAGCTATTGTTGTTACAAGTACTGGTCAGTTTATTCTTTTACATAATAATATGCATGCCACTATTGGAGGCACTGGCCCCACCCTGCCTCTCTCTGTACAGGTGTGTTGTTCCCAAGCTTGTGCCTTCCAAGAACAAGTCACTATTTTTTCCAGTGATGAAAATATTTTTTCCTAACCTTTGACAGGAAAAGGAGGAAAGTTTTCTGGAGGATTCGATATTAGTTCCTTTGGTGGTCTTCAAGGTGGCAAAAGTATGTTATACTTCTTATCTCCCGTTACACTATTCTCATTTTAATTATTGATTTATCCATTCTGCAAATCTCATCATCATTTATCAATCTTACATTTCTAATAGTGGAGCAGCCAAAGGTTGGTTACATATCAATAGATATTTTGATTGATACATTACAAGGTATTTGATTTGTTCGTTTTCTCTCTTGATTGATTGCTATTTTTCTATTGAAGAATTGTGTTGAGCATTTTATATATTTATTGTCCTAAATAGGTGCGACAAAGTCATCAGTGGCTGCAATTGATGGTCTTGCTCTTGGTGGAGGATTAGAAGTTGCCAGGGTACTTGTCTGCCTTATCCTTGTCACTGTCATTTAAATTTCAGAGGTGATAACTTCTATAAAAATTATTGCATGTCCAATTAGGCATGCCATACATGCATTTGGACTCCCACAGCTCAATTAGGTCTTCCAGAACTTCCACTTGGAGTCATTTCAGAATTTGGAGGTAATTTTATGTGCCAACATGTGCTCAGGGAGCGGGTGAGGAAGCTGGACCAGAGCATCCTGATGATAAGGTTTGGTTCTTTTAGAAAATACCGTACTTTCATAACAATCATACACGGCGAAGGCCAGCGTGATAGAAATTCATATGCTAAGGTTAACTCTTGCATACTATGGCTTATCAAGCAGATGGTTAGGGGGTTTGTGGTAAAGGTAGCATACTGGAATCGACAAAGTTGGGCATTGTCATAATAGGGACACTAGGAAGGAATTGGGGCGTTAATAGGCTTTAGATCGTGGACACCTAGAATGGTCTACACTTCACCAGTGACAAATAGATCATAGGATGCTTTAGCCTCCCTCATTCTTGTGATTAACTAATTTGTTGATTACGATCCTTTTGTGATATCCATATCTCTCATTGGACAAAGGAGACAAAAGATGTTAGATGCAATTTTATAAGAAAGGGAGGAAATTTCATGGTCCAAAATGTTCGTGGAACGGTTTTGGACCATGTTTGTTGATTTGACCATATCATTTGATACTCCGTTGCAACGTACGGGCATCTTACTAGTAGCAAGTAATAATGCACATAATACAACTCTCTACACTGACGTTATACTATTGTGCTGAGACAGGGACCAACCTGGCATACAGTGGCGGCCAGGTAAAGTCAAAGTAGAAAGGAGCAGCAAAAGTTACTGGAACGATGTGTCCGTTGTCGCTTGTCATGGCGCGAGCTAGCTCTCGTAGACACGCAGCCGGCAACTATTTGACGCGACAACGCATGGCCTACGTGCCCTGCTCCCCCGGCCCGCCGGTGGTTGCCTCGTGCGCGCCATGCGGCGGGGTCCGTCCCCACCACGTGCGCCGGGTCGGACAAGAGGAGGTTGGGTCCCCGGCAATGGCGATGGCAGCTTCTTGTTTGCACGTACATGGGAGCTTCCTTGGCTTGTCTAGTAGTACTCCACGGGCGTGCCGGGACAGCTGTCGTCCGACATGTCATCGTTGGCGTTGTTGCCGGTGGCGGAGGCGGTGGCGGTCGCGATGCTGAACTGCGGGGGCATGTATGGCGGCGTGGCGCACCGGAGCAGCGCCCAGTTCACACCGTTGAAGAACGGGTGCCGCTTGATGGCCGCCGCGCCGACCGTGGCCCCGAGCCGCCGCGTCGGGTCCTTGGCGAGGAGCGCGGTGACCAGGTCCTTAGCGGCCGACGACACGGACGGCTCCTTGGGGAACTCGAGGGCGCGCGCGACGATGTTGGCCAGAGTCATCTCGTTGTCGTAGCCCTTGAACGGCGTCACGCCGTAGAGGAGCTCGAAGATGAAGATGCCGAGGGTCCACCAGTCGACGGAACTACCGTGTCCCTCGCCGGAGACGATCTCCGGAGCGAGGTACTCGTGCGTGCCGACGAACGACATTGAACGGAGCTCCACCGGCTCTGCCACGAACTCCAGGTCGAGCCCACCGGTGGGGAAGCTACTATTACCACCACTTGTGGGCTTCTTGCGGCGCCGGCGCCGGCTGCCACGGCCGGGAAAGAGCTGGAAGCACGAGACGGCGGGGACAATGCAGGACGGGATCATGCACGACGAGGACGTCGAGGAGTGGCCGGTGAGAGAGATGGGGTCGGAGATGACGTGCGCCGGCGTCGGGGCCGTGGGGTCGCACTTGAGGGAGAGGTCAAAGTCGGTGAGCATGATGTGGCCGTCGGCGCGGACGAGGACGTTCTCCGGCTTGAGGTCCCGGTACACGATGTCCATCATGTGAATGTATTCCAACGCCGCCACAACCTCCGCCGCGTAGAACCTGCCGCAGCAAATAACAGTGTCATCATCATCATTTAGCAACTTGTCCCTTCTTTCTCCAAAAATAATCATTATTTTAGCAACTGTTACAATCATATAACCAAATCTGTCGAACAAACATGTCGGCCATGCAAGATGTGCGTAAAAGAGATGCATTTCATTGCAGATGTTACATCAAAATGGGAGTGTTGGATCAGCATTCATCAGCTAGTGGTTAGAAGTTAGAACTTCCCAGTGTTATTTGCAATCGTACAAAAGCAAGTTATTAGATGTGTTCTTTTCGGCTACGACCGGTGCCTTTTGATCGTAGCGTGAGTGTTTGTACAAATGAACCGAATACCGATAAACCGATAAACCACTTCAAAAAAACTATCCCGATAAACCACTTCAAAACGATGACGGAGTAACCGTCCTGTTTATTTATTTAGAGAAGACTATATGTCATAAACCGAAAGGAAACAGACCATTACATACTATATAGTAGTGCATCCATTGACTTTATTGACATGTATCCAAAAGAACCCACATATATGTGATAACGACAGAGTCAGCTGTATCTGAATCTGTACATGTACTGATGCTGCTATGGTGGATCATACCACTGCGCTCCAGTACCAAGCAAAAGTCACAATGAGCAGAGGAAAAAGGCAACAGACAGTACTCGAATTTGTGCATCATTGGTGTTGGGAGTCGCACGTTGGGAGCCTAGTTTAATGTAAGGAAGGAATGCACCTCATGCGTGCACTCGATCTATAATTCCTTGGGTTAATTAGATTAATCCTTACAGCAAGTACCCCATGTTGATCTCGACTGAATCCGTTCATCATAATGGCCATAGGCCGAGGTGTATGTGTTTCAGAGCTGTGATTCTTGCCCATCACATGGGGGTTAATAAAGTTAATAAAAGCCTTCTTGACCAATGGCATATATATATATCCAAGAGAGAAATGTGTAGTCATGTTCTCCAAACGGTTCGAGCGCCGTAGAACAAGGGCTTCGCTCGTGCCACACCGGTATTAGCATGCGTCGATGGCAATGTAGTTGGCCGTAATTCACAATTCACAACGCCATTGCATTGTAAACTATAGGAATAGTACTACTGCACCTTGAAATGGGGATTGATTCTTTTGGGTTGGAATCCACATCACACAACGCTGTGTTTGGAGCTGTACGACATGGACTTACTTGAACGAGGTGCACAGAGTGGCGCCAAAAGCATACAGCTATATTTTGTCGCTGATCCGTGAATTCATGGTTTGCCTTGTTTTTTCAGAGTTTAAGCAAGACACTAAAAATTGGCAGGCACTTGTACTGTCATACCTTCAATATTTGTTAGCTATAGATCTAGTGTTACTAGTATATTTGTAGTTGATCTAACCTCATTTCCATATTTCAAAATGGAAAATCTTGCTAACTCGGCCGGCAATAGACAACGGTGGTACACTAGCAGCCTGTAGGTTGAGTTGACTACAACTCTACAAGTGAATGCTATGGCCGGACTACTGATCTGGTGATGTATCCTTGACTAAATGGATACAGCCACATGATGCTGTAATGGAGCAAACATAGGCAATAATGCTACCACTGTTTCCTATCTGTACAGTTCAGTAAAGTGGGCGTATTTTGCCTCTTAATCTCGGGTATGGCCTACATCTTGATATTCCACACGTATATACGTCGGAGATTAATGCTGTTTCAAGTTTATTCCGGAAGGAAGTAACATCACTGTCCGTGTATAGTGGGAAGATAATATTTGGCAGGCAGTGATCAATTGATCATCACCTAGAGATAAGGCAAGAAAAAGAGCCTAGTTGTGTGATGCAGGGGGATTCCTGATTGCCTGGAAGGAGCAAACCTGCAAACGCATATGACGAGCACAGCTTAACTTCGATATGGGCAGGCTTTGCTCCAGGCCACTGTAGGTGTCCACATGCAAACACCACCTGACTAGTGATCGGAAGTTGATATAATTTATGGGCGCAAACCAAGAAACTGTATTGCGACAGTGAGAGCTGGGAGCCCAGCACGTTCCAGAAGGAACAGAGAAAACGATGTTGAATACGTATTTCATGGCTTCATTTGCAAGATGCTCTCATCCTCATATGCCACGCTCATGTATTGTTCTGCAAGTTCTCTGGCGCCATTTTGGTTTAAGGATGCATCCAAAAAGCAGCAACCTGATTCTATGCAGTATGTGTTTCAGGATGAAAAGGCATTCCGGCTAAACATGTACGATGCAAGTGGACAGATGCATGCCGAACAGAAGACACACGGGGCCAGCCAAACCATGCACAGAACAACTGAGCTGCATCCACTAGATCCTTAAAATACATAAAGCAAACGGAAACAAAAGCAAATAAACAAAGCCAACTAGAACGCAGGAAACCAGCCACATTGTTCTCCAAAAAGCCTATGATCACTAGCTTAATAGATACTTCACGGTTTTAAAATATCATCAAAAACTTGCAAGTGCCGTAAAATTACATGTTTGTAATCGTAGTGCGGCATAGAAGAATTGGTTTAATTTCGAGGTATACATGGTGAATGCATATGTAAACAAGGTGTTAATTGAGGAAGCGATCTGACGTACCTGACGGCGGCCTCGCAGAATCGGCGGTGCGGCTGCCGCTGGCGGAGCACGTGGAGGTCGCCGCCGGGGCAGAACTCGGTGAGGAGGCAGGACCACCGGTCGCCCTCGGCGACGCCGTAGAGGCGCGGGAGGAAGGGGTGGTCGACGGCCTCGAGGATCTCGCGCTCCGTGCGCGCGCGCCCCTCCTTGTTCCTCCCCTGGAGCTCCTTCCTGTCCATCACCTTGGCGGCCACCAGCGAGCCCCCGGTGCTGTCCCCCTTCGCCTTGACCTCGGCCAGGTAGACGCTGCCGATGTCCCCCGCGCCGAGCCGCCGCACGAAGCGGATGGCGGAGAGCGCGACGGTGCCGAGGCGCGGGACGGTGGAGAGGGCGGTGGCTGTGGCGCGAGGGGGGAGCGGGCCGGAGGAGGAGGTGGAGCAGGAGGCCGCGGCGGTGGCGGTGGAGACGGTGGAGGCGGAGCGGGAGCGCCCCGAGGAGCCGAAGCTGAGGCTCTGGAGCTCGTCCGCCGCTAAGTCGGCGTCGCCGTCGGGAGGCATTTGCGGCGACTCACTGCCGAGGGAGGGAAGCCGAGTTGGGTGACGGAAAAGCGGGCTGCGGAATCGGAGTGGTGGTGGTGATGGCTTTTTAATTCTTGCCGGCTAGATCGTTAGGATGGGACACCTTCGATAGGAGATGAATACTATGTGTAATATTTTTAATTATCACGTATAATAAAATATACAACAGTAGTTAGAATGTGGACAAAAATCTGAAAAATAAAACATCGTTTTCTCACTAAAATTGGATGAAGCCATGAACTTAGCCAGATTCTAAAATAGTTCAGAAATCACAAACAAAGAAATTTACAGCAACACAACGCTTTAACATTTGGAAAGCATAGTTGCAATATTTTACAGTTACTCATATAAAAATTTAAGGAAATATTTGCAATAAAAATGAAATGTCAATTTTTGAAGAAAAAAATGTGCAACAATTGGCAATCCTACTATAACACGAAATCATTATAACGCAACAATCAAAAGAAACTATTGCAGCAAATACATCTTGCTCCAATATTTTTGCGAAGGCACAGTGCAACATAATAAAATGCTTCTTGCTACAATGAAGAAAATGTGCCACAATAATTTTCAAAACATATGCAACAACCCTTGAAAAGAAACAAAGCAGCAATGACGACAAGGAGTCGAGCTTGAAGTAGGAGGAGGAAGTCGTCAGCCCAGTGCCTCGTCAATGAGGAGCCTAGATTTGGCGGGGGGCGAGGGCAGGCCACTCCACCAGAAACTTGAGCGGAATTACTGATTTCCTTGGGGATGAGAAACGTACTACTACATAAGCCAGTCGTTCCGTAAATCGAAAGTACCACTTGCAGATCGGATTGCTCACATAGAGCCGATGGAGCCCCTCACATAGAGTTGGTCGAAAGTACCGATTGTCGACTACACTGGTCCCTGACCATATTGGATGGTTTGACCACTCATGTCTGCGAACACGTTGATCTCTGACCATGTTGTCTGGATTGACCACACAGGTCTCTGACTACGCTGGTCTTCGACCACGCTGGTTTTTGACCACATTGTCTGGATCGACTACACAGATCTTAGACTACACTAATCTCCGACCACACTGGTTTTGACCATAGATGTTTTGACCATGTTGACCATATCGATCTTCGATCACGTCAATATTTAATCATATAGATCTCCGACCACCACGTCAATCTTCGATCACATTTTATCAGTCATGTCAGTTCGACCACATCGATTATGACCACACAGGTCTTGACCACGTAAATTCGACCACGCTGGTCTTCTTTCACACAGATCTCGATCACGTCGGTTTTGATCGTCTTGGTTCGACCACGTTGGTCTTCAATAACACAGATCTTGACCACGTCAGATCCGATTGTCTTGATTCGACCACGCTGGTCTTTGACCATATAAATCTTGACCATGTCGGTTTTGACCACACTGGTTTCGATCACACAGATCTCGACCACATCAGTTTCATCCACGTTGGTTTCGACCACTTCGATCTTAGACCACATCGATCTTCAACCACACAGGTCATCGACCACATCGATCTTCGACCTCGTCGGTTCAACTACATCGGCTTTAATCATGCTTGTTGTGGCTACGGGCCAAACAGAGAGAGAGATGGTAGTGGAGAGTGATGAAGATGAGTGTAATGGCCTGGGTCCCCTCCCCATGGCCTGTATTCATATATATATACACATGAGGAGTGCTTTTACAGTTATACCCTTACATCTGGTTATCCCCTCTGGGGGCAGTTATGTCATTACACATGGCCTATTCTGGACCTTATAATCTCCTACCAGGCCTGCTGGGTTTAGGTGGGGGCCATCCCTTCGACAGGAGCCTCTCATGGTAAAGGGCTTCACGAGGCCGAAGCCATGTTGTCGAGTCCTTTGGCCCCCTCCGTCCCCGTGGCCTGTGAACTTTTTCAAACTTGAGCCGGGGCTACGCTGTAGCCGAAGCAGACGCGCGCGCTCCGTCCCTGATAAGGGGCGTGCTGCGACGCTCGGACTTCCGGCCGTCCACGTGGTGCAGCGTGCTTGGCGCGGTGCGGGCGTTGAGGCGTCGTGACCATTAATATGGCGGCGGACTCCCGGCAGTTGGACTTCTGCCGGTTGGCCTTCCGCCGGTTGGCTCCCCTGCTGATTGGGGTATATATATGGCGCTGGTGCGGCGTTGCTCCTGCGTATATTGTGATAGAAGCTGTTCCCCTAAAATGGGCCCCTGCCGTGCATCAACATTCCTGGGTGACGCTGAGCGGCTTGGGGAATGTTGATGCACAGAAGGAGGTCCATTTTTCTTGGGAGCTTGATCAGCGCCGGTTATCGACAGCCAGCCGCGCTACCTGACCCCGCACCGCGCTTCCGCAGGCGACAGCAAGGTCTGCCCTGTTTTTCTTAACAGGCCTACCTACAGTCGGTGTTCCTGATGGAGCCCGCCGGCATTACCTTTTATGTTGATGCACTGTAGGTGGCCTGTTAAGGAAAACGAGGCAGATTTTGCAGGACAAGACCCCCGCCTTTGCTGTGCCCCGCCGAAGTGGACGCGCGCGCTCCGTCCCCTACCCTGCGAACGGGTGGCAGCGGAGCTGGCGCCCAGCCGAAGCAGACGCGCGCGCTCCGTCCCCTACCCTCCGAACGGGTGGCAGCGGAGCTGGCGCCCAGCCGAAGCAGACGCGCGCGCTCCGTCCCCTACCCTCCCAACGGGTGGCAGCGGAGTTGGCACCCAGCCGAAGCAGACGCGCGCGCTCCGTCCCCTACCCTCCGAACGGGTGGCAGCGGAGCTGGCGCCTAGCCGAAGCAGACGCGCGCGCTCCGTCCCCTACCCTTCCAACGGGTGGTAGCGGAGCTGGCTCCCTCGTCTCGCGAACACCGCCATGCGTGCGGTGACTTGGGATCTCGCGATGCGGTCTTGCGCTGTAAAGGTTCCTGGAATCACGCCGGTCCCCGGTCTGCCAGGGTTAGGTTCCCGTACCGTGCGGCCCGCCTCGACGCGCACAGGACACGCGGCGGCCTATGACTGGTGCGCGGCGGGATGTGGACGGTTGCGTGCTCGCGGCCGCTCGCCTCTTCCCTACGCAAGGGGGACACGGGGCGGGCGATGAATGGCGCCGCGCCGAAGCTGTTGTGATCCCCTGGCCCATTAGTGCGCCTTTAATAGCGGCTAGGTAGCATCGTGCTGTGACGGCCCTTGGTGCTTGTGGTCGTGGCCTTCCAGCTTTGGGTATGGGGCATTGCGCTGGACGGGCGCTTGTACGAGTGCGGTCGCGTCCCGCACGTGGACCGTCGCGACACTTTGCTTTCAGTTACGGGGAATCGTGCGGGGAGGACCTTTACACTGGTGTGGTTGCATCCGGCACGCGGATCGTTGCGACGCTTCGGTAGCGGCGGTATGGGCGAGGTGGCTTGAAATAGCCCCCTCGTAACAGCATCCCCGCACCTTTACGCCCTCTTTCCTGTCTGCTCCGCCCTCTACATTTTCGCGCTATCTTCACCGCTTCAATCTCTCCGTGGGAAGCGATGGCCTCCAGTAGCAAGCGCGGCCAGGCGGTTGGTGGCCCTGACATTCGCCGGCGGTCCTCGCTGTTGAAGGTGAAATACGCGCTCCAAGAGCGCGACCCGGCGGTGGCGGACAAGGAGCAGCTTGTGGCGGAGGAGGAAGGCACGTTCTCCGGCGAGCTAGGCCCCTCGCTCGTGACCGAGAAGACGATCCAAGGGCTCCTGCGCGCGGGGAAGTTGTCCGAGCGCCAGGAGGTACGATTGCCCGCCGCCGACGAGACAGAACCGCATCCCGAGAGGTCGGAGGCGGTCGTGTTCGATGCCTTTTTCGACGCGGGGCTCCGCATCCCAGCAGCGGCTATGGTGGGCGACGTGCTGCGGACCTTCGGGCTGGAGCTGGCGCAACTGACTCCGAACGTCGTAGCCCGGCTCGCGGTGTACAGCTGGGCCTTGCGCTCGGGGGCGTGTTGGCCCAGCGCCTCGTTGTTCGCCTATCTTCACGAGGCACGGTGCCAGCGCAAGGACCAGAAGGACGGGACGCTGTCGAGCTTCGGTAGCGTTACCTTTATTCTTCGTCCGTCGTGCAAGAAGCTCTTCCCTGCGAACTCAACTCGCGGGAAGTGGGAGTCTTACTGGATGAAGCGGTGGTTCTACCACCGTGTGGAGAGCGGGAGCGGCCTTGAGTGCACAGGCCGACCGATCGCGTTCAAGCCCTCGCCCGGCCGGACGCTCGATGAAGAGGACAGGCGAAGGGCCCAGCGGCTTGTAGGCGTGGCTGCCCGCTTCAACATGCGCGACCTCGCCGAAGAGTACGTGATGTACGGCGTGGCACCGCATGCCCGCGATTGGCGTCTTGCCGCCGAGAGGCGTCGAGACGACAATGTTTCGCCATGGGTCTACTCGCTGCCGGCACCCCCCCGATCTTCGTAAGCCTCGATTGCGTCCCTCCTTTGTTCACGCGAAATACGTTATATGCTGATGCTATTCTCCTTTGCTTCAGGGATTTCCTTGGAGGAGGCGGAGCAAGCCGCGCGCGTATTCCTGGGGCTGTACACCGGCAGGTAGCACGAGCAGCGCGCGTCTGCTATCGCCGAGGCGGGGCTGGGGTGAATAAACCGCGTGTGCGAGGTCCTGGGCCTTGCCGTGCTGGACCGTGTCGCTCCAGATGATGGTGCAGCGAAGAAGAAGAAGGCACCGTCTCGGAAGAGGGGCCGCAGCGGGGCGCCTGCCTCGCTTGGCGCGGCAGTTGCTACTGCTGCTGCTAGTGTTTCCGAGGGCGCGGCGGACGCGGAGTCGGACTCGGCAAGGTATGCCGATTCAGGCTTGGGTGGCGTAGACGCCGAAGGCGAGGTATCTTTGACGAGCGTCCCGGACGGCGGGTTTGCCGCGGGCAGCCGGAGGGGGGAAGTCTCCCCGCCCGCCGAAGTCACCGAGGCGGAACCCGTGCGGACCGGCGATGCCGAGGCGGAGCTTTCGACCGCGGCCGCTGTGGTGCCGGAGGCGCCCTCCGCGGGGGCGCACGGAGCCGTGCTGTCTTTACCGACAGCAGCAGAAACCGAGGTGCCCCCTGCGACAACTGCCACCACGGAACCTTCGCCCCCGGGCGCGGCAGCCGCGGGGTCTTCCCTAACCGCGGCTGCGGGGGCGGTGTCGCTGCTGGCTGCCCCGGCTAAACGGCCGTGTGTGCGGCTGGAGCCCCACCGGACACCGCGAGGATTCGTCGTGGCCACGGGCATCAGAAGCTTATGGGACTCCAGCGCAAGCGCCGGAGACCCTGCGGCATACGCGCCTTCTGCCCCCCTGGCCACGCCGCCCGTCGCGCAGGGACAGCCGTCGCCCTCCCCGAACGCGGAGGCTTCTGCCCGCGGCGGGACCCTTCCTTCTGCTACCGAGGGTACGGTGGCTTGGCTTACTCTGGTGTACGCTTTTATGCCTTGGGGTGCTCACCTGTATCCCGGTTTGCAGCGTTGCTCATTCCGGAGGGGGAGCACTTGGCGGAACACGGGGCCTCCGCGCGCGTAAGCCCCGCGGACTTCGTGCCGCCTCCGGAGACGCTGAGGGCATGGCGTGGGATTGTGAATGACGCGGCCACCAGCGTCGACCCACAAGTGCTGCAGGCCTGCGGGGCGGGGCGCCTCGAGGACGCCTTCGAGGTGTCTGCGGTGAGGGTAAGTACTCATGCAACAACGCCTGGGCTAGCTGAGCTTGCTAAGTCTTTCCCTTCTGCAGACACTTGTGCTGGGGCAGGCCCTGCAAGCGGCCTATACTCATGGCCGAAAGGCGCTCGAGGATAGGCTGCGGGCTGCCGAGGAGGAGCTGCGCGAAGCCTCTGGAGCCCGCTCTGCCCACGACGCCCGCATCCGCCAGCTGGAAGCAGAATGCGCCGAAGCGGGGGCACACGTCGAGGGACTTGTTGCGTCGGCGCGGGAGTCAGAGCGGGACGGCTGCTGAACAGAGGTTTGCGGCGGAGCGGGACGGGCTCCTGGAACAGGTCGCCTCGCTAGAGAAGGAAAAAGGCGAGCTTGCCCTGACTCTAGCGGAGCCTAACCAGACGCTTGGCGACGCCTCGGCGGTTGCGTGGGACGCCATGCAAGCGCTGGAGAGCCATCTTCAAGGGCTGGTAACTGAGGTGCTGGACCGCGCCTTTGGCCCGGAGGAGCTGTCTCGGACCCTCCGCTGGGTTGGGGATGCCGCCAACGTCGCACGCGACGCCGCTACGATCTTTGGCACCCACTGCGCGTACACGTCGGCATGCTTGGTGTGCGCGCTCCTGCAGCACCGCCGTTGTACGCACGTCGCCGGGCTAGATGACCCCCGGCTGGAGATGCCTGGCGGGGCCAGAGTAATGTCCGGCGCCGTCCGCTCCGCTCACCTTGCCCTCGGGCCTTTCTTCGACCGGATCTGGGCTTACGTCGGGGCGGATGCTGCACGGGTCGAGCTCCGGAAGTCGCTCTACGGAACGGGGAGCCTCGGCCAATTTCTGGACAGGGTCCCTCGACGCGACGAGGGCGGCGCTGAGGTCCCGCGGCGCGACGAGGGTGTCGCTGAGGCCTCCGAAGATGCCGAAGGCTCACAGGTGCGGCGCCAACGTGGCTAGGTGTGGCCGTGCGTTGTACCGTCTGCCCCTTAATTGAATGAATAAAGTGCGTGTTTGTTTCACAAACTGATTACTTGCCTTCATCCTAGGTAGCTTCCTTGCTGGGGGCGACTGCTCGCGTCTGGCTTTGCGACACGGCGGCGCCTTCGACGCTGGCAAAGGGCTAAGGAGTCGTTGAACTTGCGGCAAGCCGGCCTTCTTCGAGCGAGGCCCCAGCTTTAGCGCGTGTTAAGGACGAGCCCGCGGGGTAGCGGCTTAAAACGGCAAGGATGCTACCGGACCTTTATACTTGTGTGATTTTTCCGATATGCAGATTTTCTGTCATCTTAAGATATGCGCTGTGTGTTGATGCCGCTTCGGATTCACCGGTACGCCACATGCTGCGCGGGGACGGGATCTCCACGCTCGACGCGCGCCGTTGGTGAAGTAGTCGCGCAAGGGTTCCTTAGAACGGCGCTTGCGGGGGCAGCCCTTGGCGCCTCTCCTTTTTACAGTCCATGGACGGGCGGGTGTGGAGGCGGACCTCGACACTTCGCCTTTTTATAGTCCGTAGACTGGCGTGTGCGGAGGCGGACCTCAACGCTTCGCCTTTTTATAGTCCATGGACGGGCGGGTGCGGAGGCGGACCTCGACACTTCGCCTTTTTATAGTCCGTAGACTGGCGTGTGAGGAGGTGGACCTCAATGCTTCGCCTTTTTATAGTCCGTAGACTGGCGTGTGCGGAGGCGGACCTCGATGCTTCGCCTTTTTATAGTCCGTAGACTGGCGTGTGCGGAGGCGGACCTCGACGCTTCGCCTTTTTATAGTCCGTAGACTGGCGTGTGCGGAGGCGAACCTCGACGCTTCGCCTTTTTATAGTCCGTAGACTAGTGCGTCCGAAGGCGGACCTCGCCGCTACGACTTCCTTTATAGTCCGGAGACTCGCGCGTGCGGAGGCAGACCTCGACGCTACGTCTTATTTAGAGTCCGTGGACTAGTGCGTGCGGAGGAGGACCTCGACGCTACGACTTCCTTTATAGTCCGGAGACTCGCGCGTGCGGAGGCAGACCTCGACGCTACGTCTTATTTAGAGTCCGTGGACTAGTGCGTGCGGAGGAGGACCTCGA
Source organism: Dendrocalamus latiflorus (assembly GCA_017311315.1). NCBI lineage: Eukaryota > Viridiplantae > Streptophyta > Magnoliopsida > Poales > Poaceae > Dendrocalamus > Dendrocalamus latiflorus. The sequence goes on from CM029645.1 coordinate 25,819,302, forward strand.
CGCTACGACTTCCTTTATAGTCCGGAGACTCGCGCGTGCGGAGGTAGACCTCGACGCTACGTCTTATTTAGAGTCCGTGGACTGGTGCGTGCGGAGGCGGACCTCGACGCTACGTCTTATTTAAAGTCCGTAGACTGGTGCGCGCGAGGGCGTCCCCCCGTTGCGTCTTTTGTTTATACTCAGGCTCGTCACCCTTGGCTACGGCGAGTGCACACGCGGACGTGCGACTTCGATTTATACTCAGTCCCGTACCCCTGGCTACGGCAAGTGCACACGCGAACGTGCGTCTTTGTTTATACTCAGGCCCGTCACCTTTGGCAACGGCGAGTGCACACGCGAACGTGCGACTTCGATTTATACTCAGTCCTGTACCCCTGGCTACGGCGAGTGCACACGCGAACGTGCGTCTTTGTTTATACTCAGGCCCGTCACCTTTGGCTACGGCGAGTGCACACGCGAACGTGCGACTTCGATTTATACTCAGTCCCGTACCCCTGGCTACGGCGAGTGCACACGCGGACGTGCGACTTCGATTTATACTCAGTCCCGTACCCCTGGCTACGGCGAGTGGCACACGCGAACGTGCGTCTTTGTTTATACTCAGGCCCGTCACCTTTGGCTACGGCGAGTGCACACGTGGATGTGCGACTTCGATTTATACTCAGTCCCGTACCCCTGGCTACGGCGAGTGCACACGCGAATGTGCGACTTCGATTTATACTCAGTCCCGTACCCCTGGCTACGGCGAGTGCACACGCGAACGTGCGTCTTTGTTTATACTCAGACCCGTCACCTTTGGCTACGGCGAGTGCACACGCGAACGTGCGACTTTGATTTATACTCAGTCCCGTACCCCTGGCTACGGCGAGTGCACACGCGAACGTGCGTCTTTGTTTATACTCAGGCCCGTCACCTTTCGCTACGGCGAGTGCACACGCGAACGTGCGACTTTGTTTATACTGCGGGAACGCGCGCGCTGGCCAAGCCTGCGCGCGCCTCTGTCGCGTACTTGCGTGTGATGAAGGAAGATTTTGGCAAACCGCGATCTTCATTACATCCCCGTTTACGCGGGTAAGCAGTTACAGGGGGTGGATATACTAACCGTTTGTCCTTGGCGCGGCCGGAGCTTCTAGTCGCTAGACGTCCGCAGGGCCCGCCAAGGCGCCTCTGAGTGGCCCCGCGGACCCCCGCGCTGTGACGCCAGCTCTAAGAGCGCCGTTGGGCTTCGCGACGCGGGTATCTGGTACCTGGCTCGATGCGCCGGGCCATATCCTGGTCGCCTCGGACGGTGATGATGGTCCGGGGACCCAGGATCTTCATGCATAGATAGCCGTGATGTGGTACCGCGCCGAAGGAGTTGACGATTGGGCGCCCTAATATGGTATTGTAGGGGTACGGAAGGTCGACCACGTCGAAGGTGGCATCTTCGGCCCGCACATTGTCATCTTGGCCGAAGGAGACTTGAAGACCTATTTGGCCCAGCGCCCGCAGGGGCTGTCCCCCGAAGCCCTGCAGTGGGATTCCTGAGGGTCCTAGGTGGCTTCGAGGGATCCCCATCTGGTCGAAGGCCGCCGCAAACAATACGTTCGAGGAGCTACCGCCGTCCACCAAGGCACGCCCCACGTCGCATCCCGCGATAGTGACCCGGATGACCAGGGGGTCCTGATGAGGGAAGTCCACACCCTGGGCGTCGTCGGGTGTGAATGTAACTTCGTGCTGCGCCCAATCCGGCGGTGCTTGCGCTGGGTATGCCGCCACGTGATGTAGTCTTCGCGCATAGGCCTTCTGCTGCCGTGCTGAGGCGAATTCCAGCGCAGAGCCTCCGGATATGACGTTGATGACCCTGCGGTGGGTTGCCTCCGGGGCCTGCAGCGACAGGAGGCCCTCCCGAGGCTGCTGTACGTGAGCTTGGATTCGTAAGGTGCCCTCCTGGGGTTGCATCCCTTGTGCCTGTACCTGCATGGGGGCCTCGTACGGGAATTGGACGTGGGCCACCGCAGGCGGACGCGTCTCGGGGTTCCTGTCCCTAGCGACGCTATCGCGGAGCGCCGCGATGGAGGTGCAGGTGCGGGTATCGTGGTTGCCGCGGCCGTGGACTACGCACCACAGTCCCTGGTGCTGGTCGTCGTAATCTCCACGACTTTTATCGTCGCGGCCCCGGCCACGACCGCGCCCCCGGCCACGGCGCCCCCGACCGCCTCGGCCCGCGGGAGCGCCCTCATCGGAACCGCCTTCAATGTCGAGGACGTACCGGTTTCGCCTCGACCTCTGCTGGCCGCGTTTGGGCCGATCGGACGACTCCTTGTGCGAGGCGTCCCTGCGGTCGGGCGTATCCCTGGACGACTCCTGCTTACGTTTTCCCTTCGAAGAACCGTCCTTCGGCGGATCTTCGGCTTTTGCCGAGGCCCCGGCCTGGTTGGTGTCGGAGTCGTCACCTTGCCTTCGCCGCGCGTCCTCTTCCGCCCTGGCGTATTCCTCCATTTTGTCGAAGAGCTTCGCCACCGTCTTGATTGGCTTTCGCGCATTGTAGCAGCGCTGGCGGGGTTGGTCGTTGTAGTGCGAGCGTCGATGCCCGCGACCATGGAGCCTACGCCGCCGCCAGCTTCTTCGGCGGTCGATGCCGAAGCCCTGGTGTTCACGCGCCGCTCCGACCCAGCTGTCTTCTTTCCTTTCGCCGCCGCTGATGAAGCTTTTTTCGGTGCCATCCTTCTTCTTCGGTCTTCAGGCTTGTCCTTGTCCTCCCCACGAACGGCGCCAACTGTTGTGGCTACGGGCCAAACAGAGAGAGAGATGGTAGTGGAGAGTGATGAAGATGAGTGTAATGGACTGGGTCCCCTCCCCATGGCCTGTATTCATATATATATACACATGAGGAGTGCTTTTACAGTTATACCCTTACATCTGGTTATCCCCTCTGGGGGCAGTTATGTCATTACACATGTCCTATTCTGGGCCTTATAATCTCCTACCAGACCTGCTGGGTTTAGGTGGGGGCCATCCCTACGACAATGCTGGTTCCTGACCACATTGATATTCGACCACACAGGTCTTCGACCATATTGGTTTGACCACAATGCTTTTCGACCACATAGATCTTTCGACCACCAAAAGATGTGATAGTTTTGTGATTACAACGCCGGTAGTTTTGACTACCGGTAGTACCGCAGAATACATTGCGGTAGTTTTGATTTCCCTGAGAAGTGCATATTCTTCAATTGATTTTGCAAAACACATTTGCAAACTATAATATCATGCATACAAGGATTATCCATGATTCCCAACAAGTTACAAAACACATTTGCACATTTAAGAATCATGACACAAGAATTATATATATAAGCTTCAACCATTTGCAAAACACATTTGCAAACATAAACCTCATACTACAAAGAATGGAAATGTAGACTTCAAGTATTTGCAAAACACATTTGCAATGTATAGTCACATGTTACAAAGATTCAACACATGAGTTTTAACTATTTGCAAAACACATTCGCAAATACATGTCTCATGTCAAGGAGAGCTAGAGCAAATGAGATTGAGCTATCAACACATGATGAGACTCAATCTACTAGACATGACTCTTCTTAATAGTACGTCAATCTATATTAGTAACCTGGTCTTCCAACTAAATACTGAGACCGGTAAAAGACTAGGAACGTATTCTTAGCCCTAACTAGTCATACCTTTGTCTTGCGCATCCCCTTGAAGCTTGATGACTCACATCTACACTTCAAGTCCGGGTCATCGTCATTACATGCATCAACACATGATGCATCCTTCATTTGACCTCTATCAACACATGATGGGTTTTCACTTGACTTGATGATCAACACATGATCATCTTCTCTTGGACATGCATCAATTCATGATGTATCTTCTTCTTGATTTGATGATCTTCAACATATGAAGTTATCCCAAGTCTTCCTCATTTGTGGAATATAACCTATTCATCCAACTCATGGAAAATATTAGTAACAAAACAATTACCATCAATTACCAAACTTCACTATTAACACATAATGGATGGACTAGATTCTACAATCTTCCTTTTTTGATAAATCATGACAATCTGAACGAATAACCAGATAGAAATTGAATTGTGATAATACAACATGTACACAACAATTGTATACTCTAGAATAAGGTTTCAAAGCAAAGCTTACTCATCATGTTATCATTAGACATCCAACCATCAACATATAATGGAGGAACTAGATGACAACCCGATTATGAGTATATATGGACTACACAAGCTATATATACTCAATGGATATGTTTCAAAGTAAAGATCTTTAATATGTGGAAATAGAACATGGATCAATATAAATAAAAACACAAAACATAGAGTGATCTCTCCCTAAATGTGTGCATACAAAAATGTATTGTGAAAGCATATGCACATGTTCAAGTTTGACTTATTTGGTGAAGTTCATTCTATATTTCGAATCCGAGGAATGCAATAAGATAAAAATGTGATATTGAATGCACACCTCTTATATTTTCTACCTTTTCATCTAAATGAGACTAAGCAATATCATAATCAATGAACATATTAGTCTCACAATTGTATTTACCATTATCATCAAAACCAACTTAATAGAGCTTAAACTTACACCACCGCGGTGGGTTGGAGTACCCGAGTGAGGCACTCCCCGTAGCTCATTGGAGGTTGGCAATATGAGTAGCGACCGGAGAGATAGAGGGAGAGAGAGTGGATGACACGGGCGTGTTGGATATAGGGGTGAAAACGGATCGAATACAGATCGGATAGTGATCAAATCATATTTGCATCTATATTTTCCCCTTGGATTTGAATACTAATCGAACAAACATTGGTTATGAATACGGTCTAGATAAATATCAGATATAAATTCGAATCGAATAACCTACTTAATTCGGCCGGATCCAGATATCCTTATAACTTATGTAATGTGAAGATATTAATGATATTTTATCCTCGTACAATCATACTTAATCATTCTAATTTATTTACTTCATCTAAATAAACACGAATTCACGTTGAATTAAAAAAACCCTATCCAACTAATTAGTTGTATTGTAATAAAATATGCATATTGCTTCGTCGAATATGAATACGGATACGGATAGTCCAAATAAAATAACATTTCGGATGGTAAAAGTTCATGCCATATTCGCATCCACATTTTTGTGTGAATTCGATTACGGATAGGATAGAAATTGTTAATTAGATGAAAAAAATCTATATCATATTCGTATCCTATCGAATACGGTAACCGAATAATACGGATAATTTGTATCTACTTTTTACCCTTAATTGAATAAGGATGAGAGCTTGCCTCCGTTTGATGGTCAAGATGGATTAGTGTGATACGCAGTGCGCGTGTTAGATCAAGTATGAAGGCTGGATGTACCGTCTGACGGGAGAAGTTCGAATCAGACGCATGAACAATCTCATTACCCTTTTAATTTGAAGAGGACAGGAGGGAGGTTGACGGACGGTGATGAGCCGGGCCGGAAACCCCGCGTCCGCTTTGAGCCAGCGAGGTTTACTTCCTATTTTCTACGATTAGATTTCCGGGGGACATGCAGGCCCTGTCTTCCGCGGTGAGATTTTGTTTCCGTACTGTTCTTCTCCACTCCATCCATAGATGCACATACGGAACATTCTATGGGGTGTTCCAATTACAACTCGGTTTGGTTAGATCCTTACTGAAGATTGCCATTGCTTTCCTTGCATCATCAGTGGGTTTGACCTAATGGCTATCCTCGTGATTCACGGCTCGAAAAGGGGGAATTTTGGACGTTTCTAGCACTGTTGATACCCAAAATTCCAAAAATAGCCGCGTTGAAAACACAATTCCAAAAATAGCCCCCAAACGACCGCACGATTAACGGGAACGCGACACGTGTCCAGTGGTGCGGCCGGGGAGCGCACCACACCTGAGTGGTGCGGTCCCCGACCGCACCACACTCCCGGCGTCACATCAAGGGGCAGTGGTGCGCTCCCAGGGCGCACGACACCGCGAATGGTGCGGCCCCTGGGCGCACCACTCGGCTGTTTCCCCGCCCCGCCATTTTTGCGTCCAGTACCATCCAAACCACCGAAAGCCAGCGTTTCGGCCGCCCGTGCTGCATGCAGCCAGATTCCCTCGCATTTCTTTATTTCTTGCATGCGATGTGTCGAAGCTGGAGAGCCGGCCCCTACTCCGAACGCAGTGTATCTCGCGATACAAAGGGAGAGCCTGCGTTGGAAGGCTTCAATATTTCTGCATTTGTGCTAGACAGAGAAGCAGCAAGCAAGAGAGAGCGGAAGAGAGGGAGCTGATAGTGAAAGCAAGAAGAGCGGAAAACACAGGATTTGGAGTAATTTTGGAAGGGATCTGAATTTTTCGCAAGTGAGAAAGTTGTAGATCGTCTCGTGAGCTTCAAGAAGAGGTAAATATCATCTCAATGCATCTGTAAGTTAATCATAGTGATTAGTCTGTAATTAGCGTAAATGTTCTGTAAACGTTCTCCATATGTCTATATTTTATGTAATTATCGTGTTGTATTTTATAATTTATGTGAAGAAATTATGCGTTGTTATTGTCCACTGTAATGTTAAAAGTTGTTTGTGGTTGTAGTGTATTCGATTTATTTGAAAAAATGTTTGTAGTTGTAGCATATTGTATTTTATATTTTATGTAAAGAATTTTTGTACTGCTGTTGTGAACCGTAACCTAAAAATACGCTAACTGGATTTTAGCTAGATTTCATTGATGTCATTGTGAAGCAGTCTGGTAGGCGGAAGGGCTACTTGCGTAGGTTTTATTTGTATTAATATTTAGTCATTCTTGTAGCAAAAATCACTCAAGGATAGTAGATCTTGGTATGCATGCATATTTGTGAGAGCTTGCTTCCATGAATGAGAGATTATGGAAAAAAAATACGGAAAGCACACTGCTAGTCGGAAAGGCCCTGCATGCATACTGTTTTTATTGTCATGTACTCATTCTTGTAGCCAAATTCACTGAATAATATTAGATCTTGTTGTGCATGTTCGAGAGAGCGTGCTTCCATAAATGAAAGATTAGAGAAAATATGTAGATGTTTAATTTACATAAGAATTAAGAAGTTAAAAATGATGAGAATTGAGTGGTTGGTTGGTTAATTAAGTAGAACAATAATAATAGAAATTAGGAGAGAAATTTGGAGAAATTGTAATTTATGTATCGCATAAATTAGGAGTAAATTTGATTTATGTAGGCACTCCGTAAGGCACTCCGTAAATTAATTAAAAATTACATTTGCAAATAAAAAAGAACCATTCATATTTGTATGGGATAGTTAGAACAACGAAATTCAGATGAAAATATTACGGTTGTATCTGGTAGGCGGTAGCTACGTGCTGTGTGATGGTACAATTGTTGCCTGTGATATATACTAAGAGGGTTCAGTTTGGGCTTATGTTAGGTACGCCATGGGTGACATCCAAGACTTGTTCGTGTTCTATGGAAGTGGTCTCGTACGGGACGGGCCGTACGGGGCAGACCTGAATAATTGTGACCGGACTGTGATCCGGGCACGCAATCTGAACACCATGAGCCTGTTGGAGCTACGGAGATGCGTGCGTTCCGGATTCGATCGGGACACCGCAAGGAACAAATTACGGATCGAGGCAGTGTATGCCACAGTTGGAGGTGCTGCAGGGGATACAATGTGGCAACTTATAAAGGTGACGAGCGACGCTTCATGGGCGAACTACATGGAGGTCGTGTGCAACCCAGACGCATTGATATATGGCAAGCCAATGGTGTATGTTCAATTCGTGGAGAGGACAGAATCATCCGCCATGGGTGGCTCTGGTGGTGCTGGCGGAGATGTAGAGCGTGCATTACTCTCCGGCGGTCATGAAGATGTTGGTGAAGGAGAAGGAGGCTATGAGTCAATGGGAGATGGGGACCTGCGGAGGCGCGCGGAGAATTTTCAGCCGAACGAAGGTGCCAAGAGGTGGTGGGCCGCGCGTGTTGACTGTCACGAGTACCTTGAGAACCAGGTGCAGGAAAGTGAGGAGGAGGACGATGTGGAAACAGAGAGTTCAGGAGAGGAGGAAGAAGGGGAACCTACAGCGGGAGGTGTGGTAGGTGGTGTTGTAACCACGGAGGGTGCGTACGTGCCGTCCAGATTGGACGACATCGCAGCGGAATCCCTAGTTCTGCCACGGGCGGAGGAGGCAGAGTGGGGATTCAATGAAGGCAGACTCGTTGTAGGGCAGAGCTTCCGTAACAAGAGTGCTGCACAGCAAGCTATTGCCACATACGCCGTCAACATCAGCCGGACATATCGGGTGCACAGGTCCAACCCCGACACCTACATTGTGAAGTGTGTGGACGGCTCCTGCCCTGGCAAGGTCCGTGCGCAGCGGTTCAGAGGCGCTGCCACGGACTTCCGGATAACGGTGCTGAACGATCACACTTGTGAGCTTGCGGCGCCGCTACCTAGGCACCGCAACATGACGTCGTCATATGTTGCAGAGGTGATAAGGCATCTTGTGGCTGCAAATGTATCCATTACTCCCAAGGTTCTCATGGCGGAGGTAGCGAACACGGTGGGGTTTGCTGTGAGCTACAAGAAGGTGTGGCGGGGGAAACAGAAGGTACTGCGGAGTATGTTCGGGACATATGAGGAGGCATACGATCTGGTCCCGAGATTGTTGTGTCAGATTGCAGCAGCAAACCCAGGCACGTTCATTAACAAGTACGAGCGGGTTCATGAGACGGAAGGGCCGAATTGTTTTGTGCTTGAAAGAGTGTTCTGGGCCTTCCATCAGGCAATAGAAGGCTTCAAGTGGTGCCGTCCAGTGCTAACGATGGACGGCACATTCCTATCTGGCAAATACAAGGGTACAATCCTGACCGCGGTTGCAGCAGACGCAAATGACCAGTTACTCCCAGTGGCATTTGCAATAGTAGAGAATGAGAGTACGGAAAGCTGGCTGTGGTTCCTTGTCAATGTGAAGAAGGCCGTTGTACAAGATCGGCCCGATGTGTGTGTTATCTCAGACCGCAATGCAGGCTTGTTGTCTGCAATGCGAACGATGCAGAACGGGACACAGCCTCCGTACCAGTGGAATGACATGAAGAACCGGTGGTGCATGAGGCATCTTGCGGCAAACTTCCACAGAAGGTTCCATAGCAAGGAACTAATGAAGATGTTTAAAAAACTTTGTATGCAGAACCAGAAGACGAAGTTCAATGCCCTGTGGAGCCGCCTTGATCAGGAGACCAGCAGGCATGTCAGGCGTCTTGAGCAGGCTGAAGCGGGGGCCGTGGAGGGAGGCTCCACGAGACTTGGGGAGTTCACACAATGGGTGCAGTCCAATGCACATGACCTGGAGATGTGGTCTCTACTGCATGACACCGGCGGAGCAAGGTACGGAATCATGACGACAAACATGTCCGAGGTGTACAATGGTGTTCTAAAGGGCGTGAGATCCCTACCTATCACTGCAATCGTTGAAGAGACCTGGAACCGTTCAATAGGATACTTCGTCAATAGAGCCATGATGGCGAAGCAGCATATGGACGAAGGCAAAGAATTCTCCGAGGTAGCGCGGGCCTACATGGACAAGAAGATGGAGAAGGCTCGTTCGCATATTGCTCAGACCATGGATGGCTTACGGAGGAAGTTTGAGGTTCGCCTCAGACAAAGGTACATGATGGGGCAGGCTAGAGGGGATCGTAAGCAGGTGTGCACGATTGCTGACAGAGCATCTTGCACATGCAACAAGCCGGAGCTTCTACACAAGCCATGCTCCCACGTGTACGCGGCATGCGCGTTATGGAACCAGGCGCCCACGCATTACATCTCAAGGTACTATGACATGAAGCACCTGTTTGAAACATGGAGCACGGAGTTCCATTCGTACGGGGTGGACATGCATTATAGGGAGCTCTGGCCAGGGCAGATCAAGTGGGTGCCGAACGATGCACTGAAGCACGTCGGCCGTGGGCGAAGACAGAGCCGTCGCATTCGTAACGACATGGATGATAGCCAGCGTGGGGATCGGGTTCGGCGCCCGAAGTGCAGACTATGCAAGACGGTTGGCCATTCATTTAGGCAGTGCCCAAACAGGCCGACATCAAGTAACGCTCCATAGTATGCAGCACATGGACTGTCATTGTGCACTGTTGGTTCCGTGTTTTGTAACTATAGCGGGCCTTTGTTGTGATGCGAGCACAGGATCGTGCATTCTGTAACCTATGCTGAATGTATCTGACCAAATTATTTCCGTGTACAATTTGTTTGAGTCATTTCTTGCAGATTATGTTATGTTGTGACTTATTCGATATTTCATTATCATATGTCACATGTTCGATGCAAATTACGTTTGTTGAAGTTTTGTTGTCATTTATTTCACGATGTATTATCATTACGTACAAATTATGTATGTTGCATATTCTCATGACACTGCGTACTGACTTGTTTTCAATCATCGGCAGGAGATGGCGTACGAGCTGCTTGAGGCCCGTTGGGATGACCACCACCGATGCACCGCGTGGGCATCAATGCCTGATGGCCCTTCGTGTTTCGTCCTTAGGGGCCCCCGAGAGCACTGGCCTCTAGACGAGCGGTACATCCCGCTGCTGCGAGACACCCTTCAGCGTCGCCATCAGGACCACCTTCAGCACGTCCGTCGATGTACGGTGGTCGTCCGTCGCAGTCCGGCGGTCGTCCGTCGCAGTCCGGCGGTCGTCCGTCGCAGTCCGGCGGTCGTCCGTCGCTGTCCGGCGGTCGTCCGTCGCTGTCCAGCGGTCATCCCAGCTGCGCTCCCTCGTCCTCACAGCTTTTTGGACCAGCGGTACGATATTTGCCATCAGTTCGTTCGTAACACACGTTTATTTGTAACACACGTTGCCATCCACTCGATTGCCATTTATTCGTAACACACGTTTTCCCTGCAGCAGTTGCGAAGGGATAGCACGTTGCTACAGCCGTCGTCATCCCGGAGGGCGGCGGACGAGCCTTCAGATAGCGACCCTGAGTCACCCCATCAGATAGCGACATATGCGCCTGGCGGTCAGTCCACCCGAGCAGACACACAAGGGCGGTACGAGTGGTTCGGGCAGACGTACCAAGGTTACACGTCGCAGGAGTACATGGGTGATTACGGAACGTCATCGTCATTCCAACAGCCGTATGCACCGGTATGTACGCATGTAGTAAACATAACACATGATATAAATAATAATTATAAACTTTTTTGTATTTTCCATTGCAGGACGTAGACCCCTCCTCCGATTGGCTGAGCTCTATTATAGGCCAGCAGTCGGAACTCCCCACAGAGATGTACCCACCACCGCCTCCGACGCAGACCTCGCACTACGACCTTCGAGATGCACCGCGCTCTCCTAGCAGGTTCACCTTCTCGGAGGATCAGATACGTCGTCCGAGGTGGCGACGGCGAGATGATAAATGAATTTTTGTAATTGTGCTGTTGTAATTTTTCTAAGGCATAAATATATATACAACTTAATTAGACTGGTGATTTCTTGAAGTGCTTGATGGTTTGATGTTCACAGATAGTTTCCTGTATAAAAAGGGTTGCTCTTAGTTCTTTGATTTACTAGGGCATACAACCAACCGAGAGATGACAACACGGGACAACCCACATAATACGAAGGCCTCAGGCAATGACAACACGAAACAACACATACATTGCACGTACATGAAATGTAGCAAGTAGTACAACCACCAACACACCAACGAACACAACAACTAAAATACAACACAACCGTACTTAACACATTACCAAAATAGCTTGACGACAACATAGCATAAAACATTACCAACATACACGGGGGGAACCTCCAGCACTACAACTTTAGGATAACAATAATCACAAGAAACAAAATAGCACACAACATTAAATTTATCTTCCACTCTAGTCTGTCGAAACGATGCCGCATCCCGACGGGGTCGCAACCCCCCACGACAACTCTCTCATGGCGAACATTCGCTGTCCTATTGCCCATTTCATCCTCCCACACCCAGAATTTGCAACCACCATGAGCTTCCTGCGATTCCATGACAAGAAGTTTGTTAAACATACCACCATGATTTAAACAAACCCGAAACAATCTGACTCACCGAGTGATTTGGGCACTTGTAGTAGTGTCGCCCAGGATTCGCGGCCGTCTGTGATGTCCTACGTCTAACCAAGATGTTGCAATTTGGGCACATCACCGTGGGTGCCCATGAAGACGTGCTGAGCTGACTCATTGCCTAGTTTGAAGGAGTGAGCACGAAAGAAAACTACACTGATTGTGAACAACTAACTCAGGAGGTGACTGATAAAATGGCAAGGGAGTATGTGAGGGATGGCTCCGTTTTATAGGCTGTGTGGGGGGGCAGCCTCACGCACAAACAACACAAATCATACATGCACATAAAGGGGCAGTGAGCTGACAAAAAGGGGCACCTTTTATTACTGACATGACAAAAGAGGGCAGCTTTGCCCAGTGATTAGACAAAACGGGGCAGCTTTCCGCAGTGACATGACAAAAGAGGCCACCTTTCCGTAGTGACATGACAAAACATGCCACCTTTGCCCAGTGGGATGACAAAACGGGGCATCTTTGCTCAGTATTGCATGTTTTGTGGCTTGTCATAACAACTCCACGAAGATAACAACCAATCCATCACATGCTTAACAACGTTGCACATTACATCGTTAAAGAAAGAGGCCGCAGAACATGAAGGCGTCACACACTTACATTGCACATATATAATTTATGGAAAGCAGTACACCCAACAATTTATGGAAAGTAGTACACCCAACACATACATGAACTAAAATACGACACAACCATAACCCTCGTTACCTACATGCCGAACGAGCCTCGTGGCACCCACATGGAGAATTGCTGCGAGGGCCGCCTCGGACGTGGCTGGCCGTCGTGGTAGTGGCATGCACATATGCAGCTCGGGTTCGCGCAGCAACATGTGGGATCATAGGAGTTTCCAATATTCACGACCTCCTCGTTGCCCCTCTCGCGTTGCATCTGTTCGCGGAGGTCGTTGTTCTCCTCAGTGAGACTCTCCATTCGGTACTCCAAGTCCCATATTCGAGCCCACAATGTATCCACATAACGATCAACATACCGTTCATGAGGAGGGTCGATCCAGCGGGAGAAGTCGCATTTTGCCATCTGCAAAAAAAGGACGGTAAACTTTGCGGGTCCATAAGCAATACAAAAATGTAATATTACTAAATTGTACCCCGGAGCGTGAGCATCGGAAGAAACGTCGCCCGCCATCGTTCGGGGAATCCAAGATCTGGACGACCGCGTACTCATTGTGTCTGCATTTCGGCCACGCTGGTTGAGCACGCCGAGTTGGTATCAATCGGTACTGTGGACCGAACATATCCCTCCTTTCTAAGGGAATGTCGTCCTTCGGTGACCCAAATCCCACTGGCCCCTCGGCTTCCGACATGGTTTGTTCAAGCACGAAAGACAGGGTACTTCTTTGTTGGACTGAACAATTGTTGGGACCCCAACCGTGCTACTTATACCAAACGAGACATCTTGCTGCATCTTTGCTCTGAGAGATGACAGCACAAGTTTGCTTTCGCATTGAAATGACAAAAGAGACCATCTTTGCTCAAAGACATGACAACACGGGGCAGCTTTGTTCAGTGAGATGACAAAAGATGCCAGCTTTGCGCAGAGACAAGACATAACGTGCCAGCTTTGGGCAGAGACATGACATAACGGGGCAGCTTTGCTCAGTGAGATGACAAAAGATGCCTGCTTTGCGCAGAGACAAGACATAACGTGCCAGCTTTGGGCAGTGAGATGACAAAAGATTCCAGCTTTCGGCAGAGACATGACATAACGGGGCAGCTTTCCTCAGTGAGATGACAAAAGATGCCTGCTTTGCGCAGAGACAAGACATAACGTGCCAGCTTTGGGCAGTGAGATGACAAAAGATGCCAGCTTTGGGCAGAGACATGACATAACGGGGTAGCTTTGCTCAGTGAGATGACAAAAGATGCCAGCTTTGCGCAGAGACAAGACATAACGGGGCAGCTTTGCTCAGTGAGATGACAAAAGATGCCAGCTTTGCGCAGTGACATGATAAAACGGGGCATCTTTGCTCAGTGGGATGACAGCAGCTTTCCTCAGCTTTGCTCAGTGAGATGACAATTCAGGGCAGCTTTTTTCATTGATACCGCAGCACTCCCATCTTTACTCACTGCTACCACCACGCGGACCAGCTTTAGACGTACGAGTAGAGACAAAACATCCCCTATAAATTCGTATGCATTCCTTTTCCCAGCGAACATTGCCCATCCAAACCCCATACTACATCGCGCTTCCCTCACCCTCACCCAACCGGGATGGACAAAGGCAAGAAGAAGCAATGGGACAAGATGGTGAAGGATTGGAAGGAGACCCGTGACATAGCACGGTCAGCTGCGGCCCGCGATGCCGCACGCGATGAGAAAATAAGGGCGATACAGGCCCGGGTAGAACAAGCCCATCGTGCTACGATGAAAGGTCCCCCCCCAGAGCGCCCGCGTAGCAACAACCCAATCCCGGACGTCCCCACCGAGCATTCGCCACAACTACCACCTGAGGGGGAGACACCTCCCCTTTGTTGGTGCGGGGACGTGTGCAAGTTCTTCAAGTCTAAGCACCACATCAGTCTAGGTATGCGTTACTGGGGTTGCGCAAACTACTCCAGTGACTACCCCAACCGCCGCTTTGACACCGCAACCTATCGGCAGCCGGTAACGACCACATGCACCATTTTCCCCTACCTTGTCTCCTTCACAGCACGCACTAACAATATCTCCAATGTATTTACAGTCTCCGGAGCCCTTGTGTGGCTACCGCAAATGGATCGATCTTGAGATCCACCCTGAGGACCAATGGACCCTTGACTTCGAGGAGTGGAATGTCACAAAGGAGAAGGAGTTGCTGGAGGAGGAGCGCCGCAAGCACGAGCACACCCTGCGTATACGGCGCGAGACGCAAGCTCATCTTGAAGCGTGCACGCGTACGGAGCGGGAGGCTCGCGAGATGGAGCGCGAGAGAAAGAGGGAAATTGCGGCTAAGGCAAAAGAGGCCGGAGAGGAGTTCAATGCCGAGCGGGCAAGGAAGGGAAAGTGGCCCCGGTCCACACAGTAGGTCGTACGAGCAGTTGGGTGGGTTAGTCGCATATCATGCTATATGTTATGCATGTAATAAAAATCTACGCGGCATGTTACTCCCAACTGTATTATGAAGTTTAATATCTCGTATTTTCGCATTCCATGATGTAATAGACCTAGCAAGTTATTTCCCCTAAGGCATGCATGTTAGGACTAGTGGTGGAATTCTGAACATTAGAAGTACAGAGTTCCACACATGCCACATGCCACTGGTCACATCACTTACCGCTTTATGTATCGAATCGTTCCTAAAAAAATGTACCCAAATTTTTTATGCATCTACAACTTACATTGAACATAAACTTCTATTACAACTTTATCTTATTTTTACGCAGTTTATAACTACAAAATTGACAAAACATACAAACATGACGCGGATTGCAAACCCTTAAAACATACCAAACCCTAAAAGTCACTTACCACTTTATATATCGATCGTTCTACGCACAATCGTTCCTAAAAAAATTTTACCCAAATTTTTTATGCATCTACAACATATAATCAACATAAACTTGTTTTACAATTTTTTCAAATTTTTTTCTGATTCACAACTACAAAATTAACAAAACTTATAATCATACATGTTCAATATCACTTTCCTTCATTTCCTCCAATTGTTCATATCACATTTGTGCTCGAAAAATTTTTCTTTAAATTGCTTCCAATAAAACAATATACCATGATCGAAATTTGTTATTGTCACTTGAACACATTTTTCACGGTCAGCAATATAGGAAAATCACAAAAACACTAATCGTTACTTCACACAAATTTCGTTCGTACTCTACCAACCAATATTTTTAATTTTCAAAATTGCACAACTAATTACACAAGCAGTAAAGTGGACTCGACTTCAAATTCATATTTTTTCACACATCATTTCATATATACACATAAATTTTTATTTTAAAAATTATCTTTACAAATGCATACAAAAATAACTTGAATTTAATCTTACCCGTGCAAACCCGGTTGGTGGGACCCACGGCGGAGTGGTGCGGTGTGGTGCCGCACCATTAGGGGAGTGGTGCGGTGCGGCACCGCACCATCTATGTGGCACGTACGGCGGGGGTGTGGTGCGGTCGGGGACCGCACCACTCAGGTGTGGTGCGCTCCCCGGCCGCACCACTGGACACGTGTCGCGTTCCCGTTAATCGTGCGGTCGTTTGGGGGCTATTTTTGGAATTGTGTTTTCAACGCGGCTATTTTTGGAATTTTGGGTATAAACAGTGCTAGAAACGTTCACGGCTCGAAAAGGGGCCTTGAGCTCGATCGAATCAGTCGGCACAGCGGCGACTGCACACAATAACATCTATCTCGTCTCGTGATGTTCTGAATATCTAACCTCTCCCTCGAGTCGCATCAGAAACTGAGCAGGCCTAAGGGGGCTATGATTTCGGGTTGGACGTTTGTGCTTGGAATCACCCATCATAGAGTAGCATAACGTTCAGACAGAGCCACGCTGGCTACTGCATTGCAGCAGTAAGGTGAGCGACAGACAAGGGGCAAACCATTTTGAATGGAATGCGAGGGGATACGTAGGGCCTGTTTGTTTCCACTTAAGATTATTATAATCCAGCTTATAGGTGAGGGATTATGGCCCTGTTTGTTTCCACTTAAGATTATTATAATCTAGCTTATAATCATAAGTGGAAACAAACAGTCTAGATTATAAGGTAACTTATTATAATCTAATAGCCCAGATTATTATAATCTAATAAGCTCAAAAAAGGAGCTTATTTCAGCTTATAGATCCACCTTTTATCTTAAGGACCATAAAATTTTAGGAATATTACCCACCTTTGCCATTCATCCATCCCCTAACTCTCTTGCCTCTCTCTCAAGGACATTGTAGTCTTTAAACATTTGAATACAATAATCCATAACTCTGATAATCCAGGTTGCCAAACACTTGACAGCTTATTTTCTACCAGCTTATTATAATCTAGCTTATATAATCCCCCACCTATAAGCTAGATTATAATAATCTTAAGTGGAAACAAACAGAGCCTATATAAGCTAGATTATAATAAGCTGGTGAGAAATAAGCTGTCAGGTGTTTGGCAGCCTGGATTATCAGAGTTATGGATTGTTGTATTCGAATGTTTAAAGACTACAATGCCCTTGACCTTCGGTGCATGGAAACTATGTGATTTTGGAAGCACATCTACAAATCATACATAATTTGACAAGCCAGAAGAGATGGGGATTGATGAAGATGACATTACGAAGCATACATGTGCTGGAACGTCGGCATCCTCTCCTTCAGCAGATCCCCGTCTTCGACGCTGCACCGAAGGTGGGGAGCTACCGTCATCCACACCGTAGGCTGCGAGGTCCTCGTCCCCAAGGCCGGCACCGGCGCCCAGGCTGCCTCCCCCGAGGCTGGCATCGCTGAGGGTTGCTCCCGTGCGCAGCCCGCCGCCGTTGAGGGTCGCTCCCGTGCCCAGCCCGCCGCCCCCGAGGGTCGCTCCCGTGCCCAGCCCGCCGCCCCCGAGGATATGTGGAGATTGGAAGTGGAGATTGGAAGATGGGATCCGCACGGGAGATTGGAAGAGGAGAGGAAGATTGATTTGGAGACGGGATATGTGGAGGATATTGCAAGAGGAGACGAAGGAGCCGCACGCCCGCACGGGAGAGGCGCACGGGAGGAGATGGGATGAATGGCAAAGGTGGGTAATTTTTGTAAAGTTTTATGGTCATTAAGATAAAAGGTGGATCTATAAGCTGAAATAAGCTTCTTTTTTCAGCTTATTAGATTACAATAATCTGAGCTATTAGATTATAATAAATTACTTTATAATCTGGGTTGTTTGTTTCCACTTGTGATTATAAGCTGGATTATAATAATATTAAGTGGAAACAAACAGGGCCGTAGTACAGGGGCTTGTTTGGTATGGCTGTAGTTTATAGATTTTGACTAAAATTTTTGAAATTTGGTTGTTTGCGATGGAAATTACGGAGAGAGATGCTCGTTTGTAATTTTGGTTAATATAGATGTTAGACTTTTGGGCCTGTTCGGCAAGTCAAAAGCCGGCCGGCTTTTGGCTTTTGCTACCGTACCTAACTTTTAAACGGAGTTTTTCTCAAGACGGGGTTTACAAGTTAAACGATCTATACGTTAAAAGCACAACATCTGTACCAGCCAAAATCACAAGTGAGTATCTGTCTCTCCGTAATCTGTACCGTAAACAACCAAAATTAAAAAATTTCAACCAAAAGCCGCAGCAAAAAAGAACAGGCTCTTTAACGTGTACTACAATTAACTTGTAGATCTCGTCTTGAAAAAATATTCTGTTTAAAAGTTAGGTATTGTAACAAAAGCCAAAAGCCTCTTTTAGAAGCCGTAAAAAACAGGCCCTAGGCCTTGTTCTATATAGTCATTAGCTTTTGTCTATCGACCAGCGGCAGCTATCTATTTTTTGAGTCATTTTAATTAAAGAAAATAAAAAAGGAAGAACACTGTTATAACTTTATAGATAATATAACATAAAAAAACATTAAAAAAGCTAGAAGATAGAAACTAGAGGCTGTTGGGTTCGAGAGCCGGCCGGGAAAGGCAAGTGACTCACTGTCCAAACGTGAGAGACCGCCTACTAACGATACGTTCTTTCCGTAGGTCCTCTTCTTTTCCCTGTGGGGGTCAAGTTGAAGCTGCGAGCTTCTTCTTCCAGCTGCAGCGCCAGCCATTTTTCTATAGACGAGAGTACCAGTGGTACGATAGAGGAGGAGGTCGGTATCAGCGAGACATGTATTCATTTGTCGGGGGATTCAGAGAGACAATCTTCAGGTCGTATGGGCCCTCGCATGAACAATGTGAGGATCAGAAGCGAAGCCATCCGCTTTCCCCTCAGTGAGACATTGATAAGAACCAACTGTTCCGGCATGGACACATGCGTTCATTGTCCGTGACAAAAAGGCTATGGCTATGCCCCCGGTGGGGGTCACCGGGTCAGGTCAGATCAGGCCGGGAGAGAGAGCATTTGTGCCGGGAGACGAGACCAGCAGTCACCGAATTTTTTTTAAAATAATCTATATTTTATTTAAAATAATATGTAAATATTTTTTTACAGAAATAACTTTAGGGAACAGGCTCTCAATTCGACCTTCAGTGAACTAGTTAGTGCGGGACGGCCCGACCTACTGCATGGACTGGGGGTATTTTCCCTTCCTAGCGAGCTTGGTGTTGAAATTCTTAGCGGCTTCTTTTGCCTTGGCCGCTATTTTCTACTTTTTCTTGCGCTCCTTGCGCGTGTACGTCTCGAGATGAGCTTTTGTTTCCCGACATATACGCTCGATCTGCTCATCATTGCGACACTCCTCCTCCTGGATCTCGTAGGCCCTTTGACATCCCACTCCTCGAAGTCGAGAGCCCACTAGTCATGTGGGTAGATCTCTAGATTAATCCACTTGCGGTAGCTACATAGCGGTTTTGGGGACTGCGGTTAGACAGGAGAGCTATGAGCTACAGAGCTATGAGAGTTAGGATGAACAGCCACCACAAAAACTAACGATTCGAGACACTGAAAACCCACAAAAAATCAGCAAAAATGGAACTACCACCATTGTAATTCTGGTACTACCGCTTGCTACAGTAATCGTGGTGCTACCGCTACAGTAACCGCGGTACTACCACTATAGTAATCGCGGTACTACCGTTGCTACAGTAAAATCAGGATGAATAGTGTTTTAGTGCGATTTCGAAAACCAAAATTGATAAAACTTTTGATTTGTAGATCCAAATGATATGAAACTTTGCAGTTATCTTCTCTAGGATATCAAAAACCTATTCTAACAAACGATCGTGAAAATCATGCCCAATGTTGAGACCTTTTTCCGTTTGAAGGAAAGGTGTACCAAAATCGAGTAAAAACTCTAAATGGTGAATACAACTTAGTCATGAGTAGATGATGACCAAGATGGTACTAGATGTAAGCCATAGCAAGTTAGAACACTAAAAAAATCAAGCCAAAAACCCTCAGATCATGAAATCACTCGAAGAGACCAAAATCAAGCGAAAACAAGTTTCTTGATGAACTTGCTATCAAAGTGGCTAGATTGTTGGAGATTGATTTCAAGAGGTTATCTTCATTTCATTTACGTCCTTGGCACAACAAAATTAAGAAGAGAGAAGAGGAAAGATCAAAACAGACCAAAACAAGAACAAATCAATCAAGACATGATAGATCCATGTAGGTGTACAAAGATTGATGTATTGCTTACTTGAGGAGATAAGTTTTACAGACAATCTCTTAAGATAGTAGAGCTCTAAGTCTAGAGCATACACACACGAGGCTCCAACCCAAGAAACCCTAATCTTATATGGGAGGGAGGAAAAGTTAGCCACCAAAAGGCTTGGCCAATATTTTCTAACCCTAACCCTTGCCTCTCCTCTCCTTATATAGCCTCATAACCTGAACCAAAACCTAATGGATCCACCCATTAGATCAAATTGGGGATAACCCGTTAACCCCACATAACATTGGGTTTTACTCTTTCACGCATACTTCTCAAAGCGACTTACAACCGTTAACCCAATAGTGAATCAACACTTGATTCACTTTATATTTTCAGTACATACAAGACCTAACCACTTAGGCCAACGCCGCACTTTCACATACTGTAACTTTTCTGGTATTGGGCAATTTACCAAAATGCCCCTCTACCTTTTTCACGAAGCTTCTCGCCTCCTTTTCCATGAAGCATCGTCCATGCTTTGCCATCTTCCACATGACCCCAATGACTTGCTGCCAAGCCTCTCACACGTCCGGATCCCATCTAACCATCCTCGCTTGCAAACGACCCAAGTCACTTGGCGCACCACATGCCTCTTCTTGCACATGACAGCACCCGGATTCTTTGACCACATAGGACCTCGACTCTTCTCTGAGTCTAGTCCCGGTCCACCTTATCGTTGCCCGTCATGTCCGTCACCGGTAGCTCCCGCTCCAATTCCTCGTCGTCTCAGCTTGTAATCACTCCACGAGCCTTAGACATTTTCAATGTCTCCTTGACCATTTTAGACCTCAACACCACCCTGTGCCTAGTCTCGGTCCTCTTACGCCTCACCACGAGCCAGCTCCAAAGTCCTACAACTAACAACAAGCAAACTGTCACGTATCATCGCACAATACATAAAGTCATCAATTAGCACAATTCGTCCATATAATGCACCATGCAAAATGTATACAACCAAATTACTAATTCTAAATCTAGAATCAAACAATAAACCCATGTGCACACAAGTAACAACACTCATACCATGACCATATAGTCATTGCAACTCAATCTATAACTTAAATTTCCAAAACTCTATTTTTCTACGAAGATCGGTAGCACTACACGCAACATACCGGTACTACCGCTCTCCAAAGCGGTACTACCGCACCCGAATTGGACCTCTTTGGAAATAACGTACCGCAACTCAGACCGGAACTATTGTTCGTGCGGTATGACCACACTCACAATGTTTGTACTACCGCTCTACGGTATGACCGCTGCTACAAGATGGTACTATCGATTTTCCTGACACTTTCAGAAAACAACCCAAATAAAATGCGATCTTTGCAAAAAAAAAATACTTCACCACTTTATAAAATTTACAATAATTCATCATAACATTAATCTAGATCTTCTTACATGTTTTTCAGATACATATATAGAAGTTCAAATAAGAGGTGGCCATGCATACCGTATGGATGCGGCTTCCCTGTGCCCGTGTGCCTGTTCCGATCCATATTCTTAATGCATGGTTGGCTGAGATTTAACGGCTAGGTCCCACAGCCTTTGTGTCCGCACAAGAAGACCAGGCATTTCTATTTCATTCCGTTCCCACGACACAACACTTATGATAGAGATTATGGTCTGTAGAGGGGATAGATAATACTACTATCTATCGGCACACGTGTGGAGCTTCAAAACGAAAAAGCAAACGTCTTACGGTCCTGCTGCAAAACAGAACATGATTACACAAGCATCCATGTGTTATGCATGATTAAAACAAAATCACCTAACCCTCCAAAACTTATATCTCCCTTTGATGCAAGGTTCAACTCGATTGGATGCCATTACGTTTGTGAATTTAATCGAGCTACAGTTGAAGAAACTGGAATCGATGATCATACTACGTACTATAATCCAATTTAGTCCAAGAACAAAAGGATGCCCTCGTATTAATCCGGCATTTGCTTCCAATGCAAACATACCAGAAGAGAGGAAAACACTAGACGTAGAATTAGATGAATGAAATAGATCAAAGTGCAGCACATAGTTTCTGATAGTAGGCGGCTGATGCTATCGCGTTGACGACGGCCGCCGGCGAGAGCCATTCCTTCCTTCTTTTCTTCCTTTTAAGTCCTCGAATGGAAATGCCATTTCTTTATAGGAAACACAGATAGGAACATGCACAGGCACAGGGAAGCCCCGTCCTGCATAGGATGTGCATACATGTACAAAGTGCAAGTAGAGAGAAACGGGACGGCATTGATCAAGCGATTGGAGACAAATCAACTTGGAGAGGCGCATATGAAGATCAAAGGCCAAGAAGTCAGGTGTCCTTTCTTCAAAGCATCTAGCGCAAAGCATAGATATCCACTACTACAGAAAACCACATTATAGACGGTTCAGAAACGTCATCACAGACGGTTTTCTGAACCGTCTGAATTTATGGGTCAGTGATAATCGAAGGTTATCACAGACGGTTTTCGAACCGTCTGTGATAATTAGATATCACACACGGTTTTTACTTAAAAATCGTCTGTGATATTCCTTTCTCCCAAATCTAAATCTATTTCTGTTTATTGGCTAGCCTCAGGAAATGCTAGCCATGCCCTCTGAAACAAGCAGATAATCACAGACATAAAACATACAATTCACACATCTCATTTCATTTCAGATACATTTCACATCTCAATTCATTTCACAGACATAAAACATCCAATTGACAACGCACTTCATTTGGCAAACATAAAACATCCATTTCGCAAATCAATTAATTGAATTGAAATAAAATATCCATTAACAAATACATAATTACAAAAGATCTACACTGTATTTGCACTTACAAAAGATCTATCACTTCGGAATCGAGGGCTCGCCAAAGAAATAGATACATAATCAACGAACTTATCAGGCGGCAAGTACATTTTATTCCTACTTAGGGAATCAAGGTAATATATCTTGTTCTATTTTGGTACAATTACTATTAAAATTCAATGAAAGTTCTGATGGAAGGGCATAAGTACATATTCCTTTTTGAGGCAACCCATCAGTCCTGCTGCAATGTACCTCTCGACGAGGGATGTATCCTGGTCGATGGTATCCTTGGCGACCAAGTGTGGGTCCAAGAAACCAGCCGATGAGTTGGATAATCTAGCTTTAGTCAGCATGTGTCTATATATATACACACGAAAGCAACAAATTAGATATGATATTTATCTGTATGACATGAACGGAGACTGTGATTGTACACACTAACAGCGTCCAGCATCGAATGATTGAGACGTCGAGAGCGTTGAGCGTGAACAGATCGAATAAATCATCAAAGGCGACCACGAACATACACTCTTGAAGACTGTGGTGTAAATCATCCGACGTGAATTTGACAGTGATACTTGAGGTCCATTCTCCATCTAGCTTATTGAACTGCTGCATATACCACGTGTGCAATTGTATGCAACTATATGCTAGGGGTTGGAGGGCTTTTTGCTCGAGCAACGGCTCGCCAAGCACGAATTTACGGGCCAAAGGTAGGTACGGTATATCATCATTGGTCTTCTTTGCTTTGCCCTTGCTGGCCTTGCTGCCTCGGCTATAGGTCGACTTCACGGCAGTCGACTTTGAAGGTAGCAGCGGTGCAAGTTGCTCTGGCGAGAATAGCACCCGTGGAGATAGCACTGGTGCAGTTACCGGTGGTGGAACCGACTGGTCTTGTAATGGAGATGGCACCAGTGCATGTTGCTCTGGTCCTGCCATCGGTGAAGAAGCCTCCAGGGAGATATCACTTTTAGGCCACTGGATGCATGTTCCAATGGCTTGTCCTAGAGTCACGATCTCGTCGTTGGGGGGCTTCGGTAGTGGGACCACCTCAAAATTGACATGCACAGCATCCACATTAACTTTTGCGAAGCCTGACGCTAAAGCTTGACCGTGCACCATGGCCCCGATACCAGACGAATATGCCTGGCCCCAAGCAGCGTACAAGGGAATGAAGCCATATCTCACTTGGAGCCTACACTTCGTAGGCTCCTACATAACGATACAAAATTAGCTACTCGAATAGGCCTATCAACGGAGCAAGCATTCGAGAGATAATAATTATTACCAGGATGTCGTCCACAGGAAATTTGGCTTGGGTTTGCGTCGGATTGGACGCGCAGCTACTCGGAAGGTTGTGCGGGCTAGCTAGCACAGGAGCGGCGGTAGCGGCCTGCTGACTTTCTGTTTGTTTCTGCACCTCATCTCTGATTACATCAGCCAGCTCACCTATTAGCTCCTCTCTAAGAGATGTCTTGATCTCTTCTCGTAGGTGTGCGTCACGCTTGGCTTTGTTTCTCTTCCTACGCCGATACATTCCGGAGTCATCTTGGAAACCATGTTTCCAAGGAACGTAAAGGCCAAGGCCTCTCGTACGACCCGAGTGCTCTTTGTTTCCCAAGGTCATGGATAGCATATCATTCTCCCTTGTTCCTTGGAATGATCCTAGGGTAGATTCAAAACTCAGCTTTTTCTGCAAGAGCACGATATGTCATTTCAATTCGTACGAAGTTGTGGAGTAATTACAAGCTACGTAGTTCGATCGATATTTTACCAGGTGCTGGGACATTTACTGGTCTACAGGGTTTCGAAAGGAGACGTCCCCCGATGTCGTTGTAGATGACCTTGCTCTAATCCAATTTCGAGCGCGCTCATCTGGGATATTGGAAAATGGCGGGGCGATGTCTTGTGCAGTTGCCAGGTCATCCTCCTTCCTCCACTGCGGGATTTTACCCGCATACCCAGCTGTGCCAAGTCTGTGGGGGTGTGTGTTTTTTTCCTGGAGGTCCTTGTGCGCCACACTTGTACTTTTGAAATCTTCCGTCGTTTTCATCGCCTTGAACTCTTCCCATTGTGGTAGCAGGAATGGGTATTTATGAAAAGGCGTTTTGTCTATCTCCACGTATTTCTTGACAAGCGTGCTCTTCAAGTTCTTCCATGCTTTGCTCGCCGCTAGGTAGGTTTGTCGTTGCACAGCGTTTTGGTGTTCTTTTGGGATCTCGAACGATGCCAAAATTTCGGTCCACAGCTCACGTTTTCGAGTGTCAGGCACGTTCTTTCACGAATTGTATGTGATTTCAATTCGTTCTAGTGCAACTATTCCGACCATACTTCGGAATGCATTTACTGCTTTGTGAGGAAGGAGAGGGACCCCAGATGCATCCATCGCTGTGATGGTCAATCGGCCCTCAGACTTCTTCGATAGTCCTCTTCCTTGGCGTCTTGATGTTGGAGCGGACGACTCCGGCGATGGTGTTGAAGAATGCGCGGATGACATGTTGCTCAATTTGTGGGTCTATTAGGATAAGATAAGAAAGTGCCATACTATAAGATAAGAAAGTGCAATATCTATCTATTTCGCTCAATATAGGCGATATATACATATATAATGGTAGCAATATGAAGCAACAAACAACAAGCATCAATAATAGAATCAATAACAGTCTAAACATGAATATGTATGACAATGTAAAAGGCATGTATCAATTAAGACTAGCAACAAGCTCAAGTTTTAATTGATTAATTTGTGCTCTCAAATTGTAGGGTTGCACAAGATTAATCTTGGCCGCCCCGCTACTAAATCATATACTCTTCCTTGATTGGTTATGCCAAATAATGAATTCAGTCTTTTGAGCTCTAGATACAAACTCTACAATCTCAAGATCAAGATATATTCAGCATGCATATATTCAGACAGCAGTATTCATACAGATCAAGACCATACAAGTTAACTTTGCCCAATAATTCAGTCTTTCAACTTGTCAAGATTAAATCCTAACAGATCAATTTAATAACATGCTATAACCTGAAAACTGCATGAACCGACAGGAACAAGAACAATATATCAATGTCTAGAGATTGTCTCCTGGGGTTTAAAGTTAATTATGACAAAAGAGTTGGCAGCTATCAGAGCTCAAAGACCGAATGAACCAATCTCAGTATATGAATTTATCATCATCGAGCAACTGTAAATCCCACAGGCAATGTATGTCTTCCAGTGCCAGATAATATATGAAAGATTAACAAACTTGCACGATGACGACGGGCTCGGGGAGGTGGCCGGCGAGGGCTCGGGGAGGCCGCCGCGACGACGGGCTCGGGGAGGTGGCCGGCGAGGGCTCGGGGAGGCGGCGACGACGACGGGCTTGGGATTTAGATCGAATAACTGCAGCGCACACGGAAAACCCTAGCCAGAGGGTATATATAGGGAGGTTATCACAGACGGTTCTATGTTTATAACCGTCTGTGATAGTTATACTATCACAGACGATTTTAAACTTAGAACCGTCTGTGATATTGATATCACAGACGGTTCTAAGTTCAGAACCGTCTGTGATAAGCCTTTGCCGACTATAGTTATTAAGACAACACCAATAACCACAGCTGCATTCATGATCAACCACCAAACAGCTGCATTCATATACAACACCAACCAGCTGCATTCACACAGTGTATTTCTTGATACATTTTGTCATTCTCAAAATTGACTACATCACACATTTTCACATATACATAAATGCAAATTCATAAATACATCACACTGCAGCATTGTTCTATACATAAATGCATACCAATTCACATGTACATCACACATATACATCACATATACATAAATGCCAATTCACATATACATTCACATATATGTCGCACATTCTCATTGTACTTGCTTATTTCCTTTAAAAATTAGCCCTTCGTCATGATCAATGCGTACGTAACTAGTTTCGTCAGGTTGTTCGTTGTCGACCCTTATGCCATTTCCAAAAGGAGGTAACTCATCAAATTGATTGTATTCCTCTTCGTCCACTACATTTTACACTCCGACAATTCTCCTTTTTCCATGAAGAACTACATGGCGTTTCTTATTTGCCGGGTCGGTTACATAGAAAACTTGAACAACTTGATTAGCGAGTACGAATGGTTCGTCTTTGTACCCGACACGTTGGAGGTCCACGGTCGTGACACCGTACTTGTCAACCTTCACCTGTGGGAGATGCACCCAACGGCAGCGAAATAAGGGGATCTTGAAAACCACATAGTCGAGCTCCCAAATCTCTTCTATGCCATAGTACGAGTTTCTCGACCCATCGGTACTGAACGCATCTATGCGGACACCGTTGTTCTAGTTAGTGCTCTTTACATCCTGAGACTGCGTATAGAATGTGTACCCGTTTATGTCATATCCTTGCCATGTCACAATTGTAAATGTCGGCCCTTTTGCCAACCATGTCAGCGTCTCACTTGGCGAGCTCCTAGCGATTTGCTCCTTCAACCATTGGTTGAACCGACGGTTGTGTTGCCTCATGATCCAAACATCCGGCCGCTCCGGATTCTGTTGCCGAAGCACATCCTTGTGCTGGTCCACATAAGGCGCCACTTCAGTCATGTGTTGCAACACCATAAAATGGGCTTAAGTATATGTGTCCATATCTGGAGTGATTACTTTCCTTCCGATAGTTCCGAGACCCTTCAGCCTCCCCTCATGATGAGATTGAGGGACACCTATCGGTTGAATTTGAGCCATATAATCGACACAAAACTCAATGACCTCTTCGCTTGCATAACCTTCGACGATGCTGCCCTCCGGCCGAGAACGATTCCGTACGTAGGACTTGAGAATTCCCATGAACCTCTCAAATGGGTACATGCTACGTAGGAATACGGGCCCACACATTTTCATCTCCCACACAACGTGAACAATGAGATGGACCATGATATCGAAAAACGAAGGAGGGAAACACATTTCAAGGTGACATAGAGTCATCACCACCTCGTCCTGTAGAGCATCTAGTCATTCGGGATCGATGACCTTCTAAGCAATTGTGTTAAAAAAATAACATAGCCTCATGATTGTCTCTCGGACTTTGATCGGTAAAATATTTCTAATTGCAATAGGGAGCATCTGTGTCATCAGCACATGATAATCATGAGACTTCATGCCATTTAACTTCAAATCTTACATCGAAACAAGTTTCTTCACGTTGCCGGAGTAACAAGACGGAACTTTGACACCATGCAAGCACTGGCACAGTTCTGTTTTCTCAGCCTTGGACAAAGTGTAACACGCAGGGGGAAGGTACGTTCGTCCATTATGAGTGCATATCGGTGCTAACTCAGGCCTGATGTCCATGTCAGCCAAGTCAAGCCGTGCGTTGACGTCATCCTTTGTTTTATCACGAATGTTCAGTAAGAGACCAATCAAGCTGTCGCATACATTCTTTTCTACGTGCATGACGTCGATGCAGTGTCGAACATCTAGGTACTCCCAATAAGGTAAGTCCCAAAATATTGATCTCTTCTTCCATGTGTTCTTCTCATGAGCCCTCAATTTACGTCTCTTTCCGAGGACAACATCTAAATCCTTAACCATATCATAAATCTCGTGTCCCCTTAAATGCCTTGGAGCTGAACCGTCTTCCTTCTCTCCGTCAAATTGTTTCTTCATCTTGCAGTATGGGTGAGCCCTCCGAAGGAACCGGCGGTGACGCATGTAGACGGTTTTGCGTGAGTGGTTCAGCCACACACTCTTGGTACCATCTAAACAGTGCGTACAAGCTTTGACACCTTTTGTACTATGGCCTGATAGGTTACCAAGGGCAGGATAATCATTTATGGTGCAGAACAATAAGGAGCGCAGAGTGAAGTTCTCTCGTTTGTATGCATTCCATACCTGTACCCCTTCGTTCCACGGTACTTTTAGATCTTTCACCAACGGTGCTAGGAACACATCCATATCATTCCCAGGTTGTTTTGGCCCTTGGATAAGTATCGACAGCAAAATGTACTTTCGCTTCGTACACAACCAAGGAGGAAGGTTATAGATGCAGAGAGTCACGAGCCATGTGCTATGTCGGCTGCTCATGCTACTGAAAGGATTCATTCCATCTGTACTCAGTCCAAACCTTATATTCCTTGGTTCTGCACCGAAGTCTGCAAAACTCCTATCGATGTTTCTCTACTGTGCGGAATCTGCAAGGTGTCTTAGCATTCCATCCTTCTTGCGCTCCTCCGAGTGCCAACGCAGCAGTTTTGCCTCCTTTGGATTTGCAAAAAACCTTTTCAAACGGGGAATTATAGAAAAATACCATGCCACATTAGCAGGAGGTCCTTTCTTCGCCTCTGTTCCCTCGCCATCATCTGATTGATTGTTACGTTTGTATCGGGATGCGTTGCACATCGGACATACATGCATGTTTGCATACTCTTTACGGTAGAGGATACAGTCGTTCGGACATGCATGTATTCTTTCTACTTCCATTCCCAACGGACAAAGAACCTTCTTGGCTTTATACGAGGTCTTAGGCAACTCATTTCCCTCCGGAAGCATGTCCGCTAAAAGACCTAGCAGCGCCGTGAAACTCTTGTCGGACCAACCGTTGCTTGCCTTCAATTTCAACAGTTTAAGCACGGCCAACAACCTCGTGTACTTGCAGCACGTGAACAAAGATTTCTCCGAGTCCTCCATCAAGCCCCGGAATTTAACATACTCTCTCTCATCATAGTTCTCTTCTACATCGCGAAGCATCTGATCCAGATTATCATCGTGCAACCTATCAGAATCCGAACGACAATCGATATCATCCGGCGGCATGTCATTCACTTCATCGGTGATGTCATCCGACGGCATATCATTCACTTCACCGGCGATGTCATTCAGCGGCATATGATCATTCACTTCACCATGACTGGTCCAACACGTATAATCCTTTTTGAAACCCCTCCGAATCAAGTGCGCTTCAATTTGCCCTCGGTTCTTAAACATCTTTAAATTCTTGCAGTCAGTGCATGAATAGTACATATATTCCACCCCCTTATTCAACATATCCTCCTCGGTGGCTCTTATAAAAGCAGACACGGCATTAATGTACTCTTCACTCACACGGCTCGCGGCATACATCCAACTTCGGTCCTACGTTACGTACATATATAACAACTTAGTATTAAAAATTAGATTAACTAATTATTACTACATATATACCGGTCACATTTATTATATTGAGGCTTAATTTGCTAGCTCAATTCATATTATAAACACAACAGCTATTATATAACCAACAATTTTGCAAATTAACCATCTTCAATAACACTCATGGATTACTTAGACCTAAATTGTAATGCAATTAAAGAAAAAATAAATTTCATTACTAACCATATCTAGAGCAACCAGGAAAGTATGAATTTTCAAAGCTCAATCTCTACCTCTTCCCATCAAATTAACTAGGCTGAAATCGCCTAGCTTCCTCCTGAGTGAAAAAGTGCGCAACAGTGGCTAGATCTGGATCGAAATGAAGACAGATGCGGTCTGAGCAGCGCAATAAATGCCTAGTGCCATTATCACAGACGGTTTATTTTTTATTAAAAACCGTCTGTGATAATCTGGGATTATCACAAACCGTTCTTAATACAGACCGATCGTCTGTGATACTCCTTTTTCCCGTCACAAATACCACAGACGGCCTCTAAATTACAACCGTCTGTAATAATGTACAGTACAGACGGTTTCACAAGATCATCTGTGATTTGGCGTCTACTATTAGGCTTTCTGTAGTAGTGATCTTTTTCTTGAAGGATGCTCATCATTAGGGGCGTGCGTGCTCAGGGCACACGCACCGATCGAGGAGCTGGTCGCCTCGCCGGCGGGGACATCACCGCGCTGGTGCAGGAGGTGTCCGTCCCGGGCGCGCGGTCGTGCTACAGGCTGTCGCTCTTCGTCGGGGACGCCGCCAGCTGTTGCAAGGAGCCCCTGGTCGTGGAGTGTACGCCGCACCGGCGACCCTAGAGGTCCCGTACGAATCCGCCACCATCCCAGTGTACGGCCGGGTTGAGCAGCGAGCCTGTGGAGGCTGGAGAGGACAGGTGCAGCTCGAGTGGATTACTCTTGATGGGCTCAAGACGGCATGCATGCAAAAACCAGTCTGTGCAAGGATCGATGCATCGTATGCACATGAGTCCGACGAGAATAAGCACATAGATACCTTCAAATCTCGAGTCCAACAAGAATAGGGAAAGGACCGCTTGATCATATGATCTATTAATTCGTTAACTAATCACACCCTATAATTCGTTTTCAAGGATGTCGTTATGTGAACATACCATGTCCAAAGGAATTTGAAGACGTACGTGACGCATCCACATACCATCCTATCGAAGCAACATGGGATCAGAATTTTGCTTTGAGATCATAGATAGGAGAACAAATGGAGTGGATAATTCTTGTCTGCCCGACCGATCGAAGGTTTGTGGAGCAAATACGGAAAATAAATAGGTATTCAGCACAATCTATCTCCGACTCTGAGGAAATAAGTACAGAATAGAGATTAGTGATATCCGTCTGTAAGTGTCCGTATGTTAGGTGGTATGAAAAAGCATATTTTGACTTCACTTAATAACATGATAAGATAGGCGGATTGCCATATTGAGTAGGTGGAGAATACTAAGTGCTCTTTTTTTAACATCTCGGCAATTGTTCTCTCTATGTTCACTCGGACTACACTTCTACTGTCCAATGTCTTGTGTAGGAGTGCAAAAGAAGTAGATAATTTCCGCTCAATTGACCGAAGTTTTGTGGAGCGAATACATAATGGAGAAATGGGTATCCGACACTATCTATATTTGACTCTGAGAAAAAATATGCAAAATAGAATACAGAATGAGCAATATCTTGCACCCCTAATAACAGTTACAAATTAAGGAATATTTTATTTATTTTGCCCCATTGTGCCACCTTAAATTGGAAGTTGGCCCCATGCAGCACAAAACTGCAAATATAGCCCTCTTACCGAGTGTGGAAGGACCCGCGGCCGATGCGTGGCGCCTACCGCGCCACCCAGCCATGGCAGACACCTGCCACCGCGGCACCTCCCCATAGCGCGGCACTGCTCGGGTGGACGCGACAGTTGGCGGGCCCAACTGAGGTACCACGCCACCCAGCCACGGCAGGCCCCAAGGGAGGTTCCGCGCCCCCGTGCCACAGTAGGCACCAACACAGGTGCCATGCTAGGGAGGCACGACACTATGGTACTTGTGAACACTTTTTTCGAAAAGAAAATTTGAAGAATAAACGAGGAAAACGAATATTTTTGAAACTCGCGGTATAGATGATTTGAAATGTCTTTACTGCATTTTTTGGTTGTGATCTTGTTGTAGCAACTACGAAGTCCAATTTTGTGTGGGGCTTTGGAAATGCACTGGTAGACAAAAAGTGTTGAAATGTTCGGACCAAGCTAAATTGTGAGGCACGAAACCTAAAATATATTAGAATCCCCAAATAGACACATATTAGATGTAGTTACATGGCATGACTGTTCGGCTAATTACTCTTGTTAACCTCGCTCTACTACGGTACACAGCGACACAAGCATCTAGACCATGTAAGCATACATGCCTTTAGGAGAAAGGAAAACATGGCATGTACGATGGGGGATTAGTACGGAATGACCAAATTTACTGTGTGAACCGGGACCATTTGCTCTTCCTTGCAAGCTCAACGTTGTACTCCTTGCCGGCTGCCTTGGCCTTAGCTGCTATTTCACGCTTTCTCTCCTACTCCTTGCGAGCCTCACATTTTCTGCAGCTTCACACCTTGAGATGAGCTTGCATCTGCTGCCGGATACGCTCGCTGTACTCTTCATTGCCACACCGCTCCTCCCTCCTCTCATGGTCCCTATTGGCAACCCACTCCTCGCAGTCGAGCCGCCATTGGTTGCGGTAGCCACATAGTAGATCCAGAGACAATGAGTAGATGGGAGAAGATATTAGTGCATACTTTTAAAGAAAAATGTTAGGAGAATGTACTATAAATGGTCTTTACCGACTATCGGTACCTCCCTGTGTCCTAACGATGGTTAGGATAGTCCTAGGTAGTGTTAACGCAACCCTAGTAACACATTCCTAGGCTCAGTCGCTCCTTGTACTTAAGAATTTACATGTATCCCTGCACCAATAGAGGGGCGGCGTGTCCCCCTCAGGCAGGTCTTGCAGCGATTCCTCAGTGGGAATGTTGAGATAGGGGTTGCTTCTACGGGGGCGTTGTTGTGAGGAGGTGCTCTCTTGGCACACTCCCTTTATTCGTCGTAGGCTGCAGCAACCCTTGCGAATCAACGGATCTCCTTCCATTGCTGCTCTATTTGAGCAAGCTAACATTGTAGTCTTGATGCAGGCGCACCTGGGGTAGAATAGGTACTACTTATATGCCAAGTTGGCATGGCGTACACTGCTGAAGTGCAATTTTGTTTTGCAAATTTGCATCCGCCCCAATAAGTAGCTTTGCACAGTGTTGTGTCACATCATTGTGGAAAGCTGCCTCATTGGGTCACATTCCTGCGGAAAGCTGCCTTGTTGGGCCATGTCGTTGTGCATAGCTCCCTTGTTGGGTAATAACAATGGAGTGATCCATGCGAATTAGTGTGATCCAGAGATGTCGAAGCGGTAGTAACAACTTGTAACCATCTATTAAGCTAAAAGCATGGATATGCATTAGATAAGAATGCAACGGTACTGAAGACAACATAAATAAGCTCATGGTACATCTGCTTGCCACTTGGTCTGATGATGTAGCTAAACTTCAGAGAAGGTGAGCCTGTTAGGAGAGTGGTGTACATCTCGAAGGTTGTAGTATGAGGGTTGGGTGGTAGACACGGTTGCGGAGAAGTAAATGTAGGTGTCGTGCTGAGGTCCGAGCATATCGTCTACCCAATGGGTCAAAGAGGGGTTCGCATCCTGTGGGAAGGGTACTGCTGGGTTAGGGCCGAGGTTTCGATGTTTGCAATGTGTAGTCATGTTGGAAAGCATTTACCTACAGAGTCCCATGTGCGGATGATGAAGCCTGGCCTAGCTGTCCAAAATCCTCTCTCCACACCTACAAATTTGGTAGGATGTGTTAGTTCAGCACAGCGTGGAACAAAAAATCGCGTTAACTGCGTTATAGTGTGCCAAAGGAGGTAGGGCTGGAGGCTGTCCTTGGTGTCCACTTTGTAGTATAGCAACGTCGTTGTGTCAACCACAACTGATGGTCCTTATTGCAGCCCTCATGTCGTCATAAATGGCGTGCGTCTTACCAAGGAGGCGCTCCACGATGTTAATCCTCCCACGGCATAGAGCATCATCTACCTCGCAAGAGATACAATGAAGTCAATCATACTACAAGGAAACCGTGAATAAGTTGCAAACGTGTTGCTGCACAAAAAATCTAGGAAGAATGTTTTACCGTCTCGTTATGGCGTGTCACTCGGTGAGGATCTAGACCTGCTCGTATGATGGCATCGTGCATGACCTCCATTGGACGCTGTGGTGCTGACCCAATAAGCTTGCACCTTGTGCACATAATATACCACCTCAAGTAGGAACTATATGTGTCAACATCGTACAGTCGTGCCTCCTGCACAATGTCCATCATCACGCTCTCAGCCCACAGCGCCTCCATGGTAGCAATGTCTGCCTCCGGTCGTTGCTCCTCCGCCCTTTCTTTGTTTGCCTACAAGCGAGTACGGACCTTCTAACATCACCTGCTCTGATTGCGGTCCAACAGAGGTCTTCTTGCATCATCCCTCAACAAAAATAGGTCTCAGCTGCCCGATATGTCAATGAGGAATCATTGCTGGCCTACCATTCTGCAAATCGAGCAATTTCATATGCCCTTGAAACTCACGGGCTGCTGACCTCCCCTGCACCTAGACCGAACAAAATCAATTAAGCGTTGCTGTCTACTTGCTGGCACGTCCCAACACCACCCTCCAACCACCACCAAGCAGTACGTGGCACAAGCCCATACATCTCAACTTCTCACTCCACGCACCATGTCATAACGTGCGTATCAAGAGAAGCTATGTCACGTTGTGCGCGCACATAGATCACAACCTGTCTGTTCATATGGCGATGGCCGACGGAGGGCGGCTGGGGAGGCAGGCGCGGGGGCAAGCAGATGCAGAGGACCATCAACAACATCAAGATCACCCTCATCCGTGGCCTCATCATCCTCCTCATCCTCCACGGCACCATCAGCACCAACCTCCTCGCCTATGGCTGCGGCAACGATGGTTCAGATGCCGCAGCAGCCGACACCAAGGTAGTCTAGGACATCAAGTGCATCCTCCACAAGATCTGCTCTGACTCCGACAATGACAAGGAGGACCAGTTTCCGCTATTGATGCGTTAACCAACTCCGGCAATGCCACATCGACAAACTTCACCCTAGGCCCCAGGATCACGCGCTGGAATACCAAGCGCCAGCAGTGGCTATCCCAGAACCTGAGGTTCCCATCCTGCAATGCGCACAGCAACCCGAGGATCTTGCTCATCATCAGCTCGCCACTGGCGCCGTGCGACAACCCCATCGACGACCACTACCTACTCAAGTCCACCAAGAACAAGATCAACTAATGTCACCTCCACGGCATCGAGATCGTGCACAACATGGCGCACCTCGACCGTGAGCTCGCGGGCTACTGGGCCAAGCTCCCGCTGCTGCATCGCCTGATGCTGTCGCTCCCGGAGGTGAAGTGGGTGTGGTGGATGGACAACGACATGCTCTTCACTGACATGACCTTCGAGCTCCCCCTCTCGTGCTACGATGGCCGCAACTAGGGCTAAAAAAAGCTCAAGACTCGCGAGCCACTCGGGCTCATAGTCGACTTGGCTTGGCTAGAGCTCAAGGCATCACTCAGTGAGCCAAGCCGAGGTCGCAGTAATGAGCCGAGCCTAGCCGTTCGTGAGCTCGATCGAGTCGTTGAGTTGGTGAGCAGTGAGCACTGCACAACACAAGTGCAAAAGCACAGGAAAGCACAACTACACAAGTGCATAGAAGGCCCGAAGCCAGATCCCTTTTCTTCTTGTCTTTCTTCGTCAATTCCTTGCCAATAACTAGTACTACTATGAGGTAGGTATGTATATGTGTATATTTTAGTTCATCCATTTCCTTGATTGTGTCGTCAATTTATGAGCATCCGGCTGAATTCTCTGCATGCATTCTTGGCCTCAGATTGGGCGAATTTTGGGCTAATACTCAACTTACAAGATTTCGGTGCATAATTTATTATCTATGTCAATTTATAGCTTTGTCTTGCCTAGATTGGAGAGATTTATATGTCGTCATGCAGCTATATTTGCCTGGATTCACCATATTCAAGATTCTCCACCTCCCCAGATTTTCCTTGGGGAAAAGGAAATTCTCCCAACTCTCCCTTGAGTCAATGTTCTTCCTTTGTGCCCCTTGGCTTTGTCTTGTTTGGATTGGAGAGATTTATTATAGATCTTTCTTCTTTCTGGTACATTGATTCATTCATCAGTCAATCTTTGGCCTCCAGATTATGTAAGATTTGGGTCTGATTTAACTCGTCCCTAATCTTGAGTCTCCTGACCTCTGGTAATAGTAATAGCTGCTAACCTGCTGCCTACCTGCTTCAGAACAGGGGCCTTGAATTCCCTTTTTCCAAGCTCCTCCCATCTAGTACTAGTAGTGTTCCCACCAAACACACACTTCTCATTTCGGTATAACAGATATTACCATTTCTAATCCTCTATTCTCTTCCATTATCTACTCCACAGGCCAAGCATGAAAAGGCAAACATATGCTTGAGTTAAATGGGTCTGTTGTCACCCTAGTTAACTAATCTAGCTTTACTATCTCATCTTTAAGCTTATATGGGGTAGGTGCTTCTCACATCTACAAGAAGCGAAATGTTAGCATCGGCACATGCCATCACTGAACCTCGTCATCCAAGACTACCCGGACCTCCTCCACGAGCAGCACTCCTAGGTCTCCCTCAACACCAACAGCTTCCTGCTCCGCAACTTCTAGTGGTCGCTCAAGCTGCTCGATGCATTGGTGCCCATGGGGCCAAAAGGGCGCGTCCGCGACGAGGCCGGGAAGCTGCTGACAACGAGCCTGAAGGGCCGACCGGCGTTCGAGGCAGGCGACCAGTCGGCACTGATACACCTGATGCTGACGGAGAAGGAGCGGTGGATGGAGAAGGTGTACATGGAGAACGAGTACTACCTGCACAGCTTCTGGGCGGGGCTGGTGGACAAGTATGAGGAGTGATGAAGAAGCACCACCCGGGGCTCGGCGACGAGCGGTGGCCATTGTTGGATATTTCCTATGCCCTGCAGCAGCTGCTCGTGTTTCCTCTTCAGAAAACACTCGAGTTGCTCTCTAGTTAGCTTCTCTGAAGATTTTCGGGGGATGAACAGTGTATACGAAAAACAGAAGAAGGGAAAGCAGAGCAGACGAAGTTTCAGAGAGGCAGCTCAATTCGATTATCTTCCCTTGACACAAATTACAAATTAACTGAAGACTAAATAACAGACTCCATAAAAACCAAATCGCACCATCCCACGATCCATGAGGCCGGAGCGGTGCCTCAGCAGCATGAAGCCTTCAACTTCGCTGACAACCAGGTGCTCAGGCTGTACGGCTTCTGGCACCGGTCGCTGGTGAGCGCCAAAGTCAGGCGGGTGGCGAACCGGACGGCAATCCCACTGGAGGCCAAGGAGGCGGCTCTCAAGATTGAGACTTGAGATATGTCACAATTTTTTGTGTTTTGAATTGATTACTATTGGTTTCAATTTTGTGCTAGTAAGTGACCTGCTTCTGTTTGTTTGTTGTTGTGTTGGCTTCAGTACAAAACGAAACATGATAAGAGAGAATGGGCATTTTCTTGATCCAAAAGTTCTGAACTTCTGATCACCATGCCTCAAAACCTGCAGTGATTTGAGATTTGTCAAAGACTACTCTCTAGATCGGCTCCATCTCGGTTGCCTCCTTTACGACTACAAATGCAGCAACAATACAACATGTCGAATCGAATGTACCAGCCATCATATTCAGACTATGGAAGGATTCTGAATATCTATGGAGTGGAGCATAAGTGCACAGCATCTTTCCATTATTTGCCTCCTTTGCTTCGATTGCTTTAATTAAGTGCATCAGATATTTTTCCCCAAAGGGGTGTAGATGGTTTTTATAGTCATGTTTAGGGCTCAATTACGGAGAGATTACGAGATCAAAATACTGAAAATACACAATAAACCCACTGTACTAGTTGGACCCACCGCCGGTTGGTCGCAATAGAGAATTTTTTTGGGGCACTTTGTGCTATTACAATAAACCACATGACTGGCATTAAAGGCAGCTTGCGTGCCTGATGATCGATCCTCGTATTTGATTATCTGCCTCATAACATCTGATAGAAACAAAAATCGCTGTGACATTCATCTCTTGTAGACTCGGTAACCTTACGATCTCAGATTTCAGTGCTTGCCTATAGGATCGTGGATGATAATCAGAGAGGTGAATGATTGCAACATCTAGCGGAAGCTTTTTCTAAATTTTTCTATCTTTTAATTATTTAATCTAAAAAAATAGAAATAACAAAACAAAAACATGATTTTTTCTGATTTTACTGTAGTAGTACTGTAACAGTACCGTACCAA
Organism: Dendrocalamus latiflorus; assembly: GCA_017311315.1. Lineage (NCBI taxonomy): Eukaryota > Viridiplantae > Streptophyta > Magnoliopsida > Poales > Poaceae > Dendrocalamus > Dendrocalamus latiflorus. The sequence continues at coordinate 25,858,165 of CM029645.1, forward strand.
TTACTGTAGCAAAATACGAATACTGTAGCGCACACTGTAGCAGTTACTATAGCGACTAGATAATGAGTTGCTAAAAGTGCACGTTTTCGTTCAATCTTCTAATCGATTTTTAATTAAAATTGATTCATGTATGTAAGCAAAAAAATGCTAGACATAGATCAATGCATAGAGAATCTATAGGAATTAAAAAACCAGAAAAAAGAATAACATATGCGAATTAAAAAAACTCACATACTTTTATTAGAAAAACGCAGAAACTGTTCACTTTCATCTATCCATCAGCAATGCATGCAGCCGCTCAATCCTTCCTTTTGGTTCCTGCATGCAACGATTAAACTCTTGGATGAAAACAAGGGGCATATTCTTTTCCTCCGAAGCTGGCGGCTTTTGGCTTTTGCTACAATACCTAACTTTCAAACGGAGTACTTTTCCAAGACAGGGTCTACAAGTTAAACGATCTACACGTTAAAAGCCCAACATCTTTACCAGCTAAAATCGCAAGTGAGTATCTGTCTCTCCGTAATCTGTACCGTAAATAGCCAAAATTCAAAAATTTCAGTCAAAAGCCATAAGCCACAGCCGTTGCCAAACAGGCCCAAGACGTGTTGCTGCCTTGCTTCTACACTGAACGAAGACGTGCGAGACACGCGAGAAGACTACGCGCCTCCCTGGGACGTGCTACTGCTTCGCTCCGCACGTAGACCGAGACAACAAAACGAGAACGATGCTAAGCAAATGTGCGACCAGCCTTCTTTTTCTCAGAATAGATCTAAACTTTATTTCTGAATCATGGTGGCTACAAAGTGCCCTCCTAGCACCCCTAAACCCTAGCACGAAATTAGGCTCTCCAAAAGCCACAGGGTTAGCCTCCAACCCCACCTCTATTTATAGTCTAGGGCCCAAAATCTGGGCTTATCCTAAGCCCATGAGTTCTAATTCAATTCCAATAAATAGGGGACCCAAAACCCTTCCTAACACAGGTTTCCAAAATTCCAACTCCAACTTCTCCAACTCATCACGTGTCGAAGCCTCCAGGATCGCACCTCCTGTATCTTCTCCGCGCATCATCCACCTTTGATCTCGATGTGCTCCAGCGTGAGCCCAACCACCTCATGACATCCTTGACCGCTTGGACCTCAGATTTTCCCCTCCTAGTCCAGGTCTTTCTCGTCACCGACCATGACCGTCTCCACGCCCAACCTGCACAAGCAAAGACCAAAGAACGTTTTCTCGGCACAAGTTCGTCTAAACTTGACCAACATCAATCTGCACACATGCGACACAACTCGCATAACAATGCTAAACAAAATTACCAATTATTAATCATCACAAATTAACCATTGTCAATTATTCATCACCAAAATACTCTAGACCTAGCCACATGGTCTAACATTGCCTAAACCCAAAAATAAGTTGGGATATCATGGGTACTATTTCAATAGGAATTTCATAAGACCACAGATTAATCCTAGGATTCCGTCTTTCTAGGCATGGGCTAAGAGGCGTACTCGTGTGTGGTGTATGTGCACGCTAGTGTGTGTGTGTGTGCCTGCATGCATTCCTTGTTTTTACTAGTATAAAAGAATGAGTTAGTGATGATGTTGTATGTCATCTCCCGATCCATCTCTCTTTTCACTTCCCAAAAAATCTCTAACAGAAAAAAATAAAAAACCATCTCACAATAAAGATGATTGGGTGTGGCGGCGGAGCCAAGAGCACGGTATAGACGTAGTTTAACTGTAGGGTTTACGAGCTGGGTAATGGCAGTCCTATCCTTGCTAAATTAACGGACTGCAATACTAATTCTACCCTCACTAAATTAACAGATAGATTCAACTAGTACATTTTTAGAAGATAGGAGGACCTGGTAAACATTAAAAATTTTATATCTTAAAAGTAACAGTTGACTGCAGCTTCCAAGCCCGCGGCGTGGCACCGGTGTCAACCGAGGTATAAATATATGTACGTCAGGTTACCGCACATGCACATCCACGTCGTCAGGCTACTGGCCTGGAATACTACTGCTTTACCACGAGAGGTCTAACAGGATTCTACAAGTTGGTGTATTTTTCTTTTCTTCTTGTTTTCTCGCGGCTTGAACAATGTGCCGTGCTCTTGGCGGCGGAGCCAAGAGCACGGCACATTGGTGGAGGCATGACGTTAGAGCATGATCGAACACGGAGCCGAGCATGAGAAGCTGGTCAACTCCAACGATGCCTACTCGACATGTACGGGTAATATTATTTTTTATTCATAGTAAAGCATGACTATTTAGGTAATAATCCAAAAAAACCAAGCCCTATCTCCGTTGATTGGTTTTTGTTATATACTAACGTGGTTAAGTCCAATAAGAACGAGATGTAGCTTAGATGGTAGGGTGCTCGCTTAGAATGCGGGAGGTACGGGGATTGTTGGGATACAGGTAGGCTATACTAGCGCAGATTAAAATTTTCTATCACGTAAACTAGGAAGCAATGCGAGTAAAAGATCATGGATCATTACCACTAGATACATAATGCAGCGGAAGTAGAGTTGAAGCTGCCTATTCAATGAAGAGCGCATCGGTGTAGGAGTACTAGTCGATCGTCCTCTGGCCAACCATCTACTCATCGCGATCATCATGATCAGCACCGCAGTTGCAGCAGCGCCTCTACCGAGGTCTACACGTTTAGGGATGGAACACCGTGCGTTGGCATGCTAGCACCAGTGTGCATGGCAGGGGTTATGAAAGGTGGCGGTTAGGGTTTCGACGGGTGTGTTTCGGGATGCCTCCTTAGCCTCCTGCACCTCTCCTTATATAGCTTCCAATCAGATCATTATCTGATACGAGTAGAAATCGTATCCATCCTCAAGACGAGAAGTGTGCCATCCTATGATAGCTCGATCCTTTACTCGAACCTGTAGTGGATTACTCAGTTGTAATTGACTCCCTAACCACATTCGGTATGGCCATACACTTCCTTAATCCAAGCACATCGAGAGGCCCAGTGATATCTCTTCTGTTATATAGGAGGAGCAAATTCCATCTTGATCGCACATATTCCTCTGTATGTTTTATAGTAAACCCGAAAGCTACCTTTATGACCACCTAGTTACGGAGTAGTGTTTGGTAACCCCTAAGTAAACTATTACACTTGTAGAAAATGATGATGATCTCAGGTCTAAGTATCCTACATATACTATGTATGAGACCAACTGATGACACTTAAGATTATAACAATTCCCTCAGCGTCTCATGGTGGGTCAATTCAACATCATGTTCTCTAACATATGTCAATGTTATTGATTTAATATCTCACATCTATGATCCATAAAATATGATCATCAATCAATATATGTGCTGGTCTGTAAATCATAATTGTCCCACATAATGATATAAGATCAGATATAATTTAGAGTAATATCAAAACATGAATAAAGAGTTCCATAAACAAGTCACATGCTTGTTGATCAATACGAAAGACATTTATTTAATTGACAAAATAACATATTATTCAAAAGATCATAACATAGAAGTGATACAATCATCTCCATGATTGCCTTTAGGGCATATGACTAACAATTTCCCATTTGCACTAGAGTCAATCATACAAGTATCTAATACACATAGCTCTTGTGTGCGCCTCATGCTTTGGCTGCCGAAGATGTTTTATCAATGGATCAGCAATATTTAAATCCATGTGCACTTTGCATATCTTAACATCACCTCAATGAGGTGAAACGCTGAAGTATATGCTTAGATTTTTTTATGCGATCTAGGCTCCTTAACTTGCGCAATGGCTCCACTATTATAACAATAGATATTCATTGGACTAAAAGCACTAAAGATCACACCCCAGCTTAGAGATAAACTTTTTTTATCCAAATAGCCTCCTTTGCAGCTTTGGAAGCCGCAATATACTCAACCCCCGTTGTAGAATCGGCAACCGTCTCTTGCTTAGAACTTTTCCAGCTCACTACTCCTCCATTAAGACAAAACAAAAACCTAGATTGCGATCGAAGATTATCTTTATCAGTTTGGAAACTAGCATCAGTGTAACCATTTACGACTAGCTCTTCCTCACCTCCATAATCAAGGAATGCATCCCTAGTCCTTCTCAAGTATTTCAGGATGTTCTTTACAGCTATCCAATGGCCTTCATTTGGATCTGACTGATATCTGCTCATAACACTTAGAGCTCATTGGTCCACATACATCTGAATGTACTAAGGCCAATAGGTCATTTTCCCTCTCACCTATACCAGTGAAAGGTGTCTTAGTCATTTTGTCAAGTAAACAAGACTTGCATATTTCAAATGATTCAAAATTAAATGAGTTTAGAAGACCATGTTTATGGAGTTTTACAATGCGCTTCTCATTTATGTGACCCAAATGACAATAACAAATAAAAGTGGGATTCAAATCATTAGGCCGAAGCCTCTTAGCATTAATGTTATAGACAAGCACATCCTCAAGATTTAAAACATATAATCCATTTATCAATGGAACGTGACCATAAAGCATATCATTCAAATAAACCGAACAACAATTATTTTTTATTCTGAACTCATAACCTTGTACTTCCAAACATGAAGCAGAAATAATATTTTTGCTTAAGGCAGGAACATAATAACAAATATTCAATTTCAAAACTAATCCTAAGGGTAAAGATAATGGTAAAGTGTCAATAGCCAATGTAGCAACTCTTGCTCTATTGCCTACGCGAAGATCGACCTCGCCTCTTGCCAAACTCCTACTCCTTATTAACCTTTGCATCGAATTACAAATATGAGAAACCGATCTCGTATCTAATACCTAAGAACTAATATCAGAAATAGCAATATTTATTTCTATAATATTTATACCTAAAGTAGAAGTCTTACTTTCCTTCTTCTTTTCCAGTTCTGCCAAGTACTTCTTGCAGTTTCTCTTCCAATGTCTAGTCTCTTGGCAATGGTAGCAAATGGTATTAGATGCAGTACCAATCTTAAGCTTCTGAAGCTTACATTTGACACTCGAAATCTCATCTTGAGTTTTTCCCATGCCCTTTGTTTTGCTCAAAGCCTTAGACTTCTTTTTGAAGTTGGTAGTCTTCTGAACCATCATCACATGTTTAGAGCTTTTCTTAATGCTCTCCTCTGCTGACCTGAGCATCCCATGCAACTCGGTCATTGACTTCTGCATGCCATTCATTTGAAAGTTCAAACTGATTGGCTCAAAGCTCGAAGGGAGAGACTGGAGAATCATATAAGTAGCCAACTCTTTGATAAGGTGAAAACCAAGCTTTTTCCAAACTCTTAATGCATGCAATCATCTTGATCACATGAGAGCTGACCGAACTTCTTTCAGCTAACTTGCACGCAAACAATAACTTATAGGTGTTGCACCTTTCAGCCCTTGCTTGGTTCTCAAACATGCCTTTAAGACCCACAATCATATTGTAGGCATCCATGTTCTCATATTGCTTTTGAAGCTCAGAGTTCAAGGTGGTAAGCATGAGACAACTAACATCAAGTGAGCCATTACAATGTTTCTTATACTTATTCTTTTGATCACGAGTAGCATCTTCAACTTGTCTATCTGGATATGGAACTTGTAGAACATATTTCTTCTTTTCTTGCCTGAGAACAATTCTCAAGTTGCGATACTAGTCAATGAAATTTGTTCTATTTAGTTTTTCTTTCTCAAGTATGGATCGCAGGTTAAAACTAGGTGTGGAGGAAGCAAATGGTGGCATTGTCTACAACATAAAAAGTATATGCAAAAATTCAGCACTTTGTTTATGTGAAATCTCCCATTAAATAATTTAACAAAAGATACTCCCATTGTATATTTAAAAATTAAATACCCTCTAATCACATATAGTGAGTCAAGATACATATTTCACTAAGTCCTAGTGAGCTTTGACATCACTGCTAGAAACCTAGCGACGTAGGTAAGCAACCCTTGCTAATTACATCATATGTAACTCTTGTTTGCTGAGTGACATTCATATGTCCGGCCTCAACACTATGGCCCTAGACCCAAAACTATTTTGATAGCCTAGTCAAGCTAAACCAATATTATGCATGAAGTGTCCAACATTTTATCCTATCTTATTGAGATAATTAATAGCACCCTAATTTGGTGGACCTACCAGTTAATTATCAAAATCTTGATAGGTGCAACTATTGGAAGGGCATCAATATAAAGGGATACTATTCTATCATGTTAAAATCACTAAAGATAATAATAATATGAATAATATCATAACAAGAATATAAAAATATTCACAATTAAATCATATTAAACTGTGAAATAATATAGCCCTTAGCACAGCAATCCCCATCACCATGCTTCCTGTCCACCGAGCCATCAATGCTTGAGTTCACCACATCCATTTGCTTAGCTATTACTCTTAACATCTAACAATGAATCACATATGAAAATCAAGCATCATAAGTCGACACACAGGCCATTATACAATAATATGTAGCCCATGACTATAAATCAACATGACATGCAGGCCATGAAAAACTCATACATGCATCACATACACAATGGGCCATACTATTCACACAACCCTGCAAAAACAAGTTATGTGCAGAAACCAATTCTATCACGCAATATGAACACATAACACCTATAATGCGCGGTACGATTGCCTAGCCGGTTAGCGGGTGGGGATCGAAGGGGCAACGCCCTTGGAATTTTTTGGAACATGAATCCTATTCACGAAATAGCCTTTGAAAATTTCATCGGATTAATCATATTAACCCAATTCCGAACCAATCTGATCAACCCGATTTTCCATTGATCAATCATATTGATTGACGTGGGAGATTTCCAGAAAGAATAGCAACTCGGTGCTATTAATTAGTACCACCTCCGAAACCGAATGATCTTATCAACCAGTGTCTAAACCAATCCAATAATATGAACCGATCTAAACTATCATATCAGACTAGTAATAGATCCAATCTACTACCACCACATATCAACTATATGCGACCAATCTAGATAAAAAAACTACACAGCATGGCTCTAATACCACTGTTAGAATACGGGTAGGCTACAGAAAGCCATGTGAGTAAGAGATCATGGATCATTACCACTAGACGCGCAGTGCAGCGGAAGTAGAGTTGAACCAACTGATTTAACGAAGAGCATATCGGTATAGTGGTAGTAGTCGATCATCCTCCGCCCAACCGTCTCCTCCTCGTGATCGTCCCGATCAGTGCCGCAGTCGCAGCAGCGCCTCTACTGAGGTCCACATGTCTAGGGATGGAACATTGTGCGTCGGCGTGCTAGCACCAGTGCGTATGACAGGGGTTATAAGAGGTGGCGGTTAGGGTTTTGACAGGTGTGTTTCGGAATGCCTCCCTAGGTCCCCACACCTCTCTTTATATAGCCTCCAATCGGATCTTTATCCGATACGAGTAAAGATCGTATCCCATTTAGAAACTATCATCCAAACTCTTATCATTGTAGCCCATTAAATGTGTAGCTCTGTAGGTTCATGTATATTTGGCCATAGACCGACTTCTTTCCGGTCCATAAGTTGGTAGCAGTTCCTAACAGGACATAACGACTCCCAAATATACATAAAAATCATATCGGATGAACCTATATGATAATCAATCAATATATGTGCTATCTGTAAATCATAATTGTTCTACATAACAATATAAGATCAGGGATAATTTAAAATAATACCAAGATATGAATAAAGAGTTTCACGAACAAGTCACATACTTTGATCCATACGAAAGGCATCTATTCAAGAGACAAAATAATATATTATTCAAAGATCATAAATATAGAAGTGATATAATAATCTTCATGATTGCCTCTATGGCATTCCAGTAACAATCGGTACCCCGTATCTCCATTTGAGCAGCTTTTTTTTTCTAGCGCTTCCGGAAAGATTTTCCGAATTCCAATGTTAAAACTTGATGAGAGATGCTCACTGGTTTGGCATGGCATCCAATCTACTCCTACATGCATGCTAGTGAGACGTTCTTTCGTCTTCATATCTGCGTACTCAAGTTGGCATGGTATCTTCCTCTTTTTTCTGCGACTCCGTCGTTTACAAACGTATCCATCCTATGCTAGCTAGTGGCATAGTGCGCGTCCGCTGGTATCACAGCCCCGTCCGGGAAGAGGATTATCTGACACCGAGAGAAGGAAAAGGTAGAGAAAATAGTGTAGTGATTTTGAGCGATCGTGACTTCTGAGTCATTGCATACGAGATGATAGATCAGATCAGATGCTATACTATTATGACAGTACTAGTACAGTCGTGAGTTTTGTTACCGCATTGTGAACGGTGTAGTCGTTCAGCTGCTGGGCGATAGGCTACAGCTGTCGAACCGTTGGGCGATTGGAACCTATCGTCCAACGGCCTACGGATAGCTTATGTGTCGCGCGGCCGTTGGGAGATAGGTTCTAGTCACCCAACGGTTCGATGACTGGAGCCTATTTCTATAAAAAAAATATTCGCGTGGGTATAATTCTGTTATTTTAAATAAAATATATATTATTTATAATTTTTTTTACATATCGATCCTATGCTAGCTAGTGGCATAGTGCGCGTCCGCTGGTATCACGGGCCCCTCCGGGAAGAGGATTATCTGACACCGAGAGAAGGAAAGGTAGAGAAAATAGTGTAGTGACTTTGAGCGATCATGACTTCTGAGTCATTCCATATGAGAAGATAGATCTGATCAGATGCTATACTGTTAGGACATTACCAGTACGGCCGTGAGTTTTGTTACAGCGTCGTGAACAGTGAAATCGCTACAGTGATTTGCCGGTTGTTCTTGCCTTGCGTGGCTGTTGCTCTGCGACTTTGCTTTCCGTTGCAGCCATGGATGAATGGTAGTAAATTTTCCGTTCATCTCGTCACACTTCCACAGGATTCAGTTGTTTTAGATTTATACTTAGATTTTGGTTTCTATTTTTATAGTAATTTATCGTTAAACAGTATGTTTTTTATGATATAATTTATAGATAAATTATAGTATAAATTATATCGATTAAAATCATATATAACTATTTCTCTCTGTATACTATCTTTTATGGATAAATCAGAATTTAAAAATCACGGCCGTAAGATATATGCATTAGTCTAAAAGAACTAGCGGTGGAAAACGGTAACGGATAATTCGTTTTATCCGATATTCGTATCCGAGAAAACGCGAATGTGGTAAGCAAAATCCGTATTCGAAAATGTTCGTATTTGTATTCGAGAATATTCGTATCCTTATTTGAGAATATTCGTATTCGCATTCGTATTCAAGAATATTCGTATCCGTATTCGTATTCGAGACAATTCGATTCGTATTTGATCCGTTTTTAGAACCCATGAAAAATCTGTACGAATTTTGTGATTCAAAATTTGAATTTAGGCGGTTTAAAACCGGTAACCGGTCAAAAACTGGTGAAAAATTGGCAAAACCGCTAAGAATTCGTTTTATCCAATATTCGTATCCGAGAAAATCCGTATTCATATTCGAGAATATTTGTATGCATATTTAAGAATATTTAAATTTATATTTATTTTTATTTTAAAAATATAAATTTATATTCGTAGAGACTATTCAATCTATCCTATCCGTTTCCGCCCCTAAAAAGAACCCATGATAAGACGCGAGACAGCTAGGGTTACGCATTGCAGCAAATGGAAACGCAACGGAACGACGAGTGCGCAACAGAGGCACCCATATACTTGGACTGACGAGAGGAGACGAGAGCGACAGCCCGCACTCCACTCCCATCTGCCGCCGCGGCCCGCGATGGCGTCCGGCGTGTCGAGGAGCATGGTGCTCACGCTGCTGGGCTTCTGCGTCAGCGTCCTCTTCATCGTCTTCGTCTGCTCCCGCCTCGTCTGCGCCCTCGTCCACCGCCGCCGCCGCCGCTCCCGCCCCTCCCCGCTCCCCCGCTTCCCGCCCCTCCCCGTCAGCTACTTCTCCGCCATCCAGGTCGACCGCCAGGGCCACCCCTCCGCGGGCGCCGGAGGGCTTGACCCCGCCGCCGTCGCCGCCTTCCCCACCCTCTCCTTCTCCGGTGGTCCCCGCGGCCCGGCCTCCTCCGACTCGGCCGACGCCGCCGCACAGTAAGTGCTTCTCGATTTGCCTGTACCGATCGCGATTTATCGCCTTTGAGCTGTCGATTGACGATTCCAATCTGTGCCGGTTCGGTACCTTAGCACACTAGCATTACGTTGCGTGACATCTAAGCTTGGAATTTACAGTTTGGAGGTGCTGCTATTTAGCGTGCGGTCGACTTCATGATCACATTCGGGAGGAATTGGTTGCCCGGTCGGTGAGTTGATCGCTAGGATTGCAGTGGAATTGCAGTTCGAATGGAATTTTCGGGCTCGATCGCACACGTTTTATTTGGTAGGATTAGGTCGATTACTGCGGGGAACCAACGTTGCATTTAGGTATGAGGGCGCCATCAGATGAGTGGGCAAAGGGGGATTTCTCTTCCATTATAAAATGGCTAAATAAAATAAGAAATGAGATGTTTAAGCAGATGCCATTATCAGTGTTTAGTTGGATTGTTCTGGATACTAGTGCTGTGTTCTCTTCAGAGTTCTGGATCTTCACAAATGTGGGAACTGGGAAATGCTTTATTGCTTTTATTCAGCGTACTTGTATGATTCTGGGTGTGGAACTGGGATTATGGCATGGTTCAGTTGGTAAATGTTGAATGTGGAAGTTGGTTAAACGGTAATTCTGGGTGTGGAAATAGGATTATGACATGGTTCAGTTGGTAAATGTTGAATGTGGAAGTTGGTTAAACGGTACAAGCTAATATCAGTTCTACTGGTTTTCATCATGTGGTAGTGCCTGTTTTTAGTGATTTTAATGACTGAGCAAAAATTAGGGAGAAATAATGATTGGGACTTAATCTGAACTTATTGCCTAGAAAGTATTATGTTAGGTGTTTACTCAACATTTTCCATATTATTCTTTGGCAAGTGTGCGCTTTCCTCTAATCAATCACAACGTTGTGCCTATAGGATCAGGGCAAGGCACAGCCATAGATGAATGTTACTGAAAACCCTTGAACAAGCACAAGCAGCACAACGTTGGGAGTTAGATTTTTTCGTACCAAAGAAGTTGTCCTTGAGGGTGTTGTTAGATATTTTAGTACCAAATAAGTTATCCTTGTGGATGTTTGTGTCCAAGAGAAACGGTGCAACTTTTTTAGTACTGAAGTCTTGATTGTTGTGTTTGACTGGAGATTGACTATTGAATCATGAGGTCCCAGAGCTTACATTGTTACTGCACCACTAAGGCCACTCGATCAATCGCATCAAAATGGAGTACAAATATTTACCTGCTTCTGAGAAAGATGGTAGAGAGGAATGATGCAGTATTGCCATCAAGTAGGTTAAATACTCACCTGTGCTTGATGAGAGGGAAGCAGATTAGCTTGGTTGTCTGATGCACTTGACTGTTAGCTGAAAAACGTTATTAAATTGTGCTTGAACCTAATTGCATGGATCACTTTGTGTCCATAATCATGAAGCATGAATTTGAAAATTTGGCATCGTAAACATTAAACACTAGATATTTCATCCCATGTTTTTCAGCTTGGTGCCTCTTTTTATATGAATAAGTTGGTCATCGAACATATGTTCCTTTAAATTTTATTGCGCTGCTGAGATTTCACTAAGAAATTTACAGTCCATCAAATGACACAAGTGTGGAAGAAAAAACAGTTTCTCAGTCTGAGGCATAATGATGTTAAAGATGCTTGTGTTAATCATAGTGATGTTATTTGTTTTTTTTGTGAATGTGTTATATTAAACAATGTTTGACATCCTTTTATTGCATCTAAAGTAAAAATGGTGGCACACTGTTGTTAAGTCTGCTGAAATATTCTGAACCACCATTTCTGTTTTGTGTTGATGTTTTTTAGCAACTCTCCTTGATTACACCAAAGCTAGACTCTTTAACTGTTTGTGTCATCATTGGCAGGTGTGTCATCTGTCTTGCAGAATATGAAGATAAAGTTGTACTCCGCGTTCTTCCTTACTGTGGCCACAATTTCCATGTGGCCTGCATAGATATTTGGCTAAAGCAGCAGTCAACATGCCCAGTTTGTAGAATTTCATTGTGTGACTACCCTGATAGCAAGCACACTGTGCCTCCTCTGCAAAGTCCAGTGATATTACCTCCATGTTCTCCTGAAGCATCAAGATCAGACCCATGCCGTTGCCTATTTGTCAGCACAGGGCATTCGCCAAGGACATCAGAGGTTCTTAGAAATGAACCCAACCAGGCGAATCATATAGTGCGTGGTCCATCCGTGGATAGAGGAAACAACCTGACATTTTCTGAGGTTAACTCTCCTGGTGAAAATAACAACCGAATGGTAAAATAGCACATGGCGAGTCCTCGTATTCGATTGGACCCTGAGTCCTCGTGTTCTTGACAGGACCCTGCAAGTATCTGCTTGGAGTTTCTGTTGTGCGGTCTGCAGGGTGGACAACCTGTAGATTTAGAGACATCTACACATGTGTGGCTGGTGGTAACAGATTAGTTTTGAGGGGTTTGATGTCAATATGAGAGATCATTCCGGTTCTTGTTTTAAGAAACCACATTTATTTGTTAATCATACCCAGACAGCTAATTGCATTACTATTCTTCTCCCATTTGTGGTAGGCCACTGAGGAATAGTTGCTAGTACAACAACAGTACATCTGAGAAAACTTAGCACCTGTCGTTACCTTCAGCAAACAGGATGGAAAGCATCTTGATTAGTTCATTGATCAGAGCATTTGAGACGATCATGAATGTTTGTACTGCAGATTAACTGACCAGCAAGATGCAGTTGTCTCACTCATGAAGCCATGCGAAAATACACTTCCAGAACAGCGTCAAGATTAGCTGCCATCTTGTTTGCATCTACTTGGAAGCGCTTAGTCGGACCTCGCACAGTGCTATTCGTATGTCTGCTGCAGCGTAATGTGGCCCCAACGTCCAATTTTGTCAAGTTTGATGATTGCTCTCACCACGATAAAGCGAAACAATCCAATTGGTCTGAGTCTGAGAATAACTGATGAAGCATGATCTATATTGGCTTCAGTCCGGAGTGTGAAAAAATATCTAATGTACAGCCCGAGTAAATTTAGTTCAGTCTGGGTAACATTTTTATGGTTCAGCTCAGATAGCCTAGATTATTCCACCACTGAGCATAGGGCGTAATCAAATTCTGGCTCCGTCACTGGTGGGAGCCAGCGCAATGCAAAACAATTCTGATCTAGGATCACAAGAATCAAGTCAGGATGGTAATATCTATTCTGAAAGCAGATCCTGGAGGGGCCTCCTGTGTCAGAAGAACAGCCCAAGGTTGTCCATGCACCGATGTCGATCGATGTTGGTCGGTCCAATCATGATTCATCCTAGATCTAACTGTGTGCTCAAAGCAAGCAGGTTACAGCAGCATGGTTTGCCTTTTTCCCCCCTCCTGTAATAGTGCGGGGGGACTGCGCTGAAATGATTCGATCAAGTGTACGTACTGCCAAGAAAAGTCGTAACAAGCTTTACAGTGATCCCTGTCGGTGGTGGTGGCCCTCACCGGAGCAGAGAGCTCTCCGCCCTTAAGATGGCGAGCATCATGGCGTGATGATCGCGCTCTCTCACTCTCTGCAAAGCCACCGGGAGAAAGGAGCTTTGCGCTTCTGGAGTTTCAGCCATGGCGGAAGTCAAGCACCTGTGCCTGGTGAAGTTCAAGGAGGGCGTCGTGGAGGACGACATCCTGCAAGAGCTGACCAAGCTGGCCGCAGAGATTGGCACGGTGAAATCCTTCGAGTGGTATACATCCATGCGTTGTCCTTGCACATCCTTTTCTGCTGTAAAACTAAGCTCAGTAGATTCCGAGGCATAATGCTTCATAACGTGTGACACAAATAAGGTGGAACTGAAGTCTGTGTAGTACTTCGGCACACAGATGTCCAACTTCTTCGAAGAATCTTCCCGTACTGAAGATCTTGCTGCACTGTTCGCAAATAGAGCCGTGCCCAGGATCACGAGTATCAGTAGATAAAAGAATGGCTGTTAAACTGCAACCTTAGACATTTCTTATTCAACTGCATATTTGCATATCAAAAGGTAGCTCTCGTTTTGGTGAACTCGTTGTTCCTTGTGTTGCAGGGGGAAAGACCTGCTGAACCAGGAGGCGCTGACGCAGGGCTTCACCCATGTCTTCTCGATGGCTTTTGCGAGCGCTGAAGACATGGCGAGCTACATGAGCCATGAGAAGCACACCGCGTTCGCAGGCACGTTCATGGCCGCACTCGACAAGGTCGTCGTCATCGATTTCCCCGTCGTAGTCGCCAAGCCACCGCCGGCTTGATCTACTCCAGTATCTATCAAGCATCTGTCAACCACTATCTGGTGCCTTTTTCAGGTATTCATCAATATGCAGTTGCGAGTTGTGATGTACCTAAGCCTCCTCCTTATTGCTATTTCTGCTACCTCAGTGTTGAGCTGGTGTAGCTGTAATGCAGCTCTATGCCGTGCATTCCGTTCAAAGGTTGTTTGGTTATCCTTGGAATGAATAAATTTCGGTGACCTTTCTGGTTGCTGTTACTTCTCCCTTTTCTTTTCGGCCTTAATGGTGGATTGATGGATTCCTAAATGATTTCATGGCTCTGTCGTGCTTATTACTATTGCTTAAACATCGGCAAGAGCAGGTTTGCAAAGTGCTTACTCGTACATTGGCAAACAGTGAGATGTCAGTACCTTCTTGTGAAGAGGGGCAGTACTATCTTTCTTTCTTTTCCTTTTGGGACATGTTGGAGTGCTATCTTTCTAGCCTTCGTAGGAAGCAACTGCAGATTTCTCATAATATACTCACGAATAAAAGGAAGAAAAAGAAGGCAAAAAGGGACCAAGCGGAAGCATGTGAAATACTGAAAGTTGACGATCATAGTGTCTCTCTATTAAAAGGATGACAAGAGATGGAGATTTCGCTTTATCACGTAGAATTCTCATGTTTGCTGATGTGTTTATTGCCCAAGTGATGCTTGGTAATAAGGTAATGGCCATCCTACGCATGATATTTACTGTCACAATAGTGACGAAAAATCCACGGGCCATTGCATATTTCAATGACATGAGATGATGAGAGTGGAGATAATGCATGCCACTTGTTGAAAGATGCATACACATCATGGGGGTCGATTTGATAGTTGGGAGAACATGTACTAGGTCTAAGATAGATTTGTGATGAATAATTGTTATTTTGGTTGAGTTAAATTTTAATTTGTAATTGTTGTGGACACGTTTATCGGAAAGATGTACCATCGGCGAAACCATTCTGGATGCGCAGCAGTCAGCGGCAGCGATATTGCCGGATCGGCAACAGGGACCGGCTCGGAAACAGATAGTGCAGAGTTAGCAAATTCAGAAACAGGCTGCGTATTGGAAACGGACTCAGCGGAAGATGTCGTAGTTTAGAAGGAGGTAGCATCCTTTTCTAGATATTATCTGTTAAGATAGCATTGTTAGTTATTTCCTAATTATGATATGTTTTCCTTTTATAACTCGATTGCCTAATATATAAAGGCTAGCTTTGTTTCGTGAGGAGGTAATCAATAAAGCATATAAGTTCCTAATCGGCTGGCTCTGAAGATCAAAGCCTCCTTCCTGGAGGGCGATTTAGGACCTACCTGGTGTGTTGTCTTGTTCCATAACATCTTGGTATCTGAGACGGCGATCCTGTGGGCATCATGGAGGAGGCGACTTCCATTGCTGATCTGAGCAAGCAGTTAGCACAGCTTCTCAAGGTGATTAGCAGTCATCACAAACGATTTGAAGACTTGGAGAGGCGTATTGGCCTGATTCCAGTTGACGGCTGCCAAAACAGCACGTAGAAGACGACGTGTCCAAGTGTAGTGATGGAGAGGCACCCGGTGAGGGCAACCGTGGTGTGCCGTGGTTTCACAAATTGTCCTTTCCAATGTTTGAGGGGAAGAAGAATCCACTGCCATGACTCAATCGTTGTGAGTAGTTTTTCTAGGGACAACGTACGATGGAAGAAAAGAAGATTTGGTTGGCATCCTATCACATGACTAGGATAGCTCAACAGTGGTACTATCGCTTGGAGCGGAGTATTGGTGTTTCGATGTGGCCTTGTTTCGTCGAGCATGTTAACATGGGTTTTGGGCCTCCTATTCGGAATAATCTGCTCAGGGAACTCATACAGCTGCGATGCATGGGCTCGGTGGAAGATTTTTAGGACAAGTTTCTCTCTTTACTTTGCTGGTGCGATGAGATGACCGAGAAGCAACAGGTGCAGATTTTTACAGCAAGTTTATGCAACCCTTTGCAAACGGATGTGGAATTACAACAACCTGCAACCTTGGAGGTGGCCATGAGCTTGGCACGCGCATATGCATAGCGCTTGTAGGTTTAGAAGACGGAGGATCCCAAACCAGTTTTCAAGGCAGGTAGCATGTTGCAGCATTGTCCTGGCCACAGCTGCATTGCCCAAAGGTGGGCCACCATCAGCACCACAATCATCAATGAGCACATCGTTGGGCAAGCCCCCTGCCTCACGCTTTCGCTGTTTGATGTCCGACGAGATGGCTAATCAATGCCTCAAAGGTCTATGCTTCAACTGCCCTGAAAAGTTCACCAGCGATCACGCCAGAAAATGCTCCATGAAAGGCATATATCTACTGGAATTAGATGAGGTTGAGGGCACGATGGTTACCGATGGTGAGGAAGTGGAGATATTGTTGGATGCATTAACAGGCATCTGCATGGGCTGCACCATGCAACTCCTTGTCCATATCGAGGGCGTGGCGCTGCGTACTCTAGTCGACTCTGGCTCTACGCATACCTTCTTGGTACAATCGATAGTGGATCGGATGGGTCTAGTTCCGGCACCACGCCCAAGCATGAGCGTCCTAGTGGCCAACGCCGATCGCGTGGAGAATTCAGGCCTCTGTACCGACATTTGGATGCACATTGAGTAGGAGGAGTTTTTGTTGGATGACTTTGCAATTCCATTGGATGGATATGATGTGGTGCTAAGCGTTCAATGGCTACGGACATTAGGACTAATCCTCTGGGATTTTGACAAACTTGTCATGTCTTTTTGGCATGATGATCACCGCGTGACTTGGTAGGGTATGCGTGATCCGCATACACCTCAGGCTTGTGTGGCAACTGGTGGTAACCTTCTGTCTAAGCTACTAGATGAATTCGCCGATGTCTTCGAGGATCCCCAGGGCCTTCCACTGGCCTACCGCTTTGATCATCACATCCACCTGTTGATTGGGACCGCTCCCATAGAAGTGTGGCCATATCGGTATGTCCAGCTTCTCAAAGATGAGATCGAGCGACAATGCGACGACATGCTGCAACACGGCATCATTAGGCCTAGTACATCAACTTTCTCTTCGTCGGTGCTTCTTGTCAAGAAACAAGATAATTCGTGGCAATTTTGTGTGGACTACCGCGCTCTCAATGTGTAGACTGTGAAGGATAAGTTTCCTATTCCCGTGGTGGATGAATTGTTGGATGAATTAAAAGGAGCTCGGTTCTTCACCAAACTAGATCTTCACGGTGGGTACCATCAAGTGCGGATGCATCTAGTAGGTGTGGAAAAGACAACCTTCCGCATGCACTGGGATCACTATGAGTTTTTAGATATGACTTTTGGCTTAACCAATGCCCTTGCGATGTTTCAAGCACTTATGAATGACATACTGAGACTTTTCTTCATCACTTCATTCTTGTCTTCTTTGATGATATTTTGATCTACAGTTCATCATGGGCTGAGCATTTGCGGCTTGTCCGGCTGGTCCTCCAATCTTATGGCAACACCAATTAGTGTTAGTGTTGCACCGCTCTAAATGTTTTTTGGCGAAGAATCCATGGTGTATCTTGGTCACGTCATCTCCTATCATGGCGGTGCCATGGATCCTAGTAAGGTGGACGCCATTGAAGCTTGGCTAAACCCACACTCTGTGCTTGCCTTGAGGGGTTTCTTAGGCTTGACGGGGTACTATCACAAATTTATCAAGAATTATGGTGAAATGGTAGCCCCTAACCATGCTCCTTAAGAAGGCGATGTTTGTTTGTATAGTGGACGCCGACGTCACTTTTAGTGCTCTCAAGTCTGTCTTAATTTCTGGTCCAATCCTGCAATTGCCAAATTTCACCAAACGGTTCTTGGTCGATTGCGATGCTTCAGGTGCTAGCTTTGGCGCAGTGCTTCATCAGGGTGCTGGTCCCATTACATTTTTTAGCCGAGCCGTGGTGCCACATCATGCAAGATTGGCTGCTTACGAGCATGAGTTGATCGGTTTGGTCCAGGCTATCTGTCATTGGCAACCATATCTATGGGGTCAATTGTTTGTCATCCGAACTGATCATTACAGCCTCAAATATCTTATGGATCAGTGGCTTTCGACTATTCCTCAGCATACATGGGCGAGTAAATTATTTGGTTATGACTTCTGTGGAATTTCAGCCAGGTCGTCAGAACGCTGCTACCGATGCTCTTTCTCACTGTGAAGAAGATACCTTAGCTCTCTGTGTTGCTTGGAAACAGATAGTGCAGAGTTAGCAAATTCGGCAACAGGCTGCGTATTGGAAACGGACTCAGCGAAAGATGTCATAGTTTAGAAGGAGATAACATCCTTTTCTAGATATTATCTGTTAAGATAGCATTGTTAGTTATTTCCTAATTATGATATGTTTTCCTTTTATAACTCGGTTGCCTGATATATAAAGGCCAGCTTTGTTTCGTGAGGAGGTAATAAATAAAGCATATAAGTTTCTAACCGGCTGGTTCTTAAGATCAGAGCCTCCTTCCTAGAGGGTGATTTAGGACCTACCTGGCGTGTTATCTTGTTCCATAACAGTAATAGTTTTAGAAAAATTGGATTTACTGCCAGTGCTAGCAGTTGGACTAGTTGGATCGCTGAGAGGAAGCGGTCGGACTGGCCTATGAATGACGATCTAACTGACGGTTCGGTATGATTGGAGTTGGGAGTGGTTAGACCGTTGGGGCGGTATGACAGATATAGTTGACAGTGCTTTTATTCCAGAGAGCATGTTTTGGAGTTGGGTTATAGTTGGACCGGGGGAGTTGGCTGGTATGACCGGTATTGAAAATTTGGTCACATTGGGTGGCGGGTCAAATCAGCCAATGGTTGGCGGTTTGACCGGGGCAGTCTGACTAGAGTGAAGATAGAGGTCGAATCGGTAGCTACGGCTAGATATCAGGGTGAGTTAAGCTGAGTTGATTTGAGGTCGATTCATGGTTTGGGAGCTATAAGGATTTGTGTTGCATTGTATGATGTATGGTTTTGACTAACGTGAGTTAAGTGTATGGAACTTGTGCTCGATATAGTTGCTTGATCTTTGGATGTGCAAATGACTTGAAGGATGTAGCGGTCGACAATAATGGATCGGGACTAGGTAGGGGAGCTGAGGTCCAAGCGATCATATAAATCTAGGTGAGGATACATGGCTCAAGGAAGAAGCACAAAGAAGACAATAATCGTGAAGAGGCAAGTTGGTGCATGTGGTGCGCCAAGTGACGAGGCCGATACATATAGAGATAGTTCTGAGAGTCTGAATGCGTGAAGACGTGACGGTTAGTCATTGGGCACTACAGATTGTGTCAAAGCATATGGAGATGCTTTAAGGTAAAGATAAAGATGGAGTCAAGGAAAAGTGTCTAGGAACTTCGTCGATAGTATTTTGGTAGTTGGCCAAATATCAGGTTGTTACCTTGATCAAAACCACACGCGCAGAGACGCAAAGGAATAGTGGTTTATGTGAAGGAGAGCTAGAATCGTCATGTGGATCAATCGTTAGAGTGAGTTGAGTCTTATAAACGCTTTGAAAAGCGTGTGTGAGTGTGTAAAGCCTACGTTAGTAGGGTTGACGGTTTTCCCAGTAAGCTTAATGAGTTAATGAGTTTGACCCATTAAGGTGGTGTTGATTATTTAGAAGGGAGAAAATGAGGTGGTAGACTCAAGTATTCTAGGGTTTAGTTTTTGTTCTACTGTCTTGTCTCCTTCTATGGTTGTGAGATAGAGATCTTGAGAGAGAAAAGACGGGTGTTTTGGCTGCACTTTATAATCATTTATGAGTATATAAACCTTATCCTCCAGTGAAATAGATTAAAGCTTTGCCTCAATCATATTCTTATTTGTGGTTTTGCTTGGTTGTCCTTGTTCTTAAGCTTGATTTGTGATTTCAGGTTCCTAGGGAATTTTAGCTCAATCTTTTGTTTAAATTACCTTGCAAGGACATGTGAGAATATATTTGAAAGACCTCATGTCTTAGATCCTCATGAGTAAGAAGTAATTTAAGATTTATCGTTTTTGGTGTTCTTATGATCTAGATTCGATTACCTTCAATTTGTTAAATTCAAGCCTAAAATATTGTGATTCTTGATTGGTTTAGGTTCCTATTGTTTTGAATAAATCTCATGCAAAACTTGAAAGTATTTAGATGAGATTTGAGCAAATTCATGAGATTCAGGCTTTTGTCCTAAAAGGTTTTCAGGTTTGGGAACAGGACCGATCTGACCGGCTCTAGAACTGCAGTCAAACCGGCCAGCCGGTGTGACCGCTCTTAGGCCGACGATCAGACCGCCCATCAACAGACTGTCTGACCGGCTTGTGCAGAAGCTGCTGTTTTTATTGGCTCTTGTTGCTAGCTTTGTTTTGCTTCGTTATATTGATGTGATCTAAACTTGGTGGCTATCATAATCACTTGAGCGAACATTTTGAATACTTTAAGGGTAAAAAATTTTAAGAATCATTTATCCTTTTGATTACCGACATCGGTCCTTTAATTTTTCTACTTGCCGATTTCTTCCGTTGAACCATTCTTGCAGCGATAGAATGTGTAACCAGTAAGATTGGCGACTTGTAGAATTGGAATTTGGAACAGACCGAAGAGAGAATGCAAATAGACTTCAGATAGTGTTCAGGTGAAAGAGTGATGAATCCGTTGCTTTCAGCTTCTCAAGAGTCACCAATCACCATCATACGCATATAAACCAGAGGTTTACGAGACTTGCAAGCGTAAACCAGTTTCCTCAATGCTCAGGTATCAATTTTTTCCAAGACGTGCAGCAATGAAGAATCAAATGATAAACCTGCTACTTTAAGGTAAACGTCGAGGTCACAAATCGCTGAAACAGTATGGACACTGTCAGCAGATCAGCATCTGCCTACCATGAGGCATCCATACACCGGGTCACCATTCATCAACCTATACGTTGCATACGTTGAAAGCAATGCGTAATGAATAGTGAAAGCAGTGCTGCATTTGATTGCCAAGTCACAACCAAGATAAGGCCGGCCGGCCGGCCGGAGTTGAGTGAATCCTTTCCATTAGCTGGTGCCGACGTGCCGTGCCGATAACGATGACCGTGTGCTTATTGTACCAGTTAAATTGGATTTAATTCAGAAACAGAGTAAAAGATGGTTCCAATGTTAATTCAGAAATGTGTCCACAACAAGAAGCCAGCTTATGTTTGGCCATGTATACCAGGAAAAAAAGGGACAAAAAAAATAATTGGCAAACATGTCGGAAAGCACCAACATGGTTGCTTGGCAAACAGGGTTAGTGTAGAGCATATGATGGAGACAGCTCCTCACATGTGGGGTGACTGATATCAGCATGGTGGAAATTGGTAATGTTTACTACAGAACAGCATATGCACGATGCAAGACATGGCAATCAGATGGGAGGCTGATACTACCTGTAAACATGTGGTGGATCTCAGGAATCAGTACTAGATAGAGTTGAATCGCAGCATAAGAGTGGTATACAGATGAACTATGCAAGAGATTTGATAGTACAGTGCAGGAAATTTATGCAGACATTGTCATATTGATTGCATTACGTTGTATAGACACACGGTACCAGTATAAAATGGTGCAAGAATCACTTGTATCACTGTTACTGCTGCATCGCATAAGAACAGTAAAGACTGTAGCCAATGGAGGAGGTAAACATGATAGATTTATACCGTACATGAAGCAGAAACCGGGCCAATATCCCAAACCACCTCGTGCAGCACAGCAGAATCACACTAGAATGTTTTCTTCTCGTTGTTTGTTAACTGTACGGGCACACATAACTAACAAAGGATTCAGAAAAGAGGAAAAGGAAATCAAGGAGAAGAGGATCCTACACACTCGTCCCAGGCTCCCAGCAATCTCTGTGTACACCACCTGTTCATGATCTTGTTTCTTCCCAAGCTTATTCATCCCTCAAAAAGAAAAAATCTAAATTGTAAACTGCAAACACCACGCCAACCATTGATTTCTTGGTTTGCTTACAATTCTACCAGTTTTCAAGTAGGCGGAGCAGTTAGCACCTCATGAGGATCATCAAGCCGGTCTCTTGAAGGCTTGCACGACGAGGGAGAAGCCCGGCGCGGCGGCCTCCTCCTCCAGCCATAGCCGGCTCTCGAGCGCGCTCCGCGCCCGGAGCAGCACCACCGCGCAGCCCGGCGGCTCCCGGAACCACCAGCCGTGGAGGTCCCACATGACGTCGACGGGCGCGCCGTCGACGAAGACGGTCTGGTTGCCCCTGAAGTTCCACCGCAGCCGCCGCGCCTGCACGGCACGCTTCCCGTCGATGCTGACCCACAGCTCCTCCCCTCCCGCAGAGCTCCTCGCGCACCCGACACTGACCTCGTGCTCCGTCCCGCCCTCGGAGAAGCAGACGCGCGCGGTGTGCATTGCCGCCGGGTCGGACACAACGACGCGCTCCCTGCGCGCGAGCGGGAGGAAGCGGGCCTTGGGGATCTGGCCCTCGAACTTGGTCTTCACGAACTCGGCGGCCAGGTCGCCCACGGCGAGCACGACCTCGGCGTTGGCGACGGCGACGAAGTAGTACACGGAGAGCGGCTCCGGGGAGGCCGCGGGGTCGTAGCGCGCGGCGGTGAGGTCCCAGAACAGGGCGAGCGGAGGAGAGGACCCGGGGTCGTCGTGGCCGGAGTCCGACGGGACGGAAAGGGTGCCCTTGCGCCTGCGGAGGAGGAGCGCGGGGGCGGAGGCGGAGGGGGCGAAGGAGAGGGTGGGGCCGAGCGGGGAGTGGGTCCAGGTGAGGCGGAGGAGGAGGGGCGGGGAGCTGGAGGAGAAGGGGGTGGCGCGGTAGGAGGCGGTGACGGAGAGCGTGGAGGGGGAGCTGGAATTGGAGGAGGTGGAGGTGAGGGTGGAGGAGGGGGTGGTGCAGGCGGTGACGTCGGCAACGCGGACTGCGCCGTCGCCGATGCAGGAGGCGAAGTCGCGCATGGAGGATGTCAGCAGCAGCAGGCTGGACGCGCTCACCATGGCTGATCCACTGATCCTCTCCTCCCTCGCAGGCGAGGAATGGGGAGATCGGTGCAGCGAAGGAAAAGGGTTAACGAGGGAGGAGGAGGAGGTGGTGGGTCGATGGACTCATAATGGCGACCCGACGGCGAGGCTGCCTACCGCCGCGAAGCGAACTGCTTACTGCCGGTGCCGGAGCGGAGGGGGATGCTTCCGCTTTTAAGCTCAGGAGAAAGGCGCTGACCGTTGGATCATGAATGAGCCGACCGATCATCCAAGAAAGTGACACTTCGAATTGTCCATCCAACCATTCCGATCTCGACCCTATGAACACGACGATTTCCATGGATTCATGTGGTAATTAAACTGTCTTACGAAATTCCTGTGTTCCAACGGGCTATCTTGATCTTTGGAGACGCAACTTTTTTAAGTTCGATCCTACGAATGATCTCATGATCCTAATCCTACCAACACAAAGGCCATCCTAAGCTCAAGTCCCCTTCCTAATTCCTATGAACCACGGACATTTGCAAAGATGAGTGCGTGCTCTTCTTTCCAAAAGGTGATTCTAGAGCGAAGAAGGAGCTTTTTGGATGGAGGTTTTTGTTCTCTTTCGCTGTTTTGTCACTTTTCAGTTTGTGGATGATCCCTTTTAGGGGCCAGGCCATGTTGCCGGTGTTGCCTCTATAGGAGTGGGCATTAGGTTTTTTTGTGCGGTTTATTCGGCGTAAATTTAATTCGGTTTTTCAGCATTAGCAACCAAAACCATTGTAAACACACTTAACCTAATAAACCGAAATAATTTAGTTCGGTATTTCGGTATATATCAAAAGAGAAAAAAGATGAGATCTTTCCTAAGAGAAACCACCTAAAAGATACTGGAGAAGCTCCTCTCCCGACCAAGGTCGATCCCGGCCAGTCCCACAAGCCTGTCCCTCGCTGCCGCCGCCTATCCTGCCCAACCCGGAGGAGCAGAGTCGGCGTTGCGCCGAGCGCCAGTCCTCCTTGGAGAGCAGCATCGGCGGGAGGCTTTTAACGTGTACTACAATTAACTTGTAGACCCCGTTTTGAAAAAATACTCCGTTTGAAAGTTAGGTATTATAGTAAAAGCTAAAAACCGCTTTTAGAAACTGAAAAGAACAGCGCCTAACAATCCTGTGGGTTAAAGTCAAAACTTGAGGTCAAATGGTTTGAGAGGATACAACGTGTCTCAAATCCTGAATTCTAACATGTCAAGTGGTTTCACAGGTCCTCGCAAAAGAAAGAAAGAAAGTAGCTAACCATATCTGGCATCTGATCTTTCTTTGCTTGTTGTTTTTTCACTGTTGACTCAAAACACATCTGGCTGGCCAATGTAACACGATCTAGTCTGTTCTGTTGATGGAATATAGGTCTAGGTGGACATAGTTTCAGCCAAAACAAAATTGATAAAAAATTATGTTGAATCCGGATTTTGCCAAACCCAAATCCTCTATAGTTTTCACCGCACTATTCTCTGAATTAATAGATAGTGCTCATAGATATATTACTGTTTATCAAAATTATATCATGCGAAAGCGTAAATATAATGGTGCTCACAGATACATTACTGTTTATCAAAATTATATCTTGCAAATATAATGGTAAACTTACACATTGACCAATCAAGCCGAAATCATTAAAAAGTCGCAGTGAAAACGGAACTCCACACAGGTGGGACCCTTCAGAATACACCCACATGCAGCCAACTGGGATTCACGACCTAGTTCTTGGCCTTATTGTCTTCCAGCTCTGTCAACTCATTTAGATGACTGCAGGGCTTGACTTTATCCTTATTACTGGCTGAATAATAATAATTGAGCAATGCAATAATGATAGATGCAAAGCTGTCAAGGGAGATTTGAAGTTCTTTTATTTGCGAAAATACCATCATTTTGAGATACATATATAGAAAATTTCTAAGACCTAGAATTTTTACTAAACCACATTTTTAAAGATCATAAGAGTATGCAATAATAATAGTAGTACAGGTTCCATCCACTGGTTGCAGAGCATGGTTCCATCCATCAAATACTAGTTTTGTTACCAGAGTGACATCCGCCTAGTAATATCACTAGGTTATATCCACCTAGGGTAAACAAATTCAGGGTTATATCCATCCAACAAGTTTTCATCTTACCGACAAAGTTTTAGAAATAGACACTAGCTTGAGTAAGTTCCCATACCCACCTATGACGGTAGGCACAACTATTTGAACAATTTTCACTCTGTAAAGATCATACACTTTACCCATAAGGGATAATCAACTTGTTATGTTTCACATATTTTCTTGGATATGTGAATCAAGAAGATCACCATAATCCCTTTACAATGCACTACCCAATGTAGGTTACACCCGCTAAGGTTTCATCTTAATGAGGTTATGTCCACCATACCAAACCCCCTCTTGCGCCACACGATGGTTTAAATCCAGCGATACGACCCGAGTCCACGACGGCTTATAACCAATGACATGACTTGTGGATAACTCTAATAGTACAATCCGCACTAGTGGATGCAAATCAGTTAGCCATGTCGTACCCATTATAGACTTATAGTCGCACTATTTTACATTGAAAAGTTATCACAGGATTCAGTCCTTAGAGTTATCTGGGCGGTGCTACCATAAACCATAATTTCTCGTGCTACATCCATATCAACATCTCTTACCATTCGTCCAGATAGGTAAAGTAAGTTTTAGGGTTTTGAAAAGTATAAAATTAAGTTATGTCAACATACCAGCCATTTCCCTCCGATGACTACCTAATAACAGTTTCATGTTTGAAAATTGATGACATGGCGATTTAATGCCCTCGGTATCTAAGCAGGATTAACCATGACGTTTAGATACAACTTAATGTTTACCTTTAAATGTAGGGTGACAAAGGTTCATGCTCAAAGCCAAGGAGTAAGGTATAATTAAGCAATTGTCCAAAGAAATTTAACTATGAACAAGTGTGAATATAATTTGCATAACAAAGTAATACATGCAATTTGATATTTTCAAATAAAATAATTTACATTTAGAAGGTAGGCACGATATGATTAAAGTAATGACTTGCCTCACTCAATTTTACCGCGGCCTTGATCTTACTCAAAACCTTCTCAGTCAATGATTTTGAAACCCTTGGTCTTTGTCTTTATCTAAATCTTGATCTCGCTTAATCTGTCGCCTCTTTGGGACCCTGACTCCTAATTACATGATAAACAATCGAAATCTAAATAAATCCAAAGAACTTCAAAAGTCCAAATAAAAGAATGATTGATGTCGAAGGAATATTCACAAGAACATTCTATTTCGGGTTCAAAGATGGCTAAACATAGCTGATTGCAAGATACCAAGACTTGATCTTTAATTTAATAGCTTCTTCCATTATTTTATATTTATTAAGGAAATTCCATGAGTTGGGTTAGATTTATGATAGACATGAGAGTTTTACCCAGGGCACTAGGTATTATCTGACAGTGAGATAACTTGTGAGTTAGAGCTTTGAATTGTTGGTACATTAATTATTCTTAATTACCATTGGTGATTTAAATTCAAAGATAAAGATAGGATGATTATTATCTAGGCAATATTTTATTTTATTAGGACTTCTAATTTAAATTTGTATTTCAATTTAGATGGCAAAGGCATAATGGTTAATTACCTTTTTTTAACTTAGTTGTTATTTTCACTAGGTTATAGGTATCAATAAAAGTATTTCCTTAGCATTTGGATATGAGATAAATATTAATGATCCCCTAATTATGTTTGAGAATTTCTTAATCAAGTAAAAGGTAATTTTTAATTTAAATTTCAGCATTAACAGGTAAAAATTAGAGACCTAAAATTCAAATGATTTACCTTAATTATTTAAGCATTATTTGAAAAAGGGGCCTCATGGATTTTGATATATGAAATTAATATTTATTATTTTACAAGTCTTAAACTTACTCTAATTATTTTTATATGATAATTAGTTTTCTAATCCATGTAATTGACCAAGATTAGATCTCTAATACTTTTTATTATGCATAAACCTTTATCCCAATTTCCTAATTCAATTTTGTTCTTGTTTTTATTTAGAAACCATGTTTTATCCCATTTCTTATTTGAATATTTCTCAAATAGGGGAATCAAAAGTTGATCATATGTGAACTGGACAAAGATACATACTAATGATTTGGCTGGCATCTACTTGGGTTGGGCCCATCTGTCACAAGAGGAAAGGAGAAAGAGAGACAGAGGGGAAACAAAGTAGAAGGCTCAACCAAAAAACAAAGGTCGAATAAAGGAGGTGGCGCATGGCTAGGCGACGCTAGTGATGGCAAGGGCAGCCAAAGGGGGAGGTGGTGAGTGGTAAAATGGGTTGCCCGGGAGGCGAGGAGGCCACAGGAGGTGGCGACTCAAGCCGAGTGGCGGTGCTCGGTGGCTAGGGGTGGGGGCTAGTCATGGCAGTGGTGCCGGAGGGGAAAGGAGCATGAGCTTGAGGGAGGTTCAAGGAAGCTTACCGAGTGGTATGTGGAGGCAGAGAAGCATTGGAGCAGGCTAATGGTGTACACCAAGGGCGACGTGAGGAGGTTGATGGTGCCGGCAGCCTGGGGTGAAGGAGAAGCCTGGACGATGGTTGGGGAAGGTAGGGGGTGCCGAGGAGGTGCTCTAGGAGGAGGGAATCAATGGGAGAAGCTCTGGAGGGAAGGCGGCAGTGCTGACCGGACTTGGGGAGGACGGCCGCTGCGACGATCTTTGGGTATAAAGCTTCAATTAAATGGAAGGGGAGGAAGAAGACACCCGAGATCACAATATGATGTGCTTGGTTTGTGAAGAGCCTCGCTGGAGTGGCCAGAATGGTGAGACAAAGTGGCAGCCGATGTGGGCTCGACTTGGAGAGGGAATGGAGGAAGAAGGTGAAACAATAGAGGGGAGCTCTTGGCTACTTATAGCTTGTGGGAGGCTATGCAAGGCGGCGTGCACTGCTGCACAACAGGGGAGGGCGCCGCATGCAGGCGTGGTTGAGCGGCGCCGGCGCGGGGTGGCGTGAGCAACACATAGCGTGCAGCGCAGGCATGTTGTGCGTGCGCGCGGGTGCAGCGCCAACGCTAGGGCCAGGGTCAGGTCAGACGCTTAGGAGATAGATAGAGAAGGAAGAAAGAGGAGGAGTGGGGCCTGGCCAGAAGAGAGAGGAAGAAGGAAAGAGAATGAAGTGCTAGCAAAATTTGAGATTTGAATTTTATTTGCATTTCTAATTTTGAGATTTGAATTTGTCCTTAAATATGAATTTGAATTTCAAATTCATATTTATTTCGGTTTGATTACCAATTGATTTGGTTCTTGATCCTTGATGTTTATTTTCATCTTTATTATTTGAATTTTCTTGGCAAAAACCAAATTTAAAATTTAAAAATATTCTAATAACATCAAAACAAAATAAAAAGGTTTTACATTTTCCACGATCCCCAAATTTGGGATGTTACAAAATATTAAGAATGAAAGGGATAGCAGGGTGAAGTGTTGAATCAGGCTGATCAATGTGGGGGAAGGATCTATGTTTCAGAAAAGAAAATGTGGGGAGGGATTAATGTGATCATCCATCACTCATGGTCCCATGACAAGTATGATGAGGAAAAATATGGGTACACCGTAGTACGTTCATCCATTAAAGCATATGTCAACACCAACAACTCTCAAGATCACAAATCCAGTGGAATACAATGGCAAGTTTGTCACCTCGCAATTACCTACAAATTTTAATCATATACCAAAATGTTTCACCTCCCAATGCTTGAGGGTTAACTAGTGAATAAACAATACCAACGAAAGCAAGATAAAGGATTAGAAATAAAGCAAAAAGCTTGCTACCTTGGCTCATGGCTAGTTGGCCTCACTCATTTTGGCTTGAGCTTCTGGTTTATTTTTTTCACTATTTCTAAATTTTGTTTTTTTCCCGATTTTTCTGGTTTTTTGAGCTTTTTGCGGTTCTTTTTTTCGTATTCATTTGTATTGTTCGTGATGGGCTAATCTGTTTTTTTTTATTTTTAAATTTTTTTAAAATTTAGTTGCGTCAAATAAACCATCATCAGTTACAATATAGTTTCAGTCAGTTATAGTGCAATTTCAGCCATAAACCAGTTTATTTCAGTCCAGCCGAACGGTACCCGTGTCTCAAATTTTCTTGAAAGCCACTCATGTCATTACTGTTAGGTGACTCAACATTTAAGGTACGAGCACTGTACTAATAGCTCTTAAGTTGCAAAACTCCAACAAACGCACTGCAGATAAAAATGTGTCGCACGGAAATGCAACCGCAATCTCATAAATTTGCCCAATTCATTGTGTTAACCAACAGACAGAATTTGCCAAATTACGTAATAGGCATTACTAATGGGACTCACCTGGTGCAGCTGCAGAGACTGCACAAGCTCATGGTCCATTGGTCCTTGAATTAGTCCATGCATAGTGAATCAATCTGATCTGAGAAGTGAGAATGTGAAATACAGCTAAAAAAATGCTCGATTGAAAATACTTTTTTAAGGATATACTAATTTGAGTCTGGAGCAATATTCTCTGAGAGGTGAGAATGTGATTCATGCATCGGCAAAACAAGTCACTTGATCTCATATGCATTATAAAATCGGTGCACGGTTTGTTGACATTGTTTTCAGATTCGAGTGGGGGAAAAATAATTCTCATACTGCATACTTGTAATGCAGAAAAGAGACACTCACCTGAAAATAAGGAAATCAGGATCCCTGAAAACAATAGACAGCAATTCTTTAGCTCTCAAAAACAAGCAAAAACAGAAATCAAGTGTTAATAATGCAAATTAGTTGGTAATTCCTTCTTATAGTAGATCTAGACTAGATAATGTGGGTCTTCAAACAGAAGGGTCTACATACTTTACTCCAGTTGGCAAGTGTAATGTACATATGTCATATGGCCCATTAGACCTATCGGCCCATTAGTTATAGAATTGTTGGCCGTCGCCACCACAGAGGTAGGTGGTCTCCTCGGCCTGGCACGTCCGGGAGGTGCCAGTGCTGTTGATGAGGCACTGACACTGGGCCTCCCCGGGGACGCACAGGCCGTACGCGCCGCACGAGATGGCCTTGTAGTCGGAGGTCCAAGCTTTCAATTCGTTGTTCCCGTAGTACGCGCGGAGGTTGCCGTCGTCGTCCAGAGTCATGCGCCGGAAGGCGCCGGTGAGGTTCTGGACGAACGTGTCAAACGAGAGCACGTCGACCTTCTGGCCGCCACCCTCGAGGTACAGCCTGAAGAATCCGCGGCCGTAGATTGGTGGCTGCGTGGCGTTCTCTGGCTGGGTCTCGAGAGCCGTGTGCTTCCAGTACGTCGGCATCATGCGTCCTCTGTAGAACTCCATCTGGATCAACATGTGCATCTTAGCGAGGCTCAGCGCGAAGCGGTGGTTCTTGGAGATGAGCGGCGGCGATGACATGGTGAAGTTCTGGTCCAGGACGAGCGTGCCAAACGGGTTGTGGAAGCTGTTGGAATTAATTTTGATGATTTATACGTGGTCGTCGGTGTCATGGTCGAAGCCACAAGTGAGAAAGTGTGGTCGAAGGCCTGGTCAGTTCTGTGGTCGATGCCGCGGTCGAAGGTCTAGCTAGTAGTCCACGGTCGGTGCTCAGGCATGATCGAAGCAGTCCTAGAAGCTAAGGTCGAAGCATCGAGATGATGCACCGTGGTCGAAGGAACAGAGTCGTATGAGGCGGAGAGAGTTTGGGGCAATTTTTCTTCCTTTTCTTCACTCTCCCCCATTCACTTATTTGGTCTTACATGGTATATATAGACACGGGCCTCAACTACTGCGCCAACTGCCCACGTCGCTCTGCTGTCTGCCCACTCCGCTCAGCCGTTTGACCGCGCCGCTTAGTCGCCTGCCTATGACTGCTACAGTGATCGCCGCCTGTCCATGCCGCTTAGCTCAGCCGCTACCAACTGTTACAGTGAAAAGCCGCTTGCCCACGCCAGGCAGTTCACTGACCAAGGCATGGCTTGCACATCTAGACCACCCGTGCTAATGCCTGCTATAGTGATCACCTCACGACCACGACCACTGCTTCATCCTCGGCTTGTCTTCATCCATGACACTAGAGCTTCAACCACGCACGCACAGGCTACGATATAACCACGGATACGCAGGAGCTACGACCACAGTGCCTATAGTCATGTCGCTTATGACCATGATGCCTATGACTATGGCACCTACGACCATGACCACGGGCTTGACCACGGCCTGCCTTCGAACGCTTCTCCGATCAGTGCTTGTCTTCGATTACGGCACTGCAGCTACGATCACTGCAAACATAGGCGCCATGATCTCGGCGCTTACGACTACTGGTTGTTACGACCACACACAATATGGTCATAACGAACACGCACAACCTGGTCGTAACCGACCACGCACACCACCTGGTCGTAACGACCACACACAAACTGCGGTCACTCCGATCACTCACAGACTGCAGTCGCTCCGACCACTCATAGACTACGGTCACTCCGACCACTCGCACCGGCCGTAACGACTACACACTTCATGGTCGTAACCGACCACTTACAACGTGGTCGTAACGACCACATATAATGTGGACGTAATAGACCACTCACAACGTGGTTGTAATGACCACACACAACGTGGTCATAACCGATCACGTACATCACAACGTAGTCGTAACCGACCACGCACAACAACTCGAAGCTTCGACCACGGTGCATCATCTCGATGCTTCGACCTCGGCTTCTGGGATTGCTTCTACCACACCTGAGCGCTGACCATGGATTGCTGGCTAGACCTTCGACCGTGGCTTTGACCATAGAACCGACCAGGCCTTCGACCACGCCTTCTCATGTGTGGCTTTGACCATGGCACCGACGACCACGTACAAATCATCAAGATTAATTCTAACATTCTCTCCATTAATCTTGATGGTTTGACTCACTGATACGGATCACCCACATCTTCTTGCCACACGCAGAAGCTTCTTGTCGTATGCTGCGGCCTCTCACCAACGTCTTCTTGACATCATTGGGCCTGTTTGGCATCGGCTACGGCTTATGGCTTTTGGTTGAAATTTTTGAATTTTGGTTGTTTACGGTACAGATTATAGAGAGAATGAGATACTCACTTGCGATTTTGGCTGGTACAGATGTTGGGCTTTTAACGTGTACATCGTTTAACTTGTAGACCCCGTCTTGAGAAAATACTTCGTTTGAAAGTTAGGTATTGTAGCAAAAGCCAAAAGCCGCCAGCGTCGGAGGAAAAGAACATGCCCGTTGTTGTTTGTCTCACACTGATTTCTCCTAGCTGCGGCATCACACCACTACTGCTCGGCCTCTGTAACATCCCGAAAATTTGAAATTTGAAAAAGTGAAGCTTTTGAATTATTTTACAATATATTCTCTTGAAATTGAGTCTTCATTGGTGTTTCCTAAATTTTTGTTGAGGTTTCAAAAATTTAAGAGTC
This sequence comes from Dendrocalamus latiflorus, assembly GCA_017311315.1. Lineage (NCBI taxonomy): Eukaryota > Viridiplantae > Streptophyta > Magnoliopsida > Poales > Poaceae > Dendrocalamus > Dendrocalamus latiflorus. The sequence goes on from CM029645.1 coordinate 25,890,930, forward strand.
ATGGAAATAAAACTAACATTAGTAATACCAAAAAGGTAATATGCAAATAATGGAGGATTAGAATTTAAAATAAGAATCTGAATAGATGATCCATAAATAAAAGATTAGGAGAAGGAAACTTGAGTTATTTAAATATAAAATTACATTTTAAAAACAATAGTATAAAAGAGCAACAAAAATAAATATGGAAATTATACACAAATATGTATACCAAATGAATGTGCAAGTGGATAACAATACATATAGGAATAAAATAAATATATAAATACATATACAAAAAATAGAAATAAATCAATATGCATACCTGTATGCATATGTATATCCATATATAATTACATATGCAAATAGATACAACAAGTAAAAAAAAAGAAAGAAAGGGGAGGGGGGAACCAGGCCGGCCGAGCGGCCCGGCGCAGCTTCCCGCCCACGCCTCTTCTTCCGTCGCCACGTGGCCCGGACGCCGGTTCCCCCTGCCGACACCGCCAAGCGGCCCCGCTCTCCACTCCGCCTTCTCCCTCTGCCTGCTGGGCCCCGCTCCCGAGCGCCCCCGCTCGCTCCTTCTTTTTCTCCCCGTGCGCCCGCGCCACTCTCTTCTTCCTCTGCCGCGCCCAGCATCTTTCCTCCCCGTGGCGCCCATGCAAAAGCTCCGCCCACTGTTTTCCCTGGCTGTCGCCCCCGGATTTCCCCGCACCGCCCACCGTTTTCCTCCCCTTTCCATTGCCATAAGAAGCTGGCGCCCTCCCTCACATCTGGCACCCCATTTCCTCCCCGTTTCCCTTTTCCCCCGCGCGCTGTCAACTCCCGCCGTAGTCTCCTCGCCGTTCGCACATCCCCGGCGGAGCGCCGGCCAAGGTGGCCACTTCACCGCATGTCCCAGCTCCCCTTACGCCTCCCCACTGCGTGAATCGGACTCCGGTGCGCCAGAGGTCGTGCGTTGTCATTTTTCCTCACCGTCGGCCGCCGCCACCCTTTCCACCGCCACCGCCACCCCGGCCAATACCCCTTCGATTACTCGCCGGTGGAGCACCTCCACGCCTCCCCGAACCTATGCCGACCCTCGCCGAAGCCTCCCCGCCACCCCAGCTACCGGCGTCGAAGCCCCTCCTCAAGTCGCTGCCGCCGCTCGCCGCCGGCCCACTCCGAAGCCCCTCGGACCCGGCCTGTACCTCCACCAGTTTCCCCTTGGCGCAAGCAATGCGTTTTGGAGGTCCCCCGCTCCTCCCCGGCCGCCCCTCGCCGCCGACGACACCGGCCGTACCGCCCCGAGTTTTCCTCTGCTTCAGCCCTCTCCACGCCCAGCTCAACTGCGTTCCTTCGCCCTTATCGATCAGGTAACACCCGAGCCCGAGTGGCTAGCCCAGTGCACGTTCACTCATGCGGCCTGCGTTCGATTCTTCTGGCCGTAGCGTAAGAGTTAGGACTTTTAAACTTTTTGCCGATAACTACAGTGAAGGAGGAAAATCCGAAATAATTAATAAAATATGCAAAAAGTTATTGGGATATAGATGGACTTACTTAATGTTCAATTAGGGATTAATAATTATATGTGCCATTAGTGTTCATTTTGAATCTAATTAGTAATTAAAGGGAGTAGCTTGGTTAAAGGTTTGAACCTAACAAAGATATCCTTGATTATAAATAGAATATATGCATTACCATTTAACAAGCTATCATTAAATAAATGTCCGTGCTGGGCTTAATTAAAGTAGCAATACTAAAAATATGATCCTATACGATAAACCTTGCCCAGGTAAATAGATATAATTTGGGAATAACGCTGAGCCTAATAAAAAGTAAGGTGTATTATTAATATTTGTTTTGCACCCTAAGAGCTAAATAAAGATATTATAATAGGTAGCTATTAGTAAACACCTAAAGATCTCGGAGTCGTAGCTAGGAATACCGAAGTTATTAATAACAGAATATCAATAGGGCACTGCGTTTAAGGACGAAAAGGAAATGGTGTTACAATGTAATTTTGCAAGTGATGATTGAACTCTTAGAGTATCATCTATTAAATACCACGTCAAGGTATAACTCCGTACGTCTAATAAAAGAAACCCATGGGTTATTAATTGTCAAAAAATAATCTCGTTAACCTACACCTTAGTAACTAAGTTAATATCAAGCCCACATAAAAGAATACGTCTCCCATTTGCCAAAAGTGTATACAAAATGATAATGCTGCCAATGATTAAATCATAATGTAGATTTAGTAAGTAATAATGATGAGCATGACTAGGTGTAGCCAGCGAAGGCCAGTACCAATGGATCCTAATTCGATTTAAATTTAGCCTAGCTATGAATGAAGATGCATAAAATATGATAATGAGATTAATAAAGATTTAAATCTTACTTAATCATCATATATGAATAAATAATGAGCCTTTGCTATTTATCCTAATCTAATTAATAAGAAAAGGGATATATAAGAAATTATTCTAAAACTTAATAAAGACATCCAAGTGTTATAATACCTTAGACTAAAAGATTTATAAAATAAGTACAGATCTCATCCATCAGTCCAGTTTGCCTTTATCATAACCTGAGTTGCAAGGAATGCATACCCTACAGATAAAATTTGTACACTAAACTTCTACACCAGTCTATAGGTCTAACCCGACTCATGGAACTTCCTTGATAAATAACAAAATAATAAAAAGATCAAGTTATCATATGCTATTACCAACCTTGCCTCAAATCACCGAATCACCCATTAACTCATAATAAAAGTAAATTGAGTTTATTCGGATTTATTTGGATCTTTTGAGTTATTTGCCTTTATTTGAATTCAGTTGCTTAGCACGTAATTAGAAACTGGAGTTCTGAAGTATCAACGGATCAAGCGTAATCAGTATCAAAGTGAAGACAAAGGACCAAAAAGCTCAAGCCTATCAAATGAGAAAGCATTATGTGAGCTCAAGACTGCGGTAAAACCGCGCCAGGCGAGTCAATACTTTGATCATGTTGAACCTACATTTTATGCAAACTACTTTCGTTTAAATTATCAAATTGCATGCTGTTACTTTATGTACAAAATATGTTGATTTAAAACTTTAGCTAAATGCCCATTGCTCAACTTGATTAAGTATTACACCCCTCTTTGGAATATTGCATATGTGAGCCTTGTCGCCTAGTGGAAAATCTTATAATGGTTAGCATTCGAAAATAAGTCCTTAATTATATGCCATGCTTAGCATTGTTTAGGAACCCGGGGCAAGAAATTGCCCCAAGCATCACTTTTAATCATGAGAATTTGATTCGGGCAGTCATGGTGGGAATGGCTGGTATATTTTGACATGGTTATTTTATGCTCCCAAAACTCTCAATTTGCTTTAATATCTGAGCGGATGGTTTGGGGGCTGGTATGCGGTGCAAAGGAATGCACAAAATTGTGGAGTGTGGTAGAACCGCTCAGATAATACTAAGGACTGAATCTTGTCATGTCAACCCGTGTAAAACAGTACAACCACAAGCTGGCAAAATGTAGGCAGGGTTAACTAATTTGTGTAGCTTCAAGGTGGTTACGTGAAGGTTTGACCACGAGCAAAGGAATGGATGCGTAATATTCCTCGCCTTTGCCCGTGATGGCTCACGAGGGACCCTTCCCGGCGTATGCGTAATATTACTACGGAAGGTTGACCTTAGCGGGCGTAACCACAGTGGACTATGCATTGTAAAGGCCCTGTGATAGTCTATTCAACCACATGGCTAAGGAATCATGTGGGGCAACGAGTAGATCTATATCTTGTGGGTAAAGTGTGCAAACTCTGCAGAGTCAAAACTATTCGAATAGCCGTGCCCACGGTCATGGGCGGACATGGGAACTTAACTGGATATAGTTCTGTTTTAAAAACAAACTTGAAGGGCGAAGGACTGCCCTGGTTTGGAATTGTCCTGGGCGTCGTCCCAGTGGTAAGTTAAGCGGCTATAACGCTGAAGAAATTGCTATATGGTGCAGATGCCATATAACGGTGGATGGAATCAGAATCGATATTAATAATGCATTTCCTTGTACATTATGATTTGTTCCAAAATTGCTAAGTCATAGGACTTTTTAATTAATTGTATTCAAAAGCACTCTACGCAAAATAAAATAGCCCGAGCCTCTCCTTTGTTAAGCCATGCATACTATTTATTTTCATTCTGTGTATTGGCTCGCGGAGCACGGGGTCGGAGTGCTCATGCTCGCTTTTGCGACAAAAATTCAGAATCAGGAAATCAAATCACCTCGCCTCAGCAACAAGATTGGACAAGCTAGCCAAGAAGATGAAGATGTCAAGGGCTAGGTCGCGAACCTTCAGTTGGCTGCCTGTGGGCATGTCCTGAAGGTCCCACCTGTGTGCTTCGTTCTTCCGCTGCTGCAATTTATTGATTTCGGCCTAATCGGCCCATGAGTAAGTCTACTATTATATTTACGTTTCCGCATGATATGAACTTTGATATTCAGAACTGTAATCTGTGAGCACTATCTACTGATCCAGGGAATAGTGCGGTGGAATCACAGAGGATTCGGATTGAAAAATCCGGGTCTGACAGCTTTGGTATCAGAGCATATCGACTGCAGGTCGTGACCTAGTTAGCCTGGTCGATAGTTTTAAAACTAGAATTATTTCTTCAAAATCTATTTCAAAAAAAATATAAGTTGTAATGCTCAATCTCATCTCTCTTAGATGATTCCCCCTTATCTATATGCTACCCTAGCCATTTTACTTCTGAAGCTCTCTTACCCAAATTCAAAGTGATGAAAATCCAGTACTTCTCTTGTAACCACTCTATGAAAATACGCCTTAGGCCAAGAATTATGAAGCTTACCCTTGAGACCTAATTGTTTTATTCTGGGGTGAAATAATAGTGCGAATTTTGGGTAAATGTATCGGTGGAGTTTGATTGAATAGATTGACCAGACAGATGAATTAAGTATTTCTGGGAGAAATAGAAAGTGTGAAACTGACTAAAGGATTGCACACTGATAAATTGTATCATTCCTGGAAGATGTTTGCAACAATGGAATAATAGGATATGATCAATAACAGGAAGGATTCACTAAAATTGTGAGAAGTTGGATAACAGCTATCGGAGTACAGACTGGATTAAATTATGTTATTCCTGGAGGATGCTTACAATAATGAATAAATTCGAAGGTTGATAATAAAGATTTAGGATGGTTACTAAATGAGTAATTATGATTTTGAATACAATCTCGGATTATTAGGAAGTCCTGATACACATGACACTGGTGGATTTAAAAGTAATAATGATGGATAATTGAGGAGTAGATATACAATAAAGATTCAGGTTGATCATTGAAGAAGCAAACTATAGATTTGGATCAGTGACACCAGACTGGACTATTAGGAGTTCACGATATGAAAGTCATCAGTGGATCTAAATAAAGAAAGCTAGATCTTCATAGGATTGGAAAGCTGATAAAATTGGCAACTGATGAACCTAAGATTGGATTTATAAAGATGTGGTGGAAATTCAGGCACATATCAGAATTTGGTAACTTCGATTCGATTAATAAGAATTTTAAATGGAAGATGGCTGTTTATGGTAACCACATAAAGAAGTTGGTGGATTCATGATTGATCATAAGAGGGATAATGATAGTGTGGAGTCTTAGATGACAGTAATACTATGAACAATTAATGAAGAAAGATAACCTAAGTGCAGTTTGCAAAAGTGGAAGTTAAATTATAAAGGCCATTGGATTCTAAGCCTTACATACAAAAAAATCATATGGGAGTGACTTGATTCAGTGATGGATAGTTGAACGTTGGAAGAGATTAGGATACCAAAAAAATCTATTTAGCCACAAGGATCATTTAAAAAAAAAGGAGTGAGTGCTAAAACCAGTGAAACTACCCCAAATACTTTCCACTTCTTTCTATTAATTACAAAAGGAAAAATTTTGATCCTTTTCTCATACCCCTACTCCAAATATTAAGGTTAGGAACGTCGAAGATGATCATGAAGATAAGATGGTCTCGTTTTAGACGGACTGTGCATATGAACCCTGCAGCCTCCTATGTGTGTTCCCCGAGTAGACGTTGTATGGTTGCAAGATTTTATTTGGCTCTGTGTACTGCCTTCTTGCCCTTGGGCGTCCTATTTCGCAGTCACAGAAAAAGCTTGCTTTTAAAAATTTGTGTGGTTCCGTATCACCCCAGCTTCTGGGGTATTTTCCTTTAAAGTTAAATGGGTTAGAACATCTTATCTCCGCGATTTAATCCTCATCTCATGCTATTCCCTCTCACCTTTTCTGAAAACCCCATCGGATCCAAAGGAACGAAATAACAAGTAACCCAAAACCAGTGCAATCAAGAAGAGGCGAAGACTTTTCAACCTTCCAATATTTGAGGAGAACAACATCACTGTGAAGAAGACCACCTGCCAATCTCTTTATGACCAAGACAGCTAGAGTACAATGGATGAATAATGATAATCATCATTTTAAGGGGGGTAGCACTACGAGATATAGTGTCGGCAAAATCAAGGAGCAAGTACCCTGAAATTGACGACCTCTCCAGAGGAATACAGATCCCCTCCTCCCCTTTTTCCTTCTCTAAGTGCAGGTCCTCTCCCCTTCTGTTTACCCCTACGGCACAGACCATTGCTACCCACCTATTAGTATGAAAATGCTACAACCATATGTCCAATAGACGATGCAACTACTCCATTCCACGACGACATGAAGACAACAACGCCAAAGAGCAAGTATTTGGAAGTCTACGACTTATCCAGAAGAACAAGGTTTCTCTCTTCCCTTTTGACTTCTCCACGTGTTAACCCCAAATGTGTAGATCTTCATCTCCCTGTGGAGCTAAGGAACTATACGTCAAGCAACACCCCGAAATCCATTGCTAGCCAATATAACCCACCTCCATTCTTTCTACTCTACCGAAATCTCGGGGTTGAGATTCTTTTTAAGGGGGGTAGGTTTGTAACATCCCGAAAATTTGAAATTTGAAAAAGTGAAGCTTTTGAATTATTTTACAATATATTCTCTTGAAATTGAGTCTTCATTGGTGTTTCCTAAATTTTTGTTGAGGTTTCAAAAATTTAAGAGTCATGGAAATAAAACTAACATTAGTAATACCAAAAAGGTAATATGCAAATAATGGAGGATTAGAATTTAAAATAAGAATCTGAAAAGATGATCCATAAATAAAAGATTAGGAGAAGGAAACTTGAGTTATTTAAATATAAAATTACATTTTAAAAACAATAGTATAAAAGAGCAACAAAAATAAATATGGAAATTATACGCAAATATGTATACCAAATGAATGTGCAAGTGGATAACAATACATATAGGAATAAAATAAATATATAAATACATATACAAAAAATAGAAATAAATCAATATGCATACCTGTATGCATATGTATATCCATATATAATTACATATGCAAATAGATACAACAAGTAAAAAAAAGAAAGAAGGGGGGGGGGGGGGGAAACCAGGCCGGCCGAGCGGCCCGGCGCAGCTTCCTGCCCACGCCTCTTCTTCCGTCGCCACGTGGCCCGGACGCCGGTTCCCCCTGCCGACACCGCCAAGCGGCCCCGCTCTCCACTCCGCCTTCTCCCTCTGCCTGCTGGGCCCCGCTCCCGAGCGCCCCCGCTCGCTCCTTCTTTTTCTCCCCGTGCGCCCGCGCCACTCTCTTCTTCCTCTGCCGCGCCCAGCATCTTTCCTCCCCGTGGCGCCCATGCAAAAGCTCCGCCCACTGTTTTCCCTGGCTGTCGCCCCCGGATTTCCCCGCACCGCCCACCGTTTTCCTCCCCTTTCCATTGCCATAAGAAGCTGGCGCCCTCCCTCACATCTGGCACCCCATTTCCTCCCCGTTTCCCTTTTCCCCCGCGCGCTGTCAACTCCCGCCGTAGTCTCCTCGCCGTTCGCACATCCCCGGCGGAGCGCCGGCCAAGGTGGCCACTTCACCGCATGTCCCAGCTCCCCTTACGCCTCCCCACTGCGTGAATCGGACTCCGGTGCGCCAGAGGTCGTGCGTTGTCATTTTTCCTCACCGTCGGCCGCCGCCACCCTTTCCACCGCCGCCGCCACCCCGGCCAATACCCCTTCGATTACTCGCCGGTGGAGCACCTCCACGCCTCCCCGAACCTATGCCGACCCTCACCGAAGCCTCCCCGCCACCCCAGCTAGCCGGCGTCGAAGCCCCTCCTCAAGTCGCTGCCGCCGCTCGCCGCCGGCCCACTCCGAAGCCCCTTGGACCCGGCCTGTACCTCCACCAGTTTCCCCTTGGCGCAAGCAATGCGTTTTGGAGGTCACCCGCTCCTCCCCGGCCGCCCCTCGCCGCCGACGACACCGGCCGTACCGCCCCGGGTTTTTCTCTGCTTCAGCCCTCTCCACGCCCAGCTCAACTGCGTTCCTTCGCCCTTATCGATCAGGTAACACCCGAGCCCGAGTGGCTAGCCCAGTGCACGTTCACTCATGCGGCCTGCGTTCGATTCTTCTGGCCGCAGCGTAAGAGTTAGGACTTTTAAACTTTTTGCCGATAACTACAGTGAAGGAGGAAAATCCGAAATAATTAATAAAAGATGCAAAAAGTTATTGGGATATAGATGGACTTACTTAATGTTCAATTAGGGATTAATAATTATATGTGCCATTAGTGTTCATTTTGAATCTAATTAGTAATTAAAGGGAGTAGCTTGGTTAAAGGTTTGAACCTAACAAAGATATCCTTGATTATAAATAGAATATATGCATTACCATTCAACAAGCTATCATTAAATAAATGTCCGTGCTGGGCTTAATTAAAGTAGCAATACTAAAAATATGACCCTATACGATAAACCTTGCCCAGGTAAATAGATATAATTTGGGAATAACGCTGAGCCTAATAAAAAGTAAGGTGTATTATTAATATTTGTTTTGCACCCTAAGAGCTAAATAAAGATATTATAATAGGTAGCTATTAGTAAACACCTAAAGATCTCGGAGTCGTAGCTAGGAATACCGAAGTTATTAATAACAGAATATCAATAGGGCACTGCGTTTAAGGACGAAAAGGAAATGGTGTTACAATGTAATTTTGCAAGTGATGATTGAACTCTTAGAGTATCATCTATTAAATACCACGTCAAGGTATAACTCCGTACGTCTAATAAAAGAAACCCATGGGTTATTAATTGTCAAAAAAATAATCTCGTTAACCTACACCTTAGTAACTAAGTTAATATCAAGCCCACATAAAAGAATACGTCTCCCATTTGCCAAAAGTGTATACAAAATGATAATGCTGCCAATGATTAAATCATAATGTAGATTTAGTAAGTAATAATGATGAGCATGACTAGGTGTAGCCAGCGAAGGCCAGTACCAATGGATCCTAATTCGATTTAAATTTAGCCTAGCTATGAATGAAGATGCATAAAATATGATAATGAGATTAATAAAGATTTAAATCTTACTTAATCATCATATATGAATAAATAATGAGCCTTTGCTATTTATCCTAATCTAATTAATAAGAAAAGGGATATATAAGAAATTATTCTAAAACTTAATAAAGACATCCAAGTGTTATAATACCTTAGACTAAAAGATTTATAAAATAAGTACAGATCTCATCCATCAGTCCAGTTTGCCTTTATCATAACCTGAGTTGCAAGGAATGCATACCCTACAGATAAAATTTGTACACTAAACTTCTACACCAGTCTATAGGTCTAACCCGACTCATGGAACTTCCTTGATAAATAACAAAATAATAAAAAGATCAAGTTATCATATGCTATTACCAACCTTGCCTCAAATCACCGAATCACCCATTAACTCATAATAAAAGTAAATTGAGTTTATTCGGATTTATTTGGATCTTTTGAGTTATTCGCCTTTATTTGAATTCAGTTGCTTAGCACGTAATTAGAAACTGGAGTTCCGAAGTATCAACGGATCAAGCGTAATCAGTATCAAAGTGAAGACAAAGGACCAAAAAGCTCAAGCCTATCAAATGAGAAAGCATTATGTGAGCTCAAGACTGCGGTAAAACCGCGCCAGGCGAGTCAATACTTTGATCATGTTGAACCTACATTTTATGCAAACTACTTTCGTTTAAATTATCAAATTGCATGCTGTTACTTTATGTGCAAAATATGTTGATTTAAAACTTTAGCTAAATGCCCATTGCTCAACTTGATTAAGTATTACACCCCGCTTTGGAATATTGCATATGTGAGCCTTGTCGCCTAGTGGAAAATCTTATAATGGTTAGCATTCGAAAATAAGTCCTTAATTATATGCCATGCTTAGCATTGTTTAGGAACCCGGGGCAAGAAATTGCCCCAAGCATCACTTTTAATCATGAGAATTTGATTCGGGCAGTCATGGTGGGAATGGCTGGTATATTTTGACATGGTTATTTTATGCTCCCAAAACTCTCAATTTGCTTTAATATCTGAGCGGATGGTTTGGGGGCTGGTATGCGGTGCAAAGGAATGCACAAAATTGTGGAGTGTGGTAGAACCGCTCAGATAATACTAAGGACTGAATCTTGTCATGTCAACCCGTGTAAAACAGTACAACCACAAGCTGGCAAAATGTAGGCAGGGTTAACTAATTTGTGTAGCTTCAAGGTGGTTACGTGAAGGTATGACCACGAGCAAAGGAATGGATGCGTAATATTCCTCGCCTTTGCCCGTGATGGCTCACGAGGGACCCTTCCCGGCGTATGCGTAATATTACTACGGAAGGTTGACCTTAGCGGGCGTAACCACAGTGGACTATGCATTGTAAAGGCCCTGTGATAGTCTATTCAACCACACGGCTAAGGAATCATGTGGGGCAACGAGTAGATCTATATCTTGTGGGTAAAGTGTGCAAACTCTGCAGAGTCAAAACTATTCGAATAGCCGTGCCCACGGTCATGGGCGGACATGGGAACTTAACTGGATATAGTTCTGTTTTAAAAACATTGAAAACTGGGAATGAGAAACTTGAAGGGCGAAGGACTGCCCTGGTTTGGAATTGTCATGGGCGTCGTCCCAGCGGTAAGTTAAGCGGCTATAACGCTGAAGAAATTGCTATATGGTGCAGATGCCATGTAACGGTGGATGGAATCTGAATCGATATTAATAATGCATTTCCTTGTACATTATGATTTGTTCCAAAATTGCTAAGTCATAGGACTTTTTAATTAATTGTATTCAAAAGCACTCTACGCAAAATAAAATAGCCCGAGCCTCTCCTTTGTTAAGCCATGCATACTATTTATTTTCATTCTGTGTATTGGCTCGCGGAGCACGGGGTCGGAGTGCTCATGCTCGCTTTTGCGACAAAAATTCAGAATCAGAAAATCAAATCACCTCGCCTCAGCAACAAGATTGGACAAGCTGGCCAAGAAGATGAAGATGTCAAGGGCTAGGTCGCGAACCTCCAGTTGGCTGCCTGTGGGCATGTCCTGAAGGTCCCACCTGTGTGCTTCGTTCTTCCGCTGCTGCAATTTATTGATTTCGGCCTAATCGGCCCTTGAGTAAGTCTACTATTATATTTACGTTTTTGCATGATATGAACTTTGATATTCAGAACTGTAATCTGTGAGCACTATCTACTGATCCAGGGAATAGTGCGGTGGAATCACAGAGGATTCGGATTGAAAAATCCGGGTCTGACAGCCTCACGCTGAGGCGTGGTCGTTGGCTTCACGCCGACTTCTCCAGCGACAATGGCTTCAAATCACCATCTTCAGTTCCCTGTTGAACCTTCACGTAGAAGCTTCACACTGCTGTTGGCATTGTTGGTTTCACACTGAGCCTTCCTTGCGATAGTTTCTCACCGCCATCGACCACATGTCAAAACTTCACACAGTAGCTTCGCACTGTTGTTGGCATTGTTGGTCTCACATCGACTTCACCCTGCAGCGGCATCACACCGCTATCGACCACATGTTGAAACTTTAGACAGCAGCTTTGCACTGCTATCGACATTGTCGGTCTCACACTGACTTCACCTCTTGACGACCCCCCACCATGTGACATCATGTCGCCATCGCTGGTGTGCACATCACGTGCGATTTTGGCACACCGCGCTGGCCTCGCCATGGCCGCGCGGACCTTTGCCGCCCTGTTCCTAAGCGCACGGTGCTGCAGCTGACTCATGGACATCACCTGCGCACCTCTACTCGATGCGCGTTGCTGTGCACCAATGCTGGCCCTGGGTGAGGTCGTCGTCGCCCGGGCTAACATAGCCGTCGGCCCCACGCCGCGCCACCCGAGCCGTCGGCCCCACACGGTCGCCGCCGCTGCCTTGCCCCACACGGTGAGCCACCATCACTCCGCCTGTGGCACCAGTCGCCCGCATGCGTCGCCCAAGCTGCCGTGCGCCTGTACGCGCCACCCGAGCTGTCTGCCGACTTGTTCTTCTTTGCATCTACGATCACTTCGGTCGCCAGTTTAATGTTCTCCCAGATCCCTTAGGCATCCATCAGCGCCTGAAAAGGGCACGCCACCGCTCTCCTTCGCAGCCTACTACGTGGTGGTCGCCATCGCCTTCGTGCCATATTTGGGTTTGCACCGTGCTCTGATACCAAGTGTTATGAAAAATCACCCGAGGATCAACACGCCCAAAAACACTCGAGTGCTTTGTTGTCGGACAGGGAACAGAGAAGAGTTGAGACGGCGAGAAGAAGAAACATAGTCGTATGAGGCAAAGAGAGTTTGAGGCAATTTTTCTTCCTCTTCTTCACTCTCTCCCATTCACTTATTTGGTCTTACATGGTATATATAGACACGGGTCTCAACTACTGCGCCGACTGCCCACGCCGCTTTGCTGCCTGCCCACTCTGCTCAACCACTTGACCGCGCTGCTCAATCGCATGCCTACGACTGCTACAGTAATCGTTATCTGTTCATGTTGCTTAGCTCAGCCGCTGCCGACTGCTACAGTGATAAGTCGTATGTCCACGCCGGACAATCCACTGACCAAGAACTGTACTCATCGAAGCGCCTGATGACGAGCTTGGAAGAGTTGAGCAGTGCGACGGTGTCACTGACCACGTTGAGGGTCTACCGCAGCACGTCGGTGTTAGAATCGGTGAGGACCAGGCTGCCGTCGAAGGCGAGTGTGGCTGGGCGCGACGAGTCCCCGACACGGGCCGGCGTGGTGCGCCAGAGCGGGAAGGAGGGTCCGTGGACCACGGCAAGGTCCAAGGACGCCGTGTCCACCTGGAGGAAGCCGAAGGTGAAGATGCCATTAGGTGCATATAGCACCAGCTCAAACGGCACCGACACGTCCGTGGAATGCATCGCGGTGAAGCCGTTCAACAACTGTGTGGCAGGGGAGATGACGAGGCTGACTTGGGCTGGCTAATGTTGGGCTGAAATCTCAGATATCCAGATCCGCATTATCCGGATAATCTATATTCGTATTCGTCGGATATTAGGCCTACTGTATTCGTATTCGTTTCCGACAAAAAAATCCGTATTTGTTTCCAATCCGAGAATTATCCAAAGAAAATCCGATCCGACACAATCCATATTCGTTTTCATCCGGATCGATTGGAAATTATCCGATCCGTTTTCACCTCTACCCTCTACCTCTTCCCCTCACCCACCAGGGAGCCTTCGGCTGGGCTAGACATAGTTCCTTTCAGCACCCATACTTGCCTGCTAGTTCTTTTTCTGTTTTTTGGACTAACTACAGTAGCTTGCTTTGGTTCTGAAGCTTCCTCCTTGTACTGCCTCCGTTGCCGGATGGAAGTTCTTATTTTGCCTGAAAACTTTAGCTTGATTACTCCCCTAAGCCGCCCCTGAAACTGCTGCCTTCCTACTTGCCAAGCCAGGACTAGAGACTTCCTCACTGCCATGGTCTGCAGTCCCACTAGTGCGGGACTTCGACATAGGAACTGAAGAGGCATCAGAGAACAGCCTCCTTCTAGGAATATCACCTTCTCTTCCACTGTGCAGAAACCTCCCTCATGGGAGAGCCGGACACAATCAAAGCAAAAATGAGGGATCTTTTTATATTTAACATCAAACCATTGCCCAACCGAAGCACCTGCATTGGACCGAATTCGAACACCACGATCAAGGGGCTGATCCACCGGGATTTCAACTCTTATTTGCATGCTATCACCCCAGGCTGTACCATCCTTGTCCACCTCCACCCGCAAGACGTTACCAATCCTACCCCCAATAATTAAGTCATACTTTTCATTCGTTAATCCTAATGGAAGATCCAACACTTGCACCCACACTGCCAACACGTTGAAGGACATGTCAGAGGGTCGAGTAGTCCCATCAAACTCTTTCAGAAGAGCGGCATGGAAATCAAATTGCCAAGGGCCATTGTTCATCACATGCTTCCAGTCTCCTTCAGATTTGAAACGAACAACAAACATGTTTTCCCCTATCTCTTTAAACTCCGCTTCACGATGCAAACCCCAAGCCTTTTGCATTGCTCGATCAAGCGCAGCCAGGTTGAATTGCCTCGCGGAACATTCCTTTCCAGCTGCCACCCATCTAGGATTAGTCCCCATATTAGCATCCAGGTCTTCAATGACGGATCCCATTCAGGGTTTAAAATTTCGGACGAAATTTCTCCGAAATGACGAAATTTCGTCTCTTTCGTTACCCACCGAAAGCGTAACAGTTTGGTCAGATTTCGGCCGAATTATCCCCATTCAATTTTTTGTTTAAATTTCATCTAAATTTTGATTAAATTTCATCAAAAATTTTGAAATTTTTGTCCGAATTATGAACGAAATGGACGAAATTTCATTTCTTTCGGTGAGCGCCGAAAAATTTCTGACGGCGAAAGATTTAACCCTGATCCCATTAACCTCTTTCTCCATAAGAATCAGATCCCCCAACTGGGAGGACATAACAGCAATCACGAGATCTTTGTTTCGACCATGCTCAGCGCTCGTAGCTTCGACCAATAAGTTATGACCATGTTTTGCGCTCGTAGCTTCGACGACTCAGAAGTTATGACCACATTCTGCGCTCGTAGCTTCAACCACTTAGAAGTTATGACCACGTCTAGCCTTCTTCTTCGACCAAACGGTACGTACTCAAAGACCACGAACACGCTCTTTTCTGAGCCTTGCTTCCTCTGCTTCCCTACAATTCAGATTATGGCAAAACAGAGCTCGGCAGAAACGACAATAAGCAATCACAAGACAACGAAGTTTATGGTGCAAATCAGCGCACCTTTCTAGGTTTTCTCTTCTCTATTTATACTAAAGTTTACAACTTGAAAACGGAAAAACTAACACTGTATCCGAACTGACTTCAGACAGAAAAAACTAAAACTAACTCTTCTAACTAGACTCGAAAACAAACCGGACTCTACATAGACTTTGTGCAGGACATGGACAAACATCAAGTCTGGATTAATTTCAATAAACACCCCCTTAATCTAGACTTGGTTCGCAAAATCTTTGACACAAATCAATATCCTCATATCTGCAAACTTCAGTTTAATAAGGGATTTGGTGAGAATATCTACACGTTGTTCTTCGCCGAGAATATATCGAACTTCAATCTCTCCTCTCTCAACACATTCTTGCACAAAGTGGAACCTCGTGTTTATATGCCTACTTCTCCCATGGAACACCGGGTTTTTGATAAACTCAATTGCTGACATATTGTCAACATACAATATGAATTTTTCTAAAGGACACCCTGTGATCTCACTCATCAACCCTCTCAGCCACATTGCCTGGCGTGCGGCTACTGCCGCCGCCATGAACTTTGTTTTACATGAAGACAAAGCAACACTTTTTTTGTTTCTGGGACGTTGTTAGTTCAAGCTTCATTAAGTTGAATTGGTGATAATGACAAATATAATTATGAGATTAATATATTTATTGATTATAATATTGCTTAGTCTCATTTGAATGAAAAGGTGAAGACGTGTCCATTCAATATCACATTTTTATCTTATTACATTCCTCATATCTGAAATATAGAATAAACTTCACCAAATAAGTCAAACTTAAATATGTGCATATACTTTCACAATACATTCTTGTATGCACACATTTAGGGAGAGTTTACTCTATGTTTTGTGGTTCATTAGTATTGATCCATGTTTCATTTCTACATAATAAGGATCTTTACTTTGAAACATATCTCTTGAGTATATATAGTTTGTGTAGTTCATATATACTTATAATCGGGTTATCATCTTATTTCTCCATTATGTGTTGATGGCCGGATGATTAATGACAACCAGATAAGTAAGTTTTACTTTGAAAGCTTATTCTAGGGTATACAATTATTGTGTACATGCTGTATACTCGTAATTCAATTTTTATTTCATTATTTATTAAAATTGTCATAAATTACCAAAAAAAATTGTAGAATCTAATCCCTCTATTATTAGTTAATTGTGAAGTTTGGTAATTGATGACAATTGTTTTGTGGACTTATATTTTTCATGAGTTGGATGAATAGGTTAGGTTCCACAAATGAGGAAGATTTGTGATGACTTCATGTGTTAAAAATCAATAAGTCAAATGGTGGATGCATCATGAGTTGATGTATGTCTAAGAGGAGATGATCATGTATTGATCATAAGTCAAGTGAAGACTCATCATGTGATAATAGAGTTGAAGTAATAGATACATCATGAGTTGATGCATATCAAGATTATGACTCAAGGCAAATGTATGACTAGCTAGGGCTAAGGATGTGTTTCTAGTTTTTTTACCGGTCTTGGTGTTTGGTTGGAAGACTGGATTGCTAGTATAGGTTGCCGTACTATTAAGATGGATCATGTGTAGTAGCTTGAGTCTTATCGTGTGTTGATAGCTGAACCTCACCTCTTCTAGCTCTCCTTGGCATGAGGCTTGTATTTGTGGATGTGTTTTGCGAATAGTTGAAGTTCATGTGTTGAATCCTTATAACATGCGACTATACATTGCAAATGTATTTTGCAAGTGTTTAAAGTCCATGTTTCCATTCTTTGTAGTATGAGGTTTACATTTTGCAAGAGCTTCAACCATTTGCAAATGTATTTTGCAAATGGTTGAAGCTCATTTATAATCTTTGTGTTATGATTCTAAAAATGTACAAATGTGTTATGATTCATGGATAATCCTTATGAGCATGATACTGTAGTTTGCAAATGTGTTTTGCAAAATATGTTAAAGTATATCAACTTCTCAGGAAAATCGGGACTACCACAATGTATTCTGTGGTACTATTGCTAGTCGGAACTACCGACGTTGTAATCATGGAACTACCGCATTTGTTAGTGGTTGAAAGACCTGTATGGTCGAGAACCCTATGTGGTCGAAGATCAATGCGGTCTAAGATCGAAGTGGTCGAAACCGACATGATCAAGATCTGTGTGATTAAAGACCAGCATGGTCAAACCAAGACTGTCAGATCCGACGTGATCGAGATCTGTGTAATCGAAGACCAGCGTGATTGAACTGACGTGGTCGAGACCAGTGTGGTAATAATTGACGTGATCGAGATCTGTGTGATCGAAGACTAGCGTGGTTGAACTGAGGTGGTCGAGACCTGTGTAGTTGTAATCGATGTGGTCGAACTAACGTGATTGATACAATGTGGTTGAAGATCGGCGTGGTGGTCCAAGATTTGTGTCATCGAAGATTTATGTGGTCAAAAATCAACATGGTCAAGACCTGAGTGATCAAAACTAATGTGGTCAGAGACAAGCGTAGTCGGAGACCTTTTTGGTTAATCCAGACAATGTGGTCAAAGACCAGCGTAGTCGGAGACTTGTGTGGTCGAACCGGACAATATGGTCAGAGATCAACATGGTCGGAGACTTGAGTGGTCAAACCATCCAACGTACTTGAGTGGTCAGAGACTGAGGGCGCTGTACTTGGCTGCCATGGCACTCAATTTTTCGGCGAACTCATCGATCGTCTCTCCTTCCTTCATGTAAATCGAGTCTAACTCGCACTTCAATGTTTGCAGACGGGCCTTCTTCACTCGGTCGGCACCTAGATACCGAGTCTTAAGGCCATGATTTGCAGAAGGACGTCTTCTGGGATAGCTTGGAAGATTCATGCCACTTTTTCTTCTTCTCATCTACGGCCACTCCGACCGCAGGTTCTACTACCTTCCAGACACCTTGTGCAACCATAATAGCCTCTATCTTGATCGCTAATGAGGTATAATTTATCATTGTCAACATCGGGATTTGATGCGGCACATCGCCGCCATCCCTTGTAGCCTGCTGAACGGAGAGAGTCATCACCATAAGTGTAAAGGCTTTGATACCACATGTTGAATTTGTTTGAGGATCGGACACCGGGGTCATACCTCATGAGATCTTTGTTTCGACCACGCTCAGCGCTCGTAGCTTCAACCAATAAGTTATAACCATGTTCTGTGCTCGTAGCTTCGACCGCTCAGAAGGTACGACTACATTCTGCGCTCGTAGCTTCGATCACTTAGAAGTTACGACCACGTTCAACCTTCTTCTTCGACCAAACAGCACGTACTCGAAGACCACGGGCACACTCTTCTCTAAGCCTTGCTTCCTCTACTTCCCTGAAATTCATATTACGGCAAAACAGAGCTCGGCAAAAACGACAATAAGCAATCACAAGACAATGAAGTTTGTGGTGCAAGTCAGTACATCTTTCTCGGTTTTCTTTTCTTTATTTATACTAAAGTTTACAAGTTGAAAAACGGAAAAATTAACACCGTATCTGAACTGACTTTAGACAACAAAAACTAAAACTAACTCTTCTAACTAGACTCGAAAACGAATTGGACTTTGCACAGAATTTGTACAGGACACGGACAAACATTAAGTCTAGATTAATTCTAACACTTCTACCCCAACCGCTCGCCACCCTACGTCTAGAAGCCGGCACAGCCGACCAATCCCACATCCATCCGCCGTGGAAGATACCACGTCGCCGGCAACAGTCACCCACGAAGAGAAACCCTCTTCTCCCTCGCGATCGCCTAAACGATCGCCCCTTCGTGATTTTCTCAACTGTGGTGCACCCGCTTTTGCCTGAACACCCTACCGTCGACTGAATTCTTACTGCAGATTCTGGGAGACTTGTAGCTGCCACTTTTTCTTTTTGAACACCCTCATACCTGCCACTCGATGGATTTGATTATTGATTTTGACATGACACACTTAATTTGTATGGTCATCATCGTAGTCAATAAAAAGAGCGTAAACCGCGTCCTAGCTAGCTACTCTCTAGAAAGCAAGCTAGCTAATTAAGACCTGCATTGTCTGAACTCAGGACATGATGGGAGAAACCAAACACCCCCTACACATGCAGCCAAGTAATACAGTGCACTAACTAATTTTGATCTGCAAACTTCCAGTCTAAAAATATTTATCTGCATACAAGTATCAGATACATCGATCGCCTAGCGGCCACAAGCGGCGGGGCTACGAGTTTTTGGCCGAAATAGAGGTTTTTGACACGCGGTTAGCAAAAATAGTACTTATTATGTGGAATTTATAAAAATAGTGTCTCTATCGCACGGTGGCCATGCAAGACTGATCGAAGAGCCGACATATAAGCGATGCCACACGGTGACTATGCGGATTAGCCAAAACCGCATGGCAACATGTAGTGGTGCACTGTAACACCCACCACCACACGGCTATAGTGTGAACGTGCACGATAGCATCACTGTACTAACATTGTAGTAATTTTTAGGAAAATATATTTAAATATAGTTTTTTAGATATTTTTAAATATAACAAATTAGCTCCAAATATTATAAATTTTTTTGAAGACTCCCGACGCAGATACTTTCTTTTGTAATTTTTCGTAATTTTATCCATTCTGAATTTGTTTCTACAATTCATTTAAATATACTGTTTGTAAAAATTTTATGGAAATATTTAGAACATATAAAATTATTAAATAATTACACAAGCAAGTAAACTATGTCAGAAGTCTTCACAAAAAAATTATAATTTTTAGAGCTCATCTGCTTTATTTGAAAATTCCTACAAAAATATACTAAATAGATTTTTCAGAAAAGTCACTACAGTGTCGCTACATTCTCCTCCTGCCGGCCGGCTATGTGTAGTCTTTTCGGCGGGCGCCACCACCACTACAAGCCATCCGGATGCATGGGAACATGCCGACCACCACTATTTATCCAAACCGGCAGACACTTATGAGTTTTTTTTTTTGCGAGGAAGACACTTATGGATTATGACCTGCCACTATTGACCTTTGTTTATCCTAACAGTGTATCGACCTGTCCTACGTATCCTGCTCCTACCCAAGGTTGACCGAGTTGACCCTTGCCTTGCAGCCATTTCGCCGGGTGGTGATCATTTGGGTTTTTTTGGTGGATTATGGCTGAAAAGTACTGTAGCTGGCTGAAAAAGCATTGTAACTGACAGAAGTTTATTTAGCATCATTAAATTTAAAAAATTTAAAAAATATATTAGCCCATTATGTATAATACAAACACATACGGGAAAAAAAGAACCGACAAAAAAGCTCAACAAAAAATCAAAAGTTCAAAAAAAATGAAATTTATAAATAGTGAAAATAAGTCAGAAGCTCCAAGCTGAAATCCAAATGATTACAGCCCTAATAGCACGGTGCAAGAAGATCTATGTGCACGAGGGGATAGATATATAGGAAATGTCAGGCAGAAAGTGCTCCCTCCAATGGCAAGTGACCGACCTGTCTCTGTTTCACACTGATCTGCTGGAAAAGAAGCAGCGTTTCCTCGTGTAGTGCGAGCGGCTGGCACGCTGATTTAACCAATTAAGCCCACCCGCGCGCACTATGGTTGAATACATTAGTAGGACTAGTAGCATACTCTATAGTAGCTAGCAGACGCAGCTAAGATCACACAGTGCTGGTCACTAGAGCTGTTGGGATACAGGTATATTACATTAACATAGATTAAAATATTTTACAGTGTAAATCTGAAAATTATATGAGTAAAAGACTATAAATCATTACCACTAGATATTAGTGTAGCGGAAGAAGAGTTGGAGCGGCTGATTTAATGTAGTGCTCGTCGGTGTAGTGGAAGTAGCCATCGTCCTTTGGCTAATTGTCTCCTCTTTGTGATCTCCCGTCAATGCCGTAGTCACAGCAGCATCTCTACCGAAATCCACATGTCCAGAGATGGAACACCTTGCGTCGGTGTGCTAGTACTAGCTCGCGCGGTAGGGGTTATGAGAGGTGGCAACTAGGGTTTCGATGGGTGTGTCTCGGGATTCATCCTTCAGCCCCCGCGCCTCTCTCTTTATAGTCTTCAATCAGATTCTTATCAAATATAATCAGATATAGTGTCCAACTCGGAAAGCCTTCGACCGGATCTAATACAAGTAGAGATCGTATCCCACTCAGAGTTTATGATTCAGACCCTTATCATTCCAACACTTTAAGTACATGACTCCGTAGATTCACGTATATTTGACCATAGACTAAAAAATCATTTCCAATCTATAAGTCGGTAGAGGTCCCTAGCAGAACATAACAACTCCCAAATATATATAAAGATCATATCGGACAAACTTATATAGTTCTTATATACCGATTTCTTTGCTTCATGATATCAGATCATATCGGACGAATTTATATAGTGCTTATAAACTTGAAAGCTACCTTTATAACTTTTCAGTTACATAGTAATATTTGGCAACCTCTAAGTAAACTATTACACATGTAGAAAATTGTGATGATCTCAGATCTAAGGATCATGTATACACTATGTATGAGATCAATTGATGACACTTAAAAATATAACAATTCCCTCAGTATTTCATAGTTGATCAATCCAATACTATATTCTCTAACATACATCCACATTATTGTTTTGATATGTTCATATCTATAATCCGTGAAACATGATCATCAATCAATGCATGTACTAATCTATAAATCATAATTGCCACTTATAATGATATAAGATCAGTGATAATTTAGAATAACATCAAAACATGAGTAAAAAGTTCTACAGATAAGTCACATACTTGTTGATCAATATAAAAAAAATTATTCAAGAGATAAAATAACATATTATTCAAAAGACTACAAATATAGAAGAAATACAATCATCTCCATAATCATCTGTGAGGCATATCACTAACAAGAGCTAGCTTGATCAGATAATGGAGTGGGCACGATTGGGCACTCTGCACAAACCAAAACACATTAACAAAAGGAGAGAAAGAAGCCCTAGTGGGCACTACGTCTGTATCTGTTCACTTGTTCAGTCAGTATGCGCATGCAGTGATGCAGCAACGCAAGTGGACGACTGCATGCCTGGAAATCGACCAGACCATCAGCCTTTGCTCGAGTAGCTAGCTAGGCTTGGTAACCTTGGTAGATGTTGGCACTCCCATGCATGTTTCATTTCATCACTCTGACTACTCATGTCTCGAGGGCTTTCGCGGTTACCACAGCAGCATCTTTGCGAAAAAAAAGCCTAATTACTCAGCTTGCAAATGGAGAGTACTGTGTGAATCATTGCCATCGCATGTGGGGAGCATCTTTGCATGTCTCCCTTTTCCTGATCAGCTCAGATTTATCAAAGGAGCTGTAGCTGCTCGGTGTTGACTTTTTCGAGCTGTGACCATCGTCTCACCATCATATGGAATCTGAGCAGACACGATCGATGCAATCAGCCCCATAATTTAGCACTGTAGACAGATCGATCCCAATGGTTGTTTTCTTGGACTACTAGAAAAATTGGTGTTCTCTTCGAGAAAGTTGATTGGGGACAAGCAGAGGTAAGGATGAAATATATATATAGGCAAGGAAGTCAGGGATTCAGAGTTTTCAGACAGGGGTCAGGGGCAGGCAGACATACAGACATCCACCAGAAAACAAATACAAGTGCGTACGCAGTATGAATACTTGCACGCTTGTTCATTCACAACTTCGCGTCATGCCATGCCAGACTAATCGTAAATTAGTTAGAAAACCACTCTTGCATTGCATGCTAGTACATATGAGCCTAGCTAGAGAGAAATCCTCATCACCTTCATCTTATACTGGACACACTGAACAGTAGCAAGCAAACACTTGAAGGCCATGTATATTAGAATCTTAGAGATGTACAGACAGGTTTGACACACGCATATATTCCTAGATGGATCACGGATATATATAGCAAAAACAGCAGGTAGATTAGATATGTTACTATTATTATTGTCAACCTAATTTCCAGCATGTATTTGTCCGCCCAACCAGCTAGCCCAACAGATGGAGATCTATCTCTCCCTCATGGTTTGCCCTTGTGCTGAGTGTAGATGTAGTCGAGGTGTGCGTCGTGGAGCAGCCTCCTCTGCATGCAGTCCTCGTTCCCCTCCTCACACATCTCCTCCTCTGCTGCTCCCATCATCTGCTGTAATATTCCACAAGCAGAACAAGAAAGGTTGGGATACCTCTAAGTCTCTGACTTTTGAATGGATGGATCAAAATGAAAGTAGTATCAAATTTAACTAGGCTTTTGCTCTCACCTCAGAGACCTCATCGCCATTGCCCTCCCGAAGCACTAGGCCATCTGCCTTGACACCACTCTCTGCAAAATATAGTTCCGAAAAATTCGAGGCAATTGGATGAGAGAGGAATACATGCATATATATGCACAAGTGAAGATACTACCTTGGTGTACGAGAGGAGCAGTGGGCAGGAGGCGAGCAGCTGCTGCGTAATGGAACAAGCAGACGAGGAGCAGGGCAAGAGCAGCAAGCGGCGAAGAGATATTGCTGCGCCTCATCTCTACCGATCTACCTTAAACTATGCTGCGCGGTCGGAAGGCAAGAGGAGAAGAGTGAACGAGCGAATGGGTGTGCGGGGTCGTGGTGGTGGCAAGGAGATATTTATAATAATCCGCGAAGTGGTTTGCTGAGTTGCAACTTGCAGAAGCACACAAGGTGAAGAGAGAAAACTGTTGGTACAGGCCCTGCAGACTCACGCGTGTTAAAGTATGCTTTGTATACGTTGTCATGCCGTGTTTGCTAAGGATTAGAGATAGAATAGTTTGTTAGAGATAGAATCTGTTGTAACCAAAAGAATGGAACTATCCTCTCCTTTCCAATCACGGCATACCGCATTGTAATCAAATCTGGCGTTTGGCCCAGGCATAAATATGCACACGTGACCGAGAGAGAGGTTCAACGCTTCTGCCAAAACTTTCACACGGTATCAGAGCCTTCGATCTAAAAACGGCTAAAATCAGTTCTAGCGACTGATCTGAAACGGCGCAGATCAACGGCGAAGACCATGGCGTCTTCATCCTCGACCTTGCCGATGTTCCCCTCAGGGCTTTCTCTTGGTCCTCAGGTCACGGAGAAGCTAACCCGAAGCAATTTTGTGCTCCGGAAGGCACATGTGCTCCCAGCCTTGCGAGGAGCACAATTGTTGGGGTACCTCGACGGAACTGCACCAGCACCATTGAGCAGTGGCGAAGCTAGAGCATCAAGGACCCGAGTGCACACTTCATAAGCATAATACTTCATAAGCATAATGATAATCTCTGCTACACAGTGACAATACATACACAGTAGAATTACAGAAATACTTACCAAAATGATGGATCTGAGATATTAATAGTTAATTCAGATAAACACCCAAAATTTACATGGTCTGCATAAAATACATATGAAGCTGAAGTCCTCGATGAGTCAATTACCTATAATAGAAGTGCTAGTTAGATGACTAAATATGTCAAGAAAAGATTCAGAACTAGAAAACGATAAAACATGAAAGTAATGCATCACCTCCTAGTATTTGCGATTTTTCATTTTCTTGAAGCGATCCACTACAGCCGCATTGGTAACTTTCAACATTTTCTCTTTCTCCACATAACAAATGAGACTGTTACTCATGTACTCATCACCCATACTGTTGCGCAAACATGTTTTCACTTTCTTCATGCCTGAAAAGACCCTCTCAACTGTAGCTGTGGCGACGGGCAATACAAGTACTGGCTTCAATAACCGATAAACCAAAGGATAGGTAAGATGTTTCCTTGTGTCCACCATTTTTTTGGAAAGCTCAGCAATGGTTTGTATGTTAAGAAATCTGTCATCTTGTCGCACATCATCAATATAAAGGAAAAGTTGAGAATCCAGATCTCCCAGTTGCACGGAATCAAAGTCACTTGGGTATAGCTTAGCTAGGCTTATCAAACTATCCACGTTGAAATCATGAAATGAATCCCTTGGATTGAATGCAGCTGAACATACTAGCAATACGCTTTATCAGTGGACTCGCTGTACTCAAGCCAATTTCTAAATTCATCAAACCATTCCGGATTAAACCTTCTACATTTTGATCCAATCCAAATCCCTGGAAAATCAAGTGCGAGGTTGACAAGGTCCATTTAGCAGATACTTTCTTCTTACTGAATCTCGAAGCTTAGGATGATAAGCACGTATATCTTTCCTTTTGCCTGGATCAAATTGGATCTCCTCCTCCCAATTGATTTCCTCTGGAGCTGAAACACGAACATTGGTAGGGGCCTGAACCTGAACATTGGTTTCTTGTTGATGAGGTTCACGAGAAGTATTAGCATTGCTAACATCATCTGGTTCTGGTGCTTTCCTTTTCAACCATCTGTCCATAAAATTACCTGCCATTGCAATTTGCACATTATTCCCAAAAAATCTAAGTGAGAAAAAACATATATTTCATTTGATCAAGATTCAAAGATGCGGTACAGCGGAAGCTTACTCGACATGGCGATGAGCCGAGCTGAGCGACTTGGCGATGAGCTCCGTTAGTCTTGCCGCCGGCCGCCGACGTGGGCGCGTGGCAATCCCGTGGCCGACTGCGACTGGCCGTAATATGTCAGCCATGAGCGGCGTTTTTTCCCTCGCGATGGTCACAATTTTGGGCAGGCGAAGCGACAACCGCGACACCTCAGTAGTCAGTACCCTCTCCGGCTCTCCGCTTCGTAGTCGTAGTCGTCGTAGAGTTAACGCAAGCCGCCACGCGAAGGAAACGATGCGTCAAGCGTTCAGCATTTAATCTATTCTTAGCTCGTTAGCTGGGCCGTCTATTCGTAGCTTGTGGCCTGCGAACTCAACATGCATGGACTCACGGTCACGGTGGTGCACATGCTTGGGCCAGGGTGGTGCACAAGAGGTAAAATTTACTACCTGTTAACTAATTTTTTAATTTTACCCTGGTGCCTGTGCACTCGGGTGACCCAACGTGGCTTCGCCACTGCCATTGAGGAAGATCATCGTCAAGATCTACGACAAGCCTGTAGAAGATACTCATCCTAAATACATCAGATGGGTGTCTCTTGATCAATAGGTCTTGAGCTATCTACTCGGCTCTTTGTCGCAAGAGATTCTTGCTCATGTCGCATCCAAGACGACGGTGCATCAAGTTTGGATGACCCTGGAGGGCATGTTCAAGTCTGCAACGAGCGCAAGAGCAATCAATACCCGCATGGCACTTGCCACAACCTAGAAGGGCACGATGATCGTGACGGAGTATTTCGGCAAGATGCAGGGCTTTGCCGATGAGATGGCTGCAGTAGGAAAGCCACTTGAAGAAGATGAATTCATCTCCTACGTCCTGAACGGTCTCGACATCGATTACAACTCGCTGGTTTCAAGCGTGCTCAGGCAATCTGAACTTATCACGATCAGTGAGTTATTTTCACAGCTGCTGAACTATGAAAATCGTCTGGACATGTGGCAGGGAGGTGCGAACTTCCAGGGATCAGCGAACTCGGCGTCACGCGAGCGCGGCTTCGGTCGCAGCAACAACAATGGCTCGCGCGGTGGTCGGGGCAGCAGCGGCAGTCGCGGAAATCGTGGCCGTGATGGACGAGGGTTCTCCAGCGGCCGAGGAGGAGGAACTAACAACCGTGTCAAGTGCCAGATCTGCAACAAATAGAATTATACGACGGCTGAGTGCTGGCATTGCCCTAATGGGTCCAACTCATTAGACTTACTAGGGAAACCCATTAACCCCACAAACACGGGTTTTACACACTCACGCATGCTTCTCAAAGTATTTATAAGACTCAACCCACTAGCACCTTAGTGATTGATCCATTTAGCAATTCCAACTCTAATTAACTTAAACCACTTCTCCTTTGCACCTCCTAGCCCGCAGTTTTGATCAAGACACCAACACGACATTTGGTGAACTACCAAAATACCCCCGACAAAACTTCCAAGTACATTCCCTTGACTCCGTCTTCACATTTATCTCAAAGCATCTCCACATGTTGTGACACGTAGCCTGTAGTGCCAAATAACTAGTCGTCACATTTTAACGCATTCGATCACACCTGAATTGTCTCCACGTGCATCAGTTTCATCACTTGGTACACTATATGTACCAACTTGCCTCATCACGATTCTTAGTTTCTTTGCGTTTCCTGCTTGAGCCACATAATCTCACTCGGATTTACATGACCGCTTGGACCCCAGTTCCTCCACATAGTCTCGGTCCATTGCCGCTGACCGCTAACGTTCTACAAACCATCTGCACATCCAAAGATTAAGCAATCATCTCGAGCACAAGTTCCATACACTTAACTCACGTTAGTCAAAACCATGCATCATACAACACAACACTATCAACCAATGACACCCATATTGTGAACACACTCATCTAATTAAAAAACCATTTTCATTGTCCTCTAGCCACACCAACCGATCTGATCGCACTTCCCATGCCGATCAGACCGTATCGGTCAGACCGTCGGCCACTAGCCGGTTTGACTGCTTAATAACATCAGAAAACACATTTTCTGGAATTTCGGTTAAACTCTATCTAGCTTCAGCTCCAGTTTTCAATTCCAGAATAACCAAGTGCAAACTCATCCTCAAACAAGCCTACACGAATGTTTAGTGTTCAATTTCTCAAAAGTCCATTGCCGGTCATACCGCTTGCCCTATGGTGGTCAGACCACTAGCTATTAGCCAGTCGGACCGCCGACCCCATCGTAGTCAAACCGTCTTAACACCCTAACAGTACAATCTAAAATCTGAATTTTCTGCAACTTTTGCAAAATTCAAACTCAACTCTACTAAAGTGATAATTATTCATCTCAAACATATTCTAGATTTTTACATGGTCCCTCATAGTCCATAATGGAAGGTGCCTAAGTCTTTGGGCACTCCACTAGGCAATAGTAGCCATACTTAGTCTGTTGATGCTTCCTCTGCTGATGTGCTTTCTGCCGCCTCCACTTCGGCCAACCCCTGCATCATTGACGCCACTTTGTATTTCTTGTAGTAGTCACCCATGTGTATGCATCCTCCAGTGTCCACACTGTGACGAGAGACGCGAGAGGAGAAAGTTGCGTGCGTCTGTGCGTTCGTGTCATGGTCGTCGTCGTCGCAGCGATGGGTCGGTCAGCTGCAGTGGGATGGATGAATGGCTCTTTCCTTTCGCATCGGCGGTTTCATACGATTTCAGGCGGTTGAGCATGCATGCAGTGATGGATGCCACTGGCCTACAGCACAGGGAGACGAGTCATGGACACACTCAGAGACGTAAGGGGCAGAGCCGCACAGCGAGAGAGAGAGAGATCTGGCAAGTGCAATGCTCGCGTGCGAGACAGTGGGTCTTTTTTTTTTTTTGCTAAAATTTATAGCTCTTGGCTGCGGTTTGTAGTTTTTGGACTGTTTGTGCAAGAGATTACAGAGTAACAGAAACTTACGTGTAATTTTTTGCTGATATAAATGAAGTCGGTACAATATGTATTATAATTAACTAGTAGACTCTATTTTAAAAAGATATTTTATTTAAAAATTAGTTACTATAGAAAAGCTAAAAAGTAGCTTTTAAAAACTAAAAAGAATAGAGCAGTATCTTATCGAATCGTCACTCGGTCACACGTGATGTATTTTGGAGAAGAAAAAAAAGGGACATTAGAATACATTACGTACGGAAAGAGAAATCCATTTGCTCCAACTGTCTGTGGGTGTGATATCAATCTAGGGAGATTACGCGTACTGTGCGTTTTCGTTGCTTCATTGCTAGTTCTTTTCAATTATGATTTATAGTTTTTTTTGTTATGACTTATTAATCTAATAAACAATAATTATTAATAAATTAGAAAGCTGAAAAGACCAAGATCTAGGTGTTTTTAGGAATTTTAGTATATGTATATGTGTCGGCTGTGTGACATGTCGTTGTTACCACATGTGCCAATTAATCAATCAAGCTTACCAGCTACTGGCGTGCAAGGACACGCCGTTTTCCTTATCCAACCAAGAGGGGTGCGCGTGCGAGTCATATCTACATGCATGCATGCACTAACGAGAGAGCTTGATCGTGTAATCAGCAATTAATTGATCATTTCACATCCTACGCGTGCGTGCACAACATCCATCGAATTGGGAATTTAATACCCATAAAGCTAGCTAAATTAGCCAATGAACCTGTTTGTCATGCACCAAATTGCAAAGATGTATGTGATCGAATTAAATACACTCGATCGTGAGACATCACTGGCGGGTAAACAACTACTATTTAAAGAAGACGACGACAAAAAAAGAAAGTCACGACTCATAAGGGCATGTGCAGTGACATAGACATCCGCTATTTATTATATCTTTCTATATCATCTATAGATAATACTAAAAACATCTTCTATAATGAGTTATCTGTAAGTTGTCTGTAATGGGTTGTTTGTAAAAATATAGACAATATTGATACAATGACATAAAAACTATCTATAGCAAGCTATTTATAGACAATATTGATATAATGGTACGAAAGCTGTCTATATCAGGCTATTTTCTCACGTTTCGACCGTCTATAGAATTACAGTCGACATCCTTCTCTCTTCCTCTTTCATCCACCCCAACAAAATTCCTATGTGGAACCTCTTATAAACAATTTATGTCTTCCTATTGTACATGTCCTGACTACTCGATTGCATCATTACCTGTAGTATGTGAGGAGGAATGGAGGATACCATCCGTTCATTGCAAGTGCTCGACTTAGCTTTCATTTTCAAATGTAGCATATACCTGGTGGGTTCTTTTAAGCTGATGGCTTATGGCTTAAAATTTTGAATTCTGAATATTCGCGAGAGGCAATATGCAAAGGAAAATAGTCGCATGTGATTTTGGCCAGTACAGCTGAGCACAATACACTTTTTACTACAATCTTCCTGTTGACCCCGTCTCGAAAAAACACACCATTTATGAGAGATCATGTGGAGGTCATCCCATGTGAATGATGAGTAATTGACATCGGTTTAGGTGAGTCGAGTTTGGTTTGGGTGGTTCGGACCTTGACGTTGCTTGGTGCAATCGGGCTCGGTCGGACTTGGTCAAACTTGGTCGTATGGGATTAGGATATATATATTCTGATAATTCGACAGGTTTGGACTTCAGTGTGTGTAAGTATGGTGTGTTTATACCATTTACGCTTTCATGTATCGAGCAGTGCTATTTGATGTGTTTCTTGTCTGTGTGGCTGCAGGACATCGGGCGGAGTCGTGGTGAGACACGGTGGACCAGACTAGGCGTAGGTGGCGCTAAGGTCAGAACGGTCGGGATGTGTCGAAGACGACGTAGACTCGAGGTGGTTGCGAGGCGTGCGAGACAAGGAGCGCGGAAGCATCCGGAAGGTGCAGGAGGGGCGAAACGGGAATTTCGCAAGGCTAAACAAGCGGGAGCGGGCTCCGTTGGATTTAGCGGGCGTAACGGGGTGGAGACCCGTTAGCCGTGGGCTATAAATAGGTTGGAGGGGCTGCATGCCCACTTGAACACTTCAAGGGATTTTAGGGTTTCCTTTAGTCAAAATATGCTTTAGAGTTTGTTTTGGCTTTAGGCTTTAGTGGTTGAGAGTTGTTGGTGGAGGCAGAGTTGTGTTCCCTCTGTGTCCCCTTCGATGGTTTTCTGAGACCTCTGTGTGTTTGTGTTCCTCCCAAGATGCATGTGTAGCTCTTGGTGTTCTTGAGGATTGAGAGGGTGACGATGGATTGAGAGACTTGTAATCTTCCTTGTTCTAATGTACAGGCGTATGGGGACTCCTCTATATTCCTCCTTGTGATTGGAATAAAAAATCTGAAGTTTTTCTCTGTTCATTCTGTTCTTGCTTCGATGGCTCCTATGTGTGATTCTGAGATTTCGTGTTTTGAGTTCTTGCTTGCTGAGGAGTAGCAAAATGGGTTGCTATGACATGGGAGATGCTCAAAAGCCATTTGGCTAGTTGATCCAAAGAGCAAACCAAGTTTAATCACGGATTTCCTCATTTGAGTTCCTCTGTTCTTGTTTTTGGCTTTCTAGGGTTTTGGTGCCATTCTTGTTTCCCTTGGAGAAATGGCATGAAATTTGATCTGGTTTATCTCTTGGCTATTGCTAACATATCTACAAAATTCCATAGCCAAAGGATCAAAGATTGGGGAGAAATTTGAATTTTGGTGTTGTCTCCTTACTTTTTGAGATTTTAGGTAAAATCTCAAATTCTTGCTCAAATGGTGAAATTCTTTGTGCCAAAAGTGCTTGAAGCTATTTAGAATTTGGTCTTGATCTTTTGGCTTGGGTAAAGAAGAAGAAGATCTCTAATTTCAAGTTAGTGTGCATGTCTTTCGGCCTGTAGGTTTTTACTCTTTGATCTTCAGTGATTTTCTCCTGTTTGGATCCGAAAAATATTTATTATCCTAGCTGTCTTTTACTGCTGTAGTCTTTCAGTTCTTAAAGAAAAAAATCGGCTGGTTTAGTTCTTTACCATTGCCGAATAGCAGTAGTTCTCCTGGTATTTGTTTCCTGTTGAAATAGTGCTCTCGGTAGTGATCTATCTCTTGGTTTCATGCATTTCAGCTAGTAGCAGTAAACACCAAAGTTCCTTGGTGCCTTTTCTTTTTTTTTTTGGTGCTGTCTTTGACCATTTTGCATGCAGATCAAACAGCGTTATTTTCAGTTGAAATGTTTGCTGGTTGATCTCTGATTTATGCGGAATTTTTCAGTGTTGCATGCGTTCCAGTTTTTCAGCAAAATTAAATTTCTGTGAGTTGCATTGTTCTGCAAAATCAGTGTACAAATTCTCGGGGGCGATTTTAAAAGAGAACGACATTCACCCCCCCTCTGTCGCCATTTCGGTCCTAAAATTTAAAAACTAATTACTGTAAACAGTATAAGTATAAGCTAATGTTAAGCCCAAAAGAACCCTTCACACCCAAATTAAGGCCTAAGCACAATGTTGGTCGACAAAAAAAAGCTCAAGTATTGCACGCGAGGAGATGGCCCGTATAGTCATGTGAGCACAACATGTGTATCTAAAACTTAAAGAGAAAAAAGAACCATGTACCATTCCAACGGTATAGGATCCAACCGTTCACTCTCCATCCAACAGCACGAGCTCGTCGTCAACCTTCCACTGGCATCTCCCATATTTTGCTCTCTTGCTCTCATGCAACGGACGACAAGGGGGCGCTGCTGTTGACGATGGGTTCACTGAATCCCCAAATGTAGAGAGAGGCTAGGAAGACGGTGGTTCGGCGGTGAACGACGGCAGAGGGTGGTGGACGGTACCGAAGGGTGGCACGGCGAGGTAGTGGTGCGGTGAATAGTAGGTTGGGCGGGATGGAGCAGTGGGGAAGGGGGAGACGATGGTGCAGCGAGGTCACCATCGGCCACCAGTGGGGGAGGAGGGGCGAGGAAAGGCAGAGGATGACCGTGGAGTTACGGCTAGTGTCGGAGAAGAAGGCGGGGAGAGTGATAGGCATGGAGAAGAGAGAGAGAGAGGAAGGGGAGGAAAGCGGCAGGGGAGGGGAGCAGTGGCGCCGGAGGTTGGTGGAGGCCGACGCATTGTCTAGCATCTTCCAAATTTA
Source organism: Dendrocalamus latiflorus (assembly GCA_017311315.1). NCBI lineage: Eukaryota > Viridiplantae > Streptophyta > Magnoliopsida > Poales > Poaceae > Dendrocalamus > Dendrocalamus latiflorus. The sequence goes on from CM029645.1 coordinate 25,923,657, forward strand.
AAATATTCAGTTTTAGGATATTTATTTGACCTATCTCATGGTACGGTCTCCTTTTTGGACCATGATCAATCCATCCATCACACATTAGTCAACAAACACGTACTACGCACCACTTACCCACCCACCGATCCGGAGTGTTATCCGTTGCCAAGAACATTGCATATCTACATATCCTTCTAGCTTTTTAATGCAAACAAATCAAATCATAACCTACCCTCGTGCGCACGGTTGATGACATTAGATCATGCATGATATATGCATGCATGCGTATCTACGTTTGTTAATTAGATAAATTCAGCATGCAGCTTTAATGGTACTCATCAATTGTCAAGTTGAAGCGTCTAGATTCATTTTTTCAATTAGATGGCCCCTAGGTAGCAAAGCACATACATATATCATGCACGTATGTGATTTGGATTGATATGCTCAAGTACAAAAGAGAAGCGAATCCGTCTCTTCATGAATGAAACCAGAGGCAGCTAGATTCTTGATGCAACCATCAGTTCGTGGATACAAAAACAGTTGCTTGTAGTTTTTACAAAGGACAATCACAGGAAGTAGGGCGGAGCCGACCATCCGGACAGGGTTGGCAGCTGCCCGGGCTTGGATCTGACTACTCCGTAGCCTCCCATAGGGTTACCGGTGCTTGAGAAGAGGATCCATGGTTGCTTTGCCCTGGCAGCTGGTGTTCTAGAGATGGAAGATGACCCCCCCCCCCTTGTGGTTGGGCCACACGTTTAGGCCTGGAGTCACCGTGTGATGAACACAACACTTGTGGATTCACTCTGGCCATTCTATTCAGTGGGCTATGGTCTATGGCATTATTGGCCTGTCGCTTAATCAGTAAGCCGGCCATGGAAAGATATGGCTGTCTGAGCGACAAATTGATCTCTACTCGTATCGAATATGGATATGAATAAAAGCTATATAAGAAGAGGTGCAGGGTCTGAGAGAAGCATACCAAAAACACACCCTCGAAACCCTAGCCGTCACCTCTCATATCCCCTGCCGTGCACACTGGTGCTAGCACATCGACTCACGTTGCTTCATTCTTGGACGTGTGGACTTCGGTAGAGGCGCTGATGTGACTGCGACGCTGATCGTGACGATCACGAGGAGGAGACGTTTGGACGGAGGACGTTCGACTACTACCGCTACACCGACGCGCTCTTTGTTGAATTAGCTATTTCAACCCTACTTCCGCTGCGCTGCGCGTCTAGTGGTAATGATCCATGATCTCTTATTTACTTGGCTTTCTGGTTTACACGGTAGAAAATTTTAATCTGTGCTAATACAGGCCACTCGTATTTCAACACAAACAACTAGAAGAGGTACGCATGCATAGGATCCTTCATCTTTTTCTCTGACAAGGGCGATATGGAGCTGATCGTGAGTTGGTGACAATGAAACTGCATAACCAGCACATATGAACGGATGTGCAAAACGCTTAATTTAGCATGCTGAGAGGGACACGTAATGCAATTAATTGGGTGCGATGAGTGAAAGCTTTTTCCCTTTCTTTGAGGGCATCTCTAATAATTTGAGTCAGCTAGCTATATGCATGTACACATCAGCATATATCCTATGTGGAGGAAAGAGAGTATGCAAAAAAAATCGAGCCAGCTCTTCCTTAAGCACTAGTCTATAACGCCAAACGAGGCAGCCTTTATAAATTCTATGTGTGCATGTAAGCATCAAATAGTTATCCTTATATATAGTTCTTTAGAATGCTAGCTTTAGTGTGTACTATATAAATGATGTGGAAGTCTTAGGCCCTGTTTGGTACAGCTTCACCAACAGCTTCATAAGCTGTTGTGAGCTGTTTTTTGCCAAACACCATTTTTACAAACAGCTTCATGGATGAAACTCCTTAAATCATGCTCTCACAAGGGAATAGGGTGGGGTGAAGCTGAAAATAGTAGCTTTTCACAGCTCTCTCCCTCAGGCTCGCAGTTCTAGGAACCCACTGCCCTTGTAGTTGACAGAAATTACAGCACTTTGCCACTGGGTCCCCACGCCTGTTTCCTCTCCTCCCGTTCGCACTTCTCTACCGTTCGCACTGATTTTATTTTTTTTAATTTTTTAATTCATACTCATTCAAATATATTATTTTTTTTAATTCATATGACCATATACAAACATACAACTCCAAATGTTAGAACAAATCAGGTAGACAGGGGCATCTTGGACAATTACCCTCTCTCAGCCATGCATGAAGCTGTTGGTGAAGCTGTTTTGCCAAACAGTTTTCCAAAACAGCTTTAACTTCACCGGTGGAGCTGCTCGTGAAGCTAAAACAAAAAAAAAAGCTTCACTAGTGAAGCTGAGCTGTGCCAAATGGGGCCTTATAGTTAGTTGCTAGCTATAACCATTGGAGATGCCCTGGATATCACGCAGAGCTTCTCTGTGGAATATTTTGGTGGTACGTGTTGAAACCATTGCACAGCAGCTAGAATGTTTAGCACACATGTCCAGGAAAGAAAGCATACACACATGCATGATGCATGTACTCGAGCAATATTTTACGGCCTCCGCATCTACATTTTGTCCTTCCTTGCTGTATTGAATTGCAACATTCTCCTCGCCTCACAATAAAAAGGAGCAGTAATCGATCTGCAAATTGCAGGAAAAGGAGTGGGCACAAAGTTGTTCGTGAAAAGTAAGACACTCATACATCAATCAATCAAAACACTAGAAAAGCAATCGACAATGCGTGATAACTCGGTAGATTCTCCACGGCATGGCGCCTGATGATGACCTTGGATGGCTATGGCAGGCTTGCCAGAGATGTGAAGAATCAACGCCCTCCCTTCTTTACGTGGCAACTTGCAAATTAATACTAGTAATACAAGATCAAGTAAATCGCCTTTTCAGAGGAAAAATAAGCTCGATCAACCATGCTGATAAAAGGCTACTTGACCCAACGTTTAACCATGTGCGCCTTATTAGACAACAATTTTTATCGACGGCGAAGATCAGCGTTTTGCAGGCGGCCGTGAGATGCTCATCGTCTGGAAAAGAAGGGTTAGACGGCTAGTGTGTTGGTGAAGCGCCCCCGTGAGATGCTCATCATTGAGTACTCTTGATGCCGAAGGATATGAGATCTCATATGGAGGTGGAATTTTAAATATCTCTAAAGGATCTCCTGTTGCTGTGATGAAAGGTAATATGAAGGCAATAAATATCTATCATCTTTGAGGCACTACCCTAGTTGAGAAGGCTTCTGTTATCTCGATCAGGTTGTCCGATGATGATCAAACAAGTCTATATATGGTATGTGTGTCTCAGGCATATGAGTGAAGCCAGCTTAAAAAAGTAGTGCAAAAGAAGTATTCTCGATGGTTAAGACGTTGATCAGTTAAAATTTTGTGAACATTGTGTCTTTGGTAAACAAAAGAAGGTGAGTCTCAGCTCTACAAATCAGACTTCAAAAGGCATATTGAATTATGTTTACTCTGATTTGTGGGGTAAGTCCAACATTCCATCCCTTAGAGGCATCAATTATATGCTAACCATCAGCTATAAGCTTAGAGTTAAAGGTTATAAGTTGTGGAAGCCTAAACCCAAAAGGTGGTTTTGAGTAGAAGTATTACTTACAATGAGTCTACTTTATTGAAAGGAATTATGATCAGTGGTGTTCCCATTGAAAAGCTGTAGAAGGCCAGCTTGCAGGTGGAGCACGTCATTGATTTAGAATTCTCACTAGAGACCGACAAGGAGAATACATAGCATCTCCATGTTTAAGCTCTGACCAATAATCTTTCAACAGAAACTAGTTGAAACCAACAATTCGTTGTAGCTGGTTGGGAAAGGATAAAAATCCAGCTTCCAAAGATGTTAATTGAAGAAGCCAATATTGTAACTTATTGTTTGAACATGGTAGAAAACATTGAAGGCACTACTAAACCTTTAACTTATTCAGAGGTCATTTACTCTGATAAGTCAGAGAAGTGGATGACTACCATGCGTGAAGAAATGAAATCCCTCGAGAAGAATTCTACTTTAGAGTTGGTCGAGCTTCCAATTGAAAAAAACTCATATACTACAAGTGGATTTACAAGAAGAAGAAAGGTACATCTACGATCGATTAGGTCAAATACAAGGCATTGCTTATTGCTAAATGATATAGCCAAATTCTAGGTATTGACTTTACATATATTTTCTCCTCGGTCGTGAAGTATAGTTCCATTTGGACCTTACTCAATATTGTAGCTATGCATGATTATGAGTTCAAGCAACTAGATGTTAAGACCTTGTTCTTACATGCGGAGTTGGAAGAAGACATTTATATGGAGCAGCTAAAAGTTTTTGTTATTCTAGAAAAGGAAAATTTTGCATGCAAATTGAATAAGTCTCTTTATGGGTTGAAGCAACCACCTAGATAATGGTACATAATATTTGACTCATTTATTATCTCTTAAGCCTTCAAGAGATCTAACTATGATAGCTATGTTGCTTCAAGAGATCTGACTATGGTAGCTATGTTTATTTAAAGACAATCAATAATTCAGCTATCTATGTGCTCCTATATATTGATGATACACTGATCGTGACAAACAACAAGACTGGAATAAAAGTTAAAGGAACAATTAAGCAGTGATTTCAAGATGAATGATCTCGGTGCAACAAAAAAGATTCTTGGTATGAAAATCATCAAAGATCGTCAGTTTGGATAGTTATACCTGAGTTAGAGAGGGTATATTGAAAAAGTGCTTCATCATTTTAACATGCATAAGGCCAAACCTACTAGCACTCCATTAGTTGCACACTTCAAATTTTCTTTAGCATCAAGTCCACAAATAGTTGAAGAAATTGAATATATATCAAGTGTTCTATATGCAAGTGCACTCAGATCACTTATGTATGCTGTGGTCTGCTCTCGCCTGGACCTATCTTATGCTTTGAGTATTGTCAACATATATATAGCCAATCTAGAGAAAAACCACTTGAGAGTAGTTTAGTGTATCTTCAAATATTTCAGGGGTACTTCTAATGCTTGTCTATAGTTTAGAAAGACCAGTGATACACTGGTTAGATATGTGTGTTATGATTTTGCTAGAGATTTAGATAAGAGAAGTTCTCGGTTATATATTCAATGTTAGAGGCTATGTTGTAAGTTGAAAAGCTTATCTACCAACTACTATTGCTCTTTCGACCACTAAAGCCGAGTAGATGGCTATTTCAAAAGCCTATAAAGAAGCTATTTGGCTAAGAGGATTTGTATGCTAACCTTTTTGGAAGTACATTTTGCACCAATATCTGTTGTGGGAGTTAGAGTGCTAGTTGTCTTCTAAACGATCAAATATTCCATGAGAGAACAAAGTATATTGATATCATATATCACATCATCCGAGAAGTTATTTCTTAAGGTGATGTTAAAGTTTACAAGATCAGTACTCATAATAATCAAATTGATATGATGACAAAGCCATTCCTATCGCTAAATTTGAGCTCTACTCAAATTTGGTCGGTATTACTCAGTAATCCTTTCAGACATTTGACGCATAAGACGTGTTTTACAAGTTATTCGAGAAGTTTTTTGGTTCTTTTTTGCTACAGGAGGAATTCGACTCAAGGTGGAGATTGTTGTATTTTGTGATTCGAATCTGGTCGTCTGACCACTTGAAGAATTCGATCATGTTTCACTCAAAGGATATATTCCAACTAGTATGAATGGTTGGTGATGCGAACTAATCGGAGGTTATGATTAGGATAATCTTCATGTTCATGATAGATTCTACATTGATTTGCACCAGAAGCGGTGTGCAAAGGTGTTTGTGCCGATTGGAGCTAGATGTGGCTACTCGAGACGCTTCTAACTACAATTCTTCATCGTCATCTTCTGATATTCTATTTCGTCTTCAAGCAGAGTGTTATTCCCGTCTTCAAGAAAGTTACTGTTGTAGTTTTCAAGTAGGTCTCTATTTATATTGTTAATTAGAACTTTGTTCCTTCCTTGCCTGGGACTCTTATTCCCATGGCTATTTATACCTCCTGTAAGCCTCATGATAGATAGCAGGGCACAACACAAGTTATCTACATATGTAATATGCCAAGAAAGTTCTGTTATTTCTCCCTCATATAGTGATTTCGTCAGTCGTACGTCTGTGGTTTTTTCGTAAGAGTTTTTTTTACGTTAAATCTTTAACTTGTTCTCCTGATTATCCTATTGTTTTTATATCTCGTCGTGCGTTTATAACATAGATGAAATACGATTTAACCTAATTGCTATTATTCCAGAGGAATCAAGAAAAAGAATGCAAATGTCACCAGCCAACTAGATTAGTTACATACACTCAAGTCGAGCTTTGCTGTCTTTGCTGTGTCGACATGCCATTTGCTGCATCTAGGCATCTAGCTCAACAAGATCTTCCACTATATCGATCAGCATCTAGCCATCTAGCTCCGTCCCAAAAGGCCGCCTAGTGTGTGTTCTTTGACCAATCCCGCATGTTTCGTCCCAATCAAAAGGGCTTTTTAAGTGGTTTATAGCTGAAAAACACTGTAGCTGACTGAAAAAATACTATAGCTGACGATGGCTTATTTGGCATAATTGAATTTAAAAATTTTAAAAATAGAAAAAACGGGTTAGCTTGTCACGGACAGTACAAACGAATACGGGAAAAAATAATCGACAAAAAAGCTCAAAAAAAACCAAAAATTATAAAAAAATGAAATTATTGAATAGTAAAAAATAAGCTAGAAGTCAGAAGTGAAAGACGTTTTAAGCGCCCCGAAAGGCAGTCCAACCTTTCCTTGTTCGAATTGGGCTTGCTAATGCTCTTGTGGCTTGCTAGGTGGTGGTTAGCGGTTGTGTTACGTGGTCCGTGGGCTCCGGCGGGCTTGTTTTGGGCCCTGGCTCGTCGTCCGAGTCTTGCTCCCCCTCTCGTTGTTCTTGCGCTCGATTTGGCATGTGTTCGTCTCGATTCTTGCTGATGCTGCGCTTTGCTCGTTTCGCTCGATGTTTAGCGGGCGTCTGACGCGGCGGTGCTCATCCTGGCGCCTGTTCGTGCTGCCTTGGTTTCTTTCCCTGGTAATTTCTCCTCTTTGTACCAGTTCCTTCCCATTCTATGTAACTGGTGTCTTGATTAGAGCGTGTACAATGCAGATGCTTAGAGAGATATTTAGTAATGAAAAATCGATTTTTCTTGCCACATAGGATAGATAATGTGTTTATTTTGAAGCACCGATGCTTAAATAAGTATCAGTGCTTAGTAGGTGCTTATGTGTATAACTATATCTATTAATAGATAATATAGCATCTAAACACCCACAGAAGAGATGCTTGCATTGGAGGAAATAACTTTTACTTAGGTGCTTGATGATGTGGCTATATTCTCTCTTAATAAATATTCATATATAAGTATCTTACATTGTAGATACCTTAGGGGCGTTGTGATTTGCCGTTGGCGTGCTAGCTTGTCGGTTTAGTGTTTCGGTACGAGCGTTCCTTCCATGTACATGGGGCTGTTGCATTGTATTCCTTGCTTTGGCTGGTGTGACTAGCCGTTTGTCTCTTGGGTACAATTATGGGGGTCATTTTCTTAAACATACTGAAATTTCGGTTGTCTAAAATTGACAAAAGTTTAAAACATTTTCTTGTATTCTGTTGGGGTTCGAATTTTCTTCTGGAATTTTATTTGGAATTTTGGAATTTTTGTGTTATGCAAATTGACAGGGGGAAATAATTTCCAAGCAAAAATAATAATCGTGTTAATAAAAAGAAATGGAAAAAACCGAATCAAGGGAATTATGAAATTCAACCCAAAAAACCAAAAATGCAAATCTAAGTCCATAAAACAAAACCTAAAGTAAAGTAAAATTTTTTAAAAAAGAAATCATTGTTGGGAATTTAAATTGGAAAGCATATTCAAAAGTTGGAAGATATGAGTCATAAACCAATTTCAAATTAATCTTGACTTTGATCTAAGATTTTAAAGTTAAATGCGATTCAAAACAAAATAATATCAAAGATCAAAATCCGAGGGCAAAATAAATAAAATCAAAAGCAGAGGAGTATTGGATTTCGTATCTACGTAATTGAACTAAGACTTGAACTGAGCATCCATAATTCAAGCAAAAAAACTAAGCTCTTATGCTTTTACTCCAAATAGGTCCTACTCTCTTCTCTCCCCCTTGTCCTTTCCCTTCTCCCTGCAGCCGGGCCATCTTCCTTCCCTCAATCCTCTCCCTGTCTCTAGCCTGGCCATGTGCTCAGCACTGGCTCGGCTATGCGTTGCGCCCTTGCACACCCGACCGCGCCTAGCCTCACACCAAGCCGGCCTAGCACTGAGCCTGTGCGCCGCATCGACCCATGCCCCTGCCGCGCTCCCAGCCACGTATGCGGCTGCCCTCCTGCGTGCGTGCCTAGCAAGCGACCCTGCAGCTTTTGATCGCCATGATCATGTCATCCTGTGCCTTCACGTCACCATCGCCATGCCTCCACCATTCCCTGCCATCAGCTGTCCTGGTCCCCGAGACCACGCTGCGTCGACATCACGCCAAGCCACGCCAATGCCATACCCTGTTGTGCGCCACGCTGCACGGCCATCAGCACATCCCATCTCTATCACCCTGCTATGGCCATCCCCTTCCATGTCCACCTCGTCGCACGCGCACCAGGACAGAAGACCATGTCGGTCGCACCACGGCCACGTCACCGCTTCATGCCGAGCCTTGCTCCTCTATCGACCGTAATAATGGGCCACAGTGCTGCCCTTGTGCTATAAAGCCCTACAATCCCCCTCCATCTTCCCCTGTGCCTTCCCCATTCGTTCTCTTCTTCCTCCCCTACTTGGCCCAAGCTCAAGCGCTAGCCTGCGTGCTAGCCAACATTGCCTCACACCCAATCCAGCCTCCCCAACGCGATTCCTCTGAAAACCTTCAATCACATCATGTCACACACTCCTAATTGTGTTTCCCCTCGAACAATTTGGGTCCCCGACCACCCTGCTCGCCACACCACCACCCTTCTCTGTTTCCAGCCACTAGCACTCCCTCCACCGCCAATTCCCCTTCACCGCACCTCAGCTCGATTGCCTTTGCCAGGAGCATCACCACGTCATCCCCTACCATCTCCAATCTCCGGCCGGAGCTTCCCGTCACCCTATTGTGCCACCATCATGAGCATGGCCTACGTCGCAGCGGGTCTCCGCCGCTAGCCCTCCTCGAACTCCCTCTGGCTCATACAACCATTGTGGTACGTTCTACCGGTCTCCCTCATGCTCACCCCCTCTATTGCTCCCATTGCTTCGGCCGCCGTCGCCCCGTTCCACCCCCACCTCCAGCCGCCATGAAGCCATGCCGAGCCACTCTACTTCGCCGCAGCTCTCGCCGTTGCATCGTATGGCTTCCCCGACCTCCCAAGATCCCATTTTAGCCATCACTACCGCCTCTTCAGGCTCCCGACGCCGGCGACATCGCCGCTAGTCGTGCGTTGCGCCCATCCTCTGTTTCGACCGATGGCTTCCCCTGTCCACAGTGAGCTCCCTTCTCTCCCTCTTACATATAACAAGTGGGGCCCTCCCCTTTAGAACTAAAAGCGGGTCATCTATTGGGTTGAGGCATACTTTGTTAACAAACCATGTACAGTGTAATTGCTTAACATACAAATAATCAAGGATAATTAAATGTGTTGTTAATACTTATGTTAAAATAAAAATAGATAGATTTGGGTAAATACCCAATATCTAAAGTCCTAATTAAAACTTCAATTAAGACAAGATCAAGGAAATTAACTTGAATACTATGTTGATAATAATTAACTATAAAAGTCAAGATTTGAACTAAAGACTACCTCGCATATAAATAAATAACTCTCACAAATAGTTAATGTGCCACCAATATCCATCTCAAACTCAAAAGCTAATAAAAGACAACTAAGGGTAAATAACGACCAAAGTGAGGCAAACGAATTAATTTAGGTGCTACTAGAATTTAAATTGAAGTGTCCCTTGTAATTAGCAATCTTAACCAAAAGATAAATTTCATAGAAATAGAAGTGGTATAAGGCCGACCCATATCTCCTTTAGAAATGTGTATGTCAATCGAAGGCCCTATTAAAATAATGCACTATCATTTAACCTGCCACTGATAATTAAAAATCTTAACGGTACATTTGATTAATAATGATAACAAGATATGGTCATGTATAACAAGCTCGTCTCCACATAAATAGATTTATTTTTTAGAATTAAACTGTACTGAATAACAAATAAGGATACCTAGAGTAACGATGAGATTTAATCTGAAGGGCATCTTTAACTAAAAATCATGTTGACATGCCTATTTAATAATGCAACATATCCCAGACAAGTCTAACCACGAACCGTTTGTAGTGTCACACTATCGTAGACAGTTCTCATTAATAACCATCTGTGATAATTCATAGACGGTTCTTAGTAAAAATCGTCTATAATAATGGAAGATTTCACAGATGATTATTATTACGAACCGTCTATGATAAGTAATGTCCGTGAATAAATATCACAGACCGTCTGTGATAAATATGGTTCTAAAATCTAAATTCATTCTCATGTACATAAATGCAAATTTAGTAATGACTCAGGAGTAAATATGTAATACTTAGTTGCTTTTTACCAGTTAGTAATGCCATTATTTTGTTAACCGAGACCATTTACATATATAAAAGAGAGTAAATATAAATTCAACTGCTTGGTTTTACATATATATGGTGCCCAAACAGCGTGGCCAGTCGTTTCTTGCAAAAGATAATAAAAAAGTAGAAACCTAACTGCTTCGATGTTTTTTCTAGTGGCGGAGGTAGCATGCAATTTCCGTCTTCAAAACTTCGTAGGCGACATGGTCAGCATTGGATGGTTCGGGATCATCAGCAAACGAAGCCCGAAATGTATCCACCTACTAATGTGCTCGTTCGAGTGTCTCCCGAACACGCTCCAACTGAACAATCAAATCGAATTGAGCCCATAGGCTCTCTTTTATTTTTTGAGGGGTCTCGGCAAGGTTGACTCGATCGCTCGCCGCCTCGACTAAGCACTTTAAGTGACGGCAAGCATCTTGGAGACATGCAATATCGTTGTGGAGGACCACGTTGATAGCAGGGTTAGCTCGCCGAAAGCGGGAGACCAATCGGAAGACGCGGTGGAGGAGGATGTCAAGACGGCGGAAGGTAGCTTTCAACTGCTTTGGCAAATCTTCGAACATAGGAGGGAGGATATTGTTGGCACAGTATTCTTCCGTAGCATCCGCCAGCGTACGTCCGACGAGGTGCTCGTCGAGGATAGCCAAGTTGACCATCAATGCCGGTAACAAGAAAAATAGAGAGGCATTTATGCAAGCTTGAGAGGCAAGAAAGACAAGGAAGATAGCCGACCAGTGAGATGCTCGTATAGGATTAATCCCCAATGACGGATGATCATTTTTATACAACAAGGAGTACATCCGGCTTGTGAGACAAAGAGACGCATCTGGGAGCCGAAACGATTGAATGCATGCATTGGGGAGACAAAGCGCACGCCATGCTACATATCACAGAAAATAACAACTATAAGTCGTCTGTGATACACAACTACCACAGATGGTTTATATTAATGACTGTCTATGAACTAGCACATATAATTCTAATTAAAAACCGCCTGTGATATCTGCAATTATCACAGACGGTTTGTATTAATAACCATCTTTGCAATATTACAGACAGTTATTAACAAGAACCGTCTGTAATAGTAGGGTATCGCAGACAGTATACGTGTCATATTTGTAAAACTGTCTGTGATAATTACAACGCAAACGGTTTGAAGAAATTGTCTATGATGAGCTGTCCGGTATAACCTTTTCTTGTGTTAGTATTGGACGTGTCCGGGCGCCGACGAGCAGCTTCTCCACCAGCTTGTTGCCCTCCTCGTCCTCCCGGGGCGTCACGCGCATGTACGCCATCTTGTTCTTGTTCTTGTTCTTGTCTGATGATGGGTTAATTTCTTAGGCTAACTTATCGAGCTGGTGCTGAATTCAGATGTGCCTGTGGATCGTTTGTAAAGGAGGCGGGTGGATTGTTCGGTTGGAGTGGAGAGGACTCCGATTTGGCGTGTCAATCCAATGTTCACGTGCGCGCGACTCGACCGAAAACGTCCTGGTGAAATCCGTCGACGCAATCCGCAGGGCTCGTTGCATTGGTGAATCTGGCACGGTAAAAATAACATACATTCTTCTAAGCTCGTTCGTTCTTTAGGTTGCGACGGCTGAAGTGTTTTACCTGCGCTTTTCAAAACTACGTCACACAGTTTTAAACTCGAGAAATTGTTTAAAAAATATACTTCAAAAAATCCATGACATGTGTTTTAACTTTTAGAAAAGCTAAAAACTCAAAATAGCATAGCCATGTTAGGATGATCTCCCCACCCCAGTTTTGGCCCAACGGCCACCTGGGCCTTGAGCTCGCGCCCTGATCGGGGGCGCCCAACCCTAATGGTTGGTGGGCCCCTGTCACACTGCGCTATAAATACAGGTGGGGGCCGGCGGCTCTGATTACGAGGTTCGACGGAGCCGTACACCCCACCGACAAAAACCCTAACCCGATCTTGAGGGGGAGCGCAGCCAGTGACGGGAAGCGCCACTGCCACGCCGCTCCTGGACGGCGCCGCCACCGGACTTCACCACCGACGTCTCCCGACTCCACCGACTCCATGGCGGACGCCTCTGCACCAGCGACCAAGACCACGGATGGTCGGTAACCCTAAAACCCCTCTCATTACTCTCTGTTGTTTTAGATCCAGACGCGTTATCTCTTGTTCATCCCGAATAGAAACCCTACCCTAGCAGATCTACTTCTAGTGATCCTAAGACAGACTCTAACAATAGTATCAGAGCGCCTAGACGTAGAACTGAGATAGGGGAAAAGAAAAGAAAGAAAGGAAAGAAGAACGCTAACCCTACCCGAACCCTAACCCTAGAAAAGAAACCGGGTACTTACCGGAGCCGCCGTCGTCGTCGCTGGCGTAGGGGAGATCGGCCGAGCCTTGGGCTCGCCGGCGCTCCATGTTCTAGCCACCGTCGGCGCCGGCGTCAGATCCGAGCGTGCGCGCTCGGAAGGGCACCGACACGGAGCCGCTCGACGGCGGCGCGCTCCCTCTCAGGGGAGCGCGCACGCCGGCGAGAGGGCCCGCGGCGGCGCCAGCTCCTTCTTCCTCTCCGGCGGCGTGGATGAAATCGCCGCCGCCGTCGCTTCGCTCGCTCGGGTGCGGAGAGAGAGAGAGGAGTGGGTCGAGTGGTTAGGGTTTTTCGGGGGGGCGTCCGCCGCGCGTTTTTGTTCGGGCGATATCGCCGCTCAGCCGTCCGATGGCGATGAACGGCTGCGAGGGCGCCGAGCGCGTTGGGCCAACTTTCGGCCCAGGCGGGCGAGAAGAATCCCGGCCCAGGCCCAGGTTGTGGCCAGGCGCGGGGCGGCGCGACGTCGGCGCGAGCGTGGGCGCGTGAGGCGCGCGTGAGGCGAGCGTGGGCGCGTGAAGGGCGTGTGCCGCGCGCGTGGGCGCGTGAGGAGCGCAAGAAAAAAACGGCCGGGCGGGCTGCGCGTGAAGCCGCGGGCGGCTCGCGCGTGTGGCGCGTCCCCGTGGGCCGCTTGTGCGCGAGCAGGCCGTGCGCGCTCGGCTGCGTTGGCAGGCCGCCGTGCGCCGTGGGCCGCGGCTGCGCAGACCGGGCCAAATGGCCGGTTTGCACAGTAAAATTTGGTTTTTTGTTTTATCTTTTTCAGAAGCATTCATTTGATGAATTTTGTTAAGTTTGAGATCAAATTTCAGTTAAATTTTGATCCAAGACCAGAAATTTTTTTCCGCTGCGAGCTAAAGTTTATTATCTTCTTATTAAATTCGAACCAACGGGAGAATTTAATTTTGAAGAGCAGAAATTTTAAGTTTTTCTCTAATTTTAATTGGAACCAACGGGAAAATTAAAATTAGAGGAATATAATTTTTATTTACAGTTAATGTTTGTAATTTTGCTATTTTCTGACCAAAGTTGATGATAGCAATATTATAAATTGTTTTATTCATGAATTTATGCATTAATTCTATCTTCTGCCCAACGGTGATGTAGAATTAATGTACAAGAATTTTTGCATGTTTTAATTTTGACCAACGTTAAATCAAAGCATGCAATTATTATATTATTATGTTTCCTAATTTTTCTGATAATGTTTCAGGACTCAACCCAATGGCATACATCTCGCACATCCCGGCACTTGATGGGAACAATTATCGGGTCTGGCGAGAAAAATATGATTTGGCACTTGCGCTGTCCGAGAATGACTTAGCCCTCACCTCTCCGTGTCCTACTGAGCCAGAGGACCCGGTGAGGGCAGAAAATGAGACTGATGCTGATTTCACTGCCCGAAAGTGTGATCATGCAGAAGTCAGAATGAAATATGATCTTGAGAAAAAGAAATGGGACATCTCGAATCGCAAGTGCCTGATGGTGGCTAAGGCCACCATTGCAGATCCAATAAGAGGATCCATCCCAGACTGTGACACTGCCACAGAGTATCTACAGAAAGTGAAGAATCAGTTTACTTGTTCTTCAAAAGCCACAGCAAGCACGCTGATTAAGAAACTAGTGAATGAGAGATACTCTAGTGGTGGAATAAGAGAACACATATTAAAGATGAGCACAACGGCAGCTAAGCTAAATTCAATGGATATGGGACTCAAGGATGAGTTTCTAATTCATTTGATTTTTGCTTCTCTGCCAAAAGAATTTGACACTTTTGTTGTTAATTACAACATGCAGCCCGACAAATGGGACATAGAAAAGCTCATTGCAATGTGTGTGCAAGAAGAGGAGAGGCTTAAAACCTCACAGGGTGACTTTGCAAACCTTGTGAAGAACAACAAAAGAAAGAACTTTAATGCCAAACCACAAGGGAAACCTCAGTGGGATAGTAGCTCCTCTTCTAAGTCACAGGGAAAGGTTCCCCAGTTTAACAAGCCCAACCAATTTACAGTAGACAAAGACACCTGTAAATTTTGCAAGAAGAAGGCAGGGCACTATCAGAGGGATTGCCCAGAGTTCCTGAAGCATCTATTGAAAAATGGTAAGGATGTCATTACATTTATAGATGAATCCTTGTATTTAAGTTATGAAAAATCTACTTGGTGGATTGACTCAGGTGCAACTGTTCATGTTGCTAATTCATTACAGGGATTCCATACGAGGAGGACCCTACAAAGAGGAGAAAGAACAATTAAAGTTGCGAATGGAATTGAAGCCGAAGTCGAGGCCATTGGAGATCTCTTTTTAGAATTTCATGATGGTTTTGTACTTAAGCTTTCAGACGTTCTTTATGTACCCTCTTTGCGCAGAAACTTAATAAGTGTGTCGAAATTAGATGATGATGGTTATGATTGCCATTTTGGTGATGGCAAATGCAGACTTGTGTTTAATAATAAATGTGTTGGTCTTGCTTTCCGACAAGACAAGCTTTATTTATTATCACTTTCTGAGAATGTAAATCATGTGACCATTGAGAATGAGAATACCTCTTCGTCTATGAATGAAAGAAAAAAGCGGAAGATAAATCATGATGCATCGTCGAAATTATGGCATTGTCGTTTAGGCCATATTTCGAGGGGGAGAATAGAACGATTGATTAAGAAAACACTTCTTCCGCCATTAGAATTTTCAGATTTAGAACAATGTATTGATTGCATAAAAGGAAAATATGTTAAGAAAATAAAGAAAGACGCCAAACGAAGCGCGGGAAATTTAGAAATAATTCACACAGATATCTGTGGTCCATTTCCTGTGAAAAGTGTGGATGGTTATGATTCATTTATAACATTCACAGATGACTATTCGCGTTATGGCTATATTTATCCAATTAAAGAAAGAACAGAAGCATTGGATAAATTTAAGATATTTAAGGCTGAAGTAGAAAATCAGCACAATTTAAAGATTAAGATAGTAAGATCCGACCGTGGGGGGAGTACTACGGTCGGCATACCCCGTATGGCCAAGTTCCTGGACCTTTTGCAAGGTTCTTACAGGAAAATGGCATAGTTGCCCAGTACTCTACACCGGGCGAACCTCAGCAGAATGGAGTGGCTGAAAGACGCAACCGTACCTTAATGGATATGGTGAGAAGTATGATAAGTTACTCCACGCTACCGATAAGTTTATGGATGGAGGCGTTAAAAACCGCCATTCATATTCTTAATCGAGTACCAGGTAAGTCGGTACCCAAAACACCGTATGAGTTATGGACAGGAAGAGAACCCTCACTTAACTATTTACGTGTGTGGGGTTGCCCTGCTGAGGCTAAAGTTTTCAACCCAAACATAGGGAAGCTAGATCCCAAGACAGTCAGCTGCCATTTTATTGGCTATCCAGAAAAATCGAAGGGTTATCGCTTCTATTGTCCTGACAGACATACGAAGTTTGTAGAAACAAGACATGCTGTCTTCTTGGAGGAAGAGATGATCAGGGGGAGCAGAGTAGCGCGAGAAATTAACCTAGAGGAAAAGCGGGTACATGTGCCCATTCCGATGGTTCAGGAACCATTTTTCACGCTACCTGTTGTTGCTACACCAACAGTGCCAGACACTGTAGTGACAGCACCTGTTGTTAGTTCTCCTGTGGAAACGATGAGTGAACATGAGGAACTTGTTCTTCAGGATCCCATAGAACCCATTGTAACCCAAGAGGAAGAGCAACAACAGCCTCACACAGAACAAGCATCGAATAGCGAGGGACTCAGAAGGTCTCAAAGAGTCAGAAGATCAGCTATCCCTAATGATTACGAAGTCTATGAAACTGAGGATTTTCAAATGGAGGGTGATCCCACCTCTTTTGAAGAAGCCATGAGAAGCGCTCATTCATCCAAGTGGCTTGAATCTATGCAGGATGAAATGAAGTCAATGAGCACCAACGGTGTTTGGGACTTAGAAACTATTCCTAAAGGAGCCAAGACAGTAGGCTGTAAATGGGTCTACAAAACAAAACATGACTCTAGAGGGAATATAGAAAGATTTAAAGCGCGACTTGTGGCAAAGGGCTTTACGCAAAGAGAAGGCATAGATTACAATGAGACATTTTCTCCAGTCTCGTGTAAAGATTCTTTTAGAATAATAATGGCGCTTGTAGCTCATTATGATTTAGAATTGCATCAGATGGATGTAAAAACGGCGTTCCTAAATGGGGATTTGGAGGAAAATGTTTACATGGCACAACCGAAAGGTTTTGTTGTAGAAGGAAAAGAACGTATGGGATGCCGGCTGAAGAAATCCATTTACGGATTGAAACAAGCATCAAGGCAGTGGTACTTGAAGTTTGATTGTACAATAAGAAGTTTTGGGTTCAAGGAAAATGTAGAGGACAATTGCGTTTATGCAAAGTTTAAGAATGGGAAATACATTTTCCTAATCCTGTATGTGGATGACATCTTACTTGCTAGTAGTGATATTAGCCTATTACTGGAGACAAAGAAGTTCTTGTCCTCGAATTTTGATATGAAGGATCTTGGTGAAGCTTCGTTCGTACTGGGAATAGAGATTCACCGAGATAGAACTAAGGGGTTTTTAGGTTTATCACAAAAGGCATACTTAGAAAAGATTCTAAAGAAATATAGTATGCAAAATTGTAAGCATTCATCTGCTCCTATAGTCAAGGGCGACAAGTATGGGGAATTTCAATGCCCCAGGAACCAATATGAGATCGATCAAATGAAAGCGGTTCCATATGCTTCAGCTGTCGGAAGCTTGCAGTATGCTCAAGTGTGTACGCGCCCTGACTTAGCATTTGTTACCGGGTTACTTGGCAGATTCCAGAGCAATCCTGGAATAGAACATTGGAAATTAGTAAAGAAAGTCTTGCGTTATTTGCAAGGAACAAAAGGCCTCATGATGACATACAGAAGATCAGATTCACTCCATATAGTGGGGTATACAGACTCTGATTATGCGGGAGATGATAGAAAGTCTACATCCGGATATGTATTCACTCTCGCAGGAGGAGCTATATCGTGGAAAAGCTCAAAACAAACCATCACTACATCATCCACAATGTATGCCGAGTTTGTAGCATGTTATGAGGCCACAGGGCAGGTGAATTGGCTAAAGAAATTCATACCCGGGTTGAAAGTGGTAGATGATATACATAAGCCACTAAAGTTATACTGCGATAATGAACCAGCAGTATGCTATGCTCACAACAATAAGTCAAGTGGTGCTGCCAAACACATTGACATAAAGTATTATGTTGTGAAAGATAAAGTCCGGGATCATATAATCAGTCTTGAGCATATAAGGACAGAAAAGATGCTCGCGGATCCGCTCACAAAAGGCTTACCGCCCAATGTGTTTAGAGAACACTTAGCCGGCATGGGTTTACGGGAAAGCCTATGATTCCTGGACAATAAGGGCCCAGTTGAGAGTACATTTCAAAATAGAGAAGTGCATTGTGGCTGTTCAATCTAATGGCACAAGACCGTGACGATGAGGCACGCTCTATGCACTGATCTGTGATGGAATAAGAAAAACAATGAGAGACAAGTATAGAGTTTAAGTGTAAGTTGAGATCAAGGGGGAGAATGTTAGGATGATCTCCCCACCCCAGTTTTGGCCCAACGGCCACCTGGGCCTTGAGCTCGCGCCCTGATCGGGGGCGCCCAACCCTAATGGTTGGTGGGCCCCTGTCACACTGCGCTATAAATACAGGTGGGGGCCGGCGGCTCTGATTACGAGGTTCGACGGAGCCGTACACCCCACCGACAAAAACCCTAACCCGATCTTGAGGGGGAGCGCAGCCAGTGACGGGAAGCGCCACTGCCACGCCGCTCCTGGACGGCGCCGCCACCGGACTTCACCACCGACGTCTCCCGACTCCACCGACTCCATGGCGGACGCCTCTGCACCAGCGACCAAGACCACGGATGGTCGGTAACCCTAAAACCCCTCTCATTACTCTCTGTTGTTTTAGATCCAGACGCGTTATCTCTTGTTCAT
The DNA here is from genome assembly GCA_017311315.1 of Dendrocalamus latiflorus. Classification (NCBI taxonomy): domain Eukaryota; kingdom Viridiplantae; phylum Streptophyta; class Magnoliopsida; order Poales; family Poaceae; genus Dendrocalamus; species Dendrocalamus latiflorus. The sequence goes on from CM029645.1 coordinate 25,942,625, forward strand.
CCCGAATAGAAACCCTACCCTAGCAGATCTACTTCTAGTGATCCTAAGACAGACTCTAACAAGCCATACAGCCCCGCCTATACCACGATACAGGAAACCGCCAGTCAAGCGGCAGTGCTTGCATGAAACATACCCGCAGATGCTAATTTCTGTACTCGAACCAATGTAACACAGCTACACAGGATCAGCAAAGATGAATGAAATAGGCTACACAGCACGAACAAACACGCACAAATTGAAGCCACGCTGAAGTAACCACCACAACGAATGGTCCAACACATTGACATCTTCTAAATATCATCAGATTACAACATCTATCCCATTCTATCAGATATTGGCTAAATTGTCCTTACTCTATCTTAGTTTCTCCGCTCAATTAAAGTTACAGACCAAGCTGATTGGCTCAACTATGACATACGGCCAGTTGGAGACATGCCAATCCATAATGTGTCAGGGATGGGGCGACAAAAAATGACAATAGACAACCAATCCTACTCCTGAGGAGTTAAGCAGACGCTGATATCAGGTGAAGGCCTGTGCCCCATGGACTGCGAGCTGACTGGCCAACCAACCATCGTGAAACCTGTGGAGTTCGAGTTCAGGTTCATGGCGCTACGCGCACCGTGCTCCACGTTGGCATGCGCTTGCAGGGGTGCAGCAGGTACTGGCGGTGCATGGCAGCCGTTGCCAGGAGCTGCCTGAGAAATGGGCATTGCAGCTGTGAGCACAGGGGGAGGTGCGGTGGGCGTTGGTAGCGCTGGAGCAGCAGATGATTGTTGCTGCAAGCCCATCCTCCTCTGATGCTGCTTCAGACTGTTGGGCAGGAAGCTCCCCACAACCACCTGTCCAGAAGGTTTGTGTTAGAACAGAGAAAAGATGGCTGAAAATTTTGTCATCCGTACAATACATTACAGATTCCAATGAACCAACAAGAGATCAGTGTTTTCTGTTTTGATGACTTGATTGTGAGAGCACCGGTAATTTGGCATGGGTTGTTCAGTCGGTTTATACCTGAATCGGACTGGCAGCACGCAGCATCCCAGCCACTACACCACCAACTACACGGCCATCGGGGCCAGCAAGTGAGACACTGAGCGCACCGGTCCTCCTTCGACCACCTTCCTCAGCGATTGTGAACGAGCCAGTCAATTGCAGAATCTCAAAACGACCCTGAATATCAGACACACGAAACAATGCCATTCTGGAGGTAAAAAACGAGCAGCATAAACACAAACATGTATGTGGGACTGGGATGAGATATAGGACAACTTCGTTATCCTAGATTAACACAACCACTCAAAAGACTTCTTTTGCCATCTCACGCATGCAGATGAGAGACCTTAGAACAAATCCCACGATCATCTACCATTGACGGTTTTCTGGATGATGCTACTGAGCCTCACTTAATATTTGCAGACTTATGCATACAAGCTAACACAAACTGCCCAAAATCAGATACATATATGCTAACACAAACTGCCCAAGATCAGTGCGACCTATAATGGACACACAAATGGGAAAAGAAAGCCTTTTTAAACAAAGTAGGCCTACCATCCGTGAATCTGTGATATAGTGTTTGATGACTTCTTGTAATGAAGTCTTTAGAAGTGGCTTATGCTGAGGTGGTTGAGAATTTGATATCAAGTGAAAACAACAGCTCAAATAATGCAAAATACCCATTCAAAAAAATAAGCAAGAAATTCATTTGTCCTTATGTAGAGGGCCATCTGCTAAGTTGCCTTGCACTAGACAATACTAAGCCTAACTAAGACCAAATTGGTCCAGAGTAATCAGCACTAACCAAACACACATCAGAAATTCACAATAGCTAATAACCGTAGGCCGTAACAACGTTACAGCGAGTGATAAGATACAAACAGTAAAGTATTTATGCGATTTCATACCTCGTAGGTGAAGGTACTGCTACCGGATGAGCCAGGCTGCTTCAACGCTACATTGGAGATGGTCCCATTGGCAGAGAGGATGCACACCGATCGTGGACCCTTCCTGGAAAAGGACATTATGCGTGCCGCCACATCCTACCAACAAATTGGACAAGAACACAGAGTGCTTCTCAGAGTGCTACAGGCATCCATCACCAGATCACAATGCCAAACTACTGAGCTAGATGTGAAGGAAACTTAAGATTGTTATGTCAAAGATGGCTTACCTCCCCAGCAGCGACAACGACGACATGAGGTGTGAAGCTCCCTCCAGCTGACAGCGCATACCATTCCCCTTTACAGGTATACGAGAATACCAATCAGGCAAACAATTTTACATTTCTGAACAACTAAACTACAAGATGGTAGGAAACATGAAACTTAATTACAGTCAATCTATATGAAATTAACCAAATCATGCAAAGGATTAGGTCGATTAGTTAATCCACCTTGGACAAATCTCACGCAAGGTTGGTACGAAGAAAGGGGAAAGAATCATAAGAAGCACCTTAATAACATAGGAGAAGAATGCGACAATACAAGAACAGCAGAACTGTGCTAACGGATATTGACCGGAATAGCCCTCTTCAGTGCAAAAGGGCAACATACATATCATCCCAAACCGGACCCCGTCCTAGCAATGAAACAGAAATCCGCAAGGAAAGCAAACATATCGAGAACCTAAACAGCAAAAATGGAAAGTTTGGCCTGCTCAAGAAGAAGAAGAAGAAGCAGCTTTGCATTTCAGACTTCAGAGGGAACATACAGACCTAGAGTGGCTAGGATCTGGCGTCTCCCGGAACCGCGAGGCCGCCCCCTACGCCGTCCGGAGCTCAAGTTGGCATGCTCACTGTGCCCCGCCATCTGCATGCCGCTGTCCCCTGCGGACTCACTCGGCTTCTCACCACCCAAACTCCACGCAGGCGGCGTTGCGGTTGCATCCCCTCCATGGCCAGCAACAGCCGGTGGTGGGGACGGTGTGGGTGACGTCGACGGCGGGGACGGAGAGGACTGGTACTCCTTTGCTGCTTCTTGCGCTTGTGTCATGGACACACCTGTTCTGAACAGGCCAAGACCGGCCTCACGGCCACCTGCCACTGCAATGCCCTCCCTTCCTTCCATGTAGCATGTGACGAGCTCTTCTTGCTCGATTGGTCCTTCGTTGTATTTCTTGGTGTTGCTTGCCTGGACTGAGAGGAGACACCTGCTCTAGTTTTGCTTTCCCCTGTGTCCGGCTACTACCAGGAACCAGCACGAGTAGCTGGTTGTGCCAGTATTATACCGAAGTCGTTGGGGAAAGGATTTCAAAGATGGGAAAATGACAGAAATAAGAAAGAGATTTTGGGGGGATGTAACTGCACAAGAATGGCGGCGTTCCTGCTCTCTGTAACTCTCTCTCTCCTTTGACCAACCAGCTGATTGGTTGGACTGCACTACACTACTTCCATTTTCATTTAACATTACAAAATAGGGAGTAAGACAAAAGATAAATAAAAACAAAGATGTTATTTTAGGAGTAAAAGACGGATGCACACAACCCACACTCACCGATTCACACCACACATAAGTATGCATGTTCTCTACACATGATAGTATTTTTAATCGACAGAGCACTGTTCACTAAACAGTACCTCTGAGACGAGCCCACGACGAGCATAGCTCGAAAGCGGGTGGACTTATGGAGCGGCAGCGGCCATGCGCTCCTGCAAACCGAGCAAGCCTCAGTTCTCAATAAAAAACAAAGATGTGAAACACCTCTAACTGTATAAATATACAGTTAAAAATTGTAGTGACTTTATTGATTTTCCTTACTACTACGTCAAAATATACAAAGATTTTACTCATAGAAATATACCATATATTTCATAAGCATGATAACTCAAGTTTGGATCTACTAGAACTGTTCACACAAATGACACTGTAGTCACTTTTTTAAAATTTTGTCCCCGCACGTCTGTTTTTGTAAATCTAGTCTCCTCCTTGAGCTCGGTAGCCGCGGTGTCGCCTGTCGTGCTACAAGAGTTCGGCAAATACTACCAAGCCAGATGAATTCGGTAGCACTTGCTGAGTTACAGTAGCTCTGCTACCAAGCTCCTGTAAATCGGTATATAATTAGACCACTAGATTAGTACTAATTAAATATCATTAGAATTAATTAAGGATAGCGCTAGTTGGTGCTCGATACCCTAAGCGCAACAGGTGCTCCTCTATCTCAGTATGTATCTGTCGAGCTAAGAAAAAAAGTTAGTTTTGCAACAAAAAAAGGTATTTAGGGCTAAATTTGGAAGAAAAAAATGGCTATGGTGTTATTCACGTGAACAGTTCGTTCAGCTACGCTTGTCCTTTATGTTTTTTCTTCCCTATTTCCTCTGTATTTATCAGTTATTTTAAAGCAATAGCAAGTGGAAGAAAAGCAATCACATACGATAGCAAGCGGAAGAAAAGCAATCACATAAAAGAATGTGCCCTACAGTTCATTACTTGAGCAGTAGTTGTTGTACTACTATTAGCATTTTATTTCATCTACTCCTGGGAGTGAAGCTTTCCCGATGTTCCTCTTCCTTCGAATTTTCAGACTCGCATAAAAGGCATCAAACTTATATTCTTTTTTGCTTTCTTTTCTTTTTTCCCCTACACTTTCAACTTTTAAGAAAGCTTAATGCCCGTTTAAAACAGAAATTTTATAAAAAAGCAATTCAATTCTCACAAAAAACCTTGAAAAAATTAGCGTTCCAAATAGAGCTTAAGGAGACTATGGGACTACTTATTACGCAGGGCAATCTCGAAAATTAACAAGTACCTAACATGACAAAGGTCCCACTCATTTCGACTTCAGCTTCTGACTTCTAATTTATTTTTTACTATTCCTAAATTTCATCTTTTTCTGGCTTTTTTTTAGTTTTTTAGTCGGTTCTTTTTTCTGTATTCGTTTGCATTGTCCGTAATAGGCTAACCTGTTCTTTCTATTTTTAAAATTTAATTACGACAAATAAGTCACCATCAGCTATAGTGTAATTTTAGTCAATTAAAATATAATTCTGCTACAAGCTATATTTTTTTAGCCCAAATAGGCAGGCTCAAAACCATACCCGTTTTTACCGGGGAAAACCAAACATGTTTTGTTTAGCCAAACTGCACAGCTGTCCAACTGGGGCATAAGGCCTTTTGGGAAATCAGTAGGTGGAGTTTATTCAAAGTGGGGGGGAAAAACCCCAGTCAAATCCAAGATGTGCGGTAACTGTAAAAGCTCGAAACCCTCGTTGTTATAAAAACTAATAAGGCCATATTTGGTACAGCTTCACCAACAATTTCATGAGCTGTTGTGAGCTGTTTTTTGCCAAACACCCTTTTTGCAAACAGTTTCATGGATGAAACTCCTTAAATCATGCTCTCACAAGGGAATGGAGTGGGGTGAAGCTGAAAATAGTAGCTTTTCACAGCTCTCTCCCTCAGGCTCGCAGTTCTAGGAACCTACTGCCCTTGTAGTTGACATAAATTACAGCACTTTGTCACTGGGTCCCCACGCCTGTTTCCTCTCCTCCCGTTCGCACTGATTTTAATTTTTTTTATTTTTTTATTTTAATTTTTTAATTCATACTCATTCAAATATATTATTTTTTAATTCATATGACCATATACAAACATACAACTCCAAATGTTAGAACAAGTCAGGTAGACAGGGGCATCTTGGACAATTGCCCTCTCTCAGCCATGCATGAAGCTGTTGGTGAAGCTGTTTTGCCAAACAGTTTTCCAAAATAGTTTTAGCTTCACTGGTGAAACTGCTCGTGAAGCTGAAACAAAAAAAAATAGCTGAGCTGTGCCAAACGGGGCCTAAATAGATCTGAATAAACAAGGCCAACGGTGCCATGCTATCCATTTTAATACCCCCAATGAGAAAAGAAAACTACTATTGGCGATAAGGAGAGAACCCAGCCGTAAAGAAAAACATTAGGAGCACCAGGCTACTAAGCAGGCCCGTCGAAGGCCAAGAGCGAAGTGAGCGACCGCTCAGGGCCCCCAAAACTGAAGGGCCCCCAAAAGTCTACGATGAAGGCCCATAGCAGGTTAGATTTCTCAATCCTCAGCCCATGCCGGCCAGGGGCAACTGAAGCGCCGCGGCACAGGCTCAGCAATCGCTTCGACGCGAAGACTCCGTCGCCCGTTCGTGCCGCCGCGCCGCTGCGAAGTGCGAACTGCGTCACCTCGTCCAGTTGTCCTTGTGATTCCTCCGCCCCCCACGGAGACGCGTGACACGGCACGGCTCCGGCGGCCGGGTGACGCAGAGCGCCGATCGACAAATTTGAGGTGAGCTCTTACGTACGTTGCAGTTGCATTATATATTTTAGAGCCCCAATTGCATTTCGCTCACGGGCCTCTAATTCCTGGAGACGGCCCTGCTACTAAGGATGCAGAAACGAAATAGTAATAGAGAATCAAGAGAAAACAAAATGGAGTAGAATATATACACCAGAAATGTGCAGGGAAGTTCGATACAGGACTAATTTACAGCTATAACTCTGTAGCTGTACGGCAACTGGTGCAAATTTTCTGCCGCATCCACTGCAAAAGACGGAAATGTACGAGCTGCGGATCGAAAGATGGATACACAACGTACCAGTAATTGCTATTACATTTATTGCATTTCAGATATTGAAACAACCACAAGCAATTCGGAAGGTGTTGTGGGTTGTGGCTTTGCTCTTTCCAGCTTCTAAAAATTACTTTTCGGTTTTTCTACAGTAACAAACTTTAAAACGAAGTATTTTTTTTAAGATAGAGTCTACTAGTTAATTGTAGTACTAACTTCATTTATATTGGCAAAAACCACATGTGAGTTTCTGTTACTCTATAATCTCTCATACAAACAGCCCAAAAATCATAAGCCGCAACCAAAAACCACAAGCCGCAGCCAAAAAGAACAGGCCCTGTACTGCCAGCTCCAACGAACTTTTAACTTTCGGCTTCCAAATGTGACAATTAATTTTGAATTGAAATTGTATTATAGTGGTTATTAGTTTTTTTCTGAATTATTTAATTAAAAATAAAAAATAAGAAAAAATATTATATTTTCACGGACAATACAATAAAATTAGAGGAAAAAGAACAGGCAACAAAACCTAAAAACCCAAAATAAAAAACCGATACGTTTCAAAACTGAAGCCACTTTGAAACGGTCGTTTAAGAAAAGCAGCGTTACTCCTGTCACTTCACAAATTGTTTGTTCGCCTCTTCCTTTTCACATCAAAAGGAACAGTGCTACTATATGCCACTTGCTATCTTTTGATTTTTTGGGAATGCTCGACAATTTGAAATAGTTTTCCAGGGGAACATCAAACTTTAGCATAAAATGCACCCAAGGTTAATGCAAATCACGACTATTTGGAGTCCTAAATATGACTCAGCCTTCTCATGGCTGATGCTGATTGCTGAACAACAACTAAAGAAAATAAGGAAGACAAAATCGGACGATTTTAACTTCTACATGTCTGTTACTACATATGAATGAAAGATTGGAACGGTGTTTGTCTCTTGAAAGGACTGACTGTAAAAAAAATTCAAATTAACCTGAAGTCCGCTTGTTAGCAAAAGGCATTATATGGCCTTGAAAAGAAGCAAGATTCCTCTGAATAATCATTTGATTGATCATCATACACAGCTTCCCATGATCATAATTTCGCAAGAAACTAAAACCCTCAAAGAGAAAAACATCCCAGAAAATATCAGCTCCACCCAGAGTAATGAGCAGCAACATCCCACCTTGGTAAAGCCGACAGGGTGTTCTTCAACACTGACCGGGAGGACTTGTTCGCGGAGAGCCACCTCCAAGCTTTGAGGTTGGGGGGTTTGGCCATTGCCCGCTAGGACGGTAAACGAGTCGAGCTCGAGTGAGCTTGGTCTTCCAGGCTCGAGCTCAGTAGAAGCTCGAACCGAGCTCAGGTTAGGGTTCGAGTCTGAACTTGGGCTCGAGCTTGGCTCGGCCTAAGCTCGAGTAGGCTCGAGCTCGGCTTGTTGAAACTCGACAGCAATTAAAATAATTTATTATGCACTATTTTTCAATAATAAGAAAATTTTGAGTTCGAGTTCGGCTCTAGTGAGCTCAATAACAGTCAAAATAATTCAAACATACACTAATTTTCAATAATAAGAAAAGCTCGAGCTCGAATAAGCTCGATAATAGTTAATATGTATTACTATTTAAACTCGAATTGAGGTTCGCGAACTATTCGAGCTCGACTCGGTAAAGCTCGTGAGCTCGAGATCAAGCTCGAGTTCAGCTCATTTAAAGTTCGAGTTGAGCTCGAATCAAGTCTAAAACGAATCGAACTTGAATAGTTCGCAAGCTTCGAGCTTTTTTTACAGCCTTATTGCCCGCTCCTTTCTTGTGGCACCACCATGAGGCATACAAGGCACTTTAGGTTCGAGAATAGACAAAACTTGAGGGTTTTTAGGAGGTGGTCTCACAGGCTTGGCTACAACCTGTTAACAGCTAGGTGTTAGGGTTCTTAATCGTCATGAGCATCACTTAGACTACTAGCCAGCACTAGAACACCTAGGCTTAAGAGGGTTGGGGGGCACTTACGGTCGCCGATGAACGCCATTTGAGCGAAGACCCGTGCCTGCGTGATGCAAGCGTGAGGTAGAGGTCGGTGAAGGTCGGAGCGTCCCCGGCGGCGTCCTGCAGTAGCGGCGGCGACGGTCTTCCCGTTGCTAACAGCGCACAGTAGATCGGGTAGAACTTAGGGTTTGTTCGGGAGTTTTGGCTCTTCACAGGAACGACGTCCACACGGAGAGGCCGGAGCTCCTAATCTTTTATATGGCGCTGCGCAACGGGGGACCGTAACCATAATCGGTTAGCCCCCCCGATCAGGGCGCTTAGACGTGGGGTGAGCCCACGTCCTTCTCATCCGGCCGTTTGGCCTAGATCAATATCCAACATTCTCCCCCTTGATCGTAAGGCTAAACATCATAAGCCCTTTCTCAATAAAAGTTCACACCAAAGTAATGCGTCACAACAGTCAATTAAATACTGCTGGACATCAGTACTTATAGTGTTTCATTCTATATCGATTGGATAACATAATACTTCATGGGAGTTGGTTACTTTATATGGTACTCTTATTCCAGGATCACAGGCTCTCCAATAAACCCATGCCGGCAACATGATCACAAAAATATTGGGTGGTAAGCCTTTTGTGAGCGGATCCGCAAGCATAAATTTAGTTCCAATATGCTCAACCTTAATTGTTTGATCCTGGACTCTATCTTTCACAACATGATACTTTATGTCAATGTGCTTGGCAGCTGCACTTGACTTGTTGTTACTCGAATAGAAAACTGCGGGTTGATTGTCGCAGTACAAAATGAGTGGTCTAGAAATGCTGTCTACCACTCTCAATCCCGGGATAAAGTTCTTAAGCCATACAGCCTGCCCGGTAGCCTCATAACATGCCACAAATTCAGCCTGCATTGTGTTTGCTTTACACTTTTCCATGATATTGCTGCTCCTGCGAGGGTGAAAATATAACCTGATGTGGACTTCTTAGTGTCTTTACACCCAGCAAAATCAGCATCAGAATAACCGACAACCTCGAGGTTATCGCATTTTCTATATGTGAGCATGTGACCTTTAGTGCCTTGCATATAGCGCAGGACTTTCTTAACGGCTTTCCAGTGGTCCGGTCCTGGATTTGACTGATATCTGCCAAGCATCCCGGTAACAAAAGCTAAATCAGGGCGCGTACATACTTGAGCATACATAATACTTCCGACAGCAGAAGCGTAAGGTATAGCTTTCATCTGATCAGATTCAAAGTCATTCTTTGGGCATTGAAATTTCCCAAACTTATCGCCCTTAACAATAGGAGCAGGCGAGCCAGAGCATTTATGCATATTGTATCTCTTTAGTACTCTGTCAATGTATGCCTTTTGTGACAAACCTAATGTTCCTTTGGACCTATCTCGGTGAATTTCAATACCAAGAACATAAGATGCTTCACCGAGATCCTTCATATCAAAATTGGACGAGAGAAATCTTTTAGTTTCCCGCAGCATGTCCACACTGCTGCTGGCCAATAATATATCGTCCACATAAAGAATTAAGAAGGTGTAATTACTCCCCCTGAACTTAACATAAGTACAATTATCAACATCATTCTCCTTAAATCCAAAATTCCTTATGACTTCATCAAATTTAAGATACCATTGCATAGAAGCTTGCTTCAGGCCCTATATGGATTTTCTTAGCTTGCATCCCAAATGTTCCTCGCCTTCCACAACAAAACCTTCCGGTTGTGTCATGTAAACGTCCTCATACAAGTCTCCATTCAGGAATGCAGTCTTAACATCCATTTGGTGCAACTCTAAATCAAAATGTGTTGTGAGCGCCATTATGATTCTAAATGAATCTTTGGTTGAGACAGGCGAAAAGGTTTCATTATAGTCAATGCCTTCTCTTTGTGTAAAACCTTTCGCTACAAGTCTCGCCTTAAACCTTTCGATGTTCCCTTTGGAGTCAAGTTTTGTTTTGTAGACCCATTTGCAGCCCACTGTTTTGGCTCCATTAGGAATTTCTACTAAGTCTCATACACCATTATCGCCCATAGACTTAATTTCATCTTTCATAGCATCTAGCCATTTAGATGAATCCTTATTCTTCATTGCTTCCTTATAAGAGCTAGGATCATCTGCCTTCCCAAGATCATCCTCATTCAAGTAAACCTCATAATCACTTGGGATAGCAGATCTCCTCACTCGTTGTGATCTCCTGACAGGTTCATTAGTAGGCTCATTAGGTTGTTCATTAATTGTCACAGAGGGCTGTGAAGGCTCAGCATTAGGTATTGCACTTGTATTTTCAGAGCCTTCAACAGAAGGAGTAGCCACAGAATTAACTGGAGATGCAACAGGAGTTGCAACTACAGGATCAACTATGGGCACAACCACTTGGGGCACAGGAAAATCAGTCTGTCGGATTACCGGTGAAGCAACATAAATCCGTTTCTCCTCAAGATCAATTTTCCTGGGCTCCAAGTCCCCACTGATGCCATCATTTTCCAAGAACACAGCGTGTCTTGTTTCTACAAATTTTGTGGTACGATCTGGACAATAGAATCGGTACCCTTTAGACCTGTCAGGGTAGCCAATAAAATAGCAACTCACAGTCTTGGGATCTAATTTCCCAATATGTGGGTTAAATATTTTAGCTTCAGCTGCACAACCCCACACATGGAGGTAGTTCAAACTAGGTTTTCTCCCAGTCCATAATTCATAAGGTGTTTTAGGCACCGATTTACTAGGAACCCGATTGAGTATATGTGCAGCGGTCTTTAATGCTTCCATCCATAACTTTACAGGCAAAGTGGAGTAGCTCAACATACTTCGAACCATGTCCATAAGTGTGCGGTTTCTTCTTTCCGCAACTCCATTTTGCTGGGGATCACCAGGCATTGAATACTGGGCGACTATACCATTTTCTTGTAGAAACCTGGCAAAAGGACCAGGAATCTGCCCATAAGTTGCGTGTCGCCCATAATACTCTCCCCCACGATCCGAGCGCACTACTTTAATCTTTAGATTGTGCTGATTTTCAACTTCAGCCTTAAATATCTTAAATTTATCAAGTGCCTCCGATCTCTCTTTAATAGGATAGATATAGCCATAACGTGAGTAATCATCAGTGAACGTAATAAAAGAATCATAGCCATCCACTGATGTCACAGGGAAAGGACCACATATGTCAGTATGAATTAATTCCAAAATCCCTGTGCTTCGAGTAGCACCTTTCTTTATTTGCTTTACATACTTGCCTTTGATACAATCGAGGCAATGATCATTCGAATCATTAAAGTCTAAAGGGTGGAGAATTTCATCTTTAATGAGACGTTCAATTCTCCCCCTCGAAATGTGGCCTAAACGACAGTGCCACAATTTCGACGAAGTTTCATCAATTCGCTTACGTTTTTTATTCTCATCACATACATTCATGGATATAGGAGAATCTTGAAGGGATAACATATAAAGCTTGTCGTGTCGGATGGCACAGCCAACATTATCATTATTGAAATAAATCAAACACATTCCGTGTCCAAAATTACAAGAATATCCATCATTATCTAATAATGAAATGGAAATTAAGTTTCTTCTCATCGAGGGAACATAAAGAACATCATTAAGTTTCATTACAAAGCCATTATTCAAAACTAAAGAAACCGATCCAATAGCTTGAATTTCGGCTTCCATCCCATTAGCCACTCTAAGGCTTCTTTCCCCTCTGAGACTTCTCAACATATGGAATCCCTGCAAGGAATTCGTAACGTGCACAGTGGCACCAGAATCAATCCACCAAGAATTTATAGGAAAATCAGCATAAAATGCTTCATCAACAAAAGTGATTTCATAAGTATCTTTCTTGGCGAGCCATTTCAGCCATCCAGGACAATCATCTTTGAAATGGTCCTTCGACTGACAAAAGTAACATTCACCACTTTTCTTCTGTTCATTTGAGCTCCCAGGTCCTGAAGCATTTTTAGGCGCCTTAGGATGCTGTGGGTGCTGTGGCTTCTGTGGCTTCTGATAAGGGGAGTAGGTTTGCTCCTTCTTTCCCTTTCCTTTGTAGCCACCTCTATTTCTAGAGGGACCAGCCTTATTTGAGGAGCCGACTTGATTCACAAAATCAGTAGCCCCCTCAGCCTTGAGCCTCTCTTCCTCCTGTGAAACATTAGCGATCAACTCGCTCATGGTCCACTTGTCCTTAATGGTGTTGTAGTTCACCTTGAAAGCTTCAAATTGCTTGGGAAGAGACATCATAATGTAATGGACAACAAAACCATCAGAGATAGCCATGTCCATTGTCTTAAGTCTGGCAGCAATATTGATTATTGTCATAATGTGCTCACGAACATTTCCAGTACCATTGTACTTGGTGTTCATGAGCCTGTGCATCAGTGTGGTAGCATAAACTTTAGAGGACCCTTTAAAATGATCCTCGATGGAGGACAAATAGTCCTTTACCCTTTCCTTTTCAGGGATTGCTCCCCTTATTGCCTCACTGATGGAGTTTTTCATCACAGCAAGTGAAACACGGTTAGACCGCTCCCACTTCTCAGCATTAGCTTTATATTCCTTCATTTTGTCATCATAATTGTCCTCCCCTTCAGTAGGAGCGACAGGCTCATCGAATCTGAACGCGTAGTCCAGATCCAAGAGCTGAAAAGTCGTCATAAGTGTAAACTTCCATTTCTGGAAGTTACTACCATTAAGTGGCTCAATAGCATTTACATGAGCGGAAACGGAAGCAGCTGAAAAAATTTAAAATTTATATTAGGAAAGCGCATAATTAATTTGCATGAAAATTAACCTCACGTTGGTGTGATTAACAACATGCTCATAAGAATTTTTCGCATCACCGTTGGGCAGAAGCGAATAATTTAACATAATTTATGTCATGCAATTACAATTAACGTTGGTCAAAGAGTAACAGCATGGCAAAAATAAAAAATAAACATAATTGATGACATGCAATTACAATTAACGTTGGTCAAAAAGTAATAGCATGTCAAAATTAAACATAATCCTCTAATTGAATTTCTCGTTGGTTCCATTCAATTTGAGGCAGAACATCACGCAGCGGAAAAGAGCATAATATATATATATATATTTTCAGCATAATATATATACATCATAAACAATTTCATGTAAATATATACTGAAATAAACACATGAAATACATAAAATTATGTGCTGCTGGGCCAAAAAAAATATTCATAAGAAAACCATAAAAAAAATAGCCTAACAGCCCAAAACTAGGCCTTCAGCCCATAATTCTGCGCAGGCCATAAGCATTTTTTTTAACCCGTCAAAATGGCCTACCGGCCGGCCCAGAATCTGCTCCCCGAGGCCCAAAACCTGCACGCCCCCGCCAGCCCGTAAAACCCCGAACGATCTCGGCCGTCCATCAAGATTGGACGGCCTGGAGCGATTTCCGCCCGGGCAAAACCCACCGGCGGCCGGCTCCCCTCAAAACCCTAATTTCATTTGCCCCTTCCCCTCCCGAAAAACACGCGCACAGGCGGCGGCAACCCGCGCGGGGCGACGCCATGGGAAGGCATGGCGGCGGCGGCCGGCCCTGCTCCCGCGGCGCGGCGGCGGAGCGTGCGGGGCCCGCGGGGCGAGCGGCAGCGCGGGGCGCTCCCGCGAGGCGGATCGGCAGCGGCAAGGCGGCGACGCGCTCCCGGGGCGTAGCGGCAGCGGGCCCAGCCGGGGCGGGAGCGGCGGCAGCGGCGTACGGCGGCGCCCGCACGGGGCGGCAGCCCAGCACGGCGGCACCGAAGCGGCGGAGCGGCGGGCGGCCCCGCGGGGAGAGGCCGCGGCGACGCGCGCGCACGGCGGTCCAAGCGGCGCAGTGCGGCGGCGGCTCCCACGGTAAGCCTGATCCCCTCCCCCTTTTTTTTTGCCGATCTGAAGATTTGCATGAATTGGGGGGCTCCAAAAATCGGGATTTCATCAGAAAAATTGGGGAAAAGCCTTAGGGTTCGCATGCAATTCGATTCCCCTCCTTCTAAATTGCTGGCCGAAACATTAATCAAGAACATCATGGGCTAGGGTTCTAGGAAGCTAGTGGGTGCTCTGATACCAAATGTTAGGGTTCTTAATCGTCATGAGCATCACTTAGACTACTAGCTAGCACTAGAACACCTAGGCTTAAGAGGGTTGGGGGGCACTTACGGTCGCCGATGAACGTCATTTGAGCGAAGACCCGTGCCTGCGTGATGCAGGCGTGAGGTAGAGGTCGGTGAAGGTCGGAGCGTCCCCGGCGGCGTCCTGCAGTAGCGGCGGCGACGGTCTTCCCGTTGCTAACAGCGCACAGTAGATCGGGTAGAACTTAGGGTTTGTTCGGGAGTTTTGACTCTTCACAGGAACGACGTCCACACGGAGAGGCCGGAGCTCCTAATCTTTTATATGGCGCTGCGCAACGGGGGACCGTAACCATAATCGGTTAGCCCCCCCGATCAGGGCGCTTAGACGTGGGGTGAGCCCACGTCCTTCTCATCCGGCCGTTTGGCCTAGATCAATATCCAACACTAGGATCCCCTCGTCGTCCTCTACATCAAGCTAGCACGGGTGTTGAAAGCGCTCAACTGTTGAGGGAGAGAAAACCGATATCCTACACCTTCAGCTTCAGATTGCGAATGAGATTATCCGGAGGTTTGAAGAGAAGGTTCGGGTCTTTCCTTAAGGGTCGCTGCTTGGCCTTGGCTTCCTTGGAGCACGTCCGAGTGAGACAGCGATCTCATATCCTCTACCTCCAGGAGGGTGAAGCAAATACAAAGCTTCTCCGCATGAAGGCCAACACTAGAACGCGCAAGGACACAATCCTCTCCTTGCAGCATGAGGGCAAGACTACCTCGGTATAGGACGATATGCTGAACATAGTGCATTTGCACTACTGAGGAATTATGGGGTCGACTGAATCACGCCGATGAGCTGATGCCTAGGCTCTCATGCCTCTGATACAGCGCGCGAGGTGAATGTTCTTGATGCCCGCCGTCGTCGGTGCCGACTTGAGCGCCGTCTTGGTAGCCATCGGCGTCTACTTCGTAAGGGTTGAAGAGGAGGACGGTGAGGAAAAATCTGGAGAGATTTTTGAGCAACGGTAGGTAGGGATAGGTTTGGGTGAGTATTTATAGAGGGAGAGGTGGAGCTACGATCCGTGGGGTGGGGTATGATGGTTTTCTATCTGCTGGGAATGGGTTAGGGAGGATCGACAGGCCCAGCGGTCAGTTTATCACAGACGGTTCTATATATAAATCGTCTGTGATACTCTTCCAACACAGACGGTTAGTAGCTAGAACCGTCTGTGATGTGCGAGTATCACAGACAATTCTATATACCAACTGTCTGTGAATTAGAGTACAAAGACTATATATATATTGTTTGAAAGGTTTCGACGATCTATAACTTTGTAGTTGAGGCGGACTCCAAATTCCAAACAGAAGATAAAAATTTTTGACAAAAATAGAAACCGAAAACTTACGATACAAATTTGAAGTTAAAGATGGCCGATTTTGGGGGTCTTAGAGGGCGACTAGCACAAGTGGGTTATTTTTTTATTGGGCTCATCGTTAGCTTTCCAACGAGTATAAAAATGTCAAAAACGGACACTGTATGTAAAAATTATGTCCGTTTTACTAAAAGTGTCTCAGAACAAAATTTTACTCGGACTCAGACAGGAGATTATGAAATTTTACGGGATTGCAAGACGGAAAACATATCACAGACGGTTTTTAATACAAACCGTCTATAATATTATCTCTTTATAAACGGCTTTTAGCGCTGACAGCAACACAGACGGTCTCTAAACTTAAACCATCTGTGATTGCATTTAACACAGACGGTTTAGGTTAATCATCAATAATAAGACGTCTAATATAAATTTTTTTTGTAGTGGTGCCACCTTCCACTGATCCCGCAGACCAATGGTGTTGCCAAGAGGACATAGGTGGAAGCCAATGTTTAGTGCATGGAACAGAGTGTGCTTGCCCATTCCCAATGGCGGCCTCGGCGTGAAAGACCTAAACCTACTAGGCCTCGCGTTACGTCTCCGCTGGCCTTGGTTTCGATGGACCACAAGGGACAGACCATGGACTCTATGCTGGCCTACCAAAGACATAGAAGTGGACTGTCTCTTCAATTCAATGTCAGAAATTGAGCCGGCTTTCAGTTGCAGTGGGACTGCATCAACGACACTGGCTCAGAGACATCGAAGGTGCATTGTCGCTCCAGGCAATGGTGGAATACTTGGCGTTGTCTCACAAATCTCTCTTAACCCCGTTGTGAGGGATAGCATCCGATTGCCCACATCGATGTCGGGTCAGTATTCTGCATCCTCGGCCTATCAACTGTTCTTCATTGCAAAAACAAAGTCAGCTTGCGTCTTGCTGGTTTGGAAGGCGAGAGCCCCGTCAAGATGCAAAATTTTTCATGTGGCTAGTAGTGAACGGCCAATGTCTGACCGCAGAGAACTTGCTGAAGCGAGGGTGGCCTCATCAATCTTGTTGCGCCATCTGTTCTACGGAACCGGAAACATGCATTCATTTGTTTGCTCACTGCAGCTACACCATGTGCATCTGGACCCCCTCCAAGAATGGCTAATTGTCCCCTTTGCTGTTCCATCTTCAGATAAGCTGGGAACAGCATGCTCTCTACAACTTGAGCTCAACAGCACAAGGCAGTCGTCCAAAACAAACAGCAGAAGGTCACAATTCAGTTAAGCCATGCCCATGTTAGCATGATCACTAACAACCGGAAGAGAATTCCTTCGTCCAAGTGCACAGACATGTGTATCAAGCAAATCCAGATACAGACCATCACAAAGTATCGTGATACTTCTTGTCAAAAAAAGCTTCATGATACTAAGAATATCTAATTAGACATTCTCAATGATCTCCTGTCTGAATTCTAAACAGTAAACAACCCTAGCCACAGCAAAAAATCTATTGAAGAATCCATTATTTGCAGACCGAAAAAAAGGAAAAGAATGGAAAACCCAAGTAAATATTATTGAAATTTGCTGAAGATATTGACAGACATGGAGTATGGATTAATGGATAGCTGTACTTGCTTCAAGAGTACTCACAAGGAGCCAAAACTCGTCTCCCAAGGTTTAACATAATAGAGGCGATTACCGATAAGGGTTTGATTAAAGAGACATGATGGTAGTGTAATGTAATTAGCCATAAAAAGTGAGTATTCTTATATCAAACGTTATTGCAGGCTTCTTGTAAATATAAAAGAAAACAGGAAGGGGGAAAGCAGCTCACACGCCTCTGTTGTTTTCGACTTTTAATATGCCAAACAGGTGAAAGCAAATCAAGAACCAGAATCATAAAGCTGCCAGATAATAATTAAAGTGAAAACGAACAGAGGATTCAGACCTAGAGGATTTTTTTCCTATTGTAGGCTGCAAAATAATATGATATATAATCTAACCTTGCACAGGGCCTTCGAGCATCCTTTCAAGCGAATAGCCTAAACTAACTAGCACACAAGACAAATAGCTGCGCCATAGGAGCTTGGACTCAATCCTGAATTTAAATTCACTCTAATGACTAAAATGTAATGGAGCATGGATTTTACCAAATAAACGTAAGAGTTCAAGATGGTATATGCTATCTCATCAAGAAAAAAAAGCCTTCCTTCTTATGTACTGAAAGTACGAACAGTAGAGCATTATCATGCCTGAACTGTGACTCTTAAGTGCACCAAATGTGATTTGCTACTGCATTTAAACAGAGACTCCAAGCCTATCACACATGACCATCAGACTAGGAGAGCTTTGCTGAAAAAGCTATTGTTTCGTCCAGGATGCACATAAGGAATGACAGAATATACAAGATTGACTGCTGTGTGCAACAAGTACTTACAGATTTACATATGGTCACAGCAAAAGCACAAGTTGTTAGAGTGACTTCAATGGCATATACTCCCTAATTTCAGACTGACTTCAACTCAAACGTTTGTGAAGTACAATGTAAGTAATATAATGAGGATTGAGGACTACGATTCAGCTTTTATTGATCATGATGCCCCAGACCAACAATTTACTATTAATTAAAGAAAAATGGAGTGAGGAATCAGCTGTGATGTTCTCATCCAAAGTACCTTCGCATGAGGCCATGACAAGGAGTCCAGAGACTGAGTTCAGCATCTTTCCTAGCAACCCTGACTATTAGTTACCATTTTGATATTTTTAAAACATCGAAGAGCATTGTTCTGCATCCCATTGTAGGACAACTTTTGTAGCAACTTTTAGAACTAGGTAATATCATGTGGACATCAACTGTTAAGAGATACAGCTCAAGACTGAGAGGTTCTCTTAGGTCTGACACAAAATCTCGAGATTGATCTATGTATAGTTCAGATCTGAGGGTGGCACTACATTGAAATCATTCTTGTGAACAAGGGAGGTAATACCGTAATACACAATGCAAGTAACATGTGAGGTAAACTATAAACAAACGGGCGCTATAGTGGTCCAGGCTTCACACCTTTAATCTGTATCTACTGAAAACCGAGACAAAGTCCTGACACACACGATATATCCCCTGCCCTTCGGACTTGGCATCGAAGAAATTGGTGGCGAGATGAAACTGACACGCGCGATCCATCCCCCACGATTGCAAGACGGTCGAACAAAACGTCAACGACCACCAGGTGGTCGGACGAGGCATCTACAACCACGCGGTGGTCGGACGAGGCGTCTATAACCACGTGGTGGTCAGATGGAGTCTCGACCACAAGACAAAATTTTGAGCACGATGAAGCTGTGAGCGCACATTCCATCCCGCACCCTTTGAACTTGGCGTTGACGAAGTCAGCAGCGAGATGAAACTATGACGCACGCGGGCCGTCCCCCCTTTAGACTCGTGGTCGATGAAGGCAGCGGCGAGACGAAACTCTGAGCGCGACGAAGCTATGAGGTGCGCGTTCCGTCCCGCACACTTGGGACTCGGGGTCGACGAACTAGGCGGCAAGATGGAGCGGTGATGCGCGCGAGCCGTCTCCCACTCTTCGGGCTTGACGTCAATGAAGTTG
Source organism: Dendrocalamus latiflorus (assembly GCA_017311315.1). Classification (NCBI taxonomy): domain Eukaryota; kingdom Viridiplantae; phylum Streptophyta; class Magnoliopsida; order Poales; family Poaceae; genus Dendrocalamus; species Dendrocalamus latiflorus. Next base: position 25,962,163 of record CM029645.1, read on the forward strand.
GCAGCGAGGCAAAACTCACGCGCGCGGCCCGTCCCCCACCTTTGGACTCACGGTCGACGAAGGTGGTGCGAGATGAAGCTTTAAGGCGTGCGTTCCATCCCGCACCCTTCGGACTCGAGGTCGATGAAGTCGGCAGTGAGATGGAACTGTGACGCACGTGGGTCGTCCCCTACCCTTCGGACTTGGCATCGACGAAGTCGGTGACAAGACAAAACTCTGACATGCATGGCCCATCCCCCACCTTCGGACTTGTAGTCGACGAAGGCGGCGGTGATACAAAGCTCTTAGGCACGTGTTCCCACCCGCACCCTTCGGACTTGGGGTCAACGAAGTTAGCGGTGAGACGAAGCTCCGCCAAGGGATGACCACGAGAAGTCCATGGCGGAGACTGCATGAACTCTTTGGCGGAGACCGTGTGAAGTCCCTGGAGAAGTGAGAGGCGGATGCTTCGTCCCCAAGTGTCGACCATGGGGTGGTCATGTTTGTTGGCGAAGACTTGAACATGGTGTGGTTGAAGATGTCACCACAGTCACGACCACGGTGTGGTCATGGGAGTCAACGTAGCCGGCAGTAGGGCGAAGGCTTTGGAGTGCACGATCCATGCAAAATCCTCGTTGGAGACACTCGACATTCGTCGGTGTTGTTCGGAGGCCAACTCCCTGGTGTCAAGATGATGGCATGGGCGTTACGGTCGACGGTCGTATCGGTGCGGGCATTGTGATCATTGCCATGGGGTACCTCCGCCCGCCGCATGCTGGACTCGACGGCGGCTGCCATCTCACCTCTCTTTTGTTTGGTTGCTGTCGCTTTCTAGCACGTTCTCTTACGCAGCTTCTTGCGTGGTCGCCACGGACGGCCAACTATTGTGGCTATTGACCAAACGACATATGAGGGGACTAGCTAAAGAGAGCCAACGACAGGAGAGAGAGAGAGAGTATTTGTATATGAAATGAGTGGATCTACCATCTCCATGCCCCTCTTGGGGGTTTATATACGTAAGTGGTTAGAATGGAAAATTCTCATCCTATCCCTTAATAATAACAAAAGATTAGGGGTACGTTGGTGCATTGCTTTATACTATTGGGTCTATTACATACTGGACCAGTTGCAAGGCCCTGTCACGGGGGTTGGGCCACCCCTACAACATCAATCTTTAAAATGTCATGCTAGTCTTGTACAAGTCCAGGGCATTAAATTGCCCTACTAATTACTCTTCAAACATGAAAACTTGTTTTGGGACAATCATGAGATGTAAGTGGCTGATAATTTTGTGATAACTTAATTTATGCTTTTCAAAACCCTAAAAACTTGCTATACTTGTCAGGGTAGATGGTAAGAGAGGTTAGTGTCGATATCACATGAGAAATTGTTGTTTGCAGTATGAACCGTCCAAACAAATTAAGGACTTAATCCTGTGATGACCTCCTATCATAACACAGTACAACAACAAATCTGCAAAGTGCAACAAGGCCAAGTAGGGTCACCGAACCTCGAAGTCATTCCATTGGCGAGGAAGTGAAGTTGTGCATGCGCGGACCAAGGTACGGCATGAATGGGACACCATACCAACCAGAGGTGTGTGAAGGAGGATTCTTCGACGACTTCGCGGATTAGGACTTCGCTCCCTAGTCGATTGTCTGTGGGCATGTCGAGTGGCTACTACGCTTATTTCTGTTTTTTCGTTGCCAGTTTCTTAAGCCATTCAGTTTATTATCTGTAAACTTAGCCATAAGGTCGCAATTCTGATAATTAATAATATTTAAGTCTTTTCTTAGTGAATCATGATATGGTCGATATTTCATCTTTGTTTATGCTATATGCACTAACGTGATCCTGGACTAGTGTAGAATACACAAGAGAGTCCGGATTTGCAGATTCAGATCTCTATAGAGGTGGTACTAGAGCTATATCGACTGTAGGACGAAGCCCTAAATAGAGTGGTCGCCTTAGTAAAATTTCAAAATCTATTTTTTAGATCAAACCAACCAACTGGATATTTAGTAATTTCTCTATTCTTACCTCATTCTTAGGATTCTTACTCTTCGCCTTCTTTGAGATATTGTTTTCAAAACTTAACTTGACTTCTTATCCCCATGATATCCATAGATGTATTGAATGGTCCATAATCAAAGTGAAGGTTGGCATGGAATTCTTCAACCTTTGCTGTGAAGTTTGGATCAAGGAAGCACCCAATATGTTTAAAGGCAAGATTGAAGATAAACGTGAAGAGTAGGAGCCATCAGATTAGAACTCTGCTATAGTTTTAGTATCATGTAGATCGATTTGCCTTTTCTTGCCGTTGTGTGTGATGTGAACTGCAGTTTTGTTTTCTAGCATTATGATACAATCATGTCAAAAATATTTATTTGTGGAGTTTACTACTTCATTTGTTAGCCTTTTTTGGCTAAGTGTTTGTTTAGTTTAGACTTGCCATTAGAGTATTCCCCTTAGACAAGTTTACCTTTTATCTGTACTTTTCCCTCTTTCCTTTGTAACCTGTGGTGCTAACTTAGAAGATGATTGACACTTGGAATTCAGTTGGTCACCATCAAGTGCCTTCACATCCTAGCAGCAGTCACACCAATTCTGTTCAACCTTGGAAGTACCCCTGCCAAGACTCCAAGAGCAAGTCATGCAACATCATCAGCTCAAGGCAGCCAGATATCTCAGAGCGTTGCGAGAGGAAGCATGAACAATGTCATCTCCAACATCACACCTCGTAACCTATTCCTTCAGTGAGCCTAAATCTCGGGGTTGAGATCCCGTTTAAGGGGGGAGATTTGTAATATCCTGATTTTTAGAGTCTTTTTGAAGCTTTTAAAATAAAACTCACTATTTAGATTTTTCTGAAATTCATTCAAGATTAAATTGAATTTTTATGAGTTAAAAGGATTTAATGTGACTAAGATAAACTTAACATTTGTTAAAAATATTTTATTTGGGTTCCTTGTGCTTCAAGGTTTTTTTGGAATTTTTTTGAGTTTTTTTGGATTTATTTGCTATTTTCGAGAGCTCAAAGGAATTTATTTGAATTTCTGAAATAAAAAATCCGTAAAACCCTAAAAAAGCTAAATGGGCCGAAGCCCATTCCCTCCGGCCCGCTCTGCCCGCCGGCCTAGCCCACCTCGCGTCTTCCACGTGTCAACCATCGGCCGCATCTTTTCATCGCGCCGCAATCCCGACCGTTCCTCTTTTTGGTCTCACCGACAGGTGGGATCATCTTGTCAGCCATCGTCTTCGTCGTGTCCGCCTCGGTCACGTCTCGATGTTCATGTCCATCACGGATTCTCCGCTGTGCCCACCCCAGAGACCTTGGCGTCGTGTATAAAACCCCAAGCCACCCCTCACTTTCCGTGTCTCGCAGCCGCTCATCTCGCCGAACCTCGCCTAGCACCATCGCCGTCGAGGGTGCCAAGATTGCCACCGTGTTCTTTGTCATCTTGACCGAGGCCGACCACCGGAGTTGCCGTCCATCAGTCTCATTGCTTCGCCGTTGCCGGTGAGTAAGCCATGTCGCTTCGATCTGTTCGTCGCTCTCACCGTCTTGCTCAACCTCGTCGGCCAGCCACCTCCCTCGACGCCTCATGCCGCGCACCACCGACGTCACCCTGCACCCACGCCCGTGCAACACTTTGCCTTCATATAAATATCTAACTGACTTTTTAATTAATTGTTGATAATTTCATAAATGATATACTTATTTACTATGTGGAGAAATAAGAATTGACGAAAATTACTAATTATGTTATGGTTCGGCGCTTTATGAATTTGAAAGAACGTAAATACTAAAATATAATGCATTAACTTATATTTGATTATTCTACTATATTTTAATTGAAAACTTTAAGTACTTTTGTTTTCTTTTAACATGCCATTAGGGTTGAATGATGTATTTTATTAATGCCGATCAACTTTTGTCTATGATTTCGCTCTTAGTTCCTTCAGTTTGCTGCAATTAATCAATATTATTATCAGGTTTTTTATTCTGGTAAGTATTTTGACCACTACTTCTTTATCATTATACATTGTTGTCGGTTATATTAAAGTATTGATACTAAGAATTACCGAATACATTACTATTTAGCACAATATTGCTTGAAAACTATATATGTTGTTATATATACGGTGAAGTGGTGAACTTCGATCAATTTTTTGTTCTAGTTTCGCCTCTGTTGAAAGTGGATGCAAACAGGACGGGAAGAGAGGTGAGACAGACGACGACGGCGGCGACAATGCCCCGGGGCACTGGCGGTAGAACCCAACAGGAAGTGATCCGGCCCGTTTCAGTTCCTTCGTGCTGGCACGGAGACCGTGGCAGCCGGCCGCAGCGACCACCGGAAAACGCCGGCAGGATGGGGAGCAGCAGTGCCAGAAACATGCAAACGCGCAGTTAAAACCCACAATTATGCAGGAATAAAATACTCAAATATGCAAGCCAAACACTGGCCCAACCGAATGAAACTATATGCCCAAACATACAAATTCTTGAACCCACCACAGTGGCCTTCAGTTGAAACCTCTGCCAGTTTCGCCGCTGCTATATATTTACACCATTCACTGCAGGCCATAAACTATGCTCCGACTATGCTCACCACGGCTAACACCTGAAGCCTCTGCATTGCATTCTGCATACAAGCTAACCTATGTTTCTTTACTTCGGTTCACATATTCACTATCCTCAGCATACAAACACAGCAGCGTGGTGCAGCTTCCTGCAAAACCAACTTTTATCTTCCAAAAATGTGTTTCGCCATTTGGCTACCTAGTTGGGAAGTGGATCAACAGCATCATCGTGTAAGACAATCACCAAGCTTGCTTTGTCATGATAACCTGCTGGACCTACTTTCATCTTTCACCAAGAGAGCATCAAGTAGCTTATGCCCTTTATTTTGTCAGCCAGTGTTCAGTGTTCTTGTGCCAGCAAGCGAAACATTTTGGTCTATCTTCATTTGCCTTTTCATGAAGATGGCGTAGAGAAGCTCATTCCAGGTATCAGGGACTCCAGGCAAACACCAGTGGCTGCAATCCTGTCTGTAGCGAGGGACAGGCCCTGAAGGACTTAGATACACTGAAAGGTGACCGTCTTTTCGCTGAGCTGTCATATGAGTCACATTCAGTATATCGAACCCAAGCAGCTTGGGTCTGATGTTGTTCCCTAGAACATCATTCACGGGTTTTAGCAGGTCAGCCCATTGCTCCATCGATTTAAATGGTGTCAGATCTGGAAGAGTTTCCAAGTGACAACTACCTCCAGTCTTCCAGTCACCACCTCTGCAGAAATATGTATTTAGTTTAAGAGACTGTTGGATACCATTGGAGGTCAAGTTATTCATGTATCTCTAAATATAAATAGAAATGTCTAGGTTAATACACTATTTTGTTTCCTTGTTAATATCAAGTTATTCTTGTTTTTTTTAGAATGTTATCTACATTGGAGATCAGAAAGCCACTAGCTTATTTCCTCTAAAGTGAGCGCTAAGAAAGGGTGCAATAGTCATGCTTTTGAAGCACTTTCGTCAATCACATAATGATGGTTTCTGGTTGATTATTTGACTACGATCCAAAACAAAAGGAAAAACAAGAGGAAAATGCATTGAGATAATTTCTTAATTCAAATAACATATGATCCGGGCAGTGGGGCTTTCGATGACAACTCTGCCCATACATTGTTAGCATCGTGAAAACAGCCACTGAAAGGTGGATGATATACTGAAAAGAAATATTTTGGTGAAACCAGACTACAAAATTTATCATGTCGGTCAACAATCTGATGCTATTGCTTAGAACATAAACAACCTCTCAACATTGTCAAATAATGCTTGAGCAAGGAAACAGACAAGGGAAGCGATTACTAATAAGTGGGTGGTTAGACAGACCTGAAATGCACAGGAGCATATGTACGGAAGATGACCTGGGTCTTGCTTGTGTTAACTTCATTTTGAAGCCAATCAAACAATGTCCTTATTGATCTTTCATAAGCATCTCCAACGGTCATCTCCATTTTCACCTTATCTCCTTCTTGGAAATAGGCACCGCTGATACAAGACATGACTGATAACAGTAAGCCTAGCTTTCAATTAGATTACAAAAGATGCAATTATGGTGATAAAAAACTTGTTAACAAAAAGAATGAAATGCAAATCATGATTTATCAGTCCTCACAAATGAAATAGGAAATGTTATTTAATCAATATAGTCCAAAAAAAGTATGCTTACCCTCTGATGGTTTTCTCGTAGTTCCACCAATGTCCAGTGTTAAAGATCAACACATCGGAATCCCTCCACTGGCCCCTGTCAGACATCCAATCCATGGCATCTACCCTAATTGTATACTTAACAACCTCAGGGACTCCAGCTGGTGCGCGACCTTGAAGGACTATAAAAGGAGACCTGTAATATTCCACAGTGCAATTGTAGTCTCTAAACTTGAAAATCAAGAAACCCATGTGCTTTGTGATGGGACTCCCGTTAACTTCATAGATGGAGCTCTTGTCAGGAACAGCAGCAGAGAGCATACAAAGTAGAGACTCCCATTGGTTCCGTCCAATTGAATCACCAACAAATACGACTCTTCGGTTTCTTAGCTTCTCCAGGATACTTCTGGGGATCAAATCTAAAAAATCAATGAAAAATATGATTAGATCAGAAAATGATATCAATTATGCTAATGTGGAAGTGTGGACTATTTATATTGGTCCTCGATCCACAAGTGTTATCAATCAGACATAATTTACAAGGTCACAAAATCCTGAACTTACATACTAGAAATGGAATATAAGATCTCAGTTGTTATTCTAGACTCCGGAAAAATTTCAAAATGCTCAGAAGGTTGTGAACTTATTAGCAAAGATTAGTGTTGTAGTATCTCTTCTTTTAGTAAACTATATCACAATTCACAAGCATTAAATGTATTAACTTCCAACACAAGCCAATGTAGTTCAATGTCCATCAGTAATGTGGTAAGCATAGGAAACTATTTGCTTGTGGCTTCAATTTTCGTCCATATGGTATATAATGTCCACTGCACTGTGCTTGCCCTCTACGCATCCTAACTATATTTGTTTCCTAAATACCACCATCAGTGGCTCAAATGGCAGCGAACAGAGGCACAAACTGTTGTTATCTAGCTATTTTTGCAGCCATGATCAATCTATGAGTCAAGTCAACATGGCTGCCGTTGCTGTTATCTCCATGCCACTAACACCATCAAGCTCTATTGTAAATGTTAGCTATTGAAAATATAACATAATGTTGGTGACGCATTAGATGGTAGGCTCAATTCAAAAATAAGTTTGGGTGGGGATCATATTGGGACACCTTTTTTTCTATGGACTATTTCACTGAGAAATCAAAATGCCTAGCTGATAAAAAAGGGTAAAAGAAATTTGCTGACAATTGGATGTTCCACAATTAGATTATGCTTCTCATCAAAATATCTAACTTTTTACTACAGTATATAACACTTCCCTAATGTGGCACTATTCCAGAACTAGCTTTGTACAATATCCTACTATTAGTGGTTATGAAGGACAACAAATTTTTAACAAATAAAAGCTACTGACATGCCTGATGAAAAGAACCAAGATTTAGTTTACTTTTGCAAAGGCGGAAAACAGATCTTGGAAAGGATAGAGCCTAGACTCACCACAGTATTCCAAATCAAACTAAGCAACAACTTTTCTGTAAGCAAAGACAGCTTGACAGAACACTAAAAATGTAGACGTAACACCGAGGACTCAACCATTAACGGGAAGAGGCCACCTTTCCATCAAGGGTGGAAAGATGGCAACAGCATGCCAGACCAAATAATTAAACAATACCGATTTAATTAATATATCTTCCCCGGGACTAACTATGTGCATAACATTGTTTTATAGTCCAGCGGGAGGCAAAGGGCATCGAGTTTCCAGTCGTGGTGCGTAGTCCCAAAGTGGGGTGGTCGTCGACGTGTTCCAATAATCTAATGTTAACCAGGTTATGATTTTAAAATGCACACCCACCGATCTATCTCACTAGCATTCCTAAAGGACCCAAAGGCAGTACAGATTTAATCCTCATCCCATCAAGTATGAACAATCTGACATGTTGAGTACTAGATTGTACCGAGTTTATTTAGAGCAACCCGAATTTCTTCTCTTCGACAAGCTCATCACATTAAGTGCTAGAACACTCCAACTAGACATCCAATTTGCACAGCCACCGATCCAAATCTCCCTAAAGGACCATTATTGGAAGTTGGGCATACAAATGCGCAATTTATACCAACAATGCGTCATGTTGAAAGCTTATATTGCAGCGTAAGAGGTTTCATTTAAGGTGTCTAAAGTTCTCACTTTGAGAAGCTTACCCAAGCTACACATTCTAATCGATTCCTATGTAAACCCTCAAACCCCCCCAAATCCAACAACCAGATGGAGGGGGGGCTAGCAACGAGACGAGCAAGAACTGATGAGCTCCAACCAACCTGGGGAGATCGCAGCGCGACGGCCGCCAGCGCCACTTGGTGTAGGACGCGTCCGGGCGGCCGTTCTCCGAGCAGCGGAACCCGATGTCCAAGAACGGGCAGTCCTTGGACTCGTAGAGCGGGTAGCTGTCGTCCCACACCCACTCCCCGTCGAACAGGTCGCACTCCCCCACGGGCGCATCGGCGCGCGCCTTCCCACGCGTCTCCGCCCCAGCGGCGGCGATGGAGACTCCGCCGCTCCAGAGCTTCTTGGGCGCCGAAAGGGCGGAGCCGACGGCCGCCGAGCAGCCGAGCGACGCGGCGCAGAAGAGCAGCACCAGCGCGGCGGCGGCGGCGGCGACCACCGCTGCGAGGCCCGCCATTCCAGCCTTGTCCAGCGGCCTCTTGATGGCCCGCCGCGCCATCGCCCCCGACCCTCCCTCGGGAAGAAGGAAAACAATGTTTTCCCCTCGGCGCTTCGCTTCTCGAGTTCGAAAGCGATGCGTCTATCTGCTAGTGCTAGCTGCATTGTCGTACGCCATTACGACGCTCGTGGCCTTGGCGTGCTGCGGTTTGGGCCTGCGTGTGAAGACGGGAGGGAGGAAGCGGAGGGGACTCGGGGGAAGAAGAGCGGCGTTGAGGACGAACGAGCCCATAAATTCGGACGTGCCCGCAAGGGGAAAAATTGTAGATTTGCCCCACAGTTGAGTGGCTTTGTAGATTTGCCCCACTGATGTCTCAATGACATGTGGGTCCAGGACCCACATGTCATCGAGACAACTGGGGCAAATCTACAAAGTGCACTTTTTTAAGTGGGGCAAATCTACAAATCCCCCGCCGGCAAGGCTAGGTAGGAGTAAGTAACGAGTCGGCAATCTTTGGTTTTTGTCCATCTACTGGTTGGCCTTGATGGGTTGCTAACGTTTCCTTATTATCACAAAAGAGTGGCGTTTAGATATCGACATATATAAGTCTACTCATGTCTTTTAGATGAAACTTTTAAATTTTGACTATTCGTGAGAGATAATATAAAGAGAGACACTCGCATGTAATTTTGACCGATATAGACGAAGTAGCTACAGTGGCTACTACGATCGACTTATAGATTCATCTTAAAAAGACACTTCGTTTGAAAGTTAAGTACTGTAGAAAATCCAAAAGCCAGAAACTGAAAAGCACAACCCACAATCTCTAAAACTCAACTTTTATCACTAATTTCTACTATAATACAGTTACGACATCCAATAAAATAATAATAATATAAAAATACTTTGCAAAACATATATATATATATATATATAATTTTATGTATCCGATCTAAATATTTAAAAAGATATTGAAAGCTAAAGTTTTAAAATTTTAAAAGGAGGGTGTTATGTAGTTTGTACTTGCATGCAAGGCAAGCAACCAAGGTGGTCTCGAAGCTAGAAAATGTTTGCAATGCAGTCTAGGTAGAGCAACACGAAGATGGTCATGAGACGAATCACGTTTGTTTGGGTCAAAGGAATTCTAGTGATCCATGTTTCTGATTTCCCTTTTTTTCTGAAACTGATCCATGTTTCGGACTGGTAATCGGGAGGTGCTTGCGCTCACACTTCTTTTATATGGCTCCTGCTTCGAGAAAACTTCGACCATTGTCCACACACTGCGCGTAGACTCGGACAAAATGACATTTTCTTAGGCGATGCGTACTCCTACAGGAATGTTGTCGCAGGAGCGGCCCAACTGATACCACTGACCCGACAAAGGCTTGGTTCTTTTAGATTTATTATCTATGGTTTTTAATTTTTACTATAGTAATTAGCTTTTAAACGATACGTTTTTTAAGGCATAGTCTATAAATTGATTGTATGACATTGTACTGTATGACATGGAACAGTCATTGGCCCCACCGCGCCCCGTGGCACCTCGTGACCACGAAATTGCCACTGAACCGATCCAGATCTAGAGCGGCTGCCTCCCTACCTACCATGGCTGAGGCCCAGGTCGCCAGGTAGGCGGTCACAGGGCAAGGCCTACGCTCGTCACTCCCATGCTCAGACCCACTCTGACGAGAAGTGCAACGACATCCTCATTGAGCTCCCCTCGTTATCATCACCATATCCTCCCTCGTTCTGCCACCTCTATTCCGACGAGGGCGACAATCGGCAGCAACGATGATGTCCTCATCAAGCTTCTCTCCCTAACTTATTCCTGCAGATGTGGATGAACATGAATTCCTTCACTTGCAGCAGTGGCAATGGCAATCTTGGTTGGTGGGTAGGCAGGGACTTTAGGGAAGAGCAGGGGAAAGAATCATCTAGATTGTTGATAGACACGTGGAACAAATCTAAGATAGGACCTTGAGGGGTGAGGTTTAGGGCCCTCCCCCGGAGAATTTTTTGCAACAGTTATGGCCTTTTTTAGGCTATAAGCAAATTGGCTGCCCGCGCTTTCCCACTCCCCTCGCGTTCAGCATTCCACCACCGCGCGGCGTATCGGCGCATGGCATGGCCTCCACCCAGGGATCACCATCTCCGCCTGCGCCTCAATCCACGCCAACTCCCTGGGCCTCCTCAACTATGTTGCCATCCACTCCTGCCTCCTTCGTGGGGACCATCGCCTCTCCCTCTCTGTCCTCGACCTCCTCCTACTCCTCCACTTTCGCGTCCTCGTCGCCACCACAGGGGCACATTTCTCCCCTGCCATCTCCCACCTCCGTCTCTCCCCTCCATGGCCACCATCACCCTCCTCACGCTCGGCAACAGCGCGCTCGACACCTTAGCCTCTTCTGCCGCGCTCCATGGCGAGGCGGACTCCCACGGGCAAGCCTCACCGGTGCCTTCATCATCGGAGCCATCGTGCTCATCGCCACACCCTTCACCGTCCCACCCATCGCGCACAATGCATTCTTCCACCTTCTCGCATCGTGAGGGCTATTCTACATCTACCTCAGTGGCAAGATATTCCTGTGGCAGGCCGTCAGGTTGGTGCTCTTCGTGGGCTTAATGGTGTACATGTTCTTCATGGGGTTAGTGTTCTACATGGATTTGTCCTAACCACTAATTGAGATAGTTTTGTGGTGCGCATTATCAAATATAGTAGGACCGGTATGGCAAGAGCTAAGCTACATATAGAAGGATATGATTAATCTGGAAAACTAGCACAATAAATAGCGAGATATAAATCAAGATATCATGTCACATAAGGATAATAGTTAAAGCTCTATGTAATATTATGCATTGCAAGTTGCTAAAATTAGATATGCATTATATTACAACGGATGCAAAAGAAATTGAACTCTCTCAAAATAGGCCAAAAAGACTAATAACTCCTAACTCCCCTGACAAAGAAGCAAAATGAGAGAACCAAGAGCATTAGTAAAAATATCTGCAACGTAATACTCTAACTCTACAAAGTAAAGCATAACATCACTATTCTCTATATGGTCTCTAAGGAAATGATATTTAATATCAATGTACTTAGTCCTAGAGTGTTGCAATAGGTTTTTGATAATATTTATGGTACTAGTGTTACCACAGAAGAGAAGAACATTATCTAAGGCTAATCCATAGTCCTATAGAGTAGATAAGATCTAGGTAATTTTAGAGCAACTACTAGCAGCAGCTATATGCTCCACCTCGGCAGTGGACTGTTCAACAGCGAACTGCTTCTTGGGTGACTTAGAGATAATAGATGTGCCTAAAAAATGACAAGTGCGAGAGGTATTCTTCCTATCTATCCTACACCACAAAATCAGCATCACAGAAAGCATGAAGAGAGAGTAAAGAATTAGAAGAATACAAAAGTCCAAAGTCAAGAATGTTCTAAAGGTACCTAAAGATGTGATGCACTGCTTGACGATGTGAAGCACGAGGAGAAGCATGAAATTGAGTGCATAGTCACACGGCAAACTAAATGTCCGGCCTCAAAGCTGTGAGGTAGAGGAGGGAGCTGATCATGCTATAATACTCCTTTTGGTCCATGGGTTCTCCATCCTCATTAGGATCTAACACAATAGAAGTGACAATTGAAGTAGACAGCTTACTACTTCCCATGTTGAAGCATCGAAGAATGTTCTTTGTGTATTTGCTTTGGTAAATAAAGATCACTTCCTTTCATTACTTGACTTAACGAGTAAGGAAGAAAGTTAGCTTGCCCATCATACTCATCTCGAATTTCTTGCTCATAGAATCTAAAATTTTGGACACTAAAGTATGAGAAGAACCACCCAATATAATATCATCTACATAAATATGAACAAATAAGATGTCATTACCATACCTGAGAGTGAACAAAGTTTTATTTACTATTCTCATTTTAAAATTATTTTTAAGCAAAAAAAACTCTTAAGTTTATCATACCAAGCTCTAGGGGCTTGCTTCAGTCTATACAAGGGTTTGGAGAGCTTACACATATGGTTTGAGAACTTGTGATATTCAATGCTAGGAGGTTGCTTAACATAGATGTTTTCTTATATAAAGCCATTTAGAAAACCACTCTTGACATCTATTGAAAAAGCTTAAAGTCCATAGACACCATGAATGCTAGTAATATGCAAATGACTTCTAATATAGCTATAGGTGCAAAGATCTCTTCAAAGTCTAACCCTCTACCTGAGAAAAGTCTTGAGCTACAAGTCTAGCCTTATTGCGAACTAACAATCTATCCTCACTTTGCTTATTTTTTAAAACCTATTTTATTCCAATTATGGTCTAGACTTAGTTTCTTTTAAAGTTCTCAAGCTCTTCATGCACGTCATTGACCCAACAGGAATCAGATAAAGTAAGAGTGACATCTCGGGGTTCAAAAAATACAACAAAAGTAGAATATGTATGGGAATCTGGTGAGATAAACCTGTAGCGAGTAACTCACCTATGGAGATCTTCAACCATCTACTCCTAAGAGTGATGTTGCTAAATACGAAGAAGAGGTCTTGGTGTAGGCGTGGCCTCTACTATATGGGCTGTGGAGGTAGGAGCAGAGCCACTAGAAGAACCAGTAAAGGTGGAAGGAGGCTACTTTGCTGAAGCTATAGTAGTGGAAATAGGCTCTCCGACTAACTCAGGGGTGACTATAGGAGGGATTGGGTCCTCATACTCTAAGTTAGGGTCATCGTCAATGAAGATGCTCTCATGATCATCGTGTACCTGTACTGTCGGGTCTAGTACCAGGACTAGCTTCATCAAAAGTAACTTCACAAGTCTCAATGATTTTATTGGTATCCAAAATAAAAAAAAACAAAAGCCACGAGAATGAGCAGGATATTCAAGAAAAATACCATCATAACATTTAAATTCAAATTTATTCAAGTTGACATGTTTAAGAATGAAGCACTTGCAACCAAATCTAAGCTCAAAATAAGTCTTGCCTATGGACGCTCTCAAGAAAATCTTGTTGGACACATAACAAGCAGTATAAATCACTTCAGCCCAAAATCTCATAGAGGTGATATGCTCATCTAGCATAGTTCTAACCATCTCTGTAAGGGTTCTATTCCTTCGCTCTACAATCCCATTCTGCTAGAGGACTCTAGGTGAGTAGAACTAGTGCTCTAAACCTCTCTCAATGCAGAAAGTGGCAAAAGTTGAGTTCTTGAATTCTATGTCATTATCATTTTTAATGGCTCTCAAGGCTCCTAGAAGGTCAACTGCTAATTTAATAATCAACTCTCTAATACAACCAAACGCATCATTCTTAGAAACTAGAAAATACACCCAATAATAACTAAAGAAGCCATGTAAAATGATAACTACATACCACTTCTCTCATGCAGACTAGACTCCAAAAGGACGAACTATGTCTAAATTCAAGAGCTACCTAGGGCCATCTGTCATTACTAAGGTAAGAGAAGGATGAGAAGCAGAGTCCATCTTACCATGTATATAAGGTATGCAAATTAAGTCCTTACAATTCTTAAGTCTAGGCAATCCTCTAATAAGGTCCTCTCAAACCTGGAAATACTGAAATCAGCACTAAAGATCCTCTCAAACCTAGAGATCCCAAAGACAAACTCACTCGAGAAGTCTAGAAATCTATACTCACCACTCTTGAATCTCACTTCTAGACCTTCATCATAAAGCTGGAAAACAAATAATAGATTAAACCTTAGCTCGCTTACCAAAGTAGCATTCTTAAGCATGAAATTATTGTTGACGTGCACTATGCCCTTTGCTATCACGGTCCCTGTAGAAACATTCCCAAACGTGATCAACTTATTACCGAATGCACAAGTAAAGGAGGAAAACCATCGAGAATTCCCGACCATGTGTCGTGAACACCCGGAGTCAACAAACTATTGTGAGGCTATGTAGAGGTCACCCCATGGTTGTGATGAGTAATTGACTTTTGATCTAGAAAGATTGAGTTTGGTTTTTGAGGTTTGAGCTGACTCTGCAAAGTCGTAAGCCTTGAGAATGGTTGGCAGACCGCTTACGACCACGTTGTCGGCAGTAGCTGTTACAACCACTTTGGCCGTGGTCGAAAGCTGTTATGACCATGTTGACCGTGGTCGGAAGCTGTTACAACCACATTAGCAGTTGTCTAAAGTCAGCAGAAGGGTTTACGACCACTGCAGAGCAATCTTGATGAGGTCGGAAGGGTTTATGACCACTTTGTGGGAGTCGGAAGCCGGAAAACGAGTTTACAACTACTTTGTTGGAAGCCGGAAACCTGGCGCGGTGCTGGGGCACGCCAGGAGCTTCGCGCGCTAGCTGGGCGCGACAGGCATGCTTGCGCGGCGGGTGGCCGCGCCAGGAGGCTCACGCGCTACCACGCCGAGCCACGGGGCTATATATGACATTTCGCCTACGGGGCTAAACCTGGTATTATACGGCCGCAGGAGGCTACATATGCCCAGATCTCCGAAAAAAATCTTCTCTTTGCCTAGGCAAACAACGTCACTTTTTCCACTATAAAGGTCGTTGCTTTCGACTTGGGCTGAACTCAAAATCTCCATCAGGCGGGCCTAGTTCAAACACATAGCCCGGGAAAATGCGACGAGCTCTCCCTGCACTTTGCTGCCTGCAGGCGAGCCACTTCCTCTTGACGCAGAGAATGAAAAATCTGCCGGCTCCAATTCTCCGCACAACCTGTGCTTTTGAGATTCTGAATTTCCAGATACCCAACTTTCTCCTCTCCGGGCATTTATACTATCAGAAACATTTTCGATCCGTTCCATACCGGGAGAATCAAGAATATGTTTGGGAACTCGGCCATCGATCCAGCCAGCGTCTTCCTCGTAATCCCGATACTTTTGCTCCTGCGAGGATACGTTTTGTTTTGTGGGGTGACCTGACCGGTGCAGGATGCGCGAGGCGTGCGGACATGGGCCGCATCGTGATGGCATGGCATGGGTTTAAATACGACAGAGTCCCATTAGATTCAACACGGTTTGCTCGAATAAGTTACCGTGCCATATCATATCGGTCAATATATCTACCCTCTGACCCAAGCAAGATATGAAGAGGGTTTAGGCTATGCTGGGCTGACTTGCGTACGCGTAGCTAAACGGGTTATCAATGGTCTGTTGATTTTACTACTAGTCGTAAGTAATTTTACTGTCAGTCATAAGTAATTTTACTATCTGTCGCTGAGTCGTAAATATTTTTACTGCGAAGTCAACCGTCTGCGCTCAAAAGATTGTAGTAACCACAACAAAATTAACTTTTCTACTAACTATAAGTAATTTTATTGTACTACCACAAGAGAGTTACTGATTGTGTCATACTGGGCCAACCCACTGTGCCAAGGCACTAGACCAAACATGGCACGTCCAGCTGGGCTAGCATGGTGGCCCTACTGTTTGTCTACTCGACCAGCCTCCGTACATGCCTTTGACGAGCAGCCAACCAAATACTATATTATGGTTCTGTTCTTTTAGCCTTTTGATTTTTAGTTTCTTCGGAAGTCAATATAAATAGAACGATTTTTTAAAATAAATTCTTTAAATTGTTTTCCGAACCAAAACCGTACGTGTTTGCCTCCTTGTATGCCTTTGACAAGCGATCAACCAAATACTATATTATGGTTCTGTTCTTTTGGCCTTTTGATTTTTAATTTCTTCAAAAATGAATATAAATAGGACAACTTTTTAAAGTGAATTCTTTAAATTATTTTCCAAACCAAAACCGTACGTGTTTGTCAACATCGAAAGTTATCTACTTTAGCCCAAAATAGCAGAGGGCACGCATCTGGGGACACACACCGAGACAGAGACCGAGATGAGATAAGAGAATAGGGATGAGTTCGCGTGAGAGTACAGGCAGCATGGGGCAGCAGCCAAATTGCATGTGAGGGGGCCACCCGAGGCAGTGGCATGTGAGCAGGCAGCCAAAAAGTCCATGCTTTCCCACGAGCACAACACTTTTACTACTAATCGTAAGTAATTTTACTGTCAATTATAAGTAATTTTACTGTCTATCGCTGAGTTGTAAGTATTTTTACTGCTAAGTCAACCATCTACGCTCAAAAGAGTGTAACAACCATAACAAAATTAATTTTTCTACTGACCATAAGCAATTTTATTGTACTACCACAGGAGAGTTACTGATTGTATCGTGCCGGACCAACCCGTTGTGCCGAGGTACTAGCCCAAACACTCTACGTCCAGCCGGGCTAGCATGGTGGCCCTGCCTGTTTATCTAGGTCTACCAGTCTCTGTGCATTCTTTGACGAGCGGCCAACCAAATACTATATTATGGTTCTATTCTTTTTAAAAGTTAAAATAAATAGGATGACTTTGAAAATAGATTCTTTAAATTATTTTTCGAACTAAAACTGTATGTGTTTGTCAACATCAAAAGCTATCTACTTTAGCCCAAAATAGCAGAGGGCATGCATCTGGGGACACACACCGAGACAGAGACCGAGCTGAGATAAGAGAATAGGGATGAGTTCGCGTGAGAGTACAGGCAGCATGGGGCAGCAGCCAAATTGCATGTGAGGGGGCCACCCGAGGCAGTGGCATGTGAGCACTGTCCCCTCCTTCCTCAAACTCCTAGCTACTCCACAGCCAAAAAGTCCATGCTTTCCCACGAGCACAACACTTCTCCCTGTACATGGATAGGCATAAGTGTCCTTCTGTTTCTAACAGCCCCTAGCCTCGGTCTAATCAGTTGGGGAATCTCTTAGCATATTTGTCGCTTACAGGACTAATTGCTTCTAGAATAAAAAAAAAGGAGGGGCTGAAGGGACTAAACTAAAATGTTTTACCATAAATTGAAGAGGGCTAAACTAGATTAAGACAAACATAACAAATAATGGCCCTGCTTTTTTCAGTTTCTAAAAACTGCTTTTCGGCTTTTCTACAGTAACTAGCTTTTTAAACGGAGTATTTTTTTGAAAATAAGGTCTATTAGTTAATTGTAGTACATACTTTACTGACTTTATTTATATTGATAAAAACCACATGTGAGTTTTTGTTACTCTGTAATCTCTTGTACAAACAACCCAAAAGCCACAAGCCGTAGCAAAAAAGAACAGACCATAATCTTGTGTAATTTAAATTCATACTTGAATCAAAGAGAACCAAAGCCCAAAAAACAAAATACAATGAAAATACTTCGCAGATGGTTACCGGCACCATCAAGCCCAACAAACCCCACCTGGTGGCCACGCCTCTAATTGCATGTACTCCTGTATGTTTAGAATGCCGTACGAACATGGATGGGCTAACCTAGTTCCACACTTCCACCGCGCACTCACTGTACAAGCATAAACAGATAGGACCATTGTCTCACTGTTGAGCCTAAATGGGTATGTTTATGTAAAGGTATGCCAAAAAAATGCTAAAATTTGTTACAAGTAGTCAAAGAAACAGAACTTGTGATGTTCCTCCACTTCCATTATATATGCTTTCTTTAGCAAATCAAAGTAAAAAAAAAGGTCTTAGGACCAACCTAGGACAGATGAGTTACACTAACTGCTGAAAAAAAAATATTTGTGGTAATGTAGCATTCCGAATAGATCCGAAGCGTACATTTGGTTCTCCAAATTGATTTAGGTAAATGGAAGGGGTGTTCTTTTGGGCTTTTAAAAGTGGCTTTTGGCTTCTGCTACAGTACCTAACCTTTAAACGGAGTATTTTCTCAAGACAGGGTCTACAAGTTAAACGATCTACACGTTAAAAGCCCAACATCTGTACCAGCCAAAATCGCAAGTGAGTATCTGTCTCTCCGTAATCTGTACCGTAAACAGCCAAAATTCAAAAATTTCAGCCAAAAGCCAAAAGCCGCAGCCGAAAAGAACAGGCCCGGAATCGAAGATCCAATTCAATTTCGTGATGACATGGAATTGGTCTATGATTCCAATTCAAGTGTTTGGGTGACTTCTGAATTTATAAAGTCGAATTGAATCAAATTCAAATCCAAATGTTGTTTGGTTGTCATACTTAGGAATTGCCAGTTTGCCACAGCAACTAAGGATTAGATGGATCTGGTGAACAACCGTGCAAGGATGTTGACGGTTGCAGTCAATGCAGATGCCCGGAGTTGAGGTGGCGGTTCCGGGCTTCTGGCCGGAGTTGAGCATGGAGACTGCGGCCGTAGTTGAGGTGGTGGTTCTGGCCAGAGTCGAGCATGGCGACGATGGCCGGTTTCAAGGCATGTGGCTCAAGCACAGGTGGTGGCAGCGGCTGGACTCGAGGACGAACGAACTTGAGGAAGAAGGCGGTGGCCGGCGTGAAGGAAGAGCGATGAGGGACAGGGGTTGAACCACACCACGAGCAAGGTAGACTTCAGCCCGAGGTGTGAAAAAATATCTAGTGTATAGTCCAGGTAAATTTAGTCTAGCCTGGATAATATTTTTTATGGTCCAGCTCAGATAGTCCACTGAGCCTGGGACGTAATCAAATCCTGGTTCCACTACTGATGAGGGAGATGGGGAGCAAAAGCTCAACGGCGTTGTCATCGAGTCAGGGTCACAACGCAGCCAGAGAAGGAGGAGAGAAGACGCTGGCAACGAGGATGGCGGAGAGGAGAAGGAGAGGGTTGAGCGGATCTGCACCATTGTCAGATCCACAAGAATACGAATCTGGACAGCAGGAAAATGGATACCAATTCACGAGCAGAACTGAGTACAGAGTAGAATCGGGCAGCCAGGGAATAGGAATATGGTAGTTAGTATTAGGATTCTACACTACAGAGCTAAACAAGAGAGAACTGAAGTGACTTCAACATTTTTTTTCTTACTTCGACTCGACGCAAGTCTGGGCTTGAGTACCCTTGAGTTTTACAGCCATTACAGAGTTTAACTGAAGATAACAGAGTAAGTTTCTTAGCGAAAATAACTTGGACGGCTACAGTTTACTACACAGTAACTACTGGAATCAATGCTCTCCGTTGGATGGCACTTTACCCCCTCTCCTTTCATCATCCGCCCTTCGCGTTGGCTAACTGAAGTCGCCAAATCGTTTTGTCTGACGCTGACTCTCTTCTTTTCCATCTACTGGTAACAGGAGCCTGACAATTGCTCCCGCCTGAATTTTGACCTTGTCCTCAAGGTCTGAAGTCTGGGAATGCCTGCTGTATGAAGGTGACATCTTCCCATAAAGCATCTTCAAGAGACAAATTTTGCCACTGAATAAGCCATTGAGCAACTACCGCATCTCTTATTGGAATGATTCTCCTTTGCAGTACCTTCAGAGGCTCAGTTCGGACATTACCATCAGACCCAACAAGTGGCACATTAGGTAATGTAATAGCGTGACTTCCCAGATGTTTCCTCAGCTGGCTGACATGAAAAACAGGATGTATTGCAGCTGATTCAGGTAACAACAACTTGTGAGACATCTTTCCAATCCTTTCTATCACCCTAAAGGGTCCATAGTATTTAGACCTTAGTTTTAAAGATCCTCTTAATCCAAATGCATTTTGTCTATAGGGCCGCATCTTTAAATATACCATGTCACCGACCTAGAATTGTCTCTCAGTTCTCAGTCTGTCAGCAAAGTACCTGATACGGTCATGGGCATTCTGCAGATTTTCCTTTATCTTGTTCATCATGTTTTCCTTCTCTTCAATGGATAATATAGTCTCAAGCAAAATGTTTCCAGATATTGCTACTTCTCCTAACTGAGGTGGATGATATCCATAAAGGGCTTGGAATGGTGTTTCCTTTAAAGAAGTATGATAAGACGTGTTATACCACCATTCTGCCGTCGGCAGCCAAATGTACCAATTCCTAGGCTCCTGAAATACCATGCTTCTAAGGTATGATTCCAAACATTGATTTACTCGCTCAGTTTGTCCATCAGACTGCGGGCATCATGGTCATTGATATGGGGTACCACCAGCCGCCGCATGCTAGACTCGACAGTCTATGCCGCTATACCTCTCTTTCACTTGGTTATCGTCACTTTCTAGCGTCTTCCCTTGCGCAGTTTCTTGCGCGTCCCCACAAACGGTACCAACTGTCGTGGCTATTGACCAAACAGCATATGAAAGGACTAGCTAGAGAGAGCCAACGACAGGAGAGTGTGCTTGTGTATGAAAAGAGTGGATCTCCCTCATACCCCTCTTGGGGGTTTATATATAGAGCAGTTTTCCTATCCTTGAGGAGGTACCAAGAGGTACAAGGTATCAAGAGGTACCAAATTAGATCCAGCCGTTCAATCAGTGTGATCAACGGCTCAAAATTTGGTACCTCTTGGTACCTTTTACCTCTTGGTACCTCGCGTCCGGTACCACTAGGTACTGCCAAATCTCAGCCGTTCGATCAGTGTGATCAACGTCTCAAATTTGGTACCTCTTCCCCCTCAAGGATGGTAAAATTTCCCTTATATATATGAATGAGATAGGATGGAAAATTCCCATCCTACCCCTTAATAATTATAAAAGGTGATGGTTTATTAGTACATTCCTCTATATTATTGAGCATATTACATATTGGGCCAGTTATAAAGCCCAATCACAGGGTTGGACCACTTCTACAACAATTGACTATATAAAAATAATATTATTAGATTTTTCTTGCAATTTTTTATAATATATATTTATTATTTTTATTAATATACCATAATAATAAATTATAGTCAAAAATCTTACGGGACCGAAAAAAGTAAAAGACAGACTACATTTTGGGATGGAGAAAGTAGATGTCATCATTTTAGAGCATGTACAATGCAAGATGCTTATATATAAGTGCTTAAAGAGAGAGAATATAGCCACATCATCAAGCATTCATGCAAAAGTTATTTCCTCCAATACAAGCATCTCTTCCATAGGTGTTTAGATGCTATATTATCTATTAATAGATATAGTTATCAGTGTTCAAGTAGGCGCTAGGCGAGTGGCGAGGTGGGGCCTAGCGCCTAGGGAGCCTAGGCGGGGCCTAGGCGGTCAAATTAAAAATAAGGATAATAGGCAGATAATAAGTATATATTTGCTATATATATGAGATCTAATGTCTCAGATCAAGTCACCAAGTCTTATAACTAATGTTTAAAACAATGAGTCAGACTTTAGACCGTTTGATCAAAATCCAACGGTCCAGATCAATCCTTCCGCGCGGACTGAGCCTCCCCGCATAACCCTAACCCTAAATCCTCCGCCGCCTCGGTCGCGCCTCCCCGCATATTCTCGGTCGCGCCCGCCTCTCCCGCAAATCGTCGTCGCCTCTCCGCAATTTCCACCGCCCGCCTCCCCCACTCTCCCTCGCAGATCCCGCCGCCCGCCTCCCCATCTCTCCCCCGCAGATCGCCGCCGCCCGCCTCCCCATCTCTCCCCCGCAGATCGTCGTCGCCCGCCTCCCCATCTCTCCCACGCAGATCGCCGCCGCCCGCCTCCCCCATCTCTCCGGATCTGGCACGGGGAGTCCGGATCCGGCGGCGGAGGGATCTGGCGCGGGAAGTCCGGATCCGGCGGCGGCGGCGGCCAAGGGAGCGGCGGGATCTGGCGCGGGAAGTCCGGAATCTGGCGAGTCGACGGCGGCGATGGCCTCGTGTGCGGTAACACTTCCCCCCATCCCCCCGCTCCCTCCGCGCCGCCCCAACCGCCGCGCCTAGGCCGCCTCTCCCCGCCTTGGACCGCCTTCTTCCCGCTTTGGACCGCCTCGCCGCCCAGCCACTCGACTAGGGGCCAAGGCCGGGCGGCACCCTGCCGCCCAGCGCCTACGCGGCGCCTAGGCGGCCGCCCAGGCCGCCTTCTTGAACACTGATAGTTATACACATAAGCACCTACTAAGCACCGGTGCTTATTTAAGCATCGATGCTTCAAAATAAGCACCTTATCTATCCTATGTGTTAAGAAAAAACAGTTTTTTATTACTAAGCATCTCTCTAAGCGTTTGCATTGGACATACTCTTATGTGTGGGTTAAACCGTCGAAGCGTAGAGAATCTACGGCAGTTGTCAAATTACAACCGTTTCAGGCTATGAAGATATACTAGTATATTGCACGGATGAAGAAGCCGGAATCGCCCATGTACTGTGAACCTAGCCTGGCCTGGGTACGTGAAAACATAAATCAGCTTGAAGAAGTCTTCTCCTGAGTACGCAGTGTGCTGTGGACTTGTACATTCTATACCTTCAAGATCGCAAAATAGTACGTGTATCGGTGTATGCAAATGTAAAGGGTGTAAGCATCATGCAGACATGTACGGATGCACCATGTCAGTTAGGTCCCGCTCCTCACGGATTTAAATTTTGGCTTTTTTTGTTACTTTTAGCTTATTTAAATTAAAAATCACTTGAAACATATCGACTTCTAATTTAGCTTATTTTTGTATTTTTTTCTTTACTTCTTTGTATTATCCGTGATGATATAACGGGTTTTCTCAATTTTTCTATTGCTTACTTTTTTAGAAAAATTATCAGCTAATTTTATCATGACTCCTTCCTCTCCTCGTAGGCCAGCGGATCCAAGGAAAAAGTTCGCTGGATCGCTACGAACTTGTAACACTAACTTACAACAAGAGAGTTACATGCTCGTATACTACGGGGTTACGCGAGCTATGCCAGAGGCCGTCGGTTTCGTTGACCCTGGCAGTTACACCGTAGATCCGTCCCTAGGTATCAACCAAACCGACGAGCTGGTTCGTCCGTTCCATAATTCCATTGCCATTGGGTGCAGGCAAGCCGAGAGATGGAGGAGCATGCGCGCGCCATGCCAGACGCGGGTACGTACGCACGCCACGCGCGGCACGGGCACCGGCGTCTCGTCGAGCGAGTCACATGCCCGGTCCAGCTGCCGCCGGACTTGGGACTGGTTGATGCATGCCGTCCGTGCATACAAAAAATAATAGTCTTGTGGTTCAGGCCTGCTTGAGCTTCTCCTGGAACAGCCAGCCTTCCGATGCGCCCCGACCAAGGTCTGCTCGGTTGGGACAAAAAAAAATAATGGTTTATAGCTGAAATTATATTATAGCTGATTGAAATTACATTGTAGCTGAATGTGACTTATTTGGCGTAATTAAATTTAATAAAATTTAAAAATAGAAGAAAAAAATACGGCTTTGCTATTGCACAGGCGACTCAAATTTTTTTATCTTTTAGTCATCTAAAATTGCACTCTCAATTAACTGAAGTTGCAGCCCCCCTCTAAAAAAACACTTGCAATACCTGCAACTTCAGGTGACTGAAAAATAAAAAAATTTCAGTCGTCTGTGCAATAATCACTCCCAAAAAAATATGTTAGTTCATCACGAACAACGTAAACGAATACAGGAAAAAGGAATCGGCAAGAAAGCTCAAAAAAGTCAATATTTTTAAAAAGATGAAATTTATGAACAATAAAAAAGAAGTCAGAAGTCAAAAGCTCAAGTCAAAATGAGCGGGACGAAACCCGACAACGTTATGTACGGCCCTCCAGAGCTCAGCTGCGCAACGCCAAGCATTTCTTACTAGCTATCTCCTGTTCTCAAATCAAGTGACATGGACTTTTCACTTTGGCTAGCTGCTGCATTTGCCGTTCGACGCTTGCAATTGCTCTCTTGGTCCCTGGGCATCATTTTGCTCGCCCACTTTTGGAAAAATTGCAAGGAAGCCCAGGCTCTTCCTTAAAATGAGGGACATGGCCATGATGGTGAGTGATAACCCCGCGATCTTTGGGGGTGTTCTTTTGGGCTTTTAAAAGCGGCTTTTGGCTTCTGCTATAGTACCTAACTTTTAAACGGAGTATTTTCTCAAGACGGGGTCTACAAGTTAAACGATCTACACGTTAAAAACCCAACATCTGTACCAGCCAAAATCGCAAATGAGTATCTGTCTCTCCGTAATCTGTACCGTAAACAGTCAAAATTCAAAAATTTCAGCCAAAAACCATAAACCGCAGCCGAAAAGAACAGGCCCTTTGTTTTCAGATCGTTTCATGGTATGCATTCCCAGTTTTTATCTGAACCTTTACGCTGGCCTTAGCAGCCATGTTGGTTGTTAACTGGTATAGATAGTGGCCTGTGTTAGGACGATCAAGTGACCCAGTGCCATCTTGCTTAAAGCCTTAAACCATGAATAAGTCGGTACTCATTATGGTGTTACAAAGATTTTGGCTAATTCAAACCCATATCCCGCCCATTCAAGCTTCAGTTTTTAGCTTTTAATTCACTACTTCTTTATTTCATCTTCTGTTGGCTTTTTAGTTTTTTTGGGTTTTTTTGCTTTTTTTCTATATTTCTTCGTATTGTTCATGATGGGCTAACATATTTTTTCTATTTTTATTTTTTTTACATTTAGTTACGTTAAATAAACCACTATCACCTACAGTAAAAATATAAAAACAACTACAATAAAAAGACCATAAACTATAGCTAAACTGAGCACCACCGTGCGTTTTCTCTTGGATCCGCCGCTCGGCTTCTCGTGGTCGATCGGGCGGATCGGAGCCTGAGAAGATCCGAGGATTCCCATGACCAGATCACGGCGCCACCCACTCGCAATCGGGCAGTGGAGGCGGCTTGTGACGGCCTCTCGTGCGCGCCAAAGACTCGATGAAGAGAAAGATGCACACGTAATCCAGCTTTTTGCTTGCACATTTTGCATACACAAGTAACAATGATCCGAAGGTCATATCTAGATTTTTTTTGTAAAAAATAATTTAGGTGGTGCTCAGATGGAATGAATTTTTATGACTTATGGTTGAATTTTTACTGTAGCTAAATAAAATTACACTGTAGCTGATAGTAGCTTATTTGACATAATTAAATTTTAAAAAAATTTAAAAATAGAAAAAAAACAGGTTAGCACAACACATATAATGCAAACGAATACGGAAAAAAGGACCCACAAAAAAGCTCAAATTTTTTAAAAAATCAGAAAAAAATAAAATTTAGAAATAGTGAAAAATAAACCGAAAGACAGAAATCTATACCCAAACGAGCTGTTCCTAGTTTCTCGACCAAGCGGAACTTAATGCGTCAAATCAGTCGCTGCATACCACAATTCCACTCGCGCCTTTCGGGGCATGGACTCAAATGCTGGCAGATTGCACCGAGTTCATCTGCAGCATGTCATGTACTCCTTTTCTTCGACTTTTAACCTAGACAAGTCACAAGCCTGAGATGGGTAAAATCACAACGCTGTAGCAGCACTACAAGAAGGTGCATGGTGTTCAACAAAAAAAAGATAATTAATTCCTTTCGGCTTTCGAAGCTTCGACCTCAGTTCATAACTTCAGTAGCAGAAAGATCACGTCTCTCAGCTTGGGCACCACGAGGCAAGCAATCCACGAGGATCAGAAGAACATCTTAAATTCGTAACACTACAGACTAATCTGCGTTTTTGGCAAGCCCTCTTGGACAGGCTCATGGTTCCTTTCAATCGACAGACCCCAGCCTACCAGCCTATCTTACTTCACAGAGAACAGTCCATTCAAGAACTATTTATAAGACTATTTGGCGTCCTCATGTCCTTTTTCTGCCGAGAGAAACGAGAACACATTATTGTTCAGTTAAGGCACGGCAGGGCAGGATTATTACAGTGCGTGATGCGACCGGGCCCTGCGTTTAAAGTCGCTATAATTGCGGCACAGCACACCCAGCTATATTCAGCTCTATGCTTCGACAGCTATCTCCTAACACGCCAAGCCATAGCTCACTTTGAAGCAAGCAAAACAACTCCTCTGCAATGATTCAGTGCGGTGCGCCCCCAGAACATGGCCCGGAACTTGCATATTTTTTTTGACCTACGCTTGCTTTTCTGAGTTGTGACATATCCTGGACGCTAGCATAAGGCTGAATCAAAGCCAGTTTTGATATTGTTTTACACTGTATTTACAAAAATAACAGTATACGAGACGTATTGACAAAAATATCATTTTTGTCATCGGCGGGCCGGACGGCAGCGCCCACGAGGCGACGAGTGTCATTGTTGCCCGGCGGCAGGCGCCTGTCGCCCAGCCACCAGGCGGTAGTTATTAGCCGGACTAATTACCTGTCTAATTTTTTTCCGATTTAGTGTTTGTTTGAATTTTTAAATATACCAAATGAGCTCAAAAAATTATGAAAATTTATGTACAGCCTCCCGACATAACATTCCTTGCAGAGTAAAGTTTGGAAAATGTTATCCATGACGAATGTTACTCAAACATTTATACAATTTCGATATATTAATGAGTTTTTACATATAGCAAACGAGCTCTAAAAATTAAAAAAAAATTATGTGACACCTCCCAATGTAGTAATAGTTATTATGTAATTTTCTGGTTTTTTATACGGTCCAAATTAGTCACGTTTGTTCGCATTAACTTAACCATAAATTTACCAAAAATTCTCATGGTTAGGTTAATCCGAACAAAAGTAGCTAATTCGGACTGTATATAATTCCTAACAAAAATTATATAACAACTATTACTGCATCGGGAGGCTTCACATAAAATTTCGTATTTTTTGTAACTCGTTTGATATATGTAAAAACTCGTAAAATTATCAAAATTGTATAAATTTTGAGCAATATTCGCCATGAATAAAATTCTTCAAAAATTACACTGCGAGGAACGTTGAGTTGAGAGATTGTACATAATTTTTTATAATTTTTTGAGCTCATTTGGTTATTTAAAAATTCAAACGAACACTAAACCGGAAAAAATTAGACAACTAATTAGGCTGGCTAATTACCTGCTGCCTATGAGTTGGGCATCAAGTAATTAGCCAGCCTAATTACCTGCTTTTCCATTTAGTATTTGTTTCAATTTTTAAAAACATCAAATGAGCTCAAGAAATTACAAAAATTTATATACAATATTCTAACATAATGTTTCTCATAGTGTAATTTATGCAAAATTTTATCCCTGGCAAATGTTGATAGAAAATTCATAAAATTTTGATTTTTTACGAGTTTTTACATATAGCAAACGAGCTCCAAAAATTACAAAATATTATGTGAAGCCTTCCGATGAGGTAATTGTTATTATGTAATTTTTGGAAATTTTATACGGTCCGAATTAGCCACGTTTGTTCGAATTAACTTAACCATGGGAATTGTATCGTTAAATTCATGGTTAAGTTAATCCGAACAAACGTGGCTAATTCGGATCACATAAAATTTCTAAAAAATTACATAATAACTGTTATTATATTGGAACACTTCACATAAAATTTTGTAATTTTTAGAGTTTATTTGCTATATGTAAAAACTCATAAAAATATAAAAATGTTATGAATTTTTGAACGACATTCATCTTGGATAAAATTCCCCAAAAAATATACTACGAGGGACAATATGTTGGGAGGCTATACATAAGTTTTTATAATTTTTTTGAGCTTATTCGATACATTTGAAAATTCAAAAAATCAACATAGGTAATTAGGCCAGCTGATTAGCCGGCCTAATTACCTGCCACCTCCTCGCTGGGCGACAGGGGCCATGCGTCGCCTCGTGGCCACTGCCGCCCGACCGCCAGGTGGCAAAAATGATATTTTTGTCAATATTGTCGCTATACGACTATTTTTATAAATACGGTGTGAAACAGTGACAAAAGTGGCTTTGATTCCATAAGGCTACCGTGTACACTAGCATAAGGATATTGTATGACTATTTGGATATGATCCTATATTATACGATAAGTATTTAATTTTATCTATGTTATGTTATCGAAACTTATGTTTAATTTTGTGTCTTTTGCTCTCTGATTTTTGCTATTAGGGTAGATCTTTTCGAAAGTTGTGACATACTTAGACAGTAGCAAAAGGGTATGTACAACGCTTCATGCTGCCTGGGTGACCCAAGCATCCATGTTGGCACCAAGCTGCCATGTTAGATCGATGGGTGCCTCGCAAAGGCTCAAAGTAGCCTACAGACGAAGCATCTAGAGGTGAGCATGGACCATGCTGTGCTAGCCTAGGCTCACCGTGCTTTGGGCCACATCGTGCCATGCCAGTTCGGCCTGGTCACCCCACCGTACCGTGCCGGCCCGCCTCGCCTTTGGCTAGGCTTAGGCACTGCCAAAAGCCCGCCGTGCCGGTATTCATGCTGTGCCGATGTTCGTGCCAAGCTAGTCCAACCCAGCTCGAAGAATCTATACACGGCGAAGATGGTGGCGGTGGCTGTCATCTTCATTTCTGTCGTATCCACCTCGTTAAAAACTAGTTAAAATTAAATTAGTTGCGTAAAAATATGGGTACATAATGCCGTAAATATTTTAGAGAAAAAATAATAACAAGCGTACAATATACTAGTCTTGTGGCGTACATGTGTGCTTGCCAAATGTAGGCATATACGGAATGGGACCGCATTGTATGTTGTATATTTGTATAAATACTAAGAGTCTATCGGAGAGTGTGGAAATGGCAAGTGTGAATTTCCTTGATGTTAGGAAGGTCTTGAAGTTTGGAACTGCTATTATATTTGTTAAACCTCAAACCAACAGAGTGGAAGAATAATACAATTAGCAATAGTTGCATGCAAAAACAAAGATAGCGCTCTTCGGTCAAGCACCTTGTGTCTATATATGTGTAATGAACTAATGACTTGAAAAGCCTAAGTAGCTTAGGACTCACCTCGTACTTAGTCCCTGAGAGCCTATGACGATGCTACTAATCTACTAGGGCCAGCCCTGCAGTAAAAAAATATGTATTTATGCATTTGCAGTGTATACATGATGGAAAACTGCAGACCATGTTCCCTTTGCTTGTGTAAGGGTGATGTTCTGGACTAATAATGTAGCAGCTCAGTTTTCACCCTTCATGTTGGATACAAGATGAATGTGACAAGATGACATACACCATGCATGCATATATTCTGAGATAGCTAGCAAAAGAGATGCACGCATTAGCTATTTGAATGGCATATGAATGTGACAAGATGGCACAACTAGCGCTACAAACAAATTCATCGGCAATACACTAATTTAATCGGTACGTGCTACGATTTAATCTACAGATGGCACTCAATTTATTCTAATAATTATTAATGGATTTTAATGTATTTAAATATTCCATGGAGTGGCAAAATGATGTTATGACAATTTAATTAGTTAGTCGCGTATAGATCATAGTCGCCCGATGGAATTAATTCATTCTAATAATCCTAAATAATTATTAGTGGGTTTCTACAGCTTAAGTAGGATTGATACGGGGAGGGGTCCCGATCTTTTCAGTGAGGAACCGTGGATAGTTGATGCGAAGTAGACGATGTCGCTAGTTGAACACTCGCGCCAATGCACGAGCCCTCAACTCTTCGGAATACGCCCAAAACACACCGGATAATTGTTCACCGCGAGACCACAAACGACGAACGCCAAGTCCCCAATTTCCAATGGAACGACGGCTTGACCTTGAATTGCAGAACGAACAATGGATCGCCTAGTTCTCTCTCAAAGTCCTCGCATGAACTCTGGTGTTGAAAGAATAAGCAATAGCTATATTTCAATCTTATGCATAAAGTTGGTCTCCCTCTAAAGGCTGCCAATACAAGGCTTATATAGCCCCTTGGGACGTCCATATGGTCCCCAAACCAATTACAACTCAACCCTATATGGTTTTGGATACGAACTCTCACTAAAAAACTATATTTTTCACCCATCATCTTGTTTCGGTCATAACTTTTTATCCGTGACGAATTTGAAGGTGGGACTAGATCCATTGCGTAGCCCGTGAAATTATATTTCCAACGAGTATAAGAACACCTGAATCGGACTCCGTTTGTGAAAGTTATGACCTTTTTAGTAACTGCCTGTCAGGCTATCCCAAACCGAATCCGAATTGAATTCTGAGTTGAATCTGAATTTGAATTGGGTTGAGCACATGGGAAGTCCGAATTTGGGTTGCAAATCTTATCCAAAACTTGTAGTTTAAGTCCTTGGTCTTCTCCCCTTTTGCTCTCCCACTGCATGGCTTCTTTCCTCCTTGATCAGCTGCATGAGTTGCTTGGCTTTCTTCTTTCCATTCCCATGGGCTTTGAGCTTTTTGTTCTTGGTAGCAAATATGATTAACCTCCTTATGCTTCTCTATTGCTTTGGCCCCGGACTCATCATAATATTCAAATTAATCATGTGCATATCCGCATCATCCTCCCCTTCTTCAAGAAAAGCCGTCCTCGGCTTTTGATAGCCTGAAATTGTACTAAGCAAAGAATACAACGTATATGCATGGTATATATATTTGTCATCAACACTTCTTTTGCTTAGCATATCAAGAACATCTAAAGGCGTAGTAGATAAAAAAAACACATACGCACGATATATGTATGAATCAATTATTGTGTCATTCTCATCGTTCCACACAAACCAGTTAATATAACGACAACCATAAGATGTATACATTGCAATATTATCTTTCATATCATTCTCCCTCCTATGAGAAAAAGTCATCCTCGACTTTGCTAAGCACATAGACAAGTCATTAATGGGCCAAACCAAATTAAGTTGTTCAAATATGGAGGAGAAAATTTTTAGTTCCTTCCATGCTTCAACTGCGCTACTTTGATTCTTTGTACATGATTGTACATTAAAGGATGAATAAGTAGGTTTAAGAAATCTTTTAAAACATGAAGCACTATTGTTGAAACTCATCTCATTGTGATCATGATATGGCACAAAAGTTTGTTTATCCAAAATATGCAATTTCAATTCAGCAAGCTTATCACATGTAATGCATATTCGGTAACCATAAAATTTATCATCTATACCATAATTTCCAATCAAATTGAACTTATATGTATATGCATACGTACTAACTAGTGATTTTAAACACGGAATTTCAGCAACATTCTCAATCACACTAGATAGCTCTCTAGGATCATCAAACATGATATAGCACAAAGAATCACTAGGAGATATTCGAGTAATAACTTCCTTATGAGTAATCAATTCCACATTATGTATATTGAGCAAAGAAAATTTCAGAACATGGAATTTTCATTCGCACATATGAGTTCTCACAAATACTCACCATTCCACAATTACTTCCAGCACCAATATTGTTACCTTTATTGTTCTCCTCAGTTGATATAGGTGTTATAGGTATTAAATGATCATGATGTAACAACGGGACAGTAAGTACTTCATCTTCAACCGTGGTTATCTTCTCATCTTTGACTTCCAATGATGCCAGTTGTTGAATGTTTAATTCCTCATCTTCAATTTCAACCTGCACAATGTGAGAAACAACACTACAAGTAGACATTAATGTGTTAGTTTTAAAATCAACCTCACTTTGTTCATCAGCTACCTCTTTATTCTCTTTTGGTGTTTCTCTCACACTCTCATTTGGAATGCTCTCAAATTCATATATGGTGTAATCACACAACTCACTCTTTTTAATACTCTCTTTCCCTTTGGCTATGTGGCTCTCACTCTCACATGGGTTTTGATGCATCTCAAGTGTTGTTTGTAGCAATAGGGCAGCATATGCACTTGGAGTAAAACTTCCAATAGATGGATTAGTTTTAAACGAATTGAAACAGGATGTGGTTTTACCTCCTGTAGGTGTTATACGGGGAGTGTAGGAAGATGATTTTGAAACCCTCATGTCCTCCTCGGCCTCATTGTGCATAACGACCGGAGGGCCGTGCACACTTGTGTCATCAGCTGGTGCACCCCCACGTAGATTGTGGTGTACGAACATGGCACGCAGCTCCCGAAAGTGATTGTTGATGGTCGTACGCAATTGTATGACCTCCACCCCGAGGGTGTTCAGTCCAGTCTGAACTTCCCTGAGCTCATCGCGCACGCCATTGTCACCATTATGACGTTTTTGTCGTATCTCGCGCAACCGAGTGTACTCGGTCCACGTAATCGGCGCCTCCGGATTAGGTGGCTCCTCCTCGTGACCTGACATGGAAACGACTCACAAGCAAAAAATGAGGTTATATCCAGGTTAGTAAAACAAAAGCTCTCTCTATGCTTGCAACTCACTGTCCTGAAAACAAGACAAGTTTACCGTTCCAAAGTGAATTAAGGACAGCAAATCGATAATTGTGACAGCGAACGACCTCAACCCGGTAATGTATGAGCGCAACCAAGGGCAAGGGAGTACACAAGCGGGTGTAAGTGGAGCTTGGACAGTTATGTATTTTGTAGCAAGGGAAAACAATCAATTAATTTCAGAAATTGCACAGAATTGAATTATAGTTCGTATCTAGCACTTAGCCTATGTTGCTAATCAACCAACGATGGAAGAATGCTAAAATAAGTGTATGGCAATATATGGGAGTGGTAAATACAAGATAATTCAATCGAATGCAATATGGAATTGAAGAACACAAGAGTTGACCCAAAACATGAAAACTGAGGATTTCTGTCTACTGGACAGCACGTCGGTAGTTCGGCTGTAACTTTTTGTCAGTTGCCTTTTTTCAATGATTCTTTTTTTCTCAGTTTTCTGACGGCTTTTTCTACAACTTTTGTTTTGGGGCCAAGTTCTGAAAATCGACCGAAAAATTCGCACAAAATTCACAAGTGCCGACTGTTGCAGATTCAATTCAGAAATTTGGGTCAACTTTCACCGCATATATCTCTTAACTTCCTTGCTGGAATGGCATGTTGGAACCCAGAGTAACGACTCCTGGATCCTCTGTGTAAATCGCACTAGTCCAGGATCAGTTAGTGCACACAGTAGAACAAAGATACATATCAAGCACAAATGACCAACTATATTAAATAAAGAGTATGGCCTTATGGCCAAGTCTTACATCAACGCCATTGTCAATGATAAATAAAGAAAATAACTACGGAAGCAAACTAATAAAAAGCGAAGCCCAAGCCTGCCCACAGGCAAACGACAGTAAGACGCGGCCTATTCGTCCAGATCTTCACCGTTGTCGAAGGCATCTTCCTCTGTATGGAGATAGCAAAGTGAGTACAAACTTGTACTCCGTAAGTCATAAGGAGAAATGCAACATAATGATAAAGGCTTCAATGGAAGGCTTATAGGGTTAGTTTGCATAAAACAGCATTTAAGGAAATATAATAATAGACTGAAAATGCTGAAGTTAATACAGTATGTAAAAACAATACTTGTAATTAAAAATAATACCATCAGTGCCGGCTCCGACCAAACACCAACCTATTCTCGGGCATCCCACCCCGACCATCTTTTCCAAAAGATCACGTATAGATTCCACCCATCCACACGCTTTCACTGCGCAACTCTGATGGATTTCATCCATCCACCAGATTTCAATCTCTCACGGATTCCATCCGCAAGGTTTTCCTCTCTCGTGGATTCCATCCATCCACAAGGTTTTCAAAAACATTTTTAAAAAACAAAGTCTAATCCATGAAAAACTTTTACTAAGGATGCCCATGACCGTGGGCACGGCTATCTAGGATAGATTATACACTCTACAGAGGTTGTACAGCTTTACCCACAAGACACGATCATCCCACATTGCTACCGGTTTACACACTTTCTTAGGTGTGTGGCCTTTACAATGCAAAACCTTCAACTTGGTCAAGCCAACTTTATGGTTTCACCCCAGTAAGGAATCCACCAGACCAGGACCCCCTCTTGAGCCTGAGGGAGACTTCTCATGGCTACAAGCCTACAACCACGCTCAACCAAGTGGGACTTCACATGGCACCAACCACGCCCACCTTCAACCTACAACTTGACTCAGGTTGGGACTTCACAAATTATTCAGCTAGGGCTGTCCCATACCAGCCATGTGGTAGTACGATAGGGCTTTACAACAGTAGCTCACAGACCGATCCTTAATCTGACTTAGGCCCAACCACATACCCCTGTGCACGACAATCAACCACTGCGGCTCTAACCAACAGGGCATGCCTGCACTCACCAATCCAACCAATTGCCTAAGTCTAAACCAGGTTTTATATTTTGTTTTTAAAATATTTCATAAACCACATTGACTCACCAAAGTCAAGAGTACAGTTGAAAAGCTTATCATTTCATATGAAAAGTTCATCATTTTACGTGAAAAGGTATCCCAAAACAATATTATAACTAAGCATGTCTAAGCATTTGATATAATATTCTCTAGCCAATACTAGTGTACTAACTAGAGTTTGATTCTAGGGCGACAAGGTAAGGAATTCAATATCAAAGGAGGAATTTAACAAGTAGGCATTAACTATATTTAAAACTGAATTGAAATACGTTGAATAGAAATATGCATGCTGAATAATTTAAAACAACATAATTTTATTTTGAAATTCTGGGATCAACATGATCAAGGAGTGTGACTTGCATTGCTCTTCAACTTGGTGTGAATCTTCGTCGAAGAATTTTCCCGAGTCGTCGAAGTCTACACGTGAAAATAACCCATCAAATTCAAATAAATTCAAATTGACTTCAGGTATTTTAATTGAGGCCAGAAATGGATAGAGGGGAATTTTTGATGAATTTAGAAATTTGAATGGGCTCAATCGGAGTTAGGATGAAAAAGAACGGGCTCCGGGAAATTTAAAATCAGAGAAAAAGGAAAAAATTTGGAATTATTTTTCTAAAGAAAAATCTGAATTATGGCGTCAGCAGGGATTTTATTTTTGGCTGATTTATTTTTCAACTGAAAAATCAGGATTATGACGCCAGCTGACGTCAGCCATGGGGTGGGCCGTATGACAGGTGGGCCCCGGGTCTATGGACCGGGTCCACGGGCCACATGGTGCGCTGAGGTGGCACAGGGTGGGACGGTGCCGAGGTGGTGCTGGCGTGGCACCACGTCAGCTGCCACGCGGGCACGGCGACTGACGTGGGCAGGCCGACCGGGAGGCACTCGGGGACTGCATGCCCGCCGGCGCTCCGGCGACTGGCAGCCGGCGGCGAGGGGCGGAGGAGGGAGAGGGGGCCGAGGGGAGTGCGGTGGTGGGGTGGGATTTACCAGAGGCGGCTAGAGTTGGCCGGCGGGGAGGAGAGGCGTCGGCGGCACTCGGGTGGCGACGTCGAGGGGGGCTTCGGCGAGATTGGGTCACGGCCAAGGGGCGGTGGATGTTGGGGGTGACGCGGAGAAGCCGGGGGTGGCGTCGGCCGGGCGCGCGGGTGCTCGAGTGGCCGGCGATTGCTCGCCGTTGCCTTCACTGGCGCTCGGGAAGAGGCCGCACGGAGTGGAGGAAGGGGAGAGCTCGGGAGGAGTGGAGCGAGGGGCGAGGTGTGGTGAGGTATGGGGAGGCCGAGGAGGGGATTAAATAGGGGAGGGGAGGAAGGAGCCGGCGCGAATTGCTCGCCGTAGAGGGGAGGTGGGCGGCAGCCGTTGCGGGGGAGAGAGGGGATGGGGAGTAGGGAAGGTGGGGGAAACGGCCGCGAGGAAGGCGGGGGAGCGGGCGCGTGGGGCACGACGCGCGCAAGAGAGAGGAGGGGCGCCGGGTAGGGCGGAGGTAGGGGAAGAGCCCGACAAGTGGGGCCGGGCTGCGGTGGGAGCAGGAGGGGGAACGCGGGCGGCTGGATGGAGATCGGAGGGTGATGGGGAAAGGGGAGGGGTGAACGGCCGGATGGGGCGAGCGGGGTGGCATGGCGTGGATCGGGCTGGCCACGTGTCGGCCCGGGAGAAAGGGGAGGCGGGGTGTGGCGACGGCGGGGATGGTGGCGACGTGGGCGGCATCTGACCGTCCACGTGGCAGCCGGAGGGGGAGGGAGAGGGAAATGATTTTTATTTCTGATTTTGATTTTTCAGAAAATCCTAGGAAATTCATTTAGCCTCAGAAAAATATGAAAATAAATCCAAAAATTCCAAAAAATGCACAGAAGTTCCTAGAGACATTTTGGACTTAATAAAATTATTTCCAACTAATGTTCGTATTTAATTTTCAAAAATAGATTTTAAACTCCTGAAAACTCAGAAAACCAAATAAAATCCAAATAACTCCAAATAACTGATTTGAATTAGGTTTTTTTATAGGAAATCAAAATATCATTTTATTTAATAATATTTTTAGGTTTTCATTTAAAATACTTTTCAAATCTAGGTTTTTCAAATACAGAAATCCAGGAGAAAACTAAATTAAAAATTTAAGCACAAAAATACTTATTTGATTTAAATTAATTTTTAATTAATTTTTATTTACTTATTTATTTTTATTTTAATAAAAACCTTAGCTGTTACAAGGCGACATCAACAGGAGAGGTGACAGAACCACCACGCCAGGTGAGTAAGGAGAGGATGGAGATGTCGGGTTCTCCGGTGGCAGCGGTGAAGGTTAGGGGATGAGGACACAGAGGGGTGCGCGAGTGAGAGGTGTAAGAGCGCAAAACCTAGCAAGGGACTTACTTATAGAAGAACTATCATAGACGATTCTATAATGTAATCGTTTGTGATGTATAGCATATCATAGATGATTTTATTATAGAACTGTATGTGATATTACCATTATCACAGATAGATTTGTTATTGAACCGTCTGTGATGTTATACATTATCACAGACGATTCTCTTATGGAACCATCTATGATGTTGTACTTATTACAGAAGATTCTATTACGGAACCGCCTTGCACTATCAAACCGTCTGTGATAGTTTTCTGTACACAACATATCAGGTTTTTGACTAGCCTTAAGAAATGCTAGCTATGCCCTCTGAAAACAAGCAAGCAGATACAATCGCATATGTAATTATTTCTAAATCATTGAATCAATTACAATGGAACAATTCATTAATTATATGCTGATTTTATTAATTACTTTGGAATAATTTCCAAATAGTTGTTCGCCATGTGGGATCATTCCACTTGGCTATTTTCCTTTTAAATAAAGCTCTTCATAATGATTGACATGCATATAGCTTATTTCATCCCTTAGTTCTTCCTCGAACCAGATGATGTCTTCAAATGGAGGCAACTCATCAAATGGATTGTACTCTTCCTTATCCACGACATTCTCAACTCCGACAATTCTTCTTTTCCATGAAGAACTACATAGCGCTTCTTATTTGCTTGGTCGATTACAAAAAAAACTTAAATAATTTGCCTCGTGAGTATGAGTGGTTAATCTTTGTATCCTACACATTCGAGGTCCATAGTAGTGACATCGTTCTTATCAACCTTTACACCCTGTGGGAGTTGGATCCAATGGTACCAAAATAGAGGGATCTTGAAAATTACGTAGTCAAGCTCCCAAATATCCTCTGTAATCCCCTAGTAGGAGCATGGGCAGTGATACTGAACTGCTCACAAAATATATCTATGCGGACACCTGAGTTCTACACTGTGCTCTTTCTATCTTGATCAGTTGCATAAAATATATACCCATTAGTGTCATATCCTTGCTATGTTACAGTTATAAATTTTGACCCTCTTACTAGCCATTGTAGTATTTCACTTGATGACCTTCTAGTGAATCGCACTCTTAACCATTCGTTGAAACGACGATTGTGTTGTTCATGATCCAATCCTCCAATCGACATGGATTCTCTTAGCGAAACATGCCCTTGTGCTCTTCAATATACAGTGACACTTCAGTCATGTGTTGTAAGACCATGAAATGGAAATGAGTATATGTATCCAGATTAGAAATTATTGCTTTCCTTCCGATTGTCCCGATACCCTCTAGTCTCCCCATGTGACAAGATAGAGGTACACCTATCGGTTCGACCTAAACCATGTAATCGATGCAGAACTCAATGACTTCTTCAGTTGCATAACCTTCGATGATGCTGCCCTCCGGCCGAGATCGATTGCGTATATAGGATTTGAGAATTCCAATGTACCTCTCGAACGGGTACACATGACGTAGAAACACGAGGCCGCATATCTTTATCTGTTTCACAAGATGGACAATGACATGGACATGATATCAAAATTGATGAAGTGAAATACATCTCAAGATGACATAGAGTTGTCACCACCTTGGTCTGCAGAGCATCTAGTTCATCGGGATTGACAATATTCTGGGCAAATGCGTTAAATAAAAAACACAACCTCATGATTGTCACACAAACCCAGTTTGGCAAAATACTTCTAATTGCAACAGGAAACAATTGTGTCATTAGCTTGGTGGCCTTTATCGGTCTCTATTGTTGGGGGGATTTGCTCATGTGCCCCAAAGTTTAATGGCGTTTGCCCATTTGCCCCATGATGTCTCACTGACATGTGGGCCCTGGACCCGCATGTCAGTGAGACATCATGGGGCAAATGAGCAAACGCCATTAAACTTTGGGGCAGGGGAGCAATTTTTCCCTATTGTTGCTAGCTTGGTACTGATGTTTATAGCGACCAAGTCACGCCATGCGTTGATACCATCCATTGTTTTGTCATGAATGTTCAGTAAGAGATCAATCAAGCTGTCATATACACTCTACATGCATGACATCAATGCAATTGCGAACTTCTAAGTGCTCCCAATAAGACAACTCCCAAAATATTGACCTCTTCTTTCACATGTTCTTCTGATGGGTTCTCAACTTACGGCCCATTTCTAAGCACAATATCGATATACTTGACCATATCGTACACCTCTTTCCTGCTAAAAGGCCTTGGTGCTGAGTTGTCCTCTTTATTTTTATCAAATTGTTTCTTCATCTTGCGATATGGGTGATACCTTGGAAGGAGCCTACGGTGACGTATGTACACAGTCTTGCGGTATGTAAAAGTTGTTCAACCACACACTCTCGGCATAATCTAAGTAGTGCAGACAAGCTTTGACACCTTTCGTACTCAACCCTGATTGGTTACCAAGGGCAAAAAAGTTATTGATGGTGCAGAACAACATGGTGCACAGAGTAAAGTTCTCTCGTTTGTCCGCGTCCCATACATGTACCCCTTCATTTTACAGTATCACAAGATCTTCCACCAATGGTACTAGATACACATCAAAATCATTTCCAGGTTACTTCGACCCCTAGATAAGTAGTGACATCAAAATGTACTTCTGCTTCATATACAGCCAAGGAGAAAGGTTGTACATGCACACATTCACTGGCCAAGTGCTATGTCGGCTGCTCATATTACCAAAAGGATTCATTCCATCTGTACTCAACCCAAACCTTATATTCCTCGGTTCTACACCAAAGTCTGCAAACATTGTATCGATGTTCCTCCACTGAGCAGAATCAGTAACGTGTCTTATCATTCTACCTTTTTTACACTTCTCTGTGTGCCAACGCAGCAATCTTACATCCTTTCAGTTCACAATAAATGTTTTAAATGGGGAATTGCAGGCAAATACCACAATATCTTTGCAGAGATCCTTGCTTCACCTCGATGCCCTCGCCATCATCAGAGTCATTCTTACATTTGTATCGGGATTGTTTGCATACCGGACAAACATGTAATTTTGCATACTCTTTACGATAGACGATACAATCATTAGAACATGTATGTATTCTTTCTACTTCCATTTCTAATGGACAAAGAACCTTCTTGGCTTGGTAGATGGTTCTTAGCAACATATTTCCCTCCGGAAGGATGTTTGCTAGGAGATCTAACAACGCCGTGAAATTCTTGTCGGACCAATCAATGCTTGCCTTCAATTTCAGCAGTTCAAGAACAGATGACAACCTTAGGTATTGCGGCTTGCAACCTGAAAACAAAGGTTTCTCCGAATCCTCCATCAAACCCATGAATTTACCAAAATCTCTCTCACTGTAGTTCCCTTCTGCATCACATAGCATCTGATTTAGATTATCATCATGCGACATATCCTCATCGAAAGCACAGTCCACAACTAGCATATCGTTATCTTCCTCAACGATGTTATAATTACCTTCCTTTATAATATTCTTCTCTTTACCGTGATTGGTCCAATATGTATGTCCCTTCTTGAAACCCCCTTCGAATCAAGTGAGCTTCAATTTGCGATGAGTTGCTAAACATTTTTAGATTATCACAATCAATGCATGAACAGTATATATATTGTATTCCATTTTTCAACATATCCTGCTCGGTCACTCTTCTAAAAGTAGACACACCTAGAGATGGCAACGGGTAAATACCCATCGGGTATTGCCATTCCATACTCGTACCCGCTAGGTATAAATTTACCCGTCGGGTTACCCGTATCCGCACGCGGGTAGGAAAATTTACTCATACCCGTACCCGCGCGGGTATTACTACCCGACGGGTAACCCGTACCCGCAAGCATACCCGGTTCAACACATAAGAATATCATCAATTTAGACATTCATTAATCATACATGCCAAGCACAAAAGCGTCTAATGATCAAAATTAGTACATCACATAAACATACTTGACATGACCATATCAACATATGACAAACAAATAAACAATCAACAACAAGTAGATAATAAAATTAACATTTGAGTGGGATGTCTAGTTGTCTAATGCGGGTATTCATTACCCACGGGTAGGCGGGTATGGGTAGTATATATCCACACCCGCACCCGCCTACCCGGCGGGTAGAGGATTTCGCCCAATAACGTACCCATGGGTACATAAAATTTTCCATACCCGTCTCTTTATCGGGTAAAACCCGTCGGGTATTCGGGTATCGTGTACCCATTGCCATCTCTAGACACACCATTAATGTACTCTTCACTCACATGGTTCTCAACATACATCCAGCTTCAGTCTATCTACGCTACACATATAACAAATTAGTGTCAAATTGGATCATTAATGCTAGTATAGCTAGTCAGCCCAATACTTACATATAATTGACATTTACCATATAATAAATTATCCATATCTAAATTAAGTAGCTAGCTATGTACTATTTATGAAGCAATGTATATATCAAGCAAGAATATATTAAAGTAAAGTAGGAGTACTGATCCATACTTAAATTAGAGCAAACTACCAATTAAGCTAGATCTAAACCTAGCAATCACCTCTCTTTATTACAAGGCATATAATTAGAACCAAATACATACTAACCTCTAATCACCAAGAACAGCTAGATCTACAAGAACTAGATCTGCAAACGGTATGCTTTCACCAAACACTCCAAAGCCAGCCAACTCCTTCAATGTAGCGCAATGAAGGCAGATCTGTCAGAACTCCGCTGGTTAGCCATTTAATAACACGATGTATCCCAGACACGTCCAACCACAAACCGTCTGTGGTCTTGCACTATCATAGGTGGCTCTCATTAATAACCGTCTATGATAATGCATTTCATAGACGGTTATTATTATGATCCGTCTATGATAATTACTAATCACAGACGGTTTATATTAATCATTGTCTGTGAATAAATATCACAAACGGTTCTAAAGTAAAGTCATCTGTGATAAATATGATTCTAAATTCTAAATTCATTCTCATATACATAAATGCAAATATTGCAATGACTCAAGAGTAAATATGTATTACTTAGTTGCTTTTTACCGGTCAGCAATGCCGTCATATCATTATACTAAGACCATTTACATATATAAAAGAGAGTAAATACAAATTCAACTAGTTCATTATATATATATATATATGGCACTCAAATAGCATGACCGATCATTTCTTACAAAAGATAATAAAAAAGTAGAAAACTAGCTGCTTCGATAGTTTTTCTAGTGTCGGAGGTAGCATGCAATCTTCGTTTTTTAAAAACTTCATAGGCGACGTGGTCAGCATCAGACGGTTCAGGGTCATTAGCGAACGAAGCCCGAAATACATCCATCCGTTGATGCGCTCATTCGAGTGTCTCCCGAATACCCTCCGACTAAACAATCAAGTCAAATTGAACCCATAGGCTCTCTTCCCTTTCTTGAGGGTCTTGGCAAGATTGACTCGGTCGCTCGCCACCTTGACTAAGCACTACAAGAGATGAAAAGCCTCTTGGAGACATGCAACGTTGTTGTGGAGTACCATGTCGATGGTGAGGTTAGCCCGTCGGAAGCTGGAGACCAACTAGAAGACGTGGCGGAGGAGGATGTCAAGACAGCAGAAGTTGGCCTTCAATTGCTTTGGTAAATCCTCGAACATAGGAGGGAGGACACTGTTGGCACAATTTCCTTCCGTAGCATCCGCTAGTGTACGATCGGCGAGATGCTCGTCCAGGATAGCCAGATTGACCATCAATACCCGTGACAAGGAAGAATAGGGAACCATTTATTTGTGTTTGAGAGACAAGGAGACAATGAAGATAGCCGACCAATGAGGTGCCCATACAGGATTAGTCTCCAGTGGCGGACGATCATTTTAATACAACAAGGAATCCATCTAGCTCGTGAGACGAAGAGACGTATCTGGGAGACGAAACGATCGAAGTGAGCCAAAACGATAGAAGGCGTGCATCAGAGAGAGGAAGCATATCACGGACGGTTCCAACCATAAGCCGTTTGTGATACACAACTACTATATATGGTTTATATTAATGACCGTCTGTGAACTATCACATACAGTTCTAATTAAAAATCATCTGTATGTCTGTAATTATCACAGACGGTTATTAACAAGAACCGTCTATGATAGTAGGGTATCACAAACGGTACACGAATCACGCTTGTAAAACCATCTGTGATAATTATAACAAAGATGGTTTAAGAAAATCGTCTGTAATGAGGCGTCTAATATAGCCTTTTTGTAGTAGTCCATGATGATCACGCTGACATGGCTGCCATGTTACCTAAATAAGCTTATATATGTCGAAACCGTTTCCATGTTGGTGCCAAGTAGGTGGGTAAAATAAACAATATTGATTGATAGTTAGGGGTGAAACATTCGGTTTTACATTTTTCCGGTTGAAAGTTGATCAATCTTAAGAGTTCAGTGTTTAAAGTAAAAATATAACGTCTTAGCTCAAATAGAAATGTGTGAGGGCTGACATGCAAATATTATTGTGGGTATTCTTGCTCCAAACAACATCAACTTCTGGGTTTTTTTTTTCTTTTGGCTTCCAAAAGTCACTTAAAACGTATCGACTTGTAATTTCTGCTTATTTTAGCTTTTTTGGGGTTTTTTCTTTTTAGGTTTTCTATTTTCCCTTGCATTGTCTATGACGATATGACATTTTTTTTATTTTTTTCTCAATTTTTCTATTTTTTCTGTTTTTCTCGGAAAAAGCTCACAGTTAATAAGGTACAATTTCAACTAAAATTCATAGCCTTAGGTTAGACCAAAAGTTAGCTGCAGGCTTGGAGCACCTAACCTGAGTGGTGTCTCGAGTGGCCTGTGCTTACTTGGAAGTTGAAATCACCGTGAGACGGCTGTGCATTGTACATGCCCTATTTGTAGCACTCCATTCCATTCCATTGGGTTCCATCACTTGCCCCACTTTTCTTATTGTATTCAATCGCTTTGGAGAAAGTTCTTGCCTACTTGGACAAACGCAAGTGAAGGATTATAAAAAGAAGCAGCGAGCTCATCCCAAGCTCATCCTGGCGACTTGTAGTTTAAAGCGTGACGAGTCCCAATCGGAGGCGTGGTTAATGATAGTAATCCGCGGCACGGCATGTTTAGTTTCTCTTCGTGCCGTTAAACCAGGCAGTGATCATTGTTCCTCGTGCAAAGATATCAACCGATTCAATTAGCCTGCTCTTAAATTTTATGATGCTATTTTGAGTTTTATACATCAACCAATTCATCAAACTCTTCATTTTTAGCCGAAAGCTATCTGCCCAAAGGTGAATGATACTGTAGTTCAAGGCTTTTGCAGTACTGGATGTGCCTAACTTCAGAGCCTGTTACTCTGATTTGTGCGTGGTTTTTACCGCGGTAGTTGGATTGGAATCAATCGACGGACGGGAGGGACCAGGCAGGAAGGCAGTGGCGTTACTGTGGTCACAGTGTTGAAATGTGCAATTCTGGTGTAAGCCAACCTGAGTGCAGCAGCTAGGGGACAGCCCAATCTTACCGCATCAATAATGTAAGTGC
Source organism: Dendrocalamus latiflorus (assembly GCA_017311315.1). Taxonomy (NCBI): domain Eukaryota; kingdom Viridiplantae; phylum Streptophyta; class Magnoliopsida; order Poales; family Poaceae; genus Dendrocalamus; species Dendrocalamus latiflorus. The sequence continues at coordinate 26,006,668 of CM029645.1, forward strand.
AGGGTGCAGGAAAAAGGAACCCTAGCCAAAACTGCAGCAGCTCCCCCCTTCCCCCGTGGACCACCACCACCACCACAACCATCATCATGGTAATCCCCTCCATCGTCGCTCCCACAACCATCATGGATCATCATCTTCTTCACCATGGGATGCAGAGAATGCACAAAAGGAAGGCAGAAAGATAAAGGATGGATGGCACTGAGTTGACAACGTTCCACTACCAAGTATGCACAGAAAAGAGCTAGCTACAGTACCAGAGCACATTGACTGATACATTGTTTTGCACACTGTTCTTCTACCATCACCTTAATTATGGAGAGCACCACCACCAGCACCATTCTTGGATTATAAAAAGCATCATCTCTTATGACAACTATAGATAATTACTATACCTAACTTCGCCTTCAAGGAAGTTCAGTTCTTTCTTAAAAGGAGGATGAAAAATAAGCCAGGTAAAAAAAGAAGAGAAAGGAAAAGGAGCGATCTTAGATGGGACTCGTTTCCCATGTATACTGATCCATGGTGTTCCGACCATGGTGATGACGATCACCCGTGACCTGAGGAGCTCCTTCCGGTTGGTTGGTTTACTTTGAACAAAGCAGCAGGCAGGAGAGGAAGCGGCTGGCACTCCCCTCACATCACTGAGCAACTGTTGGGGTTCTCGTCGCTGAAGTAGTTGTAAGGCTCCGCGTGCGGGTGCGGCGGCATCGGGTAGGACATCGGATACGGCATCGGCGGCCGCCCGTACCCGTAGCCCATCGGCGCGACAGCACCGCCGTGGCCGTGGTGGCCATGGCCGTAAGCGTGGCCATGCCCATTCATCATCATCTGTTGCTGCTGCTGCTGCATCATCAATGCCATGTACTGCTGCTGCGCCATCGGGTTCCCGGCCGCCGCGGCAGCCTGCAGCATCTCCGGCCCTGACGGCATGCCGCCGCCGCCGCCACCCTGGTAGAACCCCGCCGCCGGCATGCCGCCGGTAGGCATGCCCTGCATCGCACCGCCACCGCCCTGCACGTTCCCCATGTGCGGGTGGCCCATGGGCCCGCCCATCTGGCCCATACCAGGGAAGCCGGCACCGCCCATCATGTTAGGCCTCATCATGGCCTGCTGCGGCGGCATGCCGCCCATCGGGCCACCGACGGCGGGGCCGCCGCCGGCCCCGCCGCCGCCCTTCTTCGCCTGGCCCTGGTGGTTCCCGCTGGTCGGGGCTCCTCCTCCCTTGGCGTTGTTCGGCTGCCCACCGCCTCCGTTTTTACCTCCTCCGCCTTGGTTCTGCTTGCCACCTGCGTCTTTCTTGCCGCCGCCGTTGTTGGCGTTCCCCTTGATCTGCACAGGGATCTCGTTGCCACCCTTCTTACCACCATTGCCGCCGCCGTTGCCACCCTTCTTGTCGCCCCCGCCAGCGTTTAGTGGCATGACCATGGGCTTCATCATCATCTTGGGATCATCATAATACTCATCGTCAAGGCCTTCATCGTCGAAATCTTCGTCGTCGTCATAGTCGTCGAAGTCATCGAACTCGCTGCCACCATCGTCCCCGAAGTCGTCCTCGGGGAGGTTGAACTTGACGGACTTAGGATCCTTCATCGGCGCGGCCGCCGCGAATGGCATCTTCGCGTCCATGAACTGCGGCAGCTTCAGCCCATTCATCTGCATCTGCTGTTGCAACTGCTGAATCTGCTGTGGCGTCAGCTGCGGCATTACCATCTTTGCGTCTTTGCTGCCACCTCCGCCGCCGCCGCCCCCTCCGCCCTTCTGGCCTTTGCCGCGGGCGTCCTTGGGCTGGCCCTTGCCGCTGGCATCCTTGGGCTGGCCCTTACCGCCACCGTCAAGATTAAGCTTTTGAAACTGGTTGGCCACGCCAGCCTTGGAGCCCCAGAGCTCCGCCGGCTTGCCAGCCTTGTTCAGCTTCTTGATGATGGTGGCCGGATCCACCACGCCGAACACCGTCACCTTCCCCTGCTCCGGGTCTATCTTGGTTTGGTACACACCTGCACATGAATTCAACGCATTTCCTTAAGAAAAAAGAGCACAAAATGGGGGAAAATAAACAAGAATAAAACAAAAGCAATTTGCTTAAAAAAATCTTTCCTTTTTACCATCAATCTTGTGGAGGATCTTCTTGACCTTCTTCTGGCACCCATCACAGTGGATGTTCACTTTCAGCACACAAGTCTGGGAATTTGGGAGAAACAGAGAACACAGGTTTACCAAAATAGCAAAACAAAGAGGTTTCAAAAAGTTTATCAACACCCTTCAAAAACATAGCAGGAGACATGCAAGGAAACACAGGTGAAAAGAAAAGCAAGCTGCCTGCGTGCTAAAAAAAATGGCAGCAAAAACAAGGAAGAGTATGGAATGTCTGCACTGCCGCTTGAGTTGAGAAGAAGCAAAAGAAATCACCTGTATCTTGAGGGTTTCCTCCTTACTCATCCCTGACCAACTCAAATGCTGCAGCCCCAACCACCAAAAGCACAAGAGGCTTCACAGATCTAGTACACACAAGCCTCAAATCAGGGGAAGAACAACAACATGGCAGGCAGGCAGCAGCCATGAAACATTGCTCTCTCAAAAAAAAACAGAGGGGAGAGAGAGGGTACGAGCAGGAGAGAAAGAAATGCCTTCTTGCTGAAGATAACTTAATGGTCTGCAATATAATATCTCTTCATACCCTAGCACAAAGAGTAAGCACTGGTGCTAAAGAGAGAGAAAGAAGCATAGGCTTATAGCTTGTGTGTTTGCAGAAAACCAAAGCCTGTGGTCCAGAGAAAGAAGAGGGAGGGAGGAAGAAGAGTGCCTCCTCTCTCTACAGCAAACTAATGAACACGGGCACCTTCTGCTTACCCTCTTATTTCCTTTCGCCTTTTGCCACTGGAAGCCTTTCCCTTTGGCCTCAACAGATTGTGAAATCCGGCTCTTATGAAAAAAAGACTAGCCAAAGAGGGAATTAAATACCCTTTGTCACTTGTCAGTAAGTACATGGAGACGTTGAGCCTGTGAAGTGCTCGGATGTTATACTACGCTTAACAGTGTCGGTTTTTCTCTTTTGTAAAGGTGTACATTACATGGAAGTCTTGCTCTCTTGCCAACTTCGTATCAGCCCCTACTGTGACTCCCTGTTAGACTGTACACAGTCTAGGATGTTTTGGGGACGTGCATAAAACTGTTCATCAGGGGAATATTCCGTTAGTTATATCACCTATATCGGCCTACATGGTGTTCTGAGAGGAGTTTTTTCGCAGATATGGTACTGTTTGCATATATAATTATGAAAATAGCAGTATACGTATCATATTTGCAAAAAGCATTTTTTTCTATCTGGTGGCTGGACGGGCACGCGCAAACCTGATGTGTGGGCGTGCCACCGACAGTAGGCAGCTGCCGCGCCGCCACCAGACGACAGCCAGTCTGCCGCCCCCATGGGCAGACGGCAGGTAACGTCTTAATTACCTGCCTTAATTTTTTTATATACTATTTATTTTAATTTTTAAATATAGCAAATGAGCCCGAAAAATTACGAAATTTTATGTGCAGCCTTTTGACATAACGTACTTGACTGTACAATTTTTTACAATTTTATCTAATGTGAATATTGCTCAAAAATTTGTACAATTACCATGTAATATTTGAATTTTTTTAATATAGCAAATGAGCTCAAAAAATTACAAAATTTAATGTTAAGCCTCTCGTGACAACGTACATGACTATGTAATTTTTGATAATTTTATCTGCTATGAATATTGCTCAAAAATTTGTACAATTACCAGGTGATTAGCAAGTGCGGCAGACGTGGGTCATTTTATTATCTTTGCCTTTAATCCGTATTTTGGTTTTTCTTTGCTTTGTTTAATCCATATTTTGGTTTTTCTTTGCTTTGTTTAATCCACATCTGAACAAAGCGTAGTGGACTATAGACATTTGGCTCATATCAAAAATGAGCATTTGTGTAGGAAATAAACCACTGAAAGTGTCACTTACGTCACGTCTGTCTCCCCACGCGCAGTTCACTCTCGTCATTATCGGCGTATCGTTAGCGCGCGCTTTGCTATCACTCTCACCACAAATTTCAAGCTGCGTGCACTCACATTCTTGCAGTCTCTTCGCTAACATTCCTCGCCTCGCGGTCTCTTCACTCACACTCCTCGCCCGCGCTCTTTGTCTGCTTTCTTCACAACCGATTAAATATTGTTTAGTGCCGTTATTAGAAATCATATTAACAGGTAATTTTGTCATATGAATTGACTTTGTTAAATATGTATGTAACTAGTTGCAGTTATTTAGGTGTAAATATTGTTTAGTGCCTGTCATTTGTTGGCGGTGCGGCAGGCTGTCTGCTATCTAGTGGTGGGGTGGCAGGCAGCTGGCGTCGGCGGTTGGCCCATGCGTCGGCTTCTGCGGCGTCGCCGCTCGACCACCGGGCGACAAAAACGTTATTTCTGTCATTACATCATGCATACCGCTATTTTGATAAATACGGATGTAAACAGTGCCAAATATGCTTTTTTCATTCCTAGAGACAATGTAGAAAAATACTAGATAGCCTTTTGGCTTTGACTTTGGCTTATGAATAGTAACAGTTTATAGAAAAAACATGTAGAGAGAGACTTATTTGCGATTTTGGTTGATATAAATGAAGTCGCTGTAGCGTGTACTACATTCGACTAGTAGACTTTTTAGAAGACAATATCAATAGGCCGGAAACTTTGACGTACGGGATGTTGTGCATTACTAGGTAATAGTAAGTTGTACCAACAAATATTCTGTTGTATTGTAACATATAATTTCATGCAAGACGTTAAGATTTGGCTGTGATCGTTTTGGCTTCAGCTTTTAGCTTTCGACTTATTTTTCACTATTCATAAATTTTTTTCTGAACTTTTGGCTTTTTGTTGAGCTTTTTTGCCGGTTCTTTTTTCCCGTATTTGTTTGTATTATATGTAATGTGCTAATATATTTTTAAATTTTTTAAATTTAATTATGCTAAATAAACCTCTGTTAGCTATAATATTTTTTCAGTCAGGTATAGTGCTTTTCAGCCATAACCACCAAAAATAAGCCCAAATGATCACCACCATATGTATACGACAAACCATGCAACATCAGCACAATCAATAGACACGTTAGCTCATTTTTGTCTGGTTGTAACGTATTCCATGCATTACTTATGATCCTATACGTTATATGTAATTATTGGACAATATCTTTTTACTATATACGACAAAAGTTAGTCAAAGGCGCCAAAAAGCACTAAGTTTCGTCGAAAATCGATTATAAGGTGGTATAAACCAATGTTTGCCCTATCCATTATCTCACTGCTTTAGGGCATGTTTGAAATACAGGATTTTTACAATTTATATCTTGCAGTGGGGGAAATTCTCACTGTGTAGATGGAGCCCTAATATCTAGGAGAGGTGAATGTTGGAATGGATAATGGCTCTCTTCTTTTCGGCTTCTAAAAACCGTTTTTCTATAGTAACTAGCACAAATAGATGAGAGAGAGAATTATATGTCGTGGGTTATTTTGAGCTGAGCTTATGGCTTATTGTTGTGGCTTTTGAATTCTGGTATGTTCTTGAGAGGCAGTACGCAGAGAAAAATAATTGCATGTGATTTTGGTCGGTACAGCTAAGTTTGTACTATAATTTACTTGTAGATCTCGTCTTAAAAAGTACACTGTTTAACGACGAGTTACTGTAGAAATGAAAGCCAAAACTTGAGCACAAATCCAAAATAATTAACCATAAATAGTTGATGCGATCTCACTATACATAACCTAACTTTAGCCGAGTCGCCCACAAGGTGAGTGTGACGCAACCTGCAACTAACTGGCCCACGGGCTTCTCTAGCGCGCCATGTGCATGCATGCACAAGATCTGTGCTCCGTATATTTAAAGTGGAGTTTACAAGTTGATTCAAATATATACTGTAGCGATTTTATTTATATTAGCTAAAATCACAATAAATCTCTCTCTTCATACTCTCTCGCACGAATAATCAAAAACCGCAGCTCAAAAGACCAACCCAACATATTCAGCAAACGGCGTTACAGGATGAACTCCGACCGTTAACCAAGGGCCTCGACTAGAATTAGTCACGTAAGCAGGGGCCAAAGGTGTAAAAGGTTGGAAGGGGGGCGGTGCACGATGCACATGAGGCCGGTACAATTAGCCAGTGCACCTTTAATCATCGTCGCCTTGTGGACTGTGCACGCAGTCGGCCAGTGAAACACTAGCCAGTCCTCCAAGCTAGCGTTCACAGGCAGCATGGTGGTAGCGTCGTCCTTCTCTCGTGCAACTAGCGCGCGGTAGTGCCACTGCCAGCCGCCCTCGCCCATGCGTGTCAGACGAGAGGGCGGCGAGCACATTAACACACTCATTTATGGCCTTTCCTGGCTGGTGGACGCCTTCCCGTTCCTTTCCTCTCTCACGTCTTCCTTTTGTGTTTACGTTCTCGTCACTCCAACAATGAAATGAAAAAAAAAGGAGGTGATGGCTGTATCATGCAAGGTTCATGCAAGGATGCGAAGTAGTAGTAGTAGGATCTGTTCTTTTCGACTGTGGTTTATGACTTTTGATTAAAATTTTTGAATTTTAGTTGTTTACGGTATAGATTACAGAAAGACAGATATTCACTTGCGATTTTGGCTGGTACAGATATTGGGCTTTTAACGTATAGATCGTTTAACTTGCAGACCCCATTTTGAAAAAATACTTCATTTGAAAGTTAGGTACTGTAGCAAAAGCCAAAAGTCGCCAGCTTGTGAGGTAAAGAACAGGTCCGTAGTGCACTTGTAGCCGAAAGCCCGTGAGACGGATCTAACAGATTCGACGGCAAGCGCATGTCGTGTTTTGACGACAGAAACTCGCGTGCGGTTTTAGCTACTATAAATAAAATCACTACAATATGTAACACAATTAAATTATAAACACCGTCTTAAAAAGATACTTCGTTTAAAATCTAGTTACTGTAGAAAAACCGAAAATAACTTTTAAAAACTAAAAAGAACATGTCTAATATAATTTCTCTCATATAATACTAGCAAAGATAAACTGTGGACAGCGTTGATTCATGTTTCGGAAATTAGTCATTTTAGAGAGTAGTGTATCGAATCGATCTATGCGCATCTCGCAATTCATGCAAAAATCTGGAAGCCGTTCATAAACCAAACTCAGATGTATTTTCTCTGAACAATTTGTTACTTCCGCTAGAGATGTACACGCATGACGATCTCGATCGACCAAATCGAGGACATGGATTTGTTCATCTCAGATGAAGAGGAGTGCCTCGTCATGCATGCGCTAGTCTCTTTGATACAGATACAGACATGTTTAACGTTTTCTAGTAAAATAAATTATTTAATTGGAAGAAATTATTGAACCGTATTAAATATTATCAACTGAACTCTAATTTAATTGGGTCTTTAATTATTATATTTAGAGATACAGAGCTACTACTATGTTATGTATTTATATGCAGACCTATACTTGTTCTATACAAACCTAAAGTGAAGATGCATTTAGAAGGTCTCATCGATACTAATGCATCGTTCATCACTTTAAGTGTACAAGATGGCGAGGATATCCCAATTGGACAGATTATACGAGCATGAGCTAAACAAATTAATCAACAGGTGAATTCGCTTCTAATTAAATTTGGTTATAATTTATGTAAGAACTGGATACTACCTCATTCCAATGTGTTGTTCGTTCTCAGGTTTGAACGATGTGAAACTTTTGGAATTGGAGCAATGGAGGAGAAGCTAATAGAGAAGAAATACTTGGAGTTAAGCAAGAGAAGACGTGTTCAAGTCCTCATTGCCACATTGGATCGACCACAAGAGCAATCAAACTCACAAAGATGCTCTGGACATTCAAACGATTTCAACTGGTATCAAAAACTACCTTCGGATCGGTCTGATCGACCTCAGATGTGTTCAGAACCGTTCGATCCACATCGGGTGCTTGCAAGACCTTTGGAACATTCGGACTGGTCCGAATGGTTTCGACTGTCCGAGCCGTCCGATCAGCGTTGGACGCTCAGATGCTTCGAAGACGTTCGGATCGCTCCAAAAGATTGCACTGTCCGATCTTCTACGGACCAACCGATCGCCTTGAAAACATTTGGCCCACTCCAAATAAGTCGTACCATTTGATCTTCAACGGACAGCCTGATCGTCTTAGAGACATTCAGACCGCTCCGAACGTTCATTCATTCTGTGACGTTCGATCGGTTTTGGATAGTCGATAGCGACGGTGACGTTCGGACTACTCCGAACGTTCGCCCTTCTGCATTGTTTGATCAACTTTGGACGGTCGATATTGATAATAACGTTCGGACCAGGCCAAACGATCCTGTCATTGGATTGGCTGGAGATGCTTGCAAACATTCGATTGACTTGTAGGTGTTCAAAACAGTATGACCGTATCTTTGACCGTATACCTAGTGCATAAAGGAAATAACTTTCACATACGATGTCCGATTGAGATGATCTTGGATTTGTTGAAAAGTTTATTTCAAAGGCTACGAAATGGAGGAGGAATTATCTTCAAAAGCGTCACAGATTTTTATTTTTATTTTTTCTTTGTGAGAGCCTGAATCTAAAACACTTAGGAATTGTGTAGGAGACCTTGCGGCCTCCCAATGGTTATATAAGTCTTGTAATACGTAACTTTTTGGCAGATCACGATTGGATCTATTATTTTCAAGAGATAGCTATACGCTTATTCTTTCTAAAGTTTTCCATCTGATTGCAACCTAGAGGGAAATTGGACGTTTCTCTACATCGTTGTTCTTGTGACTCTTCGTGATTCTCAGGAGCTGCGACATGTCTGTTTTGTGGTCGAGTATACGGGATCACAAGCCTGTGGTTAGACGAATTTTTTTGTCACAGATTGTTATTCTGATAGTGGTTAGCACCATCGGTTCGTCATGTTGCACGGATCTAAGTTATGATTATGATCCTATGTTGTGAAGATTGGGCACCCGGCATCACTCTTCCTTTTATATTCTAAAAACTGTTTTTCACCTTTTTTTTACAATAACTAGCTTTCAAATAAAATATTTTTTAAGTCAGAGTCTACAAGTTAATAATAGTATACACTGTAGTTTTTGTTATTCCATATTTTTTTATGAACAGCTTAAAAGCTATAAACAATAGCCATAAATTATAAATCCAAGTGAATAAAACAGACCCTATAGACTGATGATCTCATCGTGTCTTCCAATGCATCTACAAGCTAGAGGACAATCTACAAGTCCCGGACGGTTCGCACTTATTTTTCAGCTTCAGTTACTTACATAGTGTGCTGGCATCCATGCAATGCATGCACGGGGTTGAGCCTCTTTGTATGTATCTAGCAACTGCAAGCATATAGATCTGGTTGATATTACTATAACTTATGATTTTTGGTTGAAATTTTTGAATTTTAGCTATTTATAACAGAGATTATGGAAAGAGATACTCGCTTGCGATTTTGGTTCATACAAATATTAGGCTTTTAATGTGTACTATAATTAACTTGTGAATCCTGTCTTAAGAAAATACTCCGTTTAAAAGTTAAGTACTGTATCAAAAGCAAAATCCGCTTTTAAAAGTCTTAAAGAACTGGCCCATACATGACAAACTAATCTCAACCGATTTGAATCAATCGGTGTGACTTAATTACTCTATTTCCATCTCTCAATCTAGTAAATCAAATCCATGATTTCACTACTAATAGTGGGGCTCCAAGCATTTGCAATTGCAGACACCTTTGTAGATCAGACAACGATGGTGTTTTGTGAAGGACATAATGATATATTGATAATTCATGTAAGATATACGCGCTTCAAGGAAAACAAAAACTTGTCACGCTAAAAAAAAAGACGCAAAAAAGAGTTTTGTGAAGGACATAATGGCCTATTCTTTTGTGACTGCGACTTTTGGTTTTTGGTTACGGCTTGTGACCTTTTGTTGTTCGTGTGAAAGATTATAGAGTACTTGAAATTCACGTGCAGCTTTTACCGATATAAACGAAGTCGGCACAGTATATACTATAATTAACTAGTAGACTCTATCTTAAAAAGATACTCCGTTGAAAAATTAATTAAAAAAAAGGTCAAAGACCATAAAAAAACAAGCCCTTACAATTCTTGCAACGTGGTGAGTGATGTTAACGTGTCACTTGATGCTACAAGAGGAAAATTACGTAGTGGTGGACATTACACGTACTAGAATTTGTACGCATGTAGTAATTGCATGCATGCATGCAGCGTACGCTGCACTGAGTCAGTGTGACTCCACTCTTTCTTCCACAATGAAAACAAATCAGCTTAGGGGCGTTTGTATTGGTTAGGGCCTATAGCCCAAAAAAATAATAATAGTTAAAAATAATATTAAGGGATGTTTATATTGATTTTTGCTGATAATTTTTATTGTGGTTAAAGACTTTTGGGTGAAAATGAATAATAGCGACGAAAACAACTGATTTTTAGAAGAAAAGGATGAGCGGTGCAAAAAGTGAAGGAAATATGTGTACATAAGATTAGAGCGATAGGAATGGAATGATGCTCCCGTGACCTCTTGACTTACTCGGAGTGAGACGAGAGCGAAATGAGCGGAGAAAATGCTTCGAAAAACCTGGTGTTCGTATTGGCTTTTGATCTCTCCAAGCAAAAGCTAATACCTAGTGTTCGTATTGGCTTTTGGCCTTTCCAAGAAAAACCTAATACGAACAGATATTAGAAAGAGGATGCGAGTGGTGAAAAAAGTGGAAGAGTGTTTCGTACATGAGATAGAAGCGAGAAGAATAGTATGTGTGATGTATCCGTAACTTCTACTTTATTTATGCAGTGAGACGAGAAAGAAATTAGTGAAGAAACTGTTTTAAAAATCGGGTGGTTATATTGGCTAAACATGCCCTTATGATCATCCGGTCGTTGATTACTTGCCATAAATTGGTTCGACGTATTTGCAGATCCTTGCGTTTTGACCCTCATCCAAGCGTGCCTTGTGAGTGAAGATTCGGAAGGTTTCTTTACTCATTGGGGGCCCGACATGTGGGGCATGCGCGTGAATTTGCAGAAATCTGGGCCACCTTGCGTCCTTGCCCGGCCTAGCTAGTAATTTTACTGGAGAAGTTTGAAGATGATGCGTGCATGGGCCGGATGTGGCGGTGGCTGTGGGGAAGGGATTGTGGGGGGAACCGTCATTGATGAGTCTAGTTCAATCGATTTCTCTTATATAAAGAAATTGATCAAACATAGAATAATTATAGAAAAATACAAGAATTGAATATAAGAGATGAGGGGGAACTCCTTCCTTCATTACTTTTTTTGTTTCAAAAGGTGTACAAGTGATGACTGTAGGATCCTCTATTTATAGACTAGTGGAGGGTGTCCACCAATTGCCTGGGTTTGTAGGCCCAAGTCCAGATTTTTCAAGAGAGGCCACCAAATGTGATTGATCTGTTGAGAGCAACGTTGCATGCATTCTGGTGGCGCTGTCTACCTGGTCACCACAGTAATTAGTCAATGACATTCTCTTGTTGGATCACGGAGTGGCTCCACACAACTACTCTTTTTTTAGGCTATAGTGAGGGGTGGATATCGAGTCAAGCCCTCATCTTATCAAGGTTTTTATAAAATTAATGTAGTTTGATTTAATATCATTTTGCATCTAATTTACAAGTATTTTTAGAAACGAGTTACGGAGCCAAGCCGAGCTAGAGCAAAATTCAAATTCATTTGAAATCAACTCATTTTAGTGTTTAACCAATTAATGAATATAATTGAAATAATTTTGAATTGAGCCAATGAGCCCCACTAACAAGCTTTTTTGCCACCCCTGTAGATTAAGCTGAGGCTATATTTGTATTGACTTCGGCTTAGAAAAATCAAAAGCTGATACAAACATCCGGCTTTTCGAAGTGGCTTCTTCACTCATCTCGCTACCGTCTCGCTCTGAAGATAAGGCATGGGATTACAGGTGCATTATGCACCCTACTCTCGCTCCCGTCACATGCACGCATCTCCTTCTCACTTTCATCACCGCTCGTGCCCTCCTTAAAATCATTCCTTTCAACAATTACTATTTATTTTTAGCCATGCGCTATATCCAAAAGCCATCAGCAAAAAGCAATATGAACACCCCCTTAATTGGAGGAGAGCTCGAGAAGATGAGCGAGAGCCCTCCCACCTTGCCTCGGGCCACTCCGGCCCAGACGACCACGCCACCTCACTGGTCGCCGCTCTGGCTCTGGCACCCAATTTGCCTTCACTAACCTCATCAAGCCATGAGCAGATCGACTGGGGCTTGTCCTCTAACAAGGAGGAGAGCAGGGACGGAGCCAGGATTTAGAAATGAGGTGGTCCAAACAACCTACACAATGTAATTAAATTTGGTGAGGGGGCCAAACAACACTAACAACAATAAAAAATTTTAAATATAAAGGCCCATAGTGCAAATTTATACAACCATGAGGGGGCCTGGCCCCTGGCAACATCCCCTTCCTCTGGTCCTCGAGGAGAGCCCTCCTCGGACGACACCCCATCCAGATTTATTTTAAAGTTTTTAGTATCAAATGATATAACTTATATGTTTAAGAATATATTTATGTATCTTGTAGCTATTTAAGATTTTAATACATCATAAACATTGAAAATGATAATAGAATTTTGAAGGAAAATACAACTTGAGAAATGTAATTGAAGTATGAGCTTAATGGATTGAGGTTCTTAAAAACGTAAACACTCTCTATCATGCATGGATTATATAGTTGCATGCCCCTATTCTCCATCCATTAGTTACTCTTTTTCAAAATATACGCATACTCATGTATCTCTATTTAATCTCAAAGCAATACATTGATTATATGTGCTGCAATCTTATTATTTTATATGGTATTAGAGTATATTTCTCACGATACACCAATGGACCGTGAGCGACCTACGTTTAACTTATAATCCTTCACACTCTGGCTACCCCACCGAACCGTGTGTCTTCCAGCTCTACTCGCCATTACAACTTTTCTGCTTGAACCTCCAATAGCACATCCAATTCTTGATCGATCCCTGTTAACCGCTACCCACTTCAGTACAATTTTTTAGCTGCTACCCATTACAATACGACACTTCACCACATAGTTATCTTCTACTTCTCTCGATTATTGCTTAATGCTGACCGTTGCAATGTCAAATATACATACACGTGCATCCATCGTTGATCCCTACAAGGGACACCCATCACGCTCTCTCAGGTGGCCCTAAGCCTATTCCCTATGGTTGCGACATCTCTACTTTGAGTTCTTTGCTCATTTGCTTCTATACGTACGTTATTCTATTTGTACAGATGCATGTTTGTATATACGCATGCATGATGTTGTATGTGCTCGATGTCCCTTTTCTTCCATATCGACCGCTCATCTTCTTCAATATTGGCCACCTCAACGCTATGATTTTCTCACTAACAGCGGTGATGTAGCATCTTCACTTATATTGGTATGTCTGTTTTAGTCACTCTCTAACAATATAGAGAATCTTCTCGGCATCATAGGTGACATCGTACCCTTTACCAGCGATGGCATGCTCCTAACTACCTAATAGCCTTATATTGTCATAGTTCATCTTTAATATAAAGCTTCATCTCCTCTCTATCACAACTTCCCTATTATCAAGCTTATTTAGACACTAACTTCTTCAACAAAGCTGACACCCACCACTCCTCACTGTGGCTCTTGGCTCCTTTGACTCCGGGCTTTCACTTCAATGACTTCGATGAGTAACACAACATTGCCTTTATCAAACGGCTAAAGTGGGTAGCACGACATTGACCTTATATCCCTTGCCATAGCCACATCTATTTGCTTCCCAGTAAGTCAACGTCTTCTTATTGGATAAATCAACACCATTGCACTCTTTTATGGTCTCCTCTAATACCATTCATGTTATTTTTGCTATAACTTTCATTTTTAAAAAAAATTTAGTTGTTTTATTGGAGTAGGTACACAAATCAAATTACTAATTTTATTTAATTCACATTGAATTTTTATTAATGTATTTTACACAAATCAAATTACTCCAAATTTCAATTATTTTTTGTTGACATTTGTATACAAATCCAACTGCTATTTTTCCTTAATTTTTACTTGGAATTATAGTTATTTATGGATTTCACATTACAATTCGTATCAAAGTTAAATTGCTAATTTTATTATATTTTTATTCAGAATTTCAATTATGTTTTTGTTGGAATTTGGGTATAAATCCAATTGTTAATATTTGTTTAATTTTTATTCTGAATTATATTTATTTATTGATTTTACTGATGAATTCACATCAACAAAAATTGCTAATTTTATTTAACTTATTCTAAATTTTAGTTATTTAAGGATTTTACTTTGGAATTGTATGGAAATCAAATTACAAATTTTATTTTGTTTTCTTTTTAGAATTTCAATTTTATATGTTGGAATTCACATGCAAATCTAATTGCTTATTTTTGTTTGAGTTTTATTGTGATTTACAATTTTTTGGAAATTTTAATTTGGAATTCCTATGGTAATCAAATTGCTAAATTTAGTTCATTTTTATTCAAATTTTAGTAATTTTTGTTGGAATTAATATACAAAGGTTATTATTAATTTTTGTTTAATTTTTATTCTAAATTATTTTTATTTAATTTTACTTAGGAACTTGCATGAAAATAAAATTACTAATTTTATTTTATTTATTATTCCAAATTTTAGTTACTTTTTTAGATTGTATTTGACGTGGACTGTTTCCTTTATTGTAGACCGTCATAATCTGGACCAACCACAATTAACAGTGTGGATTTTTCTCTTTTTTTTTCTCCGATTAATGAGGGAATTTCTAACTCTTGAGAATGAACATGGTGACTTCTTTTGCTTTTTCTTAAATAATATAATAGATAGATGGGAAGCGGTAAAACCCAACTTCTGGTAGAGACAATGCTCCACTTGTTCTTCTAGGGTGGCTGTGGAGCGCCATTATCGCCACCCAACCACCGAAATAACTCCGGCTGGTGCACGGAGTGCCTACAAAAGGCAGATCTAGGGCATATGTTTTTGTTGCCTGGACACTGGCTACCAAAGTGCTCTGTGTTGACACTCCCCGCTATTTCAACTACCGATGCAGTGGCCACCTTGTCGCATACTGTCGCCAGCCATAACTCCTTTGCCACTCAGTTCACATACACTTCCTCTTCCCCACTACACCATCCATCAACAACCACTTCCCACTGCTCCCCGCCACTCAACACACCACCACCCCATGACTCACCAGCCAAAAGTTTCGACTAGCATGGACTACATCCCTATCCTTGCCTCCTAGCGGTCGGATCGCGGCCATACCGTGGTGACATCAACCAGCGCAATAGAGCACCAAGTGTTCAGGCTTCACAAGTCTCCGTCCCAACCCCTTACATAGATGAGCTAGCCAGCCACATCTAACAATTAGTATATACTATCCACACTTAGCACAATCGGGGAAACCCGATAACCCCACACACACGAATTTTACTCACACATGTTCACTTATGCATGTTTTTCAAAGCACATATGCTCGAATTCACAAAGTCTTTAGTCTTAATCCATCTTAATCTAAACAACTTCTCCTTTACCTAAACCACTCTTTCAAGTACCGTGGTTTTGATTCAAGATAGTTTTTGGTATTTTGGCCAAACTACTAAACTATCTTTTCTTGACTCGATCTTCATCTTCCATTGTAAGCAATCGTCATGCTTGCCACATATAGATACACCACTAGCTTGCTACACATCGGCAAGTATCTCCCATTCTGGTTCCATCAGACCACGCCTAACTTTGACCGAGTAAGCTACATTATGCAACCACACTGCTCGACCTTTCTTTCAATATTTTTGTCTTTCTCGTGCCATGCTTGAGCTCACCATCTCACACGGTATCCTCGATCATACTAGGCCTCAACTCTACCATGAGCGTAGCTTTGATCCTCGTCATTCACTGTGGTTGACTTCAAGCAACCCTGCACATCCAAGACAAAGAAATTATTTCTAGACACAAGTTCTTCACAACTTAACGCACGTTAGTCAAAGCATGCTTCATGCAACATTAATGCATTGATCTAGATCAACCCCAACTCAATCCATGACTCAATTTCCAAAATCCCCGATTTCTGCCTCAGTCGGTACTACCGCCCATCACAGACCGATACTATCGCACCTTGCAACTGGACCTTTCTGAAAAATAGCTACTGCCAAGTAAAAAATAAGAACTATCACTCAATGGTATGACCATCATCACGCTGCAATTCTACCGCACAGAGGTATGATCGGCACCATACCGTGGTACTACCGTACAACGGTATGACAGGCACCACGCTAACAGTCATACCGTTTTCCCATAATAACTTAGAAAATAATTCAGATAAAATACAATCTTTACAAAATCAAACAACAACTTTATGAAATTTACAACGACCATCTTAGACGGTCCTTCAGAGTCCGAGGGATATGTGCACTCCCAGCTCGACGAGGTACGATGATGTTTCCTTTGGGCCGGAAATGAGCAGAATCAAGGAGGAAAGTGCAAGGTAAACTGGCACAGTGTGTGTTGTCCCACAAAACCCTCTCTGTAGCCCGCACGAAAGTAACAATCGAAAACGGTAAAGAGGCAGCTTCTGGGAATCATTCTGGCTGTTACTAGTGCTTCTCAAGGTCTTCGCGCCAAAACTCTACCGACATTCGAGGAGGAAAAATAGATCGGTAGCTGAAGCCTTAACGACCAAAAATTGGACCCAAGACATACGACATCAACTGACAATGGATCTCAAGACCGAATACCAGCATCTAGGAGAAACTACTGCAAGCAAACATCATCTGGAAGTGGACAGCACGAGGAGAGTACACAGTCAGGTCAGCCTACCTACCTCAATTCAACGCCACAATAGCCTCAAATTTTCAGGAGAACATCTAAGAAATCCAGGCGCCATCTTGATGCAAATTCTTCATTTGGTTGCAAACTCCAAAATCGCCTTTGGACTGTAGATATACTCTTAGTAAGAGGCTGGCCAAGCAATTACTTTTGTCCCCTCTCAAAAGGGAGCTAGAGACGACGAGTCACCTTTTCACGGAATGCCCGGTATCAAAAACATTCTGGGAAGCAATAACCAACTACGCGAGATGTCAGCACCTCAAACCAATAAACTGGACAACGACTGCAGGTTTAGGGGAGTGGCTGAACACCCTGATCTAGTCCTCGCCGCCAAACAAGACAAAGGGTCTGTTCTTTTTAACTGCGGCTTGCGGCTTTTGAGCTGTTTGTACGAGAAATTACAGAGTAACAGAAACTCACGTGCGGTTTTTGCCGATATAAATGAAGTCAGTAAAGTATGTACTACAATTAACTAGTAGATCCTATCTTGAAAAAATACTCCGTTTAAAAGCTAGTTACTGTAGAAAAGCCGAAAAACAGTTTTTAGAAACTGAAAAGAACAGGCCCAAAGTGTAGGACCGAATATTACAACTAAAGAGAGATGAATAGATGCCTTTCTCAAGATGGAAGCATGACTACTTGCTCTTCGCTCTAATAACTATGAGAAGTTATGAAGTTTAGAGACTAATCATCAACACAAAAAATTTCAAAAGAAATGATGAAAAATCAGTAGTACAGCTACAATAACTTCGGTAGTACCGCTACAGTACCTAAAGTAGTGCTGCTACGGTGCTATAGTAGAAGTGGTTGTACCATTGCTATAGTAAAATCAATACAGGAATGGTAGAATCAGCACAATTTTAAAATGAAAATCGATGGAGCTTTCGATCTATTAGTCTAAATGACTTGAAACTTAGTATGTACCTTCTTTAGGTTGTCAAAATTAATGATCGAGATAATCATTGCTAAAACTCTGACCTTTTCTCATTTGAGTGAAATAAGCACCAAAATCGGGCAAAAGGGGAAACCTTGATCTGCTCTTGGTCGTGAGTCATAGATGATCTAAGTGACTTTGGATGGTTTTTCATAAGCCATAGCAAGCTAAATCATAGCACGAATTCAAGCCAAAACTCCCACAACACCAAAATCCCGAAATCACCCCTTATTGAGCTAAAACTGTGCAAACACAAGTACCAGATGGATGAGATCTGATATCTAAGACGCGTCTTTATCATTTACACATTCTTAGCACACTATAAGATCAAGGGAAGAAAAGAAAACACCAAAAAGCAAGCCAAATTAATATTTCATCACACGAACAAAAGAGGGAAATACTTGGATGAATTTTAATCTGTATTGATACTTGGAGATGAATATTTATAGCCACTCTCTAGCCAACACAAAGACTAAAGATGACAGAAAGCTCAGCCACTAGAGCCTCCCATATCTCACCAAGGTTCTCTCCATGATCCTTAACTCTCCTCTCAAATGCTTAGACTAAACTCCCCAAAAGTTTAACCTAGCCACCTCCCTCCCTCTTATATATGATGGTCATAAGAAAAATCTTAACCAGCACCTCTAGTTGAGTTTCATTCACTTACATAGTATAACCTATTAATCTAACACCATATCGGGTTTTACACTTATACATGCATATTTCCCAAAACGCTTATACCCATTAACCCATTAGTGAATCAATACTTAATTCATTTCATATTTTTAGCCCATTCAAGACCTAAATCACTTAGGCCAATGCCGCGGCTTCATACACCACCATTTTTTCGCTATTGAGCAATTTACTAAAATGCCCCTCTACCACCTTCCACAGTGTTTCCCGCTTTCTTTGCCACAAAACATCACCATCTTCCATGTGACCCCAATGATTTACCAGCAAGCCTCTCACACGTCTGGATTCCACCGAACCATTCTCGCTTGCAAACGGCTTAAGTTACTTAGTGCACTACATGTTTCTCCTCGTGCATGACGGGCTTAGCTTCCTTGATCGCTCTAGACCTTAGTTCCTCCCTGAGCTTAGTCCCAATCCAATTTATTACTGCCCGTCATGTCCACACCAGTAACTCTTGCTCCGATTCCTCGTCATCCTAACTTGTAACCACCTCTCAAGCCTAGGTCCTTTTCGACGGCTCCTTGATCGTCTGGACCTTAGCTCCCCCTGAGCATAGTCTCAATCCTTGGGCTGCTTTGATAACCGTCTGTGATAACCCTTTCTGTCGTAATGGGCCTTTATGCCTAGGCCCTCTCGCCCCTGATGCCGCACGAAAGCTGGATGTCCTTGACGCCCGCCATTGTCAGTGCCGACTTGAGCGCCGTCTTGGTAGCTAGCTGCTTCCATGGCACCTTGCTGCTCGTAGACTTACGTGTCATCTACTTCGTAAGGGCCATTAGGGTCAGGGTCGAGGAGGAGGATGGTGAGGAAGCTGGAGAGATTTTGAGCACGGTAAGGGTGGGTTTGGGTGAGTATGTATAGGGGAGGAAGAGGCAGGAGTGAGAAAATTTTTTGCGGAATGGGCACGGGGACGAAGAGGTGGAGCTACAATCCGTGGGGTGGGGGTAGGTGGGTTTCTATTGGTTAGGATTGGGTTGGGGAGAATCGACGGGCCCAGCAATTTGGGGTACATAATTATCATAGACGGTTTGAACCACAAACCGTCTGTGATACATAATTATCGAAGACAATATATGTATATACCGGTGCAATGTAAATAGGTAGTCTCAAAAGATAAAATAGTAAAGTTCTATATGGCTTATATATCCTCGTTTGAAAGATTTCGATGAGACCTACAACTTTTCATTTGAGGCGAACCCTAAATTTCGAAGGAAAGATTGAAAATTTTGGCAAAAATTGAAATAAGAAACTTGTGACGCAAATTTGGTACTAAAGATGACCGATTTTAGGGGTCTTAGAGGGCGACTGATGCAAGCAGGTCATTTTTTTTGGATCGAACTCGTCGTTAGCTTTCCAACGAGTACGAGAGCGGCAAAAATGGATACCGTATGCAAAAGTTATGCCCATTTTACTAAACGTGTCTCGGAATAGAATCCTATTCGGCCTCAGGCAGGAGATTATAAAATTTTAGGGGATTACGAGGCGGAAAACATATCACAGATGATTTTTAACACAAACCGTCTATGGTAACTTCATTATCACTTTATTGTTGAATACACAGTATTGTTAAATATTACAGACAATTTTTGATAAGAATCGTCTATGATACTTCATAGACGGTGCTCACAATGAACCGTCTATGATATTATCTCTTTACAGACGATTTTTAGCGCTGGCTGCAATACATACTGTCTCTAAACCTAAATCGTCTGTGATTATATTTAACACTGACGATTTTAGTAAATCGTCTGTGATGAGACGTCTAATATAAGATTTTTTATAGTAATATATAAAACTAAAGAGTACCTAGGTACTTTATAGTCAATCCCTATATAAATTGCATATATGCAGCTTTCCAGTCCGAACCGTTTGATCGGGCCTGAATTGATTAGGACTAATCATGGCTCGGGTCGGACGGTCGGACCTAGCTACGCTAGCCATTTGGTTTGGTTTACTATATCGGGGGTCAGGCAAAGCATGGTGCAGAGCACTTCTAGATTCCCAGTGACAACTACAGCTGAACTAAACAGACAATAGCTACATCCAAACTCGCCCATTAGTTGGAGCTAGCGACGACTCTCTCGACGCCGAAGCAAAGCGGTCATTTGTCCTATGGTTGGCACTTGGCAGTGGGTATACAGGCTCTGTTCTTTCAGCTTCTAAAAGCTGTTTTTTGATTTTTCTACAGTAACTAACTTTTAAACGGAGTATTTTTTAAGATAGGGTTTACTAGTTAATTGTAGTATATACTTTACTGACTTCATTTATATCGGCAAAAACCGCACGTAAATTTCTGTTACTCTGTAATCTCTCGTACAAATAGCCTAAAATGTACAAGCCGCAACCAAAAACCAAAAACCACAGCAAAAAAGAACAGACCCGTATACTAACGTCGTTTTCCTAGCTAGGAGACGGCAAGCATGTCGGGCTGTGGGCACATCACTTCAGGCAGTTCTTGCGACCGTTTTCATGCAAAGGTTGCAAGCCTTGGCTCATCATTTTGCAGCGATGGCGTGCAAGATTTCTTCCAACCCATCGTTATTTTGGCTACTTGTGCGCGCGCATCTGATGTAAAGCCCAAAAGAGTCGACGTACATTGGCATAAGAAATTAACAAGGTAGGCTTTCCTTGTACTCAATGTGATGAACCATATTGATTTTTTCCCCATGATGACAAGTACGTGCATCGCTAAATAAGTCAGTTTAAGGCTTCGTTGGACAAGCAAAACAAATCGACACGGTGTTGTTAATGACGTTCATCGGGGCGGTAGTAATTCCTTGTAAGCATTCCTTTCCTAAGACTAATTAATAAATTAAAGACTATGAAGCTTTTTTTCTGAGTTTTCAATACACGTGATTCGGTAAGGACATACTCAAGTGGTCCTATTCCAGACAACTGCTACAAGAATAGCATATTGGTCGTGATATGTGGGCCCGTTACTTTTGGTTCGGCTTCTATCTATTTATCAGACCTACCAGCCACAAAAAAATTATCATACGCAATCCAAAAGAACAGGCTTATATACAAACTCACATGCACATCACACGTGGTCGAGATCCATGATGATGTGATACCGGCCAGCATATACGACAGAAGCAGCAGTGGAGCTAGAAAGTATTTAATGAGTGTGCACACATCAGCAATGTCGCATCGTCACCCACGGCCCACACCGGTTTTCGGGCACTGCCCACGGCCCATGTCGAGATCCGACACCACCTCATGCCCCTTACCGCCACCCACGGCCTGCGCCGGTCGCCGGGCACCGCACCCTGTCCCCCTTGGCTTCTTGCCCCCTCCTCACCTCTTGGCAGCCGCCGCTCGCCTACTCCACCTGTGTGTGCTCCGGCTCCACCGCTCGCCTTGTGCTGTAGTAGGCCCGTCATGCCCTTACTCCCTACTGGTTTTCTAAACTAGCAAATTTACCTGCGCAACTGTGTGGCTAGATATTATGATACATATGTTTTTGATATACAACTCTACTTTTTATAATGAAATACAATTGTATTTATTATATAACTCTAATCTGCACCGTTATAATCTGGTCCCACCCAAATAAATTGAAGAGACTCTTCTCTTTTTCTTTCAATTAATATTGGAATTTCTAGAATTTTTTCTCTTTAGGATTATTATGGGATTTTTACCTTAAAACGAAAGAGGGAGCTTAAATATCACCCGTTATTTTTATTTATATAATTTTTTTGGTGTACTAATGCATACACGGCACCATGTGTAGCTCCGCCCATGGCCAAAGGTGGATATCAGTGCTTTACGTATTTGCTGCAGATTGTAAACTGCGAGTTCGTGCTGTTGCTGGAGCCTCGATCGTACCGGACTACTGGTACTTTACACACAGGATTAATTCAGAATTGAAACGAAGCAGAATATATAATTCTTTGCTAACACTTGAGGCATGCACGTACTGGTAAATTTGGCTATAGATTCACCACTCACCAGCTGGCCAAAACTAAGCTAGTTTTTCCCGCAACTTTTGCCCGGCAGGTGGCAGGTGCTCGTGACAAACGGCTGTTCTCTGCGATTCATCAGTTCAGTTCAATTATTTGGTTTCTCTCTTTTCCTTTACGGCAACGTCCATGAATGATTTGGGTTTTGTTTTTTTGAGATTACAATTGTTAAATGATTTGATTTGATGGGTAACCAAAGTAAAATCTATCGCACGCCTAAAGACGCATTTGTCTTACAACACACCTAAGCGCGGAGCCGTCAAGCTTGCTCTCCTTGCCTCCTTCCCTCCCTTTCTACCCTTCTCTCCCTTCCACCCTTTTCTGGCGACCACAATGACCGCAGCTTCTTTGGCAATTGACGGCGAGGGTTAGGGTTAGGTTCGTCGATTTAGGGAGAGATTCACCGTGATCTCGGAGTATAGAGGTAGAGGGAGGCGGCAGACAATAGTGGTGGCAGGGCAGCGAGGTGACAATGGTGTCGCCGGTCATAGGTTTAGAGGGCAGTGGGCAATGATAGCGGGTGAGGAGTGGCAGCGGTGTCATGGGTTTGAAGGCCGATTGGCCGTGGCGATTGGTGAGAAGTGATGGCGGTGCGGTTAGTCATCGCTAGCCGCCGGAGATGGCACTGGACGGCGACAAGAGTTGTAGGGAGGCGGGCCGGCGAGGCAGGGGCCACTACTACAGAAAAGGTCATCACAGACGGTTCGAAAACGTCATCATAGACGGTTTTGTGAACCGTCTGTATTTATGGGTCAGTGATAATCGAAGGTCATCACAGACGGTTTTCGGACCGTCTGTGATTATCAGCTATCACAGACGGTTTTTGAGTAAAACCCGTCTGTGATAGCTGATAATCACAGACGGTTTTGAGTTAAAAACCGTCTGTGATACTTATTATCACAGACGGTTTTTGAGTCAAAACCATCTGTGATTATCAGCTATCACAGACGGGTTTTACTCAAAAACCGTCTGTGATATTCCCTTCAACCCCTAAATATATTTCTGTTTATTGGCTAGCCTTAGGAAATGCTAGCCATGCCCTCTGAAACAAGCAGATAATCACAGACATAAAGCATATACAATTCACACATCTCATTTCATTTCAGATACATTTCACAGACATAAAACATCCAATTGACAAGGCACTTCATTTCACAAACATAAAGCATCCATTTCGCAAATCAATTCATTGAATTGAAATAAAATATCCATTAACAAATACACAATTGTAAAAGGTCTACACTGCATTTGCACTTAGAATTACAATAAAAAATCTTCTGGGCAGTGGAACTCTCCATCTGATCTTACGACTTTACTCCACAAAAATCAAATGAACTCTCCTCGAATTTTTACAAAATCCGGCTGTTTCAATGCAGATGTAGAGATGGGCGCAACCTGGCGATAGGAATATCAACGCGCGCGCATATAAAACTTGACATGTATGAAATAAATGTGGAAAGATTGACAAACCTTAGGAGTGGAGATCTTGCTGGAATCAAGGAGTAGTCTCATATGGTGGCACACGTAGTATCCACACGTGTTGCCCGGCTGCTACTGGTGGCACTGCAAAAAATAGAATGTGTTAAATCAAGTGGCATTACTACTAAGTGTTGTATATGATTAATTAATGTGTAGCTAGCCAATACCCGAAAATTGCGATCATGTTTCAAGGGCTTGGCAGCTGTCGTCGAGCCACTTGTTTGTTGAACGTATGTGACGAACGACCTTCGTTATTCGAAAAAGTTAGATTAGTCATTCGGAAGGAAAGAAAGAGTACAATGTACAATGTACTTACCTATCGAGTATTTCGGCGATAGCTGTGTACTTGGATTTGTTCTTACTTAGAGAATCAAGGTATATAGCCTTATTCCATTTTGGTATAATTACAATTAAAATACAATGGAAGTTCTCATTGTATGGCATAAGAACAAATTCCTTATCTTGGTGAGCCAGCAGTGCTTTTGTAATATAGTCCTCGACGAAGGATGCATTCTCGTTGATGGTATCAATGGCAACCAAGCGTGGGTCCAGGAAACCTGTTGTAGCTACTGGCTAAACAGAGAGAGAGAGGGGACTAGTAGAAGGAGAGGAGAGCTACCGCAAGGAGGATATGTGGAGAATAATGAGAGGATCCCCCCTTTGCCCCTCCTGGGGGCTTATATATATGTGAGTGGGGTAGAATGGGTAGAATGGGATTTCCCATTCTACCCCACTCACATATATATAAGCCCCCAGGAGGGGCAAAGGGGGGATCCTCTCATTATTCTCCACATATCCTCCTTGCGGTAGCTCTCCTCTCCTTCTACTAGTCCCCTCTCTCTCTCTGTTTAGCCAGTAGCGATGGGGGGATCCTCTCATTATTCTCCACATATCCTCCTTGCGGTAGCTCTCCTCTCCTTCTACTAGTCCCCTCTCTATCTCTGTTTAGCCAGTAGCTACAACAAAACCAATTGGTGATTTCGATGATCTAGCTTCGATCAGCATGAATATATATATATATATATATATATATATATATATATATATATACACACACACACACACACACACACAGAAAAGCAACAAATTATGACATATATCGGTATTACGTGAACAGAGACTGTGATTGTACAGACTTACAGCGTCCAGCATCGAACGAGTGAGGCGTCGAGAGCGTTGAGTGTGAAAACAGCAAATATATCGTCAAAAGTCACCGGGAAGACACATTCCTGAACTTCGTGCAAGAAATGTTCCGGCTTGAATTTGACCATGATACCTGAGCACCGTTCTGCCTCTGGTCTATTGGACTGTTCCATATACCAAGTGTGGAATCTTTGGCAACCAAGTCCTAGCTTTGCGAGGTGCTCTTTCGGGAATATCATCGGCTCGCCTAGTACGAATTTGCGGGCCAATGGCATGTACGAGATATCGTCATCATCCTTCGTCTTTGATTTGCCATGGCCACTGCCTCGACTGCAGGTCGACTTCATGGTAGTCGACTGTAATGGTACAGACGGTGCAAGTTGCTTTGGCGAGAATAGCACCCGTGGAGATAGCACCGGTGCAGGTAGCTCTGCTTCGCACTGCCCGTGTGGAGATGGCACCAGTGCATGTTGCTGTGGTTCGCACTGCACTTCTGGTCCTGTCACCGGTAAAGAAGCCTCCAGGGAGATGTCGCTTTTGGGCCACTGGATGAATGTTCCAATGGCCTGTCCTAGAGTCACGATCTCGTCGTTGGGGGGCTTCGGTAGCGGGACCACCTCAAAATTGACATACACACCATCCACATTAACTTTTGCGAAGCCTGGCGCTAAAGCTTGACCGTGCACCATGGCCCCGATACCAGACGAATATGCCTGGCCCCAAGCAGCGCACAAAAGAATGGAGCCATATCTCACTTGGAGCCTGCACTTCGTAGGCTCCTACATAACGATACAAAATTAGCTACTCGAATAGGCTTATCAATGGAGCAAGCATTCGAGAGATAATAATTATTACCAGGATGTCGTCCACAGGAAATATGGCCTGGGTTTGCGTCGGATTGGACGCGCAGCTACTCGGATGGTTGTGCGGGCTAGCTAGCACAGGAGTGGCAGTAGCGGCCTGCTGACTTTCTGTCTGTTTCCGCACCTTATCTCTGATTACATCAGCCATCTGAGCTAATAGCTCCTCTCTAAGAGATTTCTTGATTTCTTCTCGTAGCTGTGCGTCACGCTCGGCTTTGTTTCTCTTCCTACGCCGATACATTTCGGAGTCATCTTGGAAACCATGTTTCCAAGGAACGTAAAGCCCAAGGCCTCTCGTACGACCCGGGTGCTCCTTGTTTCCCAGGGCCACGGAGAGCATATCATTCTCCCTTGTTCCCTGGAATGATCCCAGGGTAGATTCAAAACTCAGCTCTTCCTGCACGAGCACAACATGTCATTTCAATTCGTACGAAGTTGTGCAGTAATTACATGCTACGTAGTTCGATCGATATCTTACCAGGCGCTGGGACACTTGCTGGTCTGCAGGGTTTCGAAAGGAGACGTCCCCCGATGTCGTTGTAGATGACCTTGCTCCAATTCAATTTCGAGCGCGGTCATCCGGGATATTGGAAAACGGCGGGGCGATGTCCTGTGCAGCTGCCAGGTCATCCTCCTTCCTCCACTGCGGGATTTTACCCGCATACCCAGATGTGCCAAGTCTGTGGGGGTGTGTGTTTTTTGCCTGGAGGACCTTGTGCGCCGTACTTGTACTTTTGAAATCTTCGGTCGTTTTCATCGCCTTGAACTCTTCCCATTGTGGTTCCAGGAATGGGTATTTATGAACTGGCGTTTCGTCCGTCTCCACGTATTTCCTGACAAGCGTGCTCTTGAAGTTCTTCCATGCTTTGCACGCCGCTTGGTAGGTTTGTCATTGCACAGCGTGTAGGTGTTCTTCTGGGAACTCGAACGATGCCAAAATTTCGATCCACAGCTCATGTTTCCGAGTGTCAGGCACGTTCTTCCATGAATTGTATGTGATCTCAATTCGTTCTCGTGCAACTATTCCGACCATGGTTCGGAATGCGTTTACCGCTTTTGGAGGAAGGATAGGGACCCCAGATGCGTTTACCGCTGTGATGGTCTGTCGGCCCTCAGGCTTCTTCGATAGCCCTCTTACTTGGCGTCTTGATGTTGGAGCGCACGCCTCTGGCGATGATGTTGAAGAATGCGCGGGTGACATGTTGCTCATTTTGTGGGTCTATTAAGATAAGATGAGAAAGTGATCATATTGAATTGGAAGAGAGGAGAGGAGTAGAGGGGTTGATGTGCCTATCTTAGCACCTACTTTAGTTGCTAATACTATAAACCAAATAGCAAAGTCCCTAAACTAGTGTATCCGGTTCATTGAACGGGAACACTAGAGTATGTCACTTGCTTCATTTGCTGTTTTTTGGCTAGATACATGGAGCATTTGGGTGGAAAGATGAACTGTTTCGTCAGGCGCATGACTGCCAATTCGAAGCATAGCATAGCATCCGAGGCACATCCGAGGTCTGCTGCTGTGTCTTGAGGAATGCCAAGAGCTGGTCTTCAGATGTGGCATTCCTCAAGACACAGCAGCAGGCCTCGGATGTGCCTAGGATGCTATGCTCCATCTGAAGACCAGCTCTTGGCATTCCTCAAGACACAGCAGCAGACCTCGGATGTGCCTCGGATGCTATGCTATGCTTCGAATTGGCAGTCATGCGCCTGATGAAACAGTTCATCTTTCCACCCAAATGGTCCATGTATTTTTTGCAACAATAGCAAGATTTCTTTATCTGGGAACCTCACCCACAACATTCTCCACCCCGATAATCCTTCTTTTTCCCGCAAAATTCAAGGCAATTTTATTACAAAAGTGCAAAAAAAGACATTTCCAGATTATTCGGTGAGCAGCCAACATAGCCGACTTCTTCGATGGGCGACTATCCATCTGCTTCTTTCCACTTCTTTTCTTCATCTCTGGTCTCTGGATCACGTACGCCAGTAGCGATGATTCAGAAAGGTACCAATACGATGGTGGACTACCCCATTAATCTTGAACACGTAAGGCGCAG
The DNA here is from genome assembly GCA_017311315.1 of Dendrocalamus latiflorus. Taxonomy (NCBI): domain Eukaryota; kingdom Viridiplantae; phylum Streptophyta; class Magnoliopsida; order Poales; family Poaceae; genus Dendrocalamus; species Dendrocalamus latiflorus. The sequence goes on from CM029645.1 coordinate 26,034,712, forward strand.
TGCCACTGTTTATTGTCCTGTCGATAGCAGCACCTAAAGAGGTGAACGCAAACAGAGAATTATAAGATCGAATCTGCCTTAGAAACCTCTTTGAACGCGCATCACCATCAAAACGCAGTAGGTCAGCTAAGGGGGAAGGTGGTTTCGTGTTGGGTTTCAAATTAATTTTGCCTCCTCTACAACAAAGGTTGTACACTACTTTTCTCTTGGTTACAACAGAAGCGCTCCTGACACGCTCCTGGAACCAGAAGACAGCACCACAGTACGGGCACTCGTGTGATGGTCCGCCATAGTACGACCGGTCTGGGTAAGTATCTATAGTGCCACAACAAGAAAACGTAGTGTTACGTAACCCACAGAAGACCATCCAACCCACATGAAGTTACAAAAAATGGAACGCACACACCTTTCAGCGCCTCGACGTACGACCTATCAAGAGGAGCCGTGACACCTACTGGATCAGTGTAAGAAGCATGCAAAAAAAAGCAAAGGGCAGGACGTCATATTATAACCACAGTGAAAGGCGAGAGAAAAAACTAAAGGCTGTAGGGAAAAAACTAAAGGCTGTAGGTAATTACCATCGGAAATGCATGGCGAACGGCCGTACAGCCTCTTACTGCGTATCCTAGCGAGCCGACGCCGCCTGTTGGAGGTAGCAACCTCAGGAGAAAAGTCCATTAAGGACCTATTCCCTGATTGATGTGAAGTTGGTCTAATTAACAAACAACGTGCGTTTTTTCTCCTATAGCAAGACGTGATTGTCTAACGTATACTCACTTGTTACTTCCGGAGCAGCTGGCGACTGGCTAGACGTCCCTAGCTGTTCAGATGATCCTAGTCGACCAGCCATGCACAAGTGCTCATCACTAGTTGCAAAGAAAGGGCGCCCAATGGAACCTAAGCATTCTCCCATAGTCTCCATAAATATCACAAATGTGCTAAAGACAATGTAGCCGATCTACATTGAGTAAACTATACACGGCAACATTATAGACCTTGGGAAAGCGAAAGGCGCCTTCTTTTCCTTTTTTCACGACACCGCGCAACAATTTCACATGAAGAACCAGCCATCAAAACCCAGACTGCACAACGGTAACAAATCACAACCAATAACAAGAACAGATCAGCACATGAACAAATCGCGTAACCAAACACCACGGAGTCACAATTAACAACATCCATGCACCAGGACAGGCCCCAGAAGTGTAGAATAAAAAGGGTGAGGATATCTATAACTACGATAACAGGCAAGCGAAGAAGATGCGCCTATACAGCTTAGAAGAAAAGATCCTATAGACTATGGCCACTACCTATGAATGAGGAATTAGACGGTAAGGGAAGAAGAAGCACCTAGAGAGTTTAGCAAAACAGGTAAGTGCACCTAGAGAAATTAGCAGAACAGGCAAGCACTTAGAGGGAATAAAGAAAAGAAGCCGACGCTACCAGCAACGCTGGCCAGACCAAGCCCCACGGCTTGACAAGCCACCACACTGAGGAATACAGTGTCATAGGCGAAACCAAAAGAATCTCTCTGATAATTTCGCCCACGATCACATACATGCTCTATTGAGAGAGGGAGAGAGGGGTAAGAATTGAGGGCCATAGACTTAGTGACTCAACCAAACACCTAGCTCTTGTTGATGGAACAGGACAACAGACAAGAATGATCTATTGAGAGAGGGAGAGAGGGGTAAGAATCGAGAGCCATAGAACCTATCCACTACCCAGGGCCTTTCTGGTCAGACAAAGCAGATTAGAAAACCACATGGAATGTAATTACTTATGAAGTATGTAACCACGCTGATCAGGAAGAACAAACTTACCCTTGCAACCTGTTACCTCTGCACACAACAGGAGGCAGCAGCAGCTTCAGCACCCAGACAGCAGCGAACAGTGACGAAGGAGGCCTTTCCGCAGCTGTAAATGACCTGAACGATTTTCAGACCCATTTAAAATCAACATAACAACGAAACATAACTTTAACGGACACATCATTTAACAATCTGTTACAAACAACTATCACTACACTACCATCAGATTCCACATAACTGATTCACCCAAAACGAAATCATCATCCAGGACACAAGCAAACGTATTACCTTCGACTCAGCAGAGGCGCAGTCAGGAAACCAGGGATTTCTATGCTAAGCTCAACGCAACCAGTTCTTAAACCTGGAACACTAAATCAAAGCATCCGGGTTAGTTAAATACAAAGCATTAATTCTCAAGACTAAAACCATAAATTTCTTCTTACGGTTGCCGTGGCCAAGGGGTCCTGAATATGTACTATGAGCTTTTAGTCTCTACCATTAGTCCACCTCTTACCATCGGCAAAAGCAAAGTCCAGCTTATATCACCAACAAACAACCTGCAGTTCCCATCAGCGTTTAGGCACAAGTACAGAAAAATCACAAGAAGAGAATAATAGATTTTCCCAAGAAGGACACCGAAGACAAGAGAAAATTCAACAAAAAGATAAATGTAGAAAGCATAAAAAATTCAGAAATTTAGAAAGCGATTCTTAAAACCACGAGGCAAGTAGTATGCATTGCAAAAACAACAAAACCCAAAACACGAAAAGGCGTTTGCCTACTACCACCACCCAACCAAGACAGAGCACCGCATAAACAAGAAATCGAGGGCAACCTAAAAAAAATACCAGACCGCATGGACACAAGCACAAGACTTAGAGACGGAGAAGCCCCAGCAATGCCAACGTGCGCTCTCTCGCTGTGTATGGGGCCAAACAACAGCGGGACCACCAGCCAGAGACGGGGGTAAAAAGCTCCCGCGTGAACGCTACGCCCGAGCGGCGCCTCGCCTCCTCGCCTGCTCCACGCGCGGTCCCGCACAAAGGCCGCGTACGTTCCCTCGCAGCGCGCTTTCTCGCTGCGTGTGGGCTCAAACAACAGCGGGGCGACCGGCCAGGTTTTCCCAAGAAGAACACCGAAGGCAAGAAAAAATCAGAAAAAGGCTAAATATAGAGAACATAAAAATATCAGAAATTTAGGAACCGAATGCTAAAACAACAAAGTTAGTAGTGTGTATTGCAAGAACAACAAAACCCAAAATACGAAAAGGCTCTTGCCCGCCGCCACCACCCAAACAAGACAGAGGACCGTAAAAAAAACGAGGGCAACCTAAAAGAACTACCAAACCGCATGGACACAAGTACAGGACTTAGAGACGGAGAAGGCCCGGCAGGGTAAACAATTCACCTAGGCCATCGTGGACGTAGAACTAAGGTAAAACAACAGGTCTCGCAAAGATCTGGAAAATGGAGGGGGAGGAAAGAGTCTACTTATCTGCTCATCCGGTTGGAAGAGAGAGAGCGATGGCCGCGTGCGCTCTGCGCGACGGGACGCACGGGCGTCTGTGCACCGCTCCGACGGGACAGAGCGGCCATAGGTACGCAAGAGCGGCCACACACGCCCGTACGGCGAGAGAGTAGCGGCGCCTGTGCACTGTTCCGACGGGACAGAGCGGCCATAGGTAGGGAATAGCGGCCGCACACGCCCGTACGGCGAGAGAGTAGCGCCGCCTGCGCACTGTTCCGACGGGACAGAGCGGCCATAGGTAGGGAAGAGCGGCCGCTCACGCTCGAATGACGAGGGAGTAGCGCCGCTGGCACTGTTTCAATTCGACGGATGAGCATCGAGGAAGATGAATCTGCTATCGGTGCAGAGGAGGCACGGGTTACCTATGCATCTACCAGCTCCGTCCGCTCCGAGGGTAATACATCCCGCCTCCTCACAACCACTCACTGCGTGGGCCACCGGCCGGAGGGTTGGGTGTAATGGTCTCGCGTGGACCGCTACACCACAGCGGCGCCTCGGATGCTCCGCGAGCGCTCCCTCTACCCAGATGACCCCCCCCCCCCCCGCCAGTCAAAGTTGCGATGTAGTGCTCGCCACGCGAAGCCCTCTCGCCTGCTCCGCGTACGCTCCCTCTCCCCAAACGGCCGCGCGTGCTCTCTCGCTGTTTGTGGGTCCAAACAACAGAGGGACAACCGGCCAGAGGCAGGGGTAAAAAACTCGTGCGTCACTGCTACGCCCGACCGGCGCCTCGGCTACTCGCCTCTCCACGCGCGGTCGCACATGAAGGACGCGTACGCCCCTCTCAACGCACGCTCTCGCTGCGTGTGGGCTCAGACAACAATGGGACCACTGGGCAGCGGCAGTGGGTAAAACGGTTCGCGTGGACGATACGCCCGAGCGGCGCCCCGCTTTCTCCGCGCGCGCTCCCGCGCAAAGGTCGCACACGCTCCCCTCCGCGCGCCCACTCATTACGTGTGGGCCCAAAACAACAACTGGACCACCAGCCAGTGAAGGGGTGAAAACCTCTCGCGTGCACCGCTCCACCCGAGAGGCGCCTCGGATGCCCCGCGGGCGCTCCCTCCCCCAGATGACCCCCGCACCAGTAAAACCGGCGTTTCCTCCCCGCAAACGGTCCTGCGTTCTATCGCTGTGTGTGGGCCCAAACAACAGTGGGACCACCGGCCAGAGACAGGGAGTACAAAGCTCTCGCGTGAACGGCACTTCCAACCGGCGCCTCGGCGCGCTCCCACACGAAACACAGCCACGCTCACTCTCACGTGCGCTCTCACTGCGTGTGGGCTCAAAAAACGGCGGGACCACCGGCCAGAGGCAGGGGATAAACGCGGGCCGAAGGACGCCTCGCCTCACGCGACGCGCGCGCTCCCTCCCGTTGAGCGCGAGAGGCGCCTCGGATGGCCCGCGCCTCGTCCTGCTCCGTGCGCGGCACGCCTCGTCCTGCTCCCTGCGTTCTATCGCTGTGTGTGGGACCAAACAATTGCGGGACCACCGGCCAGAGTCAAGGGGTAAAAACTCTCGCGTGAGGACACGCCCGACCGGCGCCTCGGCGTGCGCCCACACGAAGCACACCCACGCGCGCTCTCACTGCGTGTGGGCTAAAAAAACAGCGGGACCACCGGCCAGAGACGGGCTAAACGCGGGCCGAACGACGCGCAAAACGCTTTCGCGCGAAACTGTCGCCGCGTGTGGGTTCAGACGGCAGCGGGACCACCGCCCAGAGAAGCAACGACGCCTCGCCTCTCGCGCGTCGCGCGCGCCTTCGCCCGTTGCCGCGTTCGCCACGCGTCGACGCGCGCAGGCCTCCCCGGGCGCGCAAAACGCTCTCGCGCGAGCAGACAGGGGTGAGTTTTAATAACTCTGATTACTAACCATATCTACAGCAACCAGGAAAGTCTGAATCTTAATTCAAAGCTCAATGTTTGCCTCTTCCCACCAAATTAACTGGCCTGAAATCGCCTACCTTCCTCCTGAGTGAAAAAGTGCGCAGCAGTGGCTAGATCTGGATCGAAATGAAGACAGATGCGGTCTGAGCAGTGCAATAAATGCCTTAGTCATTATCACAGACGGGTTTTAACTAAAAATCGTCTGTGAATTATCACAGACGGTTTTCAATTAAAAATCGTCTGTGATAACCAGCTTATCACAGACGGTTTTTTTATTAAAACATTCTGTGATAAATATTATCACAGACGGTTTTTTATAAAAAACCGTTTGTCATAAGCTTCATGCCAGAACGCTTCGCACGTGTTTCCATTGCCAGAACGCTTCGTGTTTCGATCGTCTAATTAACGCCTCTCGATCGTTATACGAAGCGTCTATATCATTAATGCTTCGCGCGTATTTCCATTGCCAGAACGCTTCGTGTTTCGATTGTCAGAACGCTTCATGTTTCGATCGTCTAATTAACGTCTCTCGATCGTTATACAAAGCGTCTATATCATTAATGTTTGGGTATACGATGCTAAAGGTTAAATATGTGCGCCTAATCCAGGTCTCTTCTACGTATGTACAATATGGATTCTACTATTCTTGTGATCATCTCCTTCCTCTCATCTGTTCATCACGAATTGTTCGGCCGGAACCTTACACAGGCGGCCAGCAATTTGCATCTGGAGCAGCTTCTCCGCACACGCCCTGCTCTCCTTCCCCGACTTTCTTGCATCCGTCAGCTCGACCTCATCATCCGCCGTCGACGGAGGCGTCTCGCTGCCGCTCAAGAAAGGGAAACATCCCTCACCCTGGTTCTTCTCCACAATGTGCGCAAAGCGGAAGAAGCTCTACACGCATTGGAGAGACTAATGGATAGCCTTGCCGATTAAGCAAAAACGGCAGATTCTGAGGAATCTTTTCATGCTATCCCCTACGACATTATGGATGCTGCTGATCATTTGTCCAGGCTGGAGGAGGAAGTCCTGAGGACAAGGGCAATCTTAACGGCGTTCGAGAATTCAGCGGCTGATCCTCCAAGTCCCAAAGTCGAAGAAGAAGCGTACGAAGCCCAAAAGATTACAATCTGGGAAACTCTTTACCTGTGCGAGTTTTGTAGTAAATTTGCCTCTAATTAAAACTAATAAATTTGCCTTTAATTTGTGATCTCTTGTCTCAGTAGTTCTGTAGTTAAGTTATTAGAAGCAATGTGTACTTATATATTAACCTCTGCTCATGAACAGAATATGACAGACAAAGGGACATCACAGCCGGTTCTTGTTAAAAACCGTCTGTGAACATTAACAGACGGTTCTTAACAACAACCGTCTGGGATAGTCTACACAACACAGACGGTTTTTAATAAAAACCGTCTGTGATATGTGATACTTTAGTATCACAGACGGTTCATTGGTAAGCACCGTCTGTGATACTCGTTTTATCCGACGCCACTAACACAGACGGTGTTCAAATTAAAATCGTCTGTGTTAGTGTCAATCACACGGTTTGACAAAATTGTCTGTAATTGGCCGTCTAGTATTAGGCTTTCTGTAGTAGTGGGCGACGGTGGAAGGGAAAGTCAGGGAGGAGAAGGAAGGCTCAAGAGTGGGGACCGCACGCTATAGCGAAAGCGCGCCTAGGAGCTCGGTAACGTGCATGGCTGGACCATGCACACATGCTACGTAACGGATGAATGAATGAACTGGTACTTGGAGCTCGGCAACGTCCATTGCCTGGACGAGGCGCGCGCGCGGCTCGGATCGCCGGACGCGCATCGCTCTTCTGGTTCGGGCCCGTCGTCGTCGTCTAGCTTGATCTGTGGTCTCGTCATCGTCATGGCCCCTGGGGCCATCCATAGCATACGTACGTAGTACGTCCTACGCGGCACGTCAACTTTATGTTCTCTGATTCCGAGCGTACGTGTACGTGCGTGGGCCTCGTAGAGCAACCGTACGCTCATGTGTACAGTGGTACGTACGCTGCCATGCCGCGTTACAGTAGACGTACGTACTGTTGTTGCATGCTGTGTCTACCAACCGGCCGATCGATCGATTCAAGGAACGATAAGGTAATCATAGGGTTATACAGTACGAAAGAATCTCGATGCAGGATGACTTTATGGATGCATGGTACACACGTACGTATACGCGTACAGCTGGCTGCAATTACTAGCTAGGACACAGAATCGCATTAGTTGCGTAGAGATCGATCCCATGGAAAAAATGGCACGATTCGAACCACGTAGTTATAGCGTATCAGAGCAAGTTTAATAAGGCTGACTGTGCTAGCTATAAGCGAATTCATGTCAGCATAGTCCTATGTGGAGGGGAGAGAAAAGGAGAGAGAGAGCCAAGCCGACTCCCATGCAAGAGTCAGGCTATAGCACAAGAAAAGAGGCATTATCCATGTATGTACCCATAGAACTAATTGCTATACCCATACATGTATTAAATTATTAATACTCATGTATGTATTAAATGATTGAGAGCTCTTGTGGAGACAACTTATAGCCAGCTTATTGTATGAGTTGACTGCATCATTATCTTTTGATGACATGGAAATGTATTGGAGGTAGCAGCTATCTGTACTATTAAACTTGCTCTCATGTATGCATGGGTTGCACAGGTCGAAAATGCATATGCATGTCAGTGTGTGCAAATTAAAGGAGGATCTATCTAATCTCCCATCTCATCTGGACCACCACAAGCTCGTAATGGAGGTGGTGGTCGATCAGTGCGGAACGTGTAGGGAGGAGATGTGCCTGTGCATGCCCAATGTCCAAATTTTACATCAGAACAACTCATCTTCACTCTCCCTGTGGAGCGAGTCGAATGTTTTCAACAGATGACTGGAGTGACTGAGCCAGAATTTTACTGAGCCTTAACTCAAAACTAAAGAGTTGTAAGTCTATAACTTACATCGAATACTATCAACACTGAGATATGATAAAAGTATAACACAAATGCATTATTGAAATAAAATTTAAATTACATGTTTAACGATACAACAAAATAGACAAAACATAGCAAAAAAAATATAAAGGTAACATACCATAAAATCTGAAATACATGTTTAATGATACAACAAAATAGATAAAACATAGCAAAAAAATATGAAGGTAACATACCACTAGCACCAGGTAATTTCTGCTTAATTAACAAAGATTTGGTTCATTTGAGCTTATCATATCTTCATCAACAATAGTATGAGAATCAAAACCTGCAAGTGCAAAGATGAAATTAAATATGTAAATCAGGGACACAAGAGCACAAAATTATTTTTAATGCAAAATACAAAATAAGAATGTGACATACCACTAGCATGAGGTAGTTTCTGCTTACGCGACCTTATAATTTGAAAACATTGTACATTCTTGTTATCATTAATGCTTGCAAATACATCTCGCTCAACATAGCCCATCTCCGCCCCTGGGTGGAGCAGGGCAGCGGTCGCTGCCATCCTTCTTCCAACCGTGGGATGGCCGGGACACGCACGCCACTTACGCCCTCCGACGCGGTGGCAACGACGGTGGATGTGCTCAACGAGATGTGGAGCAAGGGGAGGCGCGTGTACATATTGCACGGCGTACTGGAGCCTGGAGAGGAGGCATCGTCGCGCCGAGGACCTGAGGTGGTCTGGTAGGGGCGGGCCACATGCGTGCGATGCTGGGTGGTGGAGGGGGGCGCTGGAGAGGAGAAGGCGGGGAGCGTGAGGACTGAAGGAGTCCGAGGAGGCGTTGGGCTAGAGCTGCATCCACGCTTATTGAGCATTGAGGTCGGGCTAAGCCTGCTATGTTGCGTCGTCGTCGCTTAGGAGCTGGACCGGGCCAGCTGCAAATATGGCTTGGGTCGAGTCGTAAACATCGAGTATGATACTATGTACTTAAACAAATGTTTGTATATATACTAAAAATTCATACTACTCCATCTCCACCCCTGGATGGTTCGGCATTGGTCTCTTGCTTGCCCTGGATCAGTTTGGAACACAAGTCTCTCTTTTTTTCTATAAAATCTTCGAAAAAAGTTTGGTCTGGCCGGGTGCCTCTGCTGAATTCTGATCGGTCATCCGGTGACAAGGTGAACAGTGCTAGATGGGTGATTTTGTTTCTGTCAGTCAAGGGTGCTAGATGTCGTGCAACCACGGGAACAGACAAGCACGCAAAAGGAATCAGCTTCAGCAATGAATGAATAACAGAACTTAAAGGCTAATAGTTTTAACAATGATGACTGGAATTAGAGATGAACTGTTTCCCTAGAACTACTAACCTAAGTCAAAATTCAAATATGAATAATTCTACAATAAAGTTATACAATCACAACAAGATGCTTTAATCAAGTGAAAATCATCAGATTTTTATGTTCTGCAAGAAGAAGTTCAAAAGTGCTTTATTGTGAACATACGTTGTTGAACGGTTTTTAACTAAGCAACTTAAGCAATTTTACCTAAACTGCTAAACAAAACATGGATCGAACAACCAGACACTAAAGGAGATCAAGTCATCCAAGCATCCAACACATCAAGCTACAAGACAGACTTGGCAATACTTGTATAATTTCTAAATAATTGATACATCAGCCATTAGAATATAATCAACAATAATTGATACATCAGTCATTAGAATATAATCAACTACTATGCAAAAACTTTAGAATCATTATAGATGCCTCACTTCTTTAAGCAATATACAATTCACATCTTTATGTAGACACATAATTTTACTTCAAATCGAAAATTACCAAGGGAGGAGAAGGAGATGAAGGGATTACCGGATTAGCGATATGGGGCCTTGCTACTATGGGGGTCACTGGGTCAGGGAGAACGAACTTGCCTGGCTGTGCCGCGTCGGCGAGCGACGACGGCAAGATGACTAGCAACTTGCAAGACGGCCACACTAGCACTCCTACATAGCCTCCTGAGTCCTACCTCCAAAAGTCCAGAAGATTAGAAGTCTCCTACCCTGCCAGAGGAGCCAGAGAGGAGAGACTTAAGCGAGATCTAGAGTTTCTACCGTGTGTCATGTGAATCACGACAATAACCCAATTGGCCTAGGATAGTGTCCGACGTCAATTTGGGCTTGAGAGAGAGAAATATGTCAAAAGGATCCAGCACTAATTTAGGCTGGTTGGATATGAACAGAACGAATTTATCTCATCTCCTCAATTATGACCAATATTTTGTTACGAATAATTCCGACAACCTCGGGGGAAAAAGGCGAACAAATTAACGGACCAGCCAACGGTTGGGTGTGGCCGTGCAGATCCGTCCGTTCAATCAAGCCAACAAAGGAGGAAGAAGAGGAGCGGTGGGGGGACAGGCCACTGGCATGCTCGCTGACGACGCTACGGTGGTCTTTGGACGCACTCCGGCAGTGGGATGGGACCGACGTATGTAAAGTCAAGGGAGCCCCGCCCTCCGCAGTTCGCCGTTTGCCTGTGTGCCTGTATTGTCCTGCTGTTGTCCCTAGCCACTCTTTCACCGCGTCGCAGCGCGGTTTGTTCTCTTTCTACTCCCTCTGCGGCGACCAACGGCTTGTCACTCGTGCGTTCTCTGGCACCGGCTACCACTTGCCCACACTGTATTTTAACCCTCCCATAAATGGATGCAGCTGCCATCGATGGAGATTTCTGTACATTTCAAGAACATCAGTGAAGCATTAGCAGTGGGCAGAGTTGCTCAATTTAGCAAAACAAGTGTTGCAGTTGCTCGTCTTTCCTCAATGTTTAACTTAAGCATGGTGCATCATGCATCTCCCTTCCCGATCATTTATCTTGCAGATTCCATGTATGAGCACTGCTTATTCATGCTAGTACTACCTACTAGCGATATATCAACATAATAAAATGGGCAATATTTGGGTACTGATCTCCAAAAGATGCAAATCTAAAGAGTTCGCATTTTCGAACTTGGTTAGTACACCAACACAAAGCTAAGGGGAGGTGTAACAGGAATGCAGGATGCAAAGTAGAAGCGAGATATGGCATCATAGACAGTGATCAATCACTTGCCTTCAAATGTGTTTGAATGAAAACATGGATAATTTACATTTGTGTGCATCCTCCTAACAAGAACCTAAAGCAACAGATTTGTCTTCTTGAGGAACATTATGACCATTCTCGATACTGAACAATACACATCCCAACATGTCTAAGTGCAGGGCCTCAGGAAACGATATGTTACTGGGACCCATTCTTCTTCCTCCTCAGGAAGCTAACTAATGTGATTCTGGAGGGAACACCAGTGCCCGATCTCTTCTTGATTGTTGTTGTCTTCCAGAGCTTTCCATCTCTTACAGTGGTCATGGTTGTAGATTTTACATTATAGAACTACAAACAAAGGCGTGGTGATTAAAACCGAAAACCTTTCAATTGACAGATTAAGTTCTTCCAGAGAACAACAGATGAATACTGCACGGCTTGAGAAGATGTTTACCTCGCACACACCATGCAGAAGCAACCTCTGAAATGGGTCCTGGACATTCAGCACAAGCACATCTTTATCACTGGCATCTTCAATGAAGGCTCTAACTCGTTCCTGCAAAAGTGAAACGCAGACGCTGCAATGTCAAGCAACCATCAAATGACGCTATATAGGCAAGTGTGACACGGTAGTACTTCATAAGTATGTAGTACAAACCAAATGCAATTGAACTCTAATTGGTTAACTAGCACTTGCATTTGCAGAGCATGTGAATGTATATATCAAAAGTTTCACTTTGTCAAAAAAGTTCCGCAATGTTGCTACATAATGACAAATTAGCATCCTACCATATATCATTTTTATTAATGGTAATTAATTAAATGTCAATAGAGAGTAACAGAAACATACAACAGAACTGTCAGCCTTGTTTTGTTTGTGGCTAAAGTGAGAACAGAACACAGAAGAACCGCTTCCATTTCATTAAGAAGATAAGTATAGGTTACAAGCCCGAATTACAGAGACAGGAACACAACAACATACAAGACATACCCGAAAGGGTCCTATGCCACCCCAGCTCTTTATAGTAAACCAGGTCATTATGTCTTGTGAAGGTAAGAAACATATCGTAGATCCTCGAAGTGTCAACCATGTTGTAAAGGAATGTTCTAGGCATGTATCAAACAGAAATTACGTACTAATTAATTATCAAGGACTTGTTTTTGTGTTTGCAGCCAAAGTATGATTGTGTGGCGGTGCTTGATCAGGATTTGATTTGTGTTTAGATTCTTAACTGGGTTCTACTGCTTACTAAAAAATCTTTGGAGTTAAAAGAGTGTTGGAAGAAGAAAAATCAGTAGAGGAAATGGTAGGAGAAAATGAGTTTCAGTAAGCAAATCAGAATTCAAATTTTGCTTAACTTCTCCAATATGAAGCTTTCCAACAAGTAGTTAGTGGGCTCCACATAAAAGATATACAATTCAATATCCCGTTCCAGCCAAAAAATTTCTAAGAATTACAAAACAGCACCAAGTTGTTTGTTCAAGGACTATCTTTTTTGTTTTCAGAGTGCACTGCTAGACTGCTACTATTCTAATCAATAGTCGTACTCCAAGCCCATCATCAACAGTGTAATTATTCACTAGTATCAAATAAGTAGTACTATGCACCATAGCAGGATTATGTTGTTGGTTTTTGGTTAAAAAAACAAAAGATAACAAACAACCATGAAAATGCATTTCTTTGATCCTTTTTACAATTGATCTTTTGAAAGTACAGACCAAATAGATGTGGTCTGCCGAATCACGAACTAAAATAATGGCTCAATAGAACAAATATACTAAGCATTTTGACAAACAGAAGTAAAATAGAATGGACTTGGCTTATAAAAAGTAGAATCAAAAGAAAGAATGTCGTACTTCATATATTTCGAGCAGATCAGGTAGGAAATTTCTCTTTATAGCTTCTCTTGTTTGGCGATCTATACGACGCCAAGCACTCAGCACAATTAATTCATCTTCGTCCACATGATTCTTCTGTTTTGCCGATGATCGCTCCATGTGCTGCATCAATCTTGCCTACAAATGAAAAACTCGCTAAGTATAATGGATCTACAAACAAATTCATGTAATAATACATGCATCTTATTTTTCTTTGTATGTTTGGCTATAATATACTTTGAACTAAATAATGGACAATGCATGGCAGAAATACACACTAATATACCTCAACATCCATGTCAACGCTCCTGAAGGCATCCCACTCACCAACACTTGTCCTGCAAAATGCTGACAGGGGCAGTTCATCACCTACATACAGGGGGGGAAAGTTCAGTATAGCACAAAGATAGAGGTTCCAAATATAGTAATGCACAGAAAAACCGATCATGTATCTATGGTGCTCATGCTAAAATACGGCAGCAACTCCACATGAGCAATTGATTGAAGCAAAATATATGATACATTGAGAAACAGGGAAGCATAGAATATACACTTGAACCCATAATTTTCAGATAATGTCACAATACTAGTGAAAGTTAACATGAGAGTGCCTTCAGGAAGAAAAATGGTTTCTTCGTGTCAAAACAATCTAAAGCGCTTATTATAAGTATACATAGTGTCTTAATAAAAGTATAAATGGAACAATCTAGAGCACATACTGGAATTATACATGGAAAAGCAGATTCTGCTGGCAGGTTACAAGATCATGTTAACAAAAATTGAGCAGCATCAGCAGCATCGGAGTTTACCCCATGGTGGAGGAGCGAAGAGGCCTTTGATTTCTTCAACATGAAGACGGGGGACGAGTTCAATAAGCAAGCGATCATTCAACCATCTACGAGATCTCCGGTTACTGACCTGTGTAACATTGCAAACCATCAACCTGCAGATTCCTAATCAACCTGCAGATTCCTAATACACAAGGTAACATGATTCATGTTACATGAGAAATACTCGCATTGAACGTCATATGCACAAAAGTGCCAATACCAAGCCAAAAAAACCTAACGTTTGTTCCCAATTGGAGGTTTCCTAAAAAAAATTACTGGTTCTTTCATATTCGAGTTACTTTTCCATAAAATCGCGCCTATTTTTATCACAAGAATCGCACCATACTTTGATTTAATTATACACAAAATTAGTTGTAAAAGGCACAAGGGAAAATTATTTAGGATGAGGCTACTCACCCGGGTGGCCATGTCCTCGAGGTCTTCAATCTTCTTCTCAATCATCTGTCCCCGCGACTTGACGGCATCGCCTGTGCTCAAAAATCGGAACTTTAGGGAAAAATTACTACACTAGGCCATTCTGGAATTAATAGTTTTTTTTGCCGTAAAGAAGTTACCTTCGGCGGAATCGAACAAGGAGGCGTAGAACTCCTCCTCCCTCCGCAGCAGATCCGCGTTCGCCATGCTCGATTCCTTCCCACGAACTTCTCACACACACTCTTCGGTCTCGAAATGTTGCGGCGATTGAGATTTGAGACAAGGTTGGTGTCCGCTTTGGTTTATGTGTTCTAGGGATAATTGGGGGATCGTGTTCGTGATCCGTCTTCCAGCGAAGGCAGACGGGATTGGGCGAGAAATGTTAAGCGCATGTGAGTTTCTCGATGAAAGTGGGACCATTCATATGTGCGTCCCACATGTCAGTCAGTTAGGTTTCCTCGAAAGCCAGGTAGATTGAGGGGCACGAAAGAGAGCATATACGGTTTCTTTGGTACCGGATCTTTCAGAGTTAGAGAGGATATCGGTTTCTTTGGTACCGGATTAGAGTTAAGAGATAGTGGTTGCCAGTGCCGTTTATATAGGTTCTAAAACCATTTCTTATAGTAAATAACTTTTTTAAATCACATAACTTTTAAACAGGAGCGTAATCAAGAAGAGACTTACTTAGGCTTGAGTCTGCCCTCCTTCGGTGGCACGATGTATCCCTACCCTCCCCCAGCACATATTTCCCTTATTCAGTCCAGGAGCGCAGCACGAGTGACTCGTAAAGCAACAAAAAATTTGCGGGTATAAACGTGGTAGGGAAGAGGGATGAGGGAGCGGCGGGTGACGAAAGGGGGAGACGACATACCAAGCGGCATCAATTTTAAAGAGAAATCAAAGGGGTCAATCATGAGTCGTGACGCCGATGAGGAGGAGGTCGGCAGCTGTCAAGAGATCAGTGGCCTATGGGTACGCGCGTTTGGTTGGAACACTGCCTCAGCTGCGTGGTAGTTTCGCTTGCCCCTATGGCTAGATCTTGGGAAACTGTCTAGGCATTACTAGTTCCTGACCTAGGCGGTGTACTTTCTTTGACTGATCAGAGGCCTGTGTGAGACTCGCAACAAATTTTCAAGGTTTTTTCTTGGTCAAGTATGCACAAGATTGGTCCAATCAGGCAACCTTAGCAGGATTTGTTGATGGAATCAGAGCGAGCCAGCACTCACTCGTGCTTTAACTTTTAAGAAACAAGATTCAAGGCAAATCGATGGCCCATTCACCAACTTAGGTGGCAGGCGAACTGGCGCAAGGGCTCTGTATTTGATCAGGTTATGAGGCTCTGAGCTCGGCCGATGGTGATAGTCTACTAAACCAAATCCTAAATTCCAGTGAGCTTGACATTTGTCAACAGACATAGAACTCAAAGGCCATGTAGCAAGCAGCACACGCTACTTTACCACCTATGCCACATGTGACTTATCGCTACTACACATTTATGGAAGAATAATTATATATTTTTAGGTATGCACTTCTATTATCGAGGTACCTACTTTGTATTCCTCTATTTTTCATTGTTTGTCTCCAATTATGCAATTTTTGTATGAATTTGAAATTTCATAAGAGTACGAAACTATATTTGTGCCAACTTATTTTAGTTCTATAACTAATTCAGTCCACTTTCAATTTCATCCCTAGCTTCACCACTACTTTCAAACGAAGTATTTTTTAAGATATAATCTAATAGTCAATTGTAATAGACACTATAGCAACTTCATTTATATTAACCAAAATAGTAGGTAAATATATATCTCTTCGTACTCTCTCTCACGAATAGTCAAAAGATGTTATTAGTCATAAACCAAAAGTTATCAGCAAAAGCTAATATGAACGGGCTCTAGCTCTCACCCTTTTAGTTGGTCTCAATCTCTAAATATGAAATTGAATAACCTACAACCCTGAAGTCCTAAACCAGGTATATGACCCTCTGCACTCAGTCCACCCCAGTTTTGAGGTACGCTGGATGTCACATTGGTAGCCAATTCTTCTCCTCTCACGCCGCCATCAAACAACCTTTTCCAAGCAATTGCTCTCTCCTTAACTAAAAGGTTCTCCCCTCTCTCCTCACTCCCATCTGTCATATTTCTCTGTCCTCCCTCTCTCCCTGTACACGGATGACAAACAACGTTGGCACGACGATTGAGGGTGGTAGACGATGGCAGCACGGCCACATCAGTGGCACTTCTTTCTCCCCTTCGGCTGCAGCGCTTATTCCTTATCCCCTCTGGCAGTGGCCACCGCCTCTACCAATGACGCTTCTTCCACTCCTTCGACGATGTCAACCCCACCACCTCCACCAGATCTTGGATCTAGGTATGACAGCTCTGAATTTGAGCATGACGGGCCTAGATCCGGCCATAACCCTTGTCAGAGTGTGCCGAGGTGTGCTTAGATCCGGCCATAGCCCTTGTCAGAGTGTGCCTAGATCCGGCCATGGCGCTCAGTGGAGGATGGAGGTGCACCTTGACCACCTCAACGCCAACATCCTTGAAGCCAGCTAGAGGTGCACCTTCTCTCTATCCCTGACGCCATGTACTACTCCTTGCCGGTGTCCTCCTCCACCACCCACCGGCTAGAGGTAAACCTGCTCTTCGGTGCAAGAGAAGATGCAAAGTGTTCCTTTCATCGTAGTAGTGCTCCTCATTGTCCTTGTAGCCATCGGCACCGAAGGGCGTCGGGATTCAAGCGATGTGTGTGTGAGGTTGGCAGTGGTGGGAGGAGGGTTGTGGTAGTAGCATGGGAGAGGGACGTCGGTCGTGGTAGGGTGGATGTCGATGTCACCAAGGCACACGCTGGGGGCAGGTGGCGGTGTAGGGGCCAGGGCACTAGCAGCCTTAGCGGGGGAGTTCGACCCGCAGCACAGTGGTGCCGCCGTTGGTGTTGGGCTCCGACGGATGAAGATCGGTCATGGAGGATTGGGAAGGGAGAGAGAGCAAAAGATGGATGAAGAAGGAGGACGTTGACTATGACGTGGGGGTTGATGTGGATGCCATGTTATTAAAACTTGTCCACGTAGATGTCACCTTAGCAAAATTGGGGTGGTTTTGGTCTCGAGGGGGTAAAGTACACGATTTTGATAGTTGAGGGGGTGTTGGATACCTGGCTTAGTAATTGGAGGTTGAAAATAAACAAATGTGATATTTCAAGGGGGGTAAAATAGACTTATTCCTTCTTTTTCTTATTAAAAAGGAATACACGTGCACACATAATGTTCATGGTGCTTTGGTTTTTTCTTCTAATTTCTTAAGTTGGTTATCTTCAGTTTTCAAGCTTTTGTTTGGGCTTTTGCATAGCCCAAATTAATTTTAAATTTTTTTAGAAGTGGAAATTAGGTTCTTCGATAATTAGCTAAGTTGGCATTGTGGCGGATTATGGCCCGTTCAAAATGGCTTTTGGCTTTCAGAAGTTGATAGCCATTTTGAAAGGATTAGCTTCTTAACGCAACTTTTTTCTTTTCTTTTTCATTTTTTCCTTGCATTGTCCGTGGAGATATAATTGTTTTCTTTCATTTTCCCACTTTTTCTTTATTTTCTTTTAATTGAATGCCCCAGTCAAAAGCTAGTAACCGCTACCATGCCCATTTCAGCCAAAAGCCATCAGCAAAAACTATTTTAAACGGGGCCTATGAATACTTTGTTTGTGTTTAGATATATTGGTGTTGTTTACTTGTTATTTTTTTTCTCCAAATCAAGTCACAAATGGAGATATCATTAAGTTTCAAATAACATAACCCATGAGAGAAAACACGAGAGGAAAAAAACCATTGGACAACAGAATTGGTATACTTCATTCTAGTTTCCTTAACAATGTATTAGATTTTTCGCAAGTGCTTTTCTACGACAACTTTGAAAATAAGTACTGCACAACACAATGTAAGTATGTAACAACACCAAAAATGACCTTGAATAATCTAGTAATCTTTTTTTTCAAAATTTTCATAAATTAATGTAATTTTTTACTTAGAACACTATTGCGTAAGGGCCTCTTTGAAACATAGGATTTTAAGAATAAATTTGAAGGAATGGAATCCTATAGGAAAAACTCCTAATAGCCTTTTGGAAGTGCACGCATACTAGCCTATTGTCAGTAGCATTGTACATGTCATCTACAAAATTAAAGATAACTCATATAATTAGGGCTATAAAAAAACTCGAGGCCCACGAGCTGCTTAAGCTCGGCTCAAACTGTAAATGAGCTGAGCTCGCGAGCTTCAATGAGCCAAGCTCAAATAGCTCGTTAGGGCTCGATTCGAGCTTGAATATTGATACATATTAACTCTTATCGAGCTTAATCGAGCCGAGCTCGAGTTTTTCTATTGTTGAAAATTAGTGCATGTTGAATTTTTTTTACTGTTATTGAGCTTACTCTAGCCGAGCTTGAGCTCGAGCTTTTCTTATTGTTGAAACTTAGTGTATGTTGTAAGTTCAAACTCTATTAAGTTGGTTTTGGTGATAATGTCAAATGTAATTGTGAGTCTAATTTGTTTATTAACTATGATATTGTCTAATCTCATTTGGATATGATAAATACTATTGTGAGGCTAATGTGTTTATTGATTATAATATTACTTAGTCTTATTTGGATGAAAATATGAAAATCAAAGAGGTATGCGTTCAACATTACATTCTTATAAATTAATGCATTCTTCAGATCTAAAATATAGATTGAACTCTATAAATAGTCAAACTTGAATATGTGCATATGTCTTTATTATATATTCTTATATACACATATTTAGGAGTTTCACTCTATATTTTATAGTTTCATTAGTATTGATCCATGTTCCTCCTTCCACATATTAGTGATCTTTATTTTAAAACATATCTTTTGAATATAATATATATATATATATATATATATATATATATATATATATATATATATAGCTTGTGTAGTTCATATATACTCATAATCAGGTTGTCATCTAATTTCTCCATTATGTGTTAATGGTTAGATGATTAATGACAACCGGATGTGTAAACTTTGCTAGCAATTAATCTCAAAGATAAACACTCACATTCAAATGTGTTAATTGCTTAAAAACTTGTCCTAAAGTATACAATTGTTATATACATGTTGTATACTCATAAATCAATTTTCTTTATTATTATTTGTTGAGATTGTCATGAATTACCCATAATAGAATACTGTAGAATATGGTCACTTCATTATGAGTTAATAGTGAAGTTTAGTAACTAATGGCAAGATTCCAAAAACAAGGTTGACTTGGGATAACTGCATATGTTGAAGATCATCAAGTCAAGATGCGGGATGGAAGATGGCTTCATGAGTTGAAGACCATCAAGAAGAGGATGCATCATGAGTTGATGTATGTCCAAGAGGGGATGATCATGAGTTGATTATAAAGTCAAGTGAAGATCTATCATGTGTTGATGGAGTTCAAGTGAAGGATGCATTATGGGTTGATGCATATCAAGATAATGATCCAAGATAAATGTATGACTAGTTAGGGCTAAGAATGTGTTCCTAGTCTTTTTACTAGTCTTGGTGCTTGGTTAGAAGACCGGATTGCTAGTATAGGTTGTCGCACCATTAAGAGGGGTCATATCTAGTAGCTTAAGTTTAATCTTATGTTGATAGCTCAACCTCACTTGCTCTAGCTCTTCGTAGCATGATATTTATATTTGCGAATGTGTTTACAAATAGTTGTGGCTCATATGTTGAATCTTTGTAACATGAGACTATACATTGCAAATGTATTTTGCAAGTGTTTGAAGTTCATGTTTCCTACCTTGTGTCATGATTACAAAAATGTGCAAATGTGTTTTGCAACTTGTTAAAAATCATGGTTAACCCTTGTGTGCATGATACTATAATTTGCAAATATGTTTTGTAAAATCTGTTGAAGTATATGCACTTCTCAGAAAAATCAGAACTATTGCAGTGTGTCATGCGGTACTATCACTGGGCGGAACTGCTAGCGTTATGATCATGGTTACCGCGTTCGTTGGTGGTCAAAAGACTAGAGTGGTTGAACCAACGTGGTCGAAGGCCCGTATGGTCGAACCAAGGTGGTCGAAAACCTGTGTGATCAAAGATCAGAGTGGTCAAACCAACATGGTTAGAGACCAGTGTGGTTGAACCAAACAGATCAAAGACCTGTGTGGTCAAAGTGGTCAAAGACCAGAGTGGTTGAACCAACTTGGTCAGATGCCCATGTGGTCGAACCAAAGTGGTCGAACACCTATGTGGTCGAAGATCAGAGTGGTCGAGCCAACGAGGTTGAAGATCGACATGGTCGAACCAGCATAGTCGAGCAAATGTGGTCGAACTGGCGTGGTCGAACCAACGTGGTCGAAACCGACGCGGTCGATGACCTGTGTAGTAGAAGATCGACATGGTCGAACCAGCGTGGTCGAGCTGACGTGGTCGAGACCTATGTGGTCGAAACCAGCGTGGTCGAACCGATGTGATCGAAACAACATGGTCGAAAATCGACGTAGTGGTCAGAGATTTGTGTGATTGAATATTGATGTAGTTAAAGATCGACATGGTCGAGACTTGTGTGGTCGAAGTTCGACGTGGTCGGTGACCTGTTCGTACTAGACAACATGGTCAAGGACTAGTGTGGTCGACGATCAGTAGTTTCGGCTGTGTGAGTGATCTGACCTGAGAGCGGTACTATCGGCTCTGTGTGAGCGGTACTACCAAGTTGCGGAACGACCGCTTGTGTAGTGGTATGTTTTTCCAGAGAGACACCTTCGTGGAAGTCTTTTCCTCCCTGGTGAGAACAATAATTCCGCACGTGTGGAGTGGTACTACCATAGAATGGTAGTACTGGATTTTATGCGGTGGAATTATCAGATTTGCTGAATAACAGCTGGTTTTCTGACTGTTGCAAGTGGAGCGGTAGTACCGGTCTTATAATAGCGGTACTATCAGAATTCCTGATTTTTAGGGGGTTTGCTTCCAACGGCTAGTTTTTATGGCAAGGGTTATATATACCCCCTTGGCCGGTTGAGAGACAATTTTTGATACTCTCTTGAGCTAAAGAGAGTTTCTCCTCTCAATTATACATATGTTGCACTTTATGAGCAAGGAGAATGGCTCTAGATTGCATGTGTTGCATTTAGAAATAGATCTAGTATCCATTTTAGCTTGTGCATTCGTTGTACGTGGTGAGAGTCAAACAAGGGGTTTGATTTATTACTCTTAGAGGTTGCTAACTCTTCGACGGCGTTGGAGGCGTGTGCTCTGTGATCTTTTCAAAGAAAGTTGTGAGAAGACCTGACAAGTTGTGAAGGTTAAAGCTCACCTATCCGGAGCGGACCCTAACTCAGGCTCGCTCGAGTTTGGCTTGAGTTTCTACCGATTTCGAGCTTGAGAGGCCAGGTTCGCTCGAGTTTGGCTTATTTACAACCCTACATACAATAGATTATCTCTAAGTTGTCTTTATAGGACCCTACAATTTGTACATAAGTTGTTCACATATAATCCCACAATTTATATTCACCTTTCGTAAACAGGGCCACAAAACACGTAGGATACAGACGACATGGGTACAATAGCAAAAATACCAAATATAAGGGTCTTATAGACCATTTGTTGCATGCTAGATGGGTTCCTCCTCTCTCTCCTTGTTTTCTCATGCACGCTATCAGAAAATCTTATGTGATAAAACTTATATAGGCAATTGATGTCACCCCAATGTACATACCTGAACAAAAAGAATGGATATACTTCCAAGATTCCTATGAAATTTCTATAGAACGGTACAACATAATCGATATAACTTTTGGGGAAAATCTAACATGAGATTAGATTTCATGGGTAAAAATCCCTTGTATCTTGCATGGGTCCTGTCTTCAAATTCCTGCAAAATTCCAGTGAAGCATCCGAACACCTTTCAAGAATAATTTTCTCTGTGTTTTGCATTCCCATATTATTTCATTGTTATTCCTCAATTGTTGTGTTTTTTTTATTTTCTGTATTACTCTATTTTTTGGCTAAAATAACGTTGTAGCGACTATTAATATTTTTCTAAGTTATTCATTTAAAGTAAAATAAATAAGAAAACATCGATATATATTTATAGATAATGCAAAAAGAAAGAAAAAGAAAAAGAGAAAAAAATCGTGTTACGAAGTCAACATATTCTAAACGGTTTTTGGTTTCTAAAATCAAAAGACAGATACTATTTGGAACGGAGCCTTAGCAAGGATGAGAGCTTAACAACCATCGCGAATAAATTGCATCTAAGTTTCTCAAAGCGTACTCAAAGTTATGCCGTATAACTGTTCTTGAGAGGATCAAGGGCATTGCACAAAACTTAGGTGATCGATTCGGCTGAAAAGCTCATGGCCTATGACTGAAAACACTGTAGCTGGCTGAAAAAAGCACTGTAACTGACAGAGGCTTATTTAGCATAATTAAATTTAAACTTTTAAAAATATAAAAAATATGTTAGCCCATTACGTATAATACAAACAAATACGGGAAAAAAGAACCGACCAAAAAACTCAATAAAAAGCCAAAAGTTCAGAAAAAGACAAAACATATGAATAGTAAAGAATAAGTCAGAAGTCAGAAGTCGAAGTCGAGTTGATCAGGCTACGACGCTTTGGTTGTTGCATGATAAAGGCAAACCCTGCACGCATCAAAAGCTACGTACATCGTTATCCTCTCCGTTCTGCCGTCGGTTCACACGTCTGCTGTCTGTAGTTATCCCAAGCCCCAACGAACAGGACGTTGCCATCCGGACACGCGAACGCCGCCGTCCGCCGGCAGCGCGCTCGCCCACGTCCCCACGTCCGTCCGCTGCTCGCGAGGTGGACACAGCTAAGTTGGGCCGGGCGGCGTGCCGTGCCGTGCCGCGTCAAGCAAACAGTTCCAAAAGCGTCGGAAAGATCGATGGAATTACTGAATATGCCTTGCTTGTTCTAAGGGGGGACACACATATATATATAGAGACAGCTGTTACTTATAGTATTCTTTTATATCATTTATATACAATACTAAATATATTTTTTTGTAATTGATTGTCTATAAGTTATCTATAATAATTTGTCTGTAAAATATAGACAATATTGATACAATGGCAAGAAAACCATCTATAGCAGGCTATTTTCTCACGTTTCGACCGTCTATAGAATTACAGTCGACCTCCTTCTCTCTTCTTTCTTTTTCATCCACTTCAGCATAAATCTTATGTGAAATCTCTTATAGACAGTTTATGTCACTTTATTATACATGCTCTAAAGAACGCTACAATAGGCCACCGAGCTGTTAATATAACTATATGTGATAGTCTTATATAATTAATATATTATCTATATAGTTGCATATAATGATATAAAATAAATCATCTATAAAATAACTTATTAAATATTAGACAATATTTTTCTCTCTTATTTTTTCTCCTCCGCGTCATCCAAAATTCTATGGTCTCGTTCTTCTTCGGCTTCTGACTTCTAATTTATAGTTCATGCTACAGTACTAATTTTCAAACGGAGTATTTTTTTAAGGCGAGATCTATTAGTCGACTATGGTAGACACTGTACCGGCTTCAACTATATCGACTAAAATCGCACGCGACTGTCTCTTTTCATATTCTCTCGTGAACATCCAGAATTCAAAAGTCAGAAGGTGCAGCCGAAAAGAAGGCATAGGCGGCGTATCATACATATAGTCTGTTTGATATGGCTGTGGCTTATGGTTTTTGGTTGAAAATTTTGAATTTTAGCTGTTTGCGATAGAGATTACAGAGAGAGTGATACTCGTTTGCGATTTTGGTTGATACAAATGTTAAGTTTTTAATGTGTACTATAATTAATTTGTAAACTTCGTTTTGAGAAAATACTTTATTTGAAAGTTAGTTATTATAGTAAAGATAAAAAAATCGTTTTTAGAAGCAGATAAAGAGCAGATCCACAGGTGACGTGCCATTTTACAAAGGGGGATTTGATACGCTAAGAGCATCTCCAAGAGAGGCTCAATATTTTGTCCTCTAAAATCTCATATTGGGAGTCTTCCTAAAAAATTGTCCTCTAAATCTTTCCCTTCTTCAGCAGCTTCTCTAAACTTGGATCCCTAAAATTACTATCTGGGCACTGTATATTTGATGGTGACCCACCTCAATTTTGGAGTACCAAAATTATTGGGCGTATTTTTGAGTATCTGTTAGAGACTTATTTTTAATTTTCATACCCAATATTTGAAGATAGGATGCTCTAACTAAAACAGAGCCCGTCCTAATCGCGAAACTTTGAACACCTCGTCTCCCCCCGCGCCTCGGCCTGCGATCTCGCACGCCATAAATATTTTCCTTGGCTTTATTTGGTTCGTCTCCCCCTTCCCCACGCAACGCCAGCGCAGGCGGCGGAGACGGAGGCAGCGAGGACACGGAAGCCATGGCAGGAGTGTGCTCCCCAATGGACGCGGCCCAGCGCCGCCTCAGCGCCATCTCCGCCCACCTACAGCCGCCCGCTGCCTGCATCGGCGTTGACGTCGCCGCCAACCCTACCGCCGGCGAGTACGCCGATGGTACGCCTCTCTTCCCCTGCCTTTGACTGGCTGATATATCTCAATGTGCGATGCTGCGGTTTCGATCTCGCGTTCGATCCGGTGGGGCCTGCGTGGCTCCCCTCCGCCGTGGCGGAGAACAGCTAATCCCAATTTAGCTACCGAATCTGGAGGCACCGGCCCCGGGCATGCGTTCCATTGCGTTGCTGAATCGATTTCTTTATCCGGGGAAAAGGAAAAAAGAACAGAATCGTTGCTTTCGCACTGAGTTGGGGATGTTGCTTTTGTTGTACGGTACATCTCTTTTATATCCCATGCTTCCTTTTTCGGTATGTCGGCGCCCGACAGTCGTGAGACTGTGAGACTCTGGAGAAGTATTATTCAGCAAGAAAGGGGATACTAGTACTAGGAGCATGTGCTGTTTGATGTTTGAATTGCTTGCTGCTGCGACCTGATCGGGATACCTCTTCCTGTTGTGCTGATCTAAGGACTCTTGTTGATTGTCGTCCAGGTTTAAGTATACCGGTACGAACAGTGGAATGATGGTAATTTGTCACCTGGGGCTGTAGGGGCTGAATTGGTGCCTTGTTCTTCACAAGTCTGTGGCCTTTTCCCGGTTTGCAGGAACTCAGAAAGTAACCAAATAAAAGTCGGTTAACTTTCATTACTCATTTCGGCCTGTTGGTGATTATTGGAATAGCTTATATGCCTTTCGTCTGCATTTACTTCGTAGAAGGAAAGGTTTTTCCTTGTACGATTCAATGGTGTGTATAATGGGGTTTACAAGAACTCTCACTCAACCAAACTTGGACCTTTCATGTTTCAAAAGTTTTACCGGAACAATGTATTTCTTAACGCAGTTCTACTTGTTGTGAGCCCACCCCGGTATCTGTCTAAATTTGTATCCATATCCTTATGGGTATCGTTTTGCTACTAATTTTATACCAGATCCGTTTCCGCCCTAAGATGCAAGCAGCAATTGTAAAATTGAGGACCAATCACTCATCCTATGATTTCTTAATTGCAGCACTGCATGTTTGAGTTTAATTGGCACACTCTTGAGAGACAGCAACACATGCGGTTTTTCTTTGTTTGAGAACTAGCTTATTTAAAACAAACTATCACTAACAATTCACTGTACATAGATTCTTCAGCGCACAGCCCATGGCTTCTCAATTTCAACTGTGCAAGTTTGAGTTAACTTGGGACTTTCCTCGGACACCAGTGCATTTTTTTAGTTTGAGAAATAGCTTATTTAAAATAAACTGTCCTTATGAATTCAATGTGTATAGCTTCTTCAGTGCAGGGCTACAGTGTTGTTCTCCCTGAGAAGTTGCAAACTGGAATGTGGAATGTGTACCGGTAGGTTATTTATATGTTAAGCAGCATATTGCTTTTGTTGTTGCTCAAACTTGCTGTTCGTGCAGATCTGCAAAGTCACCTGTAAGGTTAATAAATAGATTTCCTGGTAATCAAGACATTGGAACGCTGCATGATAATTTTGTGTAAGAATCTTCACAATCTCTCTTGAACATCTAACTTTTTTTTGTCTTTATAATTCATCTGAACTTGGTCAAATACTTCAGTTATTACTGGTGTTATCCAATTCTTGTGTTGAATTATTAGCAAATCTGTGTGTAACATCATGCTGCAATAGTCTTTTAGATTATTTCTGAAAGAGATGCTAGAAAGGGAGAGTTAGGCAAAGCCAATGATAATTCTTTTTTCCCCCTTAGGAAGCTCCCATTAGTTTTTTGCTTTCAGATTTGTGGTCATGAGGGATTTCCTTGCAAAGCCTAATAAGAAAAAGAATAACATGCAAGGGAAACTGTTTTACTTGTTCTTTTATGGTAGCCTTGAGGCTGGAAAAATGTATCTAGGTCAAATGTTTGTTTTAGTGTGTGTGTGGGGGGGGGGGGGTACCTTGGCAAAGTAAGTTTTTAACCTTTTATCTAATGGTAAATTAAGAGCTGAAAAGAACTTGAATTCAGGCATTTTTATTTAGTTGTTTTACAAAAGCTGGTAAATTTATATTTCTTCTGCAGACTGCATGCTTGATAAGAAAACTATTAACATTCAAATGTTAGTACTGTAATCATCTCTCAGGCACAATGTTCAATGATATCCCAATTTGCGCAGGTATGCAGTTGAGACTTTTAGGGATTGTAGATACCTGGGTACAAGAGTCTGTGCAGATGGAACAGTTGGAGAGTAAGGATTGGTTATCTGATATTCTGATTATTCCTTATTATTGCCTTTCGTATCCTTATCTAGCCTTATTTAACTCTTTTAAATGACATATAACGCTGCAGCTACAAATGGATGACATATGGAGAAGCTAGTACGAGCAGGACTGCAATAGGTTCAGGTCTTATTTATCATGGACTACCTGAAGTGAGTCATCATGATCTCAACAAGCACTTGTCCTTTTGCTTTTGACTATTAACAAGCAGATATCTTGTCGCGCATTGCTATCTTGATATAGCACTTCTAGTGTCCTAAAGTTAATTTATGTGAACTTACTCAAATATTTTTTTTATCTGGATCAGGGTGCACGCATTGGTCTGTATTTTATAAACAGACCTGAGTGGATCATAGTTGACCATGCTTGTGCTGCATATTCATATGTATCTGTGCCACTTTATGATACTCTCGGTATGTTCAACATCGCAGAATGATCATCGATCTCTTTTTCAGTCATCTAGTAACATTTTTTTTATTATTGTACTTTCTGCAGGTCCAGATGCAGTTCAGTTCATTGTGAACCATGCAACAGTAGAAGCTATTTTCTGTGTGCCTCAAACACTAAGCACTGTGAGCTTTAATCCCTTACCTCAACCTTAGATAATTATTACTCATGTCACTGGTCATACCAATCGTAACTTCTAACTAGTAAGGCTGGCAACTGGGCAGTTATTTCTAGGAAACTGATCTATGCTTTCAGCTGCTAATCTCATGGTGCCTTAATTTATTTTGAATATGACCCTTTTACAGGCTTCATATGTCAAAAGATCGCATAGTGCATACTGCATGCATGTGAAATACTGTTTTTTTCTGGATCATATCCACATACACACATGATTTATGTGGTGGATATTGGAGCCCGATCCAAATTTTATTCTGGTTTGAAATGCTACATCAGTTTATAGACACTGCCTAGCATTCAACTTTGCATTGCATCATGATATATACTTTGAAAAAAGTGTATTTAATTTCCAACCTATTGTTTTACTTATATTTATCTATTGATTGCAGCTGTTAAGCTTTATAACTCAAATGCCATGTGTTCGCCTTATAGTGGTAAGTGTGGACCATTTGCAATTCATATATGCAAGTGCAACATACATTATTGTTTAAGAACCTCTGTTCTGTATTTTTGCTAACTTGTTTTGTATAGATTGTTGGCGGAGACAGCACAAAAATGCCATCTGCACCGGCAACTTCTGGAGTGGAAATTACAACTTTCTCTAGGCTGCAAAGCCAGGTGGGCTTGCTAAATTATCCTTCAGTTTTGCTCTTAAAATATTGTGTTTATGGCGAACTGCACCTAACAATACATAGAGGTTTATCTGTACAAGTCTTTTCTCATAGGCTGCACATAGTACGGTATTCATTCTCTAATGGCATTCTATAATGTCAGTCAACTGGGTTTAGATTGACCTCAATAAAAAAAAAACTGGGTTTATATGAACAAGTGGCTTCTCATAGGTTGCACATAGTATGGTATTCATTCTCTAATGTCACTCAACTAAATGCCATTTAAACTAGTTGGTAAAACGTTTTTTATGTGCACCTGAAGTAAACAAATGTTGATAGATATTTTCTACGTGATAGCCATTGTTACTGTCATAATCTGGAATGGGCTAAGTCAACTTTTGTGGAAGCACTTCACGAATAGGCTTTCCATTTCCTTTTGGTTTATTCCTTGCTTCCTTCACGAATATGTGTTCTGCAAGCACGGTAGTTCCTAACTTCCATTTTGTGTGTAACACACATGAGAGCTAATAGACACGCTTACATAGAAACAAATGTTTGGACTACGTCATGGATTAGATATTCTCTTATCTGAAGTCACAGTTTTGTACGTGTTAAATGTACATGTGTTCAATGCTTCTTATAGGCGTATGTAGTACATGCATGCTTATTGCCTTTATTTTAGTTTTGTATTGACTGCCTGCATATGTGTAGAATAAAGGATGCTAGAACCTCTAGTTTTCTGCTCATTCCTATTTACTGTGTTCCTCTTTGTTCTGAACTCTGTTCAATCTTTAACTCAGGGAAAGGTGAGTCCTCAACCTTTTCGTCCTCCAAAACCGGAAGATGTTGCCACTATATGCTACACTAGTGGCACTACTGGCACACCAAAGGTAAATTATCCACCCTTCTGATTGTTCTTTCCTCCATCAACAAAGCTCTTCTACTTCTACCTTTCAAACCTGTGATGTTGGATGTCAATCTTTTCCTAGGGAGCTGTTCTTTCTCATGAGAACTTGATCGCAAATGTAGCAGGATCAAGCCTGGGCATAAAATTTTACCCCTCCGATGTGTGAGGATTTTACATTCAATCTAGAATTGTTTCTTTTTACCATAGCTTATTCAATTTACATCAACTCTTAATATTTTTGACAATATTGGTGTGGGTCTCTCTCCTCAGGTATATCTCATATCTACCTTTAGCTCACATCTACGAGAGGGCTAACCAGGTTGCATTGCTTCACTACGGTGTTGCCATTGGATTCTACCAAGGGGTATGCAGATCGAAAACTTTAGGATGATAATTATATAGTAGTTTGAATTTATTGTTAGAATAACTATGTAATCTATATAACAATTTTGACATGCATTCAGAAAATTAACTGATAATATAAGTTCTTCTATAAGTTACGTACTGGTAGACATTGGGGGCGTAGTTGGATCATCTAATGCTATGTTTCACACTCTAGTTTGTATAACTTCTTATCAAAGCTGTGGGCTAAATGAAGACCAAAGATGAATCTTATGCAGGATCTGTCATCTTCAAGATAGTATTCTAACCATCCAATTATAGTATTTTTCCATGGTATAGAATGGATCCATTTTGTTGGCTCATGTTACTTTGTTCACTACACCTCTATATTGCTCACCCTAACCCTTCCCCCACCAATGCACCATCACATTGCTACCCCATTGCTGATTTTCCTTGTGCACATCAATCAACTACATCCATGTAAGGTTATCTACTGTTTGTTTGCCAGTCTGTAAGAAGTGAACACTTTGTGCAGCATTTATCAAATATGCATCTTACTACGTGCATAATAATCTTTTACCTTTAATTTTGAGTTCTTTGTCATCTTTATTATTTTTCATGAGTGTATTTCCTTTGTTTCCACTTTCCAGGATAATTTGAAGCTGATGGATGACCTGGCTGCTTTGAGACCAACAGTATTCGCAAGTGTTCCCCGGTTATATAACAGAATTTATGCTGCGTAATTCAACTATACCAGTAATTTAGATATTTTCATGTTTCGTGACTGTTGCTAATCATATCTTTTGTGAGTTATTGCTTCTTCCTTTTGGGTACTGTTAACTGGTTGGTTGCTTATTTGCTCCATAGAATTACAAATGCTGTGAAGGAGTCCGGTGGGTTGAAAGAAAGGTTGTTTCATGCTGCATACAATGCCAAGAGGCAAGCTGTTATCAACGGTAAGAACAGTATGAAGTTCATTGAAGTTAAGTGTCCCTTCCATTTTGTCGTTTAGAAACCAATTAACAGAATTTCATCTGAAGGTAATAATCACTAGCGAAGCATAAAAAGCAACACAGGGATACTTGTACAACCTATTAGGTACACCTGTTCATGGGCAGCCTGGCCCGATTTTCCGGGCTCAGGCCCAATTTTCGTCTCGAAGGCCCAAAAAAAGCCCGACAGTAAGAATTATAATAATAAATATTAATATTTTTATTCTGGAAATGGATTAAATATTAATATTTTATTAAAAAGAATAATAATAATAATAATTCATGAAAATTGCGAATTTTGGGCTTTAGGCCTAACCTATGTCGGGCCGGGCTCAGGCCTACCTGTTTAGGACCGGTATTTTTGGGCCCAGCCCAGCCTGGCCTGAGACTTGAATAGGTCTACTATTAGGTCAATGGTAAATCACACTACTGTTCATAGGCTATGTTTAAATTGGTAGTTTTACATAATTCAACTTATATGGTTATGTGTTACTTTGACCGTGACACCTCTACTCCTTAGATTGATGGTTTTCATCGAAGACTGTCTTTCTAGAAGCTTAAAAGTTGTCTACAACAAAGAATATGCTATATTTCTTTAGTAAAACAATGAATTTGCCTATTTTTCTTCATGTATTTTTAACTTATGCTTCTACAATCTACATTCATGGTTTTTTATTCCTTATATCACTTAAAAGTTTAAATGTGGGCCCTTCCATCATCTATCATTAATTTAGACTTTAGTTAACTGACTGGTGCATACGAAAACTTCGTTCTTATTAAATTTGATATTTTGCCTATGAAAATACCTGTGTTAAATGGTTATTCACTGCTTCAAGTCACAATTTAAGTCAGGATTTTTCTTTCCTCTCTGTCCAAATTAATGCCTAGGTGACATAGGTGTGACCAGGGTTCTATTTTCCTTTTGGGGGCAGAAACTGGACCCACTTGGTAGTGGTTTTTCAGTAGCTTTAAGTGAACTCACATTTTTTTGGGTTCATTTTTCTTGTGTTTGTGCATTTCCTTAGTTTTTTAATGCCTCACGCTTTTTAAAAACAGTCATAAAGACCCTAATACCGGCTGGTTTTTGCTGGGAAATTGAACCTTGGGTATGATGATTTATTGCTGCCAAGTAAGATAAATATCAAGAGTGCATGCGGCGATTTGGAGTTGGATGTCTAGATGGCCTTCATGTAGGTCACTCTTTCTAAAATGATGAAAAGGGCTGATGCAATTGGAAACAGGAAGTTATATATGTGTCTTCAGGGTTTCCTAACATGTAGCACATAGTCATAGCTCTTAAGTTGGAAACATCATATAATAATCTTCTTGAGTTTTAGAAACATCATATAATCATCATTTTAGTATCCTGGGAGGTTTGGAAACACCGAAATTTATGCGTGTTTGAAGGAGCAACACCTAATAGTAATTTGCTTCTTCAGACCGTGGGAGAGGAATGTGCTGCGTGGTGCATGGCCGGTGCTTCTAAACTCAATGAGCTTCTCATTAGATCGCTGCCCCAAGGTGCTTAGGCTCTAGGGATCCTTGGTCTTGTTCTGGTCATGTCTTAGTGGTTTTTGTGTGTGGGGTGTATGGGAGGTGGCCCTTCTTGAGTTGGGCTTTGTTGACTCGACTCTTTGTACTCTTTGTACTTTTCTCTCTTAATGAAATGACACGTAGCTCTCCTGCGTCGTTCGAGAAAAAAAAGTTTTATTTCTGTTGCTTAGCAATAATTGAATCAGCTAAATGTTCTAATTGGACTGCAACTCGCAAACTTATTACCTTTTTTAAGGACAGCAGATTTTTCATTTATATTCCGTCATCTGATCCAATTTTTATACCCTACATGTATAATGAAATCGTGCTTCTATACTTTGTGTTATTAGGTCGAAATCCATCCCCAATGTGGGATAAATTGGTATTTAACAACATGAAAGCTAGGCTTGGTGGACGGGTGAGGCTTATGACTTCAGGTGCTTCTCCATTGTCAGCAGATGTCATGGAATTCCTTAGAATGTAAGCTGACTTCTTAATTCTTATGCTTTCCCTTGGTGCAGCATGATGACTATTTAGAACTTGGCTTTGCTAATGGTAAATACTGTTTTAATATTTTATAGCTGCTTCGGTGGTGAAATTCTTGAAGGTTATGGAATGACAGAGACATCTTGTGTCATCAGCACAATGGATATTGGTGACAAATTAATTGGTCATGTTGGATCTCCAAATCCATCTTGTGGTAAGTGAGCTCTGTGTTTGGATTCTCAAGGATAGAATTAGATTTGCTTGGCTAAAATTTGTGCTTATGTTGACAGTAATTTCTCATGAAGTCAACTTTATATATTAATAGTACATAAAGAATGCATCCTAAAGTAATGATGTGTTAATGTGGGTTTAATTTACTTTGGAATGTCTCTTACCATCATATTGGATGGTGGTGGTACTTTTGGACCTCAAATAAATGGCCATTGAAAATAGTTGCACTGAAGAAACTTATTTGAGGTTGTCCATTTAGCAAGGTCCAATGATCTATGTTGATTGGATCACGTTCTTCAGAAATAAAATTACGTTGTTTCTTGAGAAAGATGTCAAAATTCTTCTCTTGCCACAAATTAAGTTAGGTTCCAGTGTTCCACCTTCAAGATTCATCAAGTTTGTTTTTGTGCATTGTTCTCACACTCTTTCATAATGCAAATCCTGTTTTTGTTTTCAGAGGTTAAACTTGTGGATGTCCCAGAAATGAATTACACTTCTGAGGATCAACCATATCCTCGTGGAGAAATTTGTGTTAGGGGACCTACAATATTCCGTGGTTACTATAAAGATGAAATCCAAACGTAACTTGCTATCATCTCACTCCTATTTAGATTTTCAAATATATTAAGTGAGCTTCAATAAATGCATTTGTAAACCTGCAGAAGAGAGGTCATTGATGAGGATGGTTGGTTGCACACTGGAGACATAGGATTGTGGTTGCCTGGAGGGCGTCTAAGAATTATAGATAGGTAAAACTGAATACTATACTGTTTTGTATTTCATCTTTTCTTTTGGAATTGAGATGAAAATTATTTGCCTTGTGCTTCCACTTAGATAGGTATACATAGTATAGTTTGTCAATTTGGTGCCCTTATATTCTCCACATGACATCCATTAAAAAATTTAAATTATTACAAAACAATCTTCTATAGATTTGTGAAGGTAGGAATAGAATTGATATACTATCTAGCGAAGTTCCAGGTTAAACTAATTCTTCACAATAAGAAAAATGTATCTGACAAGTTCCTCTGAAAAAATGAAATAAGGACAGCAAAGAAATTACTATATACTAAAACTATCCAACTTCTAAATTATTCTGTTTTTATTTATGATTTAGATGTTTGGGGGTGCACCAAATAGGTATGATGCACAAAATGCAATCCATGACCTCTAGTTTCCTCTTGCTTCCATTTCTATTAAGAAAAATTATATCCGACTAATCTGCACTTCTAGCTTTTGTGCAGATTCCTGATTATACTTAAAATTTCAATTACCAAATAAAACTGTTTACATAATTGAATTATCACCTATTTTTTTTCGAATTTGCACACTAGTATAATTTATCTGAGATTGGCATGGTGGGTGATAGAACCGTAATATGTTCAAGCTTTTTACAATTTTTAAGTACTTTATGACTTCTTTATAAATTTAGAATTTGCTTCCTCTTAGTAACTTTATGAGTAAATATAATTACTAAGATGATAGGGAATATCCAATAACAAGTCTGCAATGTTTAAAACTAGTGTGTTACAGACTTAAAGCAGAAGCAGAATATCAACCTTCTCAGCTACGGATCAAAGAGCAAACCAGAACTGATGATGCATAAACAATATTAAACCTAACAATTCTCTTACTGCATATTTTCCCTATTTTATTTCATTTAATATATTCCCCCTAGGCCTAGACTCAGTTTGGTCTAGCTACTATCCTTCCTAAATTACTAATTGTCTATATTTTCCTGGACTCAAGGAAAAAGAACATTTTCAAATTAGCTCAAGGAGAATACATTGCTCCAGAGAAGATTGAGAATGTCTATGCTAAGTGCAAGTTCATTGCCCAATGCTTTGTATACGGTAATATTCATGATTTTATATTAGCTGTAAGCCTGTAACTATCAATTATGGCCATGTACATTCTAAAGTTGTTGATTTGGATGCAGGTGATAGTTTAAACTCTTCTCTAGTTGCCATTGTAGCAGCTGAACCAGAGGTTTTGAAAGCTTGGGCTGCATCAGAAGGAATCCAGGTAAATACTTTGACCGTTGCATTTGTCACCTATTTATTTCAGCCTGTGGAAACAAATAGCGAAGGGAACTCATTGTTTTCACACTGATCCAATTTAGGAGTGTAAACCGAGCATGGACTTTTTTCATCTTATGTTTGGATCATGAATGGAATTATGGAAAGTCCCTCTCGTTTCTTCTTTGCGCGGCTGTTGAACACTTGAACTCTATTGTTGTCAGCAGCGGAGGCAATGGGGGATGAGACTAGGACCTTGGTCCTGAGCCAAGTGGTAGTGATCTATTAGGATGTTGCATTTGCAAGCTTAGATTCTTACTACTATCCCATCATCAAGCATCATCCTTCGAAGGATTTCAAGAGTATGTCAACAAAATTTATGGCAGTGTCTGAAATTTTGAACCATGCTATTAGCATGCCAGCATGGTTCTAGCTGGAAACTCGTACTAGACCACAAGTGGAAACTTCCAATAGATGTCACAAGCCCAGTGGGTGGCCTTGCCTCAAGACAAAAGCCTTGGGGTTTGAGATACTAGAGAGAAGGGAGGATGTGGGCAACTTCTCACATGTGAACGCTCTGTTTTGCGCTGCATTCGTCTCACCCAGACATCGAGGTGTTCACGAATTTGCTGCACGATGTGGTGGAAATGTGTTTTTTCTGGAAACTGCACAGAACCAGATAGTATTTGTCGACGGTTTGACTTTGAAGTGAATAGTGGGGGTGATGGCTGTGGGGCTGGATGAGGTCAATTAGTAAATTGGAGCAAGTGACGTTTATAATTGAATGAGTGATTTAAAGTTAGTCTCGGCAATTGTATTAAACAAATGAACTTAATAACTTTTGCGGTTTTGCCATCCTTAATGGATTCCATCTTGAACTGGAAAACTGGGTAGTAGATAGAAGTTAGCAGTGTGGTCAAATTCCTGTTTCATACTGTTGGATTTGGGGAAAACTTAGAAATGAGACGCTGCTTGCCATTTTGCCCTTCTTTTGATTAACCTTGTACGTTGTACGAGATGTGCTCTTCATTCATGCTTAAAATGGTGATGAGAAATAACACAGTTGATTTCTACTTTGTTGTACTTTGTTGTGTTCTTGTCGTTTCATATATCCTCCAAGGATTCTTGCATACAGCCCGTTTCCCTTTTGCATGACATGTCTTCACCAGTTCACTACACAAGCAACAGTTTACGTTCTAATTTGTCCTTTGTAACCTGTAGTACGAGGATTTAAGACAGCTCTGTGATGAT
Source organism: Dendrocalamus latiflorus (assembly GCA_017311315.1). Lineage (NCBI taxonomy): Eukaryota > Viridiplantae > Streptophyta > Magnoliopsida > Poales > Poaceae > Dendrocalamus > Dendrocalamus latiflorus. The sequence goes on from CM029645.1 coordinate 26,070,867, forward strand.
CCGAGAGCAAGAGCTGCTGTCCTGGCTGACATGGATTCTATTGGAAAGGAAGCGCAGGTTTCTCTTTCTTCACTTCTGACCTTACATATTCTCTCCGTACATAAAATTCTCTATTATGGATGTGATCCCTTATCGATATCTCAATGCTTATTGTACCAGCTAAGAGGTTTTGAATTTGCCAAAGCTGTTACTCTTGTTGCTGAACCATTCACATTAGAAAATGGTCTGCTCACCCCCACATTCAAGGTAGATCCCGTTAATTCTGTTGGAGGAGATTTCAATACTGGAATGCTAACTCCTTGTCTCAATCCTTTTGCAGGTCAAAAGACCACAAGCTAAGGCATACTTTGCAAAAGAAATTGCAGATATGTATGCACAAGTGCGTGAGGCCGAATCAGCTAGGCAGAAGTTGTAATTGTTCGTGTAACGATCAGAATAAAGGTTCAATAACCAAGACAGGAGATTTAAGTACATAAATTGTTTACTCCACGTAAGGAAATAAGTGACTTCTATCTGAAACGGCAAGCAATGGTGGTAGTAATTTCCATCAGCAGGAATCAAAACTTTCACCAATCAACAGTCGGGAATGGTGCTTGGTGCAGGACGGTTATTTGGTTACTGTCATAAAGGAATAACTGAAGGCCCCATTATACCTATACTTTTTTCGTTCATTATTTTTGTAGAATACATGTAGTCCTGCTCTTGTAAAGGTATACATGAGACTGAAGAGGTGCCCTAAACCTGTTATTTTTATAGGAAAGCACTCTGTATAAACAATCTGCATGCCCTATACACGTAACATTAGGGGGGAATCAGTGGAAAATCTATATGGAGATGCTTTTATGGTTTTCTCAATAGTAATTTGCAGAATTTAAAAGCATGCATGATGAATAGTACATAGATATTATTTACCTTTTCATGTGTTTTGGGATTAGTGCTATATATAGAAGCTCTGATAAAATCTAGAATAAACTGCTTAGGACTGTATACAACCTGTTTTGTACTCTGCTATGACAAATTAGAAGCTCCACGAAGTATATAACAAGTTGACCGGACAGAGCAAACACGTAGATGCTTTTCCGCAAGATTTGCATGCGAGCGAAATATTGCTGGCCAAGCTTGCGTCTAGCACGGCGACGTCGCCGTACGGATCGCAAGCGGTGGCGGCCGTCGCAGCTAGACATGATGGAGTGGAGAGCGTGCCGCGAGGGGCAAGCTACGCACGGCGGATGCCGTGGGCCGGTGCAACGGTGGATTTCTAGAGACTCAGGGCAAACTTTTGTCGCAAGCAAAGAAGGTATGACTTAATCCAATAAACAACATAACTAATCTTCGAAGAGCAGAACTTTCATGCTTTCCTCTCGGAACGAGAGTAGCAAACATGTTCGAGTTCTTAGCTAATCCAATTACTACTTCTGTATTGGCTTCGTTCTCCTTATGAAGTTCCAAAAATATGGAAATCAAAATGACGCCGGTGTACGGGGAGGAGGGGCTTCGTCCGGGCGATTCGGGACAGCTGCTGTGGCTCCTCGTCCCCACGGTGGTTCCACCACTGGGCCCTTGGTTGACTAGGTACATGCCGGTGCAGAACCGCTCACATAAATATCATTGTAATCATCTTGTTTTAGATTTAGCCCTTTGACATCTATTTTTATGAATCTAGTTCCCTTCAGAGCTTAGTAACACCTGCCGAGCTCACCGACCAGTCACACTTAGCATGCTTAATCAGTACTGATCACATTTAATTAGTGTTAATAGTATTTAATTAGCACTAATTATAAGCTTAATTAGGTGCTAATCCTAAGCTGTTTAATGCTACCGTATCGGCTGAACCCTAGTTGACTGCCAGTGGGTGTGTCATGAGATTTTCATATGTGTGAAGTTTTGTTTCCACTTCTACATTTTAATAATTTTGGCCTCATCAGCCCATAAGTAAATCTATAATTATATTTACGTTTATGTATGGTATGAGCTTGATATATAGTAATATATCTGTTAGTATTATCTACTGATCCAGAGAATAGTATGATAGAATCATAAAGAAATCTGGATTGACAAAATTCGGCCAGACAGTTTAGGTGTGTAGTATTCTACTTTCTACTTTCACTCAGAATATCCTTTTAGTCGATGCTGCAAACTTGAGAGTTCCCGTGGTCTGTTAACCACTTATCTGTGTTATCATGTGTAGGAAATGCTGAACCTAGCCATCAAGTACAACAAGACAGAGCGAGAGGAGGATGAGCTGCCACCTGAGAAACGAGCGGTAGCAGATGTGGGACGGCAAGACGCAAAGAAGCATTTGGAAGAGCATGTCTCAAATTTGATGTCATCAAACGTAGTTTAAACAACAACTACGACGTGGTCGGACGAAGTCACAACCGCGAGACAGCCAGAAAAAGTGTCGGCCGCGAGACGGTCAGACAACGGCGGCCAAGTCACGACAACGAGGTAGTCAGATGAAGCCACGATGATGATGTGGTCGAACGAAGTCACGACTACGGGGTGGTCGGACGCTGCCAACGAAGTCATCATCTGGACGAAGTCCTTGAAGCGTACGCTCTGTCCCCCACCCTCCGCACTAGCATCAATGAAGCCGACAGCGGGACGAAGTCTTGATGCGTGCGCTTCTTCCCCACACATCGGACAAGCATTGACAAAGCAGTCCCACGAAGGTTGTGCGTAAGTTCTCGATGCTTTATACTCCGCACAATACGCCAGGGCGCGAGGTCACACCATGCATTTTTTATACTCCATAGAATTGTTCGGGACGGCTGAGTTTTCGATGCTTTATACTCCACAGAGTACGCCGAGGCATGAGGCTGTTGTAGAATTGTTTTGTACTCTGTAGAGTTGCCCGGGACAGCTGAGTTCCCAATGCTTTATACTCCACAGAGTACACCGAGGCACGAGGCCATCGTGCAAATTTTTTTTATATTCCATAGAGTTGCCCGGGATGGCTAAGTTCGCAGGGCTTTATACTCCACAGAATACGCCGAGGTGCGAGGCCATCGTGCAATTTTTTTTGTACTCCATAGAGTTGCCTGGGATGGCTAAGTTCTCGATGCTTTATACTCTGTAGAGTATACCGGGGCACGAGGCTACAGTGCAATTTTTCATAAAATTATGGCCACGAGGAGGTCGGGCGAAGTTACGACCGCAAGGAGTTCAGACGGAGCCACGACCATAACGTGGGCTGATGATGTAATGACTACGAGGCAGGCATACGAGGTGATGACCATGAGACGGTCGGATGAGGTCATGACTAGGATGTGGTCAGATGCTGTCGACGACTCAGCACGGAGACCTTGCGATGTGGTGCCTCGGCGTGGAGACTCCACGCGCAGACCTCACGATGTGGAAGCTCGGCACGGAGACTTGGCACGGAGACCTCGCGAAGTGGAGCCTCAACACAGAGACTCGATGCAGAGACCTCGTGAAGTGGAGCCTCGGCACGGAGACTCAACATGAAGACCTCACGATGTGGAGGCTTGGCTCAAAGACTCAGCACGGAGACCTCACGACATGGAGGCCCAGTGTGGAGACTCGGCGCGGAGACCTCGCGATGTGGAGGCCCGGCGTGGAGACCTCGCGACATGGAGGGCCAATGCGGAGACCTCACAAAGTGGAGCCTCGATGCGCAGACTCGGCGTGGAGACCTTGCGATGTGGAGGGCCGGTGGGGAGACCTCGTGAAGTGGAGGCCCAGTGTGGAGACTCGGCGCGGAGACCTCGCGATGTGGAGGCCCGGCGTGGAGACCTCGTGACATGGAGGGTCAACGCGGAGACCTCACAAAGTGGAGCCTCGATGCGGAGACTCGGCGTGGAGACCTTGCGACGTGGAGGGCCGGTGGGGAGACCTCGCGAAGTGGAGCCTCAACGTGGAGACCTCATGACATAGAGGCTCGGCGCGGAGACCTCGCGACACGGAGGCCCGGCGTGGAGACCTCACGCGAAAACTTCGCGCCAAGGCGAGGTCTACCCGGTAGAGGTGTGCGGAATCCATGCGGAGGTACGCAGAGGCCGCACGAAGTCCTGGGTGCACCTGCGAAAGCGCACGAGGGGAGCCTGCGGAGGCCACGTAGTGTCGGATGCGAGTGTGCAGGCGGGCTCGGAGTCCAGAGGCATAGGATCAAAAGGTTCGGAGGTCGACACTTGGCAGCATGGATGAGGCCTTGCTCTCCACGCGAAGGCCGTGGTTGGTGACATCGAGGCCATCGCGTAGCCCAAGCAGCATGTGCTGAGCAATCGCTATAATGAGGTGCATGCATACATGTGGCTGATAACCGTACTCGTACATGTGGGGATCAGCGTGTCGACGGCCGGAACCGGATCGAGATCAGCGCCACGGAGCCCACACCGATGTCACGGCGGAGGAGACACCAGAGAAACAAGCGGGTGCTCAACCCCACAAAGAGTACGAGTAGTTACCTATGATGTAGGCTTAGACTTACAGTAGCACACGCGCACCTGCACGGCTAGTAGGTTCGTTGTGGTGGTCTCTAGCATCCTTCTTTTAGTTAGCTCTCTAGCATCCTTCCTTGTGCAGCTTCTTGCACGATCCCCACAGACGACGCCAACTGTTGTGGCTATAGACCAAACAGTAGAGAAGGGAACTAGAGAGGAAGCTAACAGAGAGACGATATGTGGGAAATGAGTGATCCCCATCTCTTATGCCGCTCTTAGGGGTTTATATACATGAGTAGGATAGGATGAAAAATTACCATCCTACCCTTTAGTAATTACATAAAGCAGGGATATATTGGTACATTCTTTTATATTATTGGACCTATTACATATTGAGCCAGTTGTAAGGTCCAGTCACGAATGGTTGAGCCACCCCTACGACACTATGCATTTTTCTTTGCTAGTTATAAATATTGAGTTGATGGTTATCATTAGTTTGAAAGTTTAAGATGGCTTCTCGTTTTGCTTTTGCAAGAGCCGAGGGGTTCGAGCCATTTCACAAAGTAAACCAACTCCATTTGCCTGGCCTAATAAATCGTAGCTGTAGTTATTGCCTACAATTTGGAAAGTACAAATGATACATTACCAACTTGTATTTATAGTGCTGCTCTATTTGGTCCCGGTAGCTTGCTTTTTTGTGACCCCCCCACTTACGCAGTTACTTAGCGGATTTGCAGATGTAACCTGAAACTGCTTCTCTGTTTGATAGTTCTGGAACCACTTTGGGCCTATTCTTTTCGGCTGCGGCTTTTGGCTAATTTTTTTTAATTTTGACTGTTTACGGTACAGATTACGAAGAGACATATACTCATTTGCGATTTTGGCTGGTACATATGTTAGGCTTTTAACGTGTAGATCGTTTAACTTGTATACCCGTCTTAAGAAAATACTCCGTTTGAAAGTTAGGTACTGTAGTAAAAGCTAAAAGTCGTCAGTTTGTGAGGTAAAGAACAAGCCCTTTGTGTCGCTGACTATTCTTTTCAAGAGGAAACACTATAGACTAATACTGTAGCGCAGTCAGTTTGGTTAGTCGGCTCACTTGTGCCAATTCCCTCTCCTTTTTAAAACTGCTATTCTGTAATTGTTTGCCGAGAATTAGGAAAGATGCTGTATCTTGGAATACTAGAGAAGAATAAAAAAATATTCCAGTTTGTTCGTGATATGATTAATTGTTAGTGTTTCCTGAAACTTTGTTTAATTACTATCTGGCAGTGTTAGTTTTGGCAATATTTTTATGAGATTGTGAGATATTCTACATTCAATATTTTGGTGAATTCTTGCCAAATAAAAATACCCGAGTAGTATTATTTGTTAAAAAAACCAAAAAATATAAGTTGACTATAATTCGTTAAAACTTAAAGATAAAATGTGTCGAATTTGGTAGACTGTAATTGCCTACAAAAAAAATATAACCTAAAAAAACGCATGAGTAACGCTAGAGGGAGGGCCATCTGAGCTACTCCAGCTCGACGGAATGTCAGTACAAAATTTTTAAAACTTCATATTTGTTCGTTCAGTGAACTAATTAGCTCATCATCTGTTCCAGAATATGACATCCTAACGGCAAGACATCGTCGTGTTTGTGACTCATTTGCGAGAACTATACGAATTTAAATGTACGAAAACGGTGTATTCCTTGTGCAGAGAAGGGGGAATTCTAAAATTGGATGCTATGCAACCCATGGCGCTTGAATAATTTCGGATCTAATTTGACCTCAAAGAAACCAATTAACCATAGTATGAACTTTCAACAGCAATCTGGGAAGGCAGGAAGCTGCAGCGGATTCATGTAACTTCAGGCTTAGAAACATCCATGCAACAAAGAAACTGAAGGGAATTCCCCTTCAGTTCCAACGTGAATTCTCAGGGGGGCAATGGTTCCCTGAAACATGCATGGTGGCTGAGCTTAAGCTCGCCCACTTTTGTTACAGAGATGTTTAGCGTTGCTGTAATTTTCAAGGTGAGATGTACACGTTGTACCCAATAAGTTGCGGCAACCTTCGAGGTAACAGCCCCAGGAAAGACGTCAGGCTAATCTTTGTCTCAATTCAGATTGTTTCCTGTAGCAAAAATGGACTGCAATTAAAAAAAGAGAGTAAGATTACCCCACTCTGAAGAACATGCAAATGAGACAATTAATCTATCTATTCATACAGCGACTTGTCCTGATATAGTTATTATTCGTAGCCATAACACGGTTATTCGTAACCAAAGCTACTACTGAATAACCAAATTCCGGGTACTGACTTAACTTATTAGCCTAATAAAATTCATGCAAATTGGGCAAAAGGAGTTTCAAGGAAGACATATGCTACAAGCTGATGAGAGTACACTAGCGAACCCTAAATTTTCGTATCTGCATCCATTCAGGGCTAGTACTCAGGCAGTAGAGTCTGCTGGAGTCCATTACAAAGATGCATTTGCGCATCGCAATAGGTGTTCAATCCGATTCTATTGCAAACTCAAGGAACAAATAATAATAATAATAATAATAATAATAATAATAATAATAATAATAATAATAATAATAAAATAATAAGTTCCATCTCAATCGAACAGTCGTACTAGGAGAGATGACTGTGCATGGATCCCAGTAGTTACAGAAAAGCTCGACTTCCTTGTTCCTAAACATGACAAAGAGGACTAGCACAGTAACCTTACCTACCATCTGAAATGCCTGAAATTAGAAAACAAGGGGGATTCAGTTAACCCCCATTTTTATTTTTTCTTTTTTGAAAATATAAACTGTTATTAGTTCAGGGTGAGACACCAAAATACATGGGCGGATGCACCCGCACCTTGAGATCAGTCGATCTTGAAGAAGAAGAAGATTTGATTGCTCTCAAGGTATATGCCAGACACTTGCACATAGTTTCAGCCAAACAAAGCTTCAAAGCACAAATTGAAATAGTCCCAATAGTTAATACAATATAGGTTACACATTAAACATCTTTTACCATAATAATGACTCTGAATAGTCTACTACCACATCCATGTCACATTTCTCAAAAGAGCTTGTCCCTCTCGAGAGAAAAAAACTTGTCAAATGTGAACTCTGCGGTAGAAAATTTTCAACTTTGAGCGTCAGTGTATACAAAACTATCCAAAATAATAACATGAAAACGCTACTCTATAAGATTTGTCCTCAAGAGTACTCTCAACTTTCAAAGTATTATAAGGAGTGATCATGATGGATTCTTTTCAATATTTGACGATCAATGTTTTAAAATATTTGACCATGGGAAGTCAATCTATGACAACTTTATTTTTTACAAACTGAGGCAGTTCAATTCTCTTCCCTCCCCATAAGTATAGATTTTCTGACGCATATGGATTAAGCACTCCGTCCATAGGGTGTGATCAATATGGCTTGAGCTTTTGGCTTCAGCTTATTTTTGCACTATTCATAAATTTCGTCTTTTTCTGAACTTTTGGCTTTTTTTTGAGTTTTTTTACCGGTTCTTTTTTTCCTCGTATTTGTTTACATTATACGTGATGGGCTAATATGTTTTTTCTATTTTTAATTTTTTTTAAATTTAATTATGGTAAATAAGCCTCTGTCAGCTACAGTGCTTTTTTCAGCCAGCTACAGTGTTTTCAGCCATAAGCCACGGGCTTTTCAGCCATTTTGATCACAACCATAATCTCACCACGATCTTCGTCGAACGTATTACCATAGTATTATTACGGGCCTTCTTATGGGCAAATTGAATGTGTCAGCAACCCAAAATATAGCGTTGATGTAACACCCTCCTCAGAGCGTGGGATGCTACCACTACACACTTCCCAACTCAATTAGGCGATGCTAATAAAAAATTTGGCCGCACCTCCCTTGTTTATAGGACTACCAACAGGGAGCAATCAACACACACACACACACACACATATATATATATATATAATAATTGCAATAAGACACTGATTTCATATTACAGATAAATATAACATAAACAAAACTTTCCAGCCCCATGCCCATATAGGCTCGCCACCACGAGATCGCAACCATACTAAACCAAATAGCGAGCAACATAAGACATGCCATACGAAATTAGTAATGACAGGAGAAACTCATTCTCCACTTCAAACAAAAGGGGACTCACCTCGTCCCAAGAAAACCATAAGCATAACTAGGAATTAACTAAAACAATTTAACACGAGTTTAAACATAAATGTTCAGTATGTGACTAAGTTGTTATTTAACAAGTGCAGTGCATGAAGGGTCTACTCTCATTCCATGCATGCCGTAAATCAGGATTACCTAAAAAAGTCAACAAAATAAGCGTGAGTCTAAAGACTCAACAAGCACATAATAGAAGCAATACACATTGCTACACACATAAGCCATAAACTAGCCATGTCATTTTCCACATGTTTCAACATAATCGTTAATATAACCATCTAATTATTCTCATTCTCATCACTGTCTTTTCATTAGTGCAATGCAACACTACTCTACATGCTCATTTGCTCATCACATTGCTTATACTAGTATAGCCTAGGTGAACACCTGTCGATGTTCACCCTATCATGGGTCCGTCCTTGTCGGCACAGAAATCTCTCCACTCCCATAAAGGCCTACGAGGTAGATCTTACATATCCACCCTTGGTGGATTTTTTTCTCATCATATAAGTGCATATGATGCAAATGTATATATCCATTGTCATTAACATGTTCCATCATTGTCATCATTTGCAGAGTAACCTCATTGATTATCCCATTTCATCAACATTGCCATCATCATATAAACATCATCATAATATTAAACATTGCATATTTCATAACATTTATAGTCTACTGTTCTATCATACACTTGTCTGTTAACCAAGCAGAGCGACGTACGGATAGCACCATTCCCGAGTCCCCACCTAAAGAGGCATTCAACCAAACTCAAAATATCGTAGCAATACATGCACTTAAAATAGATGGCATCGATACTAGTGCAAAACCTGACACAAACAACAAGCTCGTTGATCAGCTACTTTCCCATTGTCTCATTCCAGGAATCTGTTACAGACTGACATATAGGGTGCAAACAGGTAGGGTATATATCTCCAGCTGAATTCGACATGGGTGGAATTCAGCAAGAAATCGTTGGTCCGCTCGGATTCAACTATAATATATATATCTGACAAAAAGCAGTAATTGGATAGCCCCCGTCGCCATTGGCAATGTTGGAAAAGAGGAAACCGAGGGCGCCAGGATTTGAAGGAGAAGGTACGGTGGCTCATCGTCAATAGGGAGATTGAGCGGAAAAGACATTTTTTTAGGAAAAGGAAGAGATGTGAAGAGGCACACAGAGTACAGTAGCGAGGTCGAGCCAGTCGAGAGAGGCTACGTGCGTTTTTTTTTTTGGGGCAGTGGTTTAGCCATTCGGCTTATGATTTTTGAATTATGGCTATACGTGAAAGACAATACATAGAAAAAATAGTCGTATATGATTTTGGCCCGTATAGCTAAACTCGGTACAGTATATTCTACAGTCTACCTGTAAACCCTATATTAAAAAGATACACCGTTTAAAAGTTATTTACTATATCATAAAAGTGATAAACCAAAACTTGAGCTGTTCCGAACATGGCGGCGGCGGCGCAAGCTCAAGGGTCCCCAAGGTACCAACCCTACCCTCGTGTGTGTGTAGGGTGGGCTGGGCCAGCGATCATGTTGGGTTGGGCCTACCTTGTTTCTTCTGTCTTTTTCTTCTTTTTCTTTTATTTTCTCAAATACTGCAATAATTCTTCCAAAAAAATATTACAGAATTTGTCCGCTGGAAGAAATGCTGTAGTACGGATTTGCTGTATTTCCTTTTCTTTCTTCGGAGGATGTTCCTAATTTAAAATTGATTTTTTGCACCTATGAAAATATATGAACATTTTAAAATCTCAATTGCATTATCAATTTTATAGTTTCCTATGCATGCATTTCTTCTGTTCTTTTTTACGTGATGTTGTTGACTTTTCATAATCTTCATAATTGGTTTTACTTTTCATAACTTCATATTTGTATAAATAAAGATAAAATTTAATTTTAATACTATGAAAGTATTTTTAACATTAATATAGTGATATACTAGTTGCATATCTATGTGTTACAATGGAAAATAAGTACCATACAAATATCACATCTTTGATAACCACAATCTAATGTTGGTGTCGTAAGGGAAAGTACAATCAGTTGTTGTTTTTAGCATGTTTGGCTAATGCACCAAAATTCTTTGATTGATGAGAACTTTGCTCTGGGCTTATGTCAAACTTGCTTTTTCAGTTATCAAATGGTTCATAGGATATAGCTCTGGAATTGACAGGAGTGCAATGTGAACATGAGGACATAAGGTAGTTGATTCACAATGTGAATTTTGAAATGAATAGAATAAATAGTCGTAGAAGCTCAAATGAAATGCTTAGAAAAGTCAACAGCTGAAGCAAAATTCTTACAGATCCAACTGCCGGGTAGTCATCTTTGTCGGCAAACTCACACATGTGATACATACTATCAAATGTGATCTCAAACTGAACATTGAACATCAATTTTATCTTACGCCATCATGTATCAAGCAAAGTATACATGTTCACACTCGTAAATAAAACAAATTAGAACATACAACGGAACACTAAACTTTACATAAATAACAATATTTCTCTTTAACACATATAGCGAATCAGCCAATTAAAAGATGATGATACACACATACACACACAAGCATCACATATATCTACAAGCATCGCATTAATGAAGTATGATAGAACAAGCACCACATACGACAACTATGTACAAAAATGGTAGTAAACAATATTTTTCCGTAGTATACTTAATTCATAAATAACTGTCAGACCATCTTGGAGAATAACAAACCAATTGATAAATAAGACATCATGCAATAAATAGAAACATTAACGGGAATTTAAAAATGAAACTGATGTGTCATCTTTTTGGAAGACTTATCTTCCTCTCTAGCTTGTCAAGTAAAGAGAAAGCAAGCACACTCTATAAAATGGAAAACAAATAGTTAAACATCATAAACCCATTGCATATTACATATAAAAGATATGAAAAGATTTAGTGAATTGCTTACGTTATTTAATATCCAAATATTCTGGCCAATGTATCGTTCCTTATGTCAACGATGTTCATAGTTCCTTACATTCAAATCGTGTAGCACTACTTGGCATAGTTCTATTTGAAGGTCGCATTATTTAAATTATAAAAGACATGCATACATTATTTACTTAATTTTTTACCTTCAAACTCTTGTATTCTAGCATCTTGAGGTCCAAAGATGAAATTTGTACATCCCATTGTCATTAAGCAACCGACAGTTAGCGCGAGAGAGAGGGGATATAGATGGTCAAGATTCATGTGTTTAGATCGGACGACTGAAAAAAGAAGAGGGAGAATGCACCAACAACCACAAACTCTTCTTTATATAGTAGTAGAGATTATAGCGTTATTATGGCTAGTCTATATAAAATTTCAAACACAATGGCAATCAAATATTTTCTGAAAGTTTGACTGTGCGAACGGGAAAACGTAATTAAATTCTGCTACTCTACTGACTTTTGCTGTCGCCTCCATAAAAAATAATCACCATTTTACACAGTTAGATTGGTACGTGTTAATGTAGAGTTTACCATATATCAGTCCCTAATTAATCTGTGCAAGCAGCCACGAGCTTGAGATACAAATCGAGATCATGGGACGCGAGCACGTTGGGCGCCGGGTCCTGGCTGCGAAGCCGCAGCTCGCAGCCGACGTCGCTGTACGCCCACCCCATCTTCGAGACCAGCCACCTCGGCACCCTCGACTTCCGCTTCACCGATCCGTCGTCTCGGGCGCCGCTCCAATCGTCGACTGGGAACCCCGGCACCTTGGTCACGATGTCGTTCGAGTTCACAACGCGGAGCACCTTGCCGCCGCTCTCCTCCAGCCTGCGCCGGAACGCCGCGTTGCCCACGCGCGGGCCGCCGAACGACACGGCCGTGACCATCGGCGCGACGTCCTCGTCGTCTTGCATGGCTGCAGTCGCGATCTCGTAGGCGGTGAGCACCGCGAGCGCTGCGCCGAGGCTGTGGCCGGTGACCGTGATGCTCAACGGCGGCATGCCTTTGCCGCCGTATTCGCGGACGATTCTTTGCACCTCGCCGCGCACCTGGTGCTGCAGGCTGCTGTGCGCTTTGCCTGGGGTGGTGAAGAGCCTCCAGAACCCACCCTCCACCATCGGCTCCTCACCGGCGGCGTCACTTGATAGCGGCGTGGTGGTCGGCAGGTGGGTGAGGGTGGACTGGAAGTTGTCCACCCACTCGCCGGGTGTCGCCGTGCCGCGGTATGCAATGACGACGTCCCGCCTCCCTAGCCGCTCGATCTCGTCCTCGTCACCGCACACCGCGACGTAGCCAATGTAGCTCGAGCTGCACGACATCCAGCTCGGCGCCGAGCTAGACGCCGCGTGGAGGAGGCGTGTGACCTCATAGCCTGTCTCCGGAATGCCGGAGCGGCGCAGGAGGGAGCGGCTTGGGAACCGGCAGGAGCCGCGGCCGTCGAAGTCGAAGCTGGCGTACGCGGCGCGGACGAACTGCCCGTACCGGACAAGCTCGCCGCGGAGCGCGCCATCGAGCGGGTTCAGCAGGCCGTCCCAGTCGCGGGCGCCCTGGAGCTCCGTCCACTGCCTGCCGATCCTCAGCTTCGACGGCTTCGACGCCGGCGTTGAGGGCGCGAAGGAGTTCTTGATGGTGCGGCGGTTGCCACGCGCAAGTGCAACGCTAGGGTAGCAAGTGCGAGCTCCGGAGATGGAAGCCGCCATGTTTCTTCCTGTGTGCATGTCAGCTTCCTGACCTAATTCTGACCACCAGATCAAGCTTGTCATATATATAGGGACTAGGGAGTATGAAAATGGAGGGAACCTAGCAGTTGCTTCTCGCGATTTGATCGAAAACCGTGCCTGCCTTTCGCAGATGCGCGTCCTGCTTACTATATTTCGGGTAATTAATGTAATGTTCTCGATCCTCGTCTTTGAGTTTGGTTGCCGCACCTCCCTGAACTCAAAAGTTTACAGGCCAACCTCCCAAATTCTCCACTCTTCGGACTGATCTCCCCTCTTCAGAGGCAAAAAGGCATGTTTTTGTTGAGAATGTTACGGAGGAATACATGCAAGGTAGGAGTATTAGTTTGGCGTTGCATTTTGCATGCATGGTTGGCACGTGGACATATACACTGCAAGCCGAATTTGTTCAGTGGCTCATGCCAGGCCAGCTAGATGGTCTTTCTTTTAGTTTTTCATTCGGATGAACCATCAGTGTAATTTAACGGCCTAACATAAAATCAGAGTGATTTCAGTTGGGAAACAATTTATATATGAAGGGATAAGTCATGCTAGTAGTTTTGGGATGAAACTATGATTGAATACAAATAAGGAACATATTTTCACTTATGGCCTATTTGGAATTTTGCGTGAAGCATTAAATCCCCGCAAGATTCCTGTAATACCACTAAAATTGCAAAAGGGAAAACAAAGGAAATTAAGTAGAGTTTTACTGTCAGACCCATCGGCTTTTAGAATACCGAATAAAAATAGCGTTCACTGAGGTTCCCAGACCGTCCAGGGACGATCGGAACCATCTCACGTTTGGGTTCTTATCATCTGGCAGAAAATTTACCAACTTACCTGCCGCGCAGTAAAAAACTCCGCAAAGCTCATGCAGTGCCATTTTGGCCAAATTGCCCTTGGGGCACTCAGCCATATAAGAGAAAGTGGGAATAAGGTGAGGGCATTTCAGTCATTCCACAAAGTCAAAGGATAGGCCAACCATGCCCTTATACGCTAGCATAGTACCAGCCAGCCCCCATACAAGCTCCATTCACATTTCTTCCCCTGACCGAGAGCTCAACCAGGGAGCTAGCTAAAGACTGAGAAATAACCCAAGGCCACGCCTCACCTCAGCCCATTACACTTCACAATCGAGAGCCACCTAGCCAGCCATGAGGGAGGGAAGATGAAGAAAGAACAAGGGAGAGGAGGGGACCCCATGGAGCTAGCCAAGGCCGCGGTGTGAGGACGGCGACAACAACAACGTGGAACATCATCAGCCGCTGGACCGACACCAAGTCGACCATCAAGAGTGCCCACCTTCCCTCCGCCCTTTCTTCCCTCTTACAATCCCTTGGCACGACATCTAGCACGGGCTAGTAAAGCCGCTGCTCCACCGATGGTAAGCCACAGGCACCACCGTGTGCCCATGAGAAAGAGGAGGTGCTCCCTGGTGCACGCCTCCCAATCATGTACCGTCGTGGTGACAACCTTGGGCTTTTCTTGAGTTGGGGCGCACATAAGAGTATAGTAAACAAAAATAGAATGAAAAATCGAAAGCGTAAGAGTAGGGAGGAAGAGTAGCAAACTATTCCCATAGTATGAGGGTAGGTCGGGCGGTTGCAAGTCGTGGCCGACGAGCTCAAACCCATGGGGGGAGCTGTGGTCGGTGCTAGGCGCTGACAGCTGGCGGCAACGACCGTGGAGGCAGGCCAATAGCCGGGAGGTCGGGAGAGGCCAATCCACGCCATCGGCAGCCGAGCCAAGGGCGACGCTGGGGAAAGGTGGCGGCGCTAGTAGAGCCGACGTTAGGGGCGCCACCGGAGGCAAGCCCGAGGACGGCACGGCCGAAGCCCCCCAAAGACGATGGTTCCCTATTGGGTCGCACCGGACAGAGAAGGGAGGTGGAGTCGCGAGAGGAAGGAGCAGCACCAGGCTCCCAGTTGGCAGCATGCCGTGGCCGGCGAGCCTGAGGGAAGACCGAGAGGGAGGTGGCCGAATCTGAAGGTGGGAGAGAGTGGGAGAGGGGGGAAAGGTTGGGGTGGCGGAGGAGCCATCGACGGCAAGCTCTGGGCCGGCGATGCCCGAGCTCGGCGGTGCCCCGCCGCATCACCTGGGAGACGCCAAGCCATTTGGCTGAGAAAAATGAGGAGGAAGAGGAGAGATAGAGAGGCTGGTTCGGCTGAACTAGTTGAAGGAGAGAAAGAAAAAAAGAAGAAAAGGGAAGGAAAAAAAGAAAAGATAGAAAAATAGGAGTTTAGTACCTGCACGACGAGTCCTTAACCCCGTGCGTTTTATGCTAGAGTTGGGTTATGCGCGTAGACTCGTCGCTGCTCGCTTAAGCATTGATTTTGATATGATGTGTCCAGTCGGGTTGACGTTTGTACATGTGGGGGTCCTGGGTCGAAGCTGTCCACGCATCGTTCCCCGAGACTAACCAGGCAAGTGCATGGTAAAGCGGTAAATTCGGGTAATGTTTGCTGATAGTTGAATGATACTGCATTGCTTACCCTATCATGGAAGTTAACTATTTTTGGATGCATGATGAGTAATGATGAATGACGATTGTTGAGATATGATATGTTGATATGCATAAATGGTGAACTTGCATTGCATGCATGTCATGAAAAGAGATGGTTTTGTGGTATCATTGGTCCACTTTGTGTAAACACTTCACGGGAGTGGAGGTTGAGATCTCCACATGAAAATGACGGGCTATTGTGATCCCCGTATGAAAAAGGACGGGCTTGTGATCACTGCATGGAAACAGGGTGGGCTTAGATCAGCATCGACGGGTGTTCACTCTGCTATATCGGTATAGGCTAAAGAGATAAGAGAGAAGTACATACGCATATGCATAATGATTGGTTGATGAGAACTTAAAGAGATTAAATGGAAAAAATGGTTATTGAAACTGAAATGGTTATGGACTGATTCATAAACCTGTTATTTACTGTTTTGCTTTGTACTTGCCGAGTCTTTGGACTCACCTTTTCTTTGTTGTTTTTTTAGGTGACCGTTGAGGACGTTATGCACAGGCGGGAGTAGCATATGGATAACTTCACATACTAATAGCACTTCGTATATCAGCTTTTGGGTAGCATGTTAAAATTCCACTAGTATGCTAGAATTGTTGCTTAAAATGATATGTTGTAAAGTGGTCGCTGCATTATGAATAAAGTAAAGTTTGCTTAAAATAACTAGCAGTTGAAAAAAATGGTAAAAGTATGCAATGGTGATAGCATTCCGGGCCCAGAGAATGGGCGGGGTGTTACAGTTCCGAGGAAATTTCTACATCCCAAACAGTGCCTAGCTAACTTGTTGAACAATCAAATTTCACTCTAGTTTATAATAAGTTGAAGTTGAGTGTGCATGTGTATAATATTTTTAAAAATCAGCCTGATTCCTCACGTTAGGTTTGCTATGAGACTCATGCTAGCTCCTGACAGTTGACAGCTACCACAATGGCGAGAGCACTGCGAGGTTTCTCTATGTTAGGTTTTCAGGGGTTCATTGGCCCAGGTCACACGTTTTGACAACTAGCCCCACGATTGGTGGTGGTGTAGCTAGGCAAAATTGTAAGAACGCTGTTGGTCGCGGGATTATCAAAGGAAGGTGGTGGGCTGCGTAGATGGAAACCATGTGAGGACATCAAGTTGGATTTTGGTGCCATGAGAGGTGATCGACGACGGCGTGGTGGTGTAGTTGGAGCTATTGGAGATAGCAAGGGGGGTTGTGTTAGTATTCAAAGGTGTCGCTGCTAAGGTTTCACTCGGTTTACTTCTCAGTCGCTC
This sequence comes from Dendrocalamus latiflorus, assembly GCA_017311315.1. Classification (NCBI taxonomy): domain Eukaryota; kingdom Viridiplantae; phylum Streptophyta; class Magnoliopsida; order Poales; family Poaceae; genus Dendrocalamus; species Dendrocalamus latiflorus. The sequence continues at coordinate 26,087,922 of CM029645.1, forward strand.
GGTGGTTGTGTGTGTTTTCGCTTCTCTGAAGCGTTTCGGATGGTGAACAGTGTGTCCAGCACAAAGAGAGAGATGGGAAAAACAGAACAACAACAGAGGACTGCGAATTCAGAGAATCTCTGTTATTTCTTCCATGCCGATCCTTCAGATTACAATAATCAAGTTCTGAATATAGTACTAACCAACTAAGTCCCGATGATTCTTTCTCCTGAAATCATGCCACGATGGAGCACTCCACTCCACTGCATCTTCTGATGGACCGAGTCTGACTGCAGATGCGCCTGACGCAGTCCACTTTGACTTGGTGCAGCACTTGCTGCCTATGGCTTATTACAAAGACAGTACAATGACCAAGTCTAGATTACTACTTACAGGTTGTTGGCGGCTAGGTTTTGAGTGGGAGGGGAGAGTCTAACCCACAACATGTTCACCCAAATATTGAGAATTTTACCAGCTTGCAAGAGAAAAAATCAGTTGACTAATATGCATACAATGTATTTAACTGTCACCGTGGCATTGGTTTTGAGTGCATAGTAATCATTCCTTTTATCAAACTCTATGAACTGTTTAGAATACATGAATTTTTTTTATCTGATTACTGTGTGGAATTGAACTGTTTCTCGCAAAATTCCTGCATAATTTCAACAAGATCCTTACGTTCTAAACATGCCCTGTAAAGCTATGGCGCGCACTAGGCCTCGTATCCTTCCTTCGAAAAGGTACCTGATCAAATTGGGCACGTGCTGCGACGTGCATGTCTAGGCGCGCGTTTACAATATGCTTTGCTAGTTAGTTTGCTGCTTTGTCACTTGAAAGAAACTCCAGCGTGAGGCAATTAGCGCCCAATTATCTTGGATGGAATGAGCTTGCGTTCCATACCTGGAAAGCCTTCCCAGAGCTGCACGGCCTAATTCTCTTTGGATTATACTCCCTACTGCCTAATTCCTCTCTCTCTCTCTCTCTCTCTCTCTTTCCCTTTTACGACAACCCAAGGTAGGTTTAGGGAGTTGGCCAATTTTTTTTTTTGCCACAAATGACATTGCCCTGTGCTTAATAGCTGTATTCAGGTCCTGGTTTTTAAGCTAAGGCTGATGGATTTTAGCTGCGGCTGATGTTTTTTGTCTGTACTCTTCGAGACGGTAGCGAACGACGACGAAACCAAGAAAACGAGAACGGTTTTTGTGCTTGAGAAACCGTTTGAAGAATCCGCTTCAAGAAACCGCTTCGTAAATTTTGATTTTTGGAGAAACCAAAAGTAAAAAGCTAAAAAAAACAGAGCCATGACATGGCCCCGATCGTTTCGGCTTCGGGCTTATTTTTCATTATTCCTAAATTTCTTCTTTTTCTGATTTATTTTGGATTTTTTTAGTTTTTTTTACCGGTTCTTTTTTTCATGTATTCTTTTGCATTACACGTGATGGGCTAAACCATTTTTTCTATTTTTAATTTTTTTAAATTTAATTATACCAAATAAGCCACATTCAGTTACAGTATAATTTCAGTCATCTACAATGAAATAAACTATAGGGTGTGTTTGGTTGCCTGAATCTCCTTCGTCCTGGATGGGTGGATCCGTATAATCTGAGAAAGAGCCTGTTTGGTTGCCTGTATGAGCGGATACAGCCTGTATGAGCGGATGCAAAAATACGCCCTCATCCTGGATGGGTGGATACGCTCAAAATGAGCTTCACTAGCCATCCTGGATGAGTGGATGCAGTGTATCTTATGCGGTCCCACGTGTCAGTCTCTCAGGTTTGGTAGACTGCATCCGCTCATACAGGCAACCAAACAGCATCTCAGTTTTTTTGTATCCGCTCATACAGCCTCACCAAACATCTTCTTTTTCTGAAATACGATTCCACTCAGCCTGCATCCACTCATCCAGGATATACGATGCAACCTCCATCCACGAACCAAACACACCCTATAAGCCACAGCCCATCCGTTCACCACCACGGTCATTTTACATGTGCAACTAGTGCAGTATAGTCATCCGTCATGTGCGAAGCATGCCCAATTCATTCATTTGCACGTTTTCCAACCTCGTGCTTGGGCTAAACAAAGCGATAACGGAAAAGGATTAACAGTAATAATGGGCTTGTGGTCCGCGCCGGATTAGGCCCATTACCGATAGTCCACCACGGCCAGTAAGCCCATTCCCCACATCGCCGCAACCATCCTTCTACCGAGGCAGAAAGCCCCATGGTGATGGCCGCCTCCGCGCGACCGCCCCGCCGGCGAGGTGAGAGACGAGCCTCTCAACTACCTTCCGATACGCAAAAAGCCCCCGCACTCTTCCTCCCAAATCCGGCAAGGCTATCCCCTCCTTGGCCTCGGTCGCCCCGCGTCCGGAAATCCTTCGGCGGAGGCGGCGAAGAAGGCGGCCTCGGCCGCCTGCGTGTCCGGAAATTCATCCGCGGAGGCCACGAACGTCACCGTCGTGCGTCTACCTCATCGTGTCCTCCCGGATCCCCCGCACCCACGTCGGCGTCACCACCGACTTCCCTCGCCGGTGATTTCCCTATCTCCTTACCTTTTCCTTTCCCGGTTTGTAGTGTTGTCTGTTGTCTCAGATAGGTTATGTGTAGCGTTAGGTGGAACCGTTTGAAGTTAGTGTTTGAATTGAGGAAGGTGGAATTGATTCATGCCTCCCTTTGGTTGGGATCCTTTCGCAAAACCGTGATTTGATTGTGATTTGATGATTTTAGCACTGAGACTCTATTGCTTCCACAATCTCAGTACTCACTGACTGTAGGTCATTGTCGGGGAACAAAAGCTCCAGTTAGTGAGCTGAGCTGCTAATTCTCAGGAAAAAGTTGGAGAAATTGCATCACATGTGCTCTGAAATGTTTCCCAAATTACACTATGAGTATTGTACTAATAAAAGCAAGATGCTCCTCAGATACACACAAAGGCTTCGATCCATTTATCAAATGAGAAAATTGGATTTTTGCCATCCGAAACATTGGGCTTTGCAGTTTTGCCATCATAAACACTGGTTTCGCAAATATGCCACTCAAAACATGTGCTTCTTGATTTCTTTGCCATTTTCTCTATTTCTCTCCCTTTTTTTTTCTCTTTTTCTCCTGGACTCAGCCACCGGAAAGGACAGTATTGCCCCTAAGCAATTGCACGCGTACGTGCATGCTCTCTAGCCGCTGGGAGCTTGCCGCCTGCATGCCCCTAGGATCCTGATGTGCACAACTTTGTTCTTCAAGGTGCAGTCAACAATAGTAAGCCGTGCGCTCCTAGTTCTAGACTCGAGTCAACAATAGTAAGGTGCAGGCAATCTTAACTCGAGTTGTGAACGGAATCTGAATTTTTGGGCCTGCGCGTGCAGTACCTGAAGGAAGGGCTATCGCGGATCGACGAGGGATGGGCGGCGGCGCGGTTTGACTCGCTGCCGCACGTCGTGCACATCCTCACCTCCAAGGACCGCGAGGGCGAGATCCAGTTCCTCAAGGAGCAGAGCGACCTCATCGAGGACGTCGTCGACAAGGTCGTCCACGCCTATCACCACGGCTTTAACAAGGCCATCCAGAACTACTCCCAGGTTTGGTCGGTTCACCAGGGCATTTGTTTTCCCAGGCGGATGCTTCATCCTTGTCCATTTGTGGAGTGGAGCTGTTGTTGAGTTTAATATTATCTTTGCGCGGTGTGGTGGCAGATCCTGCGGCTGTTCAGCGAGTCTGCGGAGAGCATCACTGGGCTCAAGGGGGAGATGGCGGAGGCCAAGAAGTTGCTTGGCAGGAAGAACAAGCACCTCATGCTCAGACTCGAGTTTAGAACCAGGAGCGCACGGTTTACTATTGTTGACTGCACCTTGAAGAACAAAGTTGTGCACATCAGGATCCTAGGGGCATGCAGGCGGCAAGCTCCCAGCGGCCAGAGAGCATGCACGTACGCGTGCAATTGCTTAGGGGCAATATTGTCCTTTCCGGTGGCTGAGTCCAGGAGAAAAAGAGAAAAAGGAGAGAAATAGAGAAAATGGCAAAGAAATCAAGAAGCACATGTTTTGAGTGACATATTTGTGAAACCAGTGTTTGGGATGGCAAAACTGCGAAGCCCAATGTTTCGGATGGCAAAAATCCAATTTTCTCTTTATCAAATACAGTTGAGTCAACATTTTTGTTTTATAGGGTACCAAGTTTGAATTTTAACACACGGCATTAACTATCACAAACCTGTGCATAGCCTTTTGTTTTATTAAGATTCATGCAAATCTAAAATATTATCTTTCAGGCGGTATTAACCATCACAACTGCATCACAAAGAAGGAGCAGAGATATGGTTGTGCTCCCAAGCTACAAATGCATGCCATGGTTCAGATCCCAGTGACAGGTTTGGTGAAGTGACAAATGTGTCACCTTAACAACTTGTTTCCCAATTCAAATCACTTAATCATGATCTCTTGTTTTCCTCATTTTGGCTAGATGTAGCAACTTCTGGGATGAGATCTTTTAAGGCGGAGCTTGGTTGATGTAAGTGGATACTTTTTCCTGCAAAAAAAAAAAGATATCACGACCAAATCAGTTTTGTGATAGGAAGATGAACAGTTACAGGAGCACATTGCAACTATAGCTAAATGGGCAGTACCGCAGTAGTAATTCAAAGAAAATGTTGTCTCCAGAAGAAACAATATGTAATAGTTAGAATTTAGAAATGGAGTACCATGTTTTTTTAAAAAAAGGGTATCACATCATGACCATTTTAAAGAATTTATAGAAATTAGTAGGATGCAGCAGTTACATTTTGGTTATAGCAGGCAAAAAGAGGGGATGTCAGAATTACACAAGAACTGGAGATGCTTACTATAGCATAGCATGATGTATTGATGGTTATTAAGTAAAAAGGGGTGAAGTCAGAATTTTAAGAATTGAGTATACTACTTGAGATGTGACTGGGAACATCATAGTAGTTAAAGGGCTGCCACAATTTTGAAGAATTGAGTGAGCTGCTCTACTTTAGTAAGATGTAACTAGGAGCAGCAAAATGTAGTACTCCTTCTGTCCTTTTTAAGATGTCATTTTAGAAGTAATCAACATTTCAAAACTTTAACTGCTAATATGTTAATTTGTCATGTGAAAAATGGCATTACTAAATTTTTCATAAAAAATACTTTTGTATCATTATATTTTTAATAATTTTACTAATAAGTAATTGTCAAAGTTTTGCATTGAAAACCGTGCTGATGTCCAAATTGACAAGTAAAAAGAACGGAGGAAGTAGTTTCATCCATCATGTGCAATTAGATTTGTGTTGTCACAAGTAGACAAATGGAGTTTCAAAAATTTAAAAGCACTGCACTGTAATGAAAAATACTACAATAGCACTAAAATTTAAGTTATATTCAAATGGAAACCTTAAGCTATACCCCTGTTAGAAAATGGCAAATTAGTAGTACCAATCAAGGTTCCAAAAACCAGAACTGGGAGAAATCCCGGCCGGCAGCCAATAACGGTAATCGGCTGGTTACCGGAAAAATCAGCAAAAAACCGGTCACAATTTGAAAATCAAAACTTGAATTTTAGGATGTTTTGAAACCGATAACCGGCAAAACCGGTTGGTAACCGTAAAACCCAAAAAAACCGGCCAAAATTTGAAAATAAAAAATTGATACCAGCCGGTTTTTTCGGTTACCAGTCTCCACCGGTAGAAACAGTAACCGCTGGTTACTGGTCGGTAACTGTTGGGATTTTGAACTCTGGTACCAATTAATAGGAACTACACATATTTTCTTTAGTATTTATTAAAACAGCTATAGTAGTTTTATGACAAAACGTACCAATGGAATTGCTATAGCAAATCAGGTACTGTTATGATAAAGAGCCACACTATTGGATTATCAGGTACCGTTGCAACGAATTGCCACAGACGGTACATGTGGTTGTTATAAAGTAGGCTATGAATTTACTATTTTATACTACCTGGCCACCTGAGTAGCTCAGGTTGAACATCATACCAAGATATATGCTATTATCACGGTATGGCAACAGAAAATGGCAGAGGCCAGGGACAGGCAATATAGTCCAAAGGGGTACTTGCACTTGCACAGTGGCACTACCTGACTTGTTTCTTCGCATGCACCTGGGCCTTCGCCCTCATTTTCTTCATTGTGGGATGTATCACTGCCATAATCTTCTATGATATCAGAATCATTGTGGGTTGATATATCACCGTCATAATCTTCAAGGATCTCAGGATCATTGTCGGTAGACGTATCACTGTCATAATCTTCTATGATCTCAGTATGCATAACTTCTGCAAAGACATCACAAAAGTACATATCATGCCATGACAAATAAAAAAGTGAAAGGAAATGGAGTAGCCAGAAGGTACTGTGTACCTAGACCTTTCAAATAAATTGCCGATTTCCATTTTTGTTTGTTTTAATTATCGCATGTCTGTTTTTTTAAAAGATTTGGATGCACTATCCTATTATAGCCACACGAAAAATGAGTATGTGATATTAGATTTTTGTCACTGCGCCAGGGGTAAAGGAATGTCAAATCTTTTTTAGGGATAGCTCCTACAGTCCTACTTGATACATTTGAGAGTTATGGAGTTGCTAAAAAAATGTATCAACTTGCAGTTCCCATCGGTCACAAAAGGAACTCATTTTGAACATCGAAGGGTCTCCAAAATATAACGTTTGACCACTCATTTTTATTGCAATATATTCATAAAACATAGTAAAATTATAATATTATGAAAGTATTTTTTAAGACAAATATACATGTACCATTTTTATGTGTCCAATTTAAATGCTTATAAAGATATTAATAGCAAAAGTTTAGAATGTTTCGTTGAACGTATCCCAAAACAACTTAGGGAAAACAATAGGGGAGGTCGGCCTATAGTATATATATAATAAATTAGAAAGAGGAAGTTAAGTACAAGAGAGTCGCCAAAAAAATGAGAAGAAAAAACAGGGACCCCTCACATGAGGGAAGAACCTAACTAATACTTAATTTGTGTTTGGTTTGAGGTTAAATTAACTAGGTTTGTTAGTAACTAAGGGTGTGTTTGGATGCTAGGATGACCCAGGGATGGAATGGTCCCGTTCCAATTTTGAGGTCATCCAGCTGTTTGGTTGGTGGAATGGGGGAGAATGGAATGGAAGCAAATGGTCCCTCCTAAGGGAATATTCCTCAAAAATTCGGTATCATGCCATCCGACAAAAACTACCGGACGAATCCATCCCACAGAAACCTCACGCGCGTTCTGTCACCCTCCCGTGCTCTCACCCCTCTCTCTCCCCCTCCCTGCTCCAGATCCAGATCTGGGCGGGACCCGCGCGAGCGGCGGCGCGGAGGCCGGGCGGCAGGCGGCGTCGCGGGAGGTCGGGCGGCGGGTGGCGTCGCGGGAGGTCCGGCGCAGGAGGTCGGCGCGGGAGGCCGGCGTGGGAGGCCGGCGCGGGAGGTCGGCGTGGGCGGCGGCGGCGCGGGAGATCGGGCGCGGCCGGCGGCGCTTGAGGCCGGCGCGGGCGGCGGCCAGGGAGCTCCAGTGAAGTGAAGGGGAAAAATTTATATGCACTTTATTTCAGTTCTAAATGTGCTATCACGTGCTAGTTAAACAAAATTATGTCAAGGGGAAAAAATTTCTAATAAATGTCAAAGGGGTAACCTCACCAAGCAGGTTAGCATATCCTACTTTTCATCCCCATCCCACCAACCAAACAAGAAACGGAACGGTTCCATTCTTCTCCATCCCACTAACCAAACAAAAAATAGAACCATCCCATACTATGAACCAAACACATGGACGGAACCATCCTGTTCCATCCCAACCCAAAAAACTGGAATCATCCCATCTCATTCCTCCCCATTCCACCAACCAAACACACCCTAAGTTAGATTAGTTTAACCTTTTTTGTGTTTGGCAATAAACTTGTTAGTCTAAAATATTATTTGGCTTGATTACTTGGGTTAGAAGTAGACAAGGAGGTTTCACAAAGCTAATTGTGGTGGGTTAGCTTATTCATACTTTTTAGGCCCTTTTTTGAACACATGAATTTTTCTTGAATCCTATAAGACAATAATTGTTTCCTATGAGATTTATATGTTCCAAATAGTGCCTTATTGTATTAACCTAATTCTAGTTAGAGGTTAAAATGTTTTGAGTAGTTCAAAGTTCAAACTAACTCTGCCTAAGCTAGATGTGTTTGGCGTACTAAAGCCTTCACCTCTTAACCTCAAAACCAAACACAATCTTATTGTTTCTAATATTCATGTCATATGAACTACAAAGAGAGACGTTTCAACACGTGATTAGCATAGAGGTGGAATGAGTTTGAGGGGGATGCCATGGAAGATTGTGACAATGAGGGCACAGAGAGGTGTTGCCAAGAGCCTTGAATTGTTCATACTCCATTTCAATGTAGCGTCTAGGCTGGGAGCCTTTGTATAACGGCAATATAACCTATAAACTTAAGTTTGGGATGCACTCATAGTGCATTCTAACTAAACAAAGTCATAAAAAAATTCTGAGAAAATTTCTACATGCACTTCTAAATTTGCTTTAACTATATATAAAATTTGAAGTTCAAATTTATTCTATGTTAAGAGCAGCAAAAAAGAGATAATTTCAATAAATTTGAATTATCAACATTTGTTAACTTTTTGTCTTTTTGTTACCACTAACATATAATGAATCTGAACTTAAAATTTTATGCATAGTTAAAGTAAATTCAGAAGTGCATGTAGAAATTTTTTCAGAATTTTTCGTGACTTTCGTGAGTCCACTCCAACATTGAGTGTATAGGACATGCTGGCTTGTATAACAATGTTCACTGGTTAGCTAACCAGAGCATCTAACTATTGAAACTTTTAACTCAAAAAAATCAACTTTAATTTCAAATTTTGAACTTTCATACGAATTTGAACTTTTAGTTTGAAGATTCAAACTTTCAACTTATTTCCAACTTTCAAACTTAGCGATTCGAGCGTTCAGACTTCCTAGGTAGTGAAACTTTTGACATGGATTTTAAATTTTTTAACTTGATGATTCTAACTTTCAAGTAGAAAATTTTAACGTTCAACTCATTAAAACTAGAAAAAGAAGTTAACTAGTGAACATCACTATATAGCAATATTCATGAATTAGTGAGCTAGCCGTCTGCACCTTGAGACTTGACCTACTTTTATATACTCTATTTCTAAATACGAGGTCCCGTTTGACAAACCGGAATCAGCTATAAAATCGAGCCCTTACCAGTTTTGGTTTCACCTATAAACCGGCTAGTTTTTACTAAAAAAAAAGGGGATCCATTTTGGTTTCAAATTTGAACTTTGACTTTTTCAAATCTTTAAAGTTTGAAATTTAACTAACAAATAATAAAATATATATTACTCACTAAGTTGTGAATACAAGGGGGCCTAGGGCACTGAATAGGCTATAGGGTTCTTAAAAACCTAACCTTGCTTGTTCCAGTTGGAACGACCGAATTTTTGAAGCTTGGTGTAACCACCGAGATTGAACTTTGACCATTAGTTTATTTTGCTATACATCCACAGTATATATATAACTATAAACATATGATAGTATTTTTCAAATAGTGTTATTTTTCATGTGACAAAACCTACATATTGTCGGATCAATGGTTGATAAAAGTTTACAAAGTCTTAAGAAATGTGCAAGCCTTATTTTGTGAAACCGAGGGGTTAATAACGCAATTACTGAAATTGCTAAAACACTGAATTTTTACATTAACTGGCAAGTGATATCGATGCATTTTGAAACAGGTAGCAAGCTGTAGTCAAACAAACCCGAGTAAAGCATGTGGTGCCCATGGATATTTCACACTCAAGTAGAAATAATTTGTGTAAAGGTAGTTGCAAGTGAAACGTAAGGTTCTTTCGGATTGGTTTGTAATAAGACCTAACTTCGGATAACCAAATCTTTATCAATGAGAAAAACAAGCCACTACATTTAAGGTGTGTGGTCTTATTTGCAACGAAATTTACAAGAAGGATATGCTCAAATGCTATTGATGTGCACATACTTTATACATTCAAAAGATAGTAGCACTTTAAAGAGTCCAAAATTCTTTTTTGAGTTAATGTTAAACAATTGCCCTAGGGTGTTACACTCAATCCCCTCCCCTTTTGGTTCAACTTCTTGCATTAGTACATGTAGATTACATTCCAAACACCAAATTTTGCTTCAAATTTAAAGTCCACAAAATGAACTGGGGCAGGTTATGCTTCCTTAGGGCTTTGTTTGGGTAGGTAGAGATTAGAACCATTCTCTTCGGATTGAGGGTGATTTTAATTCAATTTCAGCCTTAATGGTTTTCAAAACCGTACGTGCAAAATACAAAAATTGATAAAAGGCTTGTCCTCTCCTCACGCAGCACAAACCACGTATGTGCCTACCAACCCATTTATGATGTTGCCAGCATGAGAAGGTGACTGGAAGAAAGCTTAGTAATGGACCTACCCAGAAATAGTATAGATGGTCACTTGAAATGCTGGTTCCCTAGCATGAAATAAGAAGTTCACTGATAAAAAATATTGAGATACAAAGGCAGGTGGTTCTCATGGTCACATCTGGCAAAAAGCCTTGCAGATATAGCGTGTTCCAGTTATAATCTTTTTATTGTCTTCATTATTCAATACGATGGACCTATATGGTGAAAAAGTATATTATTACAATATATAATATTATAATCATATATATGTCTTTGTGGTTGTAAGCTAGCTTTATTAAAGTTTTTTTTGGTTGCTCACATTGCTGGATTGTCCCCTGCATTAAATTTAATTCATTTCATGCAGCCTTGTTCATGCTTATGCAGTTGCTAGAGATATGCGTGGGTCGCTGTCATGTGTTGAGGAAATGAAATATGAGGGCCTTGAGCTGACCAGGGGTGGATCCAAGTGTATTCACTGGGGTCAGTTGACACCAGTGCTCACCGGTAAAGCCCAAAGGAATCCCTTGTGTTGATAGCAAGTGACCAGACTACTTAATGTGAGTGACACCGGTGAGCTTTTGCGCTGGATCCGCCCCTGGAGCTGACAATCGTTACTTACAGTATCCTTATGGCAGGATTTGCCAAAATTAATGATGCTCAGTGAGTATTTTTTTCCCCCATCAACTGAAACCCTGCTCTCTGTGTGCTACCCGTACATGCTTTATTCAGAATTTCTGATATAGCTATAACAGGCCTTTTATATTTGACGTGCTCAGACATTGCTTTGTGCACCAGGTCACTTGACCTTTTTCATGTCTGTCTTTCTTAAACCAGGACCGTTGGTTCTTGCTAATAGTAATATCTTTTATCCTGTTTTGGAAGATCTGCAGACAACTTGTTCAAAGAGGTTAAGACCAAGCTCGGCAATCTCAACGGAATCATATATAGCAACATTATACATGCTCACTGGTTAGTATTTGCCAGATCCATAAGCCCCTTAAAACTGAGAAAAAGTAATACCGTCTTAGTATGATATTCTGTGAACTTAAAAGTAACTTAGGTTTTGTTGGTCCATTTATACATGTAGGAACCACAGAAATGCTACATATTGTTGTTTAATTTGCTTACATGATGCTCTTGCACTGATCTCCTGCCTAAGGAATATGTTTGCCTTAATCTCCATCTGAATTGGAACTACTTCAGAGTTCAGATTTAGATGTACCGTGGAGTTTGATATAATCGAAATATGTCTTTGCACATACCTTAATTGATAAGAGTTTGTTCTGCCACCTTCTTTGGAAGTAAGGAGAAATATTAGTGAACTTACTTATGGTGTACAATTTATGGATTCTGCAATACTTGCGAAGAGAAGAAAGTAATAGATAGTACTTTTTAACAGCATCGAACAAGCCAGGCTGAATTTTATCTATTCTGAAGGCACTTTCTTTGGGCATTCCTTTAGAGACAAATGGATGTAGTTATATTAAGAGCAGATACATCAAATTTGGATTGGCATAGTTTATCTCATATCTTTTGTGGCATGTGCTCTAAAGATTCAAGTTTTTTTTATTCTTTATATTTTTATTTTGTAAGCAGTCTTAATTGGTTACTACCTTGATCTACAGACCGAATCTAGGAAACGGTGAGCGACTAAGAGGTTATGTGTTTTGAGTTTTAACTCCTGGAGTGGTCTTGCTTATGGAGGTTAGTGAAGTTGATGTCAAGAACAGTGTTAAGCGTGTGAAGTTGGCTATGCTAGAGGTGGACTGTGGATTATCAATTGGTTTGTCTGGTTAATTGTCATCTGAAGTCATGTGAAATTTGGCGCCAGAGTGGCTTTCATGCCTCTCATGCAACATTCATGTAGAGGTTCATGATCAGTCGGTCTAAAATGGGTAATTATTAATTTTGTGTTATACCTTTTCCCACGCCTTTAACAGGTAGGGAATTTCTTTACAAAAAACCCGTGTCTCTTTACGGTTTATACTGTGAAATATTAAGTATTAACTATTAAAATGCATTTTGTATCACATTGCAGTCCTTTTTATTGGTAAATTTTAAGTCCTGCAATTTATTGATCTTTTATTATCCTTGCGAAATAAATGCACTGTGATGATGATGATGTGCCACATGGAATTAGCCACCGTTCAACAGTAGTTATAACATTTGCTTTTCCTCCATGTTCTCAATATAAAAGATATCCTTTACTCCCATCTGTATTTGAAATTCGTCTAGATATGTATACTTTTTTCCAGCATAACAGTGTTAACTATGGTAAATCACTGAGCAGACATAGATGACAAAAAAAGTCATGACTGAAAGCATTGCTCCATAGCTAATGGCAGTGTGCGGTTTTGGACACCAGCTATTTTTTCTTTCGTAACTTTCATAGGGCAGGTATTCTTGATTCTGTTAGTGATCTATCTTGTGTTATAGTCCTTTTGTTGCTCATACTGTCATGCTGACCATGAACACAAAGTAGCTGAATCTAAGCACAAGAGGGAGCACTGCCAAGTTTACTGAAGTCTGTACTGATCATATCTGCCCTTAGCCTCTTACTTAACTCTTATGGGCCTATGTTTCTGTTTATATGAAAATGTTTCATCATTGTTTTAAAAAAAAGTGTCATCATAGGGTTTGTGTTTTTGTAGCATTATGCTTCATTCCATTCCCATTTTTATGACTGCTATATTCTGATATACTTATGAACTTCTTGCTTACTTTGATGTTAGGCCGGATTGGGTTATTCTGCCCCTGTGTGTTGTTTGGACGAAATGTTCAGGCCCTTCGAGAAGATACCCCGTGGACAACGCCTTGCACTTGCCATGCTGTCTTTGTTGAGGGTGACATTGCACTGGCAATCCTAACATCTATATTTCATGGTATTGATCCAAGAACATCGTTCCTGATTGGTGAAGGGCTGGTATTTAGTTGGTGGATATGTGCTACCTATACTGGTCTTCACCGGCGTGTCCAAGCTGCTGCTTTTTTTCTTTCTTTTTCTTTTTGAGTCAGCCAGAGGAGTTTTCTAGCTAATGGATGTTCTTTTAGACTACTGTAGATGACTTTTGGTTATATTATTTAAAGCGGTGATGAATGACGAAGAACATCAATATAAATAGTGCAAGAAAGGGATCAAGGGACATGCTGCGGCAAGAATGAAGGCGGAGGCGGCAGTGCCATCAAGGGAGGGGGTGTAGGCAGCACTAGCAAGGCTGTAGGCGGTGGCACAACTACAGGTTTAGGTATTTATTTTTGGTATCTTGGGCATTCTAGCTTGTTGGTGCAAAATGTGTTGGATCTCCCAGGTTCTGCAATGTTGATTTGCCATGGAGATCTCAGGTTGTATATCCTATTCCACATCAATGTCATTTAAAACACCCTATTCAGGGAGAAAAAAACCGGGCAGCTGCTTGAATTGTGCAGTTCCAATGATTTAGCTTATGATTTTAGCTTGAAAGATTGGAAACTGCACATATGATTGCACTTCAAGGCTCAAGTAGTAGATTGCGAAACAAGAGATAGATCAAGTAGTTTGGCTGATAGTTTCGAGATTTCGCCGAAAAGCTGGAAAGATCGCTAAGAATTCTATCGCAAACGGCCAGGCTAGGGTGAGGTATATTTGCTAATACTGTGTAAGAAAGGGTCTCCTGTGAAAATAGCCGTCCGCAGTTCCTTCGCTGGCTCGATCTGCACCGTATAAATTGATCTGACGGCTGAACCGAACCCACTACATTTCATATTTCTTTATGTGACAAAAATATTTATTTTCTTTGTAGCCTCAAGTTTAAACAATGTGGGGATAGAGAAAGTTGTCGGTGGGTGAGTCCAATGATGTTGTCGCCTCCTCAAAGGATCAGTCGTTATGTGACATTCATTATGTGACAAAAATATTTGGTTATACAATATATGAGACATGAATCTTAATAAATCTGATTGTTCGTTTTATTTTTTACAAATTTTATCTTGTTTTGTATTTTACCGTAGCGTTAGCACGGGCACACTACTAGTATATAATAAATTAGAAAGAGGAAGTTAAGTACAAGAGAGTCGCCAAAAAAATGAGAAGAAAAAACAGGGACCCCTCACATGAGGGAAGAACCTAACTAATACTTAATTTGTGTTTGGTTTGAGGTTAAATTAACTAGGTTTGTTAGTAACTAAGTTAGATTAGTTTAACCTTTTTTGTGTTTGGCAATAAACTTGTTAGTCTAAAATATTATTTGGCTTGATTACTTGGGTTAGAAGTAGACAAGGAGGTTTCACAAAGCTAATTGTGGTGGGTTAGGTTATTCATACTTTTTAGGCCCTTTTTTGAACACAGGAATTTTTCTTGAATCCTATAAGACAATAATTGTTTCGTATGAGATTGATATGTTCCAAATAGTGCCTTATTGTATTAACCTAATTCTAGTTAGGTTAAAATGTTTTGAATAGTTCAAACTAACTCTGCCTAAGCTAGATGTATTTGGCATACTAAAGCCTTCACCTTTTAACCTCAAAACCAAACACAATCTTATTGTTTCTAATATTCATGTCATATGAACTACAAAGAGAGACGTTTCAACACGTGATTAGCATAGAGGTGGAATGAGTTTGAGGGGGATGCCATGGAAGATTGTGACAATGAGGGCACAGAGAGGTGTTGCCAAGAGCCTTGAATTGTTCATACTCCATTTCAATGTAGCGTCTAGGCTGGGAGCCTTTGTATAACGGCAATATAACCTATAAACTTAAGTTTGGGATGCACTCATAGTGCATTCTAACTAAACAAAGTCATAAACAAATTCTGAGAAAATTTCTACATGCACTTCTAAATTTGCTTTAACTATATATAAAATTTGAAGTTCAAATTTATTCTATGTTAAGAGCAGCAAAAAAGAGATAATTTCAATAAATTTGAATTATCAACATTTGTTAACTTTTTGTCTTTTTGTTACCACTAACATATAATGAATCTGAACTTAAAATTTTATGCATAGTTAAAGTAAATTCAGAAGTGCATGTAGAAATTTTTTCAGAATTTTTCGTGACTTTCGTGAGTCCACTCCAACATTGAGTGTATAGGACATGCTGGCTTGTATAACAATGTTCACTGGTTAGCTAACCAGACCATCTAACTATTGAAACTTTTAACTCAAAAAAATCAACTTTAATTTCAAAATTTGAACTTTCATACGAATTTGAACTTTTAGTTTGAAGATTCAAACTTTCAACTTATTTCCAACTTTCAAACTTAGCGATTCGAGCGTTCAGACTTCCTAGGAGGTGAAACTTTTGACATGGATTTTAAAATTTTTAACTTGATGATTCTAACTTTCAAGTAGAAAATTTTAACTTTCAACTCATTAAAACTAGAAAAAGAAGTTAACTAGTGAACATCACTATATAGCAATATTCATGAATTAGTGAGCTAGCCATCTGCACCTTGAGACTTGACCTACTTTTATATACTCTATTTCTAAATACGAGGTCCCGTTTGACAAACCGGAATCAGCTATAAAATCGAGCCCTTACCAGTTTTGGTTTCACCTATAAACCGGCTAGTTTTTACTAAAAAAAAGGGGGATCCATTTTGGTTTCAAATTTGAACTTTGACTTTTTCAAATCTTTAAAGTTTGAAATTTAACTAACAAATAATAAAATATATATTACTCACTAAGTTGTGAATACAAGGTTTCCTAGGGCACTGAATAGGCTATAGGGTTCTTAAAAACCTAACCTTGCTTGTTCCAGTTGGAACGACCGAATTTTTGAAGCTTGGTGTAACCACCGAGATTGAACTTTGACCATTAGTTTATTTTGCTATACATCCACAGTATATATATAACTATAAACATATGATAGTATTTTTCAAATAGTGTTATTTTTCATGTGACAAAACCTACATATTGTTGGATCAATGGTTGATAAAAGTTTACAAAGTCTTAAGAAATGTGCAAGCCTTATTTTGTGAAACCGAGGGGTTAATAACGCAATTACTGAAATTGCTAAAACACTGAATTTTTACATTAACTAGCAAGTGATATCGATGCATTTTGAAACAGGTAGCAAGCTGTAGTCAAACAAACCCGAGTAAAGCATGTGGTGCCCATGGATATTTCACACTCAAGTAGAAATAATTTGTGTAAAGGTAGTTGCAAGTGAAACGTAAGGTTCTTTCGGATTGGTTTGTAATAAGACCTAACTTCGGATAACCAAATCTTTATCAATGAGAAAAACAAGCCACTACATTTAAGGTGTGTGGTCTTATTTGCAACCAAATTTACAAGAAGGATATGCTCAAATGCTATTGATGTGCACATACTTTATACATTCAAAAGATAGTAGCACTTTAAAGAGTCCAAAATTCTCTTTTGAGTTAATGTTAACAATTGCCCTAGGGTGTTACACTCAATCCCCTCCCCTTTTGGTTCAACTTCTTGCATTAGTACATGTAGATTACATTCCAAACATCAAAATTTGCTTCAAATTTAAAGTCCACAAATGAACTGGGGGCAGTTTATGCTTCCTTAGGGCTTTGTTTGGGTAGGTAGAGATTATAACCAATCTCTTCGGATTGAGGGTGATTTTAATTCAATTTCAGCCTTAATGGTTTTCAAAACCGTACGTGCAAAATACAAAAATTGATAAAAGGCTTGTCCTCTCCTCACGCAGCACAAACCACGTATGTGCCTACCAACCCATTTATGATGTTGTCCTTCACTTACGACATTTACCTAGCATTTACGCAAAAAAGAATAGTCCCTACAGTAAACAAGGTCATTTTAAACTTTTTTAAGTCAACCATATGTCAATTGGACTACTGAATTTTATCACTATTTTTTTTCAAAAAAGTATAATGTTATGAAAGTACTTTTCATAGCAAATGTACCCTTAACATTTTTTATACCTAAACTACATATTTTAGATAATATATGTAGTCGAAATTAAGATTGACTATATGTATTCTCGATGACTTTCTCTTGCGACCAAAGGAAGTAGTGGTTATTTGATCTAATAAACGGACGAACTATATCATAGTAAAGACTATCTAGATAATTTAGCTAATCACGGTATGAAATTCAAAACGAAACTAGTCAAACTTCGTAGTTGCAAAAGAAATATAGCTAAGGTCATTTGGCTTACTGAACTGAAAAAAGGAACAAATTTACACGCTACCGCTTTTGTGACCACCGCACCCGGTCACCCCTCGTGAACCTGGGGAAAAAATCCCGGCATTCTGTTTCACCAGATCCACCGTCTTTATGTTCTAGTTCTACGGAACTATAGCTCCATTCGTATTAACTTTTATCTCTAATTTCTACTTAGAAAAAACAAAAATTAATACAAACATCTAACTTGTTTATTCGTCTCGCTACTATCTCATTCTAAAGATAAGACAAAGAACTATATATATAGTAGTGTGCCCGTGCTAACGCTACGGTAAAATACAAAACAAGATAAAATTTGTAAAAAATAAAACGAACAATCAGATTCATTAAAATTCATGTCTCATATATTGTATAACCAAATATTTTATTAAGCTCACATATAAATATTGTATATATTGTATATTCGCACAGGAATACAGAACAGCAAATCCATTTGATTAAGCTCGCGCCCCCAGCACCTAGATCTCAGGCCCCAACAACCATGCAGAGAGAGAGGCTGCAGTGCTGCTATTCTGGATCTGGGTTCTGCTCATTCCATACAGTCATCATCGATCTCATTTGAATCCAATTAAATTCAGAGCACCAATGATTGTATGTCGTAGTACTACTACGTACTAACAAATGTATACAAGAAAAAACTAAAAAGTGTCATCTCAATATGAATATCGCCGCAATTCCTCTCCACTCCACCAAAGAATCAACACCAAGGATTAACAATGAAGAATCTAACATCGACCGATCAAGAAGGATCATGGACACATCACAGAACCACGGCGATGGAATGGGAAGAATATAAGATGGATAAGACAAACTTTACAAGAGTCGTAAACTAACAACAGACATTGTCATCACAATTTCTCCTCCAATTATAAAATTTCTGCATCTCAAATTACGAATTCTCCCGTACTGAACCTCTCAGCACTGATATGTGAACTTAACATTTGTGTGCACTTCATGTGTTTGAGTTGGCAAGATTATTGTGGATAGGGTGACCTCGTGTCCAAGAAGAAGACATGGCTGGCAATGGTCTATTACCAATTGGAGAGAAAGGGATAAAATTTCTGTTGATAGTGAATGATATCTGAAAACAGCTGTTTTATATTTCTGTCAGGCTAACCAACAAACAGCAGGTGCAAATTAAAAATCCACATACAGTACAACCATAGAATCTAATATTCAAACAGGGGGATGGAATCAAATGATAACCACCTCCAAAATAACAAGTCAATTGGTCCAATATGATGGTTAAGTGAGTTTTGTTGTATTTGCAGACTCCATATAGTGGCATGTGAAAAGGCCGAAAATCTCAAATTAGTCAACCAGAAAGGCTTGATATCGTTATCACCACTACAATGTTCATTAAACTGTACTGAGAGACAACTATTGTTGTTAATTTAAACAAGCTCAAGACAATACTATTAGTACCAATGATTCACAGTAAATGCACATGCTAAGAAAGCATAGCTTCCAATGTCAGTTCAAAAGAACGTACATGCCTACCTTCTATGTAAAGCAACAAGATCTACTGCTGAGTTACAACCTCATCCTGACTTTCTACCTGAAATAATCGGGTAAACACAGCAAAACATATAAATAACAACAGGAAATTCTAGTTGAAAACAGATGATTTCCGGAACATATATTTTTCGTAAGAATGAATTTAAAGGGTAGCAACGTGGACCTCAGCTGCATTACTTCTCCGAACTTTTCTATTTACATTCCTCATTGTAACAAATTCCTCTGCAGATGTTGGGTGAATGCCAATGGTGGCATCAAAATCTTGCTTTGTCAACCCAGCTTTAACAGCAATTGCAATTCCCTGTCATAAAGTTGTACAGATAAATCAGGAATGAAGCAGAAATAATGAGGAAGAAATACAATATCATGCAAACCTGAATTATCTCGGGTGCATCTTCACCACACATGTGCACTCCTATAACTTTGTTCGTAGTAGCACACACAATAACCTTCATTAATACACGATCAGGTAATCCAGAAAGAGTGGCCTGAGAGGTCTGAAGTTCGCTGCAAAGACATCAACATCTCCATACTCTTCAATAGCCTGCAAAAATATGCATTTAAGCGAATTTCTTTGTGTTGCGAAATTTAGAAGCATGCCATGTATTATCACCTGCTCCTCGGTAAGACCAACTTGCCCAATGGGTGGTTGGGAGAAAACAGCAGATGGTACAGCTCTGTCAAAAACATGTAATTCGCAATTAAAGAGCATTCAGTAGAAAAATGATATCCAGTCTCAAATACAAAAAATAATGATATCTAAGAAACAGTGAAAATAAATTATGAATTTCAGTTCAAAGTTTCAGGAGCTTGTTGCGCTGGGCGCATCAGCAAAATGAGAACATCAGCACAAACAAAGTGACCAATAACAAGAGAACCCTGGATAACCCAAAAATCTCAAAAACTTATCTGTACTGAATCAGGGATCATAAATGAAAAATGGCAGTATAGGGTATTTACTCAACATTTTCAAATATAGGCTACCATAAGTCTACAACACCACAGGTATGTCAGCATGGTCATGGGGAATAAGGAAATAGCAGTTGTGTTTGTAATCAATGCTACATCAAACTAACTCCTTGAAACTATTATCAGGGTATGAAGATGACTAAGTGACAACTAACAAAGTTTTCCCTTAGCTCATGATAAGCCCTCTTCCACTAAATTCACCAGAGGTGCCCATTCATGGTCAAACAATGAAATATGCACCCTTTGTAGAGCAGGCATTCCCTCAAACATTTGGTGTTCAAGATTCCTGATGGTGATTTGATAAATACCTGTAATCTGGTTTGGTAGGTTCATCACCGAATACAGTTTTTGCAAATGCCCCACCTTCCATCAGTGCAACTGGCGTCAGGTTGACCCTATTAGTAACATCTCCCACAGCCCAAATTGAATCAACCGAGTTTCGAGAAAACTCATCAACCTAGCAAGCACAAATTTATAACAAAAGGTCCAAATATTACAAAGTGACAACAAAAGCCAGACAAACTCAAAGTCCAAGTATTATTTCACCTACCATTATGGCCCCATTCTTGTCCATTTTGACCCCAACCTCCTCTAGCCCAAGGTTCTATGAGGGTAACAACTATATTAGGAATCTAGGATGCATGCATCGAAAAATAGAGATGCACAATATGTAACATTGTAACTAAACAAAAACAAAGGCCCATATGGTACTAACCTTTGTATTTGGTCTACGACCTGTTGCAAACATTACATGTGAGAACCCACCAATAGTTTCTTTGTTCGTCTTCAGAGATAGCAAACCATCATTTGATTTCGTTACTGCTTGAGGACTCTGTTCAGTATGAAATGTGATGCCCCTTAAAGACATATGTTCAGCAATGAAATCTCTGACCTAAAAATCCAAAACTGACGAAATTAACCTGGAAGCACAAGGCACTTCATTTGGTAAATCCTTTTTTTTTTGTTATTCTTAATGTTTGCTCACCTCCTCATCAAACCCTCTTAAAACTTGCTTCTGCCGAATAAACACATGAACCTCACTTTTTAAGCCATTGAAAATGCCAGCAAACGCCAAAGCGATATATCCACCTCCCACTATTGCAATTTTCTCAGGTTTCGAAGGTAGATCCAGTGCAGCATCAGAATCTATAACATGCTCTATTCCTGGGATATCCGGCATCGATGGTCGACCACCAACAGCTATCAGTATATTCCTAGCAGTGTAGAGCTTTCCATCAACACTTACGGTATGTGGATCAACTACCTGTACTAAGTAAACAAAAAATACATCAGCAACTGCACCTTCCTACAGTATTCATTTCGGAAAATAGCCTATCCAAACTTTAACCTGATTTATAAACATCACCCAACCTTTCCACGGCCTTCAATTAGAGTGACTCCTGAGTTGTTTAAAATATTCTTGTAGATATCGACCAGGCGTTGCAGCTCTGTATTTTTGTTTGCTATCAAAGTGCTCCAGTCATGCTTTGGTTTAGTCTCATATGTCCATCCAAAGCCATGACACTCTTCAAACTCATGAGAATACTTGGATCCATACACCAACAATTTCTTTGGAACACACTCGCGAAGCACACATCTGCGATAAAAACAAATAGCAATTCTTACACATGCATGCAATAAATAATTCAAAAATCAGGGGAAAGCGAACTTCAGAAAATAGATATAACAATTCATGATAGAATTGGCAGTTACCATGAACTAACTTCTAAAGTTCAAGAGACACATACATGCAAGAAATAATTCCAAATGTTGCCCAGCCTCTCATAACATCACTCTCTCTTTCTTGTGTGTAACCTACACAAACAACAGATATGAAACAAATGCATATAACTCGTACACAAGCTCACAACTCACATGTTGATCAAAACTGACAAAAAAAAATTGTACAGTGAAATATGCATACTCATATATTAAAGAACAAGAATGACTCACATGTTGAAGCGGGAAGCAGATAACCACTAACTAAACTAAAATTGATGTAATGGCTATGAATGAAATAAACTAATTCAGTAGCGTAGTAACGCAAAACCAATTTTTCACTGAACACAAAATCTCATCCAAACCCTCCAAAAACCAATTCCACCCCTCCAAAACCCTAGCCCCCCGCTCACCTCGTCGCCGTCCCCAGCGACGGCTTCGTCGTCCTCGGTGGACTGCGACTCCTCGTCCCTCTCCCTGCCGACCTCCTCCTCCTCCTTCTCCTCCTCGGTGCCCGCGCCGGTAGTGACGGCCTCGATCTCCTCCTCGTCCACCTCCTCCTCCCCCTCCGCCTCGCCCGCCGCCGCGGGCGCCTCCTCCTCGTCCTCATCCTCGCCAGATCCGGAGCCGGCGCCGTCGGACTGGTCCTCCTCCTCCTCGCCGGAGGACGAGATCTCGTCGTCGTACTTCACCGGCTTCGCCATTGGAGCGAGCGTCGGTGGGGTGCTAGGGTTAGGGTTTGCGGGAGGCGATGCGGATTTAGAATGCGGAATGGGGTACGAATCGTTTGATCGGGTGAGAGGCGGTGGGGATTCGAAGAGCCTAGCAATTTTGGGGGAAAAGGGAGGGAGCGGCTTTATTTATACGGGAGGGCTTAGGAAGGCACCGCGAAGGGGCTGGCGGCGACAACGGCGGGGAGGAGGGAGGAGCACGTACTTCTTGACGACGTCGGCGGAGGCGTTGACGGCGGCGCCGTCGACGGCGTTCTCCACCTCCTCCTCGTAGTCGACGAGATCCTCCTCGTACACCTCGTTGTCCTTGGCCTCTCCCATCCTGGCTGCGCCAGCAACATCACAGGCGGGCGCGTGTTAAGCACCGGAGAACACGAACCCACGCCACGCGAACCCATGCGAGTCGTCATCGCAGCAGCAACCGCAACGCACTCACCTCAAGATCTGAGAGACGCGAGAGGTGGAGGAGGCGAGAACCGGGGGGTTTCGGAGCGGAGGCGGCTGCAAAGAGAGAAATCAAGCGCAGGCGGTGGGGAGTAGCGATCTTGGATTCGGGATCTATTTTCTAGGGTTCCTAGAGTGGCGCAGGGGGTGGGGGGAGGAGGCGGCGAGCGGGGGAGGAGGCTGGGCCGCCCCCGCCGCCGCCGCCACAGGCTGCCTCGCCTCTTTTCCGTCCTCCATGGACGCCATCCGCCCCTGCATTGTGGCGGCGCGACTCGACACGAGCCAATCCTCTCGCTAGGAGTAGACGAAATCTCCCAGATTTGAGGCCGGGTGCGGCATCTCCGGCCAGAAAGGCGCCGAATCGAGGGCCAGCACGTCGGGGGACGGGTCAGATCTGGGAGTTGGTTGGGGTGGCGCGGTGGAGGATGGGGGAGGCGGAGGGAGGGGAGGCGCGGGGGAGGATGGGGGAGGCGGAGGGAGGATGGGGGAGGCGGAGGGAGGGGAGGCGCGGGGGAGGAGGGGGGAGGCGGAGGGAGCGGAGGAAGCGCGGGGGAGGAGGGTGAGGCGGAGGGAGCGGAGGAAGCGCGGGGGAGGAGGGGAGGCGCGGGGGAGGCGGAAGGGGTACTGCAGATACATTGAAGGATGATCGTCGGATATGGTTGAGTAAGGAGAGGGAATGGAGGAGAGTTAATCTGGTGCGCACGTTTTTAGGATGGTGTATTTCTGGGTGCATATTGTGGTGTGGACGTAGTTAAGGTTATGACTGTGGAGCAGGTAATTGTTGGGTGGATGTAGGATAATTTTAACTGGTGGTTTATTAGTTTAGATATATCACACACTGCACTCCTCTCGCTCCCATCACACGCGCACATCTTCCTCACTTTTTCTATCGCTCGTTTTCTCCTTCTAAAAACTATTTTTTCAACCATTACTATCTATTTTCAATCAAAATTCACAAGACAGCTAAAAATTATCAGCAAAAGTCTGAACACCCCTACATGACACCGTCGACAATCAGCAGCACAACAGTACTTCATCCCGGCACGGAGGGAAGATTTAAACCATGTGGTGCACCGTACACGAGCGTCAAAGCAAAATAATCTTAGGTGATAAATAACCTCAGAGGTCGTAACAACGCTACATACAACCTAGTCAGATAAAATAAGTTTACCAGCATATTTCGCCATGGTAATTAATAAACAAGCTACAACCATCTGTCTGTTGTTTATCCGAAGTACGCTCGACATAACGGAAATAGCACTTAAACTAGACTAACCAGCTTTCTCCGCAACACCATTTTCAGCAGGTCCCTCATTCTTCAGCTCATATGCCTGACAGGGCACCTCGCTCATTGGTTGAGGGGCTGGACGACCTCCGAAGTCCACTGGAAAGAACTCGAAATCAGGCCCAAAGTTGAACCTGACTTCACAGTTTGGCTCGTCAGGCAGTGTATACATTGACGCAGCTGGATAGTATCGCCCTCCAGGAATGTCCACAAAGGCGGTGCCTTGGCATACCCCATTTTTGAAGTAACATATCTCACTTCCTGCATTTGCACGAAACGTGAAAATACTGAAATTGATTATTTGACGACAGATCAGTGAAGAGAGGTTAAATAAAACGATGGGTGCTAAAAAGTAGGAAGCACAATATTAAGTGCAAAACAACCATTGTTTGGATCCTGGTTTCTGTATAGAAAACAACTAAGGAAATATCTTTGTTATTCATGCAGGTAAAACATAGTGAAATCAAATGGTAGATAAAAAGGTAAATCAATGGCTGTATATGTATTGAATGCCCAATATCAAAACTTTTCAATCAGCGCTGAAATGGGGTAACTAAAACCTTTTAATCATTACCAATGGGATTTCTGATTTCACTATAAGAATACAAATAACAAAGAAGCACTTTTTTTTATTCATGTAGGCATAACATAATGGATGATAATGCAAGATAAGAAGGTGCTATGAAACTGGATATGTAAAAGCTCAAATAAAAAAGTTATACCACAACATCATAACTTTTCAATCAGCGCAAATGGAGTAACTACACACTTTGATTAAGAACCAGAAATATATTTACTGCTGCTATTGTACATAACAACAGGAGGGCAAAAGTAATCTCCCATCACGGCCTTGATGTGGTAGGAAGAAAGATGACAGCTTGGGATAAGGGGTGGTAGTGTGTGTGACAGGGAGTGCACCGTGCAGAAGGGAGGCAGCAAAGTTGTGCAGCAGGATTGCAACAGATTCATTTCACCTGATTATTTCGGGTGATGCAAGGGAGAATCGGAGATTCAGTATTTTATTCCCTTAGTAGTGTTAATTTCACAATGCACCACTTACATCGTTTCTCCAATATTTTGTTATAGCATATAAAGTTTAGTTAACTTAGTAAACTTTGTTTCTCCTTCTGCAATAGAGCTGGATGGGCTTTTTACTCACATTTTGTTCTAGTCAATCTTGGTAGTTATCTGACTTGATTCTCAGTCAATGGTTAGCCTTTTTTTCAGGGGGGGTTCTTTTGATGATGGAATATGCTCAGTCCAAGGTTACATTTTTCTAGTCTGACAACATTACACATAATGAACAGAAAACAAATAGGTAAATTCATCTATGTATTAGAGCTAATTCTTGCCTTTGATTGAGAGGCAAATAATTCCTATTCTAATTGTAGCATCCAAACAAGCAAAATGTATTTTGTGTCATGTGCTGCCTTTCAGGATAAGTAGGATCGGGTATGTGAGTCACACAACTTTCTCCCAAGTATCGGCAACAACACAGCGAAAACACAAACTCTCAAGCACACAGAGCCTAGAGCCAAATTCACCGAGAAGCCGGTCTGATTGCAGGCCAAACTCCAGTTTGACCGTCTGGTAGTTGGACCACTTGCGGCACCGGTCTGATCACTCTGCAATTGGACCGCCCGAGGCGCTGGTCTGACCGCATGCCGGTCTGACTGCTCGTTTTCTTGCAGTCTGACCGCTCGTCGAAGAACAGTACAGACAGCACTCAACAAGATCCAAGAAAAGATCTAACTCTTAAACCACTGATCAAAAAGCAGTGAAACTTGGCACAAAGATCCAGCTCTCAAATCACTGATCCAAAAGCAGTGAAACTTGGCACCAACCATCTTTAGGATGTTAGGAATCTATTCCAATCATGGATCGTGAAAAGATCGATATCAAAATTCCAACATTTATCCAAAACAAGGAGGAGTTACACAAAACCAAGTAAAAGAGGAAAATCTTGATCTACTCTTATTCGTGGGTCCTTTATGGTCTAAATGACCTTGGATGGGCTCTCACATGTTATAGCAAGCTAAGATCACAGTACAAATTCAATCCAAATCGCCCATAAGAGCAAACCACCAAAATCACATATCTCTTGAGAAAAACCGGGCAAACTCAAGAACTCTCACTAGATCTCAAGATACATCTTTACCTCTAACACATCCTTAGCATCAGGAAAGATTAAGAAGAAAGAAATTCAAACAAGAAAGCCAAACAAATTAAAACACAAGGGATTCATGACACAACTCACTTGGGCAAAATTTGGATGATCATTTCACTTGGAGAGGAATAATTTTACAGCCACTCCTTCAGTATGACAGAGCTCAAGTCTAGCACACGCACACACAAGGCTCCAACACAAGAAAACCCTAATCCTAGACCTAATTCCTCATAGTCTCTCTCTCAACACAAGGGCTTATATAGAGGAGGCTCCTCACCTCTCACTTAATCCTAACAACCAACCACTCCTTAGTGGATACAACCACTTACAATTGGGGAAACTCAGTAACCCACGCACTAAGGGTTTTACATCGCACACACTTGCACGTTTTTCAAAACGCAACTTACACAAAGGCTCCAATAGCCCATTACGACATTCTATCCACAAAGACGTGACCTAAACCACTTAGACCAACGTCGTGATTTTGCAAACCACTACTCCATCCGGTATTAGATAATTTCTATAATTATCACCCGTCGGTCTTCACAAAGATGCAATACCCAACGCCTTGTCGCCAAGATCGTACGCCTGCGCCGAAGCTGTCACCACTTGAAACGCACGAGTCTTGTGGCACACCACATCAGACCATAGTCCGTGATACCTAAATACTTGCCGCCAAGATCGTGCGTCTGCGCTGAGAACCGTCACCACTTGAAACACATAGGTCCAATTGACACAACACATGCACGCACTTGCCTCATCACAATCTTGTCTTTCTCTTGTGCTACTCAGCTAAGATGATGCTCCATCTGGACTTACATAACACACCACGGCCACCAAGCCTCGATCTTACCATTAGCTACAACAATCATCAAGCACATGCACACCAATAACAAAGCAATCAATCCAAGCACAAATGACATACACTTGACTCTCAATTAGCAAAACACATGCATGGACCTACACCATGACTCACACTTGCATGGAAACCCCATGGCTAACACTTGCGTGACTCCACCATGACTAACAACCAAACCAACTCAAGTCAGCACAACTCAACAAGGGCCGGTCTGACTGCGACCACCAAGCCTATTAGACCGCCATGCAATGGCCGGTCAGACCGCTCCACACACGCCGATCAGACCGCCATGATAAGGCCGGTCAGACCGCTCCCAAAATCTCAAGCAACTCGCCGAAAACATGTCTGGAAAATAGCTACCGCCACTTAAGGGCCAATACTACCGCTCTCTGGCCAGACCGCCATGAACTTGCCGATCAAACCGCCACTCCAGGGCAACAAAATCCAGAGAATTCAAAACACAAAATCAAACTCAAACAATGACAACACAACAAAAGCAAGGTCAAATACTCACCACCAACATAGGGTTGCCACCACATGGTTTTATAGTTTTTATGTTTCAGGTTTATGGATTGTATGTTGCATTCACCATTGTGCTTCAGCACTAAATGCCTCTGCAATTCAGATGAAAAGAAATGCAAGAAACTTAAGGTTTTAGAAATATTACAAGATCAGCAAGCGAATGGAAACTACTTTCTAGTGTGTGCAATGCAGAAATAGTGATTTCAAACACATGTAAACACTCAACAGTGTCTAAACAGGAATCTGACATGCAACGCTTTTGCATGTTCTTGAAAAATAAAAATAAACAGGGTTGCATGAGGGGTGAATGGGGAAGCGATGCCCCCCCCCCCCCCCCAACATCAAAGAGGGGTGTGCGTAGCTACCAACGCACTCATGCATCATGGGCAATACAAGGATGTAGGAAGGACTCAATTAACAATACATTTTTACTTCTCTCAACATAAGTGCACAATTGCTGCGTGTGATTTATAAACTTTGTAATCCTAATTCTTTGTTGTACAACTAACACACATGTAAAAACAAATGTCTGCATGTTCACTTATTTCAGAAGACATTTCTTTCTTGAATCTGTTATCCTAAAACCTAAAAACCTCATTTCTGCAATTCTGCTATTAGTTTATCCTATCAAGTACTGCATGAGACACAATTCACCCTTAACTATTGTATAGAGCTACAGCTTGTCATTTGCAAAATAGCTAGTTTATCTTTTGTGAATATGGCATGTATTGCTGGCACTGCAATCTACTACAGGAAGGAACTAACACAGATACTCACCAGGAACTGGATCAGGCATCTTTTGCTCATCCTTCAGAACTTCTACATGAAAAGGCAGTCCCTTGTAGTGAACAAGGTCAGGTTGCTTGGGCTCATACCGCTCCCCTTCAGGCAGAGAAATGTAGAACCCCAGGACATCTCCTTCGCCGTACCCTCTGTCCGCGTACTTGGACCTCCAGGCCTTGTGCACCTTGGAGCCATCCACGTCGCGGTATCCGAAACCAAACCCGTCGCAGCCGACGGGTGTCTGGAGGTCAGCACTGTTGGTTGCCCAGCCAAGGCGGGTGTGGCCAGAGGGGCCGAGGTGCAGGACCTTGACCTCAAAGTACCAGGGGCCGGTCGCGACACCGCGGGTGGCGCGTATCATGCGGAAGCCCTTGGTGCTGCCGGCGGTGAGGCGGTCGTCCGAGAGTTCGATCCTCTCGGACTTGAAGACGCGGGAGAGGAGCACGGGCAAGCCGGGCGCGTCGTCGTTGCGTTCGGCCGCGAGGCGGGGCGCCGGGGTTAGGAAGAACTCGTCCTCGCCGCAGGAGGGCTTGGGGTGGCGGCTGCCGTTGGCGCCGGTGGGGGGGTGGACCGGCTGCTTGGCCTTCTTCTTGCCCTTGCGGGAGGCGGGCCTGGTCCAGACGCTGTTGCTGTTGTTCTTCTTCTTGGACTTCTTGCTCGGCGGGGCCGGCGGCGCGAGGGTCATGTGCTTCCTGGCGCCCGAGGGGTTGATCCCGTCGTCTTCTGCGTCGCCGAGGGCATCGGCTGGTGCGACGGCGGATGCATCGGCGTCGGAGAAGGGAGTCTCAGGATCCGCGGAGGCGGGGGTGTCGGGGAGATTGGGGGTTTTGGCGGCGGCGGGGGTGGCGTCGGAGGTCGGGGTATCGGCGGGCGGAGACGAGGGTGGGGAGGCATTGGACGGGGGTTGCATCGCGGGCGGGCGTGGCGAGGGAGGGCCAGATAGGATCAGGGATTCAGGGGAGGAGGAGCTACCGGAATTGGGAGAGGTGTGATTTGGGGGGTTTTCCCTCGTATCATCTCTCTCTCTCTCTCTCTCTCTCTCTGTGGGTTTTGGCGAATTGCGAGCGCGAGGAGCAGCCGCCTCCAATGCTTCCTCCGCTTCTGGTTCTTGCGCTGTGCTGTGCGTGCGAGGTAGGATGATCACACCACGCCAGGTAGTGCTAGGGCTCACGTAGAGCTGGCCAATGGGCCGTGCCGGGCCGGCACGGCACGGGCCTAGGCTCGGCACGGCCCGTTAAGGCCCGTGTATTAAATGGGCTGTGCCGTGTCGGCCCACGGGCCGCGGTGGGAGCCCATGCACGGCCCGGTCACGATTTCGGCTAAACGGGCCGTGCCGGCCCGCTAGCCCGTTTAGTCGAGAAAAGAAAAATTGTAAAAAAAATTTGTAGAAAATTCAGAAAAAAATATAGAAAATTGTAGACATTGTTAATCACAAAAATAAATATTTCCAATGACATAATGAGCTTTATTAACTTATTAAATTACATGGGATGGCTGCCTCATTAAAAACTTTACCAAGTAAAAACTCAATTTGAGAAAACATTGGTAAAGAAAAAAGAGTACAGCCTATAAAGCTCATTAGTGACCACATGTGAAGAAAAATATTGAAAATCCTATTCATTGCTATCTAAATACAAATTCTCAAAATATTCTTCTAAATCTTTATTATCTGCAGTATGTTGGAGTCTTGATTCAGCTTGTTCCCAGTCTTTGACGGTCATAAGTACTTCGACCATCTCGTTGGAGAGACTTGTTCGTCGCTCCTCGATTATTCTTCCGGAAAGACTGAATGCTGACTCCGAGGAGACTGTAGAGACAGGAACAGTCAACACATCCCGCGCTAATATGGATAGCACTGGATATGATACCTTCTGGGTTTGCCACCATGAGAGGATGTTCAACTCCTGCTCGAAGCTGACGCTATCACTGTTGAGATAGCTTGATAGGTTTCCAGTGCTTTGTCGCCTTCCTCCTCCTAACTGCTGTGTACCTGCACCTGCACGAGAACTAGACGAAGAACCAAAAATCTTGCCCCATTGCATAGCCCCCCTAGAGGTGCTAGGGACTACCGGGCGTCTTTCCAAACGCACAGATCCAAACTTATTTTCATATTTATTATATACCTCATATAATTTATCCTTAACTAATGCAAAGTATGAACAATAGTCTAAATCGGTAGCCTCACTTAAAACTTGTAAAACATTTATAAATCCTTGGAGTTTGGCCCTAGGATCCAAAATAAAAGCAAATGCATATAAAATAGGAATTTCTCTCCAATATTTTAAAAACTTAGATTTCATGGCAACTACAGCATCCCTAGTATAGGATCATTTTCAAAATCCTTTAGGTGAGTGGCAATTTCAACAATATTATGAACAATCACAGGAGATGTAGGGTAGTATACTCCAGAAAGACAAACTGTAGCTTTATGGAAAATTTCTAGAAAGGAAAATATTTTTTCACCAACAACCCAATCGTCCTCAGTAAGTTCAGGGTCTCTAACTTGGGTTCTACCGGAGGAGCTACGAGATTGATGACTTTGGGTGTGAAGGAAAACAGATAAAGTGCTCTTATATGGTAATATATGTTTAAGCATAAAGTAAGTAGAGTTCCATCTAACAGGCATGTCTAAACCAAATTTTCTAGGACGAACATTCATTGCTACGCAAAAGCTCTTATATGCGGCTATTCGTTGGTTAGAACAATTAATAAATGAAATTGCATCTCTAAAAGAATCAATACAAGCATTTAATCTTTTTAAACCGGATTTAACAATAAGATTAATAATATGACAAGCACAACGTTGATGCAATAAGAAAGACTGTGCATAAGTATTAAACAAAGGAGTAAGAATTTCCATAGCTTTAGTATTTGCAGCTGCATTATCTAAAGTTATAGAAAAAATCTTATCTGTTAAAACAAAAAATCTTCTACAACTTTAATAATGCTTTCTGCAATATTTTCAGCATTATGTGAAACATTAATTAATTTAAATCCTATAATTCTTTTTTCCATTATCCAGTCATCATTAACATAATGAGCAACAACACTAATATAATCCTCTCTAGCCCTACCACTCCATATGTCGGATGTCAAAGCAATAGAGAATGTACATGTATGAAACATTTCTTTCAATTTATCACGACAATTGTTATAATATTTAATTAAATCTCTAGTTGTTGTTTGCCTAGATACAGTACTAAATCGAGGGTTATGAGCAGTCCTAATATATTTTTGGAAAGCATCAGATTCACCAAATTTTAAAGGTAAATCTTGAGAAGCAATTAATCTACAAAGAGATTCCCGAGCTACCTCTGGGTTGTACTCCCACGTACGTACCGAGCCGTCGGGGTTATATTGCAGCTGTGTCTGGCGTATTTGTATTCCTTACCTTTTTTTTGCAGCTTACAGCATGTCGTTGTAGATGACCCGTCCCACCTGAAGATTTTGCACTCAATTCATTACCACAAATTTTACAAACAGCATACCTCACTTCAGTTCCATCATTGTCGGTCTTGATCTTCTTGTCGAAATCATTCCAAACTGTTGATGTACTAGCTCTTGTTCTTTTTGCACCCGTGCTTTGGGTCGTGGATGCACTTGTTGAGCCAGCAGAAGATGGATCGATTGGACCCTGCGCCACCGGGGCCGTCGGTTCTTCGGCATCTCCAGTTTGTACATGTGGACCTTCCGCGGATGGATATGCTTGTTGAAACGATTGCATATCCTCCGCCGAGAGGCCGAATTCGGAGAGCTGAAAATCGTAGTTCTCCATTAATCAAGTAATCAACTGCAAATTGAAATAGCAAAAACGATTAACTTACTATTAAACCTACAAATAATAGCAAAAAATTAATCCAACAAATAATACCAAAAAATTAAAATAAGACAGCATTATTACCTCCTTTGCAAGTTTGCAGCTCTCACAAAAAAATTGAAGATTTTTGAATTTTCGAAATTTTGCCCGAATTTTGACCAAATTTGCGCTAACACTTTCAGATTTTTCACAGCTAAACAGAGAGAGAAGAATGAGATTTGAGGTGTGGAAGAAGGAGGCCGGGTGCCCCCTATTTATAGGAAAAATTTCAGATTTTTTTCGAATTTGTTGCTATTGTTTTCGAATTTTTTACCCCCCAACGGTCACAAAAAACGGCTATTTTTCAAATTAATCGGACCGGCCGTGCCGTGCCGGGCCGGCACGGCCCGTTTAGTGCCGTTGGGCGGGCCGTGCCGGGTCGGCACGGCCCGATTTCTTAACGGGCCGTGCCGCGCCCTCGGCCCAGGCACGGCCCGGTCCGCCGTGCCGTGCCGTGCCGGCCCGCCTCGCCGCCGTGCCGTGCCTTCGTGGGCCGGGTCTACAGTGCCGGGCCGCGGTGCGGCCCGGCCCATTTGGACAGCTCTACAAAGGATGCAATGGGCGTGGAAGGAGTGATAGATTTTAGTGTAGGAGTGGGGGAAAGAAACGGCGGGGGAAGAATTAGGGAAGAGGAATAATTACGGTACTTTAAGATTCGTGCACCACATGACAGAAATCTAAGTAAGGGTCTCAAGGACAGGTTCAAGATTCTCCCCCAA
The DNA here is from genome assembly GCA_017311315.1 of Dendrocalamus latiflorus. Taxonomy (NCBI): domain Eukaryota; kingdom Viridiplantae; phylum Streptophyta; class Magnoliopsida; order Poales; family Poaceae; genus Dendrocalamus; species Dendrocalamus latiflorus. The sequence goes on from CM029645.1 coordinate 26,121,059, forward strand.
AGAATTCCCACCGCCTACTGATCAGAGTTGAGGTCCAAGAACCGCTATTGCTTTCCGGCTATGATCGTTTTGGCTTCAGTTTTTAGCTTCTGGCTTATTTTTCACTATTCATAAATTTCGTCTTTTTCTGAACTTTTGGCTTTTTGTTGAGCTTTTTTGCCGGTTCTTTTTTCCCGTATTTGTTTGTATTATACATAATGGGCTAAGTTATTTTTTAATTTTTTAAAATTTAATTATGCTAAATAAGCCTCTGTCAGCTACAGTGTTTTTTCAGCTAGCTACAGTGCTTTTCAGCCATAAGCCAAAAAAAAAGCCCAAATGATCACCACCTTAGAACGAGATGGTCAGATCGACCTTGTCCACAACCTCGGATAGGGTTCCAACCTTGTGGCAATGTCGGTGATGGTGATGCCACATCAGCCCAAAACCATGGCTGTATATGGTTAGGGATTATTTGGTCCAATTTTCATAGATTAGTGTGTAACTCAAAACTGTTTCATAGTTGACGGTCAAAATTAGACTCCAGCGATAGTTAGGGAGGACAAAATGGATTTATTCCTTTTTTTTATTCTCCTAGGCTGCAACTCCGACGTGCAACTTTAAATATAACAGTTAAACACAAAAAAAATCCCAAAAAGGAAAAAAGAGGGCAAAAAAAAAGTTCTATTCGATTTAGGTAGTGCTCATTTGGACTTTAAAATACTAGCTTATAGCTTATTTTATACTGTAATAGCTGAAAATACACGATAACTGTTGGTAGTTTTTCAGCGTAATTAAATTTAGAAAAATAAAAAAAATTATCACGGACAATGAAAATAAATAAAGGGGAAAAAAGAAGGCTAAGAAGCCTAAAAAATCCATATTGCAAAAAAAAAAACAAAATTAAGAAGCTAAATGCCAACCAGAAGTAGAAGATCTAACGAGTTATACTCACGCCTCGGGCTTGTCCAAAATCATGCAACAAAGTGGCTAATTGCCTAACTTTGTATAGGGCGAGTGTTGTTTGCTCGGGTTCAGCGATGTTTATGAACCAAATCCCCACCTTTGTTACTGCCCTGGTCTCTGGCGATTTGCCTAGAGCCAATGGTTAATAGAAGACAAGCTCTTCTTTATCAAAAAAAAAAAATTGGCAGACGCATGCGTGATGCGTGTCACATGCAGTACAAAGCATAAGCAGAAAGGCCTTGACATATAATCGGGTGATATAAGACTGCAGATATCACACCAAAGTTACGCAGTATGTTATTTATAGTCTAGGAGTAGTAGCAGCACATCACGTTTGCAGGTTGATTATATGACAATGCACTCAAGCTGTCCGCAGTCGTTGGTACAACCATGTAGTACTATATAGCCCATTGGAACTCATATATGAGCTTTAAGACACTGGCACTGGAATGCAGCCAAAGGGATCGCACCCATGTCTAGAAGAGTTCAGCACTTCAGCCCAACCTGCATTGCAACCAAACAGTGATTAGTGGAGATGAAAAGATTATGAGCATGGAAATTTGAGCAGCGGGATCAATTAGGTCTCGGCAAACCATAGACAACAAAGAGAAACAGACCATAATTTCCAGACATCCTACTTGCATGAAAGATGTAATTCTTTTCTTCAGAAACACTCAAGAAGTGCAGAACAGTGAAATAAATCTAGCAAGGGAACAACTAGATGGCACAATATTCATATCAAGGAAAACCACAAGAGAATTCAAGCATTCTCCAAGAATTCAAGCATCATCGATCAACCAACTAGCCAGTTTGTTTAAAATGCTGAATGATCAACATTTCAGAATCATTCTCCAATCTGCAATTGCACTACAGATGCACTGTCAGTGAATAAGCAGACTAGATTCAAATTTAATGACCAAACAAGCCATCTTGTTCAGTTCAAAACTAACTACGAAAAAAAATCCAAAGCATCTAAGTCTTCCAGCATTTTAGTGCAGAGCCTGTGCTACAGCAGGAGATCCAAATGCAAGCTTGATGCTAAACCTAGTAAACCGTGCTTGGGAAGTATGAGTAATTTACTGGGACATGTAGAATTCTAACCCAGTAAATACCCAAAAACATGGACATAAGGTAAATCGGCATGGCCAGAAACAGAAGACACAAGATGACAAATCAATGCCGAATGGCCCACACCATGTTATCAAATGATGATAATATACAGTTATACACTTCATTTAGGTATAACTTCCAACATTGGCCAAATTGACACTTTTTACTACCTGAACCATTGAACAGGTCCTAATGCAGTGAGTGGTCAATCACAACTCAAAACACAGGTGAAACTATTCAGGATCATCAGGACATAACAGAACTGTATAGAGCAGGTGCTTTTACAGTAGAATCTTTCAAGTTGCCAACCTGTACTAGTGTAATTACATCTTATGCAATTCAAAAGAGCAGGTTATGTCAGCTCAGAAAGTACAATGACCAAACAGCATTTTAATAAATAAAACTGTCAACTAACTACAGACCACAACAACCCTAACAGGCCCTAACTCAAGCCCCAAGAGAAACTCTCAAATTAAGCTCTATTCATAAGGAGGTAATCTTGCTTTTCTAATAAATTGATTAAATTCAAGCAAAGACATCAGATACTGCACATTGGATGGTCCTAAGTCCTAACGTAGCAATCATAAAAACCAAGTCCAGATTCTACCCGGAATAAGTAAAAGTTCCTGTACTTCAGTCCACTAAACAATCAAAAGCACAAATTCCTAAAGCATAACATGATCAAAATATCTGTGATGTTTAGTAGGGAATACAATAAGACCAAGGATATCCGTCCCCAATAAGTAAACAGAATGAATGGTTTTCCCACGTATTATTAAATCGATTGAATTGTGAAATACTGAATGCAATACTAGTAAGAAAAGGTTCACAATATACTTAATCCTCTGGGTTCTTGCCCACATTTCTAAGAATTGGCAAGAAAGCTAACAAGCTAAACCTTGCCAACTGACTTAACAAGGACAAGTTCAGGGCACCAAATTACAAGGAAAATGAACATGGCATGATTCTAGCAAGTTGCAGGAGGTCATTACAGATATCCTAAAAGAAGTTAGTACTATCTTGTAAAGCATATTATTTTCAGGAAAGCAAGAGTTCAATAGAAACTCAGCAATAAAACACAGTCCTCAATCTCTAGTTGATTGCACTTCAGTTCCGCATAGGCTCACAGTTGAAGAATCTGATTGTGCACAGAAACTCAAATTGGATAGCATGGTATTTCCAAACAGCTGGAGCGTCAATTACAAAATTTGACATGGTAGGCTACCCACTCTCAGCAACTTTGCATCATCATCACTCATCAGCGATACCCAATCTGAAATCCTTGTGAATACAACGAAAGATATCATATCAGATCCATAGAAGGATTAGGAGCTAAAAGCGCCCCGACATAAACCCTCCTATTTCCTCACCAGTAAGCAGTTAGGGATTCAACATATCCTACTATCCTGAGATCAGAGACCATAGCTATCTTTCAGATATGGAAATTGGTACAGCGCCGCGCCCCCAAATTAAACCCTCCCAATTGACGAGCCCCAGTCGTCACGCAAGAAACTCCGAAAGTGAGAGGAAATTAGCAGGAGTAGAGCTACGACCTAGTTGTAGTAGAGCTCGAGGCCCATGCCGTCGTGGATCTCGTAGTCCTTGAGGGTGATGTGGTCCTTGTAGATGTTGTACCACTTCTGGATGCGGATCTTCTCGGGCCTCGTCCCCGTCTGCGCCGCGACCAGCTTCTTGAGGTCGCCGATGGTGTCGTCCTCGTTGCACTTCACCCTCACCTTCTTGCCCAGCCGGTCGTTGAGCACCACCTCGATCATCTTCTCCTCGACTCCTTCCCCCCTCTCTCCCCAAGGATCAAACCCTAGCTCCTGATGAGTCCCTAACCCAGGCGATTCGCGAGACTTTTTTTTTTGATAGAGAAGAGCATGTCTTCCATTAACCATTGACTCTGGGGTTTTTGTAGATTTACCCCACTTTAAAAAGTGCACTTTGTAGATTTGCCCCAGTTGTCTTAATGACATGTGGGTCCTGGACCCACATGTCATTGAGACATCATGGGGCAAATCTACAAAGTGCACTCAACAGTGGGGTAAATCTACAATTTTCCCGACTCTGGGTCGATCGCCCGAGACCAGGGCAGTTACAAAGGCGGGGACTTGGTTCATAAACATCGCTGAACCCGAGCAAACAACACTCGCCCCATACAGAGCTAGGCTATCAGCCACTTTGTTGCATGATCTTGGGCACGCCCGGATCACACAATACTCAAACGTTTCCGCAATGAAGCTTCTGATCTGACGGAGCAAACACCCGTCGACACTCCTATCCAATTCTGTTGAGGTCAGCCCTTTTTGCAGATTTGTTGCATCTGTTTCGAGTATAATCCGGCTCATTCCCAAGTCAGCAACACGACGAAGGCTCATCAACACTGCCTGTGCTTCCGCATGCAAGGGACTCGAAACTCTCTCCAGCCTCCCACATCTCCCTTCCAGGAATTCACCATTGTTGTTACGCGCAACAAAGCCCCATCCGCCCTCTTGTGTATTGGCCTTGAAAGAAGCATCTGTATTGATTTTGTAAATGTCCTCCGGAGGGGGTTCCCACTTCGAGGACCCATTCGCTCCCTTCTGGCCTTTTGTTTTTTTAAGCTTTTCAAACTCCTTAACATAATAGTCAATCAAGGAGCAGATTTCTGGGCCCGAGGCTCTACTTTCTCCTGCATTGACTTTGTTTCTTGCTGACCACCAACGCCACAGAAGAACCCAAACCTGCATCTGGATCCCCGCATCAAGGCTCCATATCATCTTCACTGTTTCTTTTGCCGTCCGACAACTAACAAGTTTGGATCGCACTTGCTCCAGACTCATCAGCCGCCAGCACTCCTTCACTTTTTTGCAGTTCAGAAAAAGGTGGCCACAGTCCTCGTCAACTCTATTGCACATCGGGCAGATTGTGTCACGTTTAACACCCCTCCGAGCTATGTTCCTGCCAACAGCCAAACTGTTGTGCGCAAAGCGCCACACGAACATCCTCAATTTATTTGGAGCTTCAATCAGCCATATCTTCTTCCAGTCAAAACTAGCATCATCTCTCCTCCCCGTCCCAGACCCAGAAGCATCTCTTGCCTGCTCATGTTCCCTCTTCCACAATGCCACTTTATAAGCTGATTTAACTGAGAACACCCCTTTTGGGTCAAACTGCCATGCTGGCTAGTCCTCCACTTCTGCATCCATTTGTAGGGCTAAAATGGTTTTCGCATCCGACTCCCAAAAGGTATCCTTCACCAAATCCTCGTCCCAATCGCCCGTTGCCGGGTTCATAAGCTCAGACACCCGTGTCAGTACCGAAGCACCTCTGGGGGTTGTTGTTCTGCGAGTCCTTCCGACTGGTATCCAGGGGTCAGACCAAATGTTGAGCGAAGTGCCATTCCCCACCCGCCACACCACTCCCTCTTTCAGCAGTTGTACTCCTTGCAGAATGCTCCTCCAAGTGTATGAGATGCCTTCCCTTGCCCTACACTGCAGAATATTACTGTTGGGGAAATATTTGGCCTTTAAAACTTGACTGCAAAGAGTGTCCGGGCTTGTTAGGATTCTCCATGCCTGTCTAGCAAGCATGGCTAGATTGAAAAGATGAAGATCACGGAATCCCAGGCCCCCTTCCTTCTTTGGTAAAGTCAGTTTGTCCCAGCTCAACCAATGGATCTTATTTTCTTTATCATTCTGGCACCACCACCGCCGCCCTATCATGGAGTTTAGCTCATCGCAGAGGCCTTTTGTTAGGTCAAAACACGACATGGCATATGTTGGGATAGCTTGGGCAACCGCCTTAATAAGAACCTCCTTCCCAGCCTTTGACAACAGCTTCTCTTGCCACCCCTGTATCCGCGACCAGATCTTCCTTTTAATGTACCCGAAGGCTTTCTTACGTGATTTGCCAATGGATACAGGGAGCCCTAGATATTTCTCATTCTTGGCTTCCTGTGAGATGCGTAGCTCCGCTCGGACTTGATCTTTATCCACTTGGCTTGTGTTAGGGCTGAACAGGACCGAAGATTTATCTCTATTGATCACCTGGCCTGAAGCTCTCTCATACACATCTAAAATCCTTTGCAATTCCCTAGCATCCTCCTTCTGTGCCCGCATCAAGATAAGGGAATCGTCCGCAAAGAATAAGTGATTTATTTGTGGCGCCTCCCTACAGACTTTAATTCCCTCAATCTGCCCTTCCTCCTGCGCTTTCTGTAGCATGGCCGACAAAGCCTCTGCACAGAGGATGAAAAGGTAGGGACTCAACAGATCTCCTTGTCGAAGCCCCCTTTGTGGGATCACTCTGTTTGAGTAGTTGTCATTCACTTTGATTCGGTAGGACACAGTTGTGACGCACATCATGATACGTTCTACCCATCTTTCATGGAAACCCATCTTCTGCATCACTTTCCTCAGGAAGTCCCACTCGACCCGGTCATAAGCCTTGCTCATATCAAGCTCTATAGCAGCAACCCCCATTTTCCCTCGTTTGCGTTGATATAAGTAGTGAGTGAACTCATAAGCCAACAGCACATTGTCCGTGATCAACCGGCTCGGGACAAAAGCACTTTGAGAAGGTGAGATGATCTCCGGTAAAATATCTTTAAACCGGTTTGCCAGGACTTTGGAGATGAGCTTGTACGCCACATTGCATAGACTTATGGGCCTAAGATCCTTCAGTTTCTCCGGTTTACTGATATTAGGAATCAGCACAATCACTGTATCATTCCACCCTGATGGCATTGTACCCCCATTCAAGACATCCAGCACCTCCTTTTTCACTTTATCGCCTACCAGCACCCAGAATTTCTTGTAGAAAACTGCGGGGATCCCATCAGTACCAGGAGCTTTCAGGTCCCCCATGCTTTGCAAGGCCTTCCACACCTCCTCATCCGAGAACGGTGCATCCAGGCCCTCATTCATGGCTTGAGAGACCCGCCTTTGCACACAAGCTAGAACCTCCTCCATGTGATCTCCTGCAGAAGACATGAAAAGTTGCTGGTACTGATTAGCAATAAAAGTTGTTAGATGTTTCCCCGCCACCACACCGCCACCATCATCCACCAGCTTTCCCACATGATTTTTCCGCCTTCGCTCCGACGCTTGAGCATGAAAGAACTTTGTATTACGGTCCCCCTGGGACAACCATGAGGAGTGGGTTCTTTGTTTCCAGTAGATGTGCTGTTGATCCAGTAACCTCTCCAATTTATACCGCAATCCATGTTCCTTATTAACTTGGTCTTGGCTGATCCTCCCCCTTCGACATTTTTCAAGATCATTCTTGGCTATTTTAATCCGCTTCTCTAGCTCCCCTAGGACACTGCGGTCCCAATTCCACAACTCCGATAACACATGTTTTTGAACCTCCAACAGACTAGCCTCCCCCATCTCGAGAGCGTTACTCCAGGCTTCCCCTACCCTAGCCTCACACTCCTCCTCCTCCAACCATCTTGCTTCAAATTTCTTCATGATCTCCATTGGTTTGTTCCAATTCTTCTTCTCCCTCCCTCCCAAGTCCACTATGACAGGTCTATGGTCAGAATGTCTTGGATCGCCATTTATAACTCGAACAAGGGGGAATTTAGCTCTCCAAGAACTATTTGCCACCGCCCTGTCTAGTCTTTTCCTTACAAAACTCTCTGCTCTATGGTGGTGATTCCTCCAAGTGAACACATCCCCCACAAAACCCAGATCATGTAGGTCGCAATCTACGAGTGCTTCACGGAAGCTTTCCATACACCTTTCCGATCTTGGAGGACCTCCCTCCTTCTCACAATTGAACATAATTTCATTAAATTCGCGAGATTTGACTTGCGAGTCGCGAGAAAGTCGTGTTTTTTTTGTGGCGAGAATGAAGACTACAGCGCCCACCTGTTTCTACAGAAACGGACGGTTGCCGCTCGCTGTATCTGCATCGTGCATCCGTAAATGCACGGTTCACATCACACCACAGCCCAAACCGCCAGTCTCTGCTTGGAATGACGTGCTTTTTAAGGAGTATATACTATAATACTTTATTTATATTGATTAAAATCATACATAAATCTCTTAGGAATTCATATCGTTGTGATGAGACTAGCGCACACCAGCGCTAGTGTCTTTTTTTTACGAAACATGTTAGTGATAATACCACGAGCCTTTGATGACCTTAGCAACAAACAAACGGACATAGCTGGACATCACATCCATTTCACACACATATCCCTCTCCGCGCTAAACTTCTAGTGATCACCTTCTGTCCACTCCACGGTCAGCCCATGACGTGCATCGTGTCCGCGCTCTCATTGCACACGGCAAATGTCGCACTTGAGCACAGGATCCCCCTCACCATCTGTTGTAAAACACACGATAGAAATAGAAAATAAAATAAATTAAAGACACATAAAAAACCTTTATAGAAAAAATACAGATACATAAAAGCAAATCACTGCATGAGAAGATATTACAATAAAGTAATTGCTTTTCCTATGAACTACAGGAGTACATATATAGGACAAGAGAGACGAGCCCTACACGGAGAAGGAAACACAAATCAGAGTTGGTGGCAGCGAGGTTGACACCACGTTTGATACAGCATGCGCTTGGTCCTTGCACCATCATGCCACATCTGGTATGAGATGATACAGTGTTCTATATGAACACGGTACAAATTCGGATTAAACTTCAACCATCTCCACCTTGCACCGAGTTCCCTCATGTAGTCAAAAATCAAATCTTCTCAAAGTAATTAGGATATATATAATATATCAGGCAAATCCGTTAACATTCATTAATTCGAAAAGACATCGATTTGGAAAGGGACATCATGGATGAAAAGCCTCAATCATGGAGCCTAAGCACCATGGTGTCCATGTTTTATATATAAATTTTATTTTTCGAGTGTAGTTATTCCCACATCTGATATACCATCTAAACGAACTTGATATACTCTTTTATCACTTTAGGTATACTCATATACTAATAATAAGATGCTTCAATGCGAACTATATAAAAAGAATTGTAAGAGAGTCTATAGTTTTTAGCATATTTTACAAACACCTGCATATACGCACGTAAAAAGGAGTATGCATAAAAAAATGTACATACCACTTTTGAAAAATGTAGATACTACCTAGATGATCTTATAGACTCGTATACTACACATATATACCCTCTGTTACGTGAGATACCCCTTACTACACCCGGGAGTAGAAAATATGCTAATGAGTTTGTTTGATATATTATATACCATTACACATATATCTAAAAGCAATCTAAAAATAGAAAGGTCTAGTGTTTAAATACCATGGTGTTCTATTTCACCTATATATATACACACACGAACGTACATTGGTGAGAGCTGTTGCTAAAGTTCCAAACATGAACACGATTGCGTGATCTGTCAGCCTTGTTTTTACCAAGATGGTGAATGCTTTTTGCGATGCTGCAATTTCTTAGTTTCTTTTGGTAATGTGCACGTATGATCCCATGATTAAGGAAACAGTTATGGCTCGCTTTTTCAACATGGCCATATGGATTTCAGTAGATAGAAGAAGTGACAGTCAAGTGATCGAGCTGTGCTGTTCCTCTACGGTCCACAAGACTGTTCCAGCGTTCGTGCAATGGACTTATTCTTTCCAGTTTATAGCTTATAATTTATATATTTTTTAAATAAATAAGCAGAATAGTTTTTCGTCACCGTTTCGAAGCGGCTTATTCGTTTTCGGTTCATTCGCATAAGCATTCACACTAGGGTAAAAGCCATAAGCCCTAGCCTCAAGGTTGTTAGAATCTCTATTCTAGTGATACGATTCTACACTTCTATGACCCAGATTGATTCTACACTTCTATGACCCAGATTGACTGGACCGATCCGATCCTATAGAAGACTCTTAATTTGGTAGGATCTTAATACTATTACGATTCTAATAACATCCAACCCAATTTAGGATCACGATTCTAATAACCTTGCACAGCCAAAAAAAAACGAGTGATCGCAGCACACTCTTAACTAGGTAAGCTAAGATATTCCACAAGGGAAATAGGGAATCCTATGAATATCTTGCATTTGCACGCATCCATGGATGGCTTCAGGATTCAGGAAGCATCGTCTTCCCCAAAAAAAAAGTAGATCAGCAGAGAAGGAAGAACATGGCGAAGAGATCGGTTGTATGATTGCTCTTAAAAGCCCTTTGCATGCCCTCCCCCTTTCACGATCGCGACAGCCTAACAGACCACAGAGAAAAAAAGGCCATGCATGCATGCATGCATGAAAGGCACTGCACGCTCGCTAAGTAAGCCCCATTCATGCAAGCATTTCATTTCAAGATCTGGGACCTCACCTATCTCTGGCTGGTGCCACTGTACTGTCAAGTACGCATGGATAGGGGCATGCCAGCGTGCGCCATCGGTTGCAACAGCAGCAGCAGTGAAACATAAAGTCCTCGATGTGATCCGTCGAGAAGAGGGAAACATAAAGCAGTGTCGGCTGTATGCAGTTTACTGTTTACTGGGCAGGTTGAACACTGCTCTTGACCCTTCACTGCATTTGCACAGCCGATTCAGACAATACAGTCATGGTTATATTTATATTGCACACTGTAGGCGGCTAGGCGCATACAGCGCAGCCTGTGAAGTCTGAAACCATGAGTGTTCATTGTCACCTGCAGGTCCTACTACATCTGAACATCACTTTGTTTCATGGTGTGTAAAATAGTAACCAATGCGCATACAAATACGTAATACAATACCAAACTTGCCACAGTAGTTTTTAATGCTACTAGCAGAAACATGTACGTGTTTTCAGACTTAAGAACAGTTCATGACAGTGATATTTTTGATAGGGATTGATAGCTGAACACAGTTCAACGAGGAGATGGCATGCATCTTTCTTATCCCTATTGTTGATAGAACAGCATCTTGTCGATAATATTGTACTACATCTCATCATTTAGGATAGCCATATAAAGGACAAGCTCTTAGGACAGACAAATACACGACAAAATGGTATTTGTAACCAGTACAAACTAACTGCTTAGGTCATATGTTACAAGCAACACAACAATGCTGTTGTGTGCTAGGTTCAAGATGAAGGGAATAAAAAGAACAAAAATACACTAGCTATCAGCCATTTTTTTTTCTCTTCCTTTATCTATATTTAATTTTGCTTTCGTGATACGAGCAACCGGAAACCAATGTGAGGTTAGCAAATAGATTCCGATCGCTGCCTGATATTGATAGGGTATCCTTTGAGAGTTCGGGTGGTGGGAAAGAAGACAAGTCTATCTTCCTCAGCTGCTTCCCAGCTGCAAATTCATTGGTCAAGACGCCCAATGGAATCAGAGTGGCATCCAGTTTGGAACACGCATACTGAAATTTCATTTGCAGATTATCTAGACCCTACGCTAGCAAACAGTGAGTGTAGAAACTCCAAAGATAAAGATAGCTTACCTAAAGCGAGTTACAAGATGATGGAGGAAAACAGAAATGACAACCCGAGCAAGCTCATAGCCAGGGCACAGCCTAGGTCCACCGCCAAAGGGAGTAAATAAATTGGCCCCTACTGCATTCTGAAGTTTATTGTTGCTCTGCACAACAACAAATTAGTACATGCCATAAAACAGTTTGCTTCTGCATGCATTTACTTTACTTTTCTAACCCGAGGCATAATAGAATAAGTAGACCATAGCAATCTAAAGAGTACCTTCCATCTCCAAGGGTCAAACGTCCGGGCATTCTCATAGTGTTCGTTACTAAGGTGCACAGCTCGGAATGAAGCAAAAATTTTGCAGCCCTTTGGAATAGTGTAGCCTAATGAATAAAAGTAAATGTTACACATGAATGATTGTTCCCGATTCAAAGGTTCTGAAAACTTCAGTGGGTTTCTAATGAAATACCATTAAAATGAATATCAGTGTTTGCTCGCCTGAATACCCCACTAATAATGTTAGCCACACGAAGTGTCTCATTTATCACCTGCACAAATGTCATCCCTTCATTTGATGTGAAAAATCCCGCTGTGCTCAAATGTTCTTTTCAAGAAATGCATTTCATAATGCTACTATGTGGCGTCATGTTTTTGGCATGATATAGAAACCAATATAGGGGCTTTGGAATCATTACACATTGAGTGAATGGCATTGACTTGTAATCACTCCACTCTAGGGGTTGGTTTTCGCCTTTCATGTCTCTGATATTGTTGTGCTCTTCCTGTAAAATCAGCAAGACATCTGGATTGATTGCACATGTAGTGAAGTAGAATATCACTTGAAGCAATAAAATCTCATGGCTTAATTGACTGAAATCAATAGTTGTAGAAGAGCTTCAGAGATTCAGTCCTACTATGTAGTTCCTGCTAATAATTCTCACTTTGGCTGTTCGGTTGGATAGCTTAGGAACACAAGCAGATAAAGAATTAGTCAACGTCACCTGAGTCCCAAACCAGGATGCTCATAGTTAGCAACAAATATGAACAATAATCTTGCAATGAACAAACTGTTATCTGAATTAACAAGGCTGTACTCGAACTTGACCTAAAACAAGAAGCCGGCGCCAGCAAATTTTCTTTTGGACAAGAGATGATGCACGAAAGGTATACCTAATCTGATCCCAAGTATAGCGACACATTATGAAATTGGTTGGCATATCTTCCCAATGTTCGACCCATTTGACAGCACGTACTACCACACGTGCACAAGAATTGACAATTACTAAACAAATTCTCATTATTCATACCTTGAGCTCTGCCAGCGCAGACGGCGTCTCGGTGAGGAACTTCACGGCGAGCGTCATGAGGACGGGCGTCGTCTCGTACCCAGCCACCAGAAGAGACAGGCAGAAGTCCACCATCTCCTCCTCGGAGAAGCTCCCACCCTCCGCTTCAAGAAGCTCCTCCACCATGTCCTTCTTCTCCCTCTTCTCCTCAATCTCTCCCTTCACTCCATTTTCCTCACCTCTTTGCTCCATCCTCTTTCTTATCACCTCCCGCAGTGCCTCGGCTACCTTCTTCCTCGCCTAGATTAAATCAAATAAAACAACTTTATTGGCAACAGCACACACCAATTCGTCACAAGGCAAATGCAATGCGCATTGGGAAAAAAATGGAGGAAGGCAAAAGAACGAGCACCTTGAGGGCCTGGCCGTAGGTTGTGAAGGGAAGGAGGGAGGCGAAAGGGAAGGGGATGGAGAAAAAGCCGTCGATGAGCTTGACGTACTCGCGGCGGAGGCTCTCGGTCCAAGGTCCCGGTTCGATGCTGACAAGCTGCTTGACGGTGAGGTTGAAGGTGATCTTCTTGGCCTCGTCTAGGAGGCGGACGGTGGCGGTGGGCTCCCACTGGTGCATGGTCGCGAGCACAAGGCGGTCGATGTGCGCGAGGAGGGGCGGCGAGGCGGGGCGGCCGAGGCGGGTGAGGGTGAGTGAGTGAAGCCGCTTGTGCGCGTGGCCGCGGGTGAGGAGGAGGGAGTGCGCGCCGAGGAGCGTGGCGATGGAGGAGGGGTAGCTGCAGTCGACGGCGCGGCCCTCGGCGGCGAGGAGGCGGCGGTTGAAGGCCGGGTCGGCGGAGAAGACGGTGCGCTCGCCGAAGACGTGGGTGGTGAAGACGCCGCCGTGCCGCGCCACGCGCTCGTCGATGAAGGGCTCCGGGTTGGGCGTCTTGTACGCCGAGATCAGCCGCAGCGTCTCACCAATCAGAGGCAGCCCCGTGTTCCCCGGCGGCAGCCGGGCCCTCTGCTTCAGCCGCCCGACGGCGGAGCCCGCGAGGAGCCATTTGAGCGCCACGGTGACGACGATGCCGGCGGCCAGGATGAGCAGCGCGTCCGCGTCCATGGCCGCGGCCGTGTGCGTTTTGGCTTCGTTGGGTGAGGACTTGGGAGTGGGACTGAGATCGGTGACGCTCCGACAGCCAGAGGATTGGATCGGGGATGTTTGCGGGTATATTTGTAGGTGGCCGATATATATAAAAAAAAACAATTGAAGATGAGAGTTTAACAAAAGTTGTTTAGAGTTGGATGGATAAAATACAAAATGTGCTTTGGTCCAAAAGGGCAATGATGGGGCAAAAGGATGCGAGATGTTTATTTTTTTTTGGTAAAAAGAAACAGGGAAACTGCATATATACCCCTTCAAACTTGGCTGTTTAGGGTGGATTCTTTTAGACTGATGGCTTATAGTTTAAATATGTGAATTCTAACTTTTTGTAAGAGGTGTACAGAAAAATAGTCGCATACAATTTTGGTCGGTACAGCTGAACTCAGTACACTTTTTACTACAATCTTACTATTGACTCCGTTTTAAAAAAATACATGTTTAAAAGCTAGTTACTGTAGACAGTATGAACATAAGTCACGAATAAGCCAAAACGAACCCACCCAGCTTTGCTCCTAGAAATGCACCTACGCAAAATATAACACCACATATTGTCGCTAAGGGTCGTTTCGTTGGGAGAGTTGAATTGGCAACGTAGGATTGGAGTCCCAATTCAATTTATGGTGAATTTGGAATCGTCTCTAATTCCAATTTCTAGGGGGGTCACCATGCCTAAGGAAGGAGCCATCCTGCTTGAAGTAGCTAGGCGGTGACTAGTTCTAGAGTAGTGAGCGGTGGGGATCGGATAGGAAGTAGGGGAAGTTGTCGGCGGTGGTTGAGGTCCTTAGGAGCTCGGCGGCGGCAGTTGAGGTTCTTAAGAGCTTGGTGCCAACCGAGAGGGGTGCTCGTCGGTGCATCATAATTATGGATCGGTGTAGGACCGAATATGACAACAGAGAGGGGGCGAATGATGCTTCAAATTTTCCCCTCAAATATTCATCAATCCTTCACTTCAATAACTACAAAACTATGAAAACTAGGATGTAATTCCCCACAAAATTAGGACTTTGGAGTGGGACTAAGATTGGTGACACTTCGACAGCCAAAGGATTGGATTGGGATGTTTGCGGGAATATTTGTAGGTGGCTAACATAAAAAAACAATTGAAGATGAGAGTTTAAGAAAAGTTGTTTAGAGTTGGATGGATAAAAAACAAAATGTGCTTTGGTCCAAAAGGGCAATGATGGGGGCAAAAGGATGCGGGATGTTTTTTGGTAAAAAGAAACAGGGAAATTGCATATATACTCCTTTCAAACTTGGCTATTTAATGTGGGTTCTTTTGGACTGATGGTTTATGGCATAAATATTTTAATTCTGGCTATTCGTAAGAGGTAATACTCACAGGAAAATAGTCGCATGCGATTCTAGCCAATACAGTTGAACTCAGTACACTTTTTACTACAATCTTTCTAGTGACTTCATCTTGAAAAAACGCACCGTTTAAAAGGTAGTTACTGTTGACAGTACGAGTATAAGCCACGAATAAGCCAAAACAAATCCGCCCAGGTTTGCTCCTAGAAATGCACCTACACAAGTATAACACCACATATTGTCGCTAAGGGTCCTTTTGTCGGGAGAGTTGAATTGGCAACGTAGGATTAGAGTCCCAATTCATCTCTAATTCCAATTTCTAGGGGTCGTCGTGCCTATGGAAGGAGCCATCCTGCTTGAAGCCATCACTGAACTTGCGGTACTATCGCTTGATACAGTATCTGTGGCACTACCGCTACAGTAATCATGGTACTGCTGCTACAATAAATCGGGGTGAACAGTGATTTCAGCATGATTTCAAAAACTAAAATCGATGGAACTTTTGATCCGTAGATCCAAATGACATGAAATTTTGCATGGATCTTCTCTAGGATATTATGAACTTATTCCCATAAATGATCATGAAAATCATTATCAAAATTGAGACATTTTTTCAGTCTAAAAGTAGATTGCACCAAAACCGATAAAAAACCCAAAACGGTGAATATGACTTTCTCGTGGGAGAATAATAGCCAAGATGGCTCTAGATGTATTTTTCACATGTCACAACAAGTTACAACACCGAAGAAACCATGCTAAAAACTTTCAAATCAAGAAATCACTTGAAGGATAACAAATGTGCAAAAGCCAAGTTTTTTATGAACTTACTATCGAAATATCTAGATGGATGAAGATTGATTTTTTAAGATTATCTTTATCTCTTATACGTCCTTCGCACAATAAGATCAAGAAGAGGGAAGAGAAGAGATCAAAACCAACTAAATCAAGATCAAATCAATCAAAACAAGGAATACCCATGGAGATGATCAAAGTTTGATTTTATTGCTTCTAGTGGAGGAAAGTTTTACAACCACTCAACCTTGAAGGACAAAGAGCACATATGGCACTCAACTCTTAAACCCTAACCATAGATATGAAGTCACAAGAGAGATAGATTAGATGGTTAACTACATGTCTTCATCCCAACCCGTTAAATAGTTGGGCAACCAGCCACACCTAGCTCTTAGTGGACTCTATCCACTATCACAATGAGGAAAACCTGATAATCCCTCACATATGGGTTTTAACTCACACATGTCATTTATACACGCTTTTCAAAGTGCATCAGCCCGAATCCGCTAGTCCTTAGCCTTGATCTGTCTCGATCGAACCAGCTCCACTTTGACCTAAGCGGCTCTCCAACGCACCACGGTTTTGATCCAAGTTGGTTTCTGGTATTTTGATTAAACTACCAAAATACTCTTTGTTGATCCGATCATCACCATCATTTGCAAGCAATTCGCATGCTTGTCACGTGTAGGTGCACCACTAGCTTACCACGCATCGCCAAGTCTCTCTAGTCTCGGTTCCACGAATCACGACTCACTTGGACTGTCCAAACCACATGGTGCAATCTCGCCGTTAGAGCTTGTCTTCAATATTTTCTGTCTTTCTCATGCCATGCTTGAGCTCACCATCTCACCCGGCATTCTTGATCATTCTGGGCCTCAGCTACTCCATGAAAATAGCTTTGATTCTCGCCGTTGACTATGCTCGACTCCAAGCGACCCTGCACATCCAAAGACAAAGAAATCGTTTTCGGGCACAAGTCCTTCACAACATGACCCACGTTAGCCAAAACATGTATCATGCAATCTTAATACAAAGACCTAAGTTATCCCAACTCAATCCATGTCACAATACCCAAAAACATGTTTTTCTACGAAGATCGGTAGTACCGCATGCAACATACCGGTACTACTGCAATGCGGTACTACTACTCTCCAAAGCGGTATTGCCGCACCCGAACTAGACATCTCTAGAAATAACATACCACTGTGTAATCGGTGCTACCATATTGTAGCATGATCACACAAACACCTACGGTATGACCGCGCCAACACCTGCGGTATTACCGTTTTTGCTGAAAATTCCAGAAAACAGCCCAAACAAAAATGCGATCTTTGCAAAATTAATTAGCCACTCCACGGAACTTGCAATGGTTCATCACAACATTATGCTGAATCTTCTCACATAGTCCTTCAATCGGGCAATGTTGATTGTTGTAAGCTTACCAGCAGCGGCACATCGATTGCTGGACTTAGCCTAAGAAGAGGAAGAAGGGACGGAGAAGAAGGCGATGGAGTTGAGATGGGGATGCTCAGCTTCTAATTTCACCAAACCGGAGGGGCTGAGTTCTGAATCGTAGGGTCCGTGTGATAGTGGTTCCTAATTCAGGTGGAATTTGGAGTACATTTCCAATTCCAAAGTGTAACAAAACAGCAGTATTCAAGTATACCCCAATTCGAATTCTCTAATTTTGCCCCCAATTCCGAGAACCAAACGGGGGGATACGACTATATGTATCTGAGAGAATCAGCCTAGTAACAGCGCAAAGAAGGAAATTTTAACATAGCGTCCGGAATGGCAAAGTAACATTAGTGCTACGAGCTGCAGCAGCAGCAATATCCCGTATTTTGCAGATGGCAAATGGAGAAGGAACTACGGAAACCGGAATAGCTAGGGTGCTCCAGGAAAATCTGTAATACTAGTAATGGCGAATGGCCGGCGGTGGCTGGTCTTCGCAGGCCCGCACGCAGAACGGTGGAGACGAGCCCATCTTCGTGCGAAGCCGGGCCCGATCCTCCGCGTCAGCCACCCCCGATCCACTCTGTTGCTCTGCACGTTGTAACATCCGAGCCCGGCCTGCCCGCCCGAGCCCGACGAAACAAACGCACGCTTAGGCCCATGTAGCTAGGGCGGGCGCCGGGCTTGTTCTGGGGTGGCCACCGATCGATCATCCATCGGGCGCGCAAAGGCGTCCCTGGTGAAGCCGGCGCCATGGATGGAGCTCCCTGGTAACTTATGGGTTTTTAAACAAACAAATGAGATAATTTCTTATATATTTTTTAAGCGGCATATCGAGACACTTTTTATGAAGCGGTTTATGAGCATTCGGTTCGTTCGTACAAGCGCTTGTGTTAGGACCGAAAGCTATCTGACATGTTTTTGGCTTCGGTTTATGTTTTTTAGTTGCGGCTTATGACTTTTGGGTTGTTCGTGAGAGAGAGTACGGAATAACCAAAACCCACGTGCGGTTTTGACTGATATATATGAAGTCGCTATAATGTGTACTACAATCAATTTGTAGACTCTGTCTTGAAAAGTCACTCTATTTAAAAGCTACTTACTGTAAGAAAAAACTAAAAAGTGGTTTCCTAAAAAACTGAAAAAAAAATCTTATCAACCATAGTGAAAAAATCCACTAAATATGGTTTGGATGCTGAAGGGGAGTGCTTTGTTTGCTCTGCAGGAGTGGCACTACCGCATAAATAACTTTTAGATTGTTTATACGAGAGATTAAAGAGTAATAGAAACTCACGTATAATTTTTGTCGATATAAATAAAGTTAGTAAAGTATATACTACAATTAACTAATAGACTATATTTTAAAAAAATATTTTATTTAAAAGTTAGTTATTATAAAAAAAGTTAAAAAGTAGTTTTTAGAAACTAAAAAGAATGGAGCCCACATCTCCTCCGTCCTCATGCGACGCGACAGCTGCTGAAACGAGAAAATAACAGGGGCGGTAGTGCCAGGCGGCACAGAATCCGAGCCCAGATTTGGGTGGCTCCGCCAGTAATTACTTCGCTTCGTTGCTTACTTTCCTTCCGTATACGAAGAAATGGAATATGCGTTTCCAACTCATTGCAGCTGGATGACTTAGAGCCTTTTTTTTATGATTTATAAATTTTAGTTAAAATTTTTGAATTTTAAGCTGTTAGTGACAGAGATTACGAAGAAAGATACTTATTTGTGATTTTAGCTGATATATATATTAGGCTTTTAATATGTATTATAATTAACTTGTAATACTTCTTTTGAAAGTTAGATACTGTACCGAAAACCAAAAGTCGTAAAGAATAAGTCCTTAGTAGCATCTCAAAGATTTGGCAGCGGAGAGTTGGCAGCAACCAAGAAATCGTCGAACCAAAACTAGGGATCTCCAAATCCGAGGATTTCCAGGTAGTGCAGGTGATGCTTAGCTGCAGTGGCTATCTAAGCTATGTACGGGCTCATTAGCAGCTAAACAAATGGGTATTGATTGTAATTGGTGTGTAAGCCATGCTAATATACTACTAAGTATTCTTTCATTAACTTATACGCATGAGTTGCATAATGTCCCTACATTTACTTGGAGATATGAATCTCATCACTGCATGGGATCATTTAAACGAGGCATTTGCAGATTTGCATGAAGCAATTAGTGTTTCTAATGTGCGCTTCGCATAGTGGTGATTGGTTCGGCTGAAAATCTCATGGCTTATGGCTGAAAACACTGTAGCTGGCTGAAAAAAGCACTGTAGCTGACAGATGCTTATTTAGCATAATTAAATTTTAAAAAATATAAAAAATATGTTAGCTCATTACGTATAATACAAACAAATACGGGAAAAAAAAGAACCGGCAAAAAAGCTCAACAAAAAGCCAAAAATTCAGAAAAAGACGAAACTTATGAATAGTGAAAAATAAGCCAGAAGCCGAAGCCGAGTTGATCAGGGCTGTGTTACATGTGGTTTCTGCCTGACTGGCCTGGTAATTAGTTCGTGAACCAAGACGTTCGATGTACTAGCAAGTAGCAGACTGGGGTCTGTTCTTTACCTCACAAGCTGGTGGTTTTTGACTTTTGGTATAGTACCTAACTTTCAAACATAGTATTTTCTCAAGACGGGGTCTACAAGTTAAACGATCTACATGTTAAAAGCCCATATTTGTACCAGTCAAAATCACAAGTGAGTATCTGTCTCTCCGTAATTTGTACCATAAACAGTCAAAATTTAAAAATTTCAATCAAAAGTCATAAGCCGCAGCCGAAAAACAGACCCTGAAAGGTCACCACCTGTAGAAGAATTTTGCTTCACAAAATCGCCAAAATGATCCATATCTTTCAGGTCAGCCAACAAGCGGACTGCCCAAGAAACGAAAAACTAAAGGCAAATAGGGAAATGACAGGGAACAGTAGAAAATGGTGGATCATTCGCCGGCCTGCTGTAGAATACAGATTGACCGATGCTGCTGCTAGGCCTATTCTATTCTGTTCTATTGTGGAGTCAATTCCTGGCAAGATTTGGAGGAAATCTGCTCAGGATCTTGCTTTCCATGAAGTGGGATTTCCTTTAGTCATTACACTTCTTTTTCTCAATCCACTTTCCCTCTTCCCACGTATCTCCTGAAATCCTTTCATATGCTTATATATACTGACGAGGATAGAATAATTCTCAAATTATTAAGTTATTATATTATTTGAATATACCTCTTATCGATAAGAAGTAAATATGACAAGATAAGCGTAAGCACTTCTACGACCATATAGTCGTAAACTCTTCTACGACCACGTAGTCGTAAGTCTAACTGCGACTACCTCTTAGTCGTAAGTCTTTCTACGACCAAATAGTCGTAAGTCCTACTACGATTACTCCCTTGGTTGTAAGTCTTAATAGTCGTAAGTCCTACTGCGATTACTCCTCTGGTCGTAAGTCCTTCTACGACCACGTAGTTGTAAGTTTTACTATGACCACTCTTTAGTCGCGGGAATTTATATGACAAATCTATCTCTAACTAACATGTCTACGATGATAAATTACATTATTAGTTCATCTGACAAGACGGTTAGAACATACGTTTATCTACTAACCGCATACGATCTCTCTCTGACAATAACCGCTACACGGTGAATGGCCTTTTACGTCTCTCTGACAGTAACTTCTGTCAGACAGTTATCATCCAAAGCGTTGAGGCGTCTTCTGGCATGGGACAACGACCATCACTTCACTGGCTATATAAAGGTTAAAGTCAAAGAGAAAAGAGATAGAGGGCTAGTCATTCTCATGATTCTCTGCTGTAATTCTTTTTTTGGTGATTAGCAATTACACAGGACGCAGGGTTATTATTCTCTCAGGAGAAGACCCGAACCTGGATAAAGATTCCCATATCTTTACTCTGCATGTACATACTCTAAATCTATTGAGAGAATCCCTGAATCTAAATAAATCATACAAAAGATCAATATTAAGACATCGACATATACAAACTCAAACCACACCCTCGCCATTGAAAAGCAAAGCCCTCATGCCAAGCACACACACCACCTGCCTTTCCTCTACCATTATTGCTTTCTCCTCATAGTCCCCTCCTCCCTCATCAAACACAAACGCACAACCAGAGAAAAAACATACAATTCTGCTCTCTTCCTTCTTTCATGGCAGTGGCTACAGAGACTCAATTCCATGTCCTGGCCGTGGATGACAGCCCCCCTGACAGGAAGCTCATCGAGAGGCTTCTCAAGACCTCTTCCTTCCAAGGTATTATCACCAGATTCTTGCATACTTGCAGCTTTACTTTTCTTTTCCTTTGTTGATCTGGAACTTGGCGTCTGATGCAAGGTTTGGTGTGCTTGGCTTTGCTTGTGCAGTTACCACTGTTGATTCTGGCAGCAAGGCTCTGCAGTTCTTGGGGCTCCACGATCACGAGGACAGCCTAGTTTCTGTTCATGCAGACCAGCTGGTAAGAAGATGGTTACCACGAGTTAATCATGTGCACTTGTGTTCTTGCTTTGTTCTGAAGAAGGATTTCTGATGGATTTGGGTTTTGGTTTTGCTCCTGCGTGGATAACCAGGATGTTGAGGTGAACCTAATCATCACAGACTACTGCATGCCTGGCATGACAGGATATGATCTTCTCAAGAAGATCAAGGTAATTTACATTCTTTCTCTAGTAACTTGCTACCATCATTCCTCAAAAAACTCTTGGTACCATCAATCGATTTAATCTACTGAAGACAGCAGTGCCTAAATATGTCTAATTGGTTTGTTCAATCAGGAATCGTCGTCTCTCAGGGACATCCCGGTTGTGATCATGTCATCTGAGAACATTCCTTCAAGGATCAATAGGTGAACACTTATGTATCTACAGCCCCTACTCAACGTGGCTTATAAACCATGACTTCTATCTTTTTTGCATTGTAGCGACTAAAAATACACTATACCAACTGTTAGTTTTTTCTGAGTAATTAAATTAAAAAAATATTATATTATCACAGACAACGCCAAGGAATAAAGGGAAAAAACAAAAAAAACAAAATTAAAAAGGCAGAAGCTGAATTCATTTGGAACAAGACCATAATATCGTTTAGATCATTTGTTACATTACACGTCATGGTATTTGGATGAACAAATCAAAGTTGTGCAGAAAAATTAGTAAACACCTGTCTCAAATGATCCCAAGAAAGAACGTCATCGTATATAGATGAGAAAATCTTCACATAGTTGCATATCCCCTTATTATTTGCATCAAGATGTAGAAACCGATATGTTTATGACTAAATTGTATATGGAGATCTCTCCGAATCCTTATTGATATGGTGCCACATGTTGTATAATAAAGGAACAAGCCCCACACAGCTCACACCGTCCTAATATTCTATCCCGACGGTTTTGTTGTAAAATAATTATAAAGATATGAAATGATACGCAAATCAAACTTGTCGATCTTCCATGCTTTGGTATTTTATAAAACGGCTTATAGTTGCAGACAACTCACTAGCATCACTTGTCTTTGTCCCTGTATTCCATTTCTATACGCACAAATGGAGTAAAAAGAGTTGGGCACTAAAAGTAAGGAACCTCTTCTGATGTCCAAAGATATGGATAGAAAGAAAACAGTAAATAAATAGCACAAGAAGAAAGAATAAGTTGTGTTTCCTGAAAGGCATGTCATGTGTTATGATCTTAGAATAAACACTCAAGACATATTTGGTTTTGATATTCTGATTCAGATGCCTGGAGGAAGGAGCAGACGAGTTTTTCCTAAAACCAGTACGGCTATCAGACATGAGCAAGCTAAAGCCCCACATTCTGAAAAGCAGATGCAAGGAGCACTACCACCAGGAACAACACCTGCAAAGCAACAGCGATAGCAACAGTAACCCCACGAACAACAGCAGCAGCAGCGATAGCGGCAACAGCCGCAAGAGAGGGGCAGCAGACGACGAAATTTTGCCCCAGACAATCAGACCAAAGAATAGTTAGCAGCAGACTGATTATATGACAGTGAATCATTTTTTTTATGGTTCTTTCCCTTACTCGGTTTTTGGCCTACTAATTTGTAAAACAGCTCTTAACGCATAGATTGCAAAATAGATGGAATCCGCAAATGGATACTGCTTGAATCCAATGGAGCAATTTTCTAATATATGCAACACATTTCAGTTTTTAAATACCCGCTGTGTAACGAGCCATTGAACACATCTTGTGTGTAATTTTCCAAGAAACATCTGAAACTGATTACCAACAACATATAAGGGGCATACTTTAAGTTTTCTTACTACGTTCAGATGAGTCTGGCAAAGAACACTCACATAAAACAACATAGCAGGTTAGTAACATCAGTCATGAGCAAGGATAAAAAAAAGCCCAGTGGTTACCGGCCGTATTGGTCCAGACCGGTAAAAAAATATTGGTCCAAAAAAGTTCTAAATTTAAATTGATGAATAGTAACTCCAGGTGGTAACCGGTCAAACAGGTGGTAATCGGCCAAAAACCGGCCTAATTCAAATTTTGAGCTTAAATTTTGTTTGATAAAATTTGGCAGGTCTAAAACCGGTAACCGTTGGTAACCGGCCAGTAACTGATACCACAGGTGGTCTGATATTTTTCCGGTTTCTGAAACCTTGGTCATGAGGTGATTTTTGCTAACAGCTTACTACAGCCTTCCTCCATGGAAACACATGGATCCCTCAGAAAATACAACGGTATGTCACATGGTTCTCAGTAAGCTCGCTGTCATATGTAACTTTAACCACAGCTCCCTTGCCAAGGCCATAGTAGCGAGCAACAGCATCGGTCTCTAGCATGCGAGGCAACTGAAAGATACAGGCACCAATTTCAGTAAAGTGGTGTAAAAATACTTTATAACAAGTTGATGTACCTATACTAAAATAAAATTCCAAGGGCAAGAAAACTAATAACGAATGCGATTTGGTATTTCATGCACATCAAGATTCCAACAATCAAAATAAAGAAAAATGCGGTATCCTCGCAATGAATATAAAACATATAATGGGCATGTTTTTAATTCAAGATCTCATTTATCAGCACGATATGTCTATGAGACCCAGGTGGTCAGCATGGTAGCATGTTATCATTCATCTCCATCATCATATCCAAGCACACTAAGGGATTGCAGTCTCCCTGATGGTCACATGTCCCAAACAAAATCAACTACAACATCATGGTGTCATAGCAAGCAACATGCAGACCAACAGGCAACAACAGAGCCAGGCTGTGTTGTGGAGAAATAATTTCATTTGGCAGGATGTAGCAGAAGAAGGCTCATAATTTACATGGCACAGATTTTCAACGTCAGTATGATAAAAAAAGAACAGTACTTCCAGCATGAAACACTTGACTACCACTGTTATTATGATTTTCAACAGTACTAATCATATATTTTCAACGTCAGTATGATTAGTTTTCTTAGTAATAGAGATATGTTTCTTAGGTATCAAGTTTAGGAAAAAAAGAAATAAACAAAATTCTCTAGTCTTCCTCTCTTCTTCAACAGGCCTCAAAGCCTTGGCGGTGGCATAGCCGGCTAATCAAGGACGAGTACCCTATCCTCGATCCTCGGGCCCGTACACAACCACGTACCCCAACAAGAACAATTGTGCTTCCATTTTAAGTATACTTGTCTGATAGTTGCCGCAATTTAGAATAATTTTATTTTTGACAGCAGTATCACAAAATTCGCATTAGAAATCAGTAACAAATTCTAAAGTACTGTCAGCAAATTATAGACAAACATACCTGTGAATCCTCCACATTGTACTCCTTCAGGAGCTTGGCTTTTTCATCTGTAGTCAACACTTCATGCTTGGGCTTCAAGACATGCTTAGTAATGTTTACCAGTAATTCTGTGATCTACCATTGGAGGAAGAGTACATCAATTTGAATGTGTAGATAAAACAGTAAAACATCAACTGTACATGATTAAAGTCATGAAACTGTAAAAAAAATATTTCAGAATAAGAGCATAACTTGCAGAAACATATATATTGAATTAAGATGCTAACCAATACGACATTATAGTCACTAGTCCGTATTGATACTGAAGGCACAAAAAGTACATAGAAGTTACTTGCTATTCTTTACTTAATGGAATGCCATTGTACTTACAACACAAAGAGACTCCATTTTAGAATAGGACATTAACAAGTCAAACAAAACTAACCTGGAATATCTCCACTTTAAATGTAAATATCTCCTTGATAGACTCTCTAGCTCTAGACATTATTTTCCCCTGCAATATCAGAATCAGTCTAGACAAGTTCTCTTCTTTGGTTCGGCCATATATGTCCCGGATAGTTTTGATTTTGACAGGCTCAGGTGGACAGAATACAATTTGCACCTGAGTTAAGACAAAGTTAGAGCGTATCTATTACTCCTTTGCAAAAAGGGGAAAAATTAGATACGACAAGAAATAACATTATGCATGAAAAAAATAGAGATAAAATCATTCGTGTTATATGTTATGAGCACTGTTATAATATGATTTTTGTAGTACGATCTTGTTACGACGGAGCAAATCATGTGA
This sequence comes from Dendrocalamus latiflorus, assembly GCA_017311315.1. Classification (NCBI taxonomy): domain Eukaryota; kingdom Viridiplantae; phylum Streptophyta; class Magnoliopsida; order Poales; family Poaceae; genus Dendrocalamus; species Dendrocalamus latiflorus. The sequence continues at coordinate 26,147,065 of CM029645.1, forward strand.
TGAATTAGCTCATGCATCATGCAAACTTTGGGCCCACGCAGAAATAAAATAGGTGCTCACTTCATTGATTCAATCCATATCCAAACACAAGTCCAAATCCTCTTGGCCTAAGGAGTTCAAATTGACAGATCCAATGTCGATTGTATGCAGATAAGGCTTAGGAAAAAATTAGGGGTTGGGCATACCTTCTTTTGTGTGCAATCTAGATAGTAATCTTTTGAATTTGTACTAGATTACATAACAAAGGGATGAATTTGGATGGATTGGGTATATCACGACAAAGAAGAGTGCAAGAACACATTTTGGATGGACACTGAGTCGTGAAGTATTTGGGCTTCGAGGCTGACACAGTGGTCACGTGAAAGGTTTTTCGCCGTATCGTGCATTGTACATGGAGCATCGTACGTGAAGCATTTCTCATATGTTATGTAAGCATCAAACTTCACCAGATACATAATAAATATGCCATCCTTTCGCAGAATGATGCTAACCCTAAACAATCGGAACCGCATCAACAATAATTTTGCTAAACCATAATAGACAACCCTATTAACATCAACATGCCCCCGAGATGAATTACTTGATTTTTCAGGCCCTGTTTGGGTGGACTAGGACTAGTTGTTAGCTAGGACTAGTTGTTAGCTGACTAGTAGTTAGCTGGCTAAAGATTAGCCTAGTCCTGTTTGGATCCAAGGACTAATAAGTGCTACTATCTCAGTGCAAAGTCTGTTATACCCCTATGCATGGTGGTCTCGGAGGGTTGGCGTGGGTATCAACGTCTTTTTTCCATCCGGCTGGTCCTTTAACCCTCATTAGCTGGGTTTGATGGACTAGTTGGCTAACAACTAGTTGGGGCTTTGGCTAAACTTTAGCCCACCCATTAGCCCTCCTGTTTGGATCCTCAAGGGCTAAAGTTTAGCAACTAGTTGTTAGTCCAAGGGATCCAAACAGGGCCTCAATTGTACAATGCTTCTTATACCATGCGTATGGTCTTTAATCATGGGCATAAACCAAGGATATCACGGGAAGGAATATGAAAGCCACCTTCTTGGAGAGGTCGGAGGCGAGGGTGGTCGAGAAGCCGAGGCGTTCGATCTCGGGCTTCTCGGCCCACCACGCGCGGAACTCCGGGAGGGTGCGGGCGATCTCCGACTCCGGCACGCTGTAGCCGCGGTCGCGCAGCATCTCCAGCGCCGTGCGGCGCGCCAGGAACAGGCGGTGACTCTCCACGCTGCCGCCTTGGTCGACCATCGACGATATGCAGCCGACGACCTCGGGGACGTCGTCGACCGCGGGGACAGAGGCGGAGGCGGAGGCGGCCGTGCTCTCCGCCGAGTTCATCGTGACTGACGATTGCTGGTGGGAGGGGATGAAATCCATTTCTCCCCCTCTTCTGTTCTGTGCTCTACCCTTCTACAGTATAGTAAAGGGGGTTCTAGGTTACTACAGGATTAACTTTAAATAAAGCATCTTTTAAAAAATATTTTCTACTTTCTTAATCTCTCATAATTAATCAAAAACTACATCACTTTTTAACACTACTCACTCTCATAGGGAATCCTACACTTGTGTGTTTTTAGACTATATTTAATGTTTTTGTTTGTATTTTTTAAGACAGCAACGAATGATAGAGACATATTATTTTTTTAACACTACTCACTCTTATGTTCTACACTTGTATGTTCTTTGAGCTACGATTGATGTTTTTATATGTACTTTTTGAGACAGCAGTGAATGACAGAGATACAGACGCAGACGGTGGATACAATTTTAAACTCAGAAAGCCATTTGAAGAATCTGCTTTAAAAGTTATCCTATTTTAGCATTTAACATTTTGATTTTCAAGGAAACTAAAAGCAAAAAAAAAATGGTGCTCTACACGTTCTGGTTGTTTCTTTCGGGGGCGGCTCAGGTGCTGTGCCCCCTGCACTTAGCGCGGTGCAGGGGTGCCTCAGCAGTCAGCACCCGCCACGTGGCCCACAAAATTCAAAACAATTCCGAAAAATTCAAAAAAATACTTTAAAAATCCGAAAAATTGTAAAATGTACTTTTTGTAAAAATACTTTTGTACTTAAAAAAATACTTTTTAATAAAATTATAAATCAAAAAAATTTAAGTACTTGAAAAAATATACTTTTTATACTTAAAGAAGTACATTTTACAATTTTTCGGATTTTAAAAGTATTTTTTTGAATTTTTCGGAATTGTTTTGAATTTTGTGGGTCACGTGGCGGGTGCTGTCGTGCTGAGGCACCCCTGCACCGCACTAAGTGCAGGGGGCACAGCACCTGAGCCGCCCCCGTTTCTTTCCGTCCATCACACGTCTCGAGATTATATCATTTGCAGAATTCAGTACCTCTCTGCAACACAAAATGTACTGATCAGATAAAAAAATTGATCATACTTTAGTTTCTCCAGCTGCAGATGAAAAATCAATTTGTTTTTTCTCGCACTTCATTTCAACCTCAAATGTTCATTACTATTCTGTATGGTATAAAACAGATCATGTGGTGCCATAGAAACTCTTCTTTTTAACTTCGAGAAGTTTTTTGATTTTTCTATATTACTAACTTTCAACGGAGTATTTTTTTACGATGAGGTTTATAAATTAATTATAGTACACACTATAGTGACTTTATTTATATCGGTCAAAACCACATGCGAGTTTCTGTTACTCTATACTCTCTATCACTAAAAAAACAAAAACCATAAACCAAACAAAAAAAAAGAACATGAACATAATAGGCACTGAGAGAGCTGTAACAAGTGTGAATCAAGGAATAAGCGCCCTGCAACTAATGCATCACCTCAATACTGAGTACTGACCCAGGAGGGGCAGCACTAACTCTGCATGTCTAATCATGTAAAGCCACCACCAGCCCAGGATGGAAATTTTGGCTTTTGATCAAGTATCAACGACAGAACGGAAATTGTCTTAAAGAGTATCTTGACTATCTTCCCCCAAAGAAAGAATACACATTGCGACAAGCACTGTGTCTTCAGCATTTCCATCAATCAGCACACCCTTACTTTGCATGTCGAACAGTCTCCCTTACTGGGAACAGCTTCTCCAACTTTGCATTGGAGAGAACCTTGTTAGGATCCAGCTCCATGCGTGCCTTGTTATATGCATCAACGTGGAAACGCTTCCTCAACCTAGCCTGGAGCTCAGCAAGCTCATCCTTGTCCTTTGGAACCTACGGAGGCATGGAGAAACAGTAATCAGTAGGTATGCAACTGTGCAAACAAAAGCAGCTGGGCCACTGCAATGCACGCAAGAGAACAGGTCATTCTCTCCAAATTAACAAGCTTGATGTTAATTTCGACCATAGCAGCAGCAAAGAACTACTAACAGAAAATAATAGCTGCACGGATCTTGCGAGCAGCAGTAAAAGTTGGCACCTCAATTTTGGCCCAGTGTTCATATGCAGAATAATCATCCCATAGACTCGTTTGCGTCAGACATCTGTGACTAAAGAACTCTGTAATTTCCTTCCTTTAGACAAACCAATTCAGACATCTACGTAAAGCTTGACTTGAGATAACATTACTTGTGGTTTTTCTTGACTTCATCAGCATTGTAAACGAAAGTATGTTCAACAAGCTGGTGTTTTTCTACACATTGAATAGTAACTTCTACAACAACTCCTAGGCCACCAAGTCCACAGCGAACAAGATAAAATAAGTCAGGATTCTTCTCCCTTGATAAATCTGTTGTCCCCTTGGCAGGGGTAACCAGTTTCATGCTAATAACCTGTTCGTCAATTGGAGGCAATCTTGCACCAGTGCCATGGGCACCAACCTGCATTCAATCATGAAAGTAACATTTGAAATTAGCTGTACAGAAACACATTTGGCCTGAACTGCATGTTAAGTTCCATTTGTACAAGTTGTAGAGGAATACTAAGAATACGATAGAGCCATCAATATTAGGAGGAGAAGCATTGTGCATGGTGTTGGTTTATTCAGATAATGAAACTAGTCTAATGTTATGACTGTCCTTCAGAGAAGGTTTGCAATGAACTGCGAGTGGAGGAAAGACATGAAGCTGTGAACTGGGTCGGGCATGAAGAGGGTAGCGAAGAGGGACGTGCTCGCCCTCCAGCTGCCGATCGGGATTCTCTCCGGCCAGAGCTGAGGCTCTGAGACGTCATGTGAGGAAGAAACTTCTTTATTGCTTAATTTCTTTTACAGCCCAAGCCTACATATATATAGGACTTCCTGATATTAGGTATCATATCTAGACGAATCTGTTAAGCATATTCAGCAACTGACTCCTTATCCCTAACCAAACACGGACTTTGATATCTTAACTTTCAAGTAATAATAGTTTCCTAATGTAATAGCTAGCCTGCCAAAAGTTGGACTGTTATTCCCATTGCTACCGGTTGAACTGTTATTCCCATTGCCACCGCACCTCCTATAGCCCGTCATGGCGCATTGTCGCCAATGCCATAACCTAGCGCAACCCCTTCGGCAGCCACCGACGGTTGGCGCCACCGTCTAGTATAACATCTCCCCCAATACGAGTCCACAACATCTAAGCACATTGGAAACAAATGGCAGTACATAGCTATTATGACCACAGAGCCTATATGCTAGGATGGTGTTTGTTTATGTATCTGTTATTTTCATGCCACGAGAGCTGTGCATGATGAACATCCTTATTTACTGCTGTTTTCAGTAATACACATCTCTCTCTCTCAAAATAAAAGGGGCAATACTTATAAAAAGCAATTTTCAGTAGATACACATGAAATGGCATGTTAAAAAATTTAAAAAGAATGCTAAAGACATTTCTAGTTGGTAATAATTTGCGTAAAAGTGTCATTAAATAGATAACAAAGTTCAAGCTTAGGAAAATCCTCCTCAAGAAGAAAAGCAAACTAAGTAAGTTATCTTCTCAAGCATTAGAGAAGAGCTATTTTTTATACCAAAAACTACTAGTGAAGGGCAAACTTTGAGCTAGCAAATATAAATTGAGGATTATATGATCAAGCATGTCTTTTTTGTCTATAGAAAACATGAAAAATTCATCTTCCCCATACATATGTTGACATCTGAGTAAGAAATCTAAAAATAGAAGATAAAATAAGATGATAAGGCTCCACAGTAGAGATAATCGTGACTCTTTTGCTTAGCCATTTTCTGCTGATTAAATAGTCTGCTAATTAGAAAGGTTCCTCTATGTCACCAATTTATTGCTGAAAGCCCTATTGCTAATACAGAAAAGGACACAAAAAATCTACTACATTACTTGTGAAACGGTTGTCAGTCCCTGTAACACTCATTTGTTGGTACATTAAGCCATGTTTCAACCCCCGCAACAGTCTACGTGGTGACATGTTCTTGCTATTATGTGAAAATTACAGAAACTGTTGCTAGTGTGGACAGGGGCGGATTTTTAAGATTTTGTGTACACTGGCCAAATTGTTGTTCATTGATTTCAGGCCCAACCGCCCAAACGTAACTTACCCGGCAGCCTCTCCTAGCTCCCAAGTGCCTCCTCTCCTCTGTTGACTGCTCATCTGCTTGCCCTAGCCCCCATGACCCAGGCACACGGCGACGGCGACTGGCGGCGCACCACACCGCACCACACCGCGCCACCGCACATCCATTCGCTGGTGCAGGCGCGCAACGCATGCTGGTCGCAGCCTCGCTGGCACAGTCGGGGTGCAGAGCCGTAGACACGTGGTTGCGGCGAGGCGCCAGGCACGGCAGCGGAGCGGCCAGCACAGCATGGGACGGGACCACGGCGATGGCCGTAGGCGACCAGGCACAGCACAAGCAGCCTAGGCCCCAGGCCCAAGCAAAGTCCAAACCTCACTGACTCTTCCGACGGTAATAACCTTGGGTTCTTGGTTTCCTCTTCTTGGGATGTTATGATTTGTGGAAGTATACTAGTATTTGTGGATGAATCATGAATGTCTGAATGTCTGAAAGAAAGGATCTGTGAGTCCTTGTCTCCTTGAAGCTTGAGCCACTGTCAGCCTTGAGCCCTTGAGTTGAATACTTGAAGTCTTGAATTTGATGAATCATGAATGTCTGAATGATTGAATCAATGAATCAATAATGTCTGAATGTGAATGATTGAGTTGTGAATATCCACTCCAAGGTCAGCAGGCCAGGGCTCCACTGCTGCTCCACAGCTCCAGGCTCGGTGAATTGTGATTTGTGAAACATTGTCAGTGGATTTTGGCAGCTAGAAGCAAGGACAAAGGTGAGCTTTTCCTCTTTTTAAAATTTTGACCATATTTTGTATTTTGTAAAGTCCAATCAAACATCCAGTAATTAGTGCTTGATTATGTAATGTAGATTGTAGAATTTGGTAGGCAAGTTAGAAAATGGAGAAGAAGATAGCCAATTTGAAGTCTTTGTGGGATCGAGCAAGAAAGTCCCAAAAGAGAACATGTACATCCACACCAAAAGTCTAGGACCCCAGTATTATGTACCTTGTACTTTCAAATTTACAGTCATGTACATCCACACCAAAAGTCTAGGACCCCAGTATTATGTACCTTGTACTTTCAAATTTACAGTTTCGCACCCCCAGTACTCAAATCCTAGATCCGCCACTGAGTGTGGAACATTTCATATTTTCATTGAACATCTTCAACCAATTTGCGCTAAATACTCTTGTCAATTCTCGTTCTATTATCCTTTTTTTCGAGAACACATTCTCAATCTAATATCAAAATCACCAAGACAATTCCTTGCATGTATGAAGAGTGATTATTTTCCCCAACAGAACAGACCTGAATGATGCCGCCGACCTGCTGCTCCCGAATGGACGCAAAGTTCTGCAGCGTGAGTCCGTGCTCTCAGAGCGCGTCCACGAGCTCGGCGACGCGTATCCCGGCCTGCACCGTGACGTCCTTCTTCTTGACGTCGAGCACCTTGTCCATGAGCGCAAGATTGACCATGTTGGAATAGTCCCACATTGGTTGTGGAAGGGCAAGGGACCTAACTTAAAAGTGGGGGAGTTCCTCACCTCATTGGCTAGCTTTTAGGGTGAGAAGGCCCTTACGATCCAACAAGTGGTATCAGAGCCCGGTTCTAACATCTCTAGCCCAATGGACACTAGTGTGTGAACGCCTAATGGACTGTGACCCTGAGGGACCGTCGGTGTGTACGGTGAAAGGACCCTGAGGGATCGTCGGTGTACGGTGAAAGGACGGTGAAGGGCTGAGGGACACCAATGTGTGAAGGGGGAGATTGTTGGAATAGTCCCACATTAATTGTGGAAGGGCAAGGGACCTAACTTAAAAGTGGGGGAGTCCCTCACCTCATTGGCTAGCTTTTAGAGTGAGAAAGCCCTTACAATCCAACAGACCATGCCGGCCCGGGAGAGCGCGAGGCCATTGGGGGACAGGCCCGAGCCGAGGGGCCTGAGCTTGCCGCGCTCGGGCGGTGGCGAGGGCGTCCTGGAGCGCGGGGAGGGAGTCGGGCTGGAGGAGGGCGCGGGTGTGGACCTCGTGTGTGGCGCTCCAGTTGGAGACGGCGTGGAGGTCGTCGGGGGCGCGTACTTGAAGGGGACGGCCTTCTTATGGAGCGCGTCGGGCGGGAACGGGAAGGAGTAGTAGGTGGCGGCGCCGCAGCCGAGGAGGAGCAGAGCGTAGCCGGCGTACTTGCGGAGGTCGGAGTCGAAGGCTGGGAGCGGGGAGGAGGAGAAGAGGGGCGGAGGTGGAGGTGGTGGTGGGATGGAGAGGAAGGGCGGCGGAGGAGGCGCGAGAGGAGGAGGTGCCGCATCGTCGGGAGTGGGAGAACGGCGAGGACTCGTGGCGCCGGAAGCGGCCACCACAGCAGATCGCGATGGGTTTTAGGACTGGGCTTCTCTTCTCGCTGTTACGGAGTGATTAGTGGCGCAGTAGTGTCATGTCATGGGATCACGGCCCACCAAGCCCAACATACCATATCTCGTGGCCCGGTGTTTCCTCGGCCAGAGAACAGGCTAGTCCTGACTCGGCCCACACGCCAACCTGATAGCCTATCTGTTTAACAGTCCTGTTATTTATGACTGCGATCCATGACTTTTCCTTATGACTAATAATTTTTATGTATGTTTTTAAGACGATGACGTATGATAGAGATGATAATACAAATGATATATACGGTTTTCAGCTTGAAAAACCTACACTTGATGAGGTTATTTTAGCTTTTATAGAAATTAAAATAAAAAATCATATTATTTTAGCTTTCATAGAAATTAAAGTAAAAAAATCATATAAAAGTTAAAAAGAACAGATCCGACATTCCAAAATGTTTAGTGCCGGATCGACCTTACTATCTCAAGAAAAATAAATAAAAACGAAAATTAACAGCTTGACATTAGAAGCAGTTGCAGGATTTCAGTGAAAATGAGTTTTTCATAATATTGCAATTGTGAACCGGACATTCAGCATCATGCACGCGCACACGCAAATGTACCCACTAGCACAAACCAAGGAGGCAAGGATCAACCTTATCCCAGGATATTTCTTTCAAGTTTTTTTTATGATACCTTAAAATGAATATAAACTATTTAATCTTTGCGATATAATGGTTCAGATTATTTAGGATTTAGTTATGCTATTATCCACACTATTAGCAGTATAATCTCCAAAGATATAAAATTGTTAACAAAACAAGTGGTATAAAATTAATTTTCGCGACTTCATGTGCCCAATCTCGCTGGAGATCATGTGGGACCCGGTAACGCTCTCGTCGGGATCACCTATGACCGGGACAACATAGAACGGTGGGTGTTCACTAACGGCCACAGCAAATGCCTAGTGACCAAGCAGCAGATGGGCGCTGTCGACTGGGAGCCCACGCCAAACCACACGCTACATAGGCTCATCCAGGGTTGGTGAGCCGCGCACGCCGTCGAGTGGTTCCCCACCTCGCACCAACACGACGCACGTGGCCACTATCGTGGATGTTGTGAGGCAGAGTGGCGGTCGGCAAGATTAGCTGAGGGCTTCCCTAAGGGAGCTTGTAGACATCGTTACCAAGAGCAATTGCAACCGATGCTGCGTCGATGGCGCGCCGGGCTTGATGGAGTTTCTCGTGTCTGTTGTGAAGAAGCACATTGCATTGCGCACATCAAAAGCCTTTGATATCCCAAGAAGAGATGTGGGGCATGCTGGATTCACCAAAGGCGAGCTCGCCGGAGGAGACAGTTTTGAGCATTCTGCATTCGCTTAAGCTCTCTGAGGAGAGCTTGAAGAGGGTCTTGGAAGGCAACGACGACTTCATGGACACCTTGGCGTCTGTGCTGCGGCCGCCAAGCTACCTCTCGCGGACGTACAACATCCACCAGCTAAAAGCAGTGGTATGCCTCTCACGCGGCTAACCACGACGAGCGCCAAGCTAGTCGAGGGCATCGTGAGGGTGGTAGCGGACAGGTTGTTAGCGAAGGTGGTCAAAGTGGCACTGCAGGTGCTCTACCGACTCTGCCGGTGTGGTTGGAACCACGTTAATTGATCCGGTTCATTCCTCAGTTGAGCTAAACTGATTCAGTTCATAGCATGCAGGGAATGAAGATGCAACTGTGGTTTGCACACAGATGTTCACATGAGATAGTCCAAAATACCCTCCTGAAAAAATCACGTTGAAAACAAAAGTCTATAATACCCTCATAAATCAATAATCAGATATTATTTTACTACTAGTATAATATACCGTAAAAAATCCCTAGTTTAACCTTATCTAGTTCTTCAGCTAGTCAATCTCCAATCTTCAGGGTGTCCGAAGCCAACCAAAAAAAAGTACAGCGTTTTGTTAGAGAGCTGAATGGTTGACGAACATCTCCTTGCTAGTCACTTGAAAAATCTTTTAGCATAATCTTCCTCAGTGTGTCTCGATTTGTCATCATAAAGCAAAGGGCCTGTTTGGTACGGCTGTAGTTTATAGTTTTTAGTTAAAATTTTTGAATTTTAGCTGTTTACGACAGAGATTATGGAGAGATAGATACTCGCTTATGATTGATACAGGTGTTGAGCTTTTAACATGTACTACAATTAACTTGTAGACTCTGTCTTAAAAAAATAACCCGTTTAAAAGTTAAATACTGTAACAAAAATAAAAAATTACTAGGTTCGATCGAAAAGAACAGGCCTAAACATTGAGGAACTGTTGAAACCGACCGACCACCAAGCTGTTGATTCCTATTTTGGGTGAATGGAAACGTACAAACTCTTCCGCTGGATCATCTGGTTGCTTCTTCCAGCTCTGACTAGCTACCGTTGTTCGCTGGGCAGGGCGTGTCGGCAGAGAGGGGAGAGACGGCTGACCCGGAGCCAGTCGAAGATGCAGCGGTTGTGGAAGGCGTGGGACCATGGCATCGCCCTGAGGTCGTCCTGGTGGACATTCATGAGTACACAAGCTCTTTTTTTATTAAATAAAAGAGCAAACAAGGAGGATCCTTTCGAATAAAAAAAGGCCGTCGGCCGAAAAATCAAGAAAAAAAGAACAGGCTAAGCCCCGCTCATTTCATTTTAAATTTCTGGTTTTTAGGCTTTTTTTACTATTCTTAAATTTCGTCTTTTTCTGATTTTCTGATTTTTTTACCAATTCTTTTTCCTGTATTCGTTTGTATTATCCATGATAGGTTAACCTATTTTTTCTATTTTAAATTTTTTAAATTTAGTTAAGCCAAATAAACCACCATTAGTTGTATCGTAATTTTATCTAGTACAATTTCAGCCATAAGATAGATTATTTGAATCTAATCGGGCAACACCTAAGAAAGACATACCACATGCCATCATGTGAAATTGTGAATTCAGTCATTCATGTAGGTCAAGTAAACGGTTTTTTTTTTTTGCATAGGCCGTGATTGTACACGACTTTCGTACATGCTTAACAAGAGAGAGCGAAAGGACGCACAAGGTAATTGCACGTCTTGGACTGCTCGACTCTTCACATGATCACATGGTTTCACACTCCATAAGATCCAACTCACTAGGCGTAAATTTTTGACTCGAAATTTGACATCCTCCTGCTAACGTTGTGGTGCTGTGTTAGTGTCAGGTTTTTGGAAGACAAATAGAAAGCACTAATGCCCACTGCCGACTTAAGTATAGTGCCTAAAGTGCTGTGGCTTTTAGATTTTGGTTTAAATAATATTATAGCGACCGTTCATTTTTTAATGTATTTAAATAAAGCAAAATAAAGAAAAAGTAAAAAATATTATTATATCTCTATAGTTAATGCAAATAAAAATATATATATTAAGAGTAAACAATTTTTAATTTTTAAAAGTCAGAAGACATCGCTGTTGTTTGAAACGGGGAATTAAGCTTGTCTCCTTGGACTATCTATACGTTTACTTAGGAGTCAAGCTTATGCTGTCTAGTCGAATTCGCAGAAGTTACAGAGGTACTTCTGCTCATTCTTTTTTAATATTTATAAAAATCACCAGCAAACAACGATCGAAGACCAGGCAGTAGACGCAGGTACTACATATATTTGAGCGATACGCGAAAACTATTCAGTGCATGCAGATGCAGTGTTAGAAGCATTTGGAAAAATTATTCTTCTTCTTGTTTTGGTTTTGGGATTCAGCATAGCCATGTTCACCGGCAGTATTCTCTGCTCTGTAACGAAGGTGTTGTTGCCTCTGTTCCGTCCTCTGAATTTTGTTCTCGGCGACAAGCATCAGATACGCTGCCGATGCCGATGCGAGCCTTCTGCCAAGAACGGAGGAGCAGAGCTCACACATGACGATGTTGCTGTGGTCATGGCAGCGCTTGGGATCGGTGGTTGGAGTGGCAGTGACAAATGCAAGGAGAGTTGCTTGGAACAAGGGGTTCGTGTGCTACTGGAGGAGAAACAAGCAAGCCGAGAAGAACTGGAGGAAGCTTTCAGTGTGTTCGACTGCGACGGTGACGGCTTCATAAGTCCCGTGGAGCTGCACAATGTGATGGGAAGCTTAGGGTTGCCTGACAACAGCCAGGACTGTAAAAGGATGGTCCAAGTATTCGACAAAGACGGCGATGGAATGATCAGCTTTGATGAATTTAAAGGCATGATGCAAGGAGCTATCTGACTCAATTGATCACCTGATATTTTGGTTTGTGACTTGCTCTGTTCAAGTAATTGTAGCTCAAACACCTTCCTGTTGTATGCATGCCTGATGCATGCTAATGGGCAAACATTCAGAATAGGACTTTATTTTACCGGGCTAGTGATGTATTATTTTGCATGTTACAAAACGCACGATGGGATATGAAAGCCATGAAGAATAATTAGGAGCACGAAATAAAGATTTAACGTAAAAAAAAACCCTTTTCGGGAAAAAACATGGACACACAATCGGCGAAGTCACTATATGGAGAAGAAGTTTACAAAAGGCTCTTGGTGTATTACATATGTAAATAACATATGATGTGCGTGCCATCTATCATGAGGCTTATAGGAGATATAAATATCCTTGAGAACAAGAGTCCCAAACGAGAAAGAAAAAGAGTTCTAGTTGGCAATGAAGTACTCGATTGGAACAGTAACCTGCTAGGAGATGGGAATAACACCCCGATCGGAGACGAAACAGATAACGGTGAAGAGTTATAGTTGGAAGCGCCTCGACTAGCCATGTCTGACTCTAGTCGGCGCAAACACCTTTACACACCATGATGATGTAAATCGGTGCAGAGTCCATACGAATACGAAGATGATCCTAATCATAATTTTTGACTAGTTCACATTACCAACCAGTTATTAGTCAGAATATATCTTTGAGCAAAACCTGATCGGATTCTTCAAGTGGTCGGACCCGACCAGATTCAGATCACAAACTACAATAATCTCCACTTTGAGCCGAATTTCTCCTGTAGCGAAAAAGAAGCAAAGAACTTCTCCAATAACATGTAAAACACTTATTGTAGGACCGGACAAGCAACAATGGGGGCGAATGGTGCCTTCAAATTCTTCCCAAGTATTCACGTAACCCTTTTCTCTGATAGCTACAGAGCTATAAAGATTAAGATTGAAATTACACTTGAAAACCAAAGAGACAGGACAATCAGAGCAGCAAAAGCAAGGTGGTCAAAATCTGACAATGTGGTCAAAACTTACAACATGGTCGTAAGTTCAACAACGTGGTCGATAGTAGACTGCAAACCACTTGAACTTGAAACCTTCGACCGTGACCGACTGAAACTACCGAAGATAACGATAGCAGACTATCGAAGACAACAATAGTAGACTGCAAAGTCTACGACTATGAAAAACAAGACTGCGAAGTCTATGACTATAATAGCAGTCCGCAAAGTCTACGGCCATCAACTGTAAAGCCTTCGACTATCGAAGCAAACTAAAACCACTTGAACTTGAAACCTTCGACCGTGATCGATCAAAACTTTTACAAACGTAAAATCGAAAGAAATTCAAATGTCAATTATTTTTCTTCACTTTATTTACAACCATCCACATGGTCTAACACAATGAAATCATTCACATTCATTATCATACTGTTGTAAATACTCTTTGGCCACATCAATGAAGTCTATTGGTGATTAGTGTTTCCCTTTAACGTTCTCGCAAGTTTAATAGTAGGCAACCTAGTCCCATGCATTGATAGCTACTTTCAGGTCTCGGGTCGCGCCCTCTTATCGAGAAGTGGGAGCATTATGATCCGCGAGGAGACATGGCGGCAGAAGGAGATAACATCAATAAAAGAGTGGTGCCACTAGATAACTCATCGTGTTCCTCGAACAGGAACTAGGAACTGTGAGATGTAGTCAGCCGCGGTCGATATGATCTGGAGCACGTGGATGAGCCTGGCACCTTCTTCTTCGTTGCCTTTTTATCCTTCCATCTACATCTACTAACAGCTGTATCAACTCTATATGTATCTCATGCAACTACAAGCAATAAGAATTTACCTTGCAATTAATCTCATCATAGCACAAGCTCGTAGCTTTCCTTCACAATCAAAACTAAATATTTTTGAACATTTTGGAATGGCGTTGATAGACACGCAGATGGGCGTAACCTGCGGGTGGAGACAAAGGACTTCACTTTCTTATGTCAGCGTCCACATCAACGCCACATAAGTATTAATGCCACATGAATGCCTTGTCATCCTTATAAAAGCTCTTTTGGAGATCTTTTGCATGGTTTAATAAGTTCATTGATTTAAATGCACAGTTGTATTTTTTAGTGATCTAGATACATCCGCTTTATAAATCTGTGTACATATAGTACAATTTACTCTTGATTTATCGTCGCCTTATTACAAGTATGGTTGTGAAATATAAATTACTGCCCATGTCCCAAGCATCCCGCCTATTCAAGCTAAGCTCATAATCGTCAGACAAATGAGAACATCCTTCAGATGGAACATGCGGTTGTTGCATTCAAGGGGCCTCGCTGCTAGCTTTGAATGTTAAGAGACTTAGGCTGGGTTTTTTTGGCTTTGCATTATTACTTTTTGTTATAGTAATTAGCTTTTAAACGATGTGTTTTTTAAGACAGGATCTATAAATAGATTGTAGCAGACACTGTACCGAGTTTAGTTATACTGATCAAAATCGCATGCAATTGTTTCTCTCTACGTACTGTCTCGTAAATAACCAGAATTCAAAAATCATAAGCCAAAGCTACAGCCTAAAAGAACTCACCCTAAAGCTCCATTCGGTTCGAAGTTAAGAGGTGATTTAGAGATTTAGCCTACCAAATACCTTTGGATTAAAGAGGATTAATTTAACCTGATTAAAGTCTTTTAACCATTCTAACTTAGATTAAGTTAGTGAAATAAAATAGCTCAGCACAACTCAGCTTCTTAAATTCTATTTTTTTACTGTTAACCCACTTAATCTATCTAATCTAAAAGTAAGCAGTAATTTAGATCAATAAGATTGATTGCTAAACATAAAACTTAAACTAAACTAAACTAGCTGGGTTAAAATTGGCTAACCGAGTTATACGCGGAATCAGTAGCGGAGCCAGGATTTGATTACATCTCGGGCTTAGTGGTGGAATGATCTAGGCTATATGAGCAGGACCATAAAAATGTTACCCAGACTGAACTGAATTTACCTGAACTGTATAATAGATATTTTTTTACACTCTAAACTAAAGTCTACCTTGCTTAGGGTGTATGGCTCTGCCCCTGCGCCGAACCAAACGCAGCTTTAGAGTAGCACTGCATGCACTGCGTTCCACCCGATCTATATCAGGAGAAGAGACCGCATCACAGTTGCGTAACTAACTGCGCTTTGTTTATCGCTTCATCTTCACATTGAAAAGACAGAATTCTACAGTGGCCCTCGCGCCAGGAAGGAAATTGAAATTCTATGGGGGAGGCTATCACCTAGATGCAGACAGGCCGTGTCTGCGTCTGGGGCCCATACACTGATCTCCGTCACGTCGATCAGATTTTTTGACTCTACCATCCTATTATCATAATATCACGCTCACCTAGATGTAACTTTTTAGGATCTAGGCCCCGTTTGGCACAGCTCTACCATCGGTTCCTGGAGCTGTTTGGAGCTGTTTTGTGCCAAACGAGGTACAACAAAATAGCTCTACCCAAGGAGTCCCTTAAAACCTACTGAGACAAAAGTAACTCCTTGGGTGAAGCTGAAAAAAGTAGCTTCACCCAGCTCCACTTGTGAAGTAAAAAAAAACAGCTCCACTTGTGAAGTGGAGCCGTGCCAAACGGGGCCCTAGTCGTATTGATTTTTAAAAATTATTTTTTATAGTAAATAAGTTTTTATAGGATCTAACATTTAACGAGATGTTTTTAAAGCAATGTCTACTAGTTGATTATTGTACACGTTGTAATGATTTTATTTATATCGGCTAAAATCGCACATGAATTTCTCTCTTTTCGTACAACTCTCTATAAATTGTTACTATTTATAAACTAAAATCAAAAGCTATCAGCCAAAATCAAGACCTCCTCCACCTCCATCTCAACGTCACTATCCGTCTGCATTTCCATTTCAGATTCCTCCGCATGGGGTAGCGCGAAGCAGCAGAGCGGGCAGAGGCGGCTGACTCGGAGCCGGTCGAAGATGCAGCTCTCATGGAAGCCGTGGGAGCAGGGCATCTTCCTGAGCTTGCCGTCCGCCTCAAGAACCTCCAGGCACACCGCACATTGCTTCTCCCTCATCTCGCCCATGGTTGTCTCCGGCAGGCCCGCGATGGCCTTGCTCGAGGCCGAGATGGCGCCGAAGCCACCGTTCCTGTACGCTTCATCCTCTCCGATATCTCTGTCGACCCCGAGAAACTGCATGTCACCATGCACTAGAGCAAATGTAAACACAAAATCCCCCTCCGTAATCTGGACCACCGTGGATCGCACGGTCGCTCGCAAAAGTTAGGAGTGCGTCTGCAATTGGCTCTCCGGCAACGGAGGGATGGACGGCTCTTCCTGGTCCTCTACGATATCCAGGGCCGGTCCTAGGATTTTAGGGGCCCGGGGCGAAACTAGAAATAGGGGCCTTAGTATAAATATCTAAATATAAATCTACATACACACACACACACACATATATATATATATATATAATTTTACCAACAAACACTTAATTAAAGAAAAATTCACATCAAAGAGTTCATAGATATTACCTTAAAATTTCTTCTAACATTTCTAGATGCGAAGTCATTGATGATGGTATTGATATCAATCTCATCCAATAATTTCTTCTCAATACATAAAGTCGCCAAACCGTTTAACCTCTCTTGAGACATTGTTGACCTTAAATGATTCTTCAACAATTTCAACTTTGAAAAGCTTCTTTCAGCTGATGCCACAGTCACAGGCATAGTAAATAAAATCCGATAAGCAATAGAAATATTAGGATAACAATCCGCTTCTCTGACAAACTCAAATATCTCCATAGCAGACATTGGTTTATTTGATAAAGTCAATTGCATAACACTTAACTCAGAAATTAGATCATTTAACTCAACATCAGAGGAACCATCTAGAGAAAAAGTTTCTGCAAATTTTGTACAACATTCTTTTAATTCAGTTCGATCCAATGACTTCAATGTTGTTGAACTCATTAAAAATCCAAATATACTTCTGAATGTTTGGAGTTCTTGAAATCTACTTTTCAATGAATTGATTGCCATATCAACCATAACAAAAAAATAATAATTAACTTCAAAATCCTTCTCAGCTTGCAAAACTGCTTCATCACAATCAATTTCATCAAACTGTTTCTTCCTAAGAACACGCCGCTTAACTGGAAATGATGGCTCTACATTCATTTGAGCTGCAATATCTTTGGCAATGATCATACTCAAAGAAAACCCTTCATTTCTATAAGTATTAAAGTATTTAACCATGCCTTCTATTTGTTGCATGTATATACTCTACATAGTATATGGGGGACCCCTGGATTTTGGGGGCCCGGGGCGACCGCCCCTCTCGCCCCCCCTCAGGGCCGGCCCTGACGATATCTCCATCGATGCCGGGAAACCGCGTACCACCATCCTCTGGACCAAACTCAGACAGAACAGGCTCCTCCGTAGTTTGGACTTCCATGGAGCCGCCCATGGACGCAGGCCGCAAAAGGTCCAAGAGCCTCTGCGCTTGGCGCGGCGACACCTGAGGGTCCGACGGCTCGTCCTGAGGCGGCACGGAGTCTCGGTGTGACTGTTCACCGGCCATCCAAGAGGCGTTATCGTCATAGCCGCCGCCTTCCATTTAACCCGGAAACTAGCGGAGACGACGAGTCGGCCAGGAACGCAAGGTGTAGATGGTAGTTATTAAGAGCAAAACGAGCGGGTCTTGCTACATTTGTAGGAGGCGGCCGGCAAGCTACCGATCAAGTAGAGTAGTCCAGTTCCGAGTCCCGCTCGGCCGGGACTCCACGATCGGAGTGGGTTCCCGTCTCGGATTTGCTCTACGTCAGCATGCTCCAATGGCGGATTTAGGATTTTATGAATGGGTGTTCGCTAATTACATTGTGTTACATTTTTTAATATATACTTATATTGGTTTATAAAAACTGAAGATAAAAGTCATATTTCTAAATCTATTTAAAGTTAATAACACTAAAATTTTTGAAATAATAAACTAATATTAACACTTTATTTGGTGGCAGCACAATTACAACTTTTAGAGTAAAACTATTACAACTTTAGTTGACAACACAAGTGTACACTTTGTTTTTAAATAGATATTAACTTTAATCCACTTCTCTTTTCTTATTTTCTATGTTAGCATATTAAATGGTGTTTTTCACACACATAGAAAAAGAAGTAGTACATATTTTTGTTTTGACATATGTTGTCTCTATTTATGATTTACCTCTCTCTAAGAATAACAATCAACATGGGCACTTTGACGAACATATTGCTTCCGAAAAATAAAATATAAATACTTATAACCAAAACCAACTCTCACAAATGATGTATATTTTGGATTGAAAGGATTATATAAATTCTTTTGACCACTAGATTGATGACAATTGGCATCATCAAATTTCTTCGAATAAAGCATTTTAAATATCTAGATATTTCTACGAAACTATCTGGATTTAAGATCATGTTCATGTAATCTCTAGAACCCTTAATTATCCATATCTTTCATGTAGATAAATCATCCAATATTCCATCCAGTAATTTTAATTTACAAATTAATATATGGTACTAGAAGATGATAAATTTACCAGATAGCTGAATTACAAAATTCATAGCTTAAAATCTATGTATCTGATCAACATAAATAAATATTGTACAGAAAACTATCGAATTTATCTATAATTATCTAGAAGATGATATTTTTAAATTACTCTCATACAGTACCTAAAATTACAGAACAATATAGCAGATTAGCCGATATACTAGTCTTTTCCCTAACGAATGCTTTTTTACTTCCTCTCAACTCTAATCTCTAATTAAATGAAGCAATCTCATCCAAATCTTCCTTTCTGGGATGGATAGTCCAGTCTATGGAGTTTATGGTGGATTTGCTTGTTGCGTTGTGGATTACCATTATTTTTTCATATTTTTGGAGGACCGCATTTTGAGGTCTACTGTCTGCGAGGGCAACCGTCAAACTCCGCCGCAACAACGTGGCGCGGATGCTGTCAGTGTCCTGTCGCCACTCAAGTTTTCCTTGGAGCGAGAGCATGAAGGGGGAGTTGCTGGTCCTAACTTCTAACTCTAATTCAAGTTTTAAACCTTGAACTCGGTAATTTCAAAACTTCCAACTCTAAAAATCTCCTGCACGTGCAAATCCATGCATTCCTTCGGAAAGTCGTAGGCATGAGTCAAGGTAAACTACTGTCCCACAGACCACAGTTGTATCGTACGTTCAGATTTCAACAAGAGAGTGACTATTTCACAGACACTATTTTTTCTCTTCATTTTCAGTCACTTTTTTATACTATGATTTTTGGTGACTGAGAGTACAATCTCAGAAGGGGGGAAATTAATACACTGCAATTTTAGATGACTGAGAGTACAACTTTAGATGGCTAAGAGATAAAAAAAATTTCAGCCAACTATATAATAGCAAAAATATTTCAACAATGTAGCATGGATTCATGGACCCAACGGTGGGTTAATTTGGCTTAGAGCCCACCCTATTGTCGGGCGGAATGTGAATACCTCTAATGGTGGATCTAGGATTTTATCACACCCTAGGTTAGAAAGGGTCAGATGCCTCTATTACCTGAACTGGAAGAGAAAGTTACGTACTTGGATTACTTGAACCTACCCGAGCTTTGCACTGATAAATATCGCACACCCCACGCTGGAACCTAGGTTGTTTGGGATGTGGATCCGCCCCTAAAGACCTCTATACAACACGTCACCCGTTTATAAGGGACGTGAGTTATTTGGTCTAGAGGTAGAAAAAACTTTCTCCACGAGCCGCTCCTCCGTCTAAGTTTTAGGTCTGCCACTGGGTAGGGCCATCTAAGCCTAGGACTTTTAGTCTTTTACCATGTAGCTGATCTTAAATCTGGTAAGGGCCGTCAATTAAATTCTGAAAGGGCCTTTCAAGTAGGGGCGGGCCCAGCGGGTAGTCCATATAGGCCCAGGACTACCCGCTCCGCCAGGCGCCCATCCGCTTCCGCCAGTCCGCCTCGGCGCCTCCGCCTCGGCGCTTCCGCCTCGGCGTCTCCGCCTCCGCCTCCGCCTCCGCCTCGGCGCTTCCGCCTCCGCCCCTCCGCCTCGGCCTCCGCCTCGGCGCCTCCGCCTCCGCCTCCGCAACCCGCCGGCACCGAACCTCCTCCCTCCCCCGCCGCCACCTCCGTGGCCGCTAGGAGCCGCCATGCCGGCACCAATGGCCCCCTCATCATCCTCCTCGTCGTCGTCGCAGCCGCATCCGCTGCGGCGGCCGCCGCGGCCCACGAGGGACCTCTTGTCCTCCTCCTGCGTGTGCGCGGGCTCGGGCCCGCCGCCGCCGACGCGACAGCAGAGGAAGCGGCGCAGGCGACCGCCGCGGCTCCTGCCGGCCCCGCGGCGGCGGCGCAGGCGGTACCCGGGGCTGGCGGCGTATGATGGAGCTGGGCTGCGCGACGGGCTGGGCGCCCCAGCCGCGCCGTCGCGTCGCCAGCAGCTTGAACCGCTGCGGCAGCGTCGCCATGGCTACCGCTCCCTCTCTTCCTCTTCAGCGTCTGTGTGTGTGTGAGACGGGGTTTGGCTATTGGTATATGGCAGTGGGATATTTTGGCATTGGTGCTCTGGTTTTGGCTGTGAGAGTTTGCTGGCTGGCGGTGCTATCTGGGCATGTTGGCTCTGGCCGTGTTGATTGTGGATTTGTGGTATATAAGATCATTTCCATGCTAAATGGTTAATAGGATCATTTGTGGTATTAGATTATACTAACATTGGATAATAATGTTTTAGTTAGGTATACCCCGGATTCAAATCCTGGGTCCGCCACTGCTTCCAAGGAGTTATACACTGCCTGCTCAAGCAAAAGTCACGAATCACAATCCTCCAGGCTCCAAGAAACCAGAACACATCCTTGGTATAAAGGGCCGGTGAGGCATGCAACCGCGGTTGGAATACGAGTCACCGTGCGGAGAGGAGCGCAGCCCAGGTCAGGTCCGGTCACCGATGGCGGAGCACATCGGTTTGCACGGCGACACCCCTGATTTGGAGCGAAGGGTTTCGCTCGCTTCGACGACGGCGGCAGATGGATGGAGAGGGTTGGCGCGGAAGGGGAAGGAAGCGTCATTAGCTGGGAGGAGGATGCGCGACGGCTCGATCCAGCGAACGCTCAGATGTGGGCAAATGTCTCGATCCAACGTCCGAGATCCCTCCGGTGTGGCACTGGATTAGGATTCAGCAGACGTCCACAGATTAGCAATTTCGAATTACGTTGCTGCGTACAAACATCACGTTGATGTACAAATATCACCCATAGGGTGATTGCTGCCTTTTTTTTTCCTTAAAGGAGAGCTAATTTCAAAAATGAACTAGCCAGCTAACTGAATGTGGTTTATTTGGCGTAATTAAATTTAAAAAATTTTAAAATAGAAAAAATATGTTACCTTACCATAGACAACATAAACGAATATAGGGAAAAAATCGGCAAAAAGCCAAAAAATTTAGAAAAGATAAAATTTATGAATAGCGAAAAATAAATTAGAAGTCGGAAACATTTGATGCGCAGGCGGAAGGGAGGAAGCGTGGAGGAAACAAGGTGGCCCAACAGGACACACTTGACGGCGCCCAATTGCCTAGGTAGAGGCCCAAACTGACCGTACAACCTTGTGGCAATGCAAGGCGCTTGCTTGGGTTGGGTCGCATATTCAATGCTATTGCACGCACGCATGAACCATGTGGTGTGGATGGAGTTGTGGTTATTGTTCCTCGGGGCTGTGCATATCCTTTGAAAATAATCATCGTTATGCTTAGGAAGATAAATTTTTAGTATCATGGTACTATAAAGGGGAGTGGCGAGAAGTTGTTTCGGAATTGTGAAATGACTGTACTTAGGAACAAAATTTGAAGTCTAGAACAATATATATTTAGAAAATGAAGAGGGTAGGAACCATGAGTTGCTTGCTTGGAATGACGTGTATACCTATGCGTGAACTTTCCTGAATTTTTTTGTACGAATAATCTATTTTTATTTAAAATTACAGAAATATATCCGCGACAATATTTTTTACACAAATAGACTCCAATCACCCAATAGGGGGCAACAGATGTCCAATCGCCCCCCATTGGACGACTACACTCAGTCCCCCGTGAATTTTGTAAATTTTGTCAATTTTGTAGTTTTTAACTGGAAAATAATATGCTGGAGTTATAATAAAAGTTTATATTCATTGTACGTTTAGGTGTGTAAAAAATTTTGGAAACTTTTTTTAGAAACGATTGACCGTAGAACAATCGGTACATACGATGGTAAGTGATATTTTGAATTTACCGAGAATTCGTGTACGGAGAAAACTGGTATGTTAATATTGTTAGATGACTTACCATGTGCATCATTGAATGCGAAAAGATGAGATAATAAGCTTGTCTAAATTTAAATAAACTTTATAATACAGTTGGGAGTAACATGCCATGTACTTTTTGGTTACATGCATAACATATAGCATCATGTGCGACTAACCCATCGAACTGCTCGTACGACCTACTGTGTAGACCGGGGCCATTTTCCCTTCCTTGCCCGCTCGGCGTTGAACTCCTCGGCGGCCTCTTTTGCCTTACTCACCATTTTCCTCTTTCTTTCACGCTCCCTGTTGTGAGCATCCCGCTCCCTACGCGTGCACGTTTCGAGATGACCTTTCGTCTCGCGTTGTATACGCAGGGTTTGCTCGTTCTTGCGGCGCTCCTCCCCCCGCATCTCCGATGACCTTGCGACATTTCATTCCTCGAAGTCAAGGGCCCATTGGTCCTCAGAGTGGATCTCGAGATCGATCCATTTGCGGTAACCACATAGGGGTTACGGGGACTGTAAATATAGGGGAGAGATTGTTAGTGTGTGCTGTGAAGGAGAAAAGGTACGGGAAAATGGTGGACCTGGTTCTTATCAGCTGCCGATAGGTTGCGGTGTCTAGACAGCGGTCAAGGTAGTCACTGTAGTAGTTTGTGCAACCCCAGTAACGCATACCTAGGCTAATGCGGTGTTTAGACTTGAAGAACTTGCATGTGTCTCTGCACCAACAAATGGGGTGTCTCCCCCAGCTTTGCACAATATAAAATGGGGTTGTTGCTATGGGGGGCTCATTGCAGGGAGCTGACCTCGTAACACACTGGGCTTGTTCTGCCCAGACCGCAATAGCCCTTATTTTCTCATCGTGGGCGGTAGATGAGCGTGCTAGGTCGCGGGTCTCCTCCCATTGCTTCATCATCTTATCCCATTGCTTCTTCTACCTTTTGTCCATCCCGTTGTGGTGAAGAAACATGGTGTAGTGTGGTGTTTGATTGCGTAGTACTCTTTGAGAAATCCTATGGACCTCATTTTATAGTGTGCAAAGCTGGTAAAGCTGGGACGTGAGGTCTTGTTGCTGTGGAAAGCTGGCACGTGCGGTCATGTCGCTACGCAAAGCTGACACGTTCGGTCTTATCACTGCGCAAAGCTGGGCCATGCTGTCATGTCACTGCGAAAAACTGCGTTGTCATGTCATGTCATTGAGGAAAGCTGGCACATTCGGTCTTCTCACTGCGGAAAGCTGGGCCGTGCTGTCATGTCAATGTGAAAAGCTGTATCGTCATATCATGTCACTGAGGAAAGCTGCGTCGTCATGCCATGTCACTGAGGAAAGCTGGCACGTTCGGTGTTCTCACTGCGCAAAGCTGGCCCGTGCTATCATGTCACCGCGAAAAGCTGCATCGTCATGTCATGTCACTTAAGAAAGCTGGCACGTTTGGTCTTCTCATTGCGCAAAGCTAGGCCTTGCTATCTTGTCACTACGAAATGCTGCGACGTCATGTCACTGAGAAAAGCTGGTCTGTGTAGTCATGTCGCTGCGGAAAGCTAGCCCATGCGGTCATGTCGCAGCGAAGGCGGCGGCGAGGCCAACGTGCGATGGGGCGTGCGAGATGATAAAGGCGTGGATGACAAGATGACAAGGGCGTGGCAGAGACGGCTCGGGTGCGGGTGACACGGACCGTGCGACACGGCGCAACAGGCAGATGGCTTGGCGCACAGAGGGAAGAGAGAGGGGACGGGGCAGGACAGAGGTTGCACTAGTAGGGCGTAGCCCAGGCGGAGGCAGCCAAATGTGCATCTACTGATTCTCTAAGTTACATCTCAAATTTAGAATACTACTTTTTAAATTGGTTCTGACAAACACATTTAATAGACTTAGAAACTTCATGATAATCAGTTAGAGTAATCCAAATTTTATTAGTAGATTTAATATGATCAATTCTGACAAACTCACTTCTACTTTGAACTTGTAACAAAATATTTCTAGTCTTAGCATTAGCTTCAATGTCAGCAATATTTCCAATAGTAACAACATGAGACACTTCATATGTATTTTCAATTTTTTGCCAAATAGTATTAACTTGTCCTTATAGAAAAATTTTCATACATGTTTTTCAATAGATATAATTTGATCCATTGAAAATGGTGACTTACCTAAAAAAATGATCTTGATCTGATGACATCGTAACCTGCTATGATACCACTTGTATAATCATCTATGGCAATCAAAGAGGGTGAATAATTGTAATACGTAGCAGAAGCTTTTTTTCACAACCCTACTATCTTCTACTCTTTCTACTTGTCGATCACAGCAAGAACACAAAAAAACAAAAAACAGTCAAAAGAGAAAGGAAAAATATTTTCGAGGTTACTGCAACTAACTACTACTCGGTACTGTAGCAAATTACTGTTTGGTACTGCAGCATATAATAAAAAAAAACTCAAATGCAGACTTGGTGATTACTGACACGATGGCATGAGGGCTTGATGGCTTGACATGTGAATCAATGTGGTGTTTGCTTTAATGGTGTTGCTTGTTAATGATGATGTGGTAGCTTAATGCAATAATGGCTTCTTTAGATCGTTTGGAGTTGGCCGAGAGAAGGCACCGTGTCGATAGCTCGGTTGTTGACGTCTCATGCGAGGACAAAGGCACACCGCGACTTGGCGTTCGCGAGATTATGGCGCACAGCTCGAGGATAGACAGTTTTCTTCACGCGCATACGCGACGAGGATGAAGCGAGACAAGACACACCGTGCGTGCTACGGACTATGCACAAGCTGATGAACTTTTCCTTCAGATTAGATTTTTTTATTACTAGATAATCATATTTGTGACTAAAAAGTACCTCATAGCATCTTTCAAACCCTAGCATCAAATTAGCATCCCTCAATCTTAGAATTAGCACATAACCCCATATCTATTTATAGTCTAAGGCTCAAACAAGTTCTTATCTAATTTCAACAAATAAGAGATCCGAAACCCTTACGTGACTCGGGTTTTTTAACTTTTTGTTACATTACCCAATTTGGGACACCTAAAATTAAATTGTGACATGTTGTAGTCTCCAGACTGACCTCCGTAGCTCCAATGCATATCATAATTAATGTGACTACACAAATCAGAAGCACCTAAGCATCATTTCCTAATTAATAGTAAAAACCCATGTGGAGTCACATTTAACTTGATCCAATCTGTATGGACCTAGTAGAGATTTTTTAAATAATCTATTTTTTATTCTGGATTATAGTAATATACCTCCATTTTTATTTTACACTAATAATACTATATCGCTCTAACGTTGAGCGACATGGGCTAGTTGCCCAAAAGTTGTACGCCAAGTGTCCAAGTCATCCACCGCTTGTGCGACTAGTCTATTCGGCTACTAGTCGCTCAACTATTGGGCGATAGCCCCTAGTCACTCAACCGTTTGGTGACTAGGGGCTAAAACCCGCGTGTGCGCCAGCCCAAGCGCCCTTCACCAGTTCAGAGCAGAGCAGCCATGAGGAGAAGGGAGGAAGGGAAATAGGAGAAGAGAGGAAAGAAGAAGAGGGGGAGAGAAAGAGAGGAGAGGGAGGGGGAAGAGAGGAGGAGATGTCCGCGTATTGACGACGGTAAGTCCCTTGCACTTTTTTTCTAGATTTTCTTTTGAAACCATAGTAGGCTAGCAACAAAAATTATTTTATGTGTAGTTGTGTCATGTTTTCCTTGTAGATTTAATTTTGAAACCAAAGTAGGTTAGCAATTAAAATTATTAGAGGCGTAGTTGTGTCTAGTATGTCGCATATTGTTAATAGATGTAAATAGTGTAGTCGTAGAACTAACGCTAATGTAGTTGTTAATAGTTGTACTTTCAAAACTATGGTAGGTTAGCAACTAAAATCATTATACGTGTAGTTGTGCCGAGTACGTTGCATATTATTACATACTTGTAAATAGTGTAGTCGTAGAACTAATACCAATTTACTTGTTAATAGTTATAATACCGCTGTGGCTATACCCTAAACCTAACCTTTTAACCCCATACCCTAACCCTCTAAACCCTAAAACCATAATATCGAAATGTGGCTATGGCTATATATGTTGAGGAATATACAGTTCATGCAAGAATGCAACTAAATTTTCAGAATTTTTTGGAGCTACGCTATAAATAATTAAAATACTAATTGTGTCATAATTGTTAACTTCAAATTGATTTGCAAGTATGGCTCAGGACCTTGGTGGTTTGGACTAGCCTTTCGGCCTGCTGGACCTGCGCATCGATGCGCGACACCGAGCTAGCCATCGTGTTCTGCATCTTGAAGGTGAGGATGAGGCGACTCAACTGGGGGTGGTCTGTATGCATACACCCTGACGGGTTTAGAGAGTAGACCCATGCTGAGAGATAGGTTTGTTTACAAACTATGACACTTCTTTTATCATATTTCTACTATGTTTTTACTTCTTCGTGCTTTGTAGGCTGAGTGGTGCTGGCCTTCTACCTCTTGAGCGGATGGTAGAGGCCACCAACGAGGACGGCGCTCTGGTCAAGGATGACGGAGAGGTCTAGGCCGTCCTAGAGTGGTCATGACGGTTCCCATTCAACCAGTCGCTGCTGACAGTTTTGGTGGACAGATGGTGGCCCGAGGCGCACACCTTCCACCTCCCATTCGGGGAGATAGTCCTCAGTCTACAGGATGTCATGGTGTTGCTTGGCCTGCCTATCGTGGGTGTTGCTGCCTTTCCACCGGACATCCTTACCGACTAGCGTGACCACTTCCTGGGCAAGTTTGAGGGGCCAAGCGTCGAGGAAGGCCAAGTGAGGCCATACGGGCAAGCATCGACCGGGGATAGGACGTGGCAACAACGGAGGAGGTACTACGCGTGGTATAGCGGAAGGCGAGTAGGGGGTCTTTGTTGTGCTTTGTGTACTTGTATTCGTTGTGTGCGTATTTTACTTTGTAAGTATTATGATATGATTGTGTATGAATTCTCTCATATATTGTAATATAACTTATTTTATTACTTACCAATCATTCCTATCTCCATCGCTCAACCATTGAACAACTTGGTAGCACGTAGTGGTCTAACGGTTTAGCGACTAGTTGACATGTCGCTCAACCGTCGGGCCACTACTTGCTGCCAAGTCGTCCAACAGGAGGCCGAGAGGGCGCGGAAGAGGGCCATCGTGACGAAAGTTAAGACGCAAAACGAGGAGTACAATGTCGAACTGGGCCGCAAGGGCAAATGACCACATTCCACACAGTAGTTCAACACTCTTCATCCATATATCCCGTGTATTTCTAATTCCCTAAAGGCATGTGTCTGCCATCCTTGATTCATTAGTCTACGTGCCATGTAACCCCCTTGTTGGATCAACTGTCGTGTTGTTATCGTTACATCATTTATCCAAAGTTCACCTCCATGTATGAATTCCCTATTGCATCGCAATATCAGTTACCTTCATACTTACGAATCATTGTTACCTCAATCGTCCTCACAACATTCTTCAAAAATTTATCACACTACAACAATATACAACACTCACAAAATTTTATTGCAAGTCTAACATATTTTGTAATCTTGAGAATCTACCAAAATCACAAACGGACCAAAGTATCTTGTCTGCCCTTTTATTTTCAAAAAAAATAATAACCTACAAACAAAATTTGTTAAATGTATTACCTATAAAAATTACCATTTATTCCCCCACAATTATTTCTATCGGATTAATAAAATATTATTATTATTTTAAGTCATCCAACTGGTGTGTGACTTGTCGAGGTGTCGCTCCACCGTTGAGCGACTAGGACTTGTCGCTCAATAGTTAGGCGACTAGCACTAGTCGCTTAACCGGTGGATGATTTAGACACTTGGCACATAACCATTGGGCGACTAGCCCAAGTCACTCAACGGTGGAGCGATAGAGTATTATTAGTGTAAAATAAAAATAGAGGTATATTATTGTAATTCAAAATAAAAATTAGATTATTTAAAAAATCCCTAGTAGATCTTTGGGCCCTTCTTTTGGGCTTCTAACTTGTGGCTTCTGTCTTTTCTACACTAATCAGCTTTTAAATGTAGTGTCTTTTAAAATGAGATCTATAAATCGATTATAGTAGACACTGTATATAGGATAAAATCTTACATAAATGTCTCTCTCTATACTCTCTCACACAAATATCTATAAACCATAAGCTATAGCCCAAAAAACATGCTCCTTGTGATTTATTGGCAACCAAGAAGGTAAAGCTAACTCTATTTCATTCGTATCGTCTTGTGATAATAGAAACATTTTTAGAAATAATCTTGACTTAGAGTCCATATCGCAGTAGAGTTCGTTTCCGAGTATAACTCAAGTTGAAGTCGAGACCAATTTGAAGTCCGAATCGGAATAGGAGTATGAGAGTTTTATCCCTATATATTGGGGGGACTTGTACCGAGTTTTGAATCCAAGGAAGAAAAGCAAGAAAGAGGGGGAGCGAATAAGAGAATAATGAAATTCAGAAAAAAATTTCGTGTTCTCTCCGATTATTTGTGATATATGTGTTTTCTCCTGGATCAAAGTTGTAACAAGTGGTATCAGAGCCTAGGCGAGAACCGAGTCGCTGGAAAAATCGTCTTGGCGATTCCGATTTCAGCGCATCTCACGCGGCGCTCCTAAGGCGCACGTCGCTCATCTTCACGTAGCTTTCCTGGGAAAAAGACGCTCGTGGCACGTCCTTCCGTTCCCTCGGTCCAAGAGCAACTTCAAGGTAGCCCGAGTTCTTGATCTGTGCTCAAGATCATGTCGCGTACTTCGGGAAGTGATGTCACCGGTGATGAGGCATCATCCAGTATGATAGCGAAGGAGAGTTTTGCTGTCTCGCTGCATTATCCAATGCTCACGACGAGCAATTATGTAGCATGGGCAATCAAGATGAAGGTGTACATAAAGGCTCAAGAAGTGTTGGACGTTGAGAAGATGTGTTCGCCGTCCAAACTCAAGTAAACAGAGTTGAGATCGGAACGTCGAGGAGATGTGTCACCGTTCCGTGTCAAAGTATGAGTTTAGTAAGTCATAGTTGAGTCCTACTACCTCAATGTTTTAGAATCATTGCATTTGGATGGACCTGTACAGTTGAGTTGAGTTCCTACATATAGCTTGCATGTAGAACGCTTCATGTGGAGGTGTGGCTGGTAGTTCATAATGTAATTGGAGTAGGGGAGTTTTATCCCTATATATTGGGGCGGCTTGTACCTAGTTTTGAATCCAATGAAGAAAAGCAAAAAAGAGGGGGAGCAAATAAGAGAATAAAGAAATTCAGAAATTTCTTCTGTGTTCTCTCAGTTTATTTGCGATGTATGCGTTTTCTCCTGGATCAAAGTTGTAACATAGTCCATGCTATTTGACATTAAACTCCGCCTGTAATTTTGCTACTATACAATAACGTATACTAGTATTTTTCCTCTAGATAAGGATGACATATACACAATGCATTCTACTTTTATCCTCTAATATTATGCGTCTACAAACGGTAAAGCCCAAGAAAAGGTGAAAGAACGGATCCAATCCACAAGCTCCCGTTCTTTTCCTCCACTTCACTGATAGACTTGAATGCCTTTCGTGCAGCACCATGAACACTCACCGCTTCCATCGTTTTCCCGTCCTCACTCAGCCTCAGCGCGATCACCTGACGGCCAAATAGATTCAAGAATGACGTGATGCGTTGAACATGATGCGATGGCAGCCTCAGGACCACCTTCCTTAGCCAAGGGTAAGAAATCGACCACTCGGCGATCTTCCCTCTCTTGGCATGGAGACCAACCCAGAACCCTCCTCTAGGGCTCATCTTGATGTTGTCTGGGAACCCGGGTAGCTGCGCGACTTCTTCGAGAGTTGAAGCTTTTGGCGTCTTGAGCCAGTATCTCAGGATCTTGCCCGTTGTGGTTTCTGCAAGGAGTAGGTAAGAACCATCGTTGCTCATAGCCAAGCCATTGGGGAAAGCCAGGCCTTCAACCAGGACTTCAACCTTGTTCTTGGGGCCGTATTTCAACAGTCTGCCGGTATTGTCACCGGATATGACTATATTCAAGAACTCCCTGCAAATGAATTTCACCCATCAGGCTAGTAAACATTTCATGAGCGTGTGTGAGAGAGCATTCATTGTCCAGAAATCATCTATATGATGCGTGCCAGGAAGAAATAGCTTTCAATAGGTGATGTACCTTCTCTGAAACCTTGTGCTGGTCTCGGTGAAGTAGATGGCCCCAGTTTCGTGGTCGATCTCGATGCCATTGGCGAAGCTGAATGGGCTCCCTGGCCACTCAGGCACGAGCGGCCTAGACACGTTATCCTTCGGGTCGACCACTCTCAGACCAAGGTACGCATCTGCGACGTAGAGCTCCCCGGTCTTGGTGTTGAACTTGAGGCCAAGTGGACGCCCACACTCGTGCTCCCGACCTGGGTCCTGAGATCCTCTGCAACTATCCATCCTGCAGTTTACATCACTAATCAGTTAAAGATCCTACTATGGAAAAATCATAGTATTTGTTGCCTCATATCTCAGTATATCAGCCAAGGATGCTAAAGAGTACGTTTAGGGGAAAAAGAGAGAGTAATCCATAGCAACAGATAAAAAAAAGAGCTTGGATTCTAGCAGTTTCTAAGTCCCTGAACTAGCTTAATTGCATCTTTAGCAACAGAGAATATATCGTGGCCCTGTTTTTGGGCTACGGTGGGCTACGATTGATGGGTTTTTTTTTGTTTTTTTGCTGTAACTAATGGCTTTTGTATATATTTTTTAAGACGATAGTACATCGTAGAGGTATTGATGTGAACGTCATATATGATTTTAAGTTTAGAAAGCCATTTGAAGAATTATCATATTTGTTTTGATTTTGAATAAACGGAAATTAAAAGTGATAAAAAATAAATAGGATCATCAGCGTGTGATGATGGGAAGCCGAGTTATGCCACGCACTTTCAGTCGCTTTCCACAGGTACGGTTAGAGGTGGGAATTGGGCCGTGCCGTGCCGGCACGGCCCAGGCCCACCGTGCTTTGGGCCGCTTCGTGCCGTGCCGGTTCGGCCCAGTCATCCCGTCGTGCCGTGCCGTGCTGGCCCGCCTCGTCTTCGGCCAGGCCCAAGCACGGCCCAAAGCCCACCGTGCCGGTGTTCGTGCCGTGCCAGCCCAAGCCCAGCCCAAAGTAACTATACACGACAAAAGCGACAGCGACAATGGTAGCGGTGGCCGCTATCTTCCTTTCTCTTGTATCCGCCTTATTAAAACCTACTTAAAATTCGATTATATTGTCTCATGCCATTTCACCTTCGAACTTGGTCATCTAGTCTAATGGAATGCATATCTTGGTGCAAATTAGACTATGGCGTACGTGGACATCGCCCGACAATCTAGCATAGGCCTACCCAACTAGTCAAATAAAAAAGCTCAAGGAGAGTCATGAGTACAATTTACTATAGTTAAGAAATCAATTTTAAATAGTTCTGGCCAACCGTGCTCTTCGTGCCGTGCCGGCCCGAGCACGGCCCGATCTGTCGTGCCGTGCCGCCCACCGTGCCGGATTTTGAAGCCCAGCCCGGCCCACCGTTCGTGCCGTGCCGGCACGGCCCGCCACGTGTCGGGCCGGGCCGTGCTTGAGCCGGGCCGTGCCGGCCGTGCTTTGGGCTGGCCCAAAGAAGCCCGGCCCAAGTCCCACCTCTAGGTACGGTGGCCGAGTTAATCGGACGGCACAACTACTCAGCTTTGAATTGCAACTCACAAAACATACAGCAGGACAACACAGAGAAAGCAACGTGGACCAAAACACTTACAGCTCCGGCGCAGAGCACGAGTGCTCGACCCACCGCCTCTCCGGCGGCCGCCACTTCAAGATCCTCCCGTCCGACACGCCCGTGTACGGCCCCGCGCCGTCCTCGTCGAACACTATACTCTCCGGCCCCACGGCGCCGTCGAGCGGGATCAGCTCCACGTTGCCGTCCCTTATCTCCAGTAGCCTCACGTCGCTGCGCGAGTCCAGCGAAAGGAACGCCGCCGCGACGGAGACGGCGAGGACGAAGATTTTGGTGGCGCCCATTGGAACTTAGAGGCAACAGAGTTAATTTGCGCGCTGCAGCTTGCTCTGGCCGCAGGGTATGGGCTTGGTTTTATACCAGTATATCTATCGAAGTGTTGATAATAGTGTCGGGCTATTAATGCATGGATGGCCGTCTGCTATCTGCAATTTACTTGGAGAGAGCCTAGTGTCCTGTCCAAGCGTTGTTCAGTATACTTCCTGTCTCATAGATGCAACTAACATGTGTGTTACTAGACAGTCCACGCTACTGGTCCTGATAGAGTGCTGCTGCTGCTTAGGTCTGTCTACCGACCCTGATTTTATGGCGGAGAAATTGATGATTTGTCTCTTTTTTATTCGCATTAGCTCATTTATTATGTAGTTAATTTTTGCTGATTCATTAATCATTTATCCTTTTGATAATTTTACTCTTATCTTCCTCCTCTTCTTTCCTTCTTTTTTCTTGCTCCGGCTATGGTTGACCTAGTCTGCCTCCATCGTCACTGCTGATCGATACCGGAGCAGCTTGCCAAAGAAAACGATGAAATGGCTTGCGTCGACCTTGCTCATATAAAGGTACCCAGAGAGGCCTATATGAGCATGGTGTCGTACGCGAGGCCACAGCTATCGCTGACGATGGCAGACATGCGAAGCATGAGGTCGATGATGAGACCACAAAAGTGTTAGGAACATCTGAAAACCACGCAGGATATGGGCTTGGTTTTGTACCAGTATATCTATCGAAGTGCTGATAATAGTGTCGGGCTATTAATGCATGGATGGCCGTCTGCTATCTACAATTTACTTGGAGAGAGCCTAGTGTCCTGTCCAAGCGTTGTTCAGT
Source organism: Dendrocalamus latiflorus (assembly GCA_017311315.1). Classification (NCBI taxonomy): domain Eukaryota; kingdom Viridiplantae; phylum Streptophyta; class Magnoliopsida; order Poales; family Poaceae; genus Dendrocalamus; species Dendrocalamus latiflorus. The sequence continues at coordinate 26,180,290 of CM029645.1, forward strand.
ATACTTCCTGTCTCACAAATGCAACTAACTTGTGTGTTACTAGACAGTCCACGCTACTGGTCAGTGCTGCTGCTACTTAGGTCTGTCTACCGATCCTGATTTTATGGCGGAGAAATTGATGATTTGTCTCTTTTTTTTATTCGCATTAGCTCATTTACTATATAGTTAACTTTAATTGATTATTTACCCTATCTTTCGTTGATCCATTGATCATTTGTCCTTTTGATAATTTTACTCTTATCTTCCTCCTTCCTCCTCTTCTTTCCTTCTTTTTTCTTGCTCCGGCTATGGTTGACCTAGTCTGCCTCCATCGCCACCGCTGACCGATGCCAGAGCAGCTCACCAAAGAAGTCGATGAAAAGGCCTGCGTCGACCTTGCTCATATAGAGAGGTACCCAGAGAGGCCTGCATGAGCATGGTGTCGTGCGCGAGGCCGCAGCTATCGCTGGCGACGACGGGCATGCAGAGCGTGAGGTCGGTGACGAGGCCGCAGAAGTGTTTGGTCTATGCTATTTGACATGTCATTACCACTGAAAACCAGCAAGTCATTACGATCACAAAAGACCACGGCCACTACAACTTCAACCATAGCCATTACGACCACGGTCGCTATGACCATGGTCACTTCGACCACTACTGTTGTCGTAATAGCAATGGTCATAGTGGTCGTGGTCGTAATGGCTATGGTCGAAGTGACCGTGGTCGTAGCGGCTGTAGTCGTATGGTCGTGGTCGAAATTGTGGTGCTCATGGTCGAAGTTCCTAACACTTCCGCTACCTTGTCACAAATCTCACGCTTCGCATGCTCATCGTCGCCGGCGATGGCTGTAGCCTCGTGCACAAGACCATCCTCATGCGAGCCTCTTTGGGCACCTCTACATGAGCGAGGCCGACGCATGCCTTTTTATCAACTTCTTCGGTGAGCTGCTCCGGCATCGGTCGGCGGTGGCGACGAAGACGAACTTGGTCAGCCATGGCTGGAGCAAGAAGAAAGAATGAAAGAAGAGGAGGGAGGAGGAAGACGAGGATAAATTTGTCAAAAAAAAAAGAGAGCAAATGATCAATGGATCAACGAAAAATAGGGCAAATAATAAATTGAAATCAACTATAGGGCAAATGAATTGATGCCAATAAAAGACGGAACAAACTATCAATTATCCCTTTTATGGCGATGTGCTATCTGAATTTCATTCCTGAACAGAATCCCAATATTCCCAGATAAATGGTAGGTACTCGTCACATAATTAAATATGTTGCTTAAAAAATCAAGATAAGTGACATATTATAAAAGAGATCAAGATATGTGACGTTTTTATGAAGATATGTGACGTTTTTTTCTCTTTGAACGAAGGGAAGCGATCTTATTTGTTCTTTTTGAACGAAGGAGAACTGATCTTTTAACATCACAAGAAGTAGATTTTTTTTTAGTTTTCTACTCCGTGTGTGCTATCTCCATTTATCACCTATAAAGGTTAATGATCTACGATCTCAAACTAATCTAGCTTTATACCGTGCTATGCATAAAAGTTAGCCATTGCAATTTGACAGACATCCTACCAAACCTAACACGCAATAGTTAATAATGTTCCTGAAGCCAGCCTGATCCGCTGGTTGGCTATCTGTTTGGATGTTCGGTTTTAGATTTAGGCTTCTTACTGTAAAGCTTGTTGAAGGACTATATAAGAAGGTCTAAAATTATGTTATGATAAATTATTGACATTTGAGAAGAGTAAAAATTTATCAGTTTTTCAGACCGTCTGCAGACCAACCGGTTAGACCAACTAGTTTATGATAGAGCCTTCAAGCTCTGGTAGATGAGAACAAATAGCAAGTTTTCAGTTGATTAATTAGCAGTGTCAAGGATTGTCAAAGATCAAAACAAAAACTAACGCACGTACGCCTATAAATTAGAAGCCTTTTTTAAAAACAAACCAATATAAATGAGAAGAATCACCTGTTTGAATTCTGACATCTATTTTCACGAGTGTGCTTGGTGGATGGAGATAGCCGAACTGCCACGGATTTTGGAAAAGGAAAGGAAGCTCCGTGCGACTGTGACCGTGGGTGAAGACAGGGGATAAACAGCGTCGTATTTGGTTGGATGCGAGTGGAGCCATCGGCCATCGCAAACTCTGCTTCAGTGATTAGTGCTATCAGGTAGTACCAAACCCGGCAAAGGACGAGTGCCGAAAACTACTGCCCAGCAACCAGCGGTCCAGGCAATTTTATGGCTGTTTATATTAACTCAGAAATTAGGAACCAGGACGAATACTCGGTTTTTTAGGCCTGTTCTTTTTTGCTGTAGCTTGTGATTTTTGGGCTATTTGTACGAGATATTATAAAGTAATAGAAACTCACGTGTGGTATTTGCCAATATAAATGAAGTCAATAAAGTATGTACTACAATTAACTAGTAGATCTTATCTTGGAAATATATTCCGTTTTAAAAGCTAGTTACTGTAGAAAAACCGAAAAGCATCTTTTAGAAGCTGAAAAGAATATGACCTTTTTAAATGATTTTTCACTTCTTTTGTTTTGAAGATAAGTGAAGTCACAAGCGTATCACGTCTTACTCCTCTCGTTTCTATCTCACACACGTATCTTTTTTTCACTTTTCACACAACCCGTCTCTTCTTTCTGATATTACTATTTATTTTCGGTTTTGCTATTGCACATGCGACTAAAATTTTTTTTATGTTTCAGTCACCTAAAATTGCACTCTCAATGAACTAAAATTGCAGCCCCCCTCCAAAAAAACATGTGCAACTTCAGGTGATTCAGAGTGCAACTTCAGGTGACCTGAAATTGCACTCTCAATCAACTAAAATTGCAGCCCCCCTCCAAAAAAACATATGCAACTTCAAGTGATTCAAAGTGCAACTTTAGATGACTGAAAGATAAAAAAAAATTTAGTCGCATGTGCAATAGTCTATCCCTTTATTTTCACCGAAAAACCATCGGTTATAATTAAAAGCCTTCAGTGAATATAAAGTGCCCTTTGTTACGGCAGCTTTCATGGGAGCACAGTGGATGTTGCAGTCCCATACCCTAAATTAATTATTCAAAGGCGTAACTATTGTACTTAGATCTGAATTGCACCATGCCGGTAAATGTAGCACAGGGATCGATCGGTAGTCGTATGGAACCGCAGGATCGATCAGAGGAAAACAGGAAACTTACAGCTGCGGCGCGGAGGAGGAGCGCTCCACCCACCGGCGCTCCTGGGGCAGCCACTTGAGGATCCTCCCGTCCGACACGCCCGTGTACGGGCCCTCGCCGTCGGCGTCGAAGGCCACGCTCTCAGGCCCTGCCGCGCCGTCAACGGGGATCAGCTCGACGTCGCCCTCCCTTATCTCCAGCACCCGCCCGTCGCGCCGCGAGTCCAGCGACAGGAGCGCCGCCGCGACGGCGGCCGCGAGCACGAGGAGCTTGACGTTCATGACGGGAAGCACGCGGCAGGGCGAGTTCTTGCGCGCAGCAGACGGTGACACCACGCAACCGCGATGGGACAGACGTCGATGATATATGGTGGCCTGGCATCCAGGATAACCTGCTCAGGGAAAGAATGGAGGAGACCTCGCGTCCTACTACTACTCCATGTCGTACTCGGTGCAGCGTCCGGCGGCTGGTTGGAACTTGGAAGGGACGGTGCCCAGAGTTGGGCTAAAAAGCTGTAGCTTATGATTAAAATTACACTGTAACGGTTGAAATTATATAGCTGAAAATAACTTATTTAGTGTAATTAAATTTAAAAAATTAAAAATAGAAAAAATATGTTAGTTCGTTACGGACAACGCGAGTGAATATGGGAAAAAAAGAACCGTCAAAAAAGCTACAAGTTTAGAAAAAGTTGAAATTTTTGAATAGTGAAAAATAAGCCAGAAACCAGAACCAGAAACTGAGACCGAAATGAGCGGGATGAAGCTGAAATGAGCTGAAAATGTCGTGCAGCGTCCTGTTGTTTTCGTGCAATCCAGGGGTCCAACAACGCCGGGCAGCCCAGGCCGAACGAGGCTCTGCCCATGGAAATAGTGGTCCGGCTTTTTATCGGCCTCATAGGCAGGGACGCCGTAATACTGAGAGACCATGGGCCCCAAGGCTGGGCCGCGTAAGCAGATCACCTCGGCCTTCGACGCGTGCCCAACGTTTCCGAACTATTGTAGCTTAGCTAGCTAGCCGCTTCGTTTGAGCGAAACCAAACTAGCAGCCACCGAAGGCGAGCGCACGGATCCCTGTTCTCTCTCGGTGTACATGCCGGTGTACTTGCGAGTGTCTTCCCGTTGGAGCTGGGATTTGCTAGCGCCCGAACGTCCGATCCGAATGCTAGCTCCGTATGATTGGCTGTAATATTTCTCGACTATATATGCAACAAAAAATTAATAAAAATCTCATCTTATATATATGAAATCAAACTGTTACATACATAAAATAAAAATATTACACGTATAAAAGTCGGCAGCCAAATTCACAGGAAGCTCAGCACACAATTGAGCGGGCTCGATCGAGAAAGGGGTCTACTAGTCTTAAGTGTCACCAACGCACGGACACATTTTGGAAGGAGACGAGCGAAGCTGACCTTGATGGCGAAGTCATGGACAGAGGTGGCAGACGACGCGAAGGCTACCACCTGCCTCCTCCAGCCTTGGCTCCGCTCGACCCGGTGAGATCTGATCGATATCCTTGATGGGGAGACTTCCTCACGAGCTCTCACTCTGCCAATTCCAATAATTTACTTCTGGAGAGAGAGAGGGAGAGGAATGACCGCTGGATGCCGGTGACAAGTAACAGCAGCAGAACGGATCGGTAGGGTGAGCAGTGCAAAGGCTAGAACGATTCAAGTAGTGGATAGTGATGGCGTGTGGAGAGGAACGAAGGATTGGGGATTATTGGTAGGTAGAAGAAGAGAAGGGGTAGCTTAAACCATGATTAGATATGAAGTGGATGGTGCATGCGGCGTCAGATGCTTTGAGGGTTGTAGTGTTTTCAGCTGGAGTTTCATTACTAGCTAGCATTAGCCGGCTGCTGCTCAGCTCAGCTTCAAGTTTTGCTAAGGGCCTCACTCTAAAGGGTTTAAACCTATTGCTTTAGCTAAAAAACGAAATAAATCGAAATTAGAAACTGAAGTGATCTAAATAACTTCTAACTTAAATAAATCAGAAAAAAAACTCAGAAGTTAAAGCTATTTAAAATAGGACCCAAGACGAAACTGCTCCTACAAAGAAAGACCAGAAGGAAAAGGGTATCTATCTAGCTTGCTGCAGATGACGGGCCGGCCAGACGGGAGTCATGAGCGGTGACACAGCAAGGAAGAAAGGAGGCGGCAAGGCAAACCCGGGGGAACGAGTTCCTCTGACGTTTCCTCTGACGTAACGTCAGAGTGACGTTGGATCACTGCGCGTGGTCCTCGCGTCGCGTGAGGCCCATGCGTCAGTGACCTGGCGTAACGTCAGAAGATCTCAATTCGGGGGGGGGGCCAAATTCATGGGCTGCTTGATGTGACACTTCCTCCTGGCCGAACTGCCTACCAGGCCGTCAGGCACCTGACCTGCTGCAACAGCTGCCGCATACATATTATTCGTTCGTTAGGCTGGCAGCATTGCGAGTTTAGCAGCTTTACAGGAACACATGTGAGTGTGATCCGAAAGGTAGTGCTCAGTTGAGCTTAAACTTTAAGCAGATAGGTTTCTTGTTTTTAGTTATAACTTGTAGTTGTGGTTTATGTTTTTTAGGTTATTTGTGTGAGAAAGTATAGGGTTAGAGAAACTCACGTACGGTTTTCACAGATATAAATGAAGTCGTTATAGTGTGTACTATAATCAACTTGTAAACTTCACCTTAAAAATTTACTCTATTTGAAAGCTAGTTACGGTAAAAGAACCGAAAACAAGTTTTTAGAAACTAAAAAAGAAAAGGCCCTCTAGCTTTTAACTTCGTCTTTTTCTGGTTTTTGGGTTTTTTGCTTTTGCTTTTTTTCTATTATTTCTTTGTATTGTCTGTGATGGTATCACTATTTTTCCTTTTTCTTTTTTAAAAATTTAATTAAACTGCAAAATCTATCGATAGTTACAGTAAAAAAAACTACTACAGTAGTTAAAAAAAAAGCTAAAAGCTTAAACTTTATAAGCTCAGATAAGCACCTGGGTGTTTCCACACTCTCAACTAGCTTAGTGGATACCAAAACAAACCCTTTACGTTCTCACAAGAAACCTTTTAGGCCCTGTTTAGAGCGTAGCCAAACTAAGAGATGGATCGCTCGAGACGAGAACACATTTTTCATACGAATGGGAGCATGGATGCGTGAGTCCTTTTGGGGTGTGTTTGGTTGCCTGAATCTCCTTCGTTTTGGATAGGTGGATCCGTATAATCTGAGAAAGAGCCTGTTTGGTTGCCTGTATGAGCGGATACAGCCTGTATGAGCGGATGCAAAAATACGCCCTCATCCTGGATGGGTGGATACGCTCAAAATGAGCTTCACTAGCCATCCTGGATGAGTGGATGCAGTGTATCTTATGCGGTCCCACGTGTCAGCCTCTCAGGTTTGGTAGACTGCATCCGCTTATACAGGCAACCAAACAACATCTCAGTTTTTTTGTATCCGCTCATACAGCCTCACCAAATATCTTCTTTTTCTGAAATACGATTCCACTCAGCCTGCATCCACTCATCCAGGATATACGATGCAACCTCCATCCACGAACCAAACACACCCTTGATGCACACTCCCATTCGCATGAAAAATGCTTAGCCGTGCGTCATGCATGCATGCGTATGTTTTAATTCTCTTTTTTCTTGCTAGGCGCCTTCGTGCAGTCAGGTCAAAAGCAGCTTCGAAATGCCAAAAAGAGTTGGAGCTAGCACTATTCCGGCATGGCACGCAGTGTTGCGTTATTCCTTTTCCTGCTTGAATGAAAAAGGCATCCATCCATGCCGTGCGTCCCTGTTGCAAAGCCCATATATAATAGAGAAAGGAAATGGAAGGAGCATTAGAGACACTGTGCCTCTTATCTCCATTACAAGTCACTGCTCTCTCTCTCTCTCAGATATTGGTCTTGGGTCCAGTACTTTTTTCAGTTTTTAGCTTATGTTTTTGATTATTTTATAGTAACTTGCTTTTAAATAGAGTGCCTTTTTAAAATAGGGTCTACTAGTTAATTATAGTACATACTATATTGACTTCATTTATATCGGCAAAAACTGCATGTAAGTTTCTGCTACTCTGTAATCTCTCGCACAAATAACCTAAAGGCCACAACCAAAAGCTGTAAGTTTCAGCTAAAAAGAACAGACCCTGGTCTTTTGGCTTATCCAAAAATTGAAATAAATAAGATATCTTTTTAAAGTAAATTACTTAAACAGCTTTTCAAATTTAAAACTATATATATTGTACATATCAATGTCTTTACCGTCTAAAAAATATAAATAAAATTCATCGGTCATAATCCAAAGTTATCTGACGAGCGAAAGAAGAGGATCATCACGATACATCCAAAGATAAAATATATCAGAGGCCGGAAGCTGAAGTAGCACCGTTCAATTGATGAGACGTTGGATCACTGTAAAGATTCTCGGCATGGAAACAGTACGTAATATACGTACGTCTGTTTTTTTAAGTTAAGACTCATGGTTTTTTGTTACAGTTTATGATTTTTAAATTATTCGTGTGAGAGATTATAGAGTAATAGAAACCTACGTGCGGTTTTTATCGATATAAATGAAATCAATATAATATATACTATAAGTAACTAGTAGACTCTATTTTAAAAAAATACTCTGCTTAAAAGATAATTACTATAGAAAAATCAAAAATTAAAAAAGAGCAGAACCTATGACCTGCTGCAAGATGCACACAGAAAGAAAGAAAGAAAGGGAAGAAACAAACATAGGTGTGTACGTGCACGCTTGCAAACCGATAACAAAAGGAATTCTCGCTAGTTGCTTATCTGAAATTAAATCTCACGCACGCTAATTAATCCAACCAGCACTGCACATTGCATCTAGCCATCTAGCCGGTGCCTGGTGGTACCAACTACCTACCTACACATGTTAAGGGAGAGAGGCATGCAGAAGAGGTAGATATTATTGGATTTGATGTCGCTTACGTAAGATGAATGGATGCCGATTGCTAATTTGAACAACGTCCGAACTGTGCATGAAATGAAGATGCTACAGCGACGCCATGAGAGGGCACAGCTCACCTAGCTCATATGCCTCTGGTGCCATTGGAGAGAGAGAGAGAGAGAGAGAGAGAGAGAGAGAGAGAGAGAGAGAAGGGGAGCAAGAGGACAGGACAGGCAAACAGTGGAAATCCAAACCGGAGCAGTTGGAGAGGAACCCACAGCGGGAGACCACGCTTTTATTGCGAAATGTTTTCGACAGTCGCGAGAGCGTAGGACCGTGGGGCTCGCATGTACAGGGACGAGCGGCGCGTCTACGTACGTTGCCACAACCCACAGCGTCGCACAGCCATCTAAATAGCTGCAGATATGGTAATCAACCGCGTATACTGGTGAGTCACAGCTACGATTGCCATTGCCAGGCATGCCGATCTCCTTGCGATCTACTGCGCATGTACGTAATATGCAGTAACCACGAGGGCGACACTCTCACACACATACATATATGAAGCAGTTTTTTTACTCATAGGAGTACATGCTTTCTACTTTTAATATACCAATTAAACAAATATGTTATATTTATTTATCATTCTCGGTATACTTAAATACTAATTCTAAGATACTGCAATGTGACTTGGTTAAAAAATTTTCATCGGAGTACTTTATTTTTGCTATATACACTTTTTCATATATAAAAGGAGTACATATATAAATTATGATATAAAAAGTGGATTTTAATAAAATTTTTCATGGAACTCACTTTGGAGTATTTTATAATCATTAATAGAGTAAACTCAAAATGATAAAGAGGTATAATAACATTATTTAAGCAGTATATAAGAAGTGAAAGTATGTACTCCTAGGAGCATGGAATCATTTCTCTCTCTCTCTCTCTATATATATAATAAAGAGAGAGAGAAACTGTGTTATGTACGTGTAGCTTATGATTAAGGTGGGAGACCATTTAGAAGGTCTGGTTTATATTTGTGCTAAACAATTGGTACTTTGGTTAAGCTGAATTTTGAATTTTGCAAAAGTTTTTTAAAAAAAATCATATTTCAATTTGTGCTATCAGGCTTTAGAAGGTCTTGACCGTCCTTGACATGTTAGTCAGGTTGTGAGCCCGACGGTCTGATTGTCATGGGGCGAGCGGTCAGACTAGCCATGGGCGTTTTTTGGAAAAATAAACACCAAACTATTGTGTAAGCATGTTTTGGGATGAGTTTGCACTAGATGCAACTGGAATTAAAAACTGGAGTTAAAACTAGATAGGGTTTGCACGGTATAGGCGCCGTTGGTTGGTTATGTTGACTTGTATGATGTATTGTTTTGACTAACGTGAGTCAAGTGTATGAAACTTGTGCTAGAGATGGTTGTTTGGTCTTGGGATATGCAGGTGGCTTAGAGAATGTTAGCAGTGGACAGCAATGGACCGAGACTAGGCGGGGAGCTAAGGTACGAGCGGTCATGTAAATTCGGGTGATGCCACATGACTAAAGTACGTGGAAAGCACAGAGAAGACAAGAATCATGAAAAGGCGAGTTAGTGCATGTGGTGTGCAAAGTGATGAGGTCGATGCACATAGAGACAGTTTGGGTAAGACCGAATGTGTGAAGACGTGACGGCTAGTCATTATACACTATGGCTATGTGTCAAAGCATGTGAGATGCTTTTAGGTAAAGGTGAAGACGGAGACAAGAGAAGGTGCTCGGAAGTTTTGTCGGGAGTATTTTGGTAGTTGACCAATTACTGGGTTGGGTTGATCAAAACCACGGTGCAGGAAGACACAAAGGAGTAGTTGTTTAGGTCGAGGTGTACTGGAATTGCCAAATGGATCAATTAGTAAAGAGTTAGCAGATTGAGTCTTGTAAGCACTTTGAGAAGCATACATGAGAGTGTAAAACCTATGTTAGAAGGGTTAACGGGTTTTCCCTGCTTAATGGGTTTGACCTATTAGAGTTGTTACTGGTTACAAAAGGAGAGGAGAGGAGGTGTTAGATCCAACGATTCTAGGGTTTAGATTTTTGTTCTACCACCTTGTCTCCTTCCATTGTTGCGAGAGAGGAAAGAATGGTGTTGTGATTATACCTTGTAATCATCCATGAGCATATAAACTTCATCCTCTACTGAAAATAGATCAAAGCTTTGTTTTAATTATGTTCTTGTTTGCATTCTTGTTTGCTTTTGTTTGTTCTTGAGCTAGATTTGCGATTTTGTATTTCTAGGAGTTCTAGCCCGAACTCTTTCTTAAATTACCTTGTTAGGACACGTGAGAATAGATCTGAAATATCTCGTACCTTAGATCCTTACTAGTAAGAAGTAATTTTAGCTTTAGAGTTTTTAGTGTCCTTTTGACCTAATTTCGATTCTCTTCAATTGAATGAACCCGAATCCAAGAGCTTTGTGATTCTTGATTGGTTTACGTTCTTAATGCCTTAAATAAGTCTAATGCAAAATTTGGGGGTGTTTCGATGAGAATTAAGCGAGTTCTTGAGATTTGAGTTTTGTATCGAGAAGTTTTCAGATCTAGAAATTAGGGACCGGTCATATCAACCTTAGATCGACGGTCAGACCGGCCCATTCATGGTGGTCTGACCAGCCTTAGGTAAAAGGTTGTTGATTTTGTTGGCTTAGACCTCTGACTTTGTTTTGCTAAATCTAGGTGGTGCAATCTAAACTCAATGTTTCTCATAGTCATTTAAGTAAATATGTTAAATACAGTTTGAGAAAAAAAAGTTTGAATAATCATTCAACTCATTTTATTGCCCAATGCCTACATAAGGACAATCACTAGCTGGCTGCCTCTATAATGTACTCAAGTACTCCCCTGTTACAAGCTTTCAGAACATCTAATATAGCGCCTGCAGCCAAGCATCTGGTATGATGAACAACAGCATAAATATTTAAGATGAAAGTTTTAACATTATAATTTTGAACAAGGAGAGGGAACATATATGAAGCAGAGAAATGGTTTCCACGTGCATGTGACTGGTACAGGTCCTGTTCGGTGACATAATTGTACGAGTACTTGTACAACATGCATGTCATCTACTGGCATTCATATATCAGCTACAGACATGAGGCCATACGGAGAAGTTACAACAAAAAAAAGCTTTTATACTATTCATTCCAAATAAAATAAATAAATAAACGCGAACTTTTAAGGAGCTACAATTTGATGAGACTGCTTCTGCAGTTTTACTTGGTCCCCCGTTCGATGGAATTCTTACGTACCTATTTCATTTTACATTAAACAGTGTGGAATATACCAAAAAACAATATGAGAATCTCTGATAATAGGGGCTAGCTGCTTGCACTTTCCTCTATTTTTGGGAGCCGTCGCCAATACTATAAAAAGCCTAATACTAAACGCTATATCACAGACGATTACCTAAATATAATTACAGACGGTATTAATTTAGAGACCGTCTGTGTTGCTACCAGCGCTAAAAACCGTCTGTAAAAGTAAAATATCACAGACGGTTCGTGGTTAAAACCGTATGTAAAGTATCACAGATGGTTATTAACAAGAACCATATGTGATATTATCAAATATTACAGACGGTTCTTACTTTGAACCGTCTATAATAATTCATAGATGGTTCATATTAAAAACCGTCTGTGATAATTAGATTATCACAAACGGTTTGTATTAAAAATCGTCTGTAATAATTCCGCTATATTAATTGCGCACAGACCTGTCAACCTCTGTCTTAACTTCCAGATCTACGCTGCTGCTTTGAGCTGGAGGCGGGGCTTTAAGGCCATCGGGCGAACGGAGACTATTTGGCAAGAGTAATTACAGATCCACTAAGTTATTGGTTACCTATGGTTAGTAATTTGTTCCTAATTGCATTATAATTTAGATTTAGCTTTTGGTGAAAGAAAAATTGAAGATAGTTTAGATCTAGCTAGCTTGATATAGAGAGAAGATTATTTACATCTAGCATGGTTTATGGTTTAATCAATTCATAGTATATTTCTACTTAATTCAATGTAATTAATTATTCTTGCTATATATATCTAGTTAATTGAGATCGTACATATATAGTGTACTAATTAATTAATTCGATATGTAATACTAAATTGTTTTATGCGTGACGTAGGACCGAAGTTGTATGTACGCTGGGAATTATGTGAGTGAAGAGTGCATTAATGGCATTTCTGGTTTTATAAGAGCTGCCAAGAAGGATATGGTGAATAAGAGGTGGAATATATATATTGTTCATGCATTGATTGCGAGAATCTAAAAATGTTTAAGAACCGAGCACAGATTGAAACACACTTGATTCGAAGGGGTTTCAAAAAGGGGTATGCACGTTGAACTAGTCATGGTGAAGAACAGATTACACAGGAAGGTAGTAATAGCGACATCGCCGATGAAGTCAATGATGTGCCGCTGGATGATGTCGATTGTGGTTCCGATTCGGATAGACTACATGATGACAATCTGGATCAGATACTTCGCGATGTAGAAGGTGTAATGAGAGAGTATGTTAAATTCTAAGGTTTAATTTGGTGGAGAATTTAGAGAAACTTTTGTTCACGTGCTATAAGTCAAAGAACACGAGGTTGCCAGCTGTGCTTGAACCGCTGAAATTGAAGGCAAGCAACGCGGCCTATTCGTTCTGATCCTCGCCAAAGTCAAAGTCGTCCTCTGGGAAAGATAATTTAAGCAACATGAACACATAAAGTACTCCGCAAGTTACACCAAAAGGTTTAACAGAGTTAATGCCTACATAAGAATTTTCAAAAGAAGGCATAATAAGATTAATGGAGCGAAAAGTAGAATTGAGGTAAATATTGTAAGTAGTTTAAAAGCTGAATTTGATACAATAGATAGAAACAAGATTTTTAACAAAATAATATTGTTAGTGTAGGCTCCGACCGAACATTAACCTAGCCACGGAGATCCCACCCGGACCATCTTTCTCCAAAAAGATCTCATATGGATTTCATCCATCCACACACATTTTATAAACCATTTCTGTAAAACAAAGTCTAATCTATGAAAAACTTTACTCAGCTAACCGATGAACATGGGCATGGCTATCCAGGATAGATTATACACTCTGCAGAGATTATATAACTTTACCCACAAGATATGAATATCTCATAATGTCAGCAATTACATGCTTCCATAGGCGTGCATCTGAGAAAATCATAACAAGACTTTTACAATGTAAAGCCTTCAAACTGACCAAGCCAACACTGAGGTTTCACCCCAGTAAGGAATCTACCAAACCGGGACCTCCTCCTGAGCTGAGTGAGACTTCATATGGCCTACGCCACGCTCACCTTCTACGTACAACAAGACTCGGGTTAGGACTTGCAAATTAGTTAGCCAGACTGTCCCACACCAGCCTTGTGGTAGTACGAAAGGTCTTTGTAGCAGTAACTCACATACCGGTCCTTAGCTTGACTTAGACTCAAACCACATACCCGTTGTACCTAGCAATCAACATTGTGTCACCGAAAAATAATGCATGCCAGTAAGCACCCACCATCTAACCATTAGACTAAATCTAAACCAGATTTTATATTTTATTTTGAAATATTTTACATACCTTCTGGACTCACCAAAATTAAGAATACATTTCAAAAGCTTATCATTTTATGTGAAAAAGTTATTCCAAAACAAAAATTATGTCTAAGCAGGTCTAAGCATTTGATATAAAATTTCTCTAGTCCATACTAGTGTACTAACTAATGTTTTATCTAAGGTGACAAGGCATGTTGATGTTCAATGTCAAATTTGGCTATATATAAAGGAATTATGTGTAATTAGAATTTAAATCAATTTTAAACTAAGTTTGAATAAAAGTACGCATGCATAATAATTTAAAAACAACATAAATAATTTAAATTACTGGATGCAACTTGCATTGCTCGAAGTCTTGATGCTGCGAATCATCAAAATCGTACTCTACGGATTTGTCGTAGTCTACACACGAAGAACCAAAGCAAAAAGAATTCAAATAAAATTCAAAAAGTGTCCAGAAATGTGTAGTTTAGGTTTTTACAAGAATTTAGAAATTTGAACGGGTCCAATTGGAGTGAGGATGAAGAAATATGGGCTTTTGGAAGTGCTTTTGCTGTGGTCAGAAATGGCAGTAGTCGGAAGTAGGAGTGGTCGAAGGTTACAGAGTGATCAGAGGCTTAGAGGTCGAAGGATATATATGTGGTCGAAAGCTTGCAGTAGTCAGCAAAGCAATAGTGATAAAAAAGTTTTAGTGTTTGGAGAAGCTTTAGAGTGGTCGGACGGATGGAAGTTCTTCAGAATGGTCAGTGGTCGAAAGCTCTATCGAGTGATCGGTAACTGAAGTGGTTGAACAGCTAAGATCAGATGGTAGAACGTGGTCAAAATTATATGTGTGGTTGGAAAGAGTAGTCGAAAGGATTGAAGTGGTCAAAACAGCTGGTGTGGTCGAAAACAACCGTGGTCGAAATCTGACTGTGGTCATAAACAACTGTGGTCGAAACCAACTGTGGTAAAAAAAACAACTGTGGTCGAAAGCAAGAGAGTGGTCGGAACAAGAGTAGTCAAAAGCTGAACGATCAAAGCTTAGCGGTCATAAGCTATATGTGATCGATAGGTTTTGGGTGGTCGAACAGCTGTGGTCAGAGATTATACTTGCTCAAAAACTATATGTGGTCGAAACGCTGGAAGTGTTTGGATGGGGTGGTTGAAAGGATTAGTGTGGTCAAACATCGGCTATGGTCGAAAGCTAGAAAGTGTTCGGAGAGATAGGAGTGGTCAGAGGCTAAAGGGTTTTGAGACTGATCGAGGGTTTTAGAGTGTTTTGGGTGGTTGGTGGTTTACAGTTGTCGAAGTGGAAGGCCGGAGATAGTCGGAGATGACAGTGGTCAGCAGCGACTGAGGTCGAAGGCGAAGGTAGTTGAAAAGACTATCGACAGTGGTCGTATTTGACCAGAGCGATCGAAACCTGACTAGAGCTGTCGTATATGACCATAGTGGTCATAACCTGACCAGAGTGGTCGTATGTCGACCAGAGTGGTTGTATACCGACCAAAGTGGTTGAAGGATGCTTTTGTGGCAGTGCGTGGTTGCGATCGAGAGTGTCCATGGTCGAACATGGTCGAAAGGGTGCAAAAGATAGAGGAGATGCCGGGGAGTTCTTTTATACCTCGTGCAGAGGCTGAAGACGAATGAAGGCGATCAGCAGCGTGGAGGAGGCGGCGGCGGCGGTCGACGGTGAGGGTTCAGCCATGGTCTTCGATGGTGAAGGGGTAGAGGAGGTTCACACGGGGAAGATACTGATGATGTCGGTGAGGCTCGAGGTGGACCATGGCAACGACAGTTTCTCACTGGAGTCGCTTCAAAGATCACTTGGCGATCTCGGATGCTTACGAGAAGTGGGAAGGAAGGGAAGTGGCGTGGGATGAACTGTTGCTGAAGGCTCCTTTATATAGCTCGGGGAGAGAAGGGGAAAGGCCAAGGCATCTTCGCGAATTAATGCAGCTGAGCACGGCGTGATGCCTTGATTAGCGTGGAATTTTAAGGAGGTGTTAATATGGGCAGGGTGAGCGCGGAGATTGAGGAATCCGATGCGGAGATTGAGGGGTTGGTGTATGGAGTGTGATAGAAGAAAAAGATAGACGAGAATGGCGATGGTCGGTGGAAGAGAGGAAGGAGATGAGCGGGAGGTAGAAGATGGTAGGGGTGTTTAGTGGGTGAATTAGGACAACTAATTACCATGAATGCCCGAACCAACGAGTGGTAACAGAAGCTTTAAAGAGCTTTGGGTGGACATCAATGGTGGACAACCAGAGAAAGAAGAAAGGAAGGAAGAATAAGACTCGATGGGTGGTCCCGTCTGTCGGCGAGAGAGAGGAGAGAGGCGAGCAAGCGGATAAGCGGATAAGCGACACGTGGCAAAGGAATGAATCCAAACCATCGGCCGAAGAAAGAGAGGATAAGTGGTAACAAACGCATGAGATTAGATCAGCAGTGGTGGATGGAATCCTAGCCAGACACGTGTCGGCTGGAGGAGGAAGAGGGATTCAAAATCCTTTTTAATTTTCAGAACTCCTGAAAATAGAATAAAAGCTTAGAAAATATTAAATGGAGTCCAAAAAATTCAGAAAAATTCACAGAAATTCTCAAATATATTTTGGACTTAAGAAAATTATTTCCAACTTAAAGTTGGTCTTTTAATTTTTTGCAAAAATACTTTTATGTTTGAAATTGATTTTTAAAATCCAAAAAAACACAAAAATCGAGATAAAAGCCAAATGCTTTAAAATAATTAATTTGCAATAGAATCTTTATATAAATTCAAAATACTCTTTATTTAATTATATTTTCATCTTTTACTTAAATTAATTTTCAAAAGAAAAGCCTTTTAAAAGCTGAAAACTTGCAAATAAAATCTCCAAAATTCAGGCAACCAGAAAACACTTTATTTTATTTTAAATTAAATTTATTTAATTTTTTTACCAAAATTTTTAAGATAAACTGCTGGGTTGTTACACGCCCTTAGGCGACAACCGTGTTCGACCGTGTACATAGCACCCTTCTCGGCCTATGCGAACTTCGGCTTCTGTGGGTGCTGTCTTTCGAGATATAGGATTGGTGGTCCAGCATCCCTACCTTCGCCCATGACCACATCATGATCAACGTAGTAATGAGGCATTCTATGACCACCTTATTGTTGCAACTTTGTCTATGCCCGTGACCACGCCATGATCGATGTAGTTGTGTGGCATTCCACGGCCACCTCATGGTCGTGACTTCGTCGATACCCATCTGAGAGATGGGAGGTGGAGCGCGTGAGCTTCAATACTTCGTCTTGCTGTCGACTTCATCAGTGTCTGTTTGAAGGGTGGAGACGGAGCGTATGCGTGGCAAGTCTGCGCCCTATCATGCACCTCGCGGCTTTGGCATGGGACCTCGTCGCCCGCATCTACGCGCCACCTGCGTCAAAGGCTTGACCTCGACGGGGTGGCACTAGCTGCGTCGGGGGACTTTGCTGCTCGCGTCTATGTGCCACCTGCGTCAACGGCTCAACCTTGACGAGGCGGCTCTGGCTGCATCGAGGGGCTTTGCCGCCCTCCTTGTAGGCATCGTCTCAAAGGGGTGGCCCGACCCATGACTCTGCCTGTATGTGCCACCCGCGTCAAAGGCAGGACCTTGACGAGACGACCACGACTTCAGTGTTGGACTTCATCGCCATCGTCTATGCGCCGCCCGCGTCGAAGGCTCGACCTCGATGAGGTGGCTCTGGCTGTGTCGGTGGAATTCGCCACCCTCTTCGTAAGCATCACCTCAGAGGGGATTATCGAGGAAGTACTATTATGGGGGTTCCTAGCTCCACACCCGTTAGGTTTAGCTACTCGGCCTTGGGACAAGGCCAGTAGCATATTACTGTGTATAGAAGGGAATGTACTGATTTATCCTCACCTTTTGTAATTATTAAAGGATAGGATGGGATTTTCTATCCTACCCCATTCATGTATATAACCCCCCAAGAGGGGTACAAGATGGCCAGACCACTCATTTTGGGATACCCACCAACTCTCTCTGTTGGCTCTCTAGCTCTCTTAGTCCATCTCCCCAGGAGGAAAGGGGTACCCTGTACCCACTATTGTACTCATACCACAATATTTATCATGATATTTGCTTGTTACCCTATAATCACAAATTTGATTTGAGGAAATACATGTTATATTTAAAAAACCTAAATTTTACTTCCTCTGTTCACGAATCTCTCTCTCTTAGAAGTGGGGCTAAACTTTTGTAATTTCGACTACTGATATATGTGAAATACTTAGATATACCAAACATATGAATATAATATTAGTAGATTCATCATGAAAAATAATTTCCTAATAACACATTCTTACAGGTATGTATGTACCAACTTGATAAAAATTTCATGGTCAAAGTTCAATCTTGAAGATTGTACTAATGTTCAAAAGCAATATATATTGGTGAAACAGATCTAGCTAGGTGCCTTTTTCTAAAACATAGAAGTGTCAATTAGATATAGAAAATTTCAACAATATAATTTTGGCAAGATTGATCCATCAAAAAAGTTCATGATTCTTGTAATATGCCATTTAGCATTTGACATTTCATTCTATACATATTCACCATCTACCCAAGAAAAGTCACTATATACAATAATATATAGAGGGAATACTCTAAAAGCATTTTTACAAAGTCTCATTTCTTCCCCCCAATTTTTCCTCTCTGAAATCTACTATCCCAACATTCTCTTAACATTCTCTTAACTAGCTATGGCTATGGCTTTGGGCTTTTGAATTTTGACTATTCATGAGACAGTGGCAGAGCCAGGATTTTGACGATGGGGGTGCGAACATAAGACACGTCCGTTCTAAAATAAGTTCAAATGACATAGTACAGAAGTTCAATACAAGTTCGCAAATTGGTATACCGAGATTTGCATTAATACCATAGAACTATCCAACAAGGCGTATCTTGCAACCACATAACGTTCTAATCATACCTTAATTTGGACAATTTACAAGGATTTTGAAGCATTATTAGCACCGCCAAATTGGCAGCTAGTTGACACATGAACATTAGGAAACGATCTACCAGCATTCAAGAAGCTAATTGACATCGAGGACTCAGGTGCATAAAAGAGCTGGGTGGTAAAAAATAAGGCACAATAAGTCAGGAGTGTAGGGGACTAGGCGAGGCGTGTGTTGAAGAGCTGCTTGGAGAGCTCCTAGCACTTGTTGGCCGATCAATCGAGGAAGTGGGGATGGCTTGGACACTTGGGCTAGTAGGCTTGACTTATTGCCTATTAGGCTTAATGGGCTATCAGGAGTATATTAGTATGTATAGCATATACTTTGTATATTAAGGGGATATATATCGAATTTTCGCTCAAAAATTTTGGGGGTGCAACTGCACCCCCATGCTACAATGTGGCTTCGCCACTGTCACGAGAGACAGTACGAAGAGGAACACAGGCGCGTGTGATTTTGGTTGGTATAGCTGAACTCAGTCAGTGTCTAATACATTCAATTTATGGATTTCGTCTTGAAAAGATGTACCGTTTGAAAGATAGTTACTATAGCAGGAAGTGAAAAGCAAGAGCCATAAGTGGAGCCGTACCCACCCATAATTTAGTCCCACCAATGTGAGTGGTGTAGATCATCACTCTCTCGGTCGATGAGAGAAATTCTAGGAATTTTTCTTTGTTTATTTAAGAATTATTGTAAGATTTTATGGACCTTCAAAGTGAAGGAGATAACTTGAATATCACCAGTTATTTGTAAATATATAGATATTTTTGTAAGTATGAATGGCTGCAGTAATATGAGGTAACTCTTCAGGAGGTATTGTGTAATAGTTATACCTATTAAGATGCTTGAACTATTAACAAGGGGGAGTGACTATTGCACAGGCGACTGAAATTTTTTTATCTTTCAGTCACCTAAAGTTGCAGCTGTTTTTTGGAGGGGGCAACAATTTCAGTTGATTGAGAGTGCAACTTCAGGTCACCTGAAGTTGCACTCTGAATCACCTAAAGTTGCAGCTGTTTTTTTGGAGGGGGGGCTGCAATTTCAGTTGATTGAGAGTGCAATTTCAGGTGACTGAAAGATAAAAAAATTTCAGTCGCCTGTGCAATAGCAAAACTGTTAACAAGGAGATCCTTACATTTTTTTTTTGAAAAAGGAGATCCTTCATTTAAACAATGAACCCACTAGTCGGTCTGTTAGTATAAATTTCGTTTGCAAGACTTGAGTCAGGGCAGAATCACGAATGGTATAACCAGGAATAAGAAGGCAATTGAATAGAATGCTTGAAGCACCAAAACAGTGAAAGTGAGCAAAACAGTTTTTCATGTTTGACTACCATACTCCATCGATCGTATGGCATTACTCCTGCTTAGTTGTGTACCTGTCATGCAAAGCTGATGTTTTAACGGGGCTGTCGCCTCATATTGGACACAAGTATTAATTATACAGGAGTACAGTACCATGCTCTCAAAGTTCAGTCTTGGAGAGCACCTTATAACAGAGCGAGATTGAACGATCTTAGTAGATAGATATGCATCCTGCAAAGATCCCAGCCGTCTAATTATATTAATTCGATAGAAATTGTTACTGCCGTAACAGGAGAAATGCATGTGCGATAATCCCTGTGCCATTCAATTCCACGCTTAGATTCGCCTTGTCGATCCCCATTGCCTCACTCACATGACCTTCACTTGCACCCCGCTTTCCTATCGTCCAAAGCCTACTACAGTCACCAAAAGCTGCATGCACTGCATAATAAAGGGACATGTAAAACATGTACACCAACAGCAAAATCCCCATGCCATCAACACTGCAGCTGGAGCAAGCTCTGGATATACTGGACGAATTAAGCCCCATTACAAGATGAACACTGCAGACGGATTTGAACAAAGCAACAGCTGCTGCCCAATCGATCAACAGTCATGCGAAGATCGAACAATCCACATCAAATACCATCAAGTTCTTGCTCATGCACATATAATTCCTGGCTGCTATATAGTAGCTAGCTAGTAGCTACACCATTGATCCACAAATCATCAGCAGGGAGAGAGAAAGATAGGGAATACTTATGGGAAGCCATTGGGGAAGTACAAGGTGGATGGGCTCTCTCGGCCGTTATTCCCTTTCCTCGCCTCGCCCGCCGCCATTTCCTGGCCCTGGTACATGAGCGTCGAGTTCATCGTCAGGCTCACCAAGCTGTCGTCGGCGTCGCTCCTCGGGAAATTCCCGCCGTCGCTTCCTCCGGCCTCGCCACCGGCTGGCGCGCCCTCGTCGCGCGTTGTCACCATCACCGCCGACTGCACGAGCTCGAGGCACAGCCTGAGCTTGTTGGGCTCGATGTGCGTCAGCCCCGGCACCGCGCCCTTGAAGAGGAACTCGGAGGTGAGGCTGCGGATCACGTCCAGCGGGGTGACGCCGTCGAGCGTCCTGGCGTTCGGGTCGGCGTGGTGGTCGAGGAGCACGGACACCATGTCCGCGGAGACCATCTCGGCCGCCAGGTGCAGAGGGGTTTTCCCCGTCGGGCCGGCGCGGGAATTGACATCGGCCGCGCCGAGCTCAAGCAGCGCCTTGACGACGTCGCGGTTGCAATGCTGGACGGCGTAGTGGACGGCGAGCGCGTCGTCCAGGTCAAGGCCCTCGCCCATGACCATCAGCTTGACGAGCTCGATGTCGGCCGCATCGAGGGCCCGCCGCATGCGCCGGATCTTCTGGTCGCGGTGGGCGGCGGAGGATGGCACGTTGATGGGAAGGTAATGGTGGGTCAAGAACGGCGAGCGCGGAGCGGTCGCCGTGGTGAGCGGGGACTTGGCGCGGATCTCCTCAATCTTGGCGACCACATCGATCGGGAGGTGCTTGGCGAGGAGATCGGCCGAGAGGCCCGAGCGCGCGACGAGGTGGGAGCAAGTGGCCCAGAGCTCCTGCATCTCGAACTTGCACGACGCCATCAGGACCTTCATCACGTCGTCGACGGACGCCTCCTTCACCATGCTCTCCAATTGCTTCTGCATTGTGCCAATTAATACATAGGAATTAGTTCCAGATGATACACCAATCAGACCAAAACTAATCAGCAGCATGAAATGTAGTGCATAGTGTCCATGCTGCCACTAGCGATATGCATGTATCGTGATGCTTGAGTGTACTTGCACAGTGCATGACATGTTGTACACCGAGAGGTTTTGGAAAATGATGCACACCGCGGGATTGAGTTGTTGGGGATGGGTTGGATCTCCAAGAAACCCTAGCGCAACGCAAGGTGGATGGAGATAGAGGACAGAGCAATGGGGTGGGATGTGATGTAAGAAGGGACAGACGCAAACAAGGGCGTGAAAAGACCCTTCCTAGTAAAGAGGAGCCAGAAGCTCCATGACAAGTGATGACAGAAGCAGCAGAAAAGCAAACGAGACTGTGAGAGACTAGAGACGACTCAGTCCGATCAGTACACTCCCACCCACACAAAACACAAGAAAAATTGCTAAAAAAATGTGATGAATGAAGAGGGAGGACTGGATTCTGCTGTTGCTGCTGATACTGGGCAAGGCTCAGAGGGCACAGTGGTCCATGAATCGAAAAGGCAAAGGGGCAACCTAGGGATCTAGGCAAGCATACATGCAGAAGCAGGATCAGCTGAGCTGAGCTGCCGAGCAGCAGCTCAGACGTCCATGGCTTCTTCTGACGCCCACCTTAACGCTACGAAAGACGATCCAATCATGGCAGGCCGCCTAACTAGCATCATTCTTAATCACATCGATCAAGAGTTAGCAGATCCCAAGAAGACATAGCTAGAGAGGAATTTTTGCTGCATCGATTGGGTTATTCATTCGTATTCCCACCTGAACCAGCAGGGCGAGCTGCTCGACGCCGAAGGAGCGCGCGGCGGCGAGCGTGTCGAGGGCGAGGTCCACCGCGGCGCCGCACCGGGTGTGCCAGCACCCCCGGGCGCCGCATCCCGGCAGCGGCCCGCTCTTGGGCGCCGCCACCGACGCCTGCCCGCTGTACAGGAACTGCAGCACCAGCACCAGCACCTCGTACCGGATCGAGCTGACGGGGATGACCAGCTCCGGCGTGGCCGGGGCCCCTCCGCCGGCGCCACGGCCCCCGGAGCCCGTCGCCCAGTTTAAAGGCGGCGGCGGCGGCAGAGGCTGGTGGTTGGGGTCGAGGCCGCAGAAGAGCTTCCGGAAGAAGAGGCTCCGGGCGGCGAGCACGCAGCGGTGGGCGTGGACGAGGCGGCCCTCGACGCTGAAGGCGACGTCGCTGAAGGCCTGCCCGTTGATGAGGAGGTTGAGGTAGTCCAGGGACACGGATTTCAGCGAGTCCTCGGAGCTCATGATCTCATGCGCGGGTTAGGACGTAACAAAGCGCGATTTCTGGTCGCGAGATAGGGGAGATCAGGGGGAGCAACTCCGCGCGGAGGAAGAAGAAGAAGAGGGAAAGGTTAGGGTGAAGGAGCGGAGAGAATGGAGGAGGAGGGGGGGCATGCGCAACTATCAATCCCCTTTGCGCTACAGCGATGGTACCCTTCACTGCTCGACCTTTTGTGGGCGGGGCCGGCACCATGTTTTCTACAGTGTATGTCACTGATCAGCAGGGTATTGATGCAGGGAGGCCCACCTGCCAATGGCGCAGTCACTAGCTAGTGGTGTATGTACCTGCGTAACTGTGACGCGCATTACTAGGGTTTCCTGTGGTGAAGCTCTGGAGATGTGGTCTCTGTGATGGGTCAGTTTAGGTCAGATTTCAATCGAATGGTTGGAGAGACACGGTAATCGCTATATATATATACTGTGCTTGATTATCTAGAGTGAAACGTAACATGTATGTATCTTTCGTTGAACATCAAAACGTTAACATCATAGATTAATTGGACGTACGAGTGAACATGGCATTCCAATTTTTTATTTAGCTTCTGATTTCTGATTAGCTATTTGTACTCCTGCAGTTGTTACCAAAAGTAATTTCAGCTAGAACCATTATTGTTGGTCGTACGAATTGAATAGTTTCCCTCTATACCTAGCTGCTAGCTTTGTCCGGATAGATGGAAAACCAGAGCACATGGATTTCGCTAGCATGGTTATTTTTTTTAAAAAAAAAACACGGCAACTAACCCGAGCGCTAGCTAGAAGATGCATTGCATTCATGCATGTCAGTTACTTCTGATCTATCATTTTTATCTTCTCATCTCATTTCTTTATTGTCAACTATGTGGATAGATCATTAATATAGTGGTAATGAATAATTGACATGAGTTGAATTGAATTTGTGTTTGTGAAAGTTTCGAACGATGCACGTTTGTGAAAACTAAAAAGTGCTGAAATATTCAGGTATTGCGTGTTAGACCATGTGGAGATCATGAATGCAGTGATGATGAATAATTGACTCTTGGGTTACATTAAAATTTACGTTTGTAAAAGTTTTGGTCGACCATGGTTGCCGATCGACAGGCTTCAACCAGGTTGGTGGTTGGTAATCCGATCAGCCTTGTGATCGGCAGGTCCGATCGTAGGCATCGACTACGACAGAATGACCACAGCTGAATAACTACAGTAGAACGACCAAGGTTGATTGTAAGCAATTGTGAACCGGTCGTAAGCAATAGTAAACTAGTCGGGGGTCAAAGCTACAGTAACCAGTCAGAGGTCAAAGCTACAGTACCTCTCGGTAATCTGTGATCGGTACTCATGCTACAGTACCTGGTCAGTACATAGTGATCAGTAGTTGTAGACTTTATGATTCGTAGTCGTAGGCTTTGCAATCAGTTGTCGTAGACTTCACAATCGTGTGTTATAGACTTTGTGATTGGTAGTCGTGGGCTTCACAATCGGTTGTCGTAGACTTTGTGATCGGTTGTCGTAGACTTTGTGATCGGTAGTCGTGGACGGAGACGCGGTAGGGCTGACGCTGGTAACCTGCTACCCCGCCACCGGGCACCAGGTGCCCAACTGCCCCGTCACTGGGCACTAAGGGGAGGCATGGACATAACGACATCAGTACGGACGAGGGAGCGCGCGAGAGCGGAGAACACAAATAGAGTGACAATTATGTGAAGGACACAGCGAGAAAGGAAAGATAGCAGCAACATGCCGACGTATGTGCGAAGGAAAGAGGTCACACACTGTAAAAGATGTCTGAACATTGTATATCGCTAATGAAAATAAAATTAACATGAATTAACATAGTATATTTAGAGTAGACAAAATTATCAAAAAAAATTACACAGTTAGATCGACTGTGTTGGGAGATTTCACATAAAATTTCGTAATTTGGAGCTCGTTTGCTACATGTAACAATTTCTACAAAGATCATAATTGTATAAATTTTTTAGCAACATTAAAAATGGATAAATTGTCAAAAATTGTACAATCAAGTATGTTATGTTGAGAGGCTGCACATAAAATTTCGTAATTTTTAGAACTCATTTTCTATATTTAAAAATTTGAACCCGGTGACAGGGCGGCAGGGCACCTAGTGTCCGGTGACACGAAGCAGCAGGCAACCTTGTGCCCATTGATGGGCGGCAGGTTACACGCGTTAGGCCTACCGCATCGCCGCCCGGCCATCAAATGGCAAAAATACCATGTTTACTAATACAGTTGTATACAGCTATTTTTATAATTATTACGGTTATAAATAATGCTATATATATGCCACAAAGTCTCATTTCTGCTGCTATGCAGTACGTCGCGACAGTGATCGTCAGTATAAAAAGTATGCGTGCCATGCATGCCTGCTACTGCACCTCAATCTATTTTTGTCGATTTGATACAATATACAAGAGGGATATAACAAACTGATAGTATATGCTTAGACCGTAGTTAAGTGTGCAGAAGACTAGTCCTATTTGTATTGACTTCTAAAATAAAGTACTTTTAAAATAAAATCTACTAATTAATTATAATAATTTTATTTATATGGACTAAAATCGTACATAAATGTCTCTATAATCTTCTATATAAATTATTTCTATTTATAAACTAAAAGTCAAAAATCAATTCGAAGACGACCAAAGCATTTGTTGGTGTGGTTCAATTAATTCGACATTTGATTTGCCTGTGACCCGTAACAGTATTTGATGCCAGCTATACAGTACCACGAAACAGACAAGGAGGGAGTATTCTGAAAAATAGACCATGGATAGGCAGCGGCAACATGACGCTGGCCGGGGCCTTGCCATACTATGGGTCTGTACTTTCTGGCTGCGGCTTATGGCTTTTAGCTGAAATTTTTGAATTTTACTTGTTTACGGTACAGATTACGGAGAAACAGATACTCACTTGCGATTTTGATTGGTACAGATGTTGGGCTTTTAATGTGTAGATCGTTTAACTTGTAGATCCTGTCTCGAGAAAATACTCCGTTTAAAAGTTAGGTACTGTAGCAAAAGTCAAAAGCCGCCAGCTTGTGAGGTAAAGAACAGGCCCTACATTTATGTTAACCGCTCTAGTACCGGTGTTGAACATGAAGCAGCCATTAAGTTTTGATGCATTATTTCAACAGAAATGAAATGTCCTTAAATTTCAAAATTTTGAATTTCTTTTGAATTTTAATTCTTGCCCAATTCGAAAAGTTCTCAAGCCAATCCGCTTTCCCAATTTAGCTTTCCGCTTTCTCTAATCCATTGGCGCCTTTTCCCTTTCCGCCTCCTCCCCTATGCCATGCCGCTACATGGCGATTCACTCTTCACCTCTGTTGTCAACTCTCTGCGCCACCTCGCCGTTGCCGAACTTCAATGCCAGAGCAGTGCTCCGCCACCTCACCAACCATGCTTTCAATGTCTACCAACTCGCCTCCCGGTCACGCGCCGTGCTCTGCCACTGTTGATCGCGTCGTTGCCATTTTTGCGTGCCACTCGGTCAACACGCGCTTGATCCATACCGTGCCCCGCTAGCATGCCCCAGAACACCAGTTAGATGCAATGCGCCCGAAGTGCCAGCGCCGCTGCTAGCAAATCGTCGGAGCTCCTTGTCTACCAACGCCGCCCCACATGTGCTGCCTCCGCCATGGCTGTGCCACTACTCCCATCGCCTCTAAGGCCTATAAAGTCGCACCGAGCACCGAACTAGCCTCCATTAGCATCCAATTGAACCCCAGAGCTGTCTTTTCCCCCAACTCCAGCCTTCAATCGCCACCACCGCCGTGCTCTACATTGGTGGGCTCTAAACCCTAACTTTCGCTTACCTCAGCTAAGACCAAATTCACTGTAGCTCTAGCACCGCTAGACCACCGCGAACCCAAATCCAACATTGCTGACCCCTCCCTTGCCTCTGGACCATCGGTTTCGTGCGCCATCGCCATCCAAACCAGGCCGCCATGGACAATCACACTCTAATCGAACTAACCCAAACCGCCACTGCCATGAGCTTCCTCATTCACCGTAGATGCTCAACCCACTTAGAGCCTTGCCGGAATCCCATTGGAGCTCCGCCGTGCCATGGCTTTGCTCCTGTGAGCTCTTTCCACCACCGGCTGTTTTCGATGATTCTTGGGTCCCGTGCAAGCCAAAAATGGAACCCCTGGGTTCCACTATGCCGGTCCACACCATCGCTCGCCATTGTTGAACAACCATCGTGCAATTTGGCTCATTGCCATGAGTTCCTGCTCAGGAGTCCATGGCATCAAGCCAGCTAAGCTGACCAGGCTTTAAGCCTGGTAGGCCACACACCTAGGCCGGCTGAATCAGCCCAAGGCCAATACAGGCCCAACTAGCTAATTAGTTCAAGCCCAGTAGCTAAGCTCAACACCATTGAAGCCTGATCTAGTACTATTCATAGCCCGAGTCCATTATTGTTCAGCCCAAACCCATTACTGTTTACTCAACCCAACCCATTAGGTATAGTGTCGACCTGTTACTATTCACACAACCCGTTTGTATCTATCTGAAATTCATTTAGCATATTTATACCTATTTCGATCGTTTTGAGCCTGTTTAAAACATTCCTAGCTCCGTTTAGCCCAATCGGACTTTGTTAAAATCCAAACCCACCTATGTTCGATATTTTTTGTATTTTATTTTCCTAGCTTGGATTCTTTCGAGCATGGACTTATTTGCTTCTCCTTTTGTGATAGCACTCGAATATGCCGAGTCATTTGCCTCAGGAGTAGGTCAAGACTCGAAAGACAGACCAGTTGAAGACTTTGAATAGCAAGACAAGTCATATGTTTTTGATCATATTGATTATACATTATTTAATTATATTATTATCAGTACTTTCACAATTATTGTTATTTGTACACTGTTATTTATATAAAATAATTGATTAGATTAGCATGATAATTAATTATATTCTACCGCTAAAAAAGCCATGCTTTATGGCCATATTCACCTTGACAGCCTTAATATTAATAAACTAATGTATAATAAATCATTAGTAGATTCGACAACCAAATATTTTACACTACTAAGCTAATTCGGCATTTTATCGATAGATTATAAAATGGTACTAGGGTTAAGGATGACTCGTGGAAAGTGTAGGATCGAATACTGCAATCAGAGGAGGGGCGAATGATTGTCGTCGCTTTTTGGAGTCTCCTGACGGTCGGTAAAGATTTCGACTGATCGATGGTAAATCACCTAATCAATCGCTCAACACACAACAAGTTGATTAATCAATCTATTCAATCGCTCTATTCGAATGTTGGCTCAGTTTTGTCTGTGACCAATTTGTACATGGTCATATGATTCAATCCATTTTGCAATCACCAGCAATCTTCAATAAACCACGAACCAGATTGATTCAAGAAGATATGTTTTTGCAGCATTTCTGTGGATTTATAAAATGCCCTTACAAGCACCCCTAAAAGCCCTAGTTAAAAAGTAAAACCAAAACATCCTCAAAACTAACACAAAAGCCTTCTCCCAAAAGCCCTACAAAAACCACCCAAAGCCTCACATGAACCTATAGTCTCTCCCTGCTTTCATAGGATAACACACCAACCCGTGTCAACCTCAAACACGGACTCCAAAACTTAATCTCTTCTAAAAACTAAGGGACCCGAAACATTCCGAACACCGGTTTTATTCAAACTCTATGTCTTCCAAGTTACGAACTCTATCCGTAACTCTTTCAATCTCAATTATGGACTCCTTCCACAACTCCTAACTCACCACATGACGAAGTCTCCAGGACATCACCTCATGTATCTTCATCATGCACCATCACCTCACATATCAAAGCCTCCAAGACAACGTCTCCTGTAGCCTCTCCACGCACCACCATTTTTGATATCCATGTGACTCCAGCATGATCCCGACCACCTCGCGTGACATCCTTGGCCGCTCGGACCTCAGATTTTTCCATCCTAGTCTCGATCTTCCTCGTCACCGACCATGATCATCTCCATGCCAACCTGCACATGTAAAGACCAAAGAATGTTTTTCATGGCACAAGTTATTCACAACTTGTCCGATATTGGTCCACACACTCACATCACACCCTTGACCATCCAATAAGGTCAACCAGATTTGCCACAACCACAAAACTTATCGCTTTCCAAAAATCAGCCTCAGATCACAAAACCTACCACTTTTCAGAAATCAACCTCGGATCACATATTACGACCGCTAGCTCATCGAGTACTCAAAAACACAAGTACTTAGGAATTACTATTGCTCTACTCAGAACACTTAGGAATATCAAGTATCATAACACTCCCAGTCTACAACTACCGACCATCCAAGTCTAAAACTATGACAAGCACTATAGCTACAACCATCGAAAAGGCGTTGTAGCTACGACCAGCGATCGGTTACTGTAGCAGACGAGATTACAACCTTCGAATGATTCGCTGTAGCTCACGACATATTCACTATTACTAGATCAAAACCTACTAATTACTTGTCGTGGTTGCTCTATCGAGGTCGAAATGCCGAGATCGATAAACTATGGTTGAAATGTCATCCTCGATCTGTCGTACTCGATTTGCTGTTGTCGATGCCTGCCGACCAGACCTGTTAACCTGAATACTCTAACAACAAGAGTGCATCGACCATAATGTTCACAAACGCAAATTCCAATGAAATCCAAATGTTAATTATTCACCATCACTAAGCTCACAACCACCATATGATCTAACAGAAAGTCACTAGATGGTTGGAGTCCATGACCTTACCCTAAGGTGGAGGCTTTTGTATGAATTGATGGTAGTGTCGTAACACACTGGGTTTGTGAATGGTTTACTCACTTATGAGACATAAAAATTACTCAACCACAAGTTTTGACTTGTCGGACCTGATTTAGTAGCTGCTCGATTCAATTGAATATCTATAAGAGGGTTAGTTTTTCCATTGCGATGGGATGGTCCGTGTACAACCGGGTGGTATGAAAGTAGGACTAGAAAGTCACTTGCCATATTTCACAACAGTAGGTCCATCAGCGTCCGTTCATGGTTTCTACTTTGGTCAGTGGATTACCGACAATGTGTGGTCGTGAGCATACTATGTAGAAGTTAGAAAGAGGGGAGCAGTGAAAGGCCTTGTTATCTCAACTCAGTCGCACGCTATCTGGTTGCATGTCTATTGCATGCCATTAAGAGTTTGTGACATCTTGTGGGTAAATCTGGGCAACTCTGTAGAGTAAAACTATTAGCATTCGGATACGTCGTGATTCTGGTAAATGACGCTTGGTTTAATGGGTGAATCCAATAACAAGACACAAGTAGTTTTTATAAGATTTTCAATTTAGTAATTAAATTGTTTAAACCATTTTCCTTAAGAAGTTAACCTTTTACTTTAGAACGGTGTTTACAAATAAATATGCATCCACAAATATAGGAGTAAAACCAATATAATCACATATCTTAAGATGCTGGCAAGGAGCTAATTAGTATTTCACTTGTGATTTGTTGAGTATGGTTGTACTCATACTTACTAAAATATCAATAGAAAATCTTAAGAAGATAATGAAGAACCCTTCGACAAAGACTTCAAGGATTCCTTTGGAGTAGGCGATTACTAGTTTTTGATCTCGTCCTCGCTCAGACACGCCTATGGCTTTTATTTTGATGTAGTATAACTTTAGGCTTAAACGTCCTGTTGTGTAAAACTTGGTTGTTATTCCATAATCTTGTAATAAGTTTGCTTTTATGAAATAAATTTATGTTGGTTTGATGCACACTCGACTAAATTACTCTGCAGTTGAATATCCTAGTTAGTTACGGAAAAATCTAACGGCCTCAGAAATAGAAGCGCTTCAACAAAGTTAGTAAAATACTACTGTACTATACTATATTACTATTGCTAGCTCGGCCTAGTAGTGTTGCATCTATGAACATTTGCTAGTATGAATGAAATGTGAAAACTTAGATATCTGACAAAATGGACCTGCAGAAGCAAGCTAGCAGCCGACATCGAAATCGCGGTCGCCACCTCGGCGTTGAGAAGGACCTTGAATTCTTAATGAGAGAAGATATATACCGCGCGCGTACGTTAGGTTTGCTTTGTTAGCAAAGATCAGAGGACCTTAACGTACGGTGGCCATGCCGAGACCACCGCCGCCAAACCAATGCTACGACCACACTATATAGGCTCTATTCTAAATAATTGTTGGTTTCTATCATTGAGAAGCTAAAATTCGCTTTAAACATATTGACTTTTTAAGTTGGTTTTTTTCTTTTTTTTGTATTATCAGTAGATATGTAATAGTTTTTATTTTATTTTTTTCTTATGTTTCTTTAATCAGATGTCTTACCTAAAAGGTAGCAACTGTTAGGCCAGTCTCAGTGGAGGTTTTATGGAGTTTCATGGGCATTAAATACGCTGACATGGCACTGTATTGATGAAGAGAGAGATGATAAAAGTTTCATGGGAGTAGAGAGAGTTTCATGGGGATGAAACTCTCCTGCACTGTTTCCAAAATATGGGTGTGTTGGAAACTGGGACATTAAACCTCCACTGAGACTGGCCTTACAGTATTATTTTAATCGAAAGTCAAAAGACATCAGTCACAATCGAATTGAATAGGGCACATAGATTCTCAATATCAATTTGATATCGACATCTTCATCACCACACCTCATGTGATCAGCCCGGCCTTGTTTCTCCTCTGAAAGAAAAGTCAAGCGTTGCTTTCTTTGCCTTTTCCTTACACGCTCGACGTTCTCCCACGATCCAATGGATGTTACTTGCATGTTTTAGTGTGTCGAGCCCTAATGTTCAATGTAGTTTCTTCCTATAAAATTGGCTCATCTGTCTACAGAAAAAGGTGTCATCTAAAAAATGTAAGGTCTAAGGTGGTGATCAGTTCGGCTGAAAAGCTCATGGCTTATGGCTGAAAACACTGTAGCTAGCTGAAAAAAGCACTGTAGCTGACAGAGACTTATTTAGCATAATTAAATTTAAAAAAATTTAAAAATATAAAAAATATGTTAGCCCATTACGTATAATGCAAACAAATACGGGGAAAAAAGAACCGGCAAAAAAGCTCAACAAAAAGCCAAAAGTTCAGAAAAAGACGAAACTTATGAATAGTGAAAAATAAACCAGAAGTCAGAAGCCGAAGCCGAATTGATCAGGGCCTTAGCATCTTCAACAAATCTTCTAAAGTGTTTATATCCCCTATATTTTAGAAGAAAATGTAAAAAAAAGGCTCCAACAGATCCCCTAAGTGGTACCCAAAAATATAGAGGACTCTATCCCTGATTTTTCATCCCCCCATATATGGAGGACGCACACCATCCCCTAAATCGGCCCCAACGCTCTTGCACCGTCCGATCCCCTAAATTCTTTGGTTGGTAGTTTTTGTGGACCCAGATTTTAATTTAGGGGACCATATTTAGAGGACTTGTTGGAGGTTATATATTTTTAGTCTTCTATATTCTAGATTGTGTCCTCTAAAAAGTGATTTAGGGGATTGTGTCCTCTAAAAAGTGATTTAGGGGATGAGATTTAAAGGATATTGTTGGAGATGCTAGCTGAGCCTAAAGACAGAAGGGAACGGCCCATGAACGTTCACCGGTGCGTAGTCTTTATTGGCAGTAGTTTTGGGCCTTTAAAAGCAAAGCATTTTTCCGGCCTGGGTAACGGGCTGTGTAGTTTGGGCCTATTGGCCCGCTAAAACTGCGTTATAACCTCCACTCGCTGCACAGTGTCCTTGTTATTTTCAGCCAACTTGAAGCTAACTAAGCTCACTTTAGTCATGTCCAAAGTATTATACCTTTTGATTTTTAACTGAAAATAGTACTATAGTATCTATTAGATTTTTTAAATTATTCGATTAAATAAAAATAGAAAAAATATATTATATCTTTATGGATAATGCAAAGGATACGAGGAAGAAAAGGGAAAAAGAAAGAAGAGAAAAAACCGAGTTAAGAAACCAATATATTTTAAAAGACTTTTAGCTTCTAAAAACGAGAGACAATCGTTGTTTAGAACAGGACCACAAGCTAAAGAGGGCTTGTCAATTCTGTCAAGAAATATTCTTGCATTCGAAACAATAACTAAAAGTAGCCATGAGTGCACCAGAATTTGATACAGACTAACGCCCCAATGGTCCACCTAGCTTACACCGCTGTAAGTATACAACTATACATCGACTCTTCCAGAAAAAAATTCATACCTTAAAGAAACTGCATTTTCCGAAAATATTGCAAATTTTGGTCCAGTTTAAACGGCTTTTGGCTGCGATTGTTAGTTTTTATTGTGGTTGTTAATTTTTAGCTGAATGGATACTGAAGCAGCCGTTAGCACCTAGCTTACACCGCTGTAAGTATACAACTATACATCGACTCTTCCAGAAAAAAATTCATACCTTAAAGAAACTGCATTTTCCGAAAATATTGCAAATTTTGGTCCAGTTTAAACGGCTTTTGGCTGCGATTGTTAGTTTTTATTGTGGTTATTAATTTTTAGCTGAATGGATACTGAAGCAGCCGTTAGCTTTTGCTTGATATACTTAATTTATAACTCCATAGACAATAAAAAAAAGTCACGTTAAAATGTCGAAAAATTCAAAACGGCTTTCGGCTTTAGAAACTAATGCCAAAAGCAGTTTTGAACGGCACCTTTAATTCTCAGCCTATAGCACCGGAGTCCAGGAAGTTTACTTAGTATATGGCCAATCATCAGTATGGATATTTCTTGGAAGCTTACATAAAGCTCCAAAAAGATTTTGACTTCTGGCTTCTAGATTTTAGAACTCATAAGTCGTTTTGAATGTGTTGGTTCCTTAACATGGCTTTCTTTCTTTCTTTTTCTTATTGTTCTTCTTCATTTGCATTGTAGATAAAGGTATAACCTTTTTTTATTTTCCCTCATTTTTTCTTTATTTTCCTTTAATTGAATGTCTCAACTAAATGCTAATAGCCGCTATAGTGTTATTTCAGCCAAAAACTATCAGTAAAAGTTATTTTGAATGGGCTAAACCACAAGGTTATTTTGTCGGCTGCTTCCTAGTAGATATTGTTGAACATCTAGTCAATTTTCGGCATGTTTTAATCCAGAAATTCAGCATATAAAACATGACATAAACATGCATGAGTGATCTATGAACGATGTATTCATATTCGCTAACGAACAAGCTAACAAAAGCACCTATTAACATGTTCAAAGCGCACAAAATCAAATACATCAGAAAAGTTTTCAGTATATACCCTCGGGCGGGGCCGGTATCGGAGACACCGGAGGCGCCGTTACCATCAGTCGACATGATGGCCTATTCGATGTAGTCGATCGAGGTGTGATGCAGGACGAAGCTTGATGCAGGAAGATGTTCGCAGTGCAGTCCAGCGAACGATCCACAACCAGGAAGTAGACGTCGCAGATTGAGTAGTCGCGCCGATGCGCTCCCCAAAAACTTGATCGCCCGCCTACCCGTGCAGGTACACAAACGGACGGAGCTTCGGAGGCCTACTCGTCCAGAAACTTGTGCGCGCAAGGTTCTGGACTGGAGATGACAGAGAGCAGCAACAAAAAACAGAACCACCAGAATACTGTTCTCCCTTACTTTCCCGTATGGAGTAGAGAGTCTTTTGTAACAGCAAAAACGAAGAGGCCAGAGTAACTGCAGCCATTACCTCGGAAGTAACCGCAGTCATAATCCACTGGTAACTGCACCGTTACTGCCAGCCACTCGTTAATGCTAGTTACTGCGAGTCGTTTCGATTTTCGAATAGATAAAGAAAAACGCGCCCGCACCCGACACGCCTGCGCGCGTACGCACACGCACACGCACCGCACCGCGCGGCGCGGCGTGGCGTGGCGAGGCGAGCGAGCGAGCGCGCGCGTGTATTGGCTCTCTCCAATACCACAAGGGGGTTACCACGTTCCACCTTTTAAAGTGGTGTAACTCCCATTCAATTCTCCATATGGGACTAAACAATTTTCTACCTAGCATTAGTTGTGGGCCTAGGAATTTCATTTGATTAATTGCTAAATTAAAATGGGCCAATCCCAATTAATCCAACAATCCCCACCAAATTTCAAGGCACACGAGAAATGCTCTCAGTTCTGCTGTTGTTTGATATACCAGTGTTTCGATGGAGACTGTTAAGTTGAACATCCACCTAGGAAAGGAGTTACACTCATCCACAACTGAACAATGGACTATGCCTTGAATTGACAGTTTTGTGCGAACAAGCTTTACCCAATTCCTTTACTAGTACTAGGCTGCCTAAAGCATCCCCTCTGGTTGGAGCGTATAAGTCATACTCCAAGCCTATTCATGAGTATCTAGAGATCACACAAATCTCATAGACTGTGACCAGCAGTCGAACTCATATAGGTGTGTTCTTTCTAAGATGTCCTGTAGGCCGACATCTCTGCTTTAAAAAGCCACTTGGATCACATTAAGGTAAAAACCAACCTGCCATACAGAATAGGAGAGAAGCGCATCACTGAAGAAATGAGCCCTGTAAAGGTCTCTTCTCCCAGTCAACCAACAACTTGTTTCACCATCCTACTTCACGGGATCTCCGATCACATAGAACAGGTTACCACTGTGGTATGACTCATGTGGGTCTCAGGCCCATCTCACTCGATGCACTATCTATCACATTACGTGATAAACCCTTTGTAAATTGGTCTGCCAGATTCTTTGCTGTCTGGACATAGTCCAGTGCTATAACTCCGGAGTTTTTCAGCTTTCTGACAGACTTCAACCGCCTCTTAACATGCCTAGATGACTTCATGTTGTCCTTAGAACTGTTCACCTTGATAATTACAGTTTGATTATCACAGTTCATCAGGATAGCCGGTATCGGTTTTTCAACCACCGGCAGATCCATAAGGAGTTCACGAAGCCACTCAGCCTCAACAGTGGCGGTATCTAACGCTGTGAGTTCTGCTTCCATTGTTGACCTCGTTAAGATGGTCTGCTTGCAAGACTTCCAGAAAACAGCACCTCCTCCAAGTGTGAACACATATCCACTCGTGGCTTTTATCTCATCAGCATCAGAGATCCAGTTTGAATCACTATATCCCTCCAGTACCTTTGGGTACCCAGTATAGTGAATGACATAGCTCACAGTTGCCTTTAGATAGCGCATCACTCTCTCAAGAGCATGCCAATGATCATCTCCCGGATTTGAAACAAACCGGCTTAGCTTGCTCACAGCAAACGAGATGTCAGGCCTCGTAGCACTAGCTAAATACATCAATGAGCCAATGATCTGGGAGTATCTCAATTGATCCCTTGTTATTCTTCGGTTTTTCCTCAATAACACACTAGGATCATAAGGAGTAGAAGCAGGTTTGCAGTCACTATAACCAAAGCGACTCAAGACCTTATCCACATAGTGGGATTGCACGAGTGTAACCCCACCATCACCTTCTCTCAGTAGCTTAATGTTAAGAATCACATCAGCCACTCCCAAATCTTTCATCTCAAAATTCTTGGACAGAAAGTCCTTGACCTCCTCAATCACATTGAGGTTGGTCCCAAAAATCAGTATGTCATCAACATACAAGCACAAGATCACTCCTTCTCCCCCACCATAGCGATAGTACACACATTTGTCAGCTTCATTCACAACAAAGCCAGCAGATGTCAAAGTTTTGTCGAACTTCTCATGCCATTGCTTAGGTGCTTGCTTTAGGCCATACAAAGACTTTAACAACTTGCACACCTTTCCTTCTTGACCTTGTACCACAAACCCGTCTGGCTGATCCATATAGATCTCCTCCTCCAACTCTCCATTTAGGAAAGCTGTCTTAACGTCCATTTGATGAACGAAAAGACCATGAGAGGCAGCCAGGGCAAGTAGTACTCGAATTGTGGTCAGTCGGGCAACAGGTGAATAAGTATCAAAGAAGTCATCGCCTTCTTTCTGGGTATAACCCTTGGCCACAAGCCTTGCCTTGTACTTTTCAATTGTACCATCAGGCCTAAGCTTTTTCTTGAAAATCCATTTACATCCTACAGGTTTACACCCATAAGGACGGTCAACGACCTCCCAAGTTCCATTAGACATAATAGAGTCCATCTCACTCCGTACTGCTTCCTTCCAATAGTCAGCGTCAGGAGAAGAATATGCCTCTTCCATGGTTCTTGGAGTGTCATCCACGAGATATACAATGAAATCATCACCAAAAGACTTTGCAATCCTCTGTCTCTTACTCTTTCGAGTAACTTCATTGTTATCCTCTTCAGGATTTTCCATAGGCGTTTCCTCAACATGTTCTATCGGCACAAAGGAATCAAGGGAAATTATAGGTTCTTGACTAGATGAGCTAGGTACATCACATTTCATAGGAAATTCATTCTCAAAAAATGTAGCGTCTCTGGACTCTATGATTGTACCAACACGCATGTCAGGTACTCCAGTTTTTATAATTAAGAACCTATAACCCACGTTGTGCATAGCATAACCAAGAAATACACAATCTACGGTTTTTGGTCCAAGTTTGCGCTTCTTGACAATTGGCACGTTAACTTTGGCCAAACATCCCCAGGTGCGCAAGTATGAGAGAGTCAACTTCTTCTTTTCCCATTCCTCGAATGGTGTTACTTCTTTATTCTTTGTAGGAACTCTATTCAGGACATGACACGCGGTCAATATAGCCTCACCCCACCATTCCTTAGAAAGTCCCGCAGTGTCTAACATGGCGTTAACCAAATCAGTTAGAGTGCGATTTTTTCTTTCGGCAACCCCGTTTGACTCGGGAGAATAGGGAGGCGTCCTCTCATGAATAATTCCATGTTCCTCGCAGAATAAAGTAAACTCATTTGAAAAATACTCTCCCCCATGATCAGACCTTACCAGCTTGATTTTCCTCTCAAGTTGGTTTTCTACCTCAGCTTTATAGATCTTAAAGTAATCCAACGCTTCATCTTTTGTTTTTAATAAGTACACGTAGCAAAATCTAGTGCAATCATCTATAAGCGTCATGAAGTATTTCTTTCCACCTTTAGTCAACACGCCATTCATCTCGCATAAATCAGAATGAATGAGTTCTAACGGTGCCAAATTCCTCGCCTCTTTTGCTGCCTTGTGAGGCTTGCGAGGTTGTTTCGATTGAACACACGCATGGCACTTAGGACCTTTGACCAAAGTGAATTTCGGGATTAAACTCATATTAGCTAAGCGCGTCATACACCCAAAATTAACATGACAAAGTCGTGAATGCCAAACATTAGACTCATCATCATCATTACACACATGGTTCACAATTTTATTATAGGAATCCATCAAAGAAAAACGGAACAAACCTCCGCTCTCATAGCCTTTACCAACAAATGTTCCATACTTAGACACGACACATTTATTGGACTCAAAAGCAAGCCTAAAACCATCTCTACATAGTAGAGATCCGCTAACGAGATTCTTCTTTATGGAGGGGACATGCTGCACGTTCTTCAACTGCACGGTCTTTCCCGAAGTAAACTTCAGATCGACCGTACCAACACCATGAACAGCTGCATGCGAACCGTTCCCCATCAACAAGGAGCAACCTCGACCGACCTGATAAGATGAAAACAAGGAAATATCAGCACAAACATGAATATTAGCACCAGTATCAACCCACCACTCAGGTGATTGACAAACAGAAAGAACTGTAGGTAAATAATTACCGTACCCCGATGTTCCTCCAGCGTCACTAATAACCATGTTGGCAGACTTCTTCTGCTTATTCTTGCGATCTGGACAATCCTTAGCCCAATGGCCAGAATCACCGCACACAAAGCAGCTGCCCTTTCCTTTGCCTTTCTTCTTAAACTCAGTAGTAGCCTTGGGTTTGACAAAACGCTTATTTTTCTTTTTGTTGTGGAAAGCCTGAGGATTCTTCTTCTGCACCAAATTGGCGCTAGAACCTCCCTCAGCAGCAACTTTCTTGCCACGAGTATCTTTTGCCCTCGCCTTCTCTTCAACACCAAGAGTGCCAATGAGATCAGTAACACTGAACTCCTGCCTCTTGTGCTTTAGAGAAGTAGCAAAATCCGACCAAGAGGGTGGTAACTTGGCGATAATACCGCCAGCCACAAACTTGTCCGGTAACTCGCACTTATTGTTCTCAAGCTACTTTGCCAGCGCCTGAATCTCATGAGCTTGCTCTACTACAGAACGGTCATCGACCATCTTGTAGTCATAGAACTGCTCCATGACATACAACTCACTGCCAGCATCGGAAACTCCAAACTTGGCCTCAAGTGCATTCCACATATCTTTACCCGTAGGCAAATGCATGTACGCATCCACAATGTTATCCGCCAGAATGTTGACAAGCGCACCTCGGAAAAAGTTATCCGCTACATTGAACTTGCGTTCATCCTCATCAGACAGAGGCTCAGCGGGCTTTCCTTGTGCAACATGAAAACATTCCATGGCAGTAAACCACAGGATCGCGCGTGCACGCCATCTCTTAAAATTTGAACCATCAAACGGAGGGTGTGGCTTAAGCGACGCAGCAAAGCCAACTACCGAAAAAGACCTATCAAGTTTTTGGATTGTTGAAACATCTAGTCAATTTTCGGCATGTCTTAATCCAGAAATTCAGCATATAAAACATGACATAAACATGCATGAGTGATCTATGAACGATGTATTTATATTCGCTAACGAACAAGCTAACAAAAGCACCTATTAACATGTTCAAAGCGCACAAAATCAAATACATCAGAAAAGTTTTCAGTATATACCCTCGGGCGGGGCCGGTATCGGAGACACCGGAGACGCCGTTACCATCAGTCGACATGATGGCCTATTCGATGTAGTCGATCGAGGTGTGATGCAGGAAGATGTTCGCAGTGCAGTCCAGCGAACGATCCACAACCAGGAAGTAGACGTCGCAGATTGAATAGTCGCGCCGATGCGCTCCCCAAAAACTTGATCGCCCGCCTACCCGTGCAGGTAAGGCCAGAGTAACTACAGCCATAATCCACTGGTAACTGCACCGTTACTGCCAGCCACTCGTTAATGCTAGTTACTGCGAGTCGTTTCGATTTTCGAATAGATAAAGAAAAGCGCGCCCGCACCCGACACGCCTGCGCGCACGCACCGCACCGCACCGCACCGCACGGCGCGGCGCGGTGGGGCGAGCGAGCGCGCGCGCGTGTATTGGCTCTCTCCAATTCCACAAGGGGGTTACCACGTTCCACCTTTTAAAGTGGTGTAACTCCCATTCAATTCTCCATATGGGACTAAACAATTTTCTACCTAGCATTAGTTGTGGGCCTAGGAATTTCATTTGATTAATTGCTAAATTAAAATGGGCCAATCCCAATTAATCCAACAGATATAACTAGATACGATATTCCAAGTATTGCATCAATGCAGACAATGTATCAACTTATCTTAGTTGGCATATACAATGAAATCCCTCAACTTGGCTCATGTAGTCATATGCATCCAAATCGCAATCACAAGCACCAAAATACCCTGTCTTGCTCTCATCAAATCATCCATGGACCATGGCGTAGTAGATGTCATGCATGCCTCCGCCTATGAATCCAGCAACTTGAAGGCCTGCTCCAGCTCCTAGTGAGACCACCCGATCCGACTACAGTCGGTGCGTGAACTTACATCACACGAGAAGCCATAGCCGTGAATCCTATGGAGAAAGGAGCACTGCTCTCTAGTAC
The DNA here is from genome assembly GCA_017311315.1 of Dendrocalamus latiflorus. NCBI lineage: Eukaryota > Viridiplantae > Streptophyta > Magnoliopsida > Poales > Poaceae > Dendrocalamus > Dendrocalamus latiflorus. The sequence continues at coordinate 26,220,931 of CM029645.1, forward strand.
GGGCGCGTCGCCGCCGGGGGCTTCCCCTTGCTCGCTGTACGGGCCGTGGGCGCATGAACGTGGCACGGTCGAGCGCCTCTCGCAGCTCTGCCCAGCTCCGTGCGAGTGCGCGGCACACGTTGAGGCTTGGGTCCATCGAGAAGGCCAGCCGGTGCCTCGAGCGCGCCACGGGCCTCGCCGCCGAGGCCGACGGGCCACTGCAGCGGCTCGCCTTGGGCATGGCTGACATCCTGGCGCGGTGCCTCCTCCGATCCGTCCCGGCCATCGCCGGTGCGCTCATCGACCCGTCCGACTACCTCGATCGGTGGTCCGTCAGGGCGGTCCCATGCGGATTCTTCGAGCTCACCCAGGGTGAAACCAGCTCAAGCCCAAGCCCTGAGTTGGGCTAGCTGCTCTTGGGCCGACTCTCAAGCTAACTCTGTTTTTTATGATTTTTCATGAATTTTATATGGATTTTGGTTACCAGGCATCGGGCTACAGCCCAAATAGCCCGAGGCCTAGTTCCGCCACTGAGCTCAGCCGCTTCTCCAAGGTGGCCTTTGTTGTTGCCAACCGGGCGATCCTGGAGGCCACAAAGAACGAAAAGGTGAAGCGGAGTTCATGGCGGCAACAGGCGCAGCTTGTCAGGCAATTTGGCTCAGAAATGTGCTTAGCGAGATCACCGGGAGGAAGCTCGAATCAGTAACATTGTTTGTGGGTAACAAGTTAGCGGTCGCACTCATAAAAAACCCGGTGTTCCACGGAAGAAGTAAGCATATTGATACACGCTTTCACTTCATTAGAGAATGTGTGGAACAGGGACAAATAAAGAGTGGGGCATATCAACATAGAGGAGCAGCGAGCCGACATCCTCACCAAAGGCCCTTTCTAGAATCAAGTTTGGTGAGATGTGCGAGCTGATCGACGTCAGAGACCTCACAGCCTAAGTCAAGTTTAGGGGGGGTGAGTGTTATCAAATAAACCTGACTGGGCGGAAGTTCTCTGTGTGGTCGTAACGATCGGGTTTCTATGTGGTCGTAACGACCGGTTCTTTGTGTGGTTGTTTACGACCGGTCTGTGTGGTTGTAACAATTGGGTCTCTGTGCGGTCGTAATGACCGGTGTTTGTGTGGTCATTACGGTCGGTATCTGTGTGGTCGTAATGGCCGGTGTCTGTGTGGTCATAACGGCCAATGTCTATGTGGCCATTCATGATCGGTCTGTATGGTCATAGGTGCCGCAGTCGTAAGTGCCGTGGTCGTGTGGCTAGTCACTGTAACAGTCGACGATCACTGTAGTAGTTGGTGGTAATTGTACCAGGCATCAATACGGGTGGTCGTGGATGACATAGGTCGTCTTTCAGTCGGCTAACTGCCCAGTATGGGCAGGCGACGTGATGGTTGAGGCCGGAGAATCCAGACCTCGGCGAGTCTAGCTTTTGATTGTAAAGCGGAGTCTGTAAAATAGCGTCGAGTTGTAAGTCGTAGCAGCGCAAGAAAGAGAATACAAAAAAATTGCCCCAAACACTCTCTGCTTCATACGCCTTAGGTACGAAAAAATTGCCCCAGAACCCACACGTACTCACGTGAACGTGAACGTGAGGAGGAGTGTTGAAGTATAAGTGAATTAACTGCTTTGTCACTATTAACCGGGCTATCCTTGATGTAGCGGAGGATGAAAAGGTCGCACCGCACTTTAATTTTGCTCGCAAAATAATAATAAAATTCACATTATACGAGTTGTTTAAGCATACTAACATCTATCGAGTTAATTTGCTCTTGAAACACGTAGCTTTCCGGTGACTTAATTTGGATGTCTTTTTTCTCAAAAGGCAAATTTGGAAGTCTAAACTTACCAACAAGAAAAAGTTATCTGCCCTTGAAGCACTTAGATTTTCGCTGACTTAATTTGGATGTCTTTTTTTTCGAAAGGAAAATTTGGATGTCTATTCTTACTAGGATGCTGCAATAACATGCAATGGTTTTGTCCTTTTGTTTTAGGATCCTAGAAGTTCCAAAATCAACTTTTTTTTTAATGCATGTGTTGTGAATCAGCATGCCAGTTGTAGTCTAACTGGTAATGCACTATTTTTTCATCACAGAGAATGTTTTGTTGGACTATTCATTGAAGAGTTGCTAGTATGCTGATTTGATCCCGGATTTTCAATGATTGTACTCCCTCCGTTCAGTTTATAAGATATTTTTAATAATTTTATCCATAAATATAGAATGTATGTTATATTATAACACAAAATTAATGTGAGGTTTCCTTTATACTCCTAATAAATATATTATTTTATTTTATATTTTCTACGTGCATGTATTAAATATAGTGTTTAAAATAATAATTAGAGATAATTTAATTATTTTTAATATCTCATTGGTCTATATGCATTGGGAATTTGAGTTGCCTAGTGAGAAACATTTACAGGGTTTATGCATTGTTGTCTAGATATTGATGATAGGAATGTCTATACAACATTCGACTATTTTTTAGGACAAAAATAGTCAGATTGATCTGGGGCGTTAGATCTCCATCCAACGGATCCACTCATACAAGCCCCCCTCCAAAAAAAATGACCCCCTCCAAAAAAATGATCTAGGGCGTTGGATCTCCATCTAACGACTTAAAATCTGACTGTTTTTATCCAAAAAATAGTCGAATGTTGTATAGACACTCCCATTTATGATAAACAAATTTTATGAAGACATTGTATGCATGCCTTTGAACTTCTGAATTTTGATGATAGTAGCACTGCAGGTTGTCCGCATTATTATTGACTAGTCCTGCTCAACCACCAACCCACCCATGGCAGTGGCTCGAGCTTCTTCGTGACTTCCATGGCCGTCCTGGGGGGCCATCCGATCTACGCCTCGCCGTTGTCCATGAAGACAGTGAGTTCCTTACCAACATGCGGACATTGCTAAGGAAGGAAGCTGATGCCCTCAAAATGCCGTTCCAATTCGATTCTGTGATTGGCAGACTCGAGACATTGGACTTCAGCAATCTCCGCAAGACCCTTGAGATAAAATTCGGTGAGGCCGTCGTGATCAGCTGCGTTATACAAATGCACCGCCTCCTCGTGGTTGATGACAATGTGAGCTACAAATGGCAAATATCGCTCAAGTTAAGCAAATGGCAAATATCGCTCAACAAAAGCAAATGACCAGCTCAGTGTACAGCCCGGCATCCACACTGAACTATCCACAAACACCATCCCCTCAATGTCAGTCAGATACCAAATTTACTGATGAGTTTCCTCTCCGCCATCCGTGCGCTTAAACCGAACATCGTGGTGAAGATGGAGCAAGATGCAAACCATAATGCCTCCATGAAGTAGCTGCAGCCAGACCACAGAAAACCGATGAGCGAGTACGTGTAGAAAGGATGCTCTGTTAGACTATAATCTTGAGCATTTGCTGTTTATTTTGCATTTGTGTTTTAGCCTAAGTGGCCATAAGTCAGGAGTAGAATCAGTCTTCCTGTCTGTTGCAAACGGCTGTGTAATCTGTCCGAGTCATAAGGGCAGTTAGGAGTTTGATTGATTCTCATTTGATTGTTTCCTAGATGTAACAAACGCTATTATTTCGCAGTTAATGAACGTATAAAAAGAGCCTCGGATCTACCGAGTTGATTGCGCTCTGCATCATTCAGTTGTCCACTGTCATTTCCAGTTTTTGTCGGATTTCCGTCAGGCTACTGTTCACGCCTGAATTCAGTTTACTCTGATGTGTGCGTTCAGTTAGCGCTGGCATCCTTCTGAGCGTTTGATGCAGTAGCCATTTCTGACATTTGGTATCAGAGCGTGTCTCAGATCCTATGTCATTCACTCACACACCAAGCCGATACACGCCACCAGGGAGAAGGAGCAGCACGGGCGGCATTGGCGACAACTCGAGCAGCGAAGGAGTGCAGTCGCCGGTGATGTCTCAGCAGACGACCAGAGAGTCGGGAGTTGCGTTGAGATATCCCATGCTGACAAGAACCAATTACGCCGATTGGGCGTTATTGATGCGGGTAAATCTGCAAGCCCAGGGAGTATGGGGAGCGATTGAACCCGGAGGCGGCGACTTCAAGCAAGATCGGATGGCACTCGCGGCAATTCTTCAGGCTGTGCCACAGGAGATGCTGAGAATGCTAGCAACAAAGGACTCAGCAAAAGCGGCTTGGGAAGCAGTGAAGACCATGCGGGTTGGCGTCACTCGTGTGCGCGAGGCACGGCAGCAGGCCTTGCGTCATGACTTCGACTCCATCCGCTTCAAGGAGGGTGAAACCGTCGAAGACTTCGGCATGCGCATCACTGGTCTCGTTAATGACATTCGAGACATGGGGGGTGTGATCGAGGAGGAGCATGTGCTCAAAAAGCTCCTCCGCGTCGTCCCTGCAAGATACCAGCAAGTGGCAATAGCCATCGAGCAATTGCTGGATTTGAAGACCATGCCGATGGAGGAGCTCGTCGGCCGTCTGTCGTCTGTAGATGAACGATATGGCGACGACGATGACACAAATGGCATGCAGCAAGCGGGAAAACTTCTCCTCACAGAGGAGGAATGGAAGGCCCGGCAGAATCAGAGGAACCAGGAGGGATCCTCGAACTGGAGCAAGAACGCGGGCAGTGGCTCCGGCGGCAAGCAGAACCGCTGGCGCCCGAAGAATGCAGGGATGCAGAAGGACCGCGACGGCAGAGAGACTGCATCGGGTGGTGGGCGAGATCGCTCGAAGGTGAAGTGTTACAATTACAGTAACTTCGGGCACTACGCAAAGGAGTGTCGCAAGCCACGACGGGAGCGCAAAGATCAAGCAAATCTGACCAAGGCAGAAGAAGAGCCCACACTTCTGATGACGCAGGTGTGTGAGCTTCACTCGCACAATCCAAGACCCGAGGATGAGCAGGTGTATCTGAATGAGACGGAGGCCAAGGAAATACAATTCCGGGAAGAGGCTGATGATCCTGTGCCAAACGTCTGGTATTTAGATACCGGCGCCACAAATCATATGACTGGCGCCAAAGGAGTCTTTGCTGAGCTCAACACCCACGTTACAGGGATTGTGAAGTTTGGGGACGGGTCTGCAGCGGAAATTTGTGGCCGTGGCACTGTTCTCTATGCATGTAAGAATGGTGAGCATGGAACACTCGAAGGAGTTTACTTCATTCCCAGACTGAGAAACAACATTATAAGTGTTGGTCAGTTGGATGAGCAGAAGTACAAGATCCATATTGAAGATGGATTTCTCACCATCCGAAACCAACAGAGTTTGCTGCTTGCGAAAGTTCCTCGGAGCTTGAATCAGCTGTATCTTCTCAAGCTCAATTTGGCAAAGCCCGTATGCCTGGCATCAATCTGCAGTGAGGAGGCTTGGAGATGGCATACTCGTTACTGTCATCTCAACTTCCAGGCACTTCGGAAACTCTCGCAAGAAAAGATGGTTCGTGGACTTCCATTGATAGATCATGCTGATCAGTTGTGCGAAGGATGCTTGGCGGGAAAACAACGTCGAATGCCATTTCCAGAGAAGGCTAAGTACCGGGCGCAGGCGGCGCTCGAATTGGTGCATGGAGACCTTTGTGGTCCGATTGCACCGGCAACTCCAGGAGGGAAGAAGTATTTTTTGCTGCTTGTGGATGACATGAGTCGGTTCATGTGGATTCGGCTTCTGTCCTCAAAGGATCAAGCAGCAACTGCGATCAAACATTTTCAGGTTGGCGTTGAAGTGGAGAAGGGATGTAAACTGAAGACACTCCGCACTGACCGGGGTGGCGAATTCACTGCAGCTGAGTTCGGCACATACTGTGCAACCCAAGGAATCAAGCGTCAGCTCACCTCCCCGTATTCTCCCCAGCAGAATGGAGTTGTCGAACGGCGAAATCAAACAATCGTGGCGGCTGCACGCAGTATGCTTAAGGCCATGAAGATGCCTGCACAGTTTTGGGGTGAAGCAGTGGTGACTGCAGTGTATGTGCTGAACCGATCTCCAACGAAGAGCCTAGAAGGTCAGACACCTTACGAAGCCTGGCACGGTAGACGCCCCGACGTTGAGCATCTGAGGACTTTCGGTTGTATTGGTCACGTGAAGACAGTGAAGCCAAATCTCAAGAAGCTTGAAGACCGCAGTACAAAGATGATCTTCATTGGTTATGAAGAGGGGTCCAAGGCCTACCGGATGTATGATCCGGTGGGGAAGAAGGTGTGTGTGACTAGAGACGTCGTGTTCGATGAGACGGCAAGCTGGCCGTGGGGGAGCTCGAACACATCACAGGAGTTGGAACAAGGAAATGGTGAGTTTGTAGTTGAGCATTTCACTACATTCATGTTTGGAACTGCAGCATCAGAGACAGGAGAAGCTGGAGATGTCGGGGTAGAAAATGGCAATGGTGCAGGTGGGAGTTCTTCTCCGACATCAATTCCGGGTGGGAGCAGCTCATCGTCAACCATGACACCAGGCTCGGCGTATACTCCTGTTGGAATCCAATTCTGTACACCACCGAGTGATGTCTCCACCAACACAGATGAAGCACCACGACGGTACCGAAGGATTGATGATCTGTGTACGTCTACAATTCCAGTTTCAGATTTTGATTCCAGTGATCAGTGCCTGTTAGCTGAAGAGGAGCCGACAAGTTTTGATGAAGCTGAGAAGCACAGTTGTTGGCGCAAGGCAATGATTGAAGAACTAAGCTCAATTGAAGACAACTCCACTTGGCTCTTGACTGACCTTCCAGCAGGACATCGTGCAATTGGATTAAAGTGGGTCTTCAAGATTAAAAAAGATTCCAGTGGAGCTATTGTGAGGTACAAAGCCAGGTTAGTGGCAAAGGGCTATGTGCAACAGCATGGGGTAGATTTTGATGAGGTTTTTGCCCCGGTTGCAAGGATGGAAACTGTGAGGTTGCTTTTGGCACTTGCTGCACAGAAGGATTGGCAAATCCATCACATGGATGTCAAAACAGCCTTCTTGAATGGAGATCTAGAAGAAGATGTGTATGTGGTGCAGCCCCCAGGTTTCATTGATGAGAAGAACCCAAATAAGGTCTTGAAGCTGAAGAAGGCCTTATACGGATTGCGGCAAGCGCCCCGGGCTTGGAATTCCAAACTGAATTCAAGTTTGACAAAGCTGGGTTTTGTCAAAACTGCAACCGAAAATGCAGTATATACCCGAGGTATGGGGGTGATGAGGATCATTGTGGGAGTATATGTAGATGGTCTTATCATTACAGGAGCACAAATTGCTGAGATTGACAAGTTCAAGGAGCAAATGAAGGCATTATTCAGCATGAGTGATTTGGGTTTGTTGAGTTTTTATCTTGGGATGGAGGTGTGTCAGACAGACAGTTGCATCACATTGTCCCAGTCGTCATATGCAGCAAGGATCCTTCAGAAAGCAGGGATGGAAGATTGCAACTCTTCTCAAATCCCTATGGAGCCCAGACTGAAACTGAGCAAAGAAGGTGCTGGGGACTGCATTGAACCTACCATGTATAGGAGTATCGTGGGAAGTCTAAGGTTTCTGGTGAAAACCAGGCCGGATCTCGCATACTCGGTTGGATATGTGAGTAGAGTAGGTTTATGGAAAAACCATCCACTGAACACTGGGCTGCAGTCAAACACATATTACGGTACATTGCAGGTACTCTCAACCTTGGCTGCAGGTTCAAGAAGAAGCAAGAAGCTGTTTCCCGGTTAGTTGGTTTCACCGACAGTGACATGGCAGGAGATATAGTGGACAGGAAGAGCACCACAGGATTCTTGTTCATGTTTGGAGAAAGCTTGCTCAGTTGGCAGTCACAGAAACAAAGAATTGTGGCGTTATCTTCATGTGAAGCGGAATATGTAGCAGCTGCAACTGCAGCTTGTCAAGGTCTGTGGCTTGGGCGACTGATTGTAGAGCTGTTAGAGGAAGAACCCTGCTGTGCAGTGCTGAAGATTGACAATAAATCAGCCATCAACCTTTGTAAGAATCCGGTGCTACACGACCGAAGCAAACACATAGATACCCGGTTTCATTTTATACGGGAATGTGTTGAACAAAAGAAGATTTCAGTTGAATATGTCAGATCTGAAGCTTAGCTGGCAGACATTCTTACTAAATCGCTTGGTCGAGTGCGCTTCAAGGAACTCAGGGACAAACTGGGTTTGGTTCAGGTTTGAATGCATCAAGATTAGGGGGTGAATTGTTAGACTATAATCTTGAGCATTTGCTGTTTATTTTGCATTTGTGTTTTAGCCTAAGTGGCCATAAGTCAGGAGTAGAATCAGTCTTCCTGTCTGTTGCAAACGGCTGTGTAATCTGTCCGAGTCATAAGGGCAGTTAGGAGTTTGATTGATTCTCATTTGATTGTTTCCTAGATGTAACAAACGCTATTATTTCGCAGTTAATAAACGTATAAAAAGAGCCTCGGATCTACCGAGTTGATTGCGCTCTGCATCATTCAGTTGTCCACTGTCATTTCCAGTTTTTGTCGGATTTCCGTCAGGCTACTGTTCACGCCTGAATTCAGTTTACTCTGATGTGTGCGTTCAGTTAGCGCTGGCATCCTTCTGAGCGTTTGATGCAGTAGCCATTTCTGACATGCTCCTGGGAGAGGAGATAAAAAAACATACTGGTGTGTGAAGGAGTCCGTCGGCATGAGCGACATGAGAGGCTGAGCCAGTGGGCAACGATCATGGAGGGATCCGGGTTCGACCATGTGCCACTCAGCTTCAGTGCCATTAGGGAGGGTAAAGAGACGCTGATGAGCACCGGATTGAAAAGGATGCCAGAACAAAGAAGATAGGGGTTGCCTTCTTCTATGCTGGAGTTCTACGCCTCTCTACTCTATCTCAGCATGGAGGCCACATAAAGGTTCAACCTCTGGAAGCAGAGAGCATATGCTAGTGCAGCGCCCAGTAATATGGCCAGCCCAGTAGGTTTATCTGTTCATGGCGATTGCTTGAGCCGCGGATGTTGGGCTGCTCTAACTGCTTGGTGATGTGGGACTATAGGGAACAACTTTTGGTGTGAAGCTTAAGTATGTATAGATGAAAGAACTGTAATATTCTCGCTGAAAAATTGGTACCAAATTGAATGAAAGTGGCACAGACGCTCTATTCGTAATACAATCCTTGGATCAATGTCCATCATTTCCTAGTTTACCCTCCCTCTATAAAAGACATGTTTCTGGTTCAGTTCTCTATATTCTTGGCACTCTTCAGTTGAACATACGAAAGAGAGCCAAATTGGTTTTGGAATTGCAAAAGTACATGCGCCTAGCAAGACGCTGAGGAAATTCTGTGCAATGCATATTAAGAAGTCATTCTCACGATGGAAAAGTTTCCCTTGCAAACGGGAACATGCTGACTCCGATCCTCGTTGTCTTCTCCCATATCAAACTGTTACGAGATTGGCCCCTATCTTGGTCTAGTCGATTTATTACACTAAGAAACTCAATAATCATGTGACCATTTGGCTGGTTTAAGAGGACTGTCATATGGAAAAGGGCGTGAGTGCTCTAGAATTGTAGACCCAGATAAAGACATTTATATAAGCAACCTTCTCATGTCTATAAATATGTGTCTCAAGGCGCCACGAGGGAGGACAGACTTATTTTTCCAAAGACAGGTCTGTGTAATGTATACACCTTCTATACCCCATCTCCACGATTTCTAAGGCTTCAGGCAGCCCTTTTGTGACCTCCCCATAGCCCTATTGTTCACTATTTGGTCCGTAACCATAACAGTTGGCGTTGTCCGTGGGGAGCGGCGTAGAAGTTGCGAGCCAAAAAAAGAGCGTTCGGATGTAATGGCACCAAAGAATGCAGCGATATCGGTCTCCCAAGCGAAAGAGGAGCACCGCCACTGAGACCGTTATGGCGAGAGTGAGGGAGCCGGTCTATGCAGGCATGATGAGGCCCAAGGCTTCGTACACATGGTTATGCGTGGACCGCCTGATGTGGCCAATGCTCGAAGGCTATGCTCCTTGAAGATGTAGGGCCCTAGGAACACATCTGCTGCGTACTCTGCCTCCACCATCGAAAGAACTAAAAGCACTCACGGCTAGCCCAGGGGCCACTACCAACGATGCCACTACTGAAGTGCAAAAATTTACTGGGTCCCATAGGCGGACGCAGCTAATCCGAGCGAGGCCTGTGTTGATGTCCCATCACTAGGCTAGCGAAGACACATGAAGCATGCAAAACTCCTCGATATAGTAGTGCATGTTCAGCCGATGTGCGACCGCGAGGAGCCTTTGGACATGCATCTCATCATCCCGGTCAAGCTTCACGTGGGGCGACTAGACGAAGTCCATGATGCAAATGGTGAAACAAAGGCTGCTTTTGTGCTCAATTTTGTGGTAGGACCACCGCTGCAGCCAGTGAGACTCCCACTTCATGCGTGTCGAGTTCGAAGGAAAGCCCTCTGAAGTAGCGGCGCGAAGTTGCAAACTGACACTATAAAGGTTAGAATACTGACCGTCGCCCAGGAGCTTCAGCTGGCATCGTGCAGTGACGCAAAGACTTGGACACTGGTGAGGGCACCCTCTGAATGGGCCATCCAGAAGTGGACAACAAGATGGGCAATGGCGTGTGGTGTCAGCTGCTGCAGCTCTAGCTCATACAGCTGGAGGAGGTTGCCCGTGAAGCATGTAGTGGGGATTTGGAGCCCAACATCGAAGTAGGCAGAAAACACTAGCATCTCATACTCCCATGGCTGTGGAATGATCTCATCACTACCGAGAATGCAAATAGCCTCGCAAGATGAAACCTTCTCGTCACACACAAGGGACTCCACTAGCTCGTTCATCGCGAGCAACAAGCCGAGTGTGTTCACAAACACACCGCCGACCTTCTCTGGCACCTTCCAGTGCTTGCTACTGGTGGCCACAGACCGCTTGTCTCCATTGGCGTGGCTGCTCGACGGTACCAACACGCCACTACGCCCACTACAGTCACTTCCATGGCCCATCTCAACAAGCAAACGCGCGGTGGAAAGAAGGTGAACGGTGAAACATTAGCAAAGAACAAGCGACACTGACTAGAAGGTGAGAGAGAGAGGAAGCAAATAGCCAAAAATGGAGTTGCCATGGTGCTTAAGTACAGAATGCAACATCACCATTTAATGCTGGCACGATGGCATGAGAATTGAGGGGACATGCATGATGTCGTAACTGGCGTGATGGCCCATGTTGCGTGACCTGAAGAGAAACCATCGCCACGTGTGACTCAGCCTCGGGTGTCATGCACGCCAACGTTGTTAACATCAATCAGGCAGGAATTTGAAGAGACAACAATTCAATGGTCTGAAGGGATGGAGTGGGTCAATTAACAACTTGTTAGACCATGTGGATGGTCATGATTAAAGTGATAATTGATAATTGATGTTTGGTTTGTTTTGGAATTTGCTTTTGCGAAAGTTCTGGTTTATCACAGTCAAAGGTTTTGGTCTGCTCTGGTTCAGTCGGTTCCGAGTGGTTTTGGTCTGCTACGAGTGGTTTCGATCATGCACGAGTGGTTTTCATCTGCTCCGAGTGGTTTTGGTCTGTTTTGAGTAGTTTCGAACCAGTCTAATTGGGTTCGAGTTGCATCAAACCATTTTTGAGTAGCAACGGAGTATCGGATAGTGTCCGACTAGCATTGGCGCATCTAACAACTTTTGAGTGCCATCGGAACATCGGATGACACTTGATTGGCATCGAAGGATTGCATGACTGGCTTTGACCTCGAAAAGGGATGGCCTAGCTGATGTTTTTGACCACTCAGAGTCATTTACGACCGCATTCAACTTTGATGATGACGGACTTCGACCACTGTGGCTTTCGACCATGGCAGTACGAGCACCATAGCACGACTACGGGAGAATGACCATGTCTATTTTCAACTACGGCTGGCTTTGACCACGGTAACTCGATTATGGCATTCCAACCATGACTGACTTTGACCACGTTCGGCTTCGACCATGTTCGGCTTTGACCACGTTCGACTTTGACCATAATAGAATGACCACTGAAGGTAATCATAGCTACAATACTTTTTCATGGTCATAGACTTTACTCATCGTACTCGATATTCGTAGACTTTATAGTTGATAGTCATAGACTTTGTGATCGATAGCCGTATACTTTGCGGTCGATGGTCGTAGACTTCGCAGACTACTATCATACTCGTAGACTTCGTGGTCTATAGTAGTTGTCATTGGTTTTCTTATCGGTTGCCATAGACCACAAGATCGGTAGTTGAAGGCTTTGCGATCGGTTGCCGTAGGCTTCACGGTCAGTACTCGTAGACTTCTTTATTGGTACGAGTGATTCACTTCTTGTGATCTTCGAGTACTCATGTTAGAACAGTGAGATAACTAGCTGTTGCTTGGTGGTCAGGTAGTCGGTACTCAGTACTCGGTACTTGATGTCTTTGGTCGGTAGTGATGCTTGTTATTCCTGAGTGTTTTGAGTGGAGCGATGGTATTTTCCGAGTACTTGTGGTTTTCAAGTACTGCATGAGCTAGCGGTCATAATTAGTAATCTGAGGTATATTTCTGGATAGCGATGGAGTTTGTGGTCATGGACGAAGTGGTTGGTATTGATGGTTGGTTAAGAGTGTGGTTTGAGTGTGTGTGCTAATGTCAGTCAAGTTGTGGAGAATTGTGCTGGTGGAAAACATTTTTTTGGTCTTTGATGTGCAGGTAGGGCTGTAAAAAAACTCAAAGCTCGCGAGCTACTCGAGTTCGGCTCGCTCTAGGCTCGATTCGAGCTCGGTTCGAGCTTTAAACGAGCCGAACTCGAGCTTGATCTCGAGCTCGCGAGCTTCACCGAGCCGAACTCGAATAGTTTGCGAGCCCCGATTCGAGCTTAAATAGTAATACATATTAATTCTTACCGAGCTTACTCGAGCCGAACTCGAGCTCAAGCTTGTCTTATTATTTAAAATTAGTGTGTATTTGAATTATTTTAACTGTTATCGAGCTTATTAGAGCCGAGCTCGAACTTAAAATTTTCTTATTATTGAAAAATAGTGCATAATAAATCATTTTAATTGTTATCGAGCTTCAACGAGCCGAGCTCGAGCCTACTCGAGCTTAGACTGAGCCGAGCTCGAGCCCAGTTCCAAGCTCGGACCCCAACTCGAGCTCGGCTCGAGCTTCTACCGAGCTCGAGCCTGGAAGGCCAAGCTCGCTCGAGCTCGGCTCGTTTACAGCCCTATGTGCAGGTAGGCTTGGAGGCGATCATGGTCGGTGACAGGGAGTCTGAGGTCTAGGCGATCGAGGATGTCACGCGAGGTGGTTGGGCTCATGTTGGAGCACATGGAGATCAAAGATGGTGATTCATGGAGAAGCTATAGGCAGTGAGGTTCAGGAGGCTTGGACACAGAAATTGTTGATATGTAGCGAAGATACGGGAGGTGTGTTCCGGAGGCTTCGATACATTGTGATGGTGTGTAGTGAAGTTACAGAAGGTGTTGTTCTGGAGGCTTCGTCATGTCATAAGATTGGAGGCTTACAGATAGAGTCTGTAGTTTGGAAGAGGAAGAGTTTGAATAAAATCCGTGTTCATAAAGATTTCGGGTCCCTTGTTTTTTGGTAGAGATAAGGTTTTGAGTTTGTGATTGAGGTAAACACGGTTTGTAGCGTTAACATATAAAAGTAGGAGAGGTTATGGGTTAAAGTAGAGAGGTTTTTGGAGAGGGCTTTCGAAGAGAAAGTCTGTGTCGATTTGTGAGAGCTTTCGTCGAGAAGGCTTTTAGGGGTGTTTGTGATGGCACTTTGTAAATCCATAAAAATCCAGTAATAAAAATCATCTTGAGTCAATCTAATTCGTGATTCGTTGAAGATTGCTGGTGATTGCAATTGGGATGAAGTGTATGACCACATGCAAGGGTGATCGAAGCAGTCTAACGGTATTGTTGTTCGAGCGATCGAAAATTGTCATCGACTATCAGGAGACTCCAAAAAGCAGTGAAAATCATTCACCCCTTTGAGTTTGGCATACGATCCTACACAACAGACATGGTTTCGGCCCATAGAAATTGAGGCCCTTTAACAGTGAGAGGTTACTGTTGGGGGAGTGGCCCTCACCTTAGCCAAGTCAATCTATTGCACCAAGTGGCCCAATAATTATGTGACCACTTGGTTGGCCCAAGAGGGCAAGCACAAGGGCAAGGGCATGAGTGTTTCTACAATTGTAAATCTAGATGGAGCATTTATGTAACCAATCTCCTCGTGACTATAAATATGTGCCTCAAGGCGTCATGAGGGAGGAGAGACTTATTTTTTTTCAGAGACAAGCCTGTGTAATGCATACACCTTCTATACCTCATCTTCATAGTTTCTAAGGCTCTGGGGCTCTAGACAATCCCTTTGTGGTTTCCCGTAGTTACATTGTTCACTGTTTGGTCCGTAATCATAACACAAAACTTTGTCATCGAAATAGACAAGCGGAAATAAGCATTGGAGGTCAAAAACAATCGCATGGGGTCAAATGCTAATGGGTACCCCAAGAACGTAACCTTGCAACCACCAACCGTTTGAAAGTTCAGACAAATCTGAAGTGTAGATTCTTGTCCATCTTGTTTGGACTGTGAATGCAGATTTTGGAGCCTTGTTAGCTTCATTTGAACCTCTCTGGTTGGTCATGGAAAACAAATACCTTGAGTTTTCTGTCAACCTTTTCTACGCAAGAAAACTTTCATGCTTCTCAAATATCTCTATGTATTGTGCATACAATTGCAGTAACCTGGAGCGGAACAGAAGGAATTGACCACAAAGTTGTCTGATAGCTCCTGATGCGAATACTGAAGATAAGTTCCAAGAGAATAATTCAAAGGTGCTTAGTTATTCCACCAAGATGCAGACGACATCACTTAGCTCTTGCCGCATATGCATCCAATTCCGCTTTGTCCCTTTTGCATCCCACGACAACGCTACCACCTAGGAACGTATGTACTCGAGACCTTGCAACATTTGTCGCTATGGCTTGATAACCTCAGAAAGTCAGAATTGTATCCTCTATAGCAACACACAGCTACGTCCCAAAAGGCCAAGCTGGTAGCTTAGCACGAAACAAGGCCATGTTCCAGGACGACATGACATCGTCGGCGACATCTTCGCCGGCGTTGTCGCTGTACTCGCCGTCGCCGCACGGCTCGTGGGTGCAGGAGCTGAGCCAGGACCAGCAGAGCGTGCAGCTAGTCGGCCTGCTGTACCAGTGCGCCTCCGAGGTGGCCGCCGGCTCCTTCGACCGCGCCAACTTCTGCCTTGAGCACATCATGCAGCTCGCGTCCCTGGACGCGCCCCACACGCTGCAGCGCCTCGCCGCCGTCTTCGCGGACGCGCTCGCGCGCAAGCTGCTCAAACTCGTCCCGGGGCTCTCGAGCGCGCTCCTGTCCGTGTCCAACTCCGCCGACTCCCACCTCATCCCGGAAGCGCGGCGCCACATGTTCGACATGCTGCCGTTCCTGAAGCTCGCGTACCTCACAACCAACCAAGCCATTCTTGAGGCCATGGAGGGCGAGAAATTCGTCCACATCGTCGACTTCTCTGGCCCGGCCGCCAACCCGGTGCAGTGGATGGCGCTCTTCCGCGCCTTCCGCGGCCGCCGCGAGGGCCCGCCGCACCTGCGCATCACCGCCGTCCACGACAGCAAGGAATTCCTCAACAACATGTCCGCCGTGCTCGTCAAGGAGGCCGAGGCGTTCAACATGCCGTTCCAGTTCTACAAGGTGGAGGCGAAGCTCGACGAGATGGACTTCGAAGCCCTCCGCCACAGCCTCGGCGTCAGGTCCGGCGAGGCGCTCGCCGTCAGCGTCGTGCTGCAGCTTCACCGCCTCCTTGCGGCTGACGACTCCAAGAGCAGGCACGCCGGTGGGCTCACCCCGCTCCAGATCATCGCGCGCTCCAGCCCGAGCAGCTTCCGCGAGCTGCTGGAGAGGGAGCTGAACACGCGGCTCCAGCTGAGCCCCGACGCGTCGGTGCTCTCGTCCCTCTCGCCTCAGTCCCCACTGCTGGCGAATTCGAAGCCGAAGCTGGGATGTTTCCTGTCGGCCATCAAGGCGTTGTGCCCCAAGGTCATGGTGGTGACTGAGCAGGAGGCGTACCACAACGGCGGCGCGTTCCACGAGCGGTTCGACGAGGCGCTGAACTACTACGGGTCGCTGTTTGACTGCCTGCAGCGGGCGGCGGCGGCGCAGCGGCCCGCGGGGGCGGCGGAGCGGGCTCGGGTGGAGCGGCTGGTACTGGGGGAGGAGATTCGGAGCATCGTGGCGTGCGAGGGGGCGGAGCGGAAGGAGCGGCACGAGCGGGCGTGGCAGTGGGCGCGGCGGATGGAGGCGGCGGGGCTGGAGCGGGTGGGGTTGAGCTACAGCGGCGTGATGGAGGCGCGAAAGCTGCTGCAAAGCTGCGGGTGGGGCGGCGGGTACGATGTGAGTTACGACCCCGACGGCCACTGCTTCTTCTTCTGCTATCACAGGAAGGCGCTCTACGCCGTCTCCGCGTGGAGGCCGGCGGGATACCGGCACAGCAAGGGGCACATGCCATGAGCTCCTCCTAATAATCCTCCGTGCTGCATGATGGAGTGCATGGGCGTATGTGCAGCGTATCTCGTGCCGTATGCACGCTCCAATTGATGTGTGTTTGACAGTTTGGATTGGAATGAAAAGCTTGCGTTATTTTCGTTCAAAACGGTACAGTGAGTACAGGATCCAAAAGCTCATCGGCAATTAATGCTGCATGGCCTGCATGCATGCTCAGCTAGCTGCAAGTTGTGATATATATATATAGTATCGTGTGACCGATGCTATCACTTTAACCAGCTTAAGCGTGTTGGGAAAACACTCGAGTATCAACACGTCCAAATCTTCCGAGAGTACTCAGTTATCAAATGAAGAGCAGAGTAGAATAGAGACGAGAAGAAATAAGAATAGAGTTGTATGAGGCAGAGAGTGTTTGGGGGCAATTTTTGCATATTCTTTTTCTTGCGCAACTTCGACTTACAACTCGACTTCAAATTATAGACTCCTTTTTACATTCAAAAGCTAGACTTGCTGAGATCCGGATTCTCTGGCCTAAACCACCTCGCCGCCTGCCCATACTAGGCAATTAGCCGACTGAAGGACGGCTTGCGTCATCCACGACTACCCGTGATGACACATGTTACAGTTACCATCAACTGCTACAGTATCGACAGTTGCTACAGTGACTAGCCGCACGACCACTGGCTTCGACCACGGCTTGTCTTCGACTGCGGTATTGTAACTACAGCCACACACATTCAGGAGCCACAACCACGGCGTCTACGACCATGACGCCTACGACCATGGCGCCCATGACCACGGCGCCTATGACAATACATACCGATCCTAAACGACCACACATACACCGGTCGTTACGACCACATAGGGAACCGGTCGTTATGACCACACAGACACCGGCCCTAAATGATCACATAGGGAACCGGTCGTAATGACCACACAGACACTGATCGTTACGACTGCACAAAGACCCGGTCATTATGACCGCATGGACCGGTCGTAAACAACTACACAGAGAACCGTTCATAACGACCACACAGACACCGGTCGTCATGACCACACAGAGATCCGGTCGTTATAACCACACAGAGCGGTCGTAAATGACCACATAGGAAACTTCCGCCCAGTTAGGTTTATTCGACCACAAAGTGATTTGATCGATCGGATGAAAGCTGGTGAAAAGTGAGAAGCCACTAGATCACCTGGAGGTCACTCTATGTTTGTAATAAATATTTGACTATGGTTATACTTTGTTGCCGAACTTTGAGTTTGATTTTATGTCATTTGATCTCTGATTTTGTTGCCCAGTAAATAATGGTCTGACCGACCATGCATGGCGGTCTGACCGGTATAGTTGCCACAGTCAGGCCGGTTCCATATTGCCGAGAGAAGTAAGTGTGTAGTAGTTTCACTGGCTGTTCATTGATGGCAGACTGGCCTATGATGAATTGAGTGAGCTGAGTGGTGTCTCAGTTGTGTTGTTGCTCTAGGAGCTCTTTGGGAGACTTTGTAAGGTGTTAGTCATGGCGAGAGCCCATGCATTGTAGAGATCTTGACATGGATGTCAAATGGTGCATAATTGCATTGATTATGTTGATGAGAGTTAAGTGCATGTCACTTGTACTCCGGATGGTTGGTTATTCTTTAATGTGCAGGACACTTGGTGATTCCCGCAGTCAATGGCAAGACCGAGGCTAGGGGAGGTGCCCTAGGGCCATGGTGTGTCGCGTAAGTTTGGGTGGAGCATCATCTCAAGTAGAGAAGCACAAGAGAAAGACAAGCATATTGATGAAACAAGTGTATGCATATGGTATGCCATTAGACTTGAGCGTTTCAAGAGGCGATGATCCTCAGAGCAGGTGAATGATCTTGGCGGCACATTATTGGGCATCACATGCATCGTGTGATGGTTGCTTCGAGGAGAAGCACCGTGAAGGTTGGTGAGTGACAATTGAGAAAATTATCTTATACCAAGTAGAGAGGCAGTTTGCGAAACCATGGTGGTGGGCTAAGTGGTTTAGGTCAAGTGTTAGTGGATGGAATGTCGTATCGGGCTATTAGAGCCATGTGAAAGTCGCGTTTTGAAAAGTGTGTAAGTGTGAAACTCATTTGTGTGGGTTACTAGGTTTTTTTTTCATTTGTAAGTGATTGTATCAACTAAGGTTGTGCTAGTTGTTAGGGTTTGGTGGTAGATAAGGAGCATCTACTATATAAACCCTTGTGTGTTGAGGGAGGGGTCTCTTGAGAGGCTTTGTGAGAGACGTTAGGGTTTTCTTGTATTAGAAACTTTATGTGTGTGCTCTAGAGTTAGAGCTCTATATTCCATGAGGTAGTGTTTATAAAATATTTCTCTCTAAGTGAAATAAACATACAACTTCATTCAAGTGAGTTGTGTCATTGATTTCTTCTTGTGCTTTTGATTTGCTTGTTTTTTTGGTTGGATTTTATTTCCTCTTGATCTCTCTTGATGCTAAGGATGTGTAAGGGGTGGTGATATCTCTTTCAAATCAGATCACATCCATCTAAACATTTTCTATGAAAAGTTTTTGTGATTTTCTGATTTTGATCAAGGAGGGATGATTTTGGTGTTTTGATCTTGTGGATGTTTTAGTTTGAGTTTGTGCTGTGATATAGCTTATTATGATATATGAGAACTATTATGACATGTGAGAACTCATTTAAGATCATCTAGATCATGGATGACTTATGAGCAAGAACAGGTCACAAAGATCAATGTTTCTCTCTTTTACCTGGTTTTAGTGCAACCTGGCTTATTTGGATAAAGGTTGGAACTTTGGTATTGATCTCCGTGATTCATGATTGGAATAGGTTCTTGACATCTTAGAGATGATTTGTATCAAGTTTCATCCTGTTTTGATCAGTGGTTTAAGAGTTACCCTTTTTCTTGATCGTGTGTCGTGCTGTTTTTCAGCCTCTATTTAGCGAGCGGTCAGACCACCATAATCTGAGTGATCCGACTACTCTGATCGGTTCAATCGGTATGACACCAGCAGTCTGATGGCCAAGCGGTCCAACCACGGTCGGACCAATGAGACTATTATTTCAGATGATCTTTGTGGTCTTTGGCTTTTGTCGCTGTCACTCAATGTGTGACTTTCGGAGTCAAGTTTAGCACAGTGAATGAGCAGTGATGGACCCACAAAAAAATATAGTTAGGGTGAAGTTAGACATGAGTGAAGCCACAACTAAAATTCTCAAGCAAACAACTACAATTCGCATGAAAAATTAGTAGTAACTACAATTCGCATATAAACATGTGTAGATAATGGCAGGAAATTGAAAGATACCTCATTAATGAAGCTTAATCTATAGTAGTAAATGAGTCGTAGAAGAAGCAACCTATTAGTTGTGAAAGATAGATGGATCAGTAGTATCACAATTTGAGAGAAAATTGGTATATCTTTAGCTATTAGAAGCAATCAAATGACAAGCCCTCACCGAGAGGTTGAGAGTGGTATGATGAGCACTAATGTACAATTTCATGATAGATATTTTTGGACTAAACTCTCATTCTTTAGAATGGGAAGAAATCATCATACTGTGAGTGTCTCCAATAGTTCATAGTTTGGTGTAGAAACAAAAGTAATACACTAAGACTGCAGAGTAGAGTAGAGTAGAGTAGTGACATGACTTTCCAAGTACATAAGAAACTTGATAATGGAATGACCTACTATAATATCTTGTCATGTACTCATGTGTATAATAAAAGTTAGTATAATGAGTAGAGTAGGAATATTAGTTGGAGATTTATTTGTCCAAGTAATGTATGATCAGCTAACACCTACTTCCATTTTCTTACTTTTTCTCTTTTGTGACATAGGGACTATTAGTTGTAGGCTACTCTGACCTAGTTTGCCAAGTGGAGTGCCAAATTATGCGAATGAAAGCAGTATAAAGCCATCCTTTGTTCCCATTGTGCTGAAATTTTACTAACTTTGTACGATATGTACCACTAATAACGGTCCGAATCAAAATTTTGAAGAATGCTAATCATAAAAAAAGAAAGGGAAAACGTTCATAAAGATATTGATGTTCAAGGAATGTGGGAGCACCATCTATATGCACACACAACCATGAGGTACTATCACATTTCATGCTATGAATGTTCCTCACATGGGTGCAGTCCAATGACATGACAGATACCGTAGCACTCCTACACGACGGTTTGCTGCCATTCCTGTTGGGCATTGGCCTTCGTGGAGCGAATCTCCAGCCAGCTATGCAGCATACTTGCCCACCATGGCAAAGCAGCATGAGCATCTTTGGATGGTGCAAAAACTACTCAACGCCTACGCAGACGCTCATGGATCGTGGTACGAGCTTCACGTCATAAGTGGCATCATGGTGTATGCCCGTCATCACTGTTGGAGAAGGATACTGTAACAGTCATTGTCATAAAAGAACTGTAACAGTTGTAGTCATAAAAGGTCAAGATTCAGAGTCCATATAGGATTCAGGGTGATTGTAAAAGAAACTCAGGGTGTGTCCGTGTAGGACTCTCAACGTGGGATGCCGCGTTGGTTACAGAGTTTTGTATGTTGCTTCTCTATATAAGAAAAATAAAAAGAATGCGGGTGTACTGTGTCACGAAAAAGATCTATCTGAATTTACTCGTATTCGCATGCATGATCATAAGGCTCGAGTTCATCTCTCGTCTAGGCCGTAGGCAAATTCTCCAATAATTGGTATCAGAGCCTAAGGAGACGAAGCGATGGTTGGCAACACTATTGATCCATCGAAGTCAGGAGTGCTCGTTAAGACCACGGGCAATGAGCTCAATCCATCGAAGTCAGGCGTGATCATCAAGCCGACGGCAAGAAGCATCTTGATCCCGATCCAATACCCGATGTTGAGTGAAATGAATTTTGATATATGGGCCGTCGAGACGAAGATAATATTGCATTTGCTAGGGGTATGGTCGGCGGTCGAAGATGAAGACGATGATGGCGACAAGGATTAAGGCACAATGGTGGTCATCTCATAAGCAGTGCCAGATGACATGGTGATGTCAATTGCTAAGAAGGAGACAACAAAAGAAGCCTAGATCGCACTCAGGGAGAAGCGAGTAGGCAAAGATCGCATCAAAAAGGCACGCGCTCAAGTGCTGAAATGGTAACTAAGAAAGTTGTAGATAGGGGACTCGAAAATGATCACTGAGTACTTTATAAAACTCACCATGCTGGTGGGAGAGATCCGTTCACTTGGTACAAAGCTAGAAGAGAGAGACGTCATCGAAAAACTATTCAGCTCGGTACCAGATTAGTTCTTCTAGATTATCGGAATGATCGAACAGTTCGGTGATGTTGCAGCTATGTTGCTCTCGAAGGCAATTGGTCGCCTCAGAACCTACAAGGAAGGACATAAGGGATGACAACACTCGAAGGACAGGAGTGATAAACTTATCTTTACCCAAAATGAGTGGGAAGAGAAGAGATCGAACACAAAGAAGCATGAGGGCTCAATGTAAGTTCAAGCTTCATTAAATTGGTTCTAGTGATAATGACAAATCTAATTATGAGACTAACTTGTTTGTTGATAGTGACCTAGCCGATAATATCGATGACTAGAAAAGCACTTCGGGTATGACGTTTTTCCTTGGCGAATCCAATCAGTTGGTGTTCACAGAAGCAGAAGGTGGTCACTTTATCCTCGTGTGAAGTGGAGTATATTGTAGCCTGTGCGGTAGCATGTCAAAGGGTATGAATGGAATGATTGTTGGCTGATATGCTAGAGATGAAGGTTGAGAAGGTAACCTTAAAGATCAATAATCTGTCTGCAATTGCGTTGTGCAAGAATCTAGTCTACCATGAGAGAAGCAAACACATCGATACTTGTTTCCATTACATTAGAGAATGTGTGGAATTAGGGAAGATAGATGTGCAGCATGTTTGCACAAAAGACCAGCTCACTGATATCCTGACCAAGTTACTTGGAAGATTGAAGTTCATAGATAAGGGAGAAAATCGGTGTGAGGAACATCGACGGGAGACAACAAGCTTGAGGAGATTGATATAGTTAATCTAGTTATCTTCAAGTCTAGTCGAATCCACGACCAGTCCTACGACTATGGCAGTCTATACAACCACTGTAGCTTACGACCAATGTATATACTGTAGCAGTCATAAGTCAAGTAGCAGTCAAAGAAGGATACTATAGCAGTCGTAGTCGTAAAAGTATTGTAGTAATCATAGTCGTAAAAGGTCAAGATTTAGAGTCCATATAGGATTTAGAGCGGTTGTAAAGGAAGGTTAGGATATGTCCATGTAGGACTCTCAATGTGGGATGTCGTATTGGGTACAGAGTCTTGTATGTTACTTCTCTATATAAGAAAGGGGTGTGTATAGGTATCACCTGGATGTTTTCTTCCCAACAATCATCCAAATTTCGGACCGTTGGATTAGAGATCCAACGGTCTCTTTTTTTGGAGGGGGGAGAATTTTTTTTGGAGGGGGGTGAATTTTTTTGAAGGGGGTGGGGAGAATTTGTGGCCCTTAGATCTCTAATCCAACGGTCACAAATCTGGATGATAGTTAGAAAGAAAACATCCGGATAATATTTATCAATACCCATAAGAAAGACGAACAGGATGCATGCGTATCGTGTCGTCAAAAAGATCTATCTAAATTAACTCGTATTCGCATGTGTAATTATAAGGGTCGAGTTCATCGTTTGTCTAAGCGCTGTGCAAATTCTGGGACAACCACCACGATACACTCTACCGGTGCCACCACGTCAACTTCTGGGAGTCGACCTCGCCACGCGCCGCCGCAAACCGCATGCTGTTCTTCACGCAGGTCATGGAGTCGCTGCCGGAGCCACCTCCTAACCTTGCAGTACTGTTGATGCAGGGGGAGCTTCGTCTTCCTCCTCCTCCTCGGCCACCACATGAGAGTAGGGATGAAAACGGAACGGAAATATCCCGTACCGAACCGCATCGTTTTCTACATTTGACCCGATCGAATTCATATTTTCGGACAAATTCGAATTTGGTTCGAAATACGGAATACCAAATTCGAAAACGGAGCGGAAACGGTTTAGACGTTTTCCGACCGTTTTCTACTTTTCTACATTTTATTCGGAATATACCGTATTGTAAATACGGTTTAAACCGAATTTGGCCCACTAGAAGACCAGATCTCACCGTCAAACAGCCCAGGCGCCCAGCGCCCCAGCCCAATCCCTCTCCGCAGCTCGCCGGGCCGCCCACTCTACTCCACCTTCCTCTACCTCAACGCCGCCATCTCCGCCGCTCCTCCACCTCCGCGCCACCACGGCCGCCGACGAGGCCGAGCCTCTCTCTTCCTCTCTCCAACCGCGCCTCCTTGCCTCTCTCCGCCGCTTCTCCGGCAGCTCTCCCCTCCGCTCTCCGCCGCCTCCCTGCTCCACCGCGCCGCCACACCAACCGCGCCGCCCCTCTCCTCTTGCCCGACTCCGGCGCCGCCCCTACCTCTCTCCGCCGCCTCTCCTCCCTACTCCCTTCTTCTCCACCAACTGCTCCTCCGCAGCCTCTCCTCTACTGCTCCACCTCGGCGCCGCCTCTTCATTCTCCACCGCATCTCCCTCTTCCTCTCCTTCCACTGCGCCTCTTTCTCCATCTCCGCCCCCGCTGCTCCTCCTTCTCCACTCCCTTCCTCTGCCGACCTCTTCTTAGCCCCTCAGATCCGGCGCCATCGCATCTCGCCTCCACCCGTGCGCCCAATCTCCTCGCTGCTCCTCACCGCGCACCTCGGCGCGCCACCATCATCTCCCTTCTCCGCCTTCATACGCTGCCGCTCTTACATCTCCAGCCACCGAGCTCGACTCCGGCGCCACCGACGGCCTCACCAGCTCACTTCACCGACGGTTTACTTCATCGACGGCCACTGCTTTTTCTACGCCGCCTGCCGCCACCACTTCGCCGACGGTCTACTCCACCGTTCACCACCACGCCGGCACCGCTCCTCATCTTCACCGACCCAACTGCTCCCTCTGCTTCATGTTCTTCAAACGGTCCATTCCAGTTCATCTTGATTTTCTTCTAGTTCTCAATTACTGTTCATCTATTTTCTTCTTTGTTGATCATGTATGCACTATGATTGTGAGATGAGAACTGTGATTGTGCATGTGCTCACTGATCTGTGATTGTGGTTTGAGATCTATGCAATGCTTTTGTGATGTTTATGTGATTGTGAGATGATCACTGTGATTGTTGTTTATGTAATCTGCGGCATTTTTCAAGGGAATTTTACTGCCACTCTGTCAGGTAACCCTCTTTACAGTAAAGAGTTACTTAGAACACATAGCATATCCATTTCCTTTGTTATGTGCAATCTGGGCCATTAGTATCTCACAGTTTCTTTTGGATGGTGCATGAGCCATTATTATCTCTCAGTTTCTTTTGGATGGTGCATGATTGCATTTCTTACCCAGTTACGTTATGTTGTAAAAATTCTAGCAAGCTCCATGCCCAACCCAACAATCTGTGATTCAAAGGAGCTGTATTGTCAATCATGTAACCATAAGGCATTGAACAACAGCTATTTCCTCTTTCATCTACTATGTCTACCGGGTCTCACTTGCCTTTTGTCACTCCATAATCGCATATGATGACTGCAGGAAAGGAATTGCACTCTACGTGAAGCAGTAATTATTGGTAGTATTATCCAGAAAGTCACCATTCCTCCACTCCATGCAAGGTTAGCTGAATATAGTATAAGATTCATGTCTAAGATGGTTGTGGAGTTGATGTCTTATCTCTACTTGACATTTTGATGCAGTGCAGCATTAATGAAACTAGCAGAGATGGAGTACTGTGGCACTACTAGGTAAACTGTGGCACCTTGAAGTCTCTATTCTCATTATGCATAGAATTTAAGATTTCCATAATTTTGGCCAATAAAGTTTTATTTTTGTGACTAAGCAATATGTTTTTTGGTCAGTGAACATTACCAGTTGAATGGCATTTCTTTTCGTACATATCAACTGTTGATATAGTATACGGATTATAGTTGATTAACTGTTACATGATGCAGAAAAATTACAATACTCTTTACTTTACCTCTCCTTTTGCCTATGTTTGTCTGCAAATTTATATAATGTTTTCTAGGATGATGTGAATTTATATCTTCTTTTAAATATATAGTTGTTACTTGTCCTAATATTTTTTTAATAGCTTATTATTACCTTGAGCATGCTGTAACCTAATCTATCTCTTGCAGTTACTTTATCAAGCTATTTCCAGATAAGAAATACGCTTTGCCGTACCGTGTGCTTGATGCAGTTTTTGCTCATTTCATGCGGTTTCTTGATGTACAGAGGATCATGCCTATTATATGGCATCAATCACTGCTTGCTTTTGTGGAAAGGTTCGTGATGGATGTGTAAAATTATTATATGTACTTGTTAATTATTATATGCACTTGAACTTGATCATACACTTGGTAATTGTTATGTACTTGGTCACTTGTTAATTGTTATGCACTTGGTCCTACAGGTCGGTATTCCGTATTTAATTTTCGTATACCGACCGTGTTCGACATAATTCCGCTCGAATTGGTTCGTTTTCGAAATTCTCGATATTCCGTAAGTTCGCGTTCGTTTTCGTGTCCGGCTTTACCGCTTTCGCTTTCGTTTTCGTATTCAAATGTAGAAGTAGAAATTCGTTTTCGTATTCAAATGTAGAAGTAGAAAACGGTTGAGGAGTTTTCCGACCGTTTCCGACCGTTTTCATCCCTACATGAGAGCGCTGCCCCTGCCCCACCTCCAGATGCCACCTCCCGGCCTCCCGGGCGACGAGGAGGAGGGAGGTCCGGCGGCAACGGAGCTCGGGCAGCTATGCCCGAAGGACGTCTCCGCCCACGTTAACGAGGGTTTGCCTTTCCATCTAGCCTGTGCAGCTATGCCTACCCCATTACAAAAAGCTGGAGGAGCTCTTTGAAATTTCTTTGCATTCTCGCAGCGGTTGCGGTCTCGAATCAACCATGCGCCGGTTGGCTCGGTCGGCGGCAGCACTACGGCAGCAATTCTCCGAGCGAAAGCATTGCAGCCTTTGCCAAGCTCCTCTGTGTCACTGTGGGTTTTGATCTGCTTAAAAATGTGGTTTAATTGAGCTGTTAGAAAACCCATTTGCTTCCAGATTGGACATGAATAGACCTAAATAAGATTGTCATATCAGGATGGTAGGCATAATCGTTTATGTGCTGTAAGGACCGAGATTGTAGGATAATGATAGGATCGTGCTTCAGAAATCATGATTCCAAAGATACTATGATTTGGATCGCTCTTTTGTGCAGTATCAGAATCGCAATGCTTCAAGGTACTTAAGCTTACTCCAATCATAGGCTAACTGTGCTGGGATAACTGATTAGTTAAGTGATCACGAGCCTCAATTTTAAGATCGGTTGGGCCTAAGCTTAGGCTGGCCAGCAGAACATGCCAAGCAAGTGTGGGGTGTTTATATATAAGGTGACTGATTTTTTTAAATTTTAAGTTACATGAATTTTTAAGGTTAATCATGCGATCAAAATCAGAATTACAGACAGCACACGTCTCAAAGCTAATCTAATCGCCAAAAAATAAGTCAATATGAACAGACACTAAAATTCAGTCTTTGCACCGTACATGCGCAGGGAGGAAAATCTATTTCTTGTGAAAAATGCTAGAGGACTTCATTCATTCCTCACATGTGTACGTATTCACGATTGGTCCTCTCGATGGATCACTGGTTCGTCATAATCAACACCCTGTAAAATTAAATTGATGAGAAAAGATTGATAATTTACTTACTATTTCAACGCACAGAGCAAACCACGAACGTAACCTACTCGCTAATAGAAAGAGGGTGAGCAGCTAGCGGCAGGTAGATATAATAGATTAATAACTAACACGTAGACCGATATTAAGGCCCATGCATCATGCGCGTGAACTCGTCGAAGCAGACATATTCATCATGCGCGTGAACTCGTCGAAGCAGACGAATCCGTCGCCGTCGGTGTCCACGCCGACGATCATGCGTCGGCAGTCCTCGACGGAGCACCGCTCGTCGCCGAGCGACGCGAGCACGGCCCGGAGCTCCTCGGCCGAGATCTTCCCGTCGCCGTTGGCGTCGAACACCGCGAACGTCTCCTTGAGCTCGCCCTCGTCCGCGCCTGCGGCCGCGATCTCCTCCAGCGTTAGGCCGGCCTCCGCCTCGGCGAGCATCTCGGCCAGCTCCTCCTCGCTCGACACGACCCTCCGCAGCGCCACCTCCAGCTCCTCGCGCGTCACGGCCACCGGCTTCTTGGCCCCGGAGGCGGACGCCGACGACGGCAGGACGGTCCTCGGCGTGGTGACGGAGTCAACGGACGTAGACGACGACGCGGTGGAGCCGAAGGAGCAGCTCTTGCCGTTGCTTCTCTTCCTCATGTGGTTCTCCTTCTTGGAAGAGGAAGAGCCGAAGAAATGCATGAGCTTCATGGCTATCTTAGGTTGTTGGGTGTGGGATCGAATTGACGAGGAAGACTTGAGGAAGGGAGGAGGAAGGTGGGGAAGACGAAGAATTATAGGCAGCCACGAAGACGAGTGAGCTTCCGCGAAGCTTCGCGCGCGGGAAAAAAAAAACCGGCCGGTTTGCACGGGCCGCCTACCACTACTGCGATTTATTATTCGCCTCTGCTTTGAATGCTTCACCCGCTCGTTTGGGGTGCGGCGGATGGATGGGTGCGTTCGCAATGTTTGCATGACAACGAGCTTTTATTTATACAACCCGACCTGGACCAGCGTTAACAATTTCGCGGACATTTCGGTCCCTTGGAAATTATTTTGTAATACCAAAATTTTAGTTTGAATTCAAATCTTGATATGAACTTCAAATATTAGAGCAAGTTTCATCTATATTTTCATCTACATGCAATATCGAGTTCATCCCTATCATCTTTGATAACCTTTTTTTTCTAAAAATTTTAAGTGTTAGAATAGTCCCACCTTGGTTGTGGAAGGGCAACGCACCTAACTTAAAAATGGGGGAGTCCCTCACCTCATTGGCTAACTTTTGGGGTGAGAAAGTCCTTACGATCCAACAAGTGGTATCAGAGCCCGGTTCTAACATTTATGGCCCAATGGACACTAGTGTGTGAACGTCTGATGGACTGTGACCTTGAGGGACCGTCGGTGTACAGTGAAGGGACCCTGAGGGACCATCGGTGTACGGTGAAGGGGCAGTGAAGTGCTGAGGGACACCAATGTGCGAAGGGGGAGATTGTTAGAATAGTCCCACATTGGTTGTGGAAGGGCAAGTGACCAAACTTAAAAGTGGGGGAGTCCCTTACCTCATTGGCTAGCTTCTGGGGTGAGAAGGCCCTTACGATCCAACACTAAGGTTCCATTAAAATTCAAATTACCAAAATTTGAACGAAATCTAAACCAAAATTTTGGTGATTTCGGTAATGTCGCTGCTCTTTGAATTTTTTTTCCCAAATAAAATTGTTAACCCTGCCCTAGAGCAGCTGCACTTTCACATCAGGTGAGGTCAAATCACGAGGGGTTACACTTGAGCTTTCCGTAGAAAACAACCCAATAATATAATA
Source organism: Dendrocalamus latiflorus (assembly GCA_017311315.1). Taxonomy (NCBI): domain Eukaryota; kingdom Viridiplantae; phylum Streptophyta; class Magnoliopsida; order Poales; family Poaceae; genus Dendrocalamus; species Dendrocalamus latiflorus. Next base: position 26,249,964 of record CM029645.1, read on the forward strand.
CCAAATGCAAATACGAAACACGGTATTTGATAATGTATATTAAAGCGGAGTCCCATTTCTGCATGCAGCTGGTAGATATCGATTGTAGGCGTTCGTATTGTCTGGATTTTGGCAATGGCTTATCAACTTTAGCTGAAAATAAATAGGAATAACTAAAAAAAGTGTTTTTAGATAGAGAGGCTGAGCAGTGAAAAAACAAGAAATGTACGTGTGATGGGAGCGAGAGGAGTGGGATGCTTGATATATTTGTGACATCTATCTTATCCTTAAAGCGAGTCGGTAACGAGAGAAATAAAGAAATCGTTTAAAAAAAATTAGATGTTTATATTGATCTTTCTAAACCAAAGCTAGAAGTCAATCATACTCTCTTTGAGAGCATAACTGATATCAAATTTGAATTTTGATGACCACAATGTAATCCAACGGGTAAACATTTCAGCTTGAACTTTTTATCTCAGAGATTGGGACGTGTTGGGGCCATCTCAGCAACTCGGCAGCATCTAATAGGTAGGACCATTTCACCAGTGAATCAACATCAACATTACAACAAGGCACACGGGATATGTATGCCAACTCATGAGTTGCATTATTAGTGGGTGAGTTTTGGTATCGGATACGTGCGTCTTCTGAAAATGTAGGCTTATTGGGTAAGCTTTGGTGCAGTATACTTGTATCATGAGAATGTAGGCTATGCATGCATGCGAATTTTCGGTACTTTTGGCACATTTTGAACTCGTACTTACAAAAATAGCTATAGTCGTGCGAAAATAACAAAAATAGCACTTCTGTCACCTGGTCACTGAAAGGCAGCGGCATGGAGCTGACACGTGGGCCTGCAACCTGGCCACCATGCCGATCCCTGCTTGCCGCCCTACCACCAAACGACAGGTAATTAAGCCAGCTAATTAGTCGATATAATTACCTGACGTAATTAGTCGATGGCTGATGTGGTCGAGTAGCCGTGGTTGGACATGGTCAATGGCTAAAGTGGTTGAATAGCCGTGGTCGGACGACTGGAATGATTGAATGGTCAAGGTGGTCGAATGGCTGTGGTCGGACGACTAAAGTGGTCGAATAGCCGTGGTGGTCGAATGGATGTGGTCGAATGGCTGAAGTGATCGAATGGCCGAGATGGTCGAATGGTCATGGTCGGACGGCTGAAGTAGTCGAATGGACAAGGTGGTTGAATCTACAGTAGTCGGAGATACAGTAGCTGATCGATAGGTTTTAAGTGATCGAAAGCTATAGAGTACAAAGAGTGGTCAGGACTTGAGAGTGATCGGGAGCGGTCGGAATAGCTGTGGTCATGAACGACCGTGGTCGAATATGGTAGTGGTCAGGATAACGTGGCCGGTGGTCGAAGGTTGGGAACGGATGCGACTGGAACTACTAATTAAGGCAGGTAATTAAGCCGACTTAATTACCTACCGTTTGATGGTAGGACGGCAGATAAGGGCATGTACAATGGAGAGACAGGAGTTCGTCTATAAGATGCTGAAATATGATATAGAGACAGTGAAAAGACGGTTCATACAATGGAGTATTTATTTTAGTGTCTTTAAGTAATTTAATATTTTGCATGTGGTTAAGATGAACTTGGAGTCTCCAACTCATACAACGTCTTCTTTGTCTGTCTTTAAGTCTCGACTTCAGCGTAGAGACAAGCTGTTCACCGTCTCTTCGTGAAGAGACGCCTCCGCGTCTCTTGACCATGCAAGGGGTATTTTGCAAAAAGTATTGAGATGGAGACGGCTTGAAGAGACCCATTGTACATGCCCTAAGGAGTCGTATGGTAGCCAGACGGTAAGGTCCATGTGTCAGCTCCATGCTGTCGTTACCCGATAAAAATGCCAAAAACTCATATGAATGCGTGATGAATTTGGTTGACGGAAGGTGCCAAGAAACTTCTCCATGTGGACAGGCTTACCTAACATGCGACAGCATGACTTGCGTTCGTTCGGAAAGGAATTTCGGCTGCGTTACGCCTGCATTGCCCCTAGAGCGTACTCCTTCAATACCCCGCTCCAACCGGCTGCTCCCTTGAAAACAGTAAAAGCCAAAGCTCCCCCGCTCCAACCGGCTGCTTTCGCCTGTTGGCTTTTAATTAAAATTATAGTTGTTAGTCATTCAATTAAAAAAATAAAATAAATAAAAATAAAAAAACACTGATATATTTCACAGACAATATAAAAGAATAAGAGAGAAAAAAAAGGAAAAACACCAAAATTAACAAGCCAACATGTTCATTCCGGTTTCTAGCTTATGAAAATTGGAAGGCAGAAGCCGAAGCCACTTGAAATAGGGACTAAGAGGTGTTCAAATCTGCTTCGGTTGCAAGCTTCTATTTGGAGAAATTAGAAGCTGATTTGAACACCTCAATTTCTAAAAACGGCTTCTCCAAGACGCTTCCAAAAGCTATTGGCTGGCCTTCGTTGCCTCCTCCGCATCTGCGTCTTGCAAAAGCCGTTTCTAAACTTTGTTCCAATAATTACTTCCGAACGTTACTATTCATTTCAAAAAAAACAAAAGTTTTAGCAAAATAACATAGGGTGGGTTCTTTTCAGTTGTGGTTTATTGTTTTTTATCCTAAAATGAGCGTTGCATGTGAACAAACTGAATACTGATAAGCTACTTAAAAAACTGTCTCGATAAGCCGATTCGAAACGGTGATGGAGAAACCATCCCGTTTATTTGTTTAAGGGAAGTCATAAATCATAAACTGAAAAGAACTCATCCAGGTGCGTTCTTTTCAGCTACGGCTTATAACTTATAACTATGGTTTATGTTTTTAGCTCTAATGCGAGCACTCGTACAAACGAACCAAAAGTTGATAATTCACTTCTAAAAAGTTATTATAATAAGTCGCTTCAAAATAATGATGAAGAAGTCGTCCTGTTTGTTTATTCAAAGAAAATTATAAGGTATAAAACTATAAACTATATAACATAACTCAAAAAAAAAAACAGCAGCCCCAGCCGAAGCTATCCATTTTGTTGCGCCGTGTGATTTGGCTGTCGTAGCATCCGCGGCACCCACTGGATCACACCAGTTACATGACCTTTATTAACCTTTCCTGAGCGATAAATTTAGGCTACGTTTTGTTAAGGAAGCATTCGTGTCAATATTTTGCGCTACTTGTTTATGCTATGCAGACTTACCGGTGCAATGAACTATGAACAAATTCATGGTTAGTGTTCAAACCACCAATGTTCCGCTTTCAGATTCAAGGATAAAAAAGCAACATATCAGCACATCTCTTACCTTGCTTCTAGTCCCAATATCGAAACACCTCTGAGAGCTCCGCCTCCCCCATCTTCCTCTCCGAGCCTCTTCATCCTCCTTCAGCCTCGGCCCCTCTCATTCCTCTCCGGCTCACTGCCGGTGAAGATTAGGATAAGAGACCCACCTCTTGTAAAGCAGTAGTTTCTTAGGTTTTTCTTTGTCTTCTTGTACAGATCTGAGCTCTCGTGGCCATGTCGCTATCCATCGCCGTCTCCTTGGTGAAGGCTTGCTTCCTAGTCGATGTGCAGACTTCTCCGGTGAGTTCTTGGTGAGGACATCTGTGGCACCGACAATTTATCTAAATCTATTAAAAGTGCTACTGACTGAAGGCGGAAATACTCATGCGCTTGAGATTGTATTATGAGCCAATGGCTTATATAGAGTACATGAGATAAGACGGTTTTCAAATAAACCGAATCCATGCCAAAAAAGAGTCCTAACAAACTATGAAAGTTATCTTCTGTAGTACGGTTATCCGGATCTCGATTGGTTGTGGTCGTATGACCGACCATGGTCGTTACGACCACTCAGTGCTTATGACCATGCCACTCAGCCGTGGTCGTATGACCATGCCGTGGTCATTTGACCGACCATGCTCATTACGACCACTCGATGCTTACGACCACCTGTATAGTCTAACAATTTCGATTGGTCGTAATCATATGACCGACTATGGTCATTACAACCACTTGGTGTTTACAACCATGCCACTCAGCCCGTGGTCGTATGACCATACCATGATCGTATGACCGACCATGGTCGTTACGACCACTCAACGCTTACGACTATCTATGTAGTCTAACACCCCCACAGTTAGAGCGGGAGCACATCGGACGTTCAAGCTGGAGTGGAACTCATTGAAGATAGTCGAGGGTAGTCCCTTGGTGAAGATGTCCACATACTGAGACGACGTCGGCACGTGCATGACACGGACATCGCCGAAAGCAACCCATTCATGCACAAAATGGAGATCAATCTTGGCATGTTTTGTGTGTTGATGCTGAACGGGGTTGGTGGAGAGGTAGACGGCGCTGATGTTGTCGTAGTACACCACGGTGGCCTTCTGGAGGGGGTGATAGAGCTCTTGGAGGAGTTGGCACAGCCAACAAGTCTCGGCAACGACGTTGGCGATGGCACGATACTCAGCTTCGGCGCTCGAGTGAGAGACAGTCTGCTAGTGTTTTGAGGCATCGATTATACAAGAGCATATGGGATAATGACAACTTTTACACTCCAATAGTTTTCTTGGCCAACTTTCTCAATTGAGGCATCGATTGATTTGGAAATGAGAATTAACTTCAGATGAAAAAGAATAGATGAAAGCTATGCCTAATTTATCTACTAATAATTCTTATGAAAGAACAATGATACTTGTGTTTGATATAGGTACCATACAAGAATAGAAAAGGAGAGAAGAAAGATTAGTTCTGAAAGCAGCCGAGGCATCCATACTTAGCCAGCCACTCCTTCAATTAATTTTCTGTCCACCACTTCATGCATGCATGCGAGAGAAGTCTAAGCATCAAGTTATGTAACGGAAGCACATGAATTCACATCTGCTTCCAGGAGCCTAAATTAGCACTACATATGTCTATGTATGGCGAAGCTTCAGGGCTTCAGCGACTTTTTGGCTTTCTATTTTTCAGACTAGACACTTGTGATAATATGATCTCCAGTGAGTCTTGAGGGGCATACAACCTGATGAGGACATCACGATTAGACCGATTATGTAAGCATAAGCTAAAAAGATTAATTAATAGATGAACTTGCCTTTAGTTGAATTCGATTTTAATTTACATGAGAAGATTATTTGTTATCTTGGAGTACATGTTCAGCAGAAAATGCGGGTGGATGGAAAGGCCAAAAGACGACAATGCATGTAAGGAAAAGACCAAAAGGAGTGCATAAACGTGTTGCCTCTACATGCTACGTTTTGCATGGCTGCTGGCTGCGTGACAAGACACAAGAAAAGCCATTTGCATGTAGCATTAATGGCTTCAATTGGTGCATGCATGCATGGGCTTCAGATGGAGTATGCACATGGGATTGGAACGGCAACAAGGAGGCATGTGATGTGTGCTGTTGAGAAGGAATAAATAAACGTGTGTGTGTGATCATGTATTTTAATTTTTTGGTTTGGAGTCCGAATACGGAGCACCAATTAAGAGTTTGAGTTGGTACTTGATCGAGTTAGATTTTGTGTCGGTTTTCCATGGCCAACAATATTTTTCAGTCGGCCCATGGTCTTTTTGTTTGCATGGTCAAAGGAGGTTTCGCCTCTTTATAGCTACATATTTTTTCCTTTTCCTTGTAAGACGGATCATCAGAAATCAATCTATTATTTTCAGAGAGCTATAGGCTTGTTCTTTCTAGATTTGGTATATGATTGCAACCTAGAGGAGAATCGGACGTTCTTCCCCGTCATTCTTATGTTTCTTTGTGATTGGCTGAAGCGATGACGCGTCTACTTGGTGGTCAGGTAGATGAAATCACGGGCGTGTGGTTAGGTGAATTCTTTTATCGCAGGTTGCTGCTCTAACAGTGGTTGGCACCATCGATTCGTCAGGTTGCACGGATCCAAATTATCTTCATCGATCCTATGTAGTGAAGATTAGGCAATCCCCCACATCACAACCTTTGTTCTTTCGATTTCTAAGGGAGTTTGTAGCGCAACCTTCACATCCACATGGCGTGATTGCGTGGGCTAGTTTCATTGGTACATGGAAGGGTGATTGTCTTGGTAGTTCATCGCGTGTGCAAAATCTCGTGGTGCACTACCTCTTCATCAGGTCACGTGGTGACATTTATCTCGTGTTTCGTGATCCTTTGTGAAGATCGGGTCACAAAAAATGCTCACATGTATTATCCATATGCGTGCACACACCAGTTCCTCCCTCTAATAACTATCCCATTGTGGATCTTGCATTTATCGTCTTATCTATCGTCGAGCCGTCCCTTTTCGGCCGGTGTGACCTCTCCTCCATGCTTGAAGACTCTGGATCAAGTTCTTGTGCTTCGATTTGGTGCCCAACAAGCTCGAGCTCCACCGAGATTGAAGGCCCCCTACCATGTGTTCTCGGTGGAGGAGAGTCTTGGCCGGCGAGTGTCTCCGCCGTCGCAGATCATCAACCCCGATTGCCTAGGACCATCGGTGACGAGGTCGCCATGTCAAGATCCGTGCATCACCGGTGTGGAGGACATCTGCCGACAGTCACATCTTCTTCATCCTCAGCTGCATCGGCGCCACTAAGACCCTTGGTTTTCATAATTTTCTTTGTAGGTTCTATCTGTATGGTGAAAGGACTTGGTTGTAATTTGTCATCCTTACGGGTACTTTGTGTAAGGTTTGGATGTGCTTAACTTTTGTGATCATCCAGAGCAACTATGGTCGTTCGGATCACACTTCCTTTAAAAAAAGGATAAAAAAAAGCAAGCGACGCCATGTCAGACACCACTGATCGATGTCTTGGTATATATTCCACTCACTGCATCTCAGAAGCTTTACGAATCGATGCGTGCTAGTGACTTTGATAACATATTCCGTAGAGTGATTTGTATTCTGTGCACAGCATCGCCCTATTCATCCCCATGCCAACGAGGGGAAAAAATACTAGGTTCTGATATTTTTAGACTGTGGCTGATATTTTTCCGATGCTTTTTGAGACAGTAGAGAACGATGACATATACAATTTTATGTTTGGAAGCTGTTTAGAGAAATCACCCTATTTATTTTGGTTTTGAGAAAAACCAAAACCAACAAATATAAAAAAAACCAAAAAGAACATGCTCACTTCTTTTAGAGGGAAAGAAAATGCTACCACTGAGGGCCTGTTTGAGAATTTTAGCTGCTTGCGATAGAGATTATGGAGAAAAAAATACTCGCTTACGATTTTGGTTGATACAGATGTTGAGCTTTTAATATATACTATAATTAACTTGTAGATCCCGTCTTGAGAAAATAACTTGTTTAAAAGTTAGGTACTATAGCAAAAGTTAAAAACCGCTAGCATCAGTAAGAAAGAACAGGGCCTGAAATAGATAGGAAAACTGAAATAGAGGGGAAAATGAAACGTAGAACCGGCCCAACAAATGTAGCCCAGCCTTCCAAATTCCATCACCTTCTCGGGCCACAGTTTGAATGCCACCATTGCAACTCCTCCATGCCCACAAGCTCAAGGCCGGCCTCCATGGCGACACCTACCGCTGCAACCTCCTCCTCCGCTCCTAGTCCTACGTGCGCAGCAGCGCCCTCGCCGACGCCGGCCGCCCCCTCGACCTCATCCCCCCCCCCCCCCCCCCCCGCGTCTCCTACAACACCCTCCTCCCCGGGTACGCCGACGCCGCCCTCGACCTGCTCGACGCAATGCCCGACAAGGACGCTTGGTCCTGGAACACCGCCATATCCGGACTCTCCCGCGCCGGCCGGCCCCGTGAAGCGTTGCGCCGGTTCTTGCAGATGACGCGTGGCCCTGTGGCGCCGGACGGGTTCACATACCCCATCGTCTCCCCGTGCTGCGACCTGGGCGCCGCCCGGCAGGTCCACGCGCGGGCGGTGAAGGCTGGGGTGTTTGCGGATGCTTGTGTTGGAACTGGTTTCGTCAGTTTGTACGCGGAGCTGCGCCTGCTGGACGATGCACGGAAGGTGTTTGATTGTATGACGCGGAGAGATTTGGTCTCGTGGAATGTTCTGCTGGGGAGGCAGGATCGTGTCTCCAGGAGTTCCTTAGGATGATTGGTAATGGAATTCGGCCTGATGAGTTCACCTTCGCTACTGTCCTAAATGATTTGGCAGAGTGGTTTGCAGGACTAGAAGCAATGCAGACACACTCGGTTATTTTGAAGTTTGGGTATCTGATGCATCTCTTTCTATGTAATTCTCTGCTGAGCGTGTTTGGGAGATGTAGTTATGTTGATTTGGCTAAAAAATTGTTTGACGCTATGCTGGACAAAGATGTTGTATCTTGGACTGCTTTGATCCCAGGGCTTTCAGCCATGGGGGAGAGAGGAGGCGAGTTCGGGAGAGAGGAGTCGGGAGTTGAGGGGTACGAGGGGGATCAGCTTGGATGTGTATGTATGTGGGCATATTTAAGTACCTGCTTGCCTCGCTGTTTCTCACGGTGGCGTCGCCATGGCGTCCTAGAAAACAGCTTCCTTGTTCTCTTCTCCGTGTTCTCCTGGTATTTCCGTTGATGTGGCAAACATCTAGAGCACCTTTTCTATCCCCTTATGTTCTCCTAGTGCTCTGGATGTTTACCACGTCGACGGGAACACGAGAGGAACACATAGAAGGGAACAGGGAAGCCACGATCGGCATCCTGACGCCTCCACCGTGGTCACCAATTACACGGTAAGAACCACGGTAGCGAGTGACTATGCTTGCAAGTAAGATGCTGCTGCTGCCTCCGATCCATACTTCTCACCTTTGCTTTTACAGTGTTTCGAGATGGTTGAAATGTTCACCTTAATTTGCTTGCTCTTGAATAAATACACCTTGCTAGCGCTTGCTTGCTTGCCCGAATAAAAACTTCGATTATGCATTGCTGTTCAACGTGGAAAATATTATTTTCCTTTGTTTCATGCCGTGTATTGCAGATGGTACGCAGTTCAATGTTAAGCATGTTGGCTGCGAGAGAGCCAGCACAAGACAGTTAAGACAGGCAGTACAGGGGCTACAAACATTACGGTCATCGCTTGGTCCAAGACGACGTTATAGAGAAACAAAAAGTGAACAGCACAACGGTATTATGCGATTAACAGAGGCTATTTAAATAATAGATGAAATCATGTACTTGCACAACACTTGGATAACATACATTGAACATTACTCAGCAAACATCGGACAGGAAAAGGTAATAGAAATGCATATTCTACATGAATATCAGTTTCATGTCGAATTTCAGTAGTGTGTTCATAGCTCACAACTTAGCCACAGGGAGTGAGCTTCTTGTTGCCCGCACCACGAGGATTATCATCCTTCCAGTCATCCCATGCTCTTGCTTTTTCCTCTTCAGCATCCTCGTCCTCTTGGGCTGACCTAGTGCCATCCTTGTACCAAGAAGAGTTTGCCTCTTGAATCATCTTGGCAGTACTTTCTTGCCATTTCTCCATCATTTTCATCTCACGTAGGCCAGCTTCTTCTATGCTCATTGTCGGCATCCTATAGTCCAATACAGGCAAAAAGGCAACATAAAAATTGAATCAGAGTCGTCCGATATGCTTCGCGAATGCTTTCATAAACTGTCAGGCCCAGACAATGCAAGACCAGTAGACCACTCTAGGGGATAAGACCTACTATTAGTTTAACATTCCAGGGGAAGATCTACTGGTTTCTACCACTCTACTAGTAAATACATAATAGTATCTTCTTACTTGGGCCATTTTGTCATAAACTATGGCTGCATCTAAGGAACACCTCTGAATCATTATCTCAGCACCACAGCATTTCCAAGTGCTTACCATCAAAACAGAGATTAGAAATAATAGAGCTAAAAAACAAATGTTGTACTTTCAGGTAGTCATCATTTTGATCCTTCCGTGTACCAAAGTTAACACAGTACCATGGGATGCTTTTCCTAACACCAAAACAAAGCATGGTCTCCAACAAAGTCTAAATCACCAATTGATTTTGAACCTATGATAGAATAAACAAGGTCCATAGCCTAATGTGGAGAAGAAAATATGACATAAAAACCAATTTCTAACTTATCACTGAATCTGCTTATTTTACAATGCTCAATGCACCAAGAGGCAAAGCTCCTACAAATATATCAAAGTATGTATATCTAGAGTGATGCATTAAGGGTTGTGACAAATAGTGCTCATTCCACATTATGCCATAACGCAAGGTCAACAGCCAGCATAGCATAGTACAAAAAAGAAACGCAATGCAGTGTCCTGCAGGTGTGTAAGTGTAACGCTATTTCAACCTTCAAAGCATACCTGTAACCAGGCTGAAAAACTTGTGCAGCCATTCTTTCTCTTTCACTGGTTAAGCCCCCACCAACAAGACTTGCAGGTCCAAATATCAGGGGTTGGTGTTTGTGTTCATGGGCTTGTGAAACACTTGCTCTACCTTCAATCACATCTTGAGCAAATGTTGCGCAAGTGATTGGATCAGCTGGTTTGGAATATGGTGCACGGTTGGCAGCATTATGGTGCCATGCTTCAGCCTTTTTTGTACGTTCATCAAGCAATTCACGAGCAAATGTGTTCCCGTCCTGAAACATCACAAACATGCAATTTTAATTTAACAAAGAAACCTTAAATGTACATGCAGAGTTTTATTCCAAACAGGCATGCAACACAAGGGAGCCAAAACAAAAAATATATATATATTCAATTGTTTTTTTGGGTAGAAAAATCTACTAAGTTCTATGCTGAGAAAGGATCACCTTCACCAAGTCTAATGGCTAAGGATTATTCATAAATAACCACAAACTGTTCAAAACACAAGAGACACTCAAGTAACATATTTTATTACTCCCCAAATAAAAAAATCAGCGAGACAAAATACTTCTGAGTTCTGATGGTACACTGTACGAGTTGCAATCATAATCAAATTAATTTTAGGTCCATATTCAAGAAATGCCATGCCATGTAAAAGTTTGTCAAACACAACTACCGTAAAACTCCGTACACGACTACTCATGATTTACTTGGGAGCTATCGCAACTCGTAATAAATCCATAAAAGCCTAAGGCTGGTTCCAAGTTGAAGTTTCCTCACTATATAGGTAAAAACACATCCAATCCAAAATGAACAAAGCAGAAACTCCATAAACTCCCACATTATCATAAGAAAAAAGAAGATTCCTAAACATATGCCACTGAAAGGAATCAGCCAAAGACGTCGCTGGCAAGAACTTGCCAATTTGTTTTCATTAGTTTTATTACCTTTGCTTGTCTTTCTTTTACAGACAGAAGCATTTCTTCTTCCTTCTTTAGCATGTCAACAAGATCAAAAGCCTACAGAGGGAAATAGAAATAAATCCATTGGAAGATCAAATGTTATTCTTAAAGCAAGCACAGACTTAGAGAACAGAAAATAACACTCCAAGAAGCATAAAAGAATATGTCTTGCCACAGCAAACTAACCTTGCAGAGAGCCAATGAGATGGTAGTTAGCCAAGCCTGCAGCATAGAACAAGAAGCGTAAGTTTCGACTGATTTATTGAACCAAAGTACAAGATAAGTAGATAATAGACTAACAGTATTAAGCTTTGGAGGCACACATAGACAAATCCCAAAAGCTTGCGTCAACAATACCCATTATCCAAAAAGATTGATGTAGCCATTTGAAAATAAGAGATGAACTAAATAACGTACAAAGAGCAAAGAGGATTACAAATTAGAAGACCTTATAGTGAGTGGGAGAAGTTTTATGGTGACCCTGGCACTAAAGAAAAAAATCCTTGTGATATTGACATGCACTAAAACGGGGAAATTTAGGTCATGTGATCACTCCCCTATAGGTTTTCAAGAATCTAGCTAGATGCATCAAATTCATCAAACTCCAGACAAGCATTAGAATCAAATAAATTAAACTATCTCCTGTTGAACTGAACAAAGCAAGTACATTAAAGCTAATTTTTAATTTGGAATATTTTGAAATATAGAAATCATGTGGCATTATGATTCAGCAAGCAATGTCAGATTCGAACGTTTTGAACAAGTCACACACAATGCTAGATGGCTTCCAGATGTGTGATGCTAACCTCTCTTTCTTCCTCTCCATCATCCTCCACAGCATCTTCCCCCTCAGCTTCAATAGGAGCTGATAAAGCAGCTGCTCTCAATGATCTCCCACGCCTTTCCTTTCTCTCTTTGATCTCTTGGAGCTTTGTTTCGGCAGCCTTTTGCCGCTTGAACCGGGCAATCTAAGCTCAAGAATTAAGACAACAGAGTAACTTACAGGAAATTAACTGATTTAAAAAGGTTAAGCAGCCTATATGTAACATTTTGCAGGCTCAACAAGAGAAATATGTATTAGATCATGGTGCTTCTCTTGTAGAGTGCGAATTGTTCACTGAACCCTTAAATTTTTTTGGGGGGGGGGGGGGGGGGGTAATTCAGGCTCACCTTTTGTGCTCTTCGGTTTGCCATAGTATCAGGCTGCCTCTGCCTAGATAATTCAAGCTCATCCTCCGGTATAAGCTCCAACGCTTCACAGATAGAAATGAACTCCTGTAGAACGAAGCAGGTGAGGTTTACATGAGAAATGGGTGATGTGATTATGGAGTACCGTATGAGAAATCCCCCTTAAAACCACACTAGAAATATACAACAAATCAACGGATGTAACATGGCAGGCTGCTAACCTTCAAATGATCCTGTGACGCCTTAAGAATTGGGATCCGATCCTCCTGCGCAACTTCTTCAGTCATTTCCCCAAGGTAGTACGGTACCTGAAGAAACCAACCATAAACCACAGCTATAGCACGCGTTGCAGACGCAGATGTGACGGAGACATGAAGAGCAAGCGCAGATGCGGGGAGGATAAAAAGGAGAGGAGAGGAGGGACGCACGAGTAGGTATTTGAGGTTGGCGGTGGAGACGTCGTCCTTGGTCTCGTTGGTAGAGAAGAGGGCGAGCTTGCTGACCATCTCGTCGCAGCGCCGCAGCAGGTCGACCCCCTTCCGGATCCCTTCCTGCCGGAAGCAAAGCAAAACCGAACCAAGCATGTAAGCACTCGACGAGAACACCACGCGGGGGTTGATGAGTAGGAGAGGAATCGAAGGAAACCTGGTCGAGGGAGGAGTTGGAGGCGAGGAAGTGGAGGTAGGAGGCCTTGTCGAAGAGGGCGGGGAGGGGGAGGTCGGCGTCCTCCTCCGGCCCCGGGTTGAGACGCATCTGCGCCCGCATCTTGATCCCGACCTGCTCCACCTCCATCATTCCCACCGGTTGCTCGGCGAAACCAGAAACGAGAGGAGAGAGATCGCCGAAACCCTACCGGCGCAGGTAGAGACGGAGGATGGGAAGTGAGAAACGGAGGAGTCTTATTTGGCGATTGGACCGACGCCAAGAATGTTCCAGTTAAACCAAGTCGCCAGCTGTTGCGTTCAAAGGCAAAGGAGCACAACTCGTGTCGTGTACCGTCTCGCATGGGGCCGGCACCGCACCGCCACGGCTCTACTGGTCCCTGACGTTAGCGCGGCCGGCGCGCCGAGGGTTGCGTGCATGAGCGGCTGGTCTCCTCCGGCTCCGGCCGGCGTTAGGATTTGCGGGCGGATCCCCGAGCCGTTCATTGACGTCTGTCCAGGTGTCCGGTTGTTTTTTTTTTTGGGGTTTTGGTTGATCGTTAAAGATGAATATTTGTATAAATAAATTGAATATAAATAAATTAAATGTGATGGATCGTTTGAAAAAGTTACTATTTATTTATTTATTTAAAAAAGGCTATTGATATTGGCGCATGAGCCTGATTGAAAAAAAGTGTCTGATTGCCTCTTTTTTTTGGGGCTTTATTAGCTAATAATAGTTCTAATATGAATACTCGTACGAATGAATTGGATATGACGGAGAAGAATCGTTTGAAAAAGGCTTCTACTTATTTGTGTGAAGAAAAGGCCATTGATGTTGGCGCATGGGTCAAGGCCTGGCCTGCGGGAGACACCGTCAGCCCGAGCCGAGGGAACCAACCGATCATCGCTTGCCTTTTAGCCCATTTGGACTGCGATATTTGTAGGAACACAAACGCCCACTCGTTAGTCATTACACAGGCTGATTCATACAAATTTCGTAAGAACTAATATAACTTTAACAAAACTAAACTAATGGAGAAGTCGATCCAGGTACAAAACCATCTTTAAACTGAAAGGGCAGCAATCCTGCGCCATCACCATATAAAAAAAAAGAATAAAAAACATATCTCAAAGAGCATCAACAAAACTCAAACATCGACTTACAGGTAACATTGTTACACAGCCAACTATTACTCATTGCTCCAGACAAAATCTAGAAAACCATTTCTCGTCCAGTCTTTACACGATTTCTTTCACTACTAATTCAAATGGAAACCATGTTTTATTCCCTGACCATTTGGTCTGCTGTCAAATGGAAACCATTCACCATTTCTTCCTCTGTGATCTTGCCGTCTACTTCTTTGGTACCCCTCAGCCTGGTTCCTCTGTTTATTGTTTCTTTGCTGGAAGTATCCACCTCTATTCCTTTTCCTGCCAGATATGCTGCTTGGATTCTGGTATCTATTGTTAGATACTCCATAGAAGCTATTCCTGTTATTTGATGAATAATGGTTGTTACCTGAACTGCCCCAATTAGGCTTTACCAGAGCATCACCCCAACCAGAGCTATTTTTACTCCATTTCTTGAAAGGTCCATGATTCATTCCCCAACTCGAGCTGCATGATTCATTCCCCAACTCGAGCTGGATCTTTTCTCCCGCTTATTGACTTCAGCTGGCTTTTCTACATAGTTGTCCCAGTTTCCAGACTAGTTCTGAGTACAATTGTTATCTGCATCAAGTCTTGCCCAATCCAGTAGCTGGACTAACTTATTATCCATCTAAAATGGTTGTCATGCCTTATCCAGGTCAGCTACCAGCTCAGGGTCGATTTTGCAATGGTGGTCAACCTTATCAATGTACATATCACGGTCATGTAAAAGTATATCAGAAGGTAGACCATGATAATTATTAGCCCAGAATCTCACCTTTGCGTTCTGAAAATTCTCAAAGGCTTCTGAATCATCCCATTGCTCTATATTCTTGTACATTGGAACAAATTTCTTGTTTTCACAGAACCTTTGCCAAGAAATGGCACCAACATAACTGCAAAGTTCCCTTTCCCATAATGGGACTGGGTGGTGATTATATCCTGTAAATATTAAGAAAAATATTAGATTCATGGTAGCAGCACGATAACGCAGGAAGATAAAAGATACCCTGACCTACTGCATTCTGCAAACAGAAACAAATAGAAACCAAAGTGATTCGGAATTTTCTAGCTACACTGCTTAACAATCTACTGTACAAATTTGGAAGGCACAAGCCGATTTGGAATTTTGGATTGAGTAGAGTATTCTGGGGGAGAAAATGAATTGATGAACAGAAGTTCTTTTTAAACCTAGACCAAAAAAGGGATCTGAAGATACTTGTGGTTGCTATGTATGGATGACAACATGAGCCAAACCCAAGATATCTCTTGTCAACTATACAGTGGCAGGATAAGAAATTTAATATAGAAAGTAAAGGACAGCTCCAGTGAATCAAGTAGTTTGTGGAACCTTCTGATCAGAATAAGTGGGTACTATAGTGCGCCATTCAAATTTATGCCAAGTATTAAAAAAGGGGGAAAAGAAACAAAACAGTATAACATAGTGATATAGTAAGGTCTAAGCTACACCATAACCAAATAATTTAAATTCATGAAGAATGATACTTGGAGAAACTAGTATGTGCATTCAAGATGCCTTCTAGGCAGAGAAGTCTATTAATTATCTTCTGTATTTGTTATTAATTATCTTCTGCATTTGTTATGCTGCGACATAATAATTTTGCGTTCTGAGAGTTACAAGGGTGATGTTTTGCCATTCTAGTTTTGTTATCAACCCCCTGAAATGTCTATTTTGGTCATGTTGTGACCATTTAATTCTTAAAAAGGAATGCTGTGGCCATGTTATGCTAAACTCTCATCAGTGATGCAGGCTCAGTAATGAAATTGGGGCTGGTCCTTTTGTTCTGAAAAGTTAATAAATGGTCAAATAGCAAAAAATTCTTCTAAGCTTAAAAAATTCATGAACAATCGCTCGGATTACAACAAAGGTTAGTGAAACCCAACCATAATGTCAAAAATTCATGGCAACCAGGAGTTTGCAACAACGAAGCTGGAAAGGTGGAATGCAGTACGAAAGTAGAAGACTGACAAAATGGGTAAAAGCGGCGACAAAAATATAATAAGGACCTGGATCCTTCTAACTTAGGCTGTTTGTGTTAGCTTACAGTGCTATGCGTCTGAGATGTTTAGAGCATATGCCAAGAGGCTATGCTGACGTTTTGGTGTTTTGTTCTGATTTTGAACTGTGACCTTGTTTTGGTTTTAATAAATGAAGCCAGGGATCTCTTCTCGCTCTAAAAAATTGATATAAAATATAAGCTATAGCGGGTGAGGAGCAATAAATTTTCTATTTCACAGGAAATATTTTGTATGTTTTTTACAACTCATGGCTACATTAATATGGCTTCCTGGAGCTCAATGGAGGAGTATGTTTTCTGCCCGGCAATCTGGTTCACTCGCGAGGTGGGAGTAGTCCCTGTATCTTTTGTTTTTTTCCTTTTTCTTCTTGTATTTGGAGCCTATGAAAATCTTGTTAACAATGAGAACTGTGAACCAAAAAGTATTGGAATAGAACTGAAGCTTTTTGAACCAAATCTTATACCAAGCATCACTTTGGCTTATCTACAGGAGCCAGCTTTCTAGGTTTAACAGACATATAAGCCCACATGCCACTTCTTGCATTAGGTAAGCTAGGGGCAACAGGGAACAGGCCTTTATACAGAACTCAAGCTAGGATTAGCAAGTCATTGATTTTACAGATGGGCTTAAGGTTTTCCACCTTGTTCTTACTTATGAAGATCTAGGACGTGGCAGAAAAGACACCGAGCAATAATTTCCATAACATAATAAACGACAGAATCATTCGAAATTCTAAGTAAAATTGTTCAATCCTAAAACAACAACATTCCTTCCAAAGGTATGACCAAAAGACAGCAAACTATAGTTTTCGTAACAGACTAAACAAGGGAGTCATTTAAAATACAAGATAAAAGGGTTCAATTCTAAAATGACAACATTCCTTCTAGAGGTATGCTCCTTTGTCACCACACAACTGCATTGTTTATGGCTATGTCATTTCTCTAAAATAATAATTAGTAAGGTGAGAAGAAATTGACCATGTGTCCTCTCACAGATCATAATTTTGAGGTCCTACTGCTTGAGGAAAAGATGGACATTATGGTCATATAAGAAGTAGTGGATTCCTTACGTACTCCCTCATTTGCTGAAGACATATGAGGTGAATATTTCACCTTTCTTTCTTTCTCCATAGACTCCGTACATCTTCAGCCAGATGACTACAATATAGCTGATGCAAAGCAAAGCTCTTTGCGAAGGACTAATCCTTGCTCTCCAATGAGTAAGTTGAAGCCTTTATTTAGTGTCAATACTCAATATCATTGGCTTTTTTTCTTTTGCGTTAGTGTGATTTGTACTAATTTGACAGTCCTATAATTACTCCACCTTTAGAAAATTAATTTTTATGATCATTATAGCTTAGTCCGCCTTCCATTTCCAAGCCATGCTACATCTGGGTTCAGGTGAGTTGGAACGCCCATGCAACTACAAAAAGTGGCAGGGCAGTCACCAACTTTAGATACGAAAGAGGACATCCTGATTTTGTTTCATTATTTATTTTTCTTCCTCAGGACGGGGAGAGGGCGGTCGGGAGACCATCCATCCTAAACTAGAAGTACATTAGAGCTTCGATGTTTCTGAAAAAGACATTATTAAACTGTCATTACCTCATTACATCTTGAGTCCCTAATCTTGTCGGAACTCAGAACAGATGATACACTGTGGAGATTAAGGCTGAAAAACATTTGGCCTACTTGGTACAAATGCACATTTGCAATTGCAGCACCCTCACAATTGAAAATAGGAATAGCTACCCCCAATTACAATAGGTAGGGTAGTCAAACAAAACTAGCACTGTCTGGCATTTCGGTGTAACATTTGCAAATGGTGAGAACGGTTTAGAAACATGTAGGAGCTTAATGGTACAGGCTAATTTCACCAGTAACTCTGATTTTAAGCTTGAACCCACTGCATCACATATATACCAAAACAACAGTCCACCATTTACATGAATTGTATCATTCTTAGGATGGCGGGAAGTAAATCGATAAACAGGTCTATTTCCAGTTCACTGAAAAATCAATAGCCAACAAGAACCAAGAACTAGATATCTATTATCACCTAAAAAAAGGAGAACTAGATGTCTAGATCGAAGACGTTCTGACCCGATTCTAACCTAAGAGATCACCACCTGATCTCAATCAGATCGTGAAAGCAAGGAAACGCAATCCGACCCATGAGAGCGAGAGAGAGGAGAGAGGAAGAGCCATCGAGCGTCCGTACCATGATAATGCGGAGGAGGAAAGAGGTGGGTGCGAAGGGCGGCGGGGGCGGTCGCGGTGGCTCTTCGTCTGCCATGGCCGATTGCGCCACCCCCATCGCGGGGGGGGGGGGGGGGGAGGAGCAGCGGAGCACCCAACTCGGCGCCAAGCTAGCCTAATGGCGTATGGCGATGGAAATTCCCCACGATTCCACGAACGCCGACCCTCAACGGCACCGCGAGATTTAGGGTTCAGGCCCGATGCTGGCCCAGGCCCGGTCCGGCCTGCATTGGCAAATCTCCTTGGTCAAGCGGAACGACACGACGCCAGCGCGTGTCCACGCCTTCTTCAGCTGCGCACAAGTGACGCAGCGGCAGCGTCTTCTCTCTCCCATATCCTCCGCTTCTCCCCTCCACCTCCACAACCGCGATGCTCTCCGTCACCATGACCGCCCGCCCCGTGGGTACTGCCCGCTGCTCATGCCGCCCCACCCTCCCAGCCCCGGCTGCTCCTTCCAATTCCTCCTCCTCCTCTCCTGGTACGGCTAGCTCCTGCGTCTGCGCTCGCTCGATTACTTTCTTTCCTGCCTCTACCAGTGCTTTGTTACCTGCCCTTTTTCTGTGACTTGAACAGCGATTCATGGAGTCAAATCGGAGACCGCGGCAAGGCGCTCTCTCCTCCATCCGCGCCCCATGCTGCTGACATCTGTGGCCGGTAGCTTGAGGCTTCCCTGTGCCATGTTTTTTTTTTTTTTTGCTTGCAGCATGCTTGATGAAATGGCTCTGACAATCATGTTGTATGTCCCGGTTGCAGCGGGGAGTCTGGTTGCTGCTGGCGCCGCAAATGCTGCCGATCTAGGGGATTCTCTGGTGAGGGAGCACTAAGTGCCCTCAAATTTGTTCCGTTCTTATTGTTCCTTACTTCCTTTAGATAAGGAGCTGTTGCTGATGCCTGTGCCAAGTTGTGATTACATTATGGCTACATATGCCAAGACCTCAAGTACAATATACTACCGATTGCATAAGCTGTACTCTACAATTTACGTATAGGCCATCTAAAAAAACGAGTCATGTATAGGAAGAGCAATCGATCATATACTTTTTCAGAGTGCTCTGAAACTACCTAGGCTATGGTTGGGCACATCGTTTCTTGCTTGCTGCGTCTCTTGGCAAACCTGAAAAAGGGATATCTTTCTTTGCGTGCCATTACAATGACGTTGCGGTAATCCCTGCAAACGACTTTCTTATCAGCTAGGACCACCAGGACTTTTCTTGGCTGACTTAAGCATCGGAGATTGGTTTGGAGGTTTGTTGTATTCGGCTGGGCAGCAAGCTAATGAGGCTGTTCAGGACCAATTGTCTGCTCTCAGTTTCACTAGGTCAGTTTTCTTTCTCTGCAGTTAATTTGCGGTAGACACAGACATCCCTTCTTTTTTCTGCTTCCTGTCCATATCTCTATCTTTGTGACCTTTCTTTCTATTCTCCAGCTTGGCAGTAATTTTTGGTGCTGGACTTGTAACTAGTTTGTCTCCTTGTACACTCAGTGTTCTGCCATTGACTCTAGGATATATAGGCAAGTATAGTGGCAACCTTTTGTGATGTTTTGTTTGATTCCTCAGAATTGTTTAGCACTGATGGCGTTGATGTAACACATTCTTTAAAATCTTTCAGGCGCTTTTGGCTCTGGAAAAGATCGAGCTGAGGTAATTTAAGACAACCAAGCATATTCTGGTTCTGTAAGAAATTAATACTTATCTGTCATAATATGTATGTGCAAAACCGATCTGTACTAAGACACTTATGTGAGTAATTAGGCCCATTTATAATGTATAAATTGAGTTGTTTTTGTTCTGTCTAGTAGGTCGTTGGAAATTCAGTTGCATTTTCATTAGGACTGGCAACAACCTTAGCCATCCTTGGTGTTGCTGCTTCTTTCGCTGGAAAGGCTTATGGACAGGTAGGACAAGGACTCCCAGTGGCTGCTTCTGGGTTAGCAATCATCATGGGATTGAACCTTCTGGAGGTAAATCGCAAGCCAAAACGAAATTCATAAACTGGAGTATGTCAGTCAAACTTCTTTTTTCTACCATGTTGCCTTGAGCCAAATAAATTACGAGCTGGTTTAATAGTTGTTTCTCTTTTTTTATATAAAAAAACTTGTATAAACCTGGTCACAATGGTAATTTGTTTCGATGAAATTCATGTCTTCTGTGTTGCTCCTGTAATGGTAGATATAACCATGCCACCCTAAACAGCTTTCTTTTCTGGCTTCCTTGTATTTAACAGGTAGTTGAGTTACAACTTCCCTCATTTTTCAGCGATTATGACCCTCGAGCTGCTGCAGCTAACTTCCCTTCCAGTGATAATTCTTGACATTATTGCTTATTTCCTACCAAAATGCTATATATGGCATTATGTTTCTTTTAATCATAGCCAATAATATCTTGCTTTTTTCTGATTGTATTTTATTGTCAGGTGTACAAGCATATCTTGCTGGCCTTACATTTGCATTAGCAGCATCACCTTGCAGTACACCTGTTCTTGCTACTCTTCTGGGATATGTTGCCACTTCAAGAGTATGTGTTACAGGATACATAGTTGGGCTCAATAATTTATTATGTAGCTTAAAGTTGAAAATAGGAAAATTGTTTTATACTTTTACCATGGACATAATTAGTAAAATAGTAACTCACATATCTGATATGCAGTACTTTTAAATTCTTTGATTTCCAACTTATGTTACACTTTTCTTATCATGCTTGGTTAATCTGTCCACATAGCAGTCGACATGGAGTTGTGGCTTGCTTTAGCCTATTTCTTTTCTGAAATGACTATAAAGTTCTGTCACTACAACTTCAACGTTTTCCTGTCAGGACCCAATTGTCGGGGGAAGTTTGTTGTTGACATATACAACTGGCTACATTGCACCTCTTCTCATTGCAGCTTCTTTTGCTGGAGCATTGCAGGTATACATGTAGGAATTTGTTAAGTACAGACTAGATAGTACCAAGTACCAACAGAATTGGAACTAAGACTTGATTAACAGCACCAGTCCAATAGATCAACCACACCTGTCTATTCTACTTTTAATGGCTGATAAGTTAATTGCCTTCTGTAGAGTTTGCTGTCATTCAGAAGATATTCCGCATGGATAAACCCGATAAGGTATGTGCTTCTTAGTTCTTAATGGATCTTGAGGGTTTCCTGTTGAGTATAATCTCTGGTTAAATACTTGTCTAAATATCAATTTGCTCCGTATATTTTCTAGTCAAGATTCTGATATCAACTCTCGTATTTGTGAACTTTTGTTAGCTTTCATAGTTCCAGGTGTGCACCAAATTGTTAATTCTATAAGCATTTGTCTGGTTCCTTGTACAACTACTGAGAATCTACTTCATAAGACTAAATTATTAACTAATTTCATTCTTGGACTTAAGGTATCTAACAAACTATCCATATGGTACACATTGTAGATTGATTGCCAAAAAACAGCACATGATAATAGACATATTTAAGAAATAGGTAGCCCTTTTATTTATTTTCGAAGGAGACTACTTTTTACAAATGGAACATTTAAAACTAATATTATTTTACAGATATAAGCATATGTTGTTTTATACAATTTCGCTATCTCACTTCGAAGGGCTAACATTTGCATTTATTTGGATTGCTTTCTAAGGAAAAGACAACACATCAAATTTACCTTCTTGTCTTTTAAAATCTTGCTTTTGCGAAGTACTGTTCTAAACTGTTCACCAAAAATATGCCATTTGATTGGTGCCATTTCAATTCCTCAGAGATATTCTAATCAAAATCCTAAGGAATAATCCTCAGAAAATACCAACCATTCCTTTTTTAAAAAAAAATCTTTTTTTAGGAGAAATACCTCACTTACATTTGCTTCGCAGTGGTGCATTTCTATTGGGTGGAGGTGTTTATACCCTACTGGACAGGTTGTTTCCTGCAACATCAATGGTGATGTAGAATGTAGCGTTGTAGACCATTGTTGGACAAGAACTACGAGACGAGGATCACCATTGTTGGACTTGGACATGCGAATATATGTCAGTTGCAATGTAAATTAAGTAGCTAAACGATAAAATGCTAGCGAAGTATCATCAGTTCTTTCTAGCTTATATAGGTATGGAAAGCTTTTTTTTCTTCAGGAAAGTATGTAAACCTATTTATGTAGATCTCAGCAGTCAGCACTCCATAAAAACCTAGATAATTTGAGGTTTTTTCTGAAACAGTCCAGCGCGCTTGGCATTGTTCGCCGCTCATCGTCGACCCCGTGCGAAGGTTGGATGTGCTGCTTAAGCAAACTGGTCGAGCTCTCTGGAGCTGGAATCAGTGGCTAGTACGCAATCGTTACTATAGAAAAGGTCAATATAGACGGTTTTTTAATCGTCTGTGTTGTTCGCATCTTTCACAGATGGTTCATAACACGAACCGTCTGAGTCTGTGTTGTTCGTATCTTTCACAGACGGTTCATAACACGAACCACTTTATCACAGACGGTTCGTGATAAGAACCGTCTATGAACTTTCACAGACGGTTATTAAAATGAACTGTTTGTGATGTCTCAATTATCATAGACAGTTCGTTTTAATAACTGTCTGTAAAAATATCACAGACGATTGTCACTATAAATTGTCTAGTTTAATCACAGACGGATGTAGCCGTCCAGTATAGCCTCTTTTGTAGTAGTGAATGTTAAGGAGCCGAAGTGCTAATCGGAAAGTTTGATGTAGCCGAGGAAAACGGACCTCTTTCTAACCTTGACGGTGCAGCGTATGACTAGAATGTTGATGGAATGTGTTCGGAAAAAGCGGAGTGCTGCTTTTCAACAGGACGGGAATTGAGAAAGAAGCTGCTAGGCCTGTGTTCTCTTGGGCGAACCATTGCCCGGCAATGTTCGCGCGTTTTATTGTTGAAGGAAGGCGACGCCAACACGGATTTCTTCCATCTACATTCTAGTCATCGCAGAAGGAGCTTCCATTACGCAATCCAAGGTGGACGAGGAGTGTGTGCAATCCCAATCGGA
Organism: Dendrocalamus latiflorus; assembly: GCA_017311315.1. Lineage (NCBI taxonomy): Eukaryota > Viridiplantae > Streptophyta > Magnoliopsida > Poales > Poaceae > Dendrocalamus > Dendrocalamus latiflorus. The sequence continues at coordinate 26,273,415 of CM029645.1, forward strand.
GAAGGAAGATGCAGTATACTTCGTGTGGATTTAGGCTTAGTTGTTTTCCACTTATGGTTTATAGTTTATGCTACAGTAACTAGCTTTTAAAGCGGTGTATTTTTTTAAGTGGGGTCAACAGGAAGATTGTAGTAAAACGTGTACTGAATTCAACTGTACCAGCCAAAATTGCATACGACTTTTCTTGTGCGTACTGTCTCTCGTAAACAGCCAAAATTTAAATCATAAGTCATAAACCACATCCTAAAAGAACCCATATTTTCAGCTGCGACTTATGGCTACGGTTTATAGTTCTTAGTCTTAATGTGAGCGTTTGTATAAACAAACCGAATATTAATAAGCCGCTTAAAAAAGGTTATTTCAATAAGCCGTTTTGAAACAGCAGCAAAGAAACCGATCTGTTTGTTTGAGAGAAACTATAAGCTAAAAGGAACCCACTCTCCTTTTACTCCACTCATTGGTTGGCCGCTACCTAGGGATCACACGATAGATCTCGAGTTCCTTGGCATCTCACCGGTGGACTCAACTGAGCTAGAGCAGCTGATGCGGGGGATTGGCCGATCTTCACGGCGTAGAATCGATGAAGATAGTTTGGATCCGTGCAACCTGACGAATTGATGGCGCCGCTGCATGCATAGTGGCGACTAGATAAATATTCCATTGATTTATTCCCGTATGAAGACTAGATAAATCTTCCATGGCTTCATGCATGCGATGGTTTGGTTGCATGAATGAATTTTTTTTCTTTTTTTCTTGATATTTCTTTGTTTGCTTTCTAATGAAAACTTTTAATGTTGCCCGCTGCCTTCCTCTCCACCGCTCTCTTTGTGAATTGTCTCCCGTACAAATCTAAGAACAATTAAAATACTAGCATTAGATAGTAGTCAGTTCTCATGTAAATTAAAGCCAAATTTAATTAAGAGCGAGTTCACTTGTTGAATAATCCATTTCGGTCCCTTCTCGGAGCAGCCCTTCTTGGCTACGGCTTATAGTTCGCTGCCCTTCTTAGTGCAGTTCTTCTTAATTATGGGTTATAGTTCGTAGCTATGTAGGAGGCGATTAGGATTCTAACGGAGGAGAAAGCACCCGGATCGGAGGTTTCACCAGGCTTTTCTACCAAGTGTTGGGACATAATTAAATTGGATGTCATGGCAGTCGTTTCCAAGCTCTTCGTCATGGACGGCGGCAATTTCCACCTCATCAATCAAGCCACCATTACTCTGCTTGCGAAGAAGGCTGATCCGGAGGAAGTAAAAGATTACCGGCCGATTAGTTTGCTCCACAGTTGCTAAGCTTTTCTCTTATCTCCTGGCCAGATGTCTGTCCCCTCATATAAAATGTTCATAAATCAAATATGAATCGAATAGTCTAGATATAGATACTAAATAAAATAGATAATAAAAATATGATAGACATTCTTTCAGCCTCAGTATGTTAAATATAAATTAAATAGTCTATATAAAGATACTGAGTAAAATAAAACAAGAGTAATGCTATACAACATTCGACTGTTTTTAGGACAAAAACAGTCAGATTGATCTGGAGCATTAGATCTCCATCCAACGGATCCACCCATACAAGCCCCGCCCCCCTCCAAAAAAATGACCACATCCAAAAAAATGATCTAGGGCGTTGGATCTCCATCTAACGGCTCAAAATCTGACTATTTTTACCCTCAAAAACAGTTAAATGTTGTATAGACACTCCTAATAAACAATTCAGATATGATTGACACCCACTACCAAGGTAGTTGACGGGAACCAGAGCGCGTTTGTCAGAGTTGGCTGCATCCATGATAACTTTATTGATAGACAATCCGCCAAGTTGTTGCACGCCAAAAACAAAGCAAGCATCTTCTTAAGTTGATATTATTGACCCCATTTCCTGGACCTTCCTCCTGCAAGTGCTGCGGCAAAAGGGTTTGGCTCTAGACGGTGTAGTTGGGGAACTATTCATGTAAATAGTACTATGGTTCTATTATTAATAGCTAGTTTATACTGTATAATATCGGTAAATATCACATCTATACATACGTATAAATAAAAGGAATACTTGATATTACATAAACAGTAATAAATATACTGTATGGGTTTATTCAAAAAAAGCACCGAAAAGAACATAAACCAAAAAGGGCCTTCATGATTTGTCACAACTAATCGACTAGGGCTAAGATCTAGTTCTAGTCGTCGTCTTTGTCACCAAACACGGATGCATAGAAGTATCCATACGCCAAATCTTCGCTTCTATAGTTTGAATCCACATATATGAGCAATCCTAAGTACAAAAGTACTCAACAAGCCCTTATGCCATATGCAAGTGTTTAGATGTAAGACTTGCCAAGGGATGGTCTTATGGTTATTCTGGCAGAAAGCAAGTTTTATTTTAAATACCATATTTATTGTCTAAGCCTAATACCTCACCTTTTAACTTAAACTAAAGTATCGTTTTTGTGAGTAAGTTTCATCATGTAAGGGGGTTCCATCCATTAACTCTAGAAATCATGTCTAATTCACCCGAAAGTATACCATGGTGTTGGGTGTTAAGGATATTTAGGTCATTTCCTATTTCTAGGGTTTGTGTGTGTGTCTCATGTACTATATAGCCCTATAGGCTGCTATTGCACTATGCTCAATATTCACATTTCCATTCTTCCTCACCTTGTGACATGGTATCAGAGCCTAGGTTGGGCTAGGGTTTCGGCCATTGCCGCCGCCCGTTGCTGCCCCCGGGAGGAGCAATCTCCACTCGAGTGGGAGCAATCTCCATTTTCCAATTATTTTTAGCAAGAAAACCCAAGAGACTGACGAGTGGGACCGTGGCCTACATGAACTCGATCTACACTACGGTACACGGGGCAGGGGACCTCATGTCAGCGGCTATGGTCTACCGACCAGGTCTATATAGGTGTTTTAAGTGGCAGGGCTCGTATGTCATACACTCAGTCTTTAATCTAGCTTTTAATTAGATTTTCTAATTACTATGGGTCCACATGTCATACTATCATTGTCTACTAATTAAACACTATTAATTATTGGATTAACTTAACCTAATCTCATGGCGGGTCTACCGTTAATGTCACACCTGAGCTTCTTCTCCGTTTAAACAAGGGAACATGTAGGGGAGGGCCATGGGCAGCTCAGGCCAAGCTTAGCGCCAACGAGTGAAGCCATGGAGACCACCCGCGACCCCCAAAATGGGATGTGGCAGTCCTAGCGACCGTGATGGCAGCGACGGCGTGCCGCTATAGCAAGGATGGCGGCGACAACACTATAGGCAAGGCGACTACAAAACTCTTATGATTCTCCAAAATAAGATAGGGCTTAAGCATCTTCATGCCTAGATGATCCTAGTGGTGTTGACGGTGCTCAAGATGAAGCTATGTGCCGGGCTATCCACGATGGCCTACAACAACATAGTGAGGTGCTATGAGGTGACGGTGCTACAATCACCTAGATGGCACATTGACTAGCCAAGTTTGCATCAAGCTGGAACATGAGGGAACAGAAGGGACTCACCTAGAAACCTAGAGGAGGGAGATCAAGTGTGGTTGCAGGGTCTGTGTGTGCTCCAGACTGGCGACAGGGAAGAAGGCATTCTGGCAACTCTAGTGTACGGCAAGGGAGAAGAAGATAAGCATTAGGAAGAGGGAACCGAGGTGAATGAGGTAGACATAGGCTTCATGGTTGAAGCTCACCAGGAAGGGCAGAATGGGGCTACGACGATGTGGGCACGCTCCAACTAGATTTGTGGACATTGGTGACGTTTCGTCCTTCGTGTGGAGAAACAAGTAGGGGCAAGGTGAGCATTAGGGAGAGGAGGTCAAGGAGAACACAATGCGTAAGACAATTGAGGCGAAAGCTCACCCCAATGGCCAAAACCGATGGGCGAAGCAGGCGATCAGAGTTGGAGAAGGTGACCGGTGTGACTTGGGTTCTCCTCTACCCAAGTTGGAGAGGAGGGGAGAAGTTGGGGGGGTGCAGAGGAGGAGCGGGCGAGCAAAATGACGTGCTCGGGCATGGCTTAAGTAGAGAGGAAAAGGAGAATGAGTAAGGTGACATGGAGATGAGCTCAAACGCGAAATCTCGTGAGTGGCACACGTGAACTCGGCTCGATGGGACTTGTCTAATGTGACATGGTTACAACGTGGTGCACTCGAGGTAGTATAACGTTGATGTGGTGTTTGGCTTGCGTGGCGCGCACACATACGAGCAACATGGGCAAGAGAGAGAAGGCATGAAGAGGAAGAAGCACAGTGCTTCTCCTCTCAATGTTGACAGGTGGGGCCGGGGCCCACTTGTTAGTGAGAAAGAGGAAGGAGGAGCTGGGTCGCTACTACTGGGTTGGCTGTGCTCGTGGGCTTACTAGGCCACGGGAGAGAAAGGAAGAGAAGAGAGAGAGAGCGCAGGTAGGCTGGGCCGCGAGGGGGAGAAAGAGAGGGGAAGAAAGAAGAAAGGAAGCAGGTGATTGCTGGGTTTTGGCCTAAGGGGGAGAGAAGGAAAAGAAAAGGTTTGGAATTTTACTACCATTTTAGAATTTGATTTGGATTTTGAATTCAAATTTGAAATGGTTTTTGCAACACAAAGGTTTTAAATATTTTTGGTTTGCACACAGTTTAATTTTAAGTTTTTGCAAATTCAATTTTTGAGCCAAGGAAATTATTTTAATTTTGGATTACAAGGCAACTTCTTTTGGAAAATTTTGATATGCAACCAAAAGTTTTTGAAACTCATGAAAATCATGCGCTTTTAAATTGAAACTAAATTCGAGATGTTACATATGGCATGTTCGTGGTTTGCGGCAAGGCGACCCGCTATCCCCATAGTCTTCATCATTGGTACGGACATCTTGAACAGCTTCATAATCAAAGCAGACAATTGGATATTGTTCGAGAGGATAGAAGGTCGGAAAGGGCTCCCTCATCGCGCATCGCTCTATGCGGATGATGTCATCCTAACCCATCAGATAGGATCTGAAGGTTGTCAAAGAGATTTTGAGCATTTTTGGGGAGGCGTTGGGCCTGAAAAGCAACCTCGCCAAAGAAAATACAATTCTCGAATTCCACAACAATTCACCCAGGTCATTGGTTCTTTCGTCGCCACCAGCAGGAATCGATTGACCATATGATGGTGCGTTGTGCTGCTCCAAGCTCAACATCAGCTCCCCAAACACCTGCGGAAGGGATTCGACTCTAGTTATTCTGGTTGCTTGGATGGTTTGGAAGTAGAGGAACAATAGGATCTTTAGCAATGCACAACCACGATCTTCAACTGGTCTAGGCATTTAAAGAGCGAGGCTGGGCAGCGGCGGCTAACCGAAGTGAGGCAACCAGGGTCGCTGATCCGAGAGCAGAGTAGTTAGTCTAGTAGTTCTCAGGTCGCCTCTCCTTGTTTCGCCGGCGATTAGGTTTTAAGTTTATTCGCTCTTTTTTTCTTGTACGGGTCGCCATGTTCGCTGGGTCTCGCCCCAGCCAGTTGTACTCTAATTTGTTTCTTAATGGAATGACACGCATTTTTATTGCGTGGTGTTATGGCACGGCACCGAAACGTTGTGTAAACAGTACCCGAGTAGGATACTGTAGCGATACGTGAATAGTACCTATATGGTACTATAGTACTATTACATATTTGGGTGGTTAATAGCATTGGTAGCATATCATAGAGTAAAAATGTAATAATTAGTTTTTATTATTTCAATTTTTATTTTAGATTATTTTCATGTATTAGGGATTAGTTTACTTAATATAGGGATAAGTTTCTTAGGAGATAAATCTAGCTATCCCTATAAAAATGATAGTATTGTACCTATTATCAGAAAGCAATAAACATTGACACAAATCTCTAGTCTCCCCAGTCTTCTAAAGTCAGACATTAGAGGATCTCTATCACGTCACGGAAGAGCCCTGCCGGTGGCTAGATGAGGGTGAGCGCTCCACCCTCGGTTCTCGGACCCGTACCCAACCAACTCATACCACAACATTTGGTATCAGAGCCACTCATCATGACTTCTATTGCCGATAGGATTAAAGATAATGTAATCAAGGCCATGAATATCGACAATGACAAGTTATCCCCCAGTGAGCTTTGCGCCAACATCAAGGCCATATTGTTGGACTTGAAGATGGGTTGGGACAAAAAGGCAAAGCAGAAGAAGGCACAGCATGTCGCTGTGATTCCTATGTCATCTGGTCAAGTTGCCATTCCTACTGGTTGCTGTTGCGACTATGTCCAAGATAGAGGAGTAGCAAGAGGCGACGCCTACCATTGCAATGGCGGTGCTGCCATCACCATCATCGGTGTTGGTCCCGCTATCGCCTTCGTCAATGATGACTCCTCTCTAGGCTTTGTTGTCTTTGGCTATACATTTGGTGATTTTGCCGAGGAGAAAGGTCTTCGTTGTCTAACGGCAGTTTTGTCCACGCGGCCGGCTGATGCCGTGCCAAAGGCGATGAGGAGATCAGTGGCTGACGTGCGAGCCCCGCCGTCGTGTCCTCCCCGCTATCATCACGCTCTGTGGTAGTAAGGGTGTCACTGTTGTCCCATGTCGGTGGCCCATGTTGTCGGCGTCTTCCTCGACACCATGTTATGCTAAGAAGTTTCTTTTTTGGGCTCTATATGTTGGAGTGCCATTGATATGCTCTTAAGCAACCCGACGTTGGTACCTGTCACTATGTTAACATAGGGATGTGAATGTGTCTGTCCATGGCCGCCACTTGATAGCTTGAGGACAAGCTGTCTCGCCGCAAGGGATGAAATGTTATGGCGCGGCACCGCAGCGACGCATGAACAATACTCACGCAGGAGACACTGTAGCGATGTGTCAATAGTACCTACACGGTACTATAGCGCTATTACATATTTGGGTGGTTCGATAGCATTAGCAACATATCACGGATTAAAATATAATAATTAATTTTCTTATTATTTTGATTTATTTTCTTTTAGATTATTTTTATGTATTAGGGATTAATTTACTTAATATAGTGATATATTTCTTAGGAGTCAAGTATAGACATCCATATAAAAGGGACAGTATTGTACCTATTATCATAAAGCAATAAACGATTAAACAAATCTCTAGTCTCTCCCGTCTTGTAAAGTTAGGCCTCAAAGCCTCTCTACCACATCAGGGAAGAGCTCTATCAGTAGCTAGATTAGAGCGAATACCCTACCATCGGTCCTCAGACCCATACTCAACCAACTCGTACCACAGCATACTTCCTCTATCCACAAACGTAGGTTACCGTGGATTCCGTGTGGTCAAGCTTTGATAAGTAATATATGTTAAAATATATAGAATGACTACATGAAAATAATATCATTGCATTTGTTTTGCAAAATTCTTTCATAATATATATTTATTATTATTATTGCTTGTATATTATGATAATAAATCATAATCAACATTTTGTATTGGAGATCCTAAAAAATCAAAAACAACCTACATTTGTGGACAGAGAGAGTCTATTATTGGTAAAATTCTCTCATCCCAGCATGTTTTTATAGGGTACATCAGTACATAATCGTTCTGTTATTTACAACTATTTCGCAAGACAAGGTAAAATAAATTAATGATACAGAAACATCATGCTGAACTTGAATAGGCTTCAACTTGCAGCAGCCTGCCCCCAAACATGTCAATAATTGCATTCCTTACTTACACCTCCATAATTCATGAAGGACTGCAAATTTTATTGAAAAATTGGGATAAAATGAATAAGGAAATTTCCATACCCCAAGCTGAGTACATTTGTTTCTCAAACATAAATTCCCTTGCCAATTTCCTTAAAAGTTATGATCAGTATGTACCATCCAGGACCGCCTACAATTCAAGTGCCATGTCATGTTAGTTAACATAAAAATATACTTGATTTACACTATTTTTTTGTTGTGATTCAAGAGAAATAAAATCACTTGTTCATCACGAAGTTTAGTGTTCCTTGAGATGCCCGCCGAAGCAGCAGCTTCCTTGCTTCAATTGCTATTCCCTCTGGCTGCATTGAAAAGAATTGGGATAGTTTTAGAATGACGAAATTTATTTTCTTGGTTCTTTCTTTGTTTTCTCCCATTACATCAGTGGTCAACCTCTTCTGGAAACCAAACCCCCGGCTGTGTGCTGCCTTCTAGAATTGCTAGAGCAAATGCAGTTGTTGCATAGCCGACCGATCTGAAAATTTAATCTGAAATGCTTAGCTTCATTGCAGACAATATGGGCCAAAACAATGTTGGCCACAAGCACAGGCTATACTAAAACTTATAAAATGCACAAATTTTAGTCTTTCAAAAAAAATGAACACAATTTTGAGTTCTCCAAAATAAATTTGTATAAACGATGTTAGCAATAGTATATTTGAAAACAAGGATTAGGATATGGTGGTGATCATTTGGGCTTTTTTTTGGTGGCTTATGGCTGAAAAGCACTGTAGCTGGCTGAAAAAACATTGTAGCTGACAGAGGCTTATTTAGCATAATTAAATTTAAAAATTTTAAAAATATAAAAAATATGTTAGCCCATTACGTATAATACAAACAAATACGGGAAAAAAGAACCGGCAAAAAAGCTCAACAAAAAGCCAAAAGTTCAGAAAAACACGAAATTTATGAATAGTGAAAAATAAGCCGGAAGCTAAAAGCTGAAGCCAAAACGATCACAGTTACTACTACCAAGAAGGCTTGTGTCAGTTTTGTGCTTACACGGATAGCTTATTATGGGTAAATAATCCAGTAGTGGTGTGCCCATTTGAACTTTCCAGCTCAATCTGCCCAAACAAAACCAATTTGATTATGCGGTGGTCGTCAATAGCTCCAAATACTACTCTGAGCATTGATACGACAAAATCAATAGAGGTGTGCAAATACTTACTCTCATGGCGACATGCTCGCCTACAATGCCATCAATTGCTCGAATGCAAGGTTCAACACATTCAGTCAATTTTAGAATGTTATTTTTATCCCTCAAAAAGTCCTGCAAATAGCCAATTGGGCATAAGATATACTCCAACTTAACAGTAATTTATGCTAAATAATTTTGTAGTTTCAAAACTTAAGCTCATAGTAAGCACACTATGCTGGTTCTTATAACACCTACAAATTATTGTTCTAGGACTATAGCACAAGGTTTCAAAACCCGGAATCAGGAGAAATCCCAGCCGGCGGCCGATAACGGTAACCGGTTGGTTATTGGAAAAACCGGCAAAAAACAGTCACAATTTGAAAAATCAAAACTTGAATTTTGGGATGTTTTGAAACCAGTAACGGAAAAACCGGCCGGTAACCAAAAGAACCGGCCGATAATCGAAAAAACCGAAAAAAATTCAAAAATTAAAAAATGATACTGGCCGGTTTTTTCGGTTACCGGTCTCCACCGGTAGAAACGGTAACTGAAGGTTACCGGCCGGTAACCACCGAGATTTTGAACCCTACTATAACACCTATAGATGATATATGTTAATTGTATTTATTTTTGCTACAGAAATTGTTAAAACATTAAGTTTTAGTAACAAATTGCTTAAACATCTCTAGCAAGAATACACTTGTTATTATCAACTTCATTTAATAAGGCGAAGTTAGCAAATTTCCATTTTATTTTCTAGAAGGGAAATTACCACACAAACAGGATAGTGAGGAAAAAAATGGACAATTTCCATATGTGTATCTAAATTGAAGGCAGCAAGAGATATTGATATGACACACTTATGCTCATGCCTAAATAAAAATTTATTTGTAACTTATATAAGCTTTTGTTGGTGCTAGTGTTTTTTTAGTAGAAATGGGAATTCCATTAAACCGAGGCCACTATGGAATCACTGCCCACAAAAGATATTACATAGCTAGGGACCAAATCAGGCCACGGCATTACACCTGCCGGTTCTAAACTACTATCAAATTAGGCAATTTATGAACTACAATATTACAAGCACGGGGACAGTGATAGATCCTGAATTCTAAGAAATTACGAAGGAGATATGAGTTAAAGATGCTACAATGATTGCAACTAAATAATGCTTAATTTGATAAACAAGACGTACAGCAGGCAAGAAGTTTACGAAAGTTTCCATTCCCCAATTCCAGAAGAAAGGATCAGTACCAAATCGAGCACTAACAGTTGGCACACCTAAAATTTTGTGAGTGCTCTTCACCTCTGGCAAGTTCCTGAAATTGTTCAGGTCATTAATATGATAATGGCTTATTACAAAGGAACAAAGAATTTCTATTGTTTTGCCCTGAGATAGTGGAGGTACCCAATAAAATGCATTAACTTGCATTGTTTTAACTTCATTGGAATTTAATCATTATCCAACAAAAGGGAAATGGTATATGCAAGAATTAACTTACAGTAAGTAAACATCTTTCTTTCTAACCCCTTTTCCAAAATCAATATTGAGAGCTCCACTGTAGGGTTTCAGTTTGATTTCTCTCCCTGAATTGATCATCAGAATGGCTCATCTCTTCTCCATTCATTGAGAAATTTCGTAAGGGCAGGAATGACAAATGCAAAAGTACCTTTATTATAAGCAATTACATCCTCCCCAAGAAGTAAAAAACTTGTTGCCAACATAGTTGGGCCTGCGCCACCTGTACCTGCGATATGATAGAAGAATCTAAAAAGGGAATTTAGCAAGATATGCTTGAACAAGATTGCACATTAGACTTGAAATAGAAATGAAAAGTATGCAACTTAACAGGTTTCATTTTTTGGAAGTTCTGAAGTTTCACAAAGCTTCCTAACCTTAGTCTTTCTAGTTCACCATCATTTTCACTTCTTGCAGCACGTACAAGTTCAGCTGCCATCACTATTACAAAAAAAAACACATTACAAACTAGGCAATAAAAAATTCAAAAGAATAATGCACAACATAAGCGCTACCATTCGTTGGAAAGAAAATAGATTAAAAATGGTTTATTTATTTTGCATCAATCTTGTCCTTTTCTGATGTAACAGTATAGTTTTCTCAGTTTGATGAGGGATTTATATAGGAAACTTAATAATTAAATAATTACTCATTACCCTACAAGCTTATAGAATTACTTCCCTGTATGAATTTCGATATCGACATACTAATTCATGATATTGTTCAATCCACTGACTTGGCATCCGGTTTATTCAGAGATTTAACACTCAATTTCCTCATCATTCCTTGCAATGTTACATTGGCTTAAACTGAGTACTACTATTAGCTATTCATTAGGAAACTCTGTCATAGAGTGATGTGTGATTTGTCAGAGTAATGTCAAAAATAGGTTTATTAATGAGTATAATGCACCACAGGTACCACAACTTGCAAGGTGGGTTCAAATAAGTCACACAACTATAAATTTGCTCGTTTACGTCACTGATTTTGTTTAAGTGACGCAACAAGGAACAAAATGAGACGAGGTGACACATTTGGTGCTGACGTGGTGCTAGCTGTGCTTTTAGTGTGGCTCAAGGTTGTGTATATCAGGCTTGACATGAAAAAATTATAAAGAGCCCTCTAAGTTTTATCCTCTCCATTAGTTATGCTCAAACCATTATCATAAAGAAAGTGACAAACACTTCAAGAGCATCGCCTAGAGGAGGGTCTGATGATCTAGCTGGCGTGCGCGGATAGCATTCTACTAGAAGTTGTAGTGAGAAGAAATTTTAGTGGAGTTACTGATCTCTTGATTGATTCTAGTGGAATTTCGACGGCATTCTATTGTCCCTTGATTGATTCTCCGCACCACCATCGCCCACGTGGCCTGTGCCTCATCATCGTTGCCCCCACACCCTTTCCACTTACAACAGCTGCCCTCTCCCTCGTGCCCTCTCCCCCTATCACCACCGTCCCCCATGCCTTTCCACCTCGCCTATCTCCCCTCCAAGCTTTACAACTCACCTTATGTAGACGATTGCATTGCTCCTAGTGGTCGGAGTACCAGCGCCGCCATCCATGCACACCGGTCATATCGTTAGACCCTCCTCCAGGCGGTGCTCTCGTAGTGCCCATCGCTTTCTTCATGGGAATAGGTGATGATTTGGGTTTAACTAACAAAGAGGATAAAACCTATGGCTCTTTGTAATTTTTTCCACTTCAAGCCTAATATACACAACTTTGAGCCACGATGAAAGCACAGCTAGCACATCAGCACCAAATATGCCACTATATCTCATTTTATATCTCGTTACATCATTTAAACAAAATCGGTGACATAAACGAGCAAATTTATAGTTGTACGATCTACTTGTACCCACCTTGCAAGTTGTGATATTTGTGGTGCATTTTAATTACTCTTTATTAATTAATTATCAGCTGCAGTGAGGAAATGACAAGTGTAGTTGAGGCCTTATATGATTGTCGAAAGGAAGAAGCATAAGCAAGGACATTCGAAGTATTAGTGAGCATTTTCTGGAAACTATAAAACTAAAAATCAGTATATACGTTGCATAACATGGGTGTAGTTTAGACCATTGCTCACTCCAGGAGATATGCCTGCAGTTATAACAGCTTGAACACCGGAAGCTTTTGCTTGCTCATGGAAAGATTTTGCTCTCCAAGAATAGTCCACTCCATCACAAACATCAATATATGCTGTCTGTTCAGCAAAAGTCAGGCATGCAAAGTGCTTCTCGGAGGAAGAATAAACATATTACAAGCTTCAAAGGATTTAAAACTACTTGTACAATTCAGCATCAAACATGTCATAGTTCCACCTTAGTAGATATTGCTGCCTGCAAGACTGTGCATTCGTCATCTCTTTGGAAAGGTCCAGCTGCATGAACCACTAAATCCACACCTGAGAGAGACAAAAAAAAAACTCTCTCAAAACATGGTTTGCTTTTTCTCTGTAACATAATTAAAGTGGTTAATTATCTTTGAAATTACTAGAGTTATTTGAACTTTTGCAAGTCGCCAGTATTATCGTTTCAGTCGAATTTTGCTATTGATATAAATGCTCGTCTATGACAGAAATATAGAATAGATAACATTTCTGCTGGTTGAAAAGGAGCAGAGAGAAAAGAATAGTAATGAGTAAACAAAGCATGAGAAATTCCGCCGCAATACTAACCCTCCAGCACTGCCTCCAACCTGCTTGCATTTCGGATATCAACTTGGACGAACTCAGATCGCTCTCCGAGTGTAGATATCATAGATCGCCCTTTCTCCCTGGCAAACATTAATACAGCAGGTTAATTTGCAAATAATACTTGCAGGAAAACATGCAATTGCATGTGAAGTTAAGGTGATGCTCATTTGGCCTTTTTTTTGTGGCTTATAGCTGAAAAGCACGGTAGCTGGCTGAAAAAATACTGTAGCTGACAGATGCGTATTTAGCATAATTAAATTTAAAAAATTTAAAAAAATAAAAAAATATGTTAGCCCATTACATATAATAAAAACAAATACGGAAAAAAAGAACTGGTAAAAAAGCTCAAAAAAAGTCAAAAGTTCAGAAAAAGACGAAATTTATAAATAGTGAAAAATAAATCGGAAGCTAAAAACTGAAGCCAAAACGAAATTTTGTCCTAAGTACAAGGTCCTGATTCCTGAGGTCGTTGATGAAGCAAGTCTCGGCTTGGATTCGTTGCAGTGTAACGACGACTCAGCTTAGTCAACACGTAAAAGTTTCTGCTTGCCTCGCAACTGGTTCGACATGAACATGATATGTAGGTATGCAAGTTAAGGAAGAGTTCCTAGCTAGTACCGGTTCCTGCCGCCGATGAGGATGTCGAGGTCGGGTCGGAGCTTGGCGAGCGCGGTGGCCGTGGAGCCGCCGACGCGGCCGGTGCCACCAAGCACGAGCACGCGTGCGCTCGACGCCTTGCTGTGGCGAGCGGCCGCGGCCGAAGAGGCGGGCACGGCAGGAGGCGCGGTGAGCGGCATGCATGCTCTCACCATCGCGGCCATGATCGATGCGCGCCTCTCTTTTCTGTCGTCTCGTGTAAGAACTAACAGGAGTGCTCTACTTGAGCCCTGGATATTCGCATTTCATTTCAGGAAGGAACGATACGTAGGGTGGGTTTCATTTGGGTTTATAGTTTGTTTTCTACGTAACTAACTTTTAAATAAAATATTTTTAAGTAAGATCTATAAATTTATTATAGTATATATTATTCTAAATTATCTATATTCGTTAAAATTGTATGTTAATATTTCTCTACACTCTCTCTTAACGAACAGCCATAATTTAAAAACTAAACCAAAAATTATAAACTATGATCTAAAAAACTGTCTGTGATATATACGAGATGTGTCATGTGATTGTATCCGGAAGCGGGTGGTTCACGTGGCCATGCCGCACTTGTGGGCTAGACTCATCATTTTCAATTGGTCATGAAATAGTAGTCAAGAATGGCACAACGTACTGTTCGGTGATCATTCATTGCTCCTCACATGCAATGAGGTCGCGTGCCATGGTACTGTTTGACTTTGGAGTGTATCTCGTTTCAGTAAGCGTCGCGATCCAATCACCAGGTTGTTGCTAAACTAAGCGTTAGTTTCAGTAAGCGTCGCGATCCAATCAACAGGTTGTTGCTAAACCCGGTGGGCATACGATGATATTATTGATATATAGGAGTGTTGACATTGACTACGACCGATGACTTTTGACTGAAAATAAATAGTAGTAACTGAAAGAAACGACCTTTATGAAATTATATAATATATTATGACATGCGAAAATACAACATGGAAAATTATTACAACATGGTAGTGTTCGTACAACATAATTATTTGCAATATATCAAAAATACTTAGTAACTTGCAGGGAAAATCCCGTACAATAAACCTAACATGAGTCATCAATAGTGGGTTATACGTCGGTCTACTAAAGCTCACGCAATGCTATCCCGAAGTGCATCCATGGTTTGTCTGACCTCCCAAGACTATCATCTCAAGACTGTGTCCCCGTCCTCTCCTAGCATATGTACCCATCCTTGTCTTTGATGTCCAAGTAGTCGTCATCCAGCGTCGCAGTTTCGATGATGCAGTTAATGCAATGCCATGGTCGCCGCTATAATTTTCTTATGGGTATCCACGTCATAGCTCGACATCCTCAACAGGATGTGCCACCTATTCTTCCAAACAACGAATGCACCTCGATCACATTCTGGAGAGACGAGCAGTGATAATTAAAAAAAATTTATCCCAACCGGCCATGCATCTTGCGTGAACTCCGGTACGTGGTACATTTGGTTCTTGTATGGTGCTAGGAACCCTTCCTTATTCAGGTAACTGGAATCCACCAAATAGTACTTGCCTGCAAGGAATTCAAGTCTAAGAACTAGTTATTGAGTGCATGCAAATCCCCTTAGAAATTAGTATCGCACCAATGATCAACAAACATATCTGGTGGAAGGTGCGAGAAGCGGTCATGGTAAGTCACAATGGAATCTTGCAGCACACGTGTGTTGTGCGCTACACCACCCTACCTAGCACACACGAAAGTGAGGACGGGGGGAGAGAAGGAGGCGTATGGTGATGGGGTCAGCACGGCCAAAGTGGACGAGGGTGGCACAAGCGAAGGAGAGGAAGGAGCGGCGGGTGGGATGCGGGCGAAGGGAAGGATGAGGCGGCCAGCATGGAAGGTGGGGAGGATGAAGCGGTGGCGACAGCTACGACAGGGGAGGAAGCGAGGGCGAGGAGCCGGGGAGGAGGTAGGGGATGGCAGGTGAGGGCAACAGAGCGGAGAACACGGGCACAGCTGCAAAAAAGCTAATTGAGGTGCGCCACGACGAAAGCGACACGAAGATTCACGAGAACACATGCCACAATGAAAGTGACACGAAGGTTCGTGAGAAGACACGGAGCTGATCCGAAGGTCTTGCATCGCACGGACCGTCCGATCGGACGGCCGACGCAGGCGCGAGGTAAAGAGAGATTTTTTGGGAAACGCAAGGATCTATGTGTTGGAAATCTAGTCAATTTTCGGCATATTTTAATCCAGAAATTCAGCATATAAAACATGACATAAACATGCATGAGTGATCTATTAACGATGTATTCATATTTGCTAACGAACAAGCTAACAGAAATATCTATTAACATATTCGTAGCGCACAGAAACAAATACACCAGAAAAGTTTTAGATTTATACCCTCGGGCGGGGCCAGTGTCGGAGACACCGGAGGCGCCGTTACCATCAGTCGACATGATGGCCTATTCGATGTAGTCGATCAAGACGCGATGCAGGACGAAGCTTGATGCAGGAAGATGTTCGCAGTGCAGTCCCGCGAATGGTTCACCACCAGGAAGGAGACGTCGCAGATTGAGTAGTCGCGCCGATGCGCTCCCCAAAAACTTGATCGCCCGCCTACCCGTGCAGGTACACAAACGGACGAAGTTCCGGAGGCCTACTCGCCCAGAAACTTGTGCGCGCAAAGTTCTGGACCGGAGATTGCAGAGAGCAGCACAAAAACAGAGGGAGAGAGAACTGTTCTTTCGTATGGAGAGGAGAGCCTTCTTATGCTGTTCTCTTGTAACAGCAAAAATGAAGAGACCAGAAACTGCCGCCATTAGTCACTAGTAACTGCGCACCCATTACTCGAAAGTAACCGCAGCCATAATCCACTAGTAACTGCACCGTTACTGCCAGCGAGTCAGTGCGTTTCGATTTTCGAATAGATAAAGAAAAACGCGCCCGCACCCGACACGCCTGCGCGCGTACGTACGTACGTACGCACGCACACGCACACGCACCGCACGGCACGGCACGGCACGGCACGGCTCGGCTCGGCTCGGCTCGGCGTGGCGTGGCGAGGCGAGGCGAGCGAGCGCGCGCGCGCGTGTTAGCTCTCTTCAATTTCACAAGGGGGTTACCTCGTTCCACCTTTTAAAGTGGTATAACTCCCATTGAATTCTCCATATGGGACTAAACAATTTTCCACCTAGCATTAGTTGTGGGCCTAGGAATTCCATTTGATTAATTGCTAAATTAAAATGGGCCAATCCCAATTAATCCAACAATCCCCACCAAATTTCAAGGCACACGAGAAATGCTCTCAGTTCTGCTGATGTTTGATATACCAGTGTTTCGATGGAGACTGTTAAGTTGAACATCCACCTAGGAAAGGAGTTACACTCTTCCACAACTGAACAATGGACTATGCCTTGAATTGACAGTTTTGTGCGAACAAGCTTTACCCAATTCCTTTACTAGTACTAGGCTGCCTAAAGCATCCCCTCTGGTTGGAGCGTATAAGTCATACTCCATGCCTATTCATGAGTATCTAGAGATCACCCAAATCTCATAGACTGTGACCAGCAGTCGAACTCATATAGGTGTGTTCCTTCTAAGATGTCCTGTAGGCCGACATCTCTGCTCTAAATAAGCCACTCGGATCACATTAAGGTAAAAACCAACCTGCCATACAGAATAGGAGAGAAGTGCATCATTGAAGAAATGAGCCCTGTAAAGATCTCTCCTCCCAGTCAATCAACAGCTTGTTTCACCATCCTACTTCACGGGATCTCCGATCACGTAGAACAGGTTACCACTGTGGTATGACTCATGTGGGTCTCAGGCCCATCTCACTCGATGCACTATCTATCACATTACGTGATAAACCCTTTGTAAATTGGTCGGCCAGATTATTAGCTGTCTGGACATAGTCCAGCGCTATCACTCCGGAGTTTTTCAGCTTTCTGACAGACTTCAACCGCCTCTTAACATGCCTAGATGACTTCATGTTGTCCTTAGAACTGTTCACTTTGATAATTACAGTCTGATTATCACAGTTCATCAGGATAGCTGGTATCGGTTTTTCAACCACCGGCAAATCCATAAGGAGTTCACGAAGCCACTCAGCCTCAACAGTAGCGGTATCTAATGCTGTGAGTTCTGCTTCCATTGTTGACCTTGTTAAGATGGTCTGCTTGCAAGACTTCCAGGAAACAGCACCACCTCCAAGTGTGAACACATATCCACTCGTGGCTTTTATCTCATCAGCATCAGAGATCCAGTTTGAATCACTGTAGCCCTCCAGTACCTTTGGGTACCCAGCATAGTGAATTCCATAGCTCACGGTTGCCTTTAGATAGCGCATTACTCTCTCAAGAGCACGCCAATGATCATCTCCCGGATTTGAAACAAACCGGCTTAGCTTGCTCACAGCAAACGAGATGTCAGGCCTCGTAGCACTAGCTAAATACATCAATGAGCCAATAATCTGGGAGTATCTCAATTGATCCCTTGTTATTCTTCGGTTTTTCCTCAATAACACACTAGGATCATAAGGAGTAGGAGCAGGCTTGCAGTCACTATAACCAAAGCGACTCAAGACCTTCTCTACATAGTGAGATTGCACAAGTGTAATCCCACTATCACCTCCTCTCAGTAGCTTAATGTTAAGAATCACATCAGCCACTCCCAAATCTTTCATCTCAAAACTCTTGGACAGAAAGTCCTTGACCTCCTCAATCACATTGAGGTTGGTCCCAAAAATCAGTATGTCATCAACATACAAGCACAAGATCACTCCTTCTCCCCCACCATAGCGATAGTACACACATCTGTCGGCTTCATTCACAACAAAGCCAGCAGATGTCAAAGTTCTGTCGAACTTCTCATGCCATTGCTTAGGTGCTTGCTTTAAGCCATACAAAGACTTCAACAACTTGCACACCTTTCCTTCTTGACCTTCTACCACAAACCCGTCTGGCTGATCCATATAAATCTCCTCCTCCAACTCTCCATTTAGAAAAGCTGTCTTAACGTCCATTTGATGAACGAGCAGACCATGAGAGGCAGCCAGGGCAAGTAGTACTCGAATTGTGGTCAATCGGGCAACAGGTGAATAAGTATCAAAGAAGTCCTCGCCTTCTTTCTGGGTATAACCCTTGGCCACAAGTCTTGCCTTGTACTTTTCAATTGTACCATCAGGCCTAAGCTTTTTCTTGAAAACCCATTTACATCCTACAGGTTTACACCCATAAGGACGGTCAACGACCTCCCAAGTTCCATTAGACATAATAGAATCCATCTCACTCCGTACTGCTTCCTTCCAATAGTCAGCGTCAGGAGAAGAATATGCCTCTTCAATGGTTCTAGGAGTGTCATCCACGAGGTATACAATGAAATCATCACCAAAAGATTTTGCAATCCTCTGTCTCTTACTCTTTCGAGTAACTTCATCGTTATCCTCCTCAGGATTTTCCATAGGCGTTTCCTTAACATGTTCTATCGGCACAAAAGAATCAAGGGAAATTATAGGTTCTTGACTAGATGAGCTAGGTACATCACATTTCATAGGAAATTCATTCTCAAAAAATGTAGCGTCTCTGGACTCTATGATTGTACCAACACGCATGTCAGGTACTCCAGTTTTTATAATTAAGAACCTATAACCCACGCTGTGCATAGCATAACCAAGAAATACACAATCTACGGTTTTTGGTCCAAGTTTGCGCTTCTTGACAATTGGCACGTTAACTTTGGCCAAACATCCCCAGGTGCGCAAGTATGAGAGAGTCAACTTCTTCTTTTCCCATTCCTCGAATGGTGTTACTTCTTTATTCTTTGTTGGAACTCTATTCAGGACATGACACGCGGTCAATATAGCCTCACCCCACCATTCCTTAGAAAGTCTCGCAGTGTCTAACATGGCGTTAACCAAATCAGTTAGAGTGCGATTCTTTCTTTCGGCAACCCCGTTTGACTCGGGAGAATAGGGAGGCGTCCTCTCATGAATAATTCCATGTTCCTCGCAGAATAAAGTAAACTCATTTGAAAAATACTCTCCCCCACGATCAGACCTTACCCGCTTGATTTTCCTCTCAAGTTGGTTTTCTACCTCAGCTTTATAGATCTTAAAATAATCCAACGCTTCATCTTTTGTTTTTAATAAGTACACGTAGCAAAATCTAGTGCAATCATCTATAAGCGTCATGAAATATTTCTTTCCACCTTTAGTCAACACGCCATTCATTTCGCATAAATCAGAATGAATGAGTTCTAACGGTGCCAAATTCCTCGCCTCTTTTGCTACCTTGTGAGGCTTGCGAGGTTGTTTCGATTGAACACACGCATGGCACTTAGAACCTTTGACCAAAGTGAATTTCGGGATTAAACTCATATTAGCTAAGCGCGTCATACACCCAAAATTAACATGACAAAGTCGTGAATGCCAAACATTAGATTCATCATCATCGTTACACACATGGTTCACAAATTTATTATAAGAATCCATCAAAGAAAAACGGAACAAGCCTCCGCTCTCATAGCCTTTACCAACAAATGTTCCATACTTAGACACGACACATTTATTGGACTCAAATGCAAGCCTAAAACCATCTCTACACAGTAGAGATCCGCTGACGAGGTTTTTCTTTATGGAGGGGACATGCTGCACGTTCTTCAGCTGCACGGTCTTTCCCGAAGTAAACTTCAGATCGACCGTACCAACACCATGAACAGCTGCATGCGATCCGTTTCCCATCAACAAGGAGGAACCTCGACAGACCTGATAAGATGAAAACAAGGAAATATCAGCACACACATGAATATTAGCACCAGTGTCAACCCACCACTCAGGTGATTGACAAACAGAAAGAACTGTAGGTAAATAATTACCATACCCCGATGTTCCTCCAGCATCACTAATAACCATGTTGGCAGACTTCTTCTGCTTATCCTTGCGGTCTGGACAATCCTTAGCCCAATGGCCAGAATCACCGCACACAAAGCAGCCGCCCTTTCCTTTGCCTTTCTTCTTAAACTCAGTAGTAGCCTTGGGCTTGACAAAAGGCTTATTTTTCTTTTTATTGTGGGAAGCCTGTGGGTTCTTCTTCTGCACCAAATTGGCACTAGAACCTCCCTCAGCAGCAACTTTCTTGCCACGAGTATCTTTTGCCCTCGCCTTCTCTTCAACACCAAGAGTGCCAATGAGATCAGTAACACTGAACTCCTGCCTCTTGTGTTTTAGAGAAGTAGCAAAATCCGACCAAGAAGGTGGTAACTTGGCGATAATACCGCCAGCCACAAACTTGTCCGGTAACTCGCACTTATTGTTCTCAAGCTCCTTTGCCAGCGCCTGAATCTCATGAGCTTGTTCTACTACAGAACGGTCATCGACCATCTTGTAGTCATAGAACTGCTCCATGACATACAGCTCACTGCCAGCATCGGAAACTCCGAACTTGGCCTCAAGTGCATTCCACATCTCTTTGCCCGTAGGCAAATGCATGTACACATCCACAATGTTATCTGCCAGTATGTTGACAAGTGCACCTCGAAACAAGTTATCCGCTAAATTGAACTTGCGTTCGTCCTCTGCAGACAGAGGCTCAGCGGGCTTGCCTTGTGCAACATGAAAACATTCCATGGCAGTAAACCACAGGATCGCACGTGCACGCCATCTCTTATAATTGGAACCATCAAACGGAGGGTGCGGTTTAAGCGACGCAGCAAAGCCAACTACCGAAAAAGACCTATCAAGTTTTTGGATTGTTGGAAATCTAGTCAATTTTCGGCATATTTTAATCCAGAAATTCAGCATATAAAACATGACATAAACATGCATGAGTGATCTATTAACGATGTATTCATATTTGCTAACGAACAAGCTAACAGAAATATCTATTAACATATTCGTAGCGCACAGAAACAAATACACCAGAAAAGTTTTAGATTTATACCCTCGGGCGGGGCCAGTGTCGGAGACACCGGAGGCGCCGTTACCATCAGTCGACATGATGGCCTATTCGATGTAGTCGATCAAGACGCGATGCAGGACGAAGCTTGATGCAGGAAGATGTTCGCAGTGCAGTCCCGCGAATGGTTCACCACCAGGAAGGAGACGTCGCAGATTGAGTAGTCGCGCCGATGCGCTCCCCAAAAACTTGATCGCCCGCCTACCCGTGCAGGTACACAAACGGACGAAGTTCCGGAGGCCTACTCGCCCAGAAACTTGTGCGCGCAAAGTTCTGGACCGGAGATTGCAGAGAGCAGCACAAAAACAGAGGGAGAGAGAACTGTTCTTTCGTATGGAGAGGAGAGCCTTCTTATGCTGTTCTCTTGTAACAGCAAAAATGAAGAGACCAGAAACTGCCGCCATTAGTCACTAGTAACTGCGCACCCATTACTCGAAAGTAACCGCAGCCATAATCCACTAGTAACTGCACCGTTACTGCCAGCGAGTCAGTGCGTTTCGATTTTCGAATAGATAAAGAAAAACGCGCCCGCACCCGACACGCCTGCGCGCGTACGTACGTACGTACGCACGCACACGCACACGCACACGCACACGCACACGCACACGCACACGCACCGCACGGCACGGCACGGCACGGCTCGGCTCGGCTCGGCTCGGCTCGGCGTGGCGTGGCGTGGCGAGGCGAGGCGAGCGAGCGCGCGCGCGCGTGTTAGCTCTCTTCAATTTCACAAGGGGGTTACCTCGTTCCACCTTTTAAAGTGGTATAACTCCCATTGAATTCTCCATATGGGACTAAACAATTTTCCACCTAGCATTAGTTGTGGGCCTAGGAATTCCATTTGATTAATTGCTAAATTAAAATGGGCCAATCCCAATTAATCCAACACTATGTGTTAAAAATAAGGACCTATTCGTAATTACAAAAATAGAGGACTTTCTCGCAAACTTGGTAACTTGGCGCGGGCGGAGCCGAGAATCCCCTTGATTTAATATAGGTAGTATTCTTGAAACAGTTGGTGTAATATGAAAGCTAGCTTTCTAATATAACATATATGAAAAAGTAAATAGTGCCAAAGTACTTACAGTAAGTAAACATCTTTCTTTCTGACCCCTTTTCCGAAATCAATGTTGAGAGCTCCACTGTAGGGCTTCAATTTGATTTCTTCTCCTGAATTGGTAATGAGAATGAGTTCAGCTTTTCCATTTCATTGAGAAATACCATACGTGCACTAATTAAGAAAGTCAAAAGTACCTTTGTTATACACGATTACATCCTCCCCGATAAGAAAAAAAAAACTTGTTGTCAATATTGTTGGGCCAGCACCACCAGAACCTGCAGTGTAATAGAAGAATCTAAAAAAGGGATTTAGCAACAGGTAGCAATACAGTGAATATGCAGGTGTTTTAAGATAACAGGATTACCAAACCTACCTGTTAGGAGAAAAAACTTACCAATTTAACTACTGCTTGCCAATACGAGGTCAGGTATTTTGACTTTACCTTTCCGAGGAAAATAAAAAGAACTCCTAACCTTAGTCTTTCAGGTTCTCCAGCATTTTCGCTTCTGGCGACTGGCAGCATGCACAAGCTCAGCAGCCATCACTGTTGCAAGGAAAGGATTGATAGTAATGGTAAACTTGCGGTTCAGTTTTTCAGTTACTGCATGCGTTTCAGTTTTTAGTTAGTGCGTCAGTTTCAGCTTTTAGTCAATGCGTTCAGTTTCAGTCTTTAGTTATTGTGTCAGTTTCAGATTTTAGCTATTGCTTTCAGTTTTCTGTTTTACTGCCACAGATCAGTTTCATGTATTGATGAGATCGTGGTGCAGTTTGTAGTCTCTGTTTTCTATAAATAAAGAGAAGGAAAACCAGAAAAGCTGCAGAAGTATTGAGCAGCACAAATATGTTTGTGTCCAGTGTCATCCAGTGATCGTGTTGTGTTTTCCTTTGGCTGAATTGCTCAGCGGGAAAGAGTCCAATGCTGTTTTTCTTCAGCTTCTGTAGCTCACCCGAAAAACTTCATTGAGCGGCTGTTTGCAGACGAGCAGGCATTGATCAAATTGTGATTTCTTACAAGGATTCAGTACATTGGTAAGCACTAAACAATTTAGGATATGAAGCTCTTCTAGATACCGGAGGCTGTTAATTAAAGCATTGCCATTTCTGTAAAAAAAATATGCAAAATTAATTGTACAAAATGTTGTGGTCCACTTTGATTTGCATCACAATCTGTGCACTTTGATTTGCATCACAATCTGTCCTTTTCTATGATAGTAATGTGAAGTAAGGGTGTACGACCATTGCTCACTCCAGGATATATGCCAGCAGTTGTAATAGCTGGAACACCACAAGCTTTTGCTTGTTCATGGAAACCTTTTGCTCTCCACGAATAGTCCGTATCATCACAAACATCAATATATGCTGTCTGTTCATAAAAATGTAAGCGTGCCAATAGGGTTTTCAGGTAAGTAACATATCACTAACTTCAACAGATGTAACAAAACTTATGCAATTGAGCCTCAAGCATAGCATGTTTTCACCTTAGTAGATGTTGCTGATTGCAAAACAAAACAGTGCACTTATCGTCCCTTTGGAAAGGTCCAGCAGCGTGAACAACTAAATCCACACCTGGGGAAACAAAACTCTCGAGTCAGTTATGTTTCTTATCAAGCAAAATTACCCATTGGTCATAGTTGTTAAACATTGTAAGTTAGTAAAGACTTGTTTAAAGCTTTGCAAGAGCCTTATGTATTACTGCTATTGTAGAACTGTACCATCAATATACTCCCAACTTAAAGCACAGCACGAGTAGGTTGTTGCATCAGAACTAACCCAGCAGTGCTTCCTCCAACATGCTTGCATTGCGAATATCAACTTCCAGAAACTCAGATTTCTCACCAAGTTTAGATGCCAAAGAATTACCTTTCTCCCTGGCAGAATGGCACGGCAATAAATAATAGCTGTGGGAGAATAATTGTTCTGTTGCACGGACGGAACAAAGCAATTTACAGAATACAGACCTCTTGGTATGTAGATACTTGATACTTGTATGATATTTTTTTGTGGGAATGTAAATTAATATTGACTATTGAGCAGAGTTTAATATATGCTACAGTTTTTAAAAAAAATCCATGCTTCTCCTTTACAGTGGGGTTTGCACTGATTCGGATTCCAAGTTTACTAATTTGCTAACCAAACTTGGTAGTTTCCATGACGCAGTTGATGTAACCCAACAGACGGGGGCAATGAGAATGGACTGGAGTGGGGAAGGTATAGACGAGGTACGACCTCTGCCGCCGATGAGGTCGGGGCGGAGGTTGGAGAGCGCGGTGGCCGTGGAGCCGCCGACGCGAACACGAGCACGCGGGCACTGGAGGACCTCCTCTGGGCGGCGGCGTCCGTGGGGGGAGCGGCGGATGACGCGGCCATACATGCGCTGACCATGGTGGCCAGGCCATACGGCGTCGCGCACGGTAGAGCGGTTACAGGAACGGAGGCCTTAGAGGCACGGTGGCCAGCGACAACCGAGGTAGCGGCGGCGCACGACTCCATGGAGGCCAGGACCGCAGCGGCCAGATCTGCCTCTGCGTCTCCGTGGCCTCTGGCGGGTGGGTCCATGACCGTGCTTCTTCTCGAGTTCCGGCGCAGCTTTATCGGCTGGCCGGCTCCGCCGTCCGATGTCCCTTAAACCCCGTTGCCGTTGAGACTAAACACTGCCACCGCCTCGGTTGTCGTTGTTGGATTTAATCGCATCACGCCGGGATCACTTTATTTGTGTCGCGTCTCACGGTCACGGTCGAGGTCGAGACGTTACATGTGTTTGTAGTCAGAGTTAGTGCATGCGTAAAGTAAATTAATACGTGAGTTTATAAATATTATAAATAGTTCAAACGTGGGATGACCCGTCGTGGCGAGCTGGACGTGGCGTGAATGTCGGGCTATTGATTAGCTCAAGTCTGACGGTTTTATGTATGTTCAGTATAAATATCAACAAAGAAAAACGCCGAAAACAAGTTCAGCGTGGCATAAAAACTGGTGTCTCCTGAATTCACTATTCTCCAGCGAGCCCAAGCATCTGTGTGTGTTGTTCCTTCGTGGTCGTATCTCATTTTGAGTATGTTCCTTTGTACTCGTAGTTCACTTTGAGTACATTTCTTCGTGGTAATATACGAGTTCCTTCATTGTCGTATACAAGTACCTTCGTAGTCGTATACGAGTGCCTTTGTGGTCATAATCAAGTCCAGGCATCCATGTGTGTAGAGTCCTCGTGATCGCGTGCGTGTGCTCCGATTTGTCGCAATAAGTGGTATCAGATCATGCATTATGTTTGATCCTGCCATAATGTCAGGGTAAGAGCATGGACCAAGGTCTCCACAGAGGTCTGAAGTCCACGAAGAAGGTGGCGATAGCAGCAATGGAGAACGTGAGATTATAGTGCAGCACGTGGTGAAGGAGACGAGTGACACGGTTCTCTACCCCATGTTAGCACGTACAAACTACAGCGATTGGTCCCTCTTAATGAGGATGAACCTACAAGCACAAGGGCTCTGGGAAAGCGATCAAGCCTAGATATGTTGTCGACTACCGCGATGACCGACTAACACTGTTGGCCATCCTCCACGTTGTGCCGTCCAAGATGTTGGCAACCCTTCGCTGTCAAGGACACACACGGTGAAACATGCATGGGATGCCGTAAAGGTGATGTGCATGGGCGCTGAGCTGTGAGCAAAGCCAAAGCGCAAACGTTGCGCTTAGAGTTTGAATCCATGAAATTTAAGGATGGAGAGATCATCGATGACTTTGCGATGCGGCTCACTGGGCTCGTCAACAACCTTAATCTGCTCAGTGATAAGATCGATGATGAAAGGGTGATGAGAAAGTTCCTTTATGTCATTCCCTCACGGTACTTGCAGATCACAATCTCCATCGAGATGCTTGTCGACCTTAAGACAATCTCCATCGAAGAGCTGACAGGATGGCTCAGGTCGTGGAGGAACGTTATAACCTAGAGGGTAAAGCCGACGTCTAAGGAGGGTGACTACTCCTCACGAAGGAGGCGTGGCTTGCGCGCCAGAAGAAGGAGCATAGCGAAAGCTTTTCTAGTGGTGAGAAGAACAAAGGTGGCAACGGTGATCGATGCTGTGGCAAGCAACGTGGTCGTGGGTGTGGCAAAGGTAGCCGCGACGACAAAGATTCTATGTCGTCTGCTGGTGGGCGTGACATGACGAAGGTCATATATTACAATTGTAACAACTACGGGCATTTCTTGAAGGACTGCTGCAAGCCACGTCGCAAGCGCAAGGAAACGGTGAACCTAGCGCAAGTGCAGGACGATGCACCAGCGTTGCTAATGGCTAAGCATTGCGAGCTTGCTCAAGTGGCCATCGACACAACACAAGAAGTGTACCTCAACGAGGAGAAGGTGATGCTAGTCGACGCAAGCGACAATAAGTGGTACCTCGACACAGGTGCAAGTAACCACATGACCGGTGAAAAGAACATGTTCACCTTGCTGAATGATCATGTGAAAGGCAATTTGAAATTTGGTGATGGCTCAACTATAGACATCTGTGGAATAGGTTATGTGTTGTTTCAGTGCAAAAACTAGGAGCATCGAGTACTCATAGAGGTATACTACATTCCTCGACTGCGGTCTAACACTATTAGTCTTGACCAACTCAAGATGAGTGGTTGCAAGATTGTACTCGAGGATGACAAGCTCAGCATCCTCAATTTGTCGTCGACATCATGCACGAGGTAAGAAGGAAAATTTCCGTGCCATAAAATAAAACGCGTGAGCGATGAACGGTGTTATCCTTGCTTTACCAATCCTTGAGCGCTAAGAACTTGCTTGTTGAATCAACCGGCCTCGTACGCGCTGGCGCCGCGCGGCCGTCCGCGGTGACGTACGCAAGCTGCTTGGGACTTGGTAAGTTCCAATTTGTTTCCAAAGCCGCTTTGGATTCATTCCCCCACGTCATAAAGCCAAACAGACCCCGTCCTCCTCCCACCTGTCCATTCCAGAGGATTCCCAATTCCCCAAGCACGCCCCACCTCTCCGCGTCCCCCATGGCCGGCTACCCGCCACCCCCCGGTTCCGGCTACCCCTACGGCGGCGCCGGAGGCTACGGAGCCCCACCGCCCTACGGCTCCTCCGCCGCCCCCTCGGCCCCGCCCTACGGCGAGAAGCCCCCCAAGGAAGGTAAGACATCCACCCCCTACTACGGCGCCCCACCCTCCACCCAGCCCTACGGCGGCGGCGGCTACGGGGCCCCGCCCTACGGCGAGAAGCCCCCCAAGGAAGGCAAGACCTCCACCCCCTACTACGGCGGCGGCGGCGGCGGCTACGGGGCCCCACCCGCCAGCCAGCCTTACGGCGCCCCCTACGGTGCCCCACCTCCGGGCCCAGCGCCGTACGGCGCCCCGCCTCCCGCGTCAGCACCTTACGGAGCGGGCGGTTACGGGAGCCCGTTCGCCGCGCTGGTGCCGTCGGCGTTCCCGCCGGGCACGGACCCGAACGTGGTGGCATGCTTTCAGGCGGCGGACCGCGACGGCAGCGGGATGATCGACGACAAGGAGCTGCAGTCCGCGCTGTCCGGGTACAACCAGAGCTTCAGCCTTCGCACCGTCCACCTCCTCATGTACCTATTCACCAACACCAACGTCCGCAAGATCGGTAATTCCCTTCCTCCCTGCTGATATTCCTGCGTCGTCTCTCTTTCAAGTATGATTGTTCTAGGATGGGGATGGGGGGCGCGTGTTAGTGCGTTAGCGTCATAGGGGCTGTCGTGCGCGTCGTCCTGGTCAGCGGCGCCAGTAACGGTAGTTGTGCTCTGGGTGTTGTGTTGTGCACGCGTGGCAGCACCTGTCTGTCCTCGTTTTCACCGAGCTGCCCACGGCATTGCAGCTTTGAGCCAGGGCTGCGCTAGATGGGTCCGTTAGGCACTGGCATGCACACTGAGCGGTCAGGTTTCTAGCCTACAGCACGTAGCGAGGTCCTGTCGTTGTCAAGGAAGATTGTGTGGTGTGAGAGCATGTAGCGGCAAATTGTTCAAGCTTGAGTTTCCTTTTGGTGTTGGAATGAGTTTTTAACTAAGCTCGTCGAAGTGGATCCATTTCGAGCTCATCTTGACTGGGTTTCTGGCTGTGGCCTACTGTTAGATGCAATGCGAGCACATGCCAAGTAACATGAGCTTCCTGTTGGAAAAGAAAATCAATGAAACATAAGCACTTTGGTAAGCTTCCCACAGGAAGACCACAAGTTTTGGTGTTGTTAATTTGGTATGCACATCACAGCACTAGCCACTAGGTGATTGTTGTATTTTTCGGATTTTCATAGGGTGGCATAAGATGGTTTTCACTAGATGCGAAAATATAGCGTGCTTTCTCAGAACTGCATGTCCTAAAATAAGCTTTGTAAATTCAACTTTCAGTTTAACCTGGTTTACTAGAGAAATGTTATTTAACGACATCATAAAGCACAACTCTACATACTAGATATCAAGCTAGCATCAAAAGGTTGATATACAATAAGTAGAGTAATTCTCGCTGATAAGTTGAAATTAAATTTCTCATGAGAGGCTCTGTTTCTAGTTGTAATACCAAGGAGTTTGTGGCCACTCTGGTGTAAACTTTGTCCAAAACTCCACACAAAGTAAGTCATGGTGTTTACAAATTTTACCAGCATGCTATTGAAGAACTGAATACTATTTAGTCACCACCAGATATTACTTTTCTAATGCCACTAGAAACAGTATGAGCTGCATATTATAGTGCCAGAGGCTAAGAAACGGAAGATGATTACACCCTCCTACAAAAAAGAGTGGAATCTCGGAAATGAAAGTGTACGCTGATGCTGTTTAGCAGCTGAGTAAATAATTTATTTGAAGTTTACTACAAGCTTGAAATTGCTTTCAAGTTAGAACTGAGCAAAGGTTGGTATTTGTGAAAGCTCGGTTACATTTGTAACCACCCCCACCAAAGCCAGAGGTGGTTTCTATTGGGATTAAAACTTGGGTTTGCTGACAATTATTTGCAGGATGAACCCAATGAGTATGTAAGTTCTTTAGGTTTGTGATCGATCATATTTGAAGAAACTTGTGGTTTATGCCAGTAAGAATTTTACTTAAATGCATGAAGTGCTCTTACTTTGGCACATAGTTTGGTGCCTATTTGCTATCTTTAGTTTTGGTAGTCAGTTTTGTTCAGATTCCTTTGAAGTTGAAAAACTAGATCTTTGCAATTTAATGATTTACAATGGTCCTTGTATATGTTTTGTGTTTTCCTTTTCTATGTGGAGATTGAATCATGAGCTTTGAATTACTTGATTGGTCTTAAGGTCTGAAATCCGCGCTATGTTTCTGTTACTGAACTGGTATCTACAATTTTGGCTCTGTTTTTTTTTTGAGTCTGTGAAATGTACCCGCTTCAACACATTGGTGGATCGCTATATACTACTTTGTAATTTCAGCATCTCTCTTTTATCTTCTGTATCTTTGTCCGTAAACCTCTCATTTTTTAATTTGTGTCTTCAATTCTTTCAGGGCCCAAGGAATTTACTTCTGTGTTCTACAGTCTTCAGAATTGGAGGGTGAGATGGTGCAACACTGCAACTTTAAGTTTCCTTTACTTCTGTGTGGTGGAACCAATCAGATAACCTAATGAAGTAATGCTTAACATTGCTAGTGTATATTTCCTACTTTTATTGCGCAGGCCATATTTGAGAGGTTTGACCGTGACCGAAGTGGTAAAATTGATGCATCAGAGCTGCGTGATGCTCTTCTCAGTCTGGGATATTCAGTTTCTCCAACTGTGCTGGACTTGCTTGTGTCTAAATTTGACAAGACTGGGGGCAAGAACAAAGCGATCGAATATGATAACTTTATCGAGTAAGATGAACCCTTCAATTTAATTTGGCTGATTGTGCCATATCCAATCTACTAAAACTTAGATTAAAGTTTCTATAGTTTCTCAGATTATGTAGTATTTTATATCGAATTTGGCGAAGTTACTCCTGTTCATTTTCTTAAACAAAGTTTAGTCCAATCTGATAACCTTCAAGAATCTCAGTTTTGTTGTTAATAGGAAATTATACTTATGGATGAATATGGTGCTTTGGTCATGATCAACTGTCCATAGCTTGTTAGTTGTTACTATTTCTATTGTGTCATTAACTAGGAAAGTTGAATCAGTTCCTTCCATATTCTGAATAAAAAAATGGGGTCATCTGGTGAAAGATGAAACTGAAAAAAAAATGGTTGTTCATCAATTGTACTCTCTATTTTCCGCTCTTGTTTTATGTGAAACTAATCTCATGGTTAATACAGTTTAATTTTTTTTAGAGGAGTTTGAATAATCCAATTTGGCCTACATTACAATCCTAACTCCTTTTTCTTTGCATCTGCAGATGTTGCCTGACAGTTAAGGTAATTCCACTACCATGCTGCACAAACAGACACAGTAATGTTACGTATTTTACTGTGTTCTCATTTGTTTCAACTACATTTTCAGGGCCTGACTGAGAAGTTTAAGGAGAAGGACACAACATATTCTGGTTCTGCAACTTTTACTTACGAGGCATTCATGTTGACCGTACTCCCTTTTCTCATTGCATGATGGGCTGATGGCCGAGTACTTCAGACTTGAGCTTTTAGCATATCATCATGCCAGTTGTATTGAAATGTTTCTGCTTATATAAGTGTTTTCAGCTGAGCTGTAATTCTGGGATCTAAGTGATATTACTGCTTTGCTGGCCAGACTGTTGCTTGGAGACGGATATATTTTAGAGCTTTATGGATGCTATGAATGGATAGTTCTGAAAATGCCGCAATATCTGCTTGATCTCTGTGCGTTAAAAATTACATAGTGTCATTATCTCTCTAGAATTAGATTGGAATATCATGCTTCTTTTCAGTCCTTTCCCCTCTTTCCTCTTTTTTGGGGGGGGGGGGGGGGGGGAGTCTTGCTTCTTCGAACACTCTGCACCCAGCTGAGATCGCAAGCTTTGAGATAACAAATTAACTTCAGTATTTTCTGGCATTTGCATCAGTGCTCATTGATCAAGAACTGTGGTTGCAGTTTAGCATTGGAAGAGGATGATGGATCTAAGAGAGTACAAATAATCAAGAATCGTAGTGTCATAAACACAAGAACTCAAATCAGATATTTAATTTGGAAGCAGCTCCTTTAGCCACCCTTCCAGGCTTTCATACATGGCCGACTCATTACAGACCGAAAATACAATGTCACGTGAACTTCACATCAGCGATGTACTGGCGGTGAGCCGGTTGACGGTGGGAGCCCCAGCCAAACACAGTGAAGCTTCCCTGTTCCTGCTGCATTCCTCTCCCTATTTCCTTTTCACATGGCAGCAGGCTATTGATTCCACTGCAGTCTCCACCAGCTGTCCCTGATGTTTCCTACTGCCATGTGGATAGGGAACAGGAAGGAGAATAAAAAGGGAACAGGGAAGCTTCACTCGCCAAACACGGCCACACACACGGGGGAGCTCACTGTGCTGTAGCCTTCGCCATTTCGTGGCGGTTCGGCTGTGTTTAGTACACTGTAGTTAGTTTATTTTATATTATATTATTAGTATTTTTTTAATATAATTAAATTTAAAATTATGAAAAAAAATAGGTTGGTCCACCATGGATAATAAAAAGAAATACAAAAAGAAAAGAAAAAAATAAAACTGCTAAAAGTAAAAAAACAAAAAAGAAGAAATTAAAAAACTGAGAGTCGGAAGCATAAGCTGCCTTATTTGTTTGGCAGAGTTCTAACTCTAGAAAATCTGTAGATTTCCTAGAACTGGTCATCTGTAGCTCTAGAAAATCCTGGATCTAGAGTTGCAGGCATGTTAAGTGCATTTACATGACTCATTTTATTTATATTATATATTAAATAAAAATATTTAAATCACTTTAACTTAGTCAACAAACTACAGATCCAGTATAGATCTCGGAGCTAGAGCTGTGCCAAACGGGGCCATGCGCGAGCTTATGCTTGCTGTTCGTAGCGTGATTAGGCAGTGTGGTACTAAACTGGAGCGAGCTGAAGTGGCCTCGTGTGGGGTGAGCGGCGTTCGCTCGCTCATCTGTAGCCCGATTCCGACGGAAACGAATCCTCTGACGTTGCGTAAGGCAACGTCAGAGTGCAGTTGCAAATTACTGTAGCTACAGTATTTTTTACTGTAGCAAAATCAGATCTGAGCCGTTCATTTCTCATCGGGCGATTCAGATTTTGCAACTGCACCAGACCCCGTTCCGATTCCGACATGCAGCAACGTGAATTTATACATCCGCGTACTAGCCTAGCCTGTCACACACTCGCGCTTGCTTGGCCTCACGCTTTCCAGATCGATGGAGCCGGAGCATCCGCCACCGGAGCGGCGGCCGAGCGTGCCCCCCGGGCTTCCACTTCACCCCGAGCGCGGACGAGCTCGAGGTCTGCCTTGCCGACGTCTACAGCCGCGACCCGGCGACGCTGACGAACAAGTTCAAGAATTTTTGCCACGACCACCACTGGTACTTCTTCTGCGTTCACAAGTGGAAGGTGGGCAGGCAATGCCCGGGTCCGGGTGAGACGCTGCGTCGAGGGGGCGGCACCTGGCACAAATACGTGCAAGCGGAGGCCCGTCGGCGAGGACGGGTGCTGCCGGCTGACCTTCGAGTACCGTGACGCGGGCGACAAGAAGACGGGATGGCTCATGGAGGAGTTCGTGAGCAATCTGGAAGAGGCCTCCGACGGCCCGGGCGTCAAGGTGATCTGAAAGGTCTACCAGGCAAGACAATTTGGGTTTAGAAATATTTTCAGAACCATACGAAAAAACCGAATTTTAGAATTATTTTAAAAAATTCAATCGAAATATTCAAAAATATAATTTAAATTTAAGAAATACAAACATATTTGAAGAACTTCCCATGCCTTAGCCGTCTCCTCCTGTCCCCTGCCGGCACCGCTCTCCCCTACCCTTACCGGTGCCAGCAAGGGCCACCCCCTCTCTTACTGGCGCCGATGAGGAACGCGAGAGGAGATCTAGAGAGAGATAGACGGTGAACGAGAGATGGAGATCGATCGAGAAAGAGATGGCTAGAGGACGGGCGAGTCAGCTAACGACATTAAAGAAGATTGGATGGGCTAGGCTGCCTGAAAAATTCAAAACAGATCGAAATTTTAGGCTAATTAGGCTTTTTCATGATGGACTGACAAAAACCGAAGTTTGCTGAATTTTGGGAAATTTGGCTTGAAAATGTTTTTTCCTGGGTCTAACTTTCACGGAAGGCAATGCCGGCGTCAGCTGAAACAAAACCGAAATTTCAAAATCAATTTGAATTCTTGTGAATCCTGGCCAAATTCCGCATCTATCCCAACCATTCGAGCCCCAACTCCCCTTTTCGTGCGAGCACTATTCACCGATTGAAAATATCACCGCCGTCTAATCTTTTTGCCGTCGTCCCTTCCCGTTACTTCCCGCCACAACCACGCCCCTGCCAACTGGTCAGAGCCCGTACCACCTCGTCTCTCCTGCCTTTGACCTCTTAATTGCACTGGCAACGCGTTAGCCTAGCCAGCAAAGCTCGCCGCCGCCGTAGCTCTTTCCGCGCTCTCTCTGTTCTCTCACAGCTGACTGCTTCGCACCACAAACCACCTTGCCGCCCTGCCAGCTACTACCAAGTCAGTGTCAACGACCCTGACATCTGACACACTTCTTGATGGCCGCAGCTCTCACCTAGTCGAGCCGTCATGGCAAATTTACCGCTGCCGTCCATTTGGCTCTCTCTGCTCTCATCCTCCTACTGCTGACCCGACACTCCTCTGACCGCTTTTGACCGCCGCAATGATGTGCCTAAGACAACCCGTACCTCCCCTCTGCCAGCAGCGTCATGCCTTCTTGTGCCTTCCCGACCTCTGCCACGCGCCGCTGCCGCCTTAGCCCCGTCCCTGTAACGAACCGCCATGAGATGGCTATAAAAGCCTGAGACCCCCTCCAGACATCGCATAGGTATCCAGTGAACCACCTCCACACCCCAATTGAGCTTTTGATTGAAGCCTTGCTGGCAACCACCCGAAAACCTCAAAGTAAGCCAAGTTTCGATTCCATTTATTCAATCGATTACATTCCGATTGCTTTTGCTTGTAGCACCTTTATGCTCTCAGGAACACCACCGAATCACTGCCTTAGCTCCTCGAGCCCCTTACCACACTGGTGACTAGCGCCGCCCACCCAATTTCGTAGTCGTACCCGAAACTGCTAAGTATGACTATTCAGGAATCATTACGACCACGTTGTCGTTACGACCACGTTATGGTTTACGACCGCGTTATGGTTTACAACCACATTGAATACTCGATCTCAGTAGTCGTAACTCGATTACAACCATGTCTTCCAGCTCCACAAACCCGTCTGCTCGCAAGCAAGACTTGTGCCAACAGAAACCAACCGAGTACTCGAAAGTTTGTTCTCCAAGTACGCAACGACAACTCGATAAGGACCAAACCCTCTGCGAACAGTGTCGGATCTAGTGTGAACAGTGCCCAAACCCGTTACTGTTCCCAAAACCCTAAAATGCATATATGTACCTAGCCTAGGCCATCTGGTCATCGCTCTCCATTTGACATATTATGTACTCTCTATGCTCTTCTTCATCAGTCTGTCCTATAGTCTCAGCATGCGGTGACCGATCTTCCTCTCCAGCATCTACCGTATCGGCCTCATCATGAGCAACATTCTCCGCACCATTCGTAACACCGGCCTCTGGGGCCTCTTCTGCACCAATATGTTAGGCATCCGAGCTGCTCCCACCACCCGGATGATATCTATCGGTAGGTCCCTGTACAACTTCTTTTAAGCATGCTTGCATACATAGCGCACACTCGTATCCATGGCACCGGCAGCCTTCCAGAAAGCCCTTCCACACAGCCATGTGCATCAGTCTTCTCAACTCACATCTAATCTACGTGGGAGACCGGCTCCAAAGCCCTTCTATGACGACGCTGCACACCTCAGAGTCCAAGGAGAAACTGCAGGTAAGTCAGTACATCACATCTGCAATTCGTGCCTTCTCACGTTCGGGTGTACCAAAGTAGCTTGCGAAAAATTGCTCAAGTCAACACTGTACGAACCTTCACAAACAGTGTCAACATCGTAATGCACTTTCAATATAGTGGGTACCAGCATGACTGATGTCTGTCTGCAAATATTTCCAATATTGTAACTAGTCAGATCGCATCGCACGTTATGCAAGTACTACTGTACTGTAATTTAGATTTGTAGGACCATTCACCTATCATGAATAAATACACTACTGCATGGTTAAGGCGTCATTCATTCCCTAAGGCAGAGGTCACAATGAACGTGCAGGCCTTCTCATATCAGTTAATTTTCACTCATAGCGTAACCCTTCCATCGCCCGAGTAAACATCCTTGCATTGATTTTTCTTTAATTTCTTCAAATTACAAGATTCTATTTTAATATACGGGGATATATAATATTCTACGCCGTCCCATTAGTTTTGGCCCACTACCGGCCCACTCTCTCTCTCTCTCTCTCTCTCTCTTCCCATTTATCTATCTTAACCCCTTCTCATTCGCACCAACACCACTCCCTTTCTTCTACTCCAATACGCATCGATTCCCTATCTGCTCCCATGCAAACCGATGCCCTCTTCTCTCTCTGCTCGACATCTCTCCTACTCCAATTAATTCTGAATACATTTCAAGAATTTACATGACAATCATATAATTAATTAAGTAATTAAGTATGCGATATAGTGATTTAAATGCCAATATACTAGTTTTAATGGTAAGTGTCAATTTTAAATGTACTTACGACACTCCTAATTAATCATAAATATTGTCTATTAATGTTTTGCATTTTAATGTGATTACCAAAATTGTTCACAGTTCTAACAAGCCACAGGATTCTCATAGTTAAATATTCACGACGAAATAATTTTATTATACGCGCACTTCTCCACCATTTTCTTTTCTTTCTCTTCTCTTCTTGCTTTTCTTTCCAGCCATCTAAACAATATTATACTACTTTTTTCTCTAACTAAAATTTTTTACAGGTTCTCCTTATATTATTTTTTACACTAAACAAACTGTTTATTTACTACAAAGAAATACACTACAAAATAAAAATAAAATACCTCACTGACAAATCCTTCCTCCTTCTCCCTCCCCCTCCTCTTTTTTCCTTTCTTTCCTCTCCTATCCTCTCTTTCTTCCTTCCTTCCCTCCCTCGCGTGAGAGCCGACCGCCCGGCGCCAGTCGCTCGGGTGACTAGTGCACCCTTTATACAAGCCGTCCAGTCGCCCAACCGTTCAGCAACAGCGCCTATCGCTCAACCGTTGGACGACTCTATTAATGTTACCTAACCGTTGGACGATTGTATTAATGTTGCCCAATGGTTGGACAACTGGCTGCCGGTTGCTCGTTTGTTGGACGACATATGCCAGTCGCCCAACGGTTCGACGACAGTAGGCTACTTTTGTAAAAAAATAAAATTGCAGGTATAATCTTGTATTTTCGAATAAAAATGAATAATTTAAAAAAATCCACCAGATTTGAGGTGTGGCGCTACTCAATCACAGTAACTTATAGCACTTACAGTGATACTCATCAACCGTCATCATATGAATCCAGTTACAGATTTTCTAGGCCAGAATGTTGTAGTAAGTTTTCTACACAAATTAATGCAACACAAAAGAGACACACAGTAAGTAAACTTGAAATGCACGAATCTGTCGGAGCCTTCCATGATGCTAACACTTTCTAAGCGAAGTGATAAAAGACTGCGCAGAAGATCGTGTAGTGCACAGTTACATGACAAATTACAGAACAATTTAGCAGAATTGAACCGAAACAGTGGCTGGTTAATAGACTCCCAAACAGAACTGAACATTTCTTCAGCTATATGTCATCAGGACCATTGGCAAGTGGCCGGTAACCATTTGGACTTGCAGAAATTTCACCTGATTCAACTGGTACGCACTTCAAGATAGCACCAATAATCAAGCTGATGGATCCTAGACCAACGCTTAACAACCAAAGCTGCCAATTGAGTGGAACAGTGCTGGCAAAAGTGCCAAGGAACTCTATGATCACCACTTGAAATGCTACCGTCACAGTTATGACTGCGAGGAAGATCCAATTGCTGATGATACCACGGAAAACGTTAATCTTCTGCATTTCCCTGCTGTTTATTTCATTGAATACCTGGTGGAAACATCATAGACAACATTATCATTAGTACAAGAAGTTCGGTTATTGATACGATCATGGTAATGGCAAAAAAGGCCAAAAATTAAACTGTTAGGCTGTTAGCACAACAAAACAAGCAGTACACTGTACACCTATAGAACGTGCTGGTTCAGGATGCTGAAGTGTGAGGCTAGAAATGTAAGCTGGGACCAAACACATAATATGGTGGCATTTCGAATGACCTCAGCTTCACCATAGGCCTTAAGGCCGAAAGTCTCCAGCTTTCTGGACGGGTATGTGGCAGAATTAGCACAGATACAGCATCCCATAATGCACTCACCTGGCAAAACACGAAGGAGTTGAATATGAGTGTATTGATAACGGATTTAGAATCTGCACCCTTGATGTTCAGAAGTCTTTCCCCAGCAAACATGAGACTCCCAAGGACAACCAACTGATATAAACTTTGCCCAGTGATATTTCTCCACATGACCTTGGTAATGAAACTTTCCCCTCGCCTAACAGGTGGCCTCTTCATCATTTCATCATTTGGGGGCTCTGTTGCTAGAGCTAAAGCTCCCAATGTATCCATAATCATATTGACCCACAACAGCTGCACAGCAGTGAGAGGAGCGCTCCCTGTGATGCAAGAACGAAAACATTGTTACGTGCATGGGGAATATAAAGAACCAATTAATGGAAAAACATAGCGTCACATGAATACTATAATATTGCCCACACCTGTGATGCATGCTGAGACAAAGTTGATGACTAAAGCAACAATATTGACAGTCAACTGAAACTGCACAAACTTCTGGATGTTTATGTAAACTGCACGTCCCCACCTTGCGACATTTATTATAGTTGTAAAATTGTCATCAAGTACTATGACATCGGCACTCTCCTTGGCAACCTGCCCAAATGCAAAATCTTGCCATTAACTTCCAAAGATGAAGGAGAGTTGCTGAAAATAAGCTTTTGGAAGTCACAGTTCTAACAGAAGCAATAATTACAGGATCCAGTCAGCAACAGATAAGTGCAGTGAGAACAGGGGAAATGAATATGCTGATGGATTGTCAGACCACAGCAACAAATTACTCCAAGCCCAGAGATGAAAGAGAATACAGGATAACTAAATACGCTATCAGTGCCAACTTATTTCAGCCAGGATTAATATCTACAGTTTCAGCTTAAACATCTGACTTTGGCAGTTTCTACTAATGCTACATCCATAAGATTCAAACCGTGTAAGAAAATAGTACCTCTGTGCCTGCAATGCCCATAGCAAGCCCAATATCTGCTTCGTGTAATGCCGGAGCATCATTTGTACCATCACCTGTCACAGCAACCACCTCATGAAACATACCCCTCAAGTTTGTCACAAGTGTATGTTTGTCCAATGGTAAAGAACGGGCCATGACCTGCCAAATGTTGATAGATATAAGAAATTGCTCCCAGATTTTAGTACATGCATAGACAGAGGAAAGGGTAATGAACCTGAATCTTAGGTATCAAGTCCCTCATCTCTTCCGGGCTCTTGCTACGGAATTCTGGCCCTTCTATTGCTATGCCTTCATCGGTCAATATTCCACACTCTTTGGCTATAGCTTTAGCTGTGTTTATATTATCTCCAGTCACCATTCTCACAGTGATACCAGCAGACATACAGGTCTTAACAGCATCCTTGACTCCAGGGCGCACAGGATCCTTGATACCAAAAATGGCTACTAGAGTAAAACCACTTGTGGGACTATCTGCTTCATCATCAAGATTATCCACTTCCTTATATGCGAGGCACAATGTCCTTAAAGCGTCCGAAGCAAAAGAGTTGATAGTATCCAATATGTCCTTTCTCCGAGCTTCCAAAATGGGAATACTATTTCCATCACCATCAATCACCATGTCACACATCTGCAAAATAATTTCTGATGCACCTTTGCTGAACCAACGGGATGTGCCATTGGGTAATGAAACCAATACTGCCATCTTCTTCTTGACCGAATTAAAAGGCTCAACCTTAACCTTGTTGCAGGTCCTGTCCTCAGCATCACGATCTCCTTCCAATCTCAAGCCAAATTCTAATATCGCTCTTTCTGTTGGAGTTCCTAAAACAGTTTGTTTACCATCCTTTTCTTTGACCACCTCCGCGCTAGTGTCCTCAAAAATGCCCTGCAAAAGTAGGCTCAATGTGCTTGAAGAAAAAACAGAATTCAGATCTTCCAAACTATTGTTACCGGTAACTGACTTTGAAACCTCAGCTATCCATATTTTGTCAACCACCATATGATTAGTAGTCAAAGTTCCTGTTTTATCTGTGCAGATGGTACCAGCAGATCCCATTGTTTCACATGCTGAGAGATGTCTAACAAGTGCTTTATCATTCATTAACTTTTTCATTGCAAATGCAAGACTCAAAGTAACAGCTAATGGCAACCCTTCAGGAACAGCAACAACAATAATAGTGACAGCTGTTGCGAAGTAGTTTACTATAGTCAATGCATCAGTAGAATACCATTGGAACAAACCAACTGTTAAACCTTTTTCAATAAGGAATCTAACCAGCAGGACTACAAATGTTAATGCAGCAAATACCAGGCCAATCTTCCCTATAATGGTTGCAACTCCATTTAGCTTAACCTGCAATGGTGTCTCGTCCTCTCCTCCCTCACTCAACGTGCTCATCAACCTTCCCCATTCAGTGCGCATACCAACAGTAGTTACTATCATCTTAGCAGATCCATCTTGCACTTTAGATCCTGAAAGGATGAATGGCTTTTCTTGAGAAATATACACTGGATCACTCTCACCCGATAAGCTGGATTCATCAATCAAAAGGGAGTATCCATGTATAAATAGTCCATCAGCAGGCACTTGATCTCCAATTGATAGATGCACAATATCGCCAACTACTAAGTCATATATAGAGATCTTTTGTCGACAGCCATCTCTAGTAACATGGATAAATATCTTTTTCTTTTCATTGTCTAGCTCCTTAAACTGAAGTGACTGCTTGTAGTCACTGACAGCAGTAACTATCACAACTAAGAAAATGCTGAGTATTATCCCCAAGCCATCATACATGCCCTTTGGCCAACCTTCAGATGCCAGACCAACTACAGCAGATAACAAAGCACATACCATAAGAATGATAAGGGTCATGTCCTGCAATGCATCCCAAACAAACATCCAGAAACCTCTTGAAGGTTTTTCCACATAACGATTGACACCATATATGTTCTGTCTTTTATCTAAGTCACTAGCACATACGCCATGGTGAAATGTTGAACGGATTTTTTTGGATATCCCATCTACCCCACCATGCATCTTCAAAGCATTGACATCATGCTTGCTTGTGATTGATGCCAGTTCATCCGGATTGATGGAAAATCCAGCTTTCATAATATCGTCTGTTAGCTGGTACTCTTTCCTTTTGACACCTTTAAAATCAAAAGGTAGGCAAGTCAAATAGAGTTGGTGATGCAACATGAGGAACAGTAACATGAAAAGTTATCCCATACCATCAATGAAAGTAAGCGCAACCCGCTGCACACAGAGGGTGAGCCGAAGTTTTTCCTGGTAAAGGATACACAAAAAGAAA
Source organism: Dendrocalamus latiflorus (assembly GCA_017311315.1). NCBI lineage: Eukaryota > Viridiplantae > Streptophyta > Magnoliopsida > Poales > Poaceae > Dendrocalamus > Dendrocalamus latiflorus. The sequence goes on from CM029645.1 coordinate 26,314,822, forward strand.
CATTTTTACTGCATACATATAAGATTTTAGTTATTTTCTTGTAATTGTAAGATACAATCACAAACTTTGCAATGCAGTAACAGGTAAATAATAGCAATACTAGTTATTGAGCCCATTCCAATGAATTTACATTTGTAAATCCAGCCCTTTGGATAGCAGCAATAATATAAGCAAAAAAAAATCTGGGCTGCACATGGAATTGTTTTTCAAAATATGGTGGTACAAGCTGTGTCCCCGAGATCGATTACTTCTTGCAATCAACATGTTTTTGTGCTTTACCACAAACATGACAATCAGTTACTTTGTCACGATTTCTTTTTCTCCTACATTTGAAGTTATGTTGAAGTCCGTACTTTATGTAGCCACAGATACCTGTATCATCCTGGGTCATTCTCTTTTCAATAAAAATACCTTCCCTGCTTTCAAATATATGTTAGAAATGAATTCAAAGAGAGAGTCAGAGAACCAGCTGTCATTTGCCTGGTTTGAGAAGGAACTTTTTCAGTCTAGAAGAAAGTAGACCAACCAATTGATTGAAACGCGATGCCCACAAACTTGTCCCACCATGATCGTGAAAAACAAATTAGTTAACTTGTTAGCAATTAAGGAATTACATCCACATCAAAACTATTGGCATCTAAGACAACTAATTGTCAAGCATCTAGAAGAAGAATTCAACGAATAACAGCCAACCAAACTAGTTGGCAGGCTGGTTGGTTTTAAGAACGTCTTTCAAGACTTAATGGCCAACCAAAGTAGTCTTAGAAAATAGTAGTCGAACGATTCTCTACTTTGGAAAGTACTTATTGGGTAAAAGATTCTCTGCTCTAGAAACTGCCTAGTGACTAAAAAGATTCTCTACTTTGCAAAGTACTTGGTTATAGAATGGCTGTGCCCATTGTGTAAAGCAATCCAACAAAGGAGTAATTATTACATAAGTCCTCCATTTTTGTGCATTTCCTTCGTTCAGTTTTATCTATCAAATGTCTCTCCTTTCAAATATATCTTAGTCAAGTTTCCTCCATAAGCTAATTCCAAATGGCTCTTATTTAGCAACCACATAGTGCATGATAAAATGCTCAAAACAAAAGAAAGGCAATAGAAGAGAAATAAAAAATAAAATTACAAAAAAGCAAGAAAGGTATAGAATACAGAATATATAAAAAATTAGAAAACCTATGAGAATATATAAAAATTTAATGCTCACGTTTTATGTATATTCCAATGCATAACATCAGTGACATTTTTCTTTTTTCCCATTCCCTTTCACGATGATGTATAATTTAAAATGGTCTTTATTTGATATGTTATTGTTGTTCTGCCTTCTGGAATTATTTTATCAGTATTTGTCTATCTGTGAAGTTTTCGTCTAGTACATAATTCCGTAAAGTCCTCTCTTTTCACGTTTTTCCTCCTCCTTTTCCAGATATTTCCTCTTGACTACTTTTTTTATCCATTTTCATGTACCGCCACATCCCAAGCTTGAAGGTGCCACCAAAGTTTGTCATGTACTATCTAATTGCAAATTAGCTAGACTGAGACTGATTTTGGATTAACAAAAAGAGGCAATTAAGTGCTCGACACAATCAATGCTAATGATGCTACACGTCTTAGACATGTGGTATACAATTCTGTCTAACTAAAAGAACACTTGCAACCACAGACAGCACGAGTGTCACCTAGCATTATCCTAAGGCAAACGAAGTGAGAGGGCTCAGATGACAAACTCGTAAAAAAAGGCGGAATTTTCTGTGTTGGAAATACTAAGGAAAAGGGTGGGCACATGGTGATGGTACTAATCCATGAACTCGGACACAACACAAAATTGGATTCTCCCAGCCAAAGAAACAAGATAAGTTATTTTGGGGACATGGAAACAAGAAAAGTTAAAATCGATATGGGAGACCTTAATATCTTAGATTTGGACGAGAGATTGTGACAGGCGGGGCCCTCGTCGACAGAACCAATGTGATAAGGTGATGTGTTTTTCCTGTACAAACTTTTTGTACTCTTGCTAGGTTGCTTCGCAGAAGCTTCATTGAGAGTCGCAGTCAGCGAAGCCCAGATAACTGAGAACTTGGTCACTCTTCCTCCCTCCATGGACGAACGGACTGTGTACGGTCGTCAACATGATACGGACGCGCTGTACCCACTGCTGAGACAAGCAGAAACACACTGATTTTCTCATGCGTTAGGTTGCAATGAGCCAATAGGCGTTAGAAAACTAAATTCGGATGGTGTCCGTGCCACCATCTGATGTCTGGACAATACCAGAGGTTACTACTGCTCATGAAGTTGAACGAAAACACTGATTAAAGCAATAACTAACAATTGATTCTTCAGAGACATCAATCAGTTATCAGATCCACAGAAGATTACAGACAATAAAGTTAGGTGGGCATGAAAAATGTTGTGATAAAATCCCGGATGGCGAAAGCCTTAAAGTGGCAGTTAAAGACGAGACGCGGTAGAGAAAGATGGGAGCGTGGAGCCATGGACTGAACCATGAAGGGAAGGGGAGCAGAGACTTCAGTAGAGAAGGACTGAAGTGCGGTTGGTGCTGATACGTACTTGCATGGTGCGGCGCTTGGCGCGGTCCTGCTGGCGGCTGTCGAGGTCGGACACCATGCGGAAGCGGCGGCGGCGGTTCTTGACGATGGCTCCCACGGCGCGGCGCCATCGCCGCTGCGCCTCCTCGGAGGCGTTCTTGGGCGGCAGGTCGAAGTGCTCCAGCAGATACCTGTCCAGCCCCTCCATCTCCGATCTCTCCCTCCCTCCCTCCCTCGAGGACACACAGATGCACTCTAGTAGAACACCACTTGCCGGAGCGGAGGCAGATGGAAAGGAGCTCTTTTTTTACAAGGCCGCCTGCGACAAGTGGGCGGCCTCGATGAACAGTGACACCACTAGCCGCGGCCTGTACGGCGATAAAGAAATGAGGAAATGGACGGTTTTTAATGTGGATCAGGGCAGGCGATCACGCCTTTTCCTCTGCGTTCTCTTCTCGGTCGGGACGAGGCGGCCATGCCATGTGTTCTCTGTTCGTTGCATCCGCGTGGACTTCAATGGCGCACGGCCAATGGCCAGGGTCGGCAGGCATCTGCTTTGCTGTTCAATTGCCGTACGCGCTGTAGCAGGAGGAGGAAAAGCCAAAGTGCAATCCTCCCGAACCCCACCAACAATGTTGAAATCGGCATCGTCTAGATGCGGAATCGCCGCCGGTTGAGTCCCCACCAGAATCTAAGGCCAAAACAGCGCATAAAATTTGACGGAATCGCGGCCTTGTACTTCTCGCTTGCTTGCTCGTCCTTGTGAAGGCTTGCCGACCACATGGTAATTGTATTCACGTTAACATCCGAGTTACAAGCAGGCAGGGCACAATTTATCAGTCGTGGGACTAAATTGGAAATATATATATCAATCGATGGACTAAATTGATCTATTGCTGCTAATGTTTTGATGCACCTCAGAAAAGGAAACAGACATCAGCCATCTTTTTTTGGGGCTATAGTGGGTAGTTTTTATCTATACATTTTGAGATGATAGCAGACGGTGGAAACAAAGACGCAAATGGTGCACATGGTTTTGGACTCGAAAAACCATTTAGAGAATCTACTTAAGGTAAGGAATCACTTCTATTTATTTTGACTTTCGGAGAAACCAAAAACCCAGAAAAATAGAGCCACCGTAATCCATAATTAGTATGTGGTAAGTATGTCTTGTTTATATTGCCCGGTAGAAATGGTAAGCAATGATACGATGAATAAACTACTTAGTTGATGGTTATATCTTATGGTTTTTAGCTGAAAATGAATAGTATTAGAAAGAGATGACCAGGAAAAAGCGATGGAAAGGTGCATGCGCGTGATGGGAGCAAGAAGAGTGGGATGCGTGTTGCACCCATGACCCCTTGTCTTATTCTCAAAATAAGACAGTAGTGAGAGGAGTGGAGAAATTGTTTTAAAAACTTATGTGTTTATATTGTCTTTTGACTTTTCTAAATAGAAATCCGAGCTTTATAAAGTTGTAACGTAGGGGATATGGATGTCCATCTGACATGTATTTGCATTTCAAATAAACCTAATTCGTAAAAGGGTCTATCCATGTAGATTGAATTTCATGTAGGCACAATGTCCGCCGTGATAATATTATTCTTAGAATTGATAAGAAAGTAACGATGAACGGAGAGAACTTGCAAAGTTTAAACACTAAAATTTCTTTTCAAGGACTTTTTATCGAAATTGTTCTAGCTTGTCGAGTATTTTTTTTCAATGTCAACTATGGTCTCTATCTCTGTCACCTATAAAAGTTCTTCAAAATCTCTCAATATTCTTACCATTTGATTTGCATTGCGATGCGTGCATCAATGGTCGATGGCGGTGACGACTCCGATAATTTTGGTTCCTAAATTCACCGAGCCTATAGCTTATATTTTAAATGGCTTAACAGCCCAAGGTGGATTGAGGACAAGGAGATGGGTTGCGTAAGGAGGGAGAGCATTTGGTGATAGTGGTGAGCATGAGTCTGTGTCTCGTTAATTTTATCTTACGATTTTTATTGAATAAATAAATAGAATGATTTATTATTATTATTATTTTAAAATAGCTTATCTGGATAATTTTTTAAAATAGCTTATCAACTTTCAATTCATTCGTACGAAACGCTCGTATTAAAACTAAAAGTTATAAACTATAGTTATAAACTATAAGACTAAACCGTCCTATACCTTATATTTTATGTTTTTGAGCATAGTGGTCAGCAGTGGTGGGAGACAGAGCATATACCTTATATTTTATGTTTTTGAGCATAGTGGTCAGCAGTGGTGGGAGACGGAGCCTATGCCATATATTCTATGTTTTTGAGCATAGTGGCCAGCAGTGGTGGGAGACGAAGCCTATACCTTATATTTTATGTTTTTGAGCATAGTGGTCAGCAGTGATGGGAGATAGTTTGGGGGCAATGGACGAGGAGAATTAATTAGGACATGTTTGGTTTGGTCTCTTTTGAACGTAATCCAATTTCATAGGTAAACGATTCTATAAAAAGTTTGTTTCAGCTGGCCGCAACAGAGTACCGCGTGAGCGGGTAGAGGCTTATGTAAAACTAAATATGCTCCCAATAGAGCGCAATGGGATAACGATACATCAACGCCCTGTTTATTTTGGTTCAAGCTAAGTCTTTTAGTTTCCAATTAATAATTTTTAGTTGAAATAAAAAAAACCATTATCTTCCCAGATAATTGAAAAAAAATTAAAAATATTAAAAAAAAACCCAACATATTCGTTCCAGCATCAAAAACTGAAGCCGAGCCATGTCCTCTCCTCCGCTGGAGATCTCACGACCCCATGCGAGCAGAGCGTCGCGCCCCCGATCTCCTTCCTCCCGTGCGAGCAGCGGCGCCTGTTCATCTTCCCGCGCACCGGCGCTGGCGCCCGATCCCCTTCCTCCCTGGTCGCCTTGGCCTTCTTACACTTCATGGCGAAGTCAGGTGCTTGTCCTTGGTCACCTTGCACGCGTCGGCGCCATGGATGAAGCGGAAGAGTAGCTTGGGGTGGTGCTCGACGTAGTTGAACTCGGCCAAGCAAAGCGAGCAATCGTCCATTACACCGTCAATTCCCGTGTGATGCCGGAAAAAAAAATCTACGCATCGGAAATCTGATCGTGGTCTTATGCTTCCGCTTGGTTGCGACCGCGCCGCACCAGCTTCTGCCCCGAAAGTACATGTGGACCGGAATTGATCTACTGCTGCTAATGTTTTGATGCACCTCAGAAAAGGAAACAGATATCGGCCATCTTTTTTTTGGCTATAGGATAGTTTTTATCTATATATTTTGAGATGATAGCAGATGGTGGAAACAAAAACGCAAACGGTGTATATGGTTTTGGACTCGGAAAACCATTTAGATAATCCCCCTATTTATTTTGACTTTCAGAGAAACCAAAAACCCAGAAAAATAGAGCCATTGTAATCCATAATTAGTATGTGGTAAGTATGTCTTGTTTATATTACCTGGTAGAAATGTTAAGCAATGATACGATAAATAAACTACTTAGCTGATGGTTATAGCTTACGGTTTTTGATCGAAAATGAATTGTAATGAGTGAAAGCAATGACTTTTTAGAAGAAAAAAAAAGGTGACGAGGAAAAGGCGTTGCACTTGGTTGCGACCGCACCAGCTTCTGGCCCGAAAAAGTACATGTGGACCGGAATTCACCAGGCTCGCTGGTCGCTAACAACTACGATTGATCCCCCTCCCGTCTCCACCCCAGCGTGATGTTCCTGCGGCGCCTGAGCACGGCCTCCTCCGCCGCCCTCCGCCGCGGCGCGAACGACGGCGGTGTCCTGGCCGCCCTACGCGCGGAGATCGCCCATGAGCTCTCCTCCTCCCCCTCCTCTGAGTCCTCTCCCCCTTCCCTCCATTCCCAGGTACACCCCCCACCTCATCCTCCCACCATCTGACCCCAACCCCAATCCGGCGCCACTCACACCTCCCTCCCTTTCGCAGGGCATTCGCGACTTCGCCACCGTGTCGGACGCGCTGCGCGCGCAAGACGTGCTCCTGCGCCGCCGCGGCGCTTCCGAGGAGGTCCTCGTTTCGGCGCTGCTCGCCCCGCTGCGGTTCGAAGGCGAGGAACCGCTGCCGAGGGACGCGCTCATGAAGGTATTCGTCAGTAAGCCTGGCGCGACGCCGGTGCTGCGGTTCGACTGCCGTGCGTTTGCGCATGGTGGCGGTGGCCCTGCTGACTATGATGTTACTGCTGTTTGGTACCACTCGTTTCCTGCCGACGCTGGAGAGGACAAGTATGAAGGGCCGGAGTTCAGGTAATGTTTCTTCCGTTGCTTCGTTTTAAATTTCTGTGGATAACTAGATATTGTTGTGTGTACTGTACAATGAAGTGATAAATTCGGAGTCACTGCAAGAAATTCTGTAAATTGAGCATTTCCGCCATATTTGAGTGGAGTCTTAGGATAGTTTTGATTGGCATTCTCATGGCAATACTTCTCACAGGTGATCTGAGGAGAGTCTATGCTTGCCATAAAGTTCATGGAATTTCTGAATAGTTGGATGGATCATTGCAGGGTGCAAAATTGTAAATAGCAATGCATTGAACATCCACATTTTCTTTTGGCAATATCTTCACTATCGATTATTAAATCTCTTACTGCACTTTGAAGGCACTATGTCCAACTGCTGGTGCTCTTGAACCTAAAAACATGGATGTGGGAAAGTTATTACCTTTGTTAGTTGCCTAGAAACGTTTTGAGTTGATAGCATTTTGTTACCAGTTGGTTTTCATCAACATATTAAGCAGTTTTGTCGGGGTTGGGTATCCCTGTATGAAGGTTGATTCACTAGTGAGGGCCTTAAGGGTCAAATATTTAACTTATTTATATCTCTAGTATTTTTATATGACTCAAGTATTTGTACCTGTTTATTAGATCCGTGCATAACCGGTGGGATGCTTACTCTATTTTCAAAATACACCTGATCAGAATTTTATTTTCCTTTCTTTCTTATTGAAGGGTGTCGAAAAGCCCAGAAAACTTAGGTCATTTAGGTAAGGAGGGCTCACAAAATATGTCTATGTAGGCAAGGATCATTCTATCCATGCCAGTAGTTACCAAATTTATATGGTCAATTACTCTTAAAGTTCCTGTTTGTTCTTGTAATTTCCAGTTAAAGCAATATTTGGTATCTTTAGTTAGGGAACTTGCAATGGCACATGTTCAACATGAATGTGATTTGGATCACATGAATAAACAATATTGTGCTAGCAATTGAAACCTTCACCTCCATCTATTTGAAGATCAAGGCATGAGAAAGGTTTGTTGGTTGATGATAGTTCAAAGGCGAAGGGCATTGAAAGGAGAAGGGCAATGCTAATCTTTTTGGAAATACTAGTTAGAGACCCATGCCGCCTTGCGTTGCAACGGAATCATAAAAATGATAAGACATAACTTACTGTCTGGCCAACTTTACACATCAAACATGGGAGAGCAAGCGACAGAGATAGAAATGTTGTCAGAATGCGTGAGAAGATGGGGAAAGTGGAGGGGTGGGTGGTTGTATCCTGAGAGAGAGAGAGGAGGAGAGAAATGAATGGTCCAGATCAAATTGGATGGCTATAGAGAGGGGAGAGGAGAACACACCGACAACCACCAACTCCTCTTTATATAATAGTAGAGATAACAAATGATCAACTAAAAGATTAGACTACCACATAGGTGCAATTAAGCATCTCTTGGTCCTGAGTCAAAGCAAATATGTCAATTTATCCTGAATTGCTATGCTATTTTAATCCTAGAGTAGTTGGTGGGCTTGCTATGCTATTTTAATCCTAGAGTAGTTGGTGGGCTGTAACTCACCACTTAATGTGTACTGGGACGAGACTAGGTTTAAGATGGCTGATTGCTAGTAGTCTGTTGTATAGTAAAGCAACATGCTCAAGGTGGATAATGTAAAACCTCACCTCTCAAATAATAAAAAATTGGGATTGGTTAGAGATCTTTGTTTTTCTATGCACAATGAGGCTTACTGGTAGTGATAGGAAATTCTTGTCATCTGTGTAGCACTGGTAGCCACCGCCAGGGAAAACTCTACCGGTTTGAAAATTTTACCGCCCCTCACCGGTATGGCCGGTAACCGCCAGAAATTTCGGAAAATTTCAACCAGAAAATTTTGAAATTTAAATTTGAATTTTGTGAAAATTTTGAATTTTTGAGGAAAAAAACTATAGATACTTGTCGAGATAAACTAGATACTTATATATACACAAAATAGAGATGAAAAGGAAGTTGAAATCTGATGTATTTTTGTATTTAAATTAATTGTATTTGAAATGTGGGCCCCACAACCGATAACCGCCAAAATTTCAGCGAAATTGTTTTCACTGGTCACCACACGTTTTTTTAACACTTTGGTGCAATGTTGTCTACGGTATCTTGTATGCAGAACTAAAAGTTAGGCATCACATCTTGAATAGAGCTTAGTTGGAAACATATCCCTTTACTTCTTTCTTCAACTCATTCATGAAATCCTTTTTACGAGAAGTGTCTAATTATACCATTTATTCGTATATAGTTCTGTGTAAGAAAGTTTTACTATATCATGTTGATCCACCAAAGAACATATTTCTGTTTCCAGAAACATTAATAAGCAATTGGTTACTTCAAATAAGATCAGCACCAAATATAATAAGCTTGGGTAGTTCCTACTCGTATGCACTAAATGACAGTGTTTGCCCCTCATTGTGCAGAGATTTGGATCCTCAGCTACAGGTTGCGTTGAAAGAATATCTGCTGGCAAGAGGCGTGAACTCCAAACTGGCAAGCTCACTTCTCCATCACTTGCTTGAGAAGGAGCGCTTCCAGTACGTGAGTTGGCTGAAAACTTTGGAAGAGATGTTTGCTAAAGATCATTGACGTACTACTCTCTCTAACTTTGCCCGTCGATCTATTCTTGATGTGTCGACTGTGTAAAATTTTTTGCTGTGCCAATGCTGGAACAGGTGGATGTTCCATCTCGATGAATTCTCATCCTCTCCTGCGGCACATGTCAAATGATCAGATCAGAGTACTGATTATGTGCTTGTCTTGAGGATATTATATTCTCCGTAAGAAGTACTTATGATGTTTTAGTTAAGTTGTGCGAAGTGTGATCACTATTTGCATGCCTTGTTTTGAATAGCTAATTGGTGGTGGTGGATCATGAGCTGATCAGGGGTTATGGTGCTCCCCGCGTCTGTCTATTATTATTATTATCTTATTAAAGCAAAGTAAAAAGAGAAATATCACCGTCGATTTTTAGTATATCCATATTATAACCATTGAGGTTTAATCTATACCTTTATTTAAAAATTCTTCACGTATGGAATCTATAACCTTTCGTTTAGGTGTGTTCTCTCCGTATACGTATCCGATCGATTAGAGTCCAGATGGGGGTCTGTTGTAGGGGTGGCCCCTAGGGCTGTAAAAAAAGCTCGAAGCTCGCGAGCTATTCGAGTTCGGCACGTTCTAGGCTTGATTCGAGCTCGATTCGAGCTTTAAACGACCCGAACTCGAGCTTGATTTCGAACTCGTGAGCTTCACCGAGCCGAACTCGAATAGTTCGCGAGCCCCGATTCAAGCTTAAATAGTAATATATATTAATTCTTACCGAGCTTACTCGAGTCGAATTCGAGCTCGAGCTTGTCTTATTATTGAAAATTAGTGTGTATTTGAATTATTTTGACTGTTATCGAGCTTATTAGAGCCGAGCTCGAACTTTAATTTTTTTTTATTGAAAAATAGTGCATAATAAATTATTTTAATTGCTATCGAGTTTCAACGAACCGAGCTCGAGCCTACTCGAGCTTAGGCCGAGCCGAGCTCGAGCCCAGGTCCAGGCTCGGACCCCAACTCGAGCTCGGCTCGAGCTTGGCTCGAGCTTCTAGCAAGATCGAGTCTGGAAGGCCAAGCTCGCTCGAGCTCGTTTACAGCCCTAGTGGCCCCTACCTAAGCCCAACAGGCATGTTAGGAGATTATAAGGCCCAAAACGGGACATGTGTAATGACGAAAGTGCCCTCGAAGGGGATGTACAGATGTAAGGGTATTACTGTAAAAACACTGCCCATGTGGACATATATATACGATACAGGCCACAGGGGAAACCCTAAGCCATTACTCACCTAACTCTCCACTACCATACTCTCTCTCTGTTTGGTCTGTATCCACAACAGTTGGCGCCGTCCGTGGGGAGGACAAGGGTAAGCCTCCAAATCCGAAGGAGGATGGCACTAAAGAAAGCTCCACCATTGGCGGCGAGGAAGAAGAAGGGGGGAGCGACGGAATCTCGCGTCACTACTAGGGCTTCGGCGTTGGCAGCCGCGGGTACGGGTGGCGATGCAGGGGTGACGGTCGCGAACACCGACGTTCACGACGCAACGACTAACCCCGCCACCATCGCCGTGCTGCCGGACCCCGCCACCATCGCCGCGACGACCAACCCCGCCACCATCGCCGCGACGATCGACCCCACCACTACCACCACGACGACCAACCCCGCCACCGTCGCCGCGGTAGTCGAAACCGCCTCACGCGTGGTAGGTAACCCCGCAGCAGGCATCGCAACAATCGCCAGCAGCGCCACCCGGGTGGTTGGCGGTGGCAATGCAGGTGCGTCTACTCTCCCACCCGGCGCGGGAGCGGTGAGCGGTTCCGGCGGCGACGCGGGCTTCGTCACCGGCTCCAGGGTCCTCCACGACAGCGCTGCGGGCAGCCTGGGCGCGCAGGCCGTGGTTGCCGCCGTTCCGGTCGTGCCGTCGAGTGCACCGACAGCCCCAACCACGTCCACGGTGGAGAACGCCCTGCTGGCGACCCTCAACACGTTTCAGCGGGAGCTGACAGATCTCCACGGGGCCGTGCGAGACATACAAGAGGCTCGGAGCCAACACACCCCACCGGTGGTTGCATCGGAGCCCACTCCGGAGAGGGCGGATAGCCGTGACGCCCTTACGTCCAGCCGCGTCCCACTACGAAGCGTGGACCCGGAGTCCCCGCTCTCTGCGGGTCTGCAGCAGGCGGCATGCCCTGAGGACTTTAAGTTCCCGAGTGTCATTGAGGCGTATAAAGGTGACACAGACCCGCGGGAATTCGTGCGCATGTACGAGACCGCCATTGAAGCCGCTGGCGGAGACGACACCACGAAGGCAAAGGGACTCCCCCTCGCACTACAAGGGGTGGCGCTCTCTTGGTTCTTCACCATCGAGCCGCAGTCCATCTACGCGTGGGAGCAGATCCGCGACCGACTCTACAATAACTTCCAGGGAAACTACGTCGAGCGTGTCGATGCGGACCAGCTCTTCGCAGTCAAGCAAAAACCGGAGGAGAGGCTCCGGGATTACTTCAAGCGCTTCGCGAAAGTACGTTGCCAGGTCAAGGACGTCAATGAAACAACCATCATCAATGCAGCGATACAAGGCCTCCACTCGGGACCGATGGCCGAATACAACGCACGCAAACCAATCAAGGCGGTCGCGAAGCTCTTCGACAAGATGGAAGAATACGCCAGAGCGGAAGAGGACGCACGGTAGCTACACGGCGACGACTCCGACACCAATCAGCCGGACGGCTCGGCAAAGAACGATGGCTCGCCGAAGCAGGGCTCCTCGAAAGGCAAGCGCAAGCAGGAGCAATCGAAGGACGCCACCGAGCGCAAGGATATCCAGCACAAAGACTCGTCAGGCGACAGGCCCAAGCGCGACCAACGCAAGTCTAGGAAATCTCGTTACGTCTTCGACATCGAGGGTGGCTCCGAAGATAACGCCCCCGCTGGTCGTGGCGGCAGAGGGCGCCTGGCCGAGGGCGAGGGCGCGGGCGGGGTCGCGACGATAGAACCCGCGAAGAATACAACGACCAGCACCACGGGCAGTGGTGCGAAGTCCACGGCCGGGGCAACTACGACATGCGTGCCTGCGCCACTATCGCAGCGCTTCGGTAGAGCGTCGCCAAAGACAAAAACCCGGAGGCACGCGCGCCTGTCGTGGCTCACGTCCAACACCCTCAGGACCAAGGAGTACAGCCCCAGGAAGGCCCCCTGCGGATTCAGGCCCACGTGCAGCAACCTCGGGAAGGCCTCCTGCAGTTGCAAGCCCCGGAAGGAGCTCAGCGCAGGGTCATAAACGTCATTTCCGGAGGCTCTTCGCTGGGGTTCGCCTCGGCGCGGCAGCGGAAGGCCTATGCGAGGAGGTTGCACCACGTTGCGGCATACCTAGCGTAGCCGCCGTCGGAGTGGGCACAACACGAAATCACATTCACGCCCGCCGATGCTGAAGGCGTGGAGTTCCCCACCAAGATCCCCTGGTCGTCCGAGTCCTCATTGCAGGATGCGAGGTCAAGTGCGTCTTGATCGACGGAGGAAGCTTCGCGAACATCTTGTTCGCCGCGGCCTTCGACCAGATGGGAATCCCTCGGAGTCGTTTGGGCCCTTCAGGCATCCCGTTGCAGGGCTTCGGAGGGCAACCCCTGCGAGCATTGGGCCATATATGCCTCCAAGTCTCCTTCGGCCAAGACGACAACGTGAGGAGTGAGGACGCCACCTTCGACGTCGTCGACATTCCATACCCCTACAACGACATATTGGGGCGGCCAACCCTAAACTCTCTTGGGGCAGTTCCACACCACGGCTTCCTATGTGTGAAGCTCCCCGGACCGCGGGCCATCATCATCGTCCACGACGACCAGGACATGGCTCGGCGCATAGAACTCGGCACCAAGGGTCCGTGCGGCGAGGCTTGCCAAGGCACCTAGGTCCCGGGCGATCCCGGGCGGCCCCGGAGCGCGCCCTGTACTCCCCGCATATGAGTTGTCCCAGCAGCAGAGGCTCCCGCCGTGCCCTACCTCATCACCGGGCGATGACAGCGGCGGCCGTTCCCGTCCTTAAGCGGTCAGTGGTCGATATCCCACCTTTTGTAACCGCTCACCCGTGCAAACATGAATTTAATAAAGTTCACCGTTTGCACAAATTTTCTTGTTTCCCGAACAAAGACACGCGTTCGCGCGCGCACTCTCCGTGAAAAGCACGGGCATGAGTATAAACAAAGACACGCGTTCGCGCGCGCACTCTCCGTAAAAAGCACGGGCATGAGTATAAACAAAGACACGCGTTCGCGCGCGCACTCTCTGTGAAAAGCACATGCATGAGTATAAACAAAGACGCCTCTGCGCGCACTCCATGGAGTATAAATAAGACGTAGCGTCGAGGTCAGCCTTCGCACGCAACTTCACCGCCCGCAACGTGCCTCCGCGTGCAATCCACGGACTCTAAACAAGACGTAGCGCCGAGGTCCGCCTCCGCACGCACTCCACAGAGTATAAATAAGACGTAGCGTCGAGGTCAGCCTCCACACGCAACTTCACCGCCCGCAACGCGCGGAGGCTCGTCTCCGCGCGCAGTCCACAGACTCTAAACAAGACGTAGCGCCGAGGTCCGCCTCCGCACGCACTCCACGGAGTATAAATAAGACGTAGCGTCGAGGTCAGCCTCCGCAGGCAACTTCACCGCCCGCAACGCGCGGAGGCTCGCCTCCGCGCGCAGTCCACGGACTCTAAACAAGACGTAGCGCCGAGGTCCGCCTCCGCACGCACTCCACGGAGTATAAATAAGACGCGGATGTTGTCCCTGCGCACTCTACGGAGTATAAACAAGACGCGGATGCTCCCGCGCGCGCATGGGTATTATCACTATGCGTACTCTACGGAGTATAAATAAGGCGTGGTTGATTGTCCCACGCACTCTACGGAGTATAAACAAGATGCAGATGCTCCCGCGCACGCATAAGTATTCTTTATGCGTGCTTCCCGGAATATAAACAGCGCGTGGTTTAGGATTTCTATGCCGTGAGTCTTGATAAGACGCACTAGAGGCTGGCCTCCACGGAGCGCTCGCGCGTCTACCTCGACTTAGGCGCCAGCTCCGCTGCCACCGCTTCGAATGGTAGGGGACGGAGCGTTCGCGCGTCTACCTCGACTTAGGCGCCAGCTCCGCTGCCACCGCTTCGAAGGGTAGGGGACGGAGCGCTCGCGCGTCTACCTCGACTTAGGCGCCAGCTCCGCTGCCACCTCTTCGAAGGGTAGGGGACGGAGCGCTCGCGCGTCTACCTCGACTTAGGCGCTAGCTCCGCTGCCACCGCTTCGAAGGGTAGGGGACGGAGCGCTCGCGCGTCTACCTCGACTTATGCGCCAGCTCCGCTGCCACCGTTTCGAAGGGAAGGGAACGGAGCGCTCACGCGCCTACCTCGACTTAGGCGCCAGCTCCGCGCCCGCATACCTGCCTCAGGGTAAAGCGCCTGCTACGGCGGGCGTACTGTAGCCTCGCCAATCTACCGCGGGACCGCGCAATCGTAAACGAGGACGGAAGCGTGGACAACACCCCTTCTTTTGTTTATATTCATCAAAAGATGTTTACAAGGGAACGTAATGAGTGTACAAGTATTCTTGGGTGCCTGGACTCGGCAGGCTCCTCCTTAACCCGCGTCCGCGCCACGGCTTCACCCGAAGTAGTTTGGCTTGCCCAGAAGTCCAGCGATTCCTCGGCCCTCCGCTAGCGCCGCAGGCGTCGTCGGGTCACAAGGTCAGAAACTAGCAGCCGGTCGGGTAGCTGCTCGGGACACGGGGGCACGCAAATCAGAATATTGGCGAGGCAACTTGTACTTTATTAATAAGGCAAAAGGGCTCATGTTACAACGCACACCAACGCGCGGAGGCCACGCCGTCACACCTGTGGATTTGCATCGCCCCCCGAGCTTGCGGGGCCGCCCTCCTCGCGCCGTGGGACCTCGTCTAGTTACTGGCTATGGTCACCCTCATTGTACAGGCTGTTCCAAAGCTCGACCCTCGTCGCAGCCGCCCCGATGTATTCCCAGATCCTCTCGTGGAAAAACCGCACAGGGCGGCGAACGATGCGGACGGCGCCAGACATTACCCCGGCCCCGGGCGGCATCTCCAACTGCGGATCAGCCAGCCCGCTGACGTGTTGGCAGCCCCGGTGTCGCAGGAGCGCGCAGATCAGGCACGAGGTCACGTACGAGCAATGGTTGCCGAAGGTCGTCGCGGCGTCGCGCGCAATGTCGGCCGCGTCTCCGATCCATCGGAGCGTACGCGATAGCTCCTCCGGCCCGAAGGAGTGGTCTAGCACTTCGGCGATGAGCCCTCAGAGAGTGTTCTCCAGGGCAAGCATGGCATCCCACGCAGCCACCCAAGCGTCGCCCAGAGCCCGGTTCCGCTCTGCCAGAGACAAGGCAAGCTTGCCTTTCTCCTTCTCTAGCGCAGCGATTTGTTGTAGTAGGCCGTCTCGCTCCGCCACAGCTTCCTACTGCGCCGCTTCTGCGGCCGACTCTCGCGCTACGGCGACGAGCTCCTCGGTGTGCGCCTTCATCTCCGCGCACTCCACTTCCAAGCAGTGGATACAGGCATCCTGGGCAGAGTGCGCCCCCACAGCTTCGCGCAGCTCCCCTTCGGCGGCCTGCAGCCTGCCCCGTAGCGCCCCTTGCTCGCGAGCGTAAGCCGCCTGCAGGGCCTGGGCCAACACGAGTGTCTGCGTGGCAAAGGGGTTAGCAAGTGTTACACGGCCATGAGTGGTCCGAAGGACAGGTGCTTACCCTCACTCCCGACACATCTAATGCGTCCCCAAGGCGCCCCGTCCCATAGGTCTGCAGCGCTTGCTGGCCAATGCTGGCGGTCGCGTTGTCCGCAATCCCGCGCCATGCCCTCAGCGCATCCGATGGAGGGACGAAGTCTGCCGGGCTCGGGCACACAGCGTCTGCGTCGCCAGCACCAGGACCCCCACGTTCGGGGGATGGCTCTTCCTCCGGGATAAGTGCCGCTGCAAGAGGAGGTACCGGTCAGAGCCCTACAAGACGCGGGAAAATTACACCAAAGGTATGCCACCCTAGCCTACCCTCGGTGGCAGATGGGGGACTTCGTTGGGACGCCTCCCTAACCCCGAGCAGGGTAGCAACGACACCGGCCCCTGCGGACGGCGCCGGCCTGCGGGGCCGAGGGACCTCCGGGTTCGGACCCAGCGCTAACCGTTCCTGCGCCACGGCCACTACGGTCTGAGGGGCCGGGAGGGCGCGGGACAGGGGAACTTCGGTGTACGAGGCGGAGTCTCACAAGCTCCCAACGCCGGTCGCCACGGCGAACCCCCTCGAAGTCCGGTGAAGGGGGGATTGCAGACGTGGCCGCTTCGCCTGAGGAGGTGAGGGCCCCGCCTCGGTAACCGCTGCAGAAGGGGCCTCCGCAGCAGCAACACCCGCAGAAGGGGCCTCTGCAGCTGCAACATCGGTGGGTGGAGACTCCACCCTCGTAACTTCCATGGGGGGCACCTCCGTCTCGGCTGCCACTGTTGGCGAAGACTGCGCTTCATCTACCCCCGCGGAGGGCAGCCCCGGCACGGTCGTGGCCGCAGACAAGCACTTCGCCCCGGCGCTGCCAGCCAACGCCAGCTCTGCCTCGGCGACCGTCGTGGGCGGCGAGACTTCCCTCTCCCGGTAACCCACGGCGCGCTCTCCGCCCCTGGCACCGCCCAAAGACCCTTCGCCCTCAGTACCCGCGCCCTCCTCCAAGTCTGAGTCGGTGTACTTCGCCGAATCCGACTCTGCGCTCGCCGCACCAACAGGGGTAGCGGCAGCCACTGTACCGGGCGACAGGGCGAACACTACACCAAGCAATAAGGCTCTGCCGAACGTTGGGAAAGTTCACAGGCCGCAGGGACGGAGGGGGCCAAAGGGCTCAGCAACATGGCTTTGGCCCGTAAAGCCCTTCACCATGAGAGGCTCCTGTTGTAGGGGTGGCCCCCACCTAAGCCCAGCAGGCCTGTTAGGAGATTATAAGGCCCAAAACGGGACATATGTAATGACGAAAGTGCCCCCGAAGGGGATGTACAGATGTAAGGGCATTACTGTAAAAACACTGCCCATGTAGACATATATATATGATACAGGTCACAGGGGGAACCCTAAGCCATTACTCACCTAACTCTTCACTATCATACTCTATCTCTGTTTGGTCTGTAGCCACAACAGGGTTGATCTATTCGTGTCTTGATCCAACTAAGATATGCATGGAAAGAAATAGAGAGGGCATCTATTTGGAAGTTCACTAGCGGATGCTTATTAGCTACAGCTACACACTGATATGTCCTGGAATCAAGACCACAGCCATACAAAAGAGGCCGAGAGGGGGTACTCAGGTCCAACAACCACATATGTAAGAGTTCAAACAGTAGAAGAGCGAGTTCGTGCCAACCATACAAGTGACCAGTGTGACTTCTATCCAACTTCCATCGACTCCATGAAGGTCAACGAAGATGCATGATATAATAATTTAAAAGATAAAATTACACCGTACCTCCTTAAACTCACTTAGTTCCCTAAACTTACATTTTACTTTCTTGGTCCTCTAAACTTGCATCTATTTGTACCATAGGTCTTTTTCGTTGTTAGATAACAAAGGTCGCTGATGTGGATGATGATGTGGCCAAATAATTCTGTGTAATAGATAATTAACATGGCCCCACCTGTGTTTCAGTGGGAGCCCTCTCCTTTCTATTCCCTCTCATGCTCGGGCTGGGCATGATTGCCTGGCCTGCCGACCACCGATCCATCACTAGCAATCACTACCGTAGTCATGTCGCTCTTGGACACCACCTGTTCGCTGCCCTAACTGAAGCCACCGCCGTTGCTCGGCCGTGTAAAAATAAATGGAAAGTAGAAGGAAGGAGTTTAGCAAAGAACCCACAAATCAGGGTTGTGTTCTGCGTTGCTATTTATAATCCTAGATTTGATACAGTGCCATATCATCAACAAACAACTGAACCAAAATAGCTATAAAGGATCGTGTGCAAGTGATTACAGCTGATACAACGGGACTCTATATCTACAAGTTTACATATAAGTAAAGAGTTAAGATCTTGTTACTTTAACAGGCCGCCTCTTCCCTTGCCACGCTTGACCGTCGCCTCCGTACCGTCGTATGCCACCATTGTTGCTCACCACCTACTTTTCAGAGGTGCCACCCGACAACCATCCTCTTCCTTTCCGTCACTACAAACTCTGCCGCAACCCACCATTGATGCAAGTGAAGCTGGAGTTGCTAGATGTCAACCAACAGTTCAGAAGCAGAAGAAGATGGGCCCTTCTTGTTCCAAGTTGGTCAGTGCACTCGTGCTGCTCGTCGTCGGCCATTTCGATGCCGTGAGCACCCAGTACGGCGGTTCCCCAGCAACGGCGCAGCGGGGACGGGGCCGACCGCCGGCGTGAGCTACTCTCTGGGCGTTGCTGCCGCGATACTCGCCGTCGTAGCATCTGTTTGGAACTGAAACTGGGCTGAGCCCGTGAAGCTGTTACTTGCCTTCGTAATATGAGTGCTGTGTAGTGTGATTGGTGTGGATGTGTGATGTTTCTGAAGAATGGGGATTGGGTATTTGGGCCTGTGTGTCTGCAATAATGTGGTTGAGTACTTATGTCATTATGTAATCTATTTGTTGTAAGGGAAAGGTGTGATTCTACTTATGTAGTGGTATTGAACAATTTCGAACTCAATTTTGGTTGCTTATCACCGGTTGACTATTGTAAATCTCAATATGTGTCATAATTGAAATCAACAAGTTGGAAAAAAAATGTGATTTGACACTTGAATAGTATAATATAACCATCACTCCATCAGGAAGCATCTTACATGACAACAGCTAAATATTACTAGTATCCACGATGCAGAACATGAATAAAGAGATGTCCATGGCAAAAACAGCTGAAGAGGCACAACTTGCACAACACCACCAGGACATACATCAATGTTACTTCTACACTTCACAGTCTACAGTTTTTTTTTTTTTTTGAGCTGAGAGTCTACATGGTATACAAAGTAACCACATACATTTGGCACCGAACTTGAAAACTAGCTAAACGAGGGGTAAGTACCATCAAGGCAACACCACTCCCTGGCACTGCAATATCTTATCATCTGCCTAACAAGCTACAAAATACAAACTAAAGAAACAAATGTACAAGACTTAATCAGCGATCCGAACCCAATTCACATTCGATTCTAGTCCAAATCGAGGTGTAAGCGATCCTGTTACCGTTGCTTCCTCACCTTCCACCCCTGACTCGATCCCCTCCTCGCCTCCGCATCGTGCCTCCGCGCCGCCGGTGCCTCTCCTCCACACACTGGTGTCTCTCCCATCCCAAGGTGGCGTGCGGTGGGCCAACCGCGGTCGACGCTACCTCGTCCACTTCTCCCTCAGCATCGAGACCCACTGCCGACTGTTATGCTTGACTCCTCCGTCAAGGAAATCTACATCAACTTCAACATCTCCCTGCCCAAACTCTAGCCCATCAATCCCCCAGATCGGACAAACCCTAACTTATCACCTAGTATGTGAAGTTGCTTGTTCTTTCTTTATTTTGAGCAGAAAATTTGAAAAGTTTCTTGTGATATGTGAAATAGTAGGTAGATGTACTACTATTAATTTGCAAATACCAAAGAACTTTGCGTTAATCAGACTGTTGTGAGTGCTTGATTGGTATATTAGTTTCCGTTGGTATAGGATGCTTGTACTTGCCATGAATGTTAGGTGTGTTAAACATTTTCAGTGAATGCTTGTGTTGGTTTCTTGCAGTGGCGGAGCCAGGATTTCAACCTTGGGTATTCCCACTCTCACATAAAAAAAATCCAATCCATAGATTTAAAATATAGTTCAGAGTAGTACGTTATGAATAATTAAAGTCACAAAAATAGTCAAATAACAAATTGTTCAGCTCTAAGATATGCATGAAACAAACTAATAAGTAATAAAGAGAACTTACAAAATACTATAATGTTGCTTTAACCTTGCGATTCTTCATGGCTTGGAAGCGGTTGATGTTGTCTTTGTCCTTAACTTGTAGAAAGAACTCCCGCTCAATAAATGTAACCAAGCAATCATTCAAGTATTGATCCCCAATCTTATTTCTCAATTTGTTCTTCACATAATTCATGACAGAAAAGACTCTTTCAACACTCGCAGTTGCTACTGGAAGCACTAGCACCAATTTGAGAAGCCTGTAAACAACTTCATGTCTAAGATGCTTCTTTGTTTCAACAAGCTTAATGGAAAGCTTAGCAAGACTTGTTGTACATCGATTTGTTTTTGTTCTTCATTTTGCAAACCAATACTAATAGCGCTGTAATTGTACATGACTCTAAATCAGTAAATCATCAACCAATAGTGCGTTGTGCGTACAAGTCAAAACTCAATACTCAACAACTCACCTTGCAAATTTGTTATCCTCTGGACAGGGGACAGCTGCAGCCTGCAGAGGCAGAGCGCTGCTGGCCTGGCGGCCTATCGGCCTCGTAGGCGAGAGAGTTCACGGCGTCCTCGCGCTGGCGTTGGTAGGGGTGGAGCTCGTTCAGCAGCTTGGTCAGGCGCCGAACAGCTGCAGGCGGCAGGAATCGGAATGGCCCGCAACTAAGGTTTGGGAATTGGGATTCAGGAATCGGGAGGCAACCGCCGCAGCTCGGAGAGGATGGGAGCCAGGCCAATAGGCTGTTTTTTGGGCCGCTGTGGGCTAGAATAGCGAAAATATCACAGAATACATCATTATACATTTATATATATAAGTATACATACATATATACTAAAGATTACACCAAAAAAGTTGGGTATTCCCGGGAATACCCAGGAATACCATTGCATCCGCCCCTGGTTTCTTGAACGGTCAATTGTTGGTTGTCACTGCAAGTTAGTTGCGGTTTTTTTTGCATAGTTTAGTTAATTCTTATTCAGAGAAAGAGATCGACTCGGTCGAAGGATGATGGTGCCGGCCACACCTTGCACCTACGCCATCTGTGGGAGAAGCTATCGCTGCAAGACGGCGAGGCCTCCATGGAGCAGTAAACAGCGAGCAAGCAAGAGAAGCTTTGGTCAGTGTACGTATGGGAACCGATGCGAGCGGCGCGACGAAGATGATATTAGAGCATCTGTAGTGTATAAAAAGAGGAGGTTTTAAGTCACCTTAAGGTCAATCTTATACATTACAGGGGTGATCTTAAGCAGACCCTAAGCAAAAAAAAGCTTAAGGCTGGTCCTCAAGCTAAAGATCTGGCCATAAGCATTAAAATACAATTTTTCTTTATCTGCCAAGTGGGACCGTCTTAAGGCCCCTTGGGTTATATACACTATGGAGTTGGTCTTAAGATTTAGATGGGACCCACCTTAAAACCTTTTGGGTTATATACACTACAGATGCCCTTACACCGAGGCATGCGAGCGCAGACTCCCTAGCGAGGCACTGTTCCCACGTGGCACGTCATCTGCAGGACCTTTTTTTATATATAATTTTACCTTTTTTTTAAGGATTCTACTAGTAGTACTGTTGGTGGTAATAGAACTAAATCATAACTTATCTGATCTATTGGATTAAAAAGAAGGGAGTGTCTATACAACATTAAAAACAGTCGAATGTGACTGTTTTTGAGGACAAAAACAGTCAAATTTTAAGCCGTTAGATGGAGATCCAACGCCCTAGATCATTTTTTTGGAGGGGGTCATTTTTTTGGAGGGGGGCTTGTATGGGTGGATCCGTTGGATGGAGATCTAACGTTCCAAATCAATCTGACTGTTTTTATCAGCAATACTCTAAAAAGAATAGATAACTCATTTATTTTGAGATGTCATAAAAAAAGCTATATGAATAATACAGCAAAACGGTGTTATGAGTAGTAGAGGACCTACAGTGTTGTGCCTTTACACTTGTGAAAGTACCATGTGCCTCTGCTGCCAGAGGATCCGCATGTGCGGTTTTAGCATCGTATGCGCGCGGCTATTACTATCTCTTCTCTTTCTCTCTCTTTTTTCCTCGGTGGCTCAATTTGTGATAGATGCCCTCACATTCACCGGTATTGACTTGTTGCTCCCAGTCTCCACCATATATTCACATACTTATTTCATCACGCAATATGAACTTGGTGTCTAGACACTATGGTGTCTCTATTATTTATACTATACATATACACACTAAGAAAATATTAAATCTAAAAAAAATTAATGCCATTGGATCATTCATGCCCTGTTAAATATCATACTACAACTACTCACGATTTTTCTATATTAAGTAGGAAAAATATTACAATAACAACACTTTAATCCTCTTAATAGATTTATTCTGTAGGACGCCGCTTCATAAGAACAAGGACTTATATCACAGAGGTTGTATGCTGCATGGGCTAGCCAAGAAGAAGTTGGGTTTCATGGGCTGTATCTTATTGAGATTTCTCTCTTCTTTGCAGTTTGCCCGCTGGCGCTGGCGTCACCTGGCCCTGGCTAGCTGAAGCCAGTGAACCAGACAAAGGTGGTGATCGGTTCGGCTGAAAAGCTCATGACTTATGGCTGAAAACACTGTAGCTGGCTGAAAAAAACACTGTAGCTGACAGAGGCTTATTTAGCATAATTAAATTTAAAAAAATATAAAAATATAAAAAATATGTTAACCCATTACGTATAATACAAACAAATACGGGGAAAAAAAGAACCGGCAAAAATGCTCAACAAAAAGCCAAAAGTTCAGAAAAAGACGAAACTTATGAATAGTGAAAAATAAGCCAGAAGCCGAAGCCGAGTTGATCAGGGCCTAACACGGCTAGCTGTTGCCACGAGTCATGTTTTCGTCAAATCACTTTGGTTTCTAGTGGTAATCCTTGATGCAATCACTTTGGTTTCTAGTGGTAATCCTTGATGCATCTATGATTGAGAAAATGATGACTTGGACCAAATGTTCACTTCAGACTTGCTTGATTGGCTATTCATGTCATGATGTCAAGATCCTTGATTTCCTAAGTTATGGAGGCACGAAAATTTCTATTGTATGCCAATGACACAATTAAATTTGTGTAACGAGCGAATGAGGCTGCAACACGTGGCAAGAACACTGTAGCAACACACTATAGCAGTACTGTAGTCTGTACGAAAAAATATTTTTCTTCTTGCTACAGTAACAGTCGTACGGAAAAACATATTTAAAATAACTGCTACAGTACTTTTGCCACGTGTCACCACCTCATTCACGTATTACACAAAGTGGATTATGTCACTGGTATACAATAGAAATTTTCGCGGAAGCACACCAGTGAAACTATGCGAGCTGTTGGTATCTCCTCTTATATTTGAAGCAGGGAAATCGTGAAAGTGGCCAATACGTGAAGATTTTTGCTGGTGCGAAAAACGGTCGTCGAAAAATAGATTCAGCTGTCAGAAACGCATCCGAGCGGATGAAGAGATTCAGCTGTGACTTCATTTCTTTCCTGTAACGTCGATCTCCAAAGTCCAAAGGGAATTTTCATCAGCTTAGCAGCTAGCACATTATGTCACGATGTGCAACAAACACATGTGACACTTGTCTTTATCATGCAGTACTCAGGAAAGTGGCGCAGGACCACGCTGCAAGCTTAAAAAAAAAATGCTAGAACCAGCAGAGTAGGTGCAAGTTTCTGATATAGGACCTGTTTATTTTGGCTACGGCTTGTGACTTTTGGTAGTAGTTTATGGCTTTAGACTATTTGTATGAGATATTACAGAGTAACTCATGTGCGGTTTTTACCGATATAAATAAAGTCAGTAAAGTATGTACTACAATTAACTAGCAGGCTCTATCTTGAAAAAAATACTCCGTTTTAAAAGCTAGTTACTGTGAAAAGCCGAAAAACAGGTTTTAGAAGCTGAAAAGAACAGAACCATAATACTGCCAATTCCTGATATAATGCTGCCAATTCCTCTCCTGCCACCTCACCGAAGCAGGGCCTGTCATTTTTAACTTTAGCTTATGACTTTTGATTATAATTTATGGTTTTTAGACTGTTTGTGAGAGTGATTACAGAGTAACATAAACTTGCGTGCGGTTTTAGCCGATATAAATAAAGTTACTACAATGTGTAATACAATCTAGACTTTATCTTAAAAAGACAATTTGTTTTAAATTTAATTATTATAGAAAAATCGAAAAATATATTTTTAAAAACTGAAAAGAAGAACACTTAATGGCGGTGGATGATACACGTCACAGCAAAATGATAAATAGTACATGTAGCAATCATACCATAACGACATAACGTACGTACCAAAATTACAACATGGGGACTAGTACAAAATGCAAGCACAATACCTTTTTTTTTCCGAAGAGTGGAGCTGGTTATCACAGCTATCCTTAAAGGTTAGCTACTGAGAGGTTAATGAATCCAATCGTGGAAAAAATTCGGAATAAACCCGAATAATGTACAGTCATTGAGATTTGAATCGTGCATGTTTGCCGCAAGACACATGTGCTATACCATTTGAACGAGCCACCGGTTGGCAAAATGCAAGCATAATATACATCCTGGGAAGGAAGAAACTAGCTAAGTGCAATTGCTCAGGTGCACGCACATGATTGGTTATGGCCCGCTCGTTTCGGTTTTGGCTTCTGGCTTCGGCTTACTTTTCACTATTCCTAAATTTCGTCTTTTTCTGATTTTTAGGGTTTTTACCGGTTCTTTTTTCCCGTATTCGTTTGCATTACACGTACTGGGCTAACCCTTTTTTCTATTTTAAATTTTGTTTAAATTTAATTATGACAAATAAGTCACCATCAGCTACAGTGTAATTTCAGCTAGCTACAGTGAAATTCAGCCATAAGCCACAATAATTCAGCCCGACCGAGTACCAATATTATAGCTCCCAACTTGACAAGCAATACACTTATTTTTCAAACAAAAATGTTCTATTGCCTGTATGGGTAGCAAATTTATGTTCTTCATAAAATTATTGTTATTGCACAATGCAAACAAATCAAAACTTAACAAGCCTCTTTCAAAATAACTTTCAGTCATTTATATTGTTTTAAAGCTATGTTTGTATTGACTTCTGCTTTTACTTGCAATGAAATATAGCATGAGCACTACAAAAAGATTGTGTTAACGTGGTCTTAGCTCGAAGTGAAGCTAACAAGTCAACATCCTCCGTAAGGCCCACATGCAGTGAGAGCTCTTCTGCACTGAAGCCCGACCAGGCCACCCCTTGCCTCACTCACTGCCTCATGGGCCCCAGCCCCAGCACCGAATCCCACCACTCTCTTTATGCCATAGGGAAAAAATTTTCCCAAGACACTGCCCAAGATCTTGCCACCTAGCATCATCACCAATCTCAAAGTAGCCTTCTTCCCTCACCATCCTCCCCCAAAATCATGGGTCATGGCACCTGCCATTGCGGAGAAACCAAACCTCACATAGCCGCATGCTTGCACACAAGCACACACGCACATGGCTGTGTCGTGCCCGCCATGGCAACCCATCTCGACGTTGTGCTTCCTCCTCAGCTTCATCACCGACATATTCCCCTTCGCACTTGCCCACCTCCACCTCGATCTCCATCTCTCGCTCCTTCCGACTCCAACGACCCTATTTAAGCTCGTCATCAACCCTATTTAGCATAAATAGTCACCGATAAAATCTTAGCTAGCCAAGTATTGTTTATAACCTAAACCAGATATCATACCAATCCAGAGTTCGTACTACCCTAGACCCAACAGTTCAGCAAAACATAATTAGCCTATTTACATTTGTTTTGACCATCTCGACCTTAAAGACCACACTACGCTCCGTTTCACCGACCTAGACTCCTAACAAAATCCAAACTAGTACTGTTATAGACCCAATCCACTAGTCGTCAACCTGTCACTATTCACCAATGGCCCAATACCCTATATATAGCCAACTTGACCGCCTTAAACTCGTCTAGCCCAATCCCAACTCCGTTTAACCAAATCAAGCACCACCTAAACGCTGACCACCCCTGCTTACTTTCTTTTGGTTATTTTTTTGTATTTTGTTCTCAGGTTGCATTTTGCAAGTAAGAACTTATTTGTATTCGTTTTTCAGGCTAGTATTCGAACCACACGAGTTGGTCAACAGAAGAACTACGAGAGCAATTCAAGAAGTCAGTGAGCAAGCATTGAAGCCTACAAAAAAGACAGACATCGGAGGCAAATCACATATTTTTGATCATATTAAACCTACATTCCTTTAATTATTTAATTACCAGTATTTTCATTACCTTATTTACACACTGATTTCTTGTACAATAAATATTTAGAATGACATATTATTTCTTGTGAAGCGGTAAAGGTTGCAGTGGCTTTTGTTAGACTATGAACAGTATTTGCGACGAGAATAGGGAAACATCAATGGTCGGCGGAGGCATGGACTAATAAGAAGAGCATTAATGGTTGGAGAGAGGGCCAAATTGAATGAAGATTCAAACAAAATCGAGGTTGAAAGAAATTGTAAATTCCTTTTGAAATCTGGATTGTTTCATGTAGCATATCGAAGCATGCAGTAACTGTAGGCCGTCGGGATCACACAACGACAGGGAGAAGAAGACAAGCCGGCGGACTCGAGTCACGTTCCATGACCATGAATGAGCCCATTACCCGACAACGCCGCGTAGTGTTTTCTTTTCTCCTCGAAAATACTTCAGAAAACTCAAATACGGCGCGGATTTCGGCATCGCCGTGAATCACCGGCGCTACACTCGTATACTGCTGCATCAGACGAAATTTGTATTCGAATCAAATTTGCCAAATGCTCGATAACAAAGACGGGAAAACGCAGCATCAAATCCAATTGTTGAACACGCAATCGCACAATGGCACCATGTTACTTTCACATCGCATCGATCCAACCCACCAAACAGAAATGCCGCTGGACTGTGGGACCCAGATCGTCAGCACTCGACGCCGGCGCAGGCCGCCCGACGGAACCCGGGCGGCAGGTCCGGCGCGCGGCTCCACTTGCCGCCGGCGATGTCGTACACCAGCACCATCCCTTCCAACGCGCCTGCCGCTGCATTGTGACCCCTCACGGCCGCGGCGCTCACCACGGCCACCACCCTCTCGCACCCCACACCCACCATCGCCACCCGCACCGCCATGCCCAGCCCCACCGATCCCCTCGGCATGGGCGGCGCCTCGAGCGCCACCCACCCACCAGCGCCTCTGCTGTCACGGTTCGCCGCGCCGCCACACCACCTCCAGAGGGAGAGCTCCACGGCGTGGCTGGCAACCACGTACAGATGCTCCCCGATGCCGCACGCGCCCACGACGCAGCCGCCGCCGGGCAGCGCCCGCGGGCGCGCCCACGCGCCGGACGCGACGTGCAGCGCGTCCACCGACCCGGCGCACACGTGCGCCTGGAGCGCCTGCGCGCCGTCGCCGGACACTGACACCCCGCCGGCGACGTAGAATACGCTGCCGGCCCCGGCCCCAGCGCACCCGTACCTCCGTCGCGGCGCCTCGGCCACCACGCGCCACGAGTCAGCAACGGGGTCGTACTCCTCGACCGCCGCGGTGCGGGCGGACCCGCCGGCGACGTAGATCCGCCCGCCCACGGCGGCGGCCGCGAACTTCTTCCGCGGGAACAGGGTGGGCGCGCACGGGCGCGCGGCGCCGGTGAGCGCGTCGACGCGCAGCGTTGCGCCGCGGCCTACGAGGAAGACCTCGCGGCCCAGCACCACCGCCCGCGCGTGCGCGAACACGGAGGAGCTGCTGCAACGCAGCAGAGGCAGAGGCAGCGCGGCGACCTCGAGCTTGGGCCGGGACGCGTGGAACTGGAGCAGCACTTGAGCGAAGGAGCCGTGGTCGGAGACGGAGATGGCGAGGAGTGAGGGGTGGAGCTGGCCGTGGGAGCGGCGGAGGCTGAGGAAGGCCTGGGAGCTGAGGAGGGAGGCGAAGCGGCGGCAGACGGCGGGGAGCGGCGGGAGGGAGGGGCGGGGGACGCGGGCGAGGCACTCGAGGAGGAGGTCGTCGGGCAGGGCGGCGATGGGGGGCGGGTCCTCATCAGAGGGTGGTTGGGTGGGGCAGAGGTTGGTGGTTGGAGCAGGAGCAGAGATGGGGATGGGGACGGAGATGTGGCGGTCGGGGTCGGCGGGGATGCAGGACTTGACGAGCCAGGAGAGGCTGCGGGAGTGGCAGCTCTCCGCCGCCATGGCAGGGCAGATCGGGAGCTCAGCTTACCGGAGTGGATGGGGTCGCTGCATCTCTCTGTCGTCGAGCAGCGCAGGCAAGGGGGGATGGATGGGTGCCTGCCTGCTGCCTGGTTACTTGGAAATTCAACAAATGTTATAGATTCTCCATTGCATATGCGAATCACATCTTATATAAAGGAACGTAGCAACAACAAATGTTAAGCACCCCCAGGACGCATGTACCAATGCTAAACGAGTAGTAAGAGCATCTGCAATGGGTCTATAGCACCTCTCTACAAGAGAGTCTATGTCTTCAGCTGTCCTACATGGAAGATATTAAATGAATAAAAGAATACAACTCTCTACAGCTCTAGCGATAGTCGATAGCAAAAAACGAGGTGACTATCGATCAGCTAGCGACGCGCAATCGACGCAGCTGTCGCTACGTGGATCTGATGTTCCTCCCGCGTCGCTCCCCAGCTTTTCCCCATCCCGCGCGCCAAAAATCCCTGGCTCCCGCGAGCCCGCGCGCCAAATCTCCTCCCCCTCGCCGTGCACGCGCGCCAAATCCTTCTCCCCGCCGCCGCCCCTCCTCCCCCCCGTCCCCTTCCTCTCCCCCGCCGCCCCCCCGTCCCCCTCATCTCCCCCCGTTCCCCTCCTCGCCTCCCCCCCGCCGCCGCACCTCTCTCCCGCCCCCCGTCCCCTTCCTCTCCCCGCCGCCGCCCCTCCTCCCCCGCCCCCCTCCTCGCCCTCCCCCCGCCGCCGCCCCCCTCTCCCGCCCCCATCCCCTTCCTCTCCACCGCCGCCCCCGTCCCCTTCCTCTCCACCGCCGCCTCCCCCCCCCCCCCCCCCGTCCCCCTCCTCGACCCTCCCCCCGCCGCCCCCTCTCCCGCCCCCCCGTCCCCTTCCTCTCCCCCGCCGCCCCCCCGTCCCCCTCCTCGCCCCTCCCCCCGCCGCCCCCCGTCCCCTTCCTCTCCCCCGCCCCCCCCCCCCCCCGTCCCCCTCCTCGTCCCCCCGGTCCCCCTCCTCGCCCCCCGCCGCCGCCCCTCCTCTCCCCCACCGCCGGCGCCTCTCCTCCCCCCGGCGCGGTTGCTCCTCCAGCACGTCAAACTCCGACAGCTAGTGTTCCATTCCCACCGCCTGGTGAAGCCATGGTCCCGCCTCCAGGTAACACCAGTGATCCCCAAGGTCTTCAAGTACGAAATATTTTACTGAGATGAATGATATATACATGACAATAGAGTTTCTTGCTACCATCCATCGATGGAATAACTTAGCAGCATTGTTGTCCATGCCCAAGTTATTAGTATTTCATCGATGACAATAGAGTTTCTTGCTACCACTGCCATTATCATATTATGGCCAAGTATCATGTTGAATATTGAGTTTCAACAGCCTAGTGTTAATGTCATATTATGGCCAGAACTAGCATAGAAAGTGCTGTAATGGAACTGGGAACCATATAAATCAGGATCTATGGACAGTAGATCTTCTGTCATTTGTGGTTATATCATGAAATGAACTTAACTTCATCACATTTGGTGCTTCTTTACAATCATGTGAAGTATTACTGGGTTATTTTCTAAAAAAAGTTGTTGGTCCATGAGGCAAGTAGTACCCATTAGGCTTACCTCTCAGCAACATCAGGCATTCAGTTCAAATCAGCACTGATATCCTAGCATTGCATAATCATAATATTTGCTCACATTCGCACCCTAGTTTTTTTTAAAAAAAACTTGCAGCTGCAGTTGCTTTTGTTTTTGGTAGAAGATTTGCTGTCATAAGGTAATGTTCACTTAAGGGGTTAGACCTGACTCCTGAGAGATGATGTTGCAATTTCTGTTACCTTGCATTGAGCTCCGAGTTATATGTAACATTCTTTGAGGAAACAAGATTACCACTGCTATGATGGTTATATTCATATTTGTATAAGCTAATGTTGTTTTGGTTTCTACATAAGATGTCTTTCAGAAGCAGGATTGTTTTCTCAACTTTTTCATCACATGACATTCTCTCATTTTACAGTAACCAGCTTTTTTGTCACTTCCGTTTTATAACAGATGTTCAAGCCTTGAAAGCCAGTAAATCAAGGAGAAACAAAAGTGAAAAGACATGATTATTTTCATGCGGCTAGCTGTGTGTTTAACTAGACATAACACAGATTACTAATGTTTAAAACCTCTCCAGTTGGTTACAAATGTTTAAAGCTTCTGAAATCAACTAATTTGTTTCTCTTATGTTGACCCCCAAATATTATGATATTGAAACTGTATATTTGCTTTCACCAGTCTGCGTATGGAAGGTACCTCATATTTTCGTTGGCGGCGACAAGAGCACAAGCAACGTGTTGGAGTACTTAGCTGTTTATTATTTTGAAGTAGTGAAGTCTTGTTTCATGTGTTTATTTTCCTACAACCATATGTATGGTTACAGTGATGATGTTTATGATGGATCATGGTCATTCAGATGTACATTCAAGCATTAAAAGTAGCTATAGACAGCTGTGTAGACACACCATTAAGATGATTTACTATAGTTACAATCTATAGATGACATGGAGCTTGCTATAGAGAGTGATTGACTATTACTATTGTGGATGCTTTAAGGCCCAGCCTGCCTTTTTCGTTTTATGGTTTTTCTAATTAAATAAATAGTATAACTTCTTTATTATTTTTTAAAATTATTTATTGAGACAGTTTTTTCAAATAACTTATCGACATTCTTTTATTCATATAAATGCTTACTCTAAAGGCAAAAGCCACCCGTCACAGCCAAAAAATAGGCCCATCAATGAGTATTCTTGAGCAAATGTTGAACTTTGCTCCTTACTCAACAAAGCCCCTAATGATAAAGGGCATCTCCAACCCGTTGTATTTTAGACATAGCGATTCCCCCATAATCACTTATTGTTTGTGTGGTCATAGACATGGATACTTTGAACCGAGAGGAACCTTCACCCCCCCTCCCCCCCGGGGGAGGCCGAGTGGGATGGTCATTGATACTTCTTCAAAGCATGTCAAGTCATGTGTTAGCCCCTTGTTCTATGTGAACAATATCGTTGCTCTCTCCGCTACTCTCTTTCCTCTACCATACCTATAATTTGACGTGGCAAGGATTAGACATGGAAGATGTATAATTTTTTGGGTGTGTCTAGGTAACAATTATCTAAATTAGAGATTATTGAATTAGAGATCCAACGGTTCCGTTTTTTAAAGGAGGATATTTTTTTTGGAGGAGAGAATTCGTGGTCGTTAGATCTCTAATCCAGCAGTCACAAATCTAGATAATAATTAGAAAGAAAATATTTAGATGATATTTATCAACACACTAGTTTTTTTAGTGATGATATGATGGTACTGGAGATGCCCGGCTCACACCATCCACGCCCACACGATGCCCGGCTCTTTGACTCATGCGACGCTCGTCACCCGCCTTTCGTCCACTCAGGCTCGGCCCCTGATTGAACTTTTGCTTGTACCATCGTGTGAATGCTGACAAATTTGGTCTCTGTGCCACTCAAAGTGGAGATGATTTACACGCATTCAATCACTTTCGTCACCAAAGTTTAAGACAAGCAACTCTTCTTGTCGCGTTTGTAGATAAAAGTAAGCACTTTTACAGAGCTATACGGTCGCACTCTCGTTTAGTTGGTGGTTGATGCTTCAGACAAGCAGATCTTGTTATTGCGTTTTGTATATAAAAGTGAGCACTTTCATAGAGCTGTACGGTCGCACTCTCGTTAATTAAGTTGGTGGTTGATACTTTAGTAGCCCAGCCACGGAAAGAATGCTATGAGAATATAACTTTCTCTTCAACACGCTAACGCCTGAACTAATTAAGCATAAACCGCGGTGTGAAGAGGATGATGCTCCGCTCGTTTCAGTTTCAGCTTCAGACTTCCGACTTATTTTTTATTATTCATAAATTTCATCTTTTTCTGAATTCTTGGTTTTTTGTAAGAAGGAAGACTCCTCATCCGTGGTCTGAACTAAGCATGGATTAACTCTGTGATGCTTGTTCATCTCAGATCAACTTACCTCGTAGTAACTCGTTGGCACTGATCAGTTTCATGCATGCTTCGCACAAAGTATAGCAGTGTCGTGTCGCTACTTACTGCTACGGTTGTTGCAATAATCTTGGGTGAATTGGTGCACGAGCGAAACGTGGTTTCTTTATTGAGATTTCAGGCTGCGTCGCCATCCTTGCGATAATAATAGCAGGACTTGGTTTGGGAATGAATTGATATGTGGTCAGCAAGAGACAAGAACAGATGCGAAGTCATTAGCCTGCCCAAGTCAGAGGTATCCTCTGATCCCTCTCGGCTGCGGCCATCAGAGTAGCAGGTGCCACCAGGACCAATTGAGCTATGTCGTCCACACCGTCGCACGGCGACGGCGAGCAGTTCGCGGAGGTGGTGGTGGTTCGGCACGGGGAGACGTCGTGGAACGCCTCCCGCATCGTTCAGGTCGGTCCTCCCTCTTGGTTCTTCGATCCTCCGTCCTCGTGCTTCCCTGCTGTTTTCCAAAAAGAGGCGCTTACCGAATACCGAGGACAACTTACAGAATCTAGCATGTACTCAACATTCAATCTTACTTGGTTGAAGCTACAGAATGATACCATGCCTTTCGCCATAAAGAGTTCTGTGCTAATATCTCTAACCATACATTTTAGATTTGGGAGCTCGAGCATCTGTTACTGGAGACTCCTCCTGAACATTCTTCCATTAGCAGTCCTTATTTTTGGATCTTTTTTCTCTATCTCTAAGTGATAGAACATTGAAATCCTTCAACAGGGACAAATGGATCCAGAACTAAATGAGATTGGTAGTAAGCAAGCTGTTGTGGTATGGTTCACTTGCCCCAAATTGTGACACAGAACTAATGAATACTCCATTAGGACTTCCATTGTCAGCATTGACATTTCTGTGTAAATCTGATCCTGATGCAAACTCGTAAGGTAGCCCGTCGTCTGTCAAGAGAAACCAAGCCAGCTGCTATATACTCCTCGGATTTGAAGCGTGCTGCTGAAACTGCACAAACCATAGCAAAAGCCTGTGACGTCTCAAATGTAAGTACATTCTGTATATGTTCACTCTCTCCCTCTCTCTTTTGAGATTCTAAGAGTCATGCCGCCTGGTGCTTACAGCCTCCCACTGCTTGGAAATATAAAATCCTGTAGTTGAAGCTTAATGGAACTAACCTTTTTGCTGTTTATGAGCATTTCGTATCTCACTAGTAATTTGTTTCAGCTGGTGTTGAATGAAGCACTGAGAGAAAGGCACATGGGATATCTCCAGGGTTTGAAGTGGGATGATGCTTTTATTAAAAATCCAGGGGCTTTCAAAGGTTTTGATCTTTTTGAAAATACAAAAGGTTTGGATTTCGACTACAGAAACCAAGAGATTCCTGTAAGTACTACTCTATCTCCTTAACAAGTACAACCCTCCAGACAAATTTATAGCTTTGTCTTGCTTATAGATGCATAAATGGCTTTGTCCTTTTTTTCATTTACAATGGCTGTATGTTTGGTAAGAACTTGAATTGACTTGACAAACTATACCAAGTTACCAATGTTTCCCACCGTCGGTTGTTAGTTATAGCTGACAAAATGTTCACAAGTTTACCCTGAGCAACTCGTACCAGTACTACAGCCATATTCTATACTTCACTTTGAAGAGCTCATCAGTATTTCCACTCATGTTCAGGGTGGTGGAGAGAGCCTTAATCAGTTATCTGAGCGGTGCGTGTCCTACCTGAATACAATTGCCCGAGAACACATCGGTAAGCAGCTAACCTCATTCTTAGATTTTTTTGTTCATCTCCCCATTTCCTGTGTGGTTAACACTACAGTAAAGTTTGTGAAGCAGGCCAACAAATCAGATTCCTCTATGTCACATCGCACTGCTCCTGAGTAGCTAGCTGCTCACTGACAATTCTGAACCCTGATGAAGTGTTTGCCAATGCTGCTCCTGCATTTACAGGGGAGCGGGTTATTGTGGTCTCCCATGGTGCAGCCATAGTGGAGCTCTGTCGGCATACCGATCCCCCCAACAGCTCAGTCCGCAGGAACATCCCCAACACTTCGCTGAATGTTTTCTGTATATCCGGCGTCACCGGACGGTGGATCCTCGTGAGTGTTGGCGATGCTAGCCATCTCGACGAAAATGGCTTTCTGGAGGATTCATTTGGCGGCGATGGCGCCTCTGCGTAACGCCGGCCTGCAGCGATTCATTTCTCGTCGATACAATTCAGTGATTCAGACATGCACAATTGAAGCATGTCCCGTTCTTCTATCGCTATTTTATTCGCACTTCGCAGTGTAGTAATAATCACGAACAAGAACCATTTTTTATGTTCACCGGGTCAGATGTATCGGTCTGCAATTGCCATTCTTTTGCGTTGTTGGATTGCCGATCTTCATGCGTACCGGCATACTGCATCTGAGTAGCAGGGTCATCTGAACTGCATCTGGAACGAATTGGCGCAGAAACAAAACGTGGTCACAAGGCCGGTGGCATCAGAAAGTAGCACAGGAGTCAGGAGTGGCTTCCTGGAAGCTGCAACCCTGCAACTACTTACTCCGGATATATATCCTTACTCCCCTCTCTGCAGCCGTTAAGAGATGCCACCATGACCGATCGAGCCTCGCCGCAAGGTGAGCAGTTCGCGGAGGTGGTGGTGGTGCGGCATGGAGCGACGTCGGGGAACGCCTTCCATATCATTCAGGTCGGCTCTCGTCATTCCTCCATACCTATCCGGTCTCTAGCTTGCTTGTCCATCTGCAGTTAGTAGTACTAAGCAAAAGTTCCTTTTTTTGTGAGTCCAATTGTTAACTGTGTTTGCTCCTCCCACTGTGCATTGTGGCTATGTACAATGGATTTACATCAGCTGTTTATAAATATTGCCACGTAAGACATGAGATGATACGGAGGAGAGATTGGAGCATAGAGAATTAGGCCGTCTCATATGCAACAGTCGACTGTAACACGAGAAACAAAACACATTACGTCCTAGAGGAGCTGTCTATGGAGACATATAAAAAATATAATTTATTATAATAACTATGTTTAGTGATATCTATAAATGATATGGACGATATTATATATAATAGTTATCTATAGTACTGTACATGTCCTAATAAGCCTAGGCCCTCCTGGTCATTCTTCCATTAATTTTCTCCAGTTGGCAGAGCATCCAATTTTTCTTAACAGGGACAGATGAATGTAGAGCTGAATGAGGCTGGTAGACAGCAAGCTGTCATGCTATGCTGCACTTTCCCCAAGAGCATTGAAGTGCGATTCGAATTCATCGTCGTGTTCGTATCAAATACTATGAGAGATGTGGCACCGAGCGATGTATGTGTTGAGCCATGTCAAACATAGTAATGGCAAACGTATCCGACTCTGATTCGATTTCCTCCTCTGTTTGGGACTTTAATCTCTAACTATATATGTACCTCTATAATCGTACGGTTTAGAGGCGTCGAAATTCCTCGTACTTGTAATTCTTTTTATATAGTGAATCTCGTCTTCGTGCGTCCGTGTTTTTTTCCACAAAGATTTTTCACGTTAAATCTATATCTTCTATTCTTTTGATCCTCTATATTTACCGTACGTTTTATAGTAAGTGGTATCAAAACTTTGGGTTCAAAAGTTTACTCGCTGCCCTGGGAGGAGTTGCCTCTCGGGGCGGCCATCCCGTGGCCAGCGCACGGCATCAGTGTAACATCAAGTCGGGCAACCACCACGCGGCTCCAAGGGGAAATCCAAGTTGCATGCATGGCGCCCATCGCGCACATCGGCAGTTCTCAACTTCGGCGGCAACCGGGCATCATCAATTTTTCTGCCAGCTTCCACGAACCAACACCGAACCAGATCGGGAGCAACACGTTTGCAAGGAGCTGGCTACAATACCAAATCCAAAGCGAAGGCAGAACCGTGCCTTCGTGATTTAGAGCCGATCGGTGCAATTATCATGGAACGAGTCCCAAGGTATCTCGTATTTCTTAATTCAAGTGCAAGATAAGGACTCTTGCTAGGTGCACCAAGGAAAGGTTACCAGGAACTTATAAAGTTTTTGCTCCAAGTAAGTGTGCCAAGGATTTCATAAGCCCTTACTAGATATACAAATATATGTATCAGGAGATTTCAGTACTTTTAACTCAGCGATTTTGACTCATCTTGAGTCCATTCTGCATCTCAACTTTGAATTGGCGCTAACTCGTGCCATGTCGAGCGTCAACTGATACTCTACTTCGACGATTGTTTCAGCACTAGATTCACCAGCACCATTCCTATGTCGTCCAGTGCCAACGTCATACTGTGCCATCTCCGTCGGTGATCGTATGCTTCAATCGATCGTCATCTTCCATCAAGAAACTGTGTTGCTAGCTTTGCATGTTTTTTTTTTGTTAAAGATGGAATTTATTGCAATTCAGGTTGTTGTGTCTATTATTGGTGGTATCCATGTGGGATTAATCATTGGTGATTTCTTCGGCGATCCATCGTCTTCTATGGTTACTATGGCAAGATCTACAGATAAGCAGTCTAAGAAGGAGTTGCAGGTTTTCAACACAATTTAGGTTAAGATTGATCGAGGAGACTTTTAAAAAATCAATATCAGTTGTGGGGACAACTGAATTTGCTGTTTTATTCACCATTTAGATATGTTGCAATTTAGAGCACTTACACGACCATTATAGAGGCTTTAACAACATTCAATTTTAGAAGTTTGATAACACTCTGATGGCTGCAAGCATGATGTTCTCTAGGGTTTTATTGTTTGGAAGTGAATGTTTTACTCCAACTTTCAGTTTGAGATGAAAGATTTAAGTGCAAGAAGGAGTTTGTTTTGAGTGGATACCACAATGTTTGTCCAGTTGTCATAGCTCGATGTGAGGGGTCTATTGCAGTTTATTCTCTATTAACGGCACAAGAGTTTCTTTCATCCAGACAATTTCACTGGAGTAGTTTCAATCATGTCATGGGATTCAGATACATTTGAAGCCAGGAGTTTGATTGGTGTGATGGCCACACATGTAAATTGCTCTTTCAATTAGCATTGTTTGCCGAGTTTTGTATTTCAGATGAAGCATATCAGATTTTATGATGTGGATTCTTTGCTGTCTATCCAGCGTCACAGGTAATGTTTTGGCTTGTGTTGTTTGCAATTGAGCATTTGTTTCAAAAGGTCAGTTGCATAGACTTAGAGTTTGTTGGTTATGAATTATTGAAGAGTCGGATTTGTTCATCTGCTTTGTTGATAGCTGTGTGTTTAGATCTGCTGGTGATTTGCTTAATTTTGCTTTATGAGAAACATTTGGATAAGATGATTCCAGTCTTTCTTGTTGAAAATTAGTCCGATGGACTTTCAAGGCATAAGGTCTGGTGATGAAGGCTTACTTTGAGGAGATTTGATATTCGGCTATAGGAGGAAATTCGTCTAAAGGTGAAAATTATTAAAATGTGATCCGAATTCGTTATCATGTCCGTACTAGACACTGTGCTAGACGTGGCTCTGAGCGGCGAATGCTTCAAGCCGTGTTAGGCATGGCAATGGTAGGCATATCTGATTCTGATTTGGTTCCCTTCTCCATTTGAGACTCTGATCTCTAGCACATATATGTATCCCTGTAGTTACGTGGTTTAGGTGCACCGAAGTGCCATGTACTTATAATTCTTCTCATACAGTGAATTCTACCTTTGTGCATATGTGGTTTTTGACGTTAAATACATGTCTCCTATTCTTTTTATCCTTTATATTTGCTGTGCTTTTTATTACAACGAGACAAGATTATAATTTGGGGTTTCATCCGAATTGGGACGTGATGCAAAGTTGCAAGGTTGCCCGCCGGCTCTCCAAAGAAGCCAAGCCAGCTGCTGTGTACTCTGATTTGAAGCGTGCTGCCGAGACTTCGCAGACTATAGCAACAGCCTGCGACGTACCCAATGTATGGGCATTCCGGATTGCCATCTCTTCTAGTTAGTTTGTTACTTCGTGGATGTTTCTCAATTCATGAGCTGTTTGTTTCAGCTGGTGTTGGATCCAGCACTGAGAGAAAGGCACATGGGAGATCTCCACGGCTTGAAGCTTTGATCATGTCGTCAGAAGCAAGCCCAAGTCTTTCAAGGTTTTCTCATCTGATGAGAGGAGCCAAGAAATCCCTGTAACTTCTATCTTTCTTTCAAGAACTTCTTAGTCTCCATTGGCGTAACATGGTAGCATTTTTTTTGGCGATTAAAAGAAAACGGTAGCTTGTTAATATAGCCTGTCTGTACAACTTATCATAAGGAAAAGTTTCTAAGACTCTCCCTTTTGATAGGGCGGTGGGGAGAGTCTTGATCAACTATCTGCGCGGTGTGTTTCGTACTTGAACACAATAGCTGGGAAACACATGGGTAAGCAGCAATCCCATCCTGAGATTTACCTCAGTAATCTCTGTATGGTTGGCATCACAGTAAAATTTACCGAGTGCGTTAACAAGTTCAGAGTTTAGTGTGTTATCAATATTTTTCAGTACAACACAGCAGACAAAATTCAGAAGACGTCAGCACTCTGCACAGTACTACTAAATATCTGAATATCTTATGTGTATACTTATGGTTGCCGATTTCTGTCAGTCATTCGAGCCGTTGCTCATGAACAAATCCAAACTAAAGTTTGTACTTATTTATGCTGCATTGACGGGGGAGCGGGTGATTGTCTCCCATGGCGCAAGCATAGAGGAACTTTGTAGGCATGCTGATCCAACCAGCTCAATTCGCAGGAGAATTCCCAACACTTCGATCATTGTTTT